>CM077664.1:112181984-113431984 GCA_039707655.1 Elymus sibiricus | reverse complement strand
ATGAGTTAAGCTTGGGGGAGTTGATACGTCCCAAACGTATCTACTTTTCCAAACACTTTTGCTCTAGTTTGGACTCTAATTTGCATGATTTGAATGGAACTAACCCGGACTGACGCTGTTTTCAGCAGAATTGCCATGGTGTTGTTTTTGTGCAGAAATGAAAGTTCTCGGATGGACCTGAAAATTTATGGAGAATTATTTCAGAATATATAAAAAATACTGGTGCAAAGATCCACCAGAGGGGGGGGGGGCACCAGGCGCCACAAGCCTGGGGGGCGCGGCCACCACCAAGGGCGCGCCTGGCAGGCTTGTGGGCCCCTGGCAACTCTGTTTGACCTTATTCCAACGCTATAAGTACCTACTCGCGGAGAAAAAAATCAGAGAGAAAGAATCATCGCGTTTTACGATACGGAGCTGCCGCCACCTCCTGTTCTTCATCGGGAGGGCTGATCTGGAGTCCGTTCTGGGCTCCGGAGAGGGGGATTCGACGCCGTCGTCATCATCAACCATCCTCCATCACCAATTTCATGATGCTCACCGCCGTGTGTGAGTAATTTCTTCATAGGCTTGCTGGACGGTGATGGGTTGGATGAGATTTACCATGTAATCGAGTCAATTTGTTAGGGCTTTGATCCCTAGTATCCACTATGTTCTGAGATTGATGTTGCTATGACTTTGCTATACTTAATGCTTGTCACTAGGGCCAGAGTGCCATGATTTCAGATCTGAACCCTTTGTGTTTTCATGAATATATTTGAGTTTTTGATCCTATCTTGCAAGTTATATGCACCTATTACGTGTCATGATCCGCATACCCCAAGGTGACAATAATTGGGATTCTTTCCGGTGATTGCCGTAGTTTGAGGAGTTCATGTATTCACTATGTGCTAATGCTTTGTTCCGGTTCTCTATTACAAGGAGGCCTTAATATCCCTTAGTTTCCTTAAGGACCCCGCTGCCACGGGAGGGTAGGACAAAAGATGTCATGCAAGTTCTTACTATAAGCACGTATGACTATATACGGAATACATGCCTACATTACATTGATGAATTGGAGCTATTGTGTATCGCCCTAGGTTGTGACTATTACATGATGAATGTCATCCAACATAATTATCCATCATTGATCCAATGCCTACGCTTGTCGCATATTGATCTTTGCTAAGTTACTTTCATTGCTGCTGCTATTACAATTACTACAAAACTGCTTCTGTTACTGTCACTACTGTTACTATTGCTCTTGAAACTATCATACCACTGTGCTACTAAACACTTTGCTGCAGATATTTAGTTCTCCAGGTGTGGTTGAATTGACAACTCAACTGCTAATACTCGCAAATATTCTTTGGTCCCTTTGTGTCGAATCAATAAATCTGGGTGAAATACTACCCGCGAAAACTGTTGCGATCCCCATTAAGTATCGCAACAGTTTTCGCGGGTAGTATTTCACCCAGATTTATTGATTCGACACAAGGGGAGCCAAAGAATATTTGTGAGTATTAGCAGTTGAGTTGTCAATTCAACCACACCTGGAGAACTAAATATCTGCAGCAAAGTGTTTAGTAGCACAGTAGTATGATAGTTTCAATAACAGTAGTAATAGTAACACAGTAACAGTAACAGTAGCAATTTGTAGCAAGTGTAAAGCAGTAGCAACAAAGTAACTTAGCAAAAACCAATATGAGAAAGTCGTAGGCATTGGATCAGTGATGATAATTATGTTGGATGATATTCATCATATAACAGTCACAACCTAGGGCGATACACAATAGCTCCAATTCATCAATGTAATGTAGGCATGTATTCCGTATATAGTCATACGTACTTATAATAAGAACTTGCATGACATCTTTTGTCCTACCCTCCCGTGGCAGCGGGGTCCTTAAGGAAACTAAGGGATATTAAGGCCTCCTTTTAATAGAGAACCGGAACAAAGCATTAGCACTTAGTGAATACATGAACTCCTAAAACTATGGCAATCACCGGAAAGAATCCCAATTATTGTCACCTTGGGGTATGCGGATCATAACACGTAATAGGTGCATATAACTTGCAAGATAGGATCAAGAATACAAATATATTCATGAAAACATAAAAGGTTTAGATCTGAAATCATGGCACTCGGGCCCTAGTGACAAGCATTAATCATAGCAAAATCATAGCAACATCAATCTCAGAACATGATGGATACTAGGGATCAAAGCCCTAACAAATTGACTCGATTACATGATAAATCTCATCCAACCCATCACTGTCTAGCAAGCCTACGAAGGAATTACTCACGCCCGATGGTGAGCATCATGAAATTGGTGATGGAGGATGATTGATGATGACGACGGCGTCGAATCCCCCTCTCCGGAGCCCCGAACGGACTCCAGATCAGCCCTCCCGATGAAGAACAGGAGGTGGCGGCGGTTCCGTATCATAAAACGTGAAGAAACTTCTTCTCTTATTTTTTTCTCGAGGAAAATGAATTTATGGCGTTGGAATTAGGTCAGACGACCGCCTATGGGCCCCACAAGGCATCAGGGCACGCCCTAGGGGGGGTCACGCCCTGTTGCCTTGTGGGCAACATGTGGCCCCTCTTCTGTTGATTCTTGCGCCAATAATTTTTATATATTCCATAAAAATTCTCCAAAAAGTTTCGTCCAAATCCGAGAACTTTGATTTCTGCACAAAAACAACACCATGGTAGTTCTGCTGAAAACAACGTCAGTCCGGGTTAGTTTCATTCAAATCATGCAAATTAGAGTCCAAAATAAGAGCAAAAGTGTTTGGAAAAGTAGATACGATGGAGACGTATCAACTCCCCCAAGCTTAACTCATTGCTTGTCCTCAAGCAATTCAGTTGACAAACTGAAAGTGATAAAGAAAAACTTTTATGAACTCTTTTGTTCTTGTATCCGTATATAAGCTTAAATAGTACCCAGGTCTTCAGCAAAGATCATGAACTAACCATGCTCACAATAACACTTATAAACTATATTTACTCATATCAATGGCATAATCAACTAGTGAGCAATAATAACATATCTCAAATGCCAACAATTTGTCAAAACAATCATGATATAATATGATAACATGGTATCTCGCTAGCCCTTTCTGAGACCGCAAAACATAAATGCAGAGCACCTCCAAAGTACAAGCAGCGACTAAACATTGTAATTCAGGGTAGAAAAGATCCAATCATGATGCACACAACATTAACTATATTCAATGCATAAGGATGACAATAGTGCTCTCAGGATTGGCGCTTAGTGCAAGAAGGTGAGACTCAACAATAAAAGTAAGATAACATAAAGTAAATAACATAAAAGTAAATAGATAGGCCCTTCCCAGAGGGAAGCAGGGATTTGTAGTGGTGCCAGAGCTTGAAGCTTAAATCAGAGATGAAAAATAATTTTGGGAGGTGTACTTTTCCTGTCAACATCACGACCGGGAGTTTTCAACATCTTCCATGCTAAACACATTATAGGCGGTTCCCAAGCGGAAAGGTAAAGTTTACTCCCCCTCCACCATACCAACACAAGCCATGGCTAGCCGAATCCTCGGGTGCCTTCCATACCAACAACTTTTCGGGGGAGTTTGTTTGCATTATATATTTTCGATTTTGAGCATAGAACTGGGCATCCCAAATACCAGCCTCTCTCGTGCAATGACAAGTTAATAAACACTCATATCGAGAATAACCCGCTTAGCATGGAAGATATTGACCGCCCCCTGTCGCTCCATGAGTGGTACGGGCACACAAAATGGATGTTTATTTGAATGATTAGAGGTGGCACATGCAAATTTACTTGGAGCAACAGAGTAATACCGCATATAGGTAGATATGGTGGACTCATCTGGAACAACTTTGGTTTTAAGGATTGTGGATGCACAAGCAGAATTCCCGCTTAGTACAAGTGAAGGCTAGCAAATAGGTTGAGAAGCGACCAACTAGAGAGCGAAAACGGTCATGATCATGCATTGAGAATAATTAACATTGAATACTAGCATGAGTAGGATATAGACACCCTGAACATAAATATCGTGGAGGCTATGTTGGTTTTGTATCAACTACATGCATGAACATGTGCCAAGTCGAGCCACTTGAAACATTCAGAGGAGGATACCATATTAACATACTACATCATAACCATTTTAATGCATGTTGACATCCAAGATAAATCATTATCCACTCCTAGCTACTTAAGCATGGCATGAGCAACTATAATCTCTAATTGTCATCACAAACATGTTTACTCATAATATGCTGAATCATGGATACTGAGTTAAACATATTTACAAAAACAAAAACAAGAAGAGTTCATACCCGCTTTTCCTTGCCACAGTCACCTCATCAAATCATCGTCATTATTGCCTTTCACTTGCACTCCCGAATGATGTGAAAATAACAATAGTGCAAGTGTGCCGTGGACTAAGCTGGAATCTGCAAACATTTTATTCAAGGGAGAAGACAAGGTAATATTGGCTCTTTGTTAGACCAACAATAAAGCATATGAGAACCACTCAACATTTTCATCGTGGTCTTCTCCAACTCAACGAAAAGAAAATAAATTTAGAGAAACACACTGAAATATTTTTGGAGTTTTTAGTTTTTCTGAAGGAAAGCAAATTAAAGAGGGAAAATGAAAAGCGAGAAAAAGAAAAAAAAACTATTTACATGAGAGAACTCCCAACAAGCAAAAGAAGAAACGACAAATCTTTTTGGGTTTTCTTTTAATACTAGGAACTAACAAACGGGAAATAAAAACCGAAAAGAAGCGAGAAATATTTTTGGGTTTTCAAAGTTTTTCAAACACACAAGAAGAAAACGAAAATAAAACTAACATGGATATACAATGAAAAAGTGTGAACACCGACAACTGGATTGAATGTGTGAACATGAATGTAATGTCGGTGAGAGATACGTACTCTCCCATGCTTAGGCTTTTGGCCTAGCTTGGTCTACTGCCATGGCTGTCCAGGATAATAATCGAAGTGGTAGCTCACGGAGGCGTTTTGAGCCGCCTCTTCAGCCAGACGGGCAGCCTCAACTGCCGTGTTGTACTCGTGCACCTCATTCTCATGAAGGAAATATCTCTGTTTGTTCTGGAAATCAAAGAGGATAGGAGCTGGCAAAACAACAAACACAGAACGATATTTATCAAATATTAAGTTATAGTCATATCTGCGAGTGTTGCGCTTAAGAAACTCATGGTTCTGCATTGCCTCAAAATTCAAATATTTATCAGGTAAAAGAGGATCATTAGGCCTGGGCGAGACCCCTAGCCTTGCAGCTACTCGGGAGGCATAAATTCCTCCATATAAATCACCATTGAAAAACTATTTTACTAACATTGTTGTGTGGCTTACGGGCCCACATCGCCACTGGATGGGATTAGGATCTTTTATTCCTCTCCTTTACTCTAGGATTCTGATCTCTCTTCTATTCGGGTTAAAGATTTTGCTAACTCTAACATTAGGTTCTCGTGTTCACATCCACCCGGAGAGCTGGATTACCTGCAACTATTTCATTAAATGTCTTACACATCATACACATACTGTCTTTTGACATCTTTGAACTCCTTGAGCTTAAGGAGGAAATCAATAAATCACTCTGCAAGGTTTCATTCGTCCAAATTCCTCTGCTTGGGGAGCACCTTCTCTCTTTGTCAAGAAGAAGGATGGTACGAACCGGTTGGTCCAAGATTATCGGCCTATCAACCAGGCAACCATACAGAATAAGTACCCGCTTCCCCGGATCAATGATCTGTACGATCAACTAGCTGGTTCCTCAGTATTCTCTAAACTCGATCTGAGGTTGGGTTACCACCAGATCCGAGTTCGTGAAGAGGATATTCCGAAGACAACTTTTGTTACTCGATATGGCTCATACGAGTACACCGTCATGTCTTTCGGCTTAACCAATGCTCCAGCAATGTTCTCTCGATTGATGAACTATATCTTCATGGAATACCTCAACAAGTTCGTCGTGGTTTATCTAGATGATATCCTGGTATATTCCAAGAATAAAGAAGCACATGCTGAACATCTTCGTCTTGTACTGGAAAAGATTCGAGAGCATCAGCTATATGCCAAATATTCCAAGTGTGAATTCTGGTTATCCGAAGTGACCTACCTTGGTCATGTGATTTCCAAGGATGGTATTGCTGTCAACCCAGAGCGAGTTCAGGCTATTCTTGACGGGACTCCCCCGAAGAATGTCAAGCAAGTCAGAAGTTTTCTCGGTCTCGCCAGCTATTGCCGCCGTTTTGTCGAGAACTTTTCCAAGATTGACAAGCCCTTGACCAATTTGCTTCACAAAGGCATTAAGTTTGAGTGGACAGAAAAATGTCAGGAAAGTTTCCTAACACTCAAGGACAAGTTAACATCTGCTCCAGTGCTTGCTCCTCCGGATTCTCGCAAGGAATTCGTCATCTATTGCGACACATCTCGTCAAGGATTAGGGTGTGTCCTGATGCAAGAGCGCAAAGTGATTGCTTATGCCTCACGACAGTTGCGTCCTCATGAAGAGAACTACCTAGTTCATGATCTCGAACTTGCTGCAGTTATTTATGCACTGAAGTTATGGCGACATTACCTTCTTGGTAATCGGTGTGAGATCTACACGGATCATCAAAGTCTGAAGTATCTGTTTACTCAGCTGGATCTGAATCTCCGTCAACAGAGATGGATGGAAGCAATTATGGACTATGACTGCGGTATTTCATATACCCCTGGTAAGGCTAATGTTATGGCCGATGCTTTGAGCCACAAGTCTTATTGCAATAACCTCATGGTTCAGCAAGCTCAACCCCTTCTTTATGAAGAACTTCGCAAGTTGAACCTTCATATTGTTCCACAGGGTTCTATTAATACCCTTGTCTTGGAACCAACTCTCGAGAAAGCTATCAAGATTGCGCAGAGGAATGACACTGAAGTTGACCAGATTACGCGTGATCTTGCCTCTGGTAAGGCCTCAGATTTCTCGCTTGATAAGGATGGAGCTTTGTTCTTCAAATATCGCCTTGTGGTACCCCAGTTCGATGATATGACAGGGAAAGTTATGAAAGAAGCACATGACACACCTCTGTCTATTCATCTGGGTAGAACCAAGATGTACCAAGACATTCGTCAGATGTACTGGTGGTCTAATATGAAGCAAGACATTGCTCGATACGTTGCTGAATGTGACGTTTGCCGTCACATCAAAGCAGAACATCAAAAACCTGCTGGACTTCTGCAACCGCTTCCTATCCCTGAATGGAAATGGGACAAGGTTCAAATGGATCTCATTACTGGCTTACCCAAATCAAAAAAAGGTCATGATGCTATTCTTGTCGTCGTTGACCAATTCTCCAAAGTTGCACATTTTCTGCCAGTCAAGGAGACGATCACTACTAGTCAGTTAGCAGACTTGTATATCTCTAGAATTGTGACACTCCACAGTATTCCGAAGGAGATCAGTTCAGACCATGGCAGCCTCTTCACCTCAAAGTTCTAGGAAAGTTTCCAAGAAGCTATGGGAACTCATATAACCTGGAGCACAGCGTATCACCCCCAGTCCCAAGGTCAAGTTGAACGAGTTAACCAAGTGCTTGAAGATATGCTACGTGCTTGTGTCATCTCATTTGGCAAGAAGTGGGAAGAATCTCTCCCGTATGCTGAATTCTCGTACAACAACAGCTATCAAGCTAGCTTGAAGATGGGACCCTTCGAGGTATTATATGGGCGTAAGTGTGGAACCCCTCTGAATTGGTCAGAAACTGGGGAACGGCCACTCATCGGTCCAGATATTATTAAACAAGCTGAAGAGCAAGTCCGTATTGTCCAGGAAAATCTCAAGGCGGCCCAGTCCCGCCAGAAGAGCAATTATGATCGTAAACACTAGGGATCGATCTATCAACCTGGTGAACAAGCTTATCTGCGTGTCACTCCATTGAAGGGCACTCATCATTTTGGAATCAAGGGCAAGTTAGCTCCTCGCTACATTGGACCCTTCCGCATTCTCGCCAGACGTGGATACATGGCTTACAAATTGGAATTGCCACCGCAATTTTCTCACATCCACAATGTCTTCCATGTGTCGCAACTTCGTCGTTGCTTCAAGGATCCACACCGTGCCATGGATCATGAAATGCTCGAATTGCAAGATGATCTCTCTTATAAGGATCAAGCTGAACGTCGAACCCGTCAGAAGGTAATCAAGATCCTTAAAGTGCAGTGGTCGAATCATATTGAAGATGAAGCCACTTGGGAATGTGAGGATCGCCTTCATGAAGAATACCCCGATCTTTTCCCTTGTACCTCTTAATTCTCGGGACGAGAATTTCTTTTAGAGGAGGAGAGTTGTAACACCCCCATGTATTATGCTACAGTGATCCTCATGATTATGCTAAGTCACTTTGCTTTACGGTGCTTGATCATATTGGATTCATATCTCATTTCAAATTCCACCACTGAAATCAATTCAAATTGCAAGTGAAATTTAAAGTTTCACTAACATGGTTGCAAAATAGTCCATCATTTAGCAAATATTCCATACCAATTATTTGTTAAGGAAAACAACATCACTTATTTGCTTAATTGGGCTCTAGCAATTAAAACAGTGCCAAATCAGCATATTTAAATGCTTTTCCATTTATGAAAAATTCAAACAAATTCAAATACCTCCCAAACTTTTTGTGGCAGTGCCAAATATTGCAATACATTTATGTGGCCTAGTTTTGTATTTTACAAAAGTCATTTGGTGGCTAAATAAATGCAAAATGGATTCTGTAAAAGAAAAACAGAAAACAGAAAAGGGAAAAAGGCAAAACACACTGTGCACTTAAGCCCACCAGCTATAGGAGCCAGCCCAGCCCATCTCTCTCTCCTGCAACCTCCCACCTCTCTCTCTAGTGCGTGTCGATGCTGCGCGTGCCCGGGCCGGCCAGGCACACGCGTCGGCCGTCCGCCGACGCGGGTGGCGCCCTGGGTGGATAAGGACTCCACCGCAGACGCCCTGGACCCGCGCAAGATCTTTTCCCCCTCCTTCCCTCGCCGCTTCGTCCTCCTACGCCATGGTCGCCACTACCATCGCTGTCACCTCACCGCCCGCGTAGCCACGGGGCTCCCCGCGCCTAGCCACCGTGCCCACGAGCTCCGCCGTGCTCCTCTACATCGACTACGGCCACCAGCTCAAGCCCGGAGCCCCTGCATCAACAGATCACCGTTGTCTTCTTCCTCTGGACCCGCCGGCATTCTTCTTCCACTCCGGCGCCGCTGCTGCTCCTAAGTGACCAATAGGCCTCCGTGTGCCTTCTCAGTGAGCAGCCACGCGAAACCCCTCTCCTCTCGCCTCGTTTCCGTCCCCGTAGCTCGCCTCGCCACCATTGCCGTAGCTTGCTGCCGCCACCTGCATCGCCTCCATGGCCACAACTCATAGAGCTCACGCCCGAGCTTTGACTCATGCTCGTGGGGCTCCTAGGAAGCCATCGCTCCCGCTAGCGCCGCTTCCCGTACCCCGCAGCCCCGATCCCGTGCTCGCCGCACTTCGGCCACCGCCACTGCTCAACTCCGTCGATGTTTCCGACCATCTCAGGTCGCGCCCGTAGGCTAGATCGACGCGGCGCGGTTCGCTCGTTCGAACGCGCCGTCGTGCGGGCCAAATGGCCCTCTATAGATGAAACCCGACGAGCTCCCGTGCGCGCCGCCGTGTTTTTGGTCGCCGGAGCTGTTCTCCAACGCCGGCGATGACATGGCCCTACCACTGGGCCACCCTAGGTCGCTGGCAGCTGGGTCCCACGGCCCAGTTGACCAGTCAACGGGTCAACGCTGACCCGCTGACTCAGCCCCCTGGCCCACTGTCAGCCTCTGCTGACTGGGCTGTTGACCCAGTTAACTGGGCCCGCTGTCAGCCCCTGTGGCTTTTGGCTGGGTACCCTTTTGGGTGTACTTCGCATTTTAGCCCTCTGTTTTTCGAATTAATATTTAATCCAGGAATTTCAGAATGTGTTTAAAACTTTGAAAAATCATAGAAATTAAATCGTAAGGCAGATGAAAATAATCTATATATGAAAAATGATTAGAAAAATAAGACGAATCCGAATATGCCATCCACATACCTGTCGCATGCCTCGAACACTGCAAACATGGAACCTTCCCCTCCGGATCGTCTGTCCGATAAATGCCTAAAGCCAGGGAAATATTCCTAGATATTTTCCTGCTCCGTCTGTAACGCTTAGCACCGCATTAGGTCACCCCCAGCACAACTATTGCCATGTCATGCCTTGTGATGCATTTGTTTGCTTTATATTTATTGTTTCTTCCCCCTCTTCTCTCCGGTAGACTCCGAGACTGACGTTGCTCCCGAGTACGACTACGCCCCTGACGTCCAGCCCCTCTCAGCAGAGCTTCCAGGCAAGCAAAACCCACTTGATCATTCCTATATCGCCCATTCTTTCTCTCCCATGCTTGCATTAGATTTTGCTACTGTTATTCGATAACTCCTATTCTAATGCATAGCCTGATTTTGTAACCTGTTGTTGTCACCTTACCTGTTGTCCTATATGCTTAGTATAGGTTGGTTAGTGATCCATCAGTGGCCCCACACCCTTGTCCTAGTTGCCATGCTTTACCACAGGTGACTCAATCAGTGTGGTCGACGTGCAGAGACCGACACATCACCACACACCCCCTTAGTTGTACGACTCTACAGAGCTACTATCGAGTGCCGAGGGTGATATCTCCTACCTCACTCCTGATGATATCTCTGTACCATAGCTAGTCGGTTGTGGGTTACCGAGGGTGATTCCTCTTTCACCACCTCCGATGATGCCTCTGTCATGCAGCCCCTCAAGTGTGAACCCATCGAGGATGATTCCTCGAAGTTCACCTTGACGGTTACATCGAGTGGGAATCCATCGAGGGTGATTCCTTGGATTTCCCCCTTGATTTTATGGATACACTGCTACCTTACATTGTTCCCCGTTTACTGTTACTGCAGGACTGAAGGGACAGGCGGTACCACCCCGGTAGAGGTGGACCTGAGTTCCCGACAGTCTCTTGATAAGTCGGGTTGACCAGGAGGGTTCCCGCGAGATAATGACACGGCACGACCGGGCAGGCAGAGACCGCTCCAGGAGAGGGATGGGCCTGGCCCTTGTCGTAAGACCGCGAGACGGGGCAACAGGATCACTGATCGTCACCGCGAGCTCGCAACACACTAATGGGTTTGGATATGTGATCTGAGTAGGCCTCTGGCCTTTTCGCACTAACCACCACGCGGGATAAGTTATGGGCACTCGGTGTTGTACGATTCTCCCAAAAGCTCTCCAGATGTCATAGTTCAGAGTTGTGGGCTGATTGTTGGGGTGGACGGTAACCGCCTATGCTTGTATAAGGAGGTGGGTCTGGTCCCCGTCCAGTCGCGTAATGCACATGAGTGCAAAGGGCGATGGGCCCAAGACCACTGAGCACTTAGGATGTTGACCGGCGTGCTGACCTCTCTGTTGAGCCTAGGTAGGACTATGGTGTGTCGATCAGCCAAGGCCGGGCATGACCCGATAAATGTGTGTCTGGCCAGAGTTAATCGAGCGTGTTGGGTAAGTTGGTGCACCCCTGCAGGGAAGTTATCTATTCGAATAGCCATGTCCATGGTAACAGGATGCTCGGATTTGTATCCAGATCTACTACAACTAGAACTGGATACATGTGACACTAAACTGATATGATGGCTCCGGGATTGCTTTCTCTTAGGGAGTCGAGGAAGGATCTCTGGGTGTTACTAATATATATTTGTTACTACATGCTATGTTACTCTATTCTCTTCTGTTGCTGCAAGACGCTGCAAGATGCTAGTCTTTGATAGGCTAGGCCTTCCCCCCTACTCTGGCATTCTGCAGTTTGGTCCACTGATACAACCCCTTCCCTTTGATACCAATGCATACTTAGCATATTTCTGATGTAAGTCTTGTGAGTACTTTGGATGAGTACTCACGGTTGCTTTGCTACCTTTTCCCCCCTACCCGATTGCTGCGATCAGATGACGGAGTCCCAGAGATAGCTGATCCCGCCGATGACTACTACTACCCTGACGGAGCCTACTACTACGTGGAAGCCGACGACCAGGAGTAGATAGGAGGCTCCCAGGCAGGAGGCCTGCGCCTTTTCGATCTAGATGTCGTTGTTTTGCTCAGCCTTCTTAAGGCAACCTTGTTTAGTTATGTCTGTACTCAGATATTGTTGCTTCCGCTGACTTTGTATTCGAGCCCTCGTGGCCTGGCTTGTAATATAAAGCTGTATGACTTTAATTTGTGTCTAGAGTTGTGTTGTGATATCTTCCCGTGAGTCTCTGATCTTGATCGTGCGCATTTGCGTGTATGATTAGTGCACGATTGAGTCGGGGGCGTCACAATTGGGAGGCGCCATTAAAAACGGCAGCTGAGGAAGCAGCAAGCGAGGGGCGGCTGCTACTCTATGCGAGCCACAAGATGATGGCGCGTGCAAAATATACGGGAGGGAAAACCCATGCACGTGGCTGGGCTATCCGCGACCACTAGTACAACGCAACGTAGAATTCCTAGTTGTCGCTAGTAGATTGTTCCTTATACATATTGGAGTATTTAACAAAAAAACTACCACTTTCGAACCAGCCATACCAAGAAACCACCACTCTACAAAAATTAGCAAAAACATACCAAAAATTTCTTAATCCGTCGTGAAAAACTACCAAGTGCCGATTAGGCTTGTTTAAACCCATGTGGCACCTTAAGTCAACACCGTCTGTTTGACCGGCAAGTTAGGCGTTATGACTTGTGGGACCAACATGTCATTCTCAAAAAAAATCCCCGAGTCACCTCCTACCTCTGACCCGCCACCTAGTCATCCTCAGCCATGGGAGGCAGCCACCGCCGCCAGCTGAAAGCAAGGTCAAAAGCGCCGGTGGCCCGGAGCCCATCTTGCGGCAGCCAGATGCCAGCTCGATGCGGCGCTCGCGGCCACTAGCTAGCCAAGCTAGCACACAACCTGTTGGATGCATCCTGCTGCTTGTGTGCAAGCTTTGCTAGCTAGCTTGGCACGGCGGTGCGGCGGCTTGCTCGCGCGTGCCGCGCTAAGGCCAGCCATCCGGCTTGGGAGGAGGCCAGCGCGGCGGCTTGCTCACGTGTGAGCCATGCTCGGGCCAGCCAGCCCGTGCGGAGGCCAGCGCGGCGGCTTGCTCGCGCGTGAGCCGCGCTCGGGCCAGCCAACCAGCCCGTGCGGAGGCCAGCGCGGCGGCCAGCTCGCCCATCACCGGCGCCAGTGATGAACACGCATACGAACTGTTTGAAGAAGAGGATAGATGCTCACATGTGGGTCCTACCTGTCATAACAGTCAACACTACGATCAAACATACGGTGTTGACTTAAGGTGCCTCGTCAGCATGGACGTGTGGGCCAACCCTACATAAACGGGTTTAAACGAGCCTAATCGGCACTTGGTAGTAGTTTTTTGGCACGGATTGAGAAATTTTTGGTATGTTTTTGCTATTTTTTGTACAATAGTTTCTTGCTAGGGCTGGTTGAAAGTGGTAGTTTTTTGTTAAATACTCTACATATTGCATGTAGGAGTGAAAATTAAGTTTGGAAGTCAATAAGCACGGCTAGTTACATAGTACGTATGTGTACGTAATTCAAACTAAATATCGACCATGGGTGACTAATATCTTGATGGAAAACTCGAAACTATGGAAATACAAACGTATTATTGATACTTGTTTCCATAAACTTGGATCTACGTTCTATTCAACGGCTGAGCATGTGGGGCCTTAGCACGATGACTTCCCGACTGTCTAAAACAAGGTTTTCCCGTCTCCGGTAAGGAGGAGGATGACTGCGGTGCGCCTTCGGCTCGCTCTAGTGCTCGTAGTCATCGCTAGGTGGTCTACGAACGTGTAGATGTATTTTTTCACGTCTCGTGTTCGTTGTACTACCACGACTGTTGATGAATAGATCGTAAGTATTTTGCAAGAAAACCTTGGTTGAGCGTGTGTGCGAGAGAGAGATCGTGTGTGTGTGTGTGTGATATGGAGAGACTAAGGCGGAGATAAGAGAGTCATTGTGTGTTTGTGTGTGTGGAAGATAGAGAGAGACCTATGGGGCTTTGTGTTGTGTAACCTGTAGGCAGATAGACATAGTCACAGAGTGAGTGTGTGAGATACGCATGCAGACATAGGGAGAGAGGTGTGAATTAGAGAGACAGGGAATTTTGGTGTGCATGTGAGTTAGAGAGAGAGAGATAGGGATATATATATATACCTGGAGCTGGAGAGAATATACAAGGGTGTGTGTGTCTTAAAAGAGGGATCCAGATAGATGGCGTGGTGTGTGTGTCGTGTCTGTTTTGTGCGCGCGCGTGTGTGTGAGAGGGAGAGTGTGTGTGTGTGTAGAAGAGAGACCACTGATGATGTAAACCTAGTAGGGGAGGGGGATGATATGGCATGTGTGTCCAAGAGAGAGAGAGAGAGAGAGGCGTGTATAGTAGCAGGATAGCGTGGGTGCGGGCGGGGGTGCGTGCTATATATTTGGAAGAGACATCGAGTGTGTGTGTGAGAGAGGGGTGCGAGAGAGAGAGAGAGAGAGAGAGCGAGAGAGAGAGTGCGAGAGAGAGAGAGAGATGGAGGTCAATTGTGTGAGAAAGTGGCCTATAGATAGGGAGACGAGGTCGATGGTGTTCGAAAGTGTCCTATGTAGGGAGACACAAGGAAAGCGAGTCATTGTGTGCGTCAGAGAGACTTCATGAGAGATCTAAATAGATGGTGGAGAGAACATCACGCGAGTTTGAGATCGATGATACGCTAGAGATTTATGGAGAGAGTCGCGACATATAGAGGGAAGGAGGGTCAGGTTCGCATGTGGAGAGATGGAAAGAGGAGAGAGGTGCACAAGGAGAGGGAGGGTGTTTGTGTGTAGTGGGTGTGGTGAGTGAGATGTGTATCAATGTGAGAGAGAGAGATGGTGGAGAGCGTGTGAGAGCCAGATATACCTAGGGAGAAAGACGTTGGGGGCAGTGTGTTTTGTGTGTATGGGAAAGATACACGTCTATAGAGTGTGTGCTTGGGAAAGAGAGATGCCGGGAGACCTAGAGAGTGGGGGAACAAATGTGTGCATGTCCAAGAGACAAAGAGATAGAGACCTATATTGGGGTTCAGACCTAGAAGAGAGAGAGAGAGAGAGAGAGAGAGAGAGAGAGAGAGGATAATGTGTGCGTGTGTTTGTGTCCGGGGGAGAGAAAGGCTTGTGTGGGGGGAGAGGGGCCGGGGTGGTGTGCTTCAGATAGAGAGTGAGGGGTGTATGTCTGAGAGACATAGACGTAATTGAAGTACATGGTCAAGAGTGTGTGCACTCATGCTTGATCAATTTATTTCATGTTTTTGGACTATGAGATAGCGATACTTTTGAACATGCGAGGTATATTTTGAATTACTAACCTAAGATTGGAAATTCTGAATTCGATTGCATTATTATCTTTTTTAATTTATTTAAATGGGGGTACAATTTTTAACCCGGATTGCGTGATTTCAAATTCATATATCAGACCTAGAGATATACACATACGATCGTGTTCAAACCTTATAATCATCGACTTTATTCATACACATACGTATTTGTTTGTGTCATCATATTTAGGAGAAACACATTCAAAATTTCATTTGAATTGGAGCATATGATGGTATTTGCTTGCACTAGCTCAATGATCCATATTTGAATTGAATGGACAATCTAAGTTTCGAGTTGGAGACATTGATTTTCGAAACTTGCACCTTTTTTTCCGTTTGCACAACAAAAAAATACTCGGCCATGATATCATAGTCAGTTGTACAAGACGAGAA
Source organism: Elymus sibiricus (assembly GCA_039707655.1). Lineage (NCBI taxonomy): Eukaryota > Viridiplantae > Streptophyta > Magnoliopsida > Poales > Poaceae > Elymus > Elymus sibiricus. The sequence goes on along the minus strand of CM077664.1, from coordinate 113,416,148 downwards.
CACATAATTTCAGCCGCCAAAAGCTTTCAAACTTCATTCTCACATCGAAATTTCTCGCGCCCGAAAGTTTAGCCCTGCGATATTCCTCTTTTACCCCTGCCACATCGATAGAAAAGGGCTGCTTTGGTAACCCCTTTTTTTCCCCTCTTTGCCCCCAACATTCTAACCCAGAACCACTCCCCTCCCCGCCTCCCCCTCCCCCAAGCCGCCAAATCTTGTCCTCCGCCGCGGCGGTGCACCTCACACCCCGCCGGATCTACCTTCCGCACCTTGGAACCCCCAACTGCCAACTCACCACTGCACCGGAGCCGCTTCAGCGACTGGCTTGTCCACCGCACCAGATCTCCTTGACCGCCATCATGGTCCAGCGCACCAGATCTGTTTCACCGGCGCCCTCGTCCACCACAGTGTAGGCCCTTCACCTACGCCCTCGTCCGCCATATCGCTGGCCCTTCATAGAACCCCTCGTCCGCCGCAACATATCCGCCTCACCGAAAGCACTGTACACCACGCCGGATGTGCTTCACCGATGCCTTCGTCCACTGCACCGGACCCGCTCCACGGACGCCATATTCAACTCCACCGGCCCAGCTTTACTACCGCCGCCGCCTCATCAGGTTATTTCAATTAGTACTCCTTTGGTTTTTCTCGTCTTTATTGTACAACAATTCACTTACCACAGATCAACTTTCTTGGATGTCGACAGGTGCCGCACCTAAGCACCGGAGCCGCTTCACCAACAGCGAAAGCCGGCCCAACTCAACCGCATCACGAGCACCATCGACGACACTTACCTTTCACGTATGACAACGATGCCCATACACTGCCGAGAATCAGGTACTATTCTCCAACGGCCGGCGCCTACGTTCATCTTCTTAGCATAAGCACCGCACCTTCGAATTTCTTCAGGGCATCATTCAATTTTTTATGAGAGGCGTTATTCTGCTTGCACCTGTAGGTCCAAACATGTGGTAGTGAACATGTTATATGTGCTAAATTACAAATCAATGCACCTGTAGTTACAATGCTTTTTCTTTGTCCTAAGTATTATTGTACTTCCTAGATATTACTGCCTCCTATTTTACTTCGTTAATGCTATATTTATGATAATGGTGTTGTTCTGATGTCACCTCTTGGTTACAATTATTGTACTGGACTGCTTCTATGTTCTCTATGCTAAATTACACATCAACAAACTAGCTTGTAGTTCCGTTGCTTTTGGTTCGTCTTAACCTACATTTTCAATGCTAGCTATTACCGCACTGCTCCGAGCCTCTGTTCATAACTTTTTTGTGCATTATTGATCTTCCCAAGTTGCATGACTAATTTGTTGCTTTTATTCATTATGGATCTGCCAACCGCTGTTGGAGATATGCCCTAGAGACAATCATGTATGACGATATTTCCTATGTGTTTATGAATAAAGATAGTCCTTGGACATCATCAATGATGTGTATCAGCAAGTGCGTGACTTGTTTGTGGGACTATGCATTGTATGATGATTGTCCTAAAAGGTCCCTAGTCGAAAGGGCTGTGTGGACGCGCAACCAACTAGACTAGCATATGACACGGTGGATGGCTTGGTCTCACTAGCCATGGGGCATTGGATGCTAGCCAGATAATATGGACTCGGAAGGATCTGGTCGGATTCGACATAGTCGGAACCGAGTCCAGATAAGGCCCGAGTCGGACAGACCCAACTATGAGACGCAGTGATATGTCATCTGTGAGTCTCTAGTACAACATACGTTCTATGTCCTAAGACCTGAGTTGGCGCATGTACTCGGGATGGTGATAGACCTGCTTTGGACTGACCAAATGCTACTCCATAACTGGGTAGTTATAAAGGTAGGTTTCGGGCTTGTCCAGACCCATGCTGCGAGACATGGTCGAGCAAGATGGGATTTGCCCCTCCGATCAGGAGAGATATACTCTGGGCCCCTTGTGTGATCCGACCAAGATAAGCATGGCCATGCGACAAGGATTATGAGATAATCCGGTTTGTGGTTGGCATCACTGGAACGAAAAATAGGTCGGGCTAGCACAAGGATGACAGACTCGCCTTGAACCCGACAACATATATCGTGTGGCAAAGGGAACAGAAGTGTGACATGTTGTACAGGCCGGCTTCATTGTCTACTTGGTGGTCGGCACGCCTTGCTAGAGGCTGCTACCAACCGAGCAGGTCAGAGGTGATCCGAACTGCGACCGAGTCGACTTGAACCTAAGGGGTCGCGCGCTTAAGGGAAGGAACCTATGAGGTTGGGTACGACTCCACGAGTCAGATGTGATCCTACTCAGACTCGGATCCAGGCCGAACAGACTTTGGGCTTTAGGATCCGTGCGAGGCCCAAGTGTTGAGCCCGCGACGGATGCCTATATATAGTGGAGGTGTGACACATTCATTTGGTTGATCGCTTCAGCGCCATCATTAGGGCTTTGCATGTGTTGCAACTAGCCACCTCCACTCGCCGCTGGTTGTGTGATCGGACCTAGCAGTCCGCCGCACAACGTTCCTCCTGCACGCGCGGATACCGTTAGAGGCGGTGCACTTGCGCCGCTCCGGCGAACCTGTTCGTGGGATCCGATGGGCTATGTGGGAGATCGACGAGGAGGAGATGACTCTGGAGACGCGCTACCTTAACTCTACTTCCGCTGCACGGCACTGCGTGTCTAGTGGTAACGATCCGTGATCCATCTCTGGTAGCATGTTCCTGGATGTTCTACGGGTAGGAATTTTTAATTTGAAGTCAACGCACCATACCGTAGATCTCAACGGTGGTATCAGAGCCTCTGCTATAGGATTTGGATTCAGATCGGATGCATATTTGATGTGTGGAGGTGGTAGATGAGATCTGTTGTCGTTTAACAGATCGGCTATGTTGACGGTTGATGAGATCAATTGCACATGGGGATCGATGTGGCTATGTTTTCTGTCAATCGGAATCGATGAGGTCATGACACAACCTACCCCTACCGGTCAGTTTCCGCCATTGGGGTTAACAGTGAAACATAAATTCGAATCGGATTCACAATGATCGATGAGATCGGTCAGATCGGAAAATTCGGCATGATCGGAGTACATATGTGATCTATGATTTCTGAAAACGTGTGCATAGTGCTGTATATTTCATACAGATGATCGATGGGACCGCCGTGTGCGTAGCGCCGTATATTTCGTACAGGTTCACTCAAAATGGTAGAATGCAATTCTATGCAACTTTGTTTTGCAGGTTTGATGTGAATAGTATGGCTCATGTGTATGTGATGCATGTGTGTAAATTACACATGGCCTGCGCATCATGATTTGTCAGCTGGCAGGAGCCAAAGCACTGTCATTATAATGTATAACGACCTACGTGTCGACTTGTGATTCTTTGTAAATTCATTACTAGTAGTAATATTTGGAGGACAAAGATCAAGTTCGTGGCTTGGCGTCCCGGCATGACGAACAAGATGGAGTCCCGAACTGGTCATCGGAGTTGTAGCCGGCCTGGAAGGACGTCCAGGAAGGAGCCATACTATTTCACAATATATGTTTATTTGTGATTGTTATGCTTCTTGTTTCTATGCATGTTAAAATGGTAGAAAGATCCCTCATTAATATCAAGCGAATTGCCATCCCCGATGTTGCACCTTCGCATGTCAAGTACGTCTAGTAGTGGGCTCATAAAATTGGGGTGCTACTAGGTGTCCTTGAACTGAAGGGTTCGTGTCGGACATGGACATGCACTGCATCAGGTTAACTTGACAAAGCTATCAAAACGGTTTTGCGCCTTGTGGCAAAGAAGGTTGGGAGCTGGGGTATAAGATACCTTCCCGACCGACAAGAGTCGTATAGAGATGCGATTAGCACAGAGTTGCTTACCGGATAGGCAAGTCGGCTAGCAGTGATGCTAAAGCTCACTAGTCGGCATGCACGAGTCGGATCCTGAATCACTGGGAGTTTGCGGAGGGATGCTGACTTCAGTGGGCGTATTTCTGTTTAGGCTTGAATTACTCTACATAAACACATTGCTTAGTGATTGCATATTTTTCTATTGTAGATCAATGGCACCACCTGCTCAACCCAACTTTGCATTGAAATCAATTCTGGAAAAGGATAAACTTAATGGAACAAACTTTACCACCTGGTATAGAAATTTGAGAATTGTTCTCAAGCACGATAAAAAGGAACATTTTCTAGAGGATCCACTTCCAGAGGAACCTGCCGATAATACTAATGCTACAACCAGGAATGCCTACCAGAAACTTGTTGATGAATCAACGGAGATTAGCTGTCTGATGCTGGCTTGTATGGAGCCCAATTTGCAACAACATTTCAAAAACTTGAGGCTGACGATATGATCGAGAGTCTCAAGAGCATGGTTTAGACACAGGCTAGGACCGAAAGGTTTAACGTCTGGCGATCCTTGATGGATTGCAAGCTGAAGGAAGGTGATCCACTGAGCATGCATGTGATCAAGATGATCGGATACGTGCAAGCTTTGGATCGGTTAGGCTTCCCGCTCTTGGCGGAGCTGGCTACAGATGCAGTTCTGGGTTCTCTTCCACCTAGCTATGGGACATTCATTTCGAACTATCATCTGCACGGTATGGATAAGAAGCTCACTAAATTGCATGGGATGCTCAAGGTGGCAGAGCAGGATATTAAGAAAGGCACGCATCAAGTGTTGATGGTGCAGAAATTGGCTAAGTTCAAGAAGAGTTGGTCCAAGAAGAAGGCTAAGGCAAAGGGCACGGAGATGGTAACCTCCGCCGCTGAGTCAAAGTCAGGACCGAACTCGAAGACCATTTGCTATGATTGCAAGGAAACTGGTCACTGGAAGAGGAACTGTAGCAAGTGGCTTGCTGAGCATGGCAAGAATGCTGAAAATACTTCTTCAGGCAAAGGTACACTTGTTACATATGTTATAAACATTTACCTTGCTGACATACCTAGGAGCTCTTGGGTATTTGATACCGGATCGGTTGTTCATATTTGCAACTCAATGCAGGGGCTGGTAAGAACTAGGCGTGTGGCACAAGGGGAGATTGACATCAGGGTCGGCAACAAAGCAAGAGTTGCCACATTGGAGGTTGGCACGATGCAGCTCCAGCTTCCTTCCGGATTTATTTTGGAATTGAATAATTGTTATTACATTCCTGCACTTAGTCGGAACATTATTTCTTCCTCATGCTTGATGAGTCAGGGTTATGATTTCAATTTAAAGGACAATGATTGTTCGATATCTTTGAATGGAATGTTCCACAACTATGCACCCATAGTTGATGGGTTATTTATTTTGAATCTGGAAACAGAACCTGTCTATAATATGAATGTCAAGAGGCATAAGCCTAATGAGATAAATTCGACATACTTCTGGCATTGCCGGCTTGGACATATTAATCTGAAACGCATGAAGAAGCTCCATGATGATGGGCTCCTAACTTCATCCGACTTCGGGTCGTTCGAGACATGCGAATCATGCTTGCTCAGAAAGATGACTAAGTCTCCTTTTGCAAAGAGTTGCGAGAGGGCATCTGAGCTGTTGGAGCTTATACACAGCGATGTGTGTGGTCCAATGAGCACAACTGCCAGAGGTGGCTATCAGTACTTCGTGACTTTTACCGATGACTTGAGTAGATATGGATATATCTATTTGATGAGGCACAAGCCAGAAACTTTTGAAAAGTTCAAAGAGTTTCAGAACAAGGTAGAAAATCAGCTTGGCAAGACTATAAAGCTTCTATGATCTGATCATGGAGGTGAGTACATGAGCCAGGAGTTTGATAATCATCTGAAAAACTGAGGTATAGTACCTCAGCTCACACCTCCGGGTACACCACAGAGAAATGGTGTGTCGGAACAGAGGAATCATACCTTGTTAGACATGGTTTGATCTATGATGAGCAAATCGGATTTACCCTTGTCATTCTGGGGGTACGCTCTAGAAACTGCAGCTTTTACACTCAACAGAGTACCATCTAAATCCGTAGACAAGACACCACATGAGATGTGGACAGGGAAGAGTCCCAAGTTATCTTTTCTAAAGATTTGGGGTTGTGAAGCATTTGTCAAGCGACTTATGTCGGACAAGCTTACACCCAAGTCGGATAAGTGCATATTTGTGGGATATCCGAGGGAAACCTTGGGATATAGCTTCTACAACCGCGAAGAGAACAAAGTGTTTGTTGCTCGGAACGGGGTCTTCCTTGAGAAAGAGTTTCTTGTATGGGAAGCTAGTGGGAGGCAGGTGCAACTTGAAGAATTTCGAGAACCACTTGGGGACAACTCGGCTGGTGATGTGATCATACCGGAGTCTGTCAGGAAACCCGAGATGGAAGCGGCACCGGAACCACAGAGGTCGGAAAGATTGCGCAGAGTGCGCGATGTGTTATTGTTGGAAAGCGACGAGCCGGCTACGTATGCAGAAGTGATGGTGAGCCCGGATTTCGAGGCATGGCTAAAGGCCATGAGATCCGAGTTAAAGTCCATGGATGAAAATCAAGTCTGGGACTTGGTTGATTCACTGCCTGGCATCACTGCCATTGGTTGCAAACGGGTCTTTAAGAAGAAAACCGATGTGGATGGAAATGTTCAGATCCACAAAAAGCTCGGCTTATCGCTAAAGGTTATGGACAAGTTCAAGGAATTGACTATGACGAGACCTACTCGCCGGTAGCAATGCTGAAGTCGGTGAGGATTGTACTAGCTATAGTTGCAAATTTCGATTACGAGATATGGCAGATGGATGTCAAAACGGCTTTCCTTCACAGAAATTTAACTGAGGACATGTGTATGATACAACCCGAGGGTTTTGTCAATCCAACTAGCGCTAGTAAGGTATGCAAGCTCAAGAGATCCATTTATGGGTTGAGGCAGGCATCTCGGAGCTGGAATATTCGTTTTGATGAGGTCATCACTGGTCTCAGTTTCATCAAAAGCGAAGAGGACTCTTGTTTACACAAGCAGTTGAGTGGGAGCTCGGTAGTGTTTTTGATCCTGTATGTGGATGACATAGTGCTGATCGAAAACGATGTTTCGATGCTAAACTCGGTCAAGGAATCATTGAATGGAAAGTTTTTGATGAAGGACCTCGGTGAAGCAGTTTACATATTGGGCATTAAGATCTATAGAGATAGATCGAGGAGGTTACTCGGCTTAAGCCAAAGCACGTACATAGACAAAGTGTTGAAACAGTTCAACATGAGTGAGGCAAAGAAGGGGTTCTTGCCTATCTCACATGGTATAAGGCTGAGCGAGACTCAGAGTCCTTCGACATCTGATGAGCAAAGCAGGATGAGTAGGATTTCGTATGCCTCGGCGATCGGATCCATCATGTATGCCATGATATGTACTAGGCCTGATGTTGCTTTTCAATAAGCCTAACAAGCAGATACCAGGCCAACCCAGGTGAGAATCACTGGGCGGCGGTAAAGACTATTCTGAAGTACCTAAAAAGGACTAAAGAGATGTTCCTATTTTATGGAGGTGAGGAAGAGCTCGTCATAAAGGGTTATGCCGATGCTAGTTTCCAAACTGATAGAGATGATCGTCGATCACAGTCCGGATTTGTGTACATCATGAATGGAGGAGCAGTGAGCTGGATGAGTTCCAAGCAAGATACGGTGGCCGATTCTACTACAGAAGTAGAATACATTGCGGCTTGTGAAGCTGCAAAGGAAGTTGTTTGGATCCAGAACTTTTTGGATGATATTGGTGTTTTCCCAGCCTCGGTAAAACCGTTGGACCTTTATTGTGATAATTCTGGTGCCATCGCATAGGCCAAGGAGCCGAGGAATCACCACAAGACCAGATACAGAGATTGGAAATATCACCTGATACGAAAGATCGTAAAGAGTGGTGATGTAGAGTTATGCAAAATTCACACGGATGCAAATGTTGCAGATCCGTTGACTAAGCCGCTTCCACAACCCAAGCATGAGGGGCACGTTAGAGCTATGGGCATATGATGTCTATTTGATTGACTCTAGTGCAAGTGGGAGATTGTTGGAGATATGCCCTAGAGGCAATCATGTATGATGATTTTCCTATGTGTTTATGAATAAAGATAGTCCTTGGACATCATCAATGATGTGTATTAGCAAGTACGTGACTTGTTTGTGGGACTATGCATTGTATGATGATTGTCCTAAAAGGTCCCTAGTCGAAAGGGCTGTGTGGACGCGCAGCCAACTAGACTAGCATATGACACGGTGGATGGCTTGGTCTCACTAGCCATTGGGCATTGGATGCTGGCCGGATAATATGGACTTGGAAGGATCTGGTCGGATTCGACATAATCGGATCCGAGTCCAGATAAGGTCCGAGTTGGACAGACCCAACTATGAGACGTAGCGATATGTCATCTGTGAGTCTCTAGTACAACATACGTTCTATGTCCTAAGACCTGAGCTGGCGCATGTACTCGGGATGGTGACAGACCTGCTTTGGGCCGACCAAACACTACTCCGTAACTGGGTAGTTATAAAGGTAGGTTTCGGGCTTGTCCAGACCCATGCTGCGAGACATGGTCGAGCAAGATGGGATTTGCTCCTCCGATCAGGAGAGATATACTCTGGGCCCCACGTGTGATCTGACCAAGATAAGCATGGCCATGCGATAAGGATTATGAGATAATCCGGTTTGTGGTCGACATCACTGGAACGAGAAAGAGGTCAGGCTAGCACAAGGATGACAGACTCGCACTGAGCCCGACAACATATATCGTGTGGCAAAGGGAACAGAAGTGTGACATGTTGTACAGGTTCGCCAACCGGCTTCATTGTCTACTTGGCGGTCGGCACGCCTTGCTAGAGGACGCTACCAACCGAGCAGGTCGGAGGTGATCCAAACTGCGACCGAGTCGACTTGAACCTAAGGGGTTGCACGCTTAAGGGAAGGAACCTGTGAGGCTGGGTCCGACTCCACGAGTCAGATGAGATCCTACTCGGACTCGGATCTAGGCCGAACAGACTTTGGGCTTTAGGATCCGTGCAAGGCCCAAGTGTTGAGCCTGCGATGGATGCCTATATATAGTGAAGGTGCGACACATTCATTTGGTTGATCGCATCGGCGCCATCATTAGGGCTTTGCATGTGTTGCAACTAGCCACCTCCACTCGCCGCTGGTTGTGTGATCGGACCTAGCAGTCTGCCGCACAACGTTCCTCCTGCATGCGTGGATACCGTTAGTGGCGGTGCACTTGCGCCGCTCCAGCGAACCTATTCGTGGGATCCGATCGGCTACGTGGGAGATCGACGAGGAGGAGACGACTCTGGATATGCGCTGCCTTAACTCTACTTCTGCTGCACGACACTGCGCGTCTAGTGGTAACGATCCATGATCCATCTCTGGTAGCATGTTCCTGGATCTTCTGCGGGTAGGAATTTTTAATTTGCAGTCGATGCACCCTACCATAGATCCCAACAACCGCATCATGCAAAATGCTTTTTCTTTTGGGGCTGGCACCTCGAACAAGCACAGAAATAGAGTGAAGCACACATATTGTCGTGTAAGCACACACCGTTCTTTCATTACTTTAGATGAATCATTGATGATCAATTTGAACAGTGCATGTGATCAAAATTAGTTTTACCAAAATAGAGGGGGAAGAATAAACTACAACGACTAGATTTGCATGCACGGGATGCTGACGACATCTTGAAAGAACATTACAACAGCAGCGAGCCTTCACAGCGACATATGGTAAGCCAGTGTGTTTTAGTTACTGTGAAATGTCATGTGTGTGGGCTGCTTTCTTGGCTTGTGCCCTCAACCTATAATCCTACAGAATTACAAATAGTTCAGTTGCCTGCTTTGCGGTATTGCTTGATTAGAATGCTTGTTTGTTAGTTCTTGTTAGGCTATACCTGAGTTGGCCAATGTGTCAGAAGTACCTGTTGTACTATCGTAAAGAAATGCATGCATACTTTATTTGACTCCTTAACTTTTCCTATGTACTCCACAAGACTGTCTTGCTAGTTTATATGAGGCCACACTGTTTAAGTGCTTTCTCAGAATATTTCAACTGTTTATATGCCTGGGCAACTTAAATATAGCGGTGGTACACTGCCTTTCATCTAACCATTCTAATTTTATGTAACATCCCAAAATTCTAAATTTTGGAATGCGATATTAAATAAATAATTATGATTGTTTGTTTGGTTGTTGTGTGATTGATTGAGTGAAATTGGGCGAGAAATTAAAACTTTTGAAAGTTGAATGAGAGGGAATAAAAGGACTTTCCCAAAACTTTCATTCTTACATTTGATCTTCCATGAATTCAAATTTAATTCAAACACTAAACCCTAGAGTGAAGATGACATGACTTCTTCCATTAAAGAAATGAAAAGGGTTTTTGAAAAGATTTGAATTCCATTTGAAAATATTTTCAAATTCAGAAACTTTATGCAACTCAATGATTTTCTTGAGAGAAGATAAAATGACTTCTTCAAAATTATAAGAAAGAGAGTTGGAAGTTTAAAAGAATCATTTTGAAAGTCCCTTTGAAGTTTTTATTCAAATTATTTTTCTCCTAAAAATAAATATATGGAAATAAGGGTAAAATGATTCCCTTCGATGAAAAATTAGGAGAAAATAAATTTTAAATCATTTTGGTATTTTAAAATAATTTTTATTGCATTTTAAATGCAACAGTAGCACTGCTTGATTTTTACGAATTTCTTTGGATTTTATTTGTCTCTGAAAATGAGTTCATGTTTTAGGAAATCTTTTTCTGAATATTTTGATATATAATATGTCTATATATTATTTTGTATTTATTTTATGTTATCTCTTTTCTGTTTCTGTTTTGTTTTTTTAAAAGAAAAAAATGGCCGAAGCCTCTGTCGTCAGCTGGCCCATTAGGCCACCGTGGCCCAGCCAAGCGCAGCGCACCGACTTCCCGTACCTCTTTCCTTTCGGACGCCCGCCCCTCCTTCCTTTTCTGTCCATCGCTGACACGTGGGACCCACGCAACCGCCCGCGTGAATCGGGCGATCACCTTCCTCCCCGCTGAGGGTGTCCCGGACTAGGGGGTACTCGGGCTGCCGGCCTATCTCTCATGGGCCGGACTGGTGGGCCGCTCTCTACACGTCGATGGAAGGCTGGATCGTGGACGACCCCGTATGATAGAAGGAAATCTCTGAAGTCTTGGCATCTCCTCCAAGGAATAGATGGCGTAACCGGCATGTTTATCCCCGATGGTAACCGACCATATGTAACCCTAGGGCCCCCCTGGTGTCTATATAAACCAGGAGGTTTTAGTCCGTAGGGGGAAGATTCATAATCTAGGGTTTAGACCGTCTGATTTCGAGGTAGATCAACTCTGTAACCTTCATACAATCACATCAATACAATCAAGCAGGACGTAGGGTTTTACCTCCTTGAGAGGGCCCGAACCTGGGTAAATCGCTGTCTCTACGCTCTTTGTTACCATCGGCTCCTTGACCCATAGTTCGGACCCCCTACCCGAGATCTGCCGGTTTTGGTACCGACATTGGTGCTTTCATTGAGAGTTCCGCCGTGGGTCATCAAGGATTAATGGCTCGCTTAATCATCAGCAACAGCGCTAGCCGCAGGGACACTTTTGTTCCCGGCCAGCTTTTCGCGTTCGGAAGCATCGTGCTGCATGCCGACCCGGCCGGTCACCTTGGCCGGGTCGACGGCTTCACCCCCGACCAGGAGATCAGGTTTGGAAACTTAGAATTCATCCCCGACTCCCGGGGATATCTTATCCTCACGGGGTCCTCAGCTTCGCCTGACGGACCCATGAATCCAGAAGCGCCGACTTCGAGTACGGCCAACCCCATCGCCGAGATGGCAGCCGCTGCAGATCCAACCTTGAGCCCGGATTTGACCTCCACGCTCAGTTGCCGAACTCCAGCCTTGGCCGAACATAACCTCGGGGCAAATTTTGAAACTCCTGTCACGGCCATGCTATGGGTTGACCCCGCAAATTACTCGAACCTGGAATCAACCGATCTATCGTCATTAAACGGGATACTCGATCGGATCCAAGCTCTGGGAATCACCGATGGCCAGTCCTCGGTATACGATCAGATCGGGCTTAAAACCGACGACAGGGAAATCTACGCTCCCGCTACCACTCACTTGGTCGCCACTGTCAAAGGCCCCTCAGAGGCCTCACCCGTTACCTCCGAACCAAAAACGCATGAGGTTCAAGTTTCCGACCAGCAGGCTTCGCCTTCCAGCTCTGCAGCCAGATTCCGCTCTGGAGAGGGTTTAGAGCCAGAGTTTGGCTCAACATGCAAGTCCGGATCTGCTCACCCGCGCCCGGTCAATTATCCAGAGCTCGGCGCACCGGATTCCATGACAATCCAGGACACGGCCCCCAAAACCCCGGACTCACACTCTGCTGGGATCAAGTTTTTTATCCCGCCCACCCCCCACGTTGAGTATTGTCCGGATAACACAGGACGTCCCGACATATGGGACCTGATGTACGTAAAGCAACATCCCGGAGAGACAGTCCGGCACTTCTGGGCTAGATTCCTTATCGTCAAAAATAAGATGACGGATGGCTGCGACAGGGACATTCTAGAAATCTTCCGATAGAACTGCAGAGACGAGGGCGTCTTAAACGCCCTCGCCCGCTGCCACATCCAAAATTTCCCTGATCTATCGGATATGGTGTCCAAATATTGCGCCATGGAGTACGCTTGGCAGGCCCAGCTCGAGCAAAGGGAGTCAACCTGTTCAGAGGAACTAAACCGAGCTTGGGCGAAACGCGTGCTCCCTCACCGGACACGCCAATACGAGCCGTCCGAGAAAAATATGAAACCCCTGACGAGATCCAGAACGGTCCTTGATGGAATACTGGATAAACCATGCCCCATACACTCAACAAATCCAACCCATAGCCTTCGAGCTTGCTGGGTGGTCAGGCAAGTCGCCAAGAGCGGCGAGGCCATTCTCGGAGGCCCGCACTCCACTAAAGGTCCAGTTATGCCCCTTGACGATGACGCCGAAATCTTAACAATCTACGAGACTTACTCTTCGAAGAATCAGAGGAAGAGAGCCCTTCGAGAGCTCGCGCAAATTCACCACGTGGCAGAGACAGACACCTGGACAGATACACCCATCACTTTTAGTGAACAAGACCAGCCGAGATCCTGTCCCACTCGAGCCGTTGCCGCCCTTGTCCTTGACCCCATAGTGGATGGATTCCGACTACAAAAGGTGTTGATGGACGGCGGCAGCGGGCTAAACCTCATCTATGAGGATACCTTGGATAAAATGCAGTTCGACAGGTCCCGCATAGAGCAAAGTCACACTACCTTTCGAGGGATTATCCCCGGAAAGGAGGCGCGTGCCAGTGGCCGCGTGACTCTTGATGTGGTCTTCGGAACTCCCGAGAACTATCGGTCCGAAGAACTGCTTTTCCACATCGTGCCCTTCCGCAGCGGCTATCATGCCTTACTAGGGCGCGATGCCTTCGCACGATTCCACGCTGTACCACATTACGGGTACATGAAGCTTAAAATGCCAGGGCCAAACGGTATAATCACAGTAATAAGTGATCCGGACAGAGCCCTGCGAGCAGAGAATAAAACGGCATCGCTCGCCCTCGAAACGTTGTCCGAAGCCCTAGTGGCCGAAGAATTAACCGCGCTCCGCTCAACGGTGGACAAGGACGACGTCATCCTTGATAAAAGGCAAAAATCCACATCCTTTAAACCTGCAGATGAAATCATTAAATTCCAAGTGCACCCAACAGATCCCAACAATGCGGTGGCCGCCTGGTCGGACTTCAAGGATTTGAACAAAGCCTGCCCTAAGGATCCTTTCCCCTTGCCCCGCATCGACCAGATCATTGATGCCACCGCCGGGCACGACTCGTTATGTTTCCTCGACGCTTAGTCCGGATACCATCAAATCAAAATGAAGGAGTCCGACCAGGCGGCCACCGCATTCATCACTCCTTATGGACCATTTTGCTTCAACACAATGCCCTTCGGGTTAAAAAACGCAGGGGCCACATACCAGCGCATGATCCAAACATGTCTGGAGAAACAAATCGGCAAAACAGTCGAATCTTATGTGGACGATGTGGTTATCAAAACCAAACAAGTCAGCCAGCTGGTGGACGATCTCCGGCAAACCTTTGACAATCTTTGGACTTTCGATATACGGCTTAATCCGGAAAAGTGTGTCTTCGGCGTGCCAGCCGGCAAGCTGCTCGGCTTCATAGTTTCCCATAGAGGAAAAGAGGCCAACCCAGCGAAAATCCGGGCACTGTCCGAGTTGGCTATCCCCACTGAGCTCAAACACGTCCAGAAACTGGCTGGTACTGTTGCAGCCCTAAGCCGCTTCATCTCGCGCCTCGGCGAAAAGGCCCTGCCGCTATATAAATTGCTCAAACGGACGAAGAACTTCGAATGGACTAGCGAAGCGGCGGCGGCACTTGAAGAAATAAAAACTCTACTGGCCAGCAACCCGATTTTGACGGCACCCAGCCCGGCTGAGCCAATGCTGTTATATATCTCGGCGACGAATCAGGTGGTCAGTGCGGTTCTCGTTGTCGAACGAGAGGACGAGGGTCATAAGCTTCAGGTACAGAAACCTGTGTACTATGTATCCGAAGTGCTTACCCCGTGTAAAACAAGGTACCCGCATTACCAGAAGATCGCCTACGCAGTTTTCATGGCATCCCGAAAGCTCCGCCATTACTTTCAGGAGTGCTCGGTTACGGTAGCATCCGAAGTACCACTGAATGAGATAATCAACAATCGTGACGCCACAGGGCGCATAGCCAAATGGGCTATAGAACTTCTCCCCTTCGAAATCATCTATCGACCACGCCGAGCTATCAAATCTCAAGTTTTGGCTGATTTCGTTGCGGAATGGATGGAAGCCGAACTCCCTAGGGAGTACAGCACATACTCACATTGGACGATGTACTTCGACGGCTCCAAAATGCTCGCAGGATTGGGGGCTGGAGTGGTCCTCACATCCCCCACAGGCGACAATATTCGGTACATACTCCAGATCATGTACACCGACTCCAACAACGCAGCCGAATACGAGGCTCTGCTGCACGGACTTCGGATGGCGGTGTCAATGGGCATACAGCGGCTCGAGGTACGGGGAGATTCTAATCTGGCCATCTCTCAAGTTAACGGCGAATTCGACGCAAAAGACCCCAAAATGACAGCATACCGCAACGCCGTCTTGAAAGATCTCCGCCCGCTTCGAAGGACTGGAGTTTCACCATATACCTCGTGACAGCAATCAAGCTGTGGATATCCTTGCTCGAATGGGCGCTAAGCGCGACCCCGTCCCCGAGAACACCTTCTTGGAACGACTTTTTAAGCCATCTGTGGTGTGGCAGGAGAACGCCCAGGGCTCGGACACCAATACCCCAGGAGAGTTCGTCCCTCCGCCTATTGAACCAGATAATGGAATTATCGGGGGCTCGGCCATCGCAATGACAACTTTGGCTCACGAGGTCATGGCGGTAATCACGCCATGGACCGAGCCTTTCCTCGCCTACCTCCTCCGCCAAGAATTACCGGCTGACCAGACTGAGGCCAGGCGTATCCTTCGACGATCTAAAGCCTATAAAGCCCACGAGGGAGAGCTATATAAGAAAAGCACTACTGGCGTCCTCCAGAGATGTATCTCCGAAGAGGAGGGAAGGCAGCTTCTGGCCGAGATTCATGCTGGCATGGGCGGTCACCACGCGGTAGCTCGGGCCCTGGTCAGCAGGGCTTTCCGAGCAGCGTTCTTTTGGCCCACTGCCCGAACAGACGCCCAGACATTGGTCCAACATTGCGTTGGATGCCAGCTCTTTGCAAATCAGAGTCATATGCCCCCCACGGCCCTTCGGACGGTCCCAATTACTTGGCCTTTCACGGTCTGGGGGCTGGACATGGTTGGATCACTTAAAGGGGGGACCAAGAAAAAGAAATATCTACTCGTCATGGTAGATAAATTCACTAAATGGATCGAGGCAAAGCCGGTCACTTCAGCCAAGTCTAAGCCGGTCATCGACTTTATATCCGCCGTCATACACCGTTATGGTGTTCCCCACAGCATAATAACGGATAACGGATCCAACTTTACCGCCGAGGAAGTCAAAGACTGGTGCGCTAATTTAGGCATTAAGCTCGACTACGCCTCGGTGTATCACCCACAGTCTAATGGACAGGTCGAGAGAGCGAACGGCCTGATCTTGAGCGGCATTAAGCCTCATTTGGTCCGATCTTTGAAAGACTCCGGTTGCCATTGGGTTGAGGAGCTCGACTCCGTACTGTGGGGCCTACGCACCACTCCTAATCGATCCACGGGCTACACACCATTCTTCATGGTATATGGGGCAGAAGCCGTCCTCCCCTGCGACCTTATTCACGACGCCCCTCGGGTGTGTATGTATGAAGAAAAGGAGGCCGAGCTGGATCGGCAAGATGACCTGGACGCCTTGGAGGGCGAGCGCGACATAGCTCGGGCTCGTTCTGCTTTTTATCAGCAGCAGGCCAGACGTTATCAGAGCAGGGAAGTACGGGCGAAGGCCTACAACGTTGGCGATTTAGTCTTGCGTCTCCCGGAGAAGCAGAAGCATAAGCCGGCGCCCAAATGGGAGGGGCCCTTCATAATCGACCAAGTACTCACGGGCGGGGCGTACCGCCTCCGCGACCCGACGGACGATCGCCTCGAACCAAACCCATGGAATGCAGCTCGGCTGCGATGTTTCTACGGCTAGTCCCGCAAACTTACCTTGTTCGATTTATCCTTTTCAGATCTTTATCTTTCTAGTCAATAGTCTCTCCCGGGTTGTGTTCGGAAAATGCCGAATTACGTTAAGTTCTTCTTTGGCAAACATCTTTGAATGTACCACACTTTGTTACCTGGGGGCTTCTTTTACGAAGCTCGTCAAATTTCATTTATGCAATCATCCGTTTTTACGTGTTTGCCACCTTCCTGTGTCGTTCTCAAGCCACTATATGCATCAACTTGACTTAAGATTTGGCCAAGCTGGGTTGCCTTGCTCCTGTGCTTACCCCCTACGTTCCCGATTGTTCGGCTAGAGAGTAAAGGGAGCACCTCTGCGATTGTTACGTCCGGATTTCCCGGGTACGTACCTCAGACGGGTGAAGCCGAAAGCTAGCGTCTTAAGATAACAAGTTGGTCGGCTGCGGGGGAAGTGAAAATAATTGGTACCTATCACCAAGTTTCCGGGGTATTTTCCCGAAGTAACCGTCTCCATCTAAATTCGGGTACTCGGTTATCCATCCACGGATAACGTGGTCACCTGACGAAAGGAACCCATAGCGGAACTATTTTCATCGGAAGATGTTTCTTACGTTAATCAGTAATATAACATAACTCCCCGAGCACGTTTTTGTCTGTTTGCACCAAATGGCCGGATTGCCTAGTTTTCCGAAGTATCTTTCCGATGTTCTCGGATTACATAGTAGGAAAACACTCCTTGGCTTCTGGTCGAGGAGGCGGAAGCCGATGGCCGGTTAAGACAACGTTTTTTATGCACGGTTTGGAGACTATCCGATGTAAAGTACATAGATACATAGAATCGACCTATCAATCTTGATCTAGACCATCTATTATGGTCTCCATAGCACAATCTGCTTGGGACAGCCAAGCTGCGGGCATCACCTGGTCATATACCAGATGCATGGGCACTTCCTGCCCATCTGGCCCTACCGGCCCAACTCTCGCTAAATGCTCCGGTTCCAGCTTGGTGAATCGGGTCTTGATCATCGCCCACGCTTCCCATGCTCCTTCACGACAAGATGACATCTTCCATAACTCAAAGCGGCGCCGAGCTCCTTTGAAGCGACTCGCGAGTTCGGCCATCCCTTCCGGAGCCACTTCGCCAGGCCACAGTGCCTTGAACATGCTCTTCATGGCCTTTCGGGCCCGCTCATGTACATCGGATAGCTCCTTCAGCAGGTCCCGCCCGAAGGAACCGGCTTCCTCTTCGGGACGTCCGGTCAGCAGAACTACAATAAGACGTGGCGTTGTTCATCTTGCTACCGCATACGTTCAGTTATTGAACGGGCGAGTTAGATGGCACTTACCGAACATGCCTGCTTTCAGTCTTTGATTCTCCTCTTGGGTTACAGTCAGCTGAGCTTTTAAGCTTTTGATTTCTTGGACCTGTTGTTCGCCTTCCGCCTTAAGCTTATCCCTCTCCTCATGACTTCGGGACAGCACCCGGTAGCCAGCCTCTTGCTGTGACTTCGCATACCTTTGGGCTTTCCTGGCCATATCCAGGTCCTTCTGCAACTGATTTATTGTCTCGGCTGCTATGGAAACATTTTTCATTAGTGGACGTGTCCCACACCATTTTTTCTTTAATGAACTTTAAGTTCGGCACTTACCATGTGCCTCTCTGGTGAATGTTTTCACCCCCTCTAGCTCGGCTTTCACAGACTTTAACTCTGTTTGGGCCAGCTTGAGGTCCTCAAACAGCTTTTTGTTCTGCTCCCGAACAGTCTGCACAGATAGCAGGGTAGCATGGATATCAGACCCTTAACTCGGCCGTCCCGCCCAAATTAAGGCTCGGGGGCTACTGGGTTAGGTACTAGTTGTCAAAACTATTATTATACCTGCATATTCGTAGACATGAGCCTCACTGCGCCTTCAAGTCCCGTTCGGCCAGCACCAAGGTATGCATCTACCGAGCTAAGAGCATTGAACTCCTGATTAGACAACGCGGTGTGCCGAAGTGATGCCTTGCGCCGCCGATGATTCATCACACTTTCAACTTCGGAATTAGTGACCGAGACGCCTCCCGAGTCCTCGGGATTTTGATCCTCAGCGGTGGCTCCCGGAGTAACTCCGGTTGCAGCTGGCGACCTCGGATTTGAGTCACCCCTTGGCACCTCCTCAACATCCTCGGCCGTGCGTGGTTCCACACATCGTCTATCGAACACCATGGAACAAATTATTGGCATATGTGGTGGATGTTGAAGATAAAGGCCATAACAGTACGGTGAATACATTACCTCTTCGGGAGAGGCGCCGATGATGTGGCTCCCGTTGGGGCCACACGTGGGGTCACCCCATGACTACTTGTCGTCGGAGCCACTGGTGCCACTTTTGCGGCTGTTCGACGCCTCGTGCGGCGGCCCTTTGGAGTAGGTGTCACTACGTTCGGGCCTGCAGCGGCTGAGCGTTTCTTTCGAGAGGAAGCCCGTTGGCCACTTACCACGGAGGAGGGAAGCGCCCCGGGATGATCGGCCAACAGGGCCACCTTGGAGCCATCAAGGCTCTCCTGGTAGAAGACCCCATCCTCAAAATTAATGGATGTTTTAGGGTCGTCATGGAACCCAGGATCGTCATCGCGAGAGTAATTCTCCGGTTGAGGAGCCGGGCAACTCACCGTTTCGATCCATCGCCGCCAACTCTGTTCGGACAAGATGAAGATCCGATTATGAAAAGTCTGGGGTAATATCCGAACTAAAAAGAGTGGTCGAACTCACCATTTCGATGGGCTCATACATCGAGAAGCCTTTCTTGAGCTTTAGTCGAGCGAATTCTTGCTCTTCCCCCTTGAACAAACCGGCTACTATGGCGGCTATTGCCGCCTGATTGGCGGGCCCCTTCTTGGTGTACCGGGTAGCGTCGTCCTCCCCATTGTAGTTCCATAGCGGATGAATTCTCTGTTGGAGAGGTTGGACACATCGAGTGATGGCTATTGCCATCACATCAACGATGGTTAGTCCGTTATGAGCTAGCCACCTCACTTGAGCAGCCAGTCGAGCTACTTCGGCACTTTCCTCTTGAGAGGGACTCTTCGGGCACCAGTTGAACCGCTTCGTTGGAGAAGCCAATGAAAATTCCGGTAGACCCCTTCGAACTGGATCGAATAAAGGGACGTCTTCGATATAAAACCATTCCGAAGTCCATTCTTCGGCATCCTTCTTCGGAGTCCCAATGGGGTATCCGGTCCCGGCAATGCGTCATACTTCGGCTCCGCCGACCTCGTAGATGACCCCTTCTCGGGTACGGGGGACTACGCAGAAGAATTTCCTCCACAACTCAAAGTGCGCCTCGCAGCCCAGGAACATCTCGCATAAAGCGACGAAGCCCGAAATATGGAGGATCGATCCGGGGGTAAGGTGGTGGAGCTGAATCCCGTAGAACTCTAGTAAACCCCTCAAGATGGGATGGATGGGAAAACCCAGGCCTCGCAGCACGAAAGGCACGAAGCAAACTCTTTCCTCCCTGTGAGGGGAAGGGAAATTCTCCGCCAGGGCCTTTCCGTCTGCGGAAGTTAATCCGGGGCGGGTGGATGTGAGATCTGAGGCGGGCAGATACCCCTGCGCCTCAAGCCTACGTAGTCGCATACAAGATACGGAGCATCCCGCCCAATCACCTTGACGGGGGCCATGAGGGCGTGAGGAAGAGCCTGGGGCGTTTGCCATTGTTTGTTGACTTTGGCTTTGCGGGGATGTGGAGAAGAATGGCAGGGGGTGGGGTGCATTAACCTCCACGCCCTTGGCCTATTAAAGGGACATTTTTGTAAGAACCCATCGGGCCACTCGCATTCCGTGGGCGCGCAGAAATCGAGGGTCGTCATTCAATTCTATCTCTGGAGATACCCCGGTAACTGACTTGTTGGTGGCCGAATTATTGTTAATCCGAATATAGGTAACGGGAGGAACTCGCCATCCAAGCCGAAAACTTCTGAAGCATGAAGCTGCCGAAGACCGTAGACCTCGGCATTGAAGGCTAGTTCGGGGGCTACTGAGGGTGTCCCGGACTAGGTGGTACTCGGGCTGCCGGCCTATCTCTCATGGGCCGGACTGGTGGGCCGCTCTCTACACGTCGATGGAAGGCTGGATCGTGGACGACCCCGTATGATAGAAGGAAATCTCTGAAGTCTTGGCTTCTCCTCCAAGGAATAGATGGCGTAACCGGCATGTTTATCCCCGATGGTAACCGACCATATGTAACCCTAGGGCCCCCCCTGGTGTCTATATAAACCAGGAGGTTTTAGTCCGTAGGGGGAAGATTCATAATCTAGGGTTTAGACCATCTGATCTCGAGGTAGATCAACTCTGTAACCTTCATACAATCACATCAATACAATCAAGCAGGACGTAGGGTTTTACCTCCTCGAGAGGGCCCGAACCTGGGTAAATCGCTGTCTCTACGCTCTCTGTTACCATGGACTCCTTGACCCATAGTTCGGACCCCCTACCTGAGATCTGCCGGTTTTGGTACCGACACCCGCGCCCCTCTTTCCTTACCTCGCCGGCGCCGCCGCGGTCCGCCGATCCCCTGCCATTTTTGGCCTCGCCCCTCCTCCACGACACCAACCCTATAAATGCCGCCCCCTCCTCGACTCGTTTCGCCCCTAAGCCCTCTTCCCCATGCACTGCCGCCTCCGCAATCGCTCGCCGGAGCTCGCCTCTGTCGCCGCCGCCATTACCGCCCTACCGCACGACCCCGACCACCCTGCCGTCACCGTCGCCACCATCGTCACCGCCGTCATTGACTACCCCTCCCCGACATCTTCCCCGAGCTTGAGGACCACCGGAGAGCTCGCCCGCACCACCACCAAGCCGTCGCCGTCGCCGGAACCTCGCCGGAGACCCCCACCACCGCGGTAAGCCTCGGATATGCCCACCACCGTCAGATCTGCATCGGACACGTAGGATTAGATCGCATTTTATTTTTATTTTTCCCGTGAAACATTTCCGCTAGAAATCGGCCACCCGCCCGTAGCTCTCGATCGGTCACCTCTCTCGCCCAATCACGTTGCGCCACGTGTCCCTGTCCGTTCGGTAAACTTTTAGGTTTTTCTATTTTCTTTCTATTTTCTGTTTTTAGTTTCTGTTTTAGTTTCTTTATATCTTTTATGTTTTAACTTATTTTTGAGTGATTCTTTTTTGCATTAGTTTCAAAATTCTATAAAGTTTCTTTAGATTCAAATAGTTTTCATATTTGAATAGTTTAAATTTTTATTTGCTCAAATTTCTTAAAATACCAAATTGGGCATAAATCCTATTTAAAAATTTAATTTTAATTAATTCTTTTTGCTACTGGTTTCTAATGAAATTGATTATCCAGTGGTTTAAAGAAATTAATTTATAATATTTATTTAATTTTGTTTTATCCAGATTCAAAACAGTAGCCTATATGCCTAGTTTTGATTTCTTTCTTTTGCTATTAAATCTTTCAACAAAAATACTTTATGAAAATTTTAGTTGGATGAATTTTATTTTTTTGTTAGCTTTAATGTAGATCAGAAACAATTTGTATTAATAGTTGAAATTGTTTTTGATTTATTTCTAAGTTAATATTGTTTTAATCATAATTTGAGTTTTATAAAAGCTTTTTAGTTGATTATTTTTGCTAATGAATAATATTATAAAATACTTTCTGTTTATTTATTAGTTTAGTATTTTCTTTTCTGTTTATTTATTAGTTTAATATTTTCTTTGCTGTTAAGTTTTTACTTAGGAAAAAACTATTTTTGTTGTTGTGTAAAGTTTCTTTAGTAGTTTTCTCTATAGTTTTCTTTTGAAGTTTTCTTTGGATTTCATTTGGGTTTTCTTTGATTTCTTTGTTGCTTTTATTTGTTGATTGCTAGAATGATTGGTAGAATGCTTGCTTATGTGTATGCAATGTGTGACTATACAGATTTTCATCGGAGAGTGACGAGTAATTCTATCAAGTTATTTCTAAGAGCGATATTATCTTCAACAACTATACCAGGCAAGTTTACTTTGACCATATTTTCATACCTATGGTTTATTGCATATAGTGACAGTTTTCAATAATCCTCCAGTAGTTATATTAAGCTTGAAACTTGAGGTAGTATGAGGTAGGAAAAACCCTGTTACCATTGCTCGGGAAGGGACGATATTTTGCATTATTGCTATGCTCTAGTAGACGGGGGTTGGTTGTGTGATTCAAGAGTGTAGTGAGGATTAATAATTCAAGACCTGCATGATGATCAAGACTTCAAGACTTCAAGGACTCAATATACCTCTGGGTGGAATGGAATGCATCTGGCAGCCTGATATCTATCATGGTTATGCCCGGGAATCCTGGTATCTACCTATGATCATCCTGGCGGAATGTCACCCAGGCTCAAAGAGATGGATGGATACTTCAAGGCCGAAAAGCTTACGTGTGCAATCGCAAGTCATTATGGGCTCTGGCTTGGTTGACCTTAGTAGTGACTCTGGCCGGGACGGTGCTAGCAGATGTAGACGAATGGTAGGGTTGGATGGCCACCGGACGGTGGTTAGGGGAACTCTTCGGAAGATCATGTTTCGATCGTCCTGTTCTCAAACACTCTGAAGTGCAAGGACTTAAATGGAGGGATTGAATCTTGTGGGTAAAGTGCGCAAACCTCTGCAGAGTGTTAAACTAATCGATTAGCCGTGTCCTCGGTTACGGACAACTTGAGTACCGGAGATGATACTATCAGCCATTCTCAACACAATTAATATTAATGAGTGGGTATTATTAATAATTTGGGATATGAGAATTGGTTGGCGGAACCATCTCATTAACAACCAACTTTTGTAGTAATATTTCTTTCCATTCCTTTGTTGTAGGGAAAAACTAGCTTTTATGCAAAACTCAGACTCAGTGCCACCACAGCCATATTTCATATAGAGATAGAGTTATTCTCCTTTGCATTCATATGTGATCTTGCCGGTACATTCAATGTACTGACCTACACGGCTGCACCGTATCATGTTGCAAATATTTTCTACGACGAGTAAGGGACGATATAGGGTTACGGTCTACACTCAACTTGCCGTTGGCATTGATGGGACTCCACACCCCTATTGATTTGTTTCCGCTGTGATATATAAGGTATACTCTGGAGCTACGGTATTTATTTTACATGTGATGTTATGGTATTTCATCGAAGTACTGTGTGTGCCAGCATACTGATCCAGGGATGGCACAGAAAGCACAGAGACTTGATCGTATTGGGTCGGGTCGCTACATTTTATTTTGGCTGATGCAACTTCGAACCATTTAAATATAGCTTGCCATGCTCGGCAATAATTTGTATGTAGTTTACCATGTAAGCTTACTGCCTGGATCATGTGATAACTATCTGTTACTTATGTCCAGCGGAAACCTTTCAGGATGCAGTTCAAACTAGGATGCAATGTACACCCCCAGGATCTATTTGTGGAAGCAGTGCGCCATCCATGTTACCAGATGGTAGCAGTTCAGAGGCAACCCCGTTGGAGAGCACAGATATTATAGTTCTTGAGGCTCTACTAGAGGCAGAAAGAGAGGGTGTGTCTGCCATGAATGAGGTAATCCTGATCATGAGGCTGGAAATTATGCAATTAGCTGCACGCATTATGCAAGCAAACCAAGCAGTGGAGCAAGTAAGACAATTGCATTTGGAGACGGAGAAGGTCCTGCTGCTTCTGCTATCTGAAGCCCAGGGTAATCCTAGTTCTTCTTTAGATACCAGTTGAAATTGTCATTAGATTAGTATATTTGCATGTTGTGTCATGCTTGTGAATGGATTATGTTGTAAGACCCTTTATTTGTTGTCCATGTCTTGTAATGATCTGATTTTCTTAGGCGTGGCAATCCTCAGTACTTGTAGGAGTGGACATAAGGTGAACTATTTTTCGTGTGAGCAGATTGTGTTGGATGAAATAACTGTTTGACTCAAAGTGGATTCAACCTACTGAATTCGAGGATCATGGCATTTGTAAATCATATTCATATATAGAGGTGGAATAAATCTTTGTTGTGGTTTTGAAAATATATATATGAAAACATAGAATGATGTATGAATATTTGTAATCAAATACAAAATGGATTCAAATTTAGTTGCCAGGGTAAACGTGAATGCTTATTCTCCCAAAATTCGAAAGAAGCGGCAAAACACCCACTCCCACGTCGGCTGCCCGAAACCAGTGTTTGGGAGATGGAAGTTACTGTCTACCCCTGACACGCACAACCTATCGGCCCAATTTCCACTGCTGTAAATAGGGGTAGGTTTGTATCTTCACTCAGACGTGACACGACTGCCTCTCACCCCATTCAGACACGGTGGGCGCCAAACGTGGGCGGCAAAACACATTTGATTCAAGCTCATCCCAAAGACCTCTCTCTCCCCCTCCATTTCCCCATTCATACACGGTGGGCGGCAAAACAAACTCTCCTCGGCCGAAATCGATCTAGGCAAATACTTTAAGTAGGGCCAGGTTTGTAACTTCACTCATACGTGACACAAGCGCCCTACCTGTCAGCCCCGTTCATACACCGTGGGCGCCAAAACACCCTCTCCTCACCCGAAATCGCTCTCGGCAAATATTGGGGACATGCAAGATTACCGTCGTATCCCCAATCGACGTGACGTCCAAAATTTTAAACGGGGGCTAAGTTCGTAACTTTCCCACATTTTAGACAAGCGCGTCCCAAAGTGGTTCCCCCTCTCCCTCCATTTCCCCATTCATACACCGTCGGCGCCAAAACACCCTCTGCTCGGCCGAAATCGCTCTCGGCAACTATTCGGGAGATGCGCGATTACCGTCCTATCCCCAACCAACCAATATCGCTCTGATGTCTGAAATTTTAAATGGGGGCTAAGTTTGTAACTTTCCCCGCATTTGAGACAAGCGCATCCCAAAGACATGGTTCCCCCCTCCTCTCTCGCTCCATTTCCCCATTCGTACTCCGTGGGCGCGAAAACACCCTCTCCACCCCAGCCTCCTCCGTCTGCCACCCCATTCACCGCCGTCCTCCTCCACCGTGCCGGAGCAGCTACCCCGACGTCGTCGTCCATTACAAGAGATCGATGTCTCTCATCCACCGCGTCGGATCAGGATCCTAGCATCGCATCCTCTCGCTTCATCCTCACCATCGTCCACCTTGTCGTGGCCGCTCCTATGACCGTCTCGTCCACGATAACAGGACTTATCCCCCGATGCCGCCGTCTGCCATCTCAGATCTGCTTCCACGCTACCGACAGCCATAGCACCCGTAGCACCCTCAATGTATCTGCAGAGGCCTACACGGCGTCGCAAGGGAGGAGGTGTTACTCTTTCATATCTGCTTAAGTTATTGATCTCACCAGGGAAATAGATCGTCACTTGTTTACTGTACTTTCTTGTCCATACCAAATCTTTAGTTGTTAGTTGAAAGCAAACATTGGTTACGAAGTAGCCTTTGTCCGGTTAGCACCTTCAGATCCGCCATGGCACGGTCAACACTATACTTGCAATGCTTATGGTTTTCCCCTTTTATATTCACTACCATCATCCTAGGTGCTTCGTGTCGTGCTAGCACTGCTCCTCAACCAATCAAGCGAAACAACATGCCACTCATAATTCCAAAGCATAGTTGTTCAAATACGAATCTGATATGATGCTGATATTACTAAAACAGAGAACGTTTAATTGCTCAGCTAATGTTCCTACATTAGTTTCGAAAAGCATGTGCGCCACATATAGAGAGACAGTAGGGAATTGCATTTCTTAATGCGCTCTGGTTCATCATGGGTGGGCAACACACATTGTATTATCCAAAATCTCCTTGCTCTTCTTTAACATGTTCCTCTTCTGTTCTTTTTATTAGTATAGTAGTACAATATGTTCCTTGTCGGGAAGTCAAGCTGGGACATTTGCAGTCGACATGTATATTGGGTCGGTTCTGATGGATGCTTTCAACTATTCTAGTTGGTCTGCCATAATATCCAGGAAATGCTGGGAGCAGTGTCGCCTTTGAGAGTCTAGACTGATAGTAACAGTATTGCGCCTTCAGTTGAATAGAGCTGCCCCTTTAGGGGATCCGAAGCATTTCCAGCCGTACCGGCAATAAAAGCCCATATGTTCCAGCTAGTTCCACTTTCTCGATTTTACTCGTGATGCTTAGGGTTTTCCCCTTTTATCAACACTACTATGATCTAAGTAGGTGCTTTGTGTCGTACTAGCAGCAGTCCACCCTTCAAGATAAACAACACACCACTCATAATTCCAAAGCTTAGTTGTTCAAATATGAATGTGATATGTGATACGTCTCCAATGTATCTATAATTTATGAAGTATTCATGCCATGTTTATTATAGTTTTGTATGATTTTGGTGCACTTTTATATGGTTTTTATATGATTTCTATGGACTAACATATTGACCTAGTGCCCAGTGCCAGTTGCTGTTTTCTGCTTGTTTTTGGTTTTCCAGAAAATCCATATCAAATGAAGTCCAAATGCAGCGAAACTTTTTAACGATTTTTTCTAGAAGGAAACAGACCCGGGAAGCTTCGGGGGAGCAGCAGAAGACCCACAGGGGCCCCACAAGCCACCAGGGCGCGCCACCCCCCAGGCGCGCCCTGGTGCCTCGTGGGCCCCCTGTGGCCCTTCTTCGCATGATTCCAACGCTGGAAAATTCTATATATTCAGAAACCCCCGAAAGTTAACCTAGATGAGTTTTTACGCCGCCGCAAGCCTCTGTACCTCCATGATCTCATCTACAGCCCTTTTTTGGCACCCTGCCGGAGGGGGGGGGGAATCATCACCGGAGGCCATCTTCATCATCCCGGCGGTCTCCATGACGAGGAGGGAGTAGTTCACCCTCGGGGCTGAGGGTTTGTACCAGTAGCTATGTGTTTGATCTCTCTCTCTCTCTATCGTGTTCTTGATTTGGCACGATATTGATGTACCGCGAGCTTTGTTAATATAGTTGGATCATATGGTGTTTCTCCCTCTCTATCTTGTTGTGATGAATTGAGTTTTTACCTTTGAGGTTTCACTATTATCGAATTGAATAGTTTTATGGATTTGAGAACACTTGATGTATGTCTTGCATATGAATACCATGGTGACAATGGGGTATTATATTGATTCACTTGATATATGTTTTGGCACTCAACTCGCAGATTCCCGATGTGACATTGGGGTAATCTATGCATAGGGGTTGATGCACGTTTTCATCCTACTTTCCCCGGTAGAAATCTTGGGGCACTGTTTGAAGTTCTTTGTGTTGGATTGAATATTATGAATCTGAAGTTGTTTGATGCATATCGTATAATCAACTCACGGATACTTGTGGTGACATTGGAGTATCTAGGTGACATTAGGGTTGGTTGATGTGTTTCATATGGTGTTATTTTAGTACGAACTCTAGGGCCGTTTGTGACACTTATAGGAATGGCTCAATAGATCGATCGGAAAGGATAGCTTTGAGGTGGTTTCGTACCCTACAACAATTTCTATCTTATGTTATCCACTAGATAAGAACTTTGGACTGATTCTTTGTCACACGTTGAGGGATTGTTATATGATTCAACTATGTTAGCATTGTTGAGAGATTGCACTAGTGAAAGTATGAACCCTAGGCCTTGTTTTCAAGCATTGCAATACCGTTTGTGCTCACTTTTGTTACTTGCTACCTTGCTGTTTTTATATTTTCAGATTACAAAAACCTATATCTACTATCCATACTACACTTTTATCACCATCTCTTCGCCGAACTAGTGCACCTATACAATTTACCATTATATTGGGTGTGTTGGGGACACAAGAGATTTCTTGTATTTGGTTGCAGGGTTGTTTGAGAGATACCATCTTCAACCTACGCCTCCCACGGATTGATAAACCTTAGGTCATCCACTTGAGGGAAAATTGCTACTGTCCTACAAAACTCTGCGCTTGGAGGCCCAACACGAGTCTACAAGAATGAGTTGTGTAGTAGACATCAAGCTCTTTTCTGGCGCCGTTGCCGGGGAGGTGACTGCTTGAAGATATATCTTTAGATCTTGCAATTGAATCTTTTAGTTTCTTGTTTTATCACTAGTTTGGTTTATAAAATAAAATTACGAAAAAATAGAATTGAGGTTGCCTCATATTATTCGTCTTTATAATGTTTTTCTTGAAAATGATGGAGCGGAAAATTGTGCTCAATTGATAGAAGAAGAATTCAATAAAATGTTTGGCATAAAATCCATGAATGATGAGCATGATTGCAATGTTTCTAGTATGAATTCTTTGAATATCCATGATACTAATGATATGCAAAGTTACAAGCTTGGGGATGCTATGTTTGATGACGATGATATTTTTAGTCCCCCAAGTTCTGATGAGCAAATTTATTATGATGATTGCATGCCTCCTATTCATGATGATTATTGTGATGACATGTGTGCTATAAGGAATAATGATAACAATGAAACTTGTCATCATGATTTTAATTTTCAATTGGATTATGCCAATCAAGTATCACATGATAGTTATTTCATTGAATTTGCTCCCACTATTATTATTGAGAAGAAAATTTCTTATGTGGAGAGTAATAAAAATCCTATGCTTGTAGGTCATGAAAAGAATGCTTTATGTGATAGCTATATTGTTGAATTCATTCATGATGCTACTGAAAATTATTATGAGAGAGGATCATATGCTTGTAGGTGTTGCAATAATATCAAGTTTCCTCTCTATGTGTTGAAGGTTTTGAAGTTATGCTTGTTTTGCCTTCCTATGCTAGTTGATTCTTGCTCCCATAAACTATTTGCTCACAAAATCCCTATGCATAGGAAGTGGGTTAGGCTTAAATGTGCTAGTCATATGCTTCATGATGCTCTCTTTGTGTTTCAATTCTTTACTTTTATGTGAGCATCATTGAAATCATCATGCCTAGCTAAAAAGGCATTAAATAAAAGCGCTTGTTGGGAGACAACCCAATATTTATACCTACTGTTTTTGTGTGTTCACATGATGAAGCTACTGTAGTAATCATGTTTCATATGTTTTCTTTCAATAATGTGCCAAGTAAAGCCTTTGGGATAGTGTGGATGCTTGTTGATTTGATTCTGTGCAAAAACAGAAACTTTTACGTCCATTGCTGGAATTTCTATTCTGTACTGGAGCGTGAAAAAATTCTGAAATTTTTACACAGTATTGGGTTACAATTTTTTTTACGTTGTCCTAATTTTTCAGAATTTTTGGAGGTACAGAAGTATGGTTTTTAAATCGCTCACTACATGCTGTTCTATTTTTGACAGATTCTGTTTTCGGTGCATAGTTTGCTTATTTTAGTGTTTCCATAGCTTATATTGAGTAATATAAATTGTGGAAATGATTGAATATAGTAGGCACTATGTGAGAACAATTATGAATCTTGTCTTGACAGTACCTAAGTGGATGATTTATTTTTATCATACTAACCTATCTCACCAAGTTCCGTTAAGTTTTGTGTGATTGAAGTTTTCAAGTTTTGTGTGAGATATCGATATGAGGAGAATAAGGAGTGGCAAGACCCTAATCTTGGGGATTCCCAAGGCAACCCAAGGTAATATTCAAGGAAGACCCAAGCAACTAAGCTTGGGGATGCCCCGGAAGGCATCCCCTCTTTCGTCTTCAACATTATCGGTAACCTTACTTGGAGCTATATTTTTATTCGTCACATGATATGTGTTTTGCTTGGAGTGTCATTTTATTTTGTTGAGATTTGCTTGCTGTTATCAATAATCATGTTTTGTATCTTTTAGTTCAATAAAATGCCAATTATAGCCATTACCATGCTCAGTTTGCAAGTTCATGTGTTGCTGTTTGAAAACAAAAAGTTTTCTGTTATGTCCAGAATATTCCTGAATAGTCAGAACATGATAAAAATCTGAATTTTTTACACAGTAAGCATGCATGAGTTCTCTATCACGTGGTAGTTTTTCAGAATTTTTTGAGTTAGGGAAGTATGGATTCTTATTCCCCTTTTACAGACTGTTCTGTTTTGGCAGATTTCAGTTATAGTTGCATTGTTTGCATATGTTGCTTGTTTAATGTTTCTATTTGAGGATAGAAGTATTAAATATGAAGAGGCATTTAGTATGCAATGTTTAATTATAATTCTTGTGATTTGCTACAGTAGAGAATGTTAAGGTTTTGAGTTGATTTATACTAACTTATCTCACGAGTTCTTGTTGAGTTTTGTGTGGATGAAGTTTTTAAGATTTAGGGAAACCGTGATATGAGAGGAATTAAGGAGACACAAAAGCTAAAGCTTGGGGATGCCCAAGGCACCCCAAGATAACATTCCAAGAAGTCTCAAGCAACTAAGCTTGGGGATGCCCCGGTAGGCATCCCACCTTTCTTCATCAACACCTATCGGTTAGCATAAGTTTTCATTTTGTTTGCTGTTTTAATAAAAATTATCAAGATCTGAAATCTTTATTTGGAGAGAGTCCTCACATAGCTACTTAATTGTTTGACTACTCGTTGATCTTCGCTTATATCTTTTTGGGGTAGTTTGTCATTTCCTATTGTGCTTCACTTATATCCTATGAGTAAATTGTTGAATGAATTGAATATCATAAAGTTGAAATTATATGCGCTTCATATGCTCGTATCATGTCTAGTAGTAGTTTCACATTTGGGTTAGAAAGTGAAATCTATTGAAGTTTGACAACCACAATATTGGTCATACAAGCAATTCATGAATGATTAGTATAAGGAAGAGAACTTTCACATATAAATATATTAACTTGGACATCTTCTATGATTGTGAATACCCATTAATTGTTTTCAAACTTGAGTAAATTAGTTGAAGTTGGACAAAGAAGACAACGTAATGAGTTATGTTTGGGTATATTTGCATAGAAGTTATATTGATATGGATCCTCCAACATGTGGTGCTTGCTTAGGATCTTTTGCTAGCCAAAAATTAGTACTAAGTAGAGATAATACTTGTGCAAACAAAAACCCTTAAACCCAGTTTCTTGCCATGAGTGTCCACCATATCTACCTATGGATTGAATAAGATCCTTCAAGTAAGTTATCATCGGTGCAAAAAGCAATAAAAATTGCTCCTAAAATATGTATGATCTTTTATTGCAAGGGAAAATAAGCGTTATACGAACTTGTGATGGTAAAGAAATAAAAGCAACGGACTGCATAATAAAGGTTGCTATCACAAGGGGCAATATAACGTGACGTTCCTTTGCATTAAGAGCTTGTGCATCCAAAAATAAAAAGCGCATGACAACCTCTGCTTCCCTCCGCAAAGGGCATATCTTTTACTTTTATGTATTTACTTTTATGCAAGAGTCAATAGTATTACTTCTCATTTCAACCTTAACTATTCTTTAGTTGGCAGGCATCATGTGGTGGGGAAAGATCCAGACACATATGGCCAGTCAAATATATTTGATCATGAATTATTATTGTTGACAATTATCTCTATGATAAATAAGTTGGGAGGCAAAACATTAAGCCCCTATCTTTCTTGGTGTTCGATGGATGCCATTTGTTCTAAAAATATGCTTTGAGTACTAGCAATCATAGAAGACTATATGATAATTGTGTGTGTGGAGCTCTTACTTAGACTTTGTTGAAATTAAGTTGAATTGCAATTGTTTGGTGACTAAGAACATAGGTTGTTAAGTTTCAAGAGAATGCATTGTTTGAAACATAACATGTGAATTGATTGCTACTTTATCATGATGAGTTTTATGAGAAAGAGTTGCTGCTATGATGCTAAAAAAAGTGATTGAAATTATCATTGATCAAACTTATGCACTATGCTAGCATTCACACTTCATAAATTATTTCTTTTATAATTTACCTACTCGAGGACGAGAAGGAATTAAGCTTGGGGATGCTGATACGTCTCCAACGTATCTATAATTTATGAAGTATTCATGCCATGTTTATTATAGTTTTGTATGATTTTGGTGCACTTTTATATGGTTTTTATATGATTTTTATGGACTAACATATTGACCTAGTGCCCAGTGCCAGTTGCTGTTTTCTGCTAGATTTTAGTTTTCCAGAAAATCCATATCAAATGAAGCCCAAATGTAGCGAAACTTTTTGATGATTTTTTCTAGAAGGAAACAGACCCAGGAAGCTTCGGGGCAGCAGCAGAAGACCCACAGGGGCCCCACAAGCCACCAGGGCGCGCCACCCCCCAGGCGCGCCCTGGTGCCTCGTGGGCCCCCTGTGGCCCTTCTTCGCATGATTCCAACGCTGAAAAATCCTATATATTCAGAAACCCCTGAAAGTTAATCTAGATGAGTTTTTACGCCGTCGCAAGCCTCTGTACCTCCACGATCTCATCTACAGCCCTTTTTCGGCACCCTGCCGGAGGGGGGGGGAATCATCACCAGAAGCCATCTTCATCATCCCGGCAGTCTCCATGACGAGGAGGGAGTAGTTCACCCTCGGGGCTTAGGGTTTGTACCAGTAGCTATGTGTTTGATCTCTCTCTCTCTCTCTCGTGTTCTTGATTTGGCACGATCTTGATGTACCGCGAGCTTTGTTAATATAGTTGGATCATATGGTGTTTCTCCCTCTCTATCTTGTTGTGATGAATTGAGTTTTTACCTTTGCGGTTTCACTATTATCGGATTGAATAGTTTTATGGATTTGAGAACACTTGATGTATGTCTTGCATATGAATACCCATGGTGACAATGGGGTATTATATTGATTCACTTGATATATGTTTTGGCACTCAACTCGCGGATTCCCGAGGTGACATTATGGTAATCTATGCATAGGGGTTGATGCACGTTTTCATCCTACTTTCTCCGGTAGAAATCTTGGGGCACTCTTTGAAGTTCCTTTGTGTTGGATTGAATATTATGAATCTAAAGTTGTTTGATGCATATCGTATAATCAACTCACGGATACTTGTGGTGACATTGGAGTATCTAGGTGACATTAGGGTTGGTTGATATGTTTCATATGGTGTTATTTTAGTACGAACTCTAGGGCCATTTGTGACACTTATAGGAATGGCTCAATAGATCGATCGGAAAGGATAACTTTAAGGTGGTTTTGTACCCTACAATAATTTCTATCTTATGTTCTCTGCTAGATAAGAACTTTGGAGTGATTCTTTGCCGCACGTTGAGGGATTGTTATATGATTCAACTATGTTAGCATTGTTGAGAGATTGCACTAGTGAAAGTATGAACCCTAGGCCTTGTTTTCAAGCATTGCAATACCGTTTGTGCTCACTTTTGTTACTTGCTACCTTGCTATTTTTATATTTCCAGATTACAAAAACCTATATCTACTATCCATACTACACTTTTATCACCATCTCTTCGCCGAACTAGTGCACCTATACAATTTACCATTGTATTGGGTGTGTTGAGGACACAAGAGATTTCTTGTATTTGGTTGCAGGGTTGTTTGAGAGATACCATCCTCAACCTACGCCTCCCACGGATTGATAAACCTTAGGTCATCCACTTGAGGGAAAATTGCTACTGTCCTACAAAACTCTGCGCTTGGAGGCCCAACACGAGTCTACAAGAATAAGTTGTGTAGTAGACATCAATATGATACTGATATTAGTTAACAGACACACATTTGATTGGTCAGCTAATGCTCCCACTTGAGTTTCCAAATGCATGTGGCAACATATATATAGAGAGACAACAGGGAATTGCATTTCTTTTGTCACTTGTTTACTGTACTATCTTGTCCATACCAAATCTTAGTTGT
The DNA here is from genome assembly GCA_039707655.1 of Elymus sibiricus. NCBI lineage: Eukaryota > Viridiplantae > Streptophyta > Magnoliopsida > Poales > Poaceae > Elymus > Elymus sibiricus. The sequence continues at coordinate 113,381,731 of CM077664.1, read as the reverse complement.
TAATTGAAAGCAAACATCAGTTGCTAAGTAGCCTTTGTGCGGTTTGCAGCTTCAGATCTGCCATGCCATGGTCAACACTATACTCATCATGCTTAGGGTTTCCCCCATTTATGATCACGACGATTAGCCTATGTGATTCGTGTCGTAAGAGCGCTGCTCCACCCATCAAGCTAAACAAGCTTAGTTGTACAAATTCGAATCTGATATGATGCTGATATTAGTAAGACAGAGACATGTTTAATTGGTCAGCTAAATGTTCCTACTTTAGTTTCGAAATGCATGTGAGCCACATATAGAGAGACAGGAAGGAAGAGTATTTCTCTGTGCACTCTAGTTCATCATGGGTGGGCAACACACAATGTATTATCCAAAATCTGCTTGCTCTTCTTTAACATGTTCCTCTTCAATTCTTCTTAATAAGTATAGTAGTACAGTATGTTCCTTGTCGGGAACTGGAGCAGGGACATTTGCAGTCGACAGGTATATTGGGTCGCTTCTGATGGATGCTTTCAATTATTCTAGTTGGTCTGCCATAATATCCAGGAAATGCCGGGAGCTGTGTCGCCTTTGAGATTTTAGACTGATAGTAATAGTATTGCACCTTCAGTTGAATAGAGCTGCCCCTATAGGGGATCCGAAGCATTTCCAGCCGTACCGGCAATACAAGCCCATATGTTTCAGCTAGTTCCACTTTCCCGATTTTACTCGTGATGCTTAGTGTTTTCTCCTTTTATCTACACTACTATGATTTGCGTAGGTGCTTTGTGTCGTACTAGCAGCATTCCACTCTTCAAGCTAAACAACACACCCTCATAATTCCAAAGCTTAGTTGTTCAAATACGAATATGATATGATACTGATATTAGTTAACAGACACACATTTAATTGGTCAGCTAATGCTCCCACTTGAGTTTCCAAATGCATGTGGTAACATATATGTTGACACCAGATTTTTGCATGACCAAAATCTCAATCAAGATGGCCTCGGATGAAAAATATTTCAACAGCAAAGTTCTTCGTCTCGTCGAAACGGATGATTTTTATAGAAAAACCATCTTAATCTGAAGTCGTATGCAAAAGTTAGAGGCAAAACTGTGCGCTGCGGCAGTGTTTGGCCGGATCATCCGGGCCGGGGTCCAGATCATCCGGTCGAAGGTCGAACAAATGACCCAAACAACAGAAGCTTATTGACGAAGCCGGATGATCGGGGCGTAGACCCGGATGATCCGGGTGGAGGCCAGACAATCCGGGCAAAGTCCGGACATCCGGACAACTTTTTTCTGCTGCAGACTTTAGAAAACATCCCGAAACACCCTCAATCTGATCTCAGATCGAAAAGTGTTCAAAAGAAAAGTTGTGCATCTCGTCGAAACGGTTGATTTTGATATAAAAATTGTCTTAATCTGTGTTTGTATGCAAAAGTTACAGCCCGATTAGTGAACTGCTATCAGAAAACTGGGCTTGGCCGGATCATCTGGGCCTTGAGCCGGACATCCGAGCCGGAGGTCGTGAATAGTCCGTGTTTTGTTAGGTTTTGATGATTTGGACGGCAAGGCAAGGCCTTTTCTTGTACGGGAAGTCCATCCGCCTCTTATATAAACAAAAGGTGACGACCGATTGAACAACAACACACAATCGCAAAACCCATCTACTTTTTACCCTAGTTTTACATCTCTCCCTTGTTCTTTCTCTCTTGTTCTTCGTTCGTTATTCGTATTGAAGGGCAGCGATCCTCGAGGCTCTAGGGGCGGGCGAACCGACCTAGGGCAGCCCATAGCCGCCGCGCGTCCAGACAGGGTCCATCCCGGGCGCGTGGGGTTTCGGGTGCTCAAAAGCGCCCGCCGGATTGCTTGCGTACCGCGCTTCCGGACGGGTCTCCTTCGACGTGAGTTGCGGTGCATCTCCCTCGGCGTTGGAGGTACACGGTGACGTGTTCATGTGCGAACATACTTTTTGGTGACTCCGCTGGGGACGAAAGATCAAGAATCATCATCAACCATGTCAGATCTCCCCAAGCCCTCAGAAGTTAGCGCCAATAACATCATTAAGCCCGGTCTTGATGAACTATCGGATGAACACCGCCAGGCCTACGAAGCACTCAATAAACAGCATGAAGAAGCTTTTGAGGCGCTCAAGAAGAAGCGCGAGGAGGAGGATTTGGAGGCGTTTCTTGCAAGTTTCAAGAAGGACCGTCAAGGCAACATCACTCCGGTTGGAAACATCAATTTCCCTCCTCTCATTGACGAACAAGATGAAATCACTGTGAGTAAAGTTTTTTCTCCAGAGCAAGTGGCTGTGATTGAAAGTCTTGTTAGTAAGGGTAATGTGATGACATACAATTCTTTCGTAGCAAATGCTAATGCTCAGAAAAATATGCCTCCGTCATCTAGTGGTACTGTTGGTATATCTAAAAACCCTAGTCCAACTTTACCTATTTCATCGGCACCTCCTATGCGACAACAATATAATATGCCATTGAATTTTTACCCTAGTCAAACCAACCAGCTTGTGGCTGCACCTGCATATCCTAATCCTATTATGAGTGTGCCCAATTCGGCGTCAACACCGAATCACTTTGTCACACCATCCATAGGCACAAGCATGTTTGGTCTTCCGCCGAACTATGGTTCGGCACACATCCCACAAGTTGCACCACTAGCTAGTACTCAAGTTGCTCCTATGACATTGCCACAAGCATCCTCATCTACCTCGGATCCAATTTTAGCCAAATTAAGGGAGGATTTGCATAAAGTGTTTCTAGAAACTTTCGAAAACGAGCCGAAAGTAAAGAGTCATGTGTACCAAAAGCCTTATCCTGAACACTTTGACGCAGTTTTGTACCCTCAAGGTTACAAGGTTCCTGATTTTGTTAAATTTAGTGGAGAGGGCACGAAAACAACATGGGAGCATGTTAGTCAGTATCTAGCGCAGTTAGGTGAAGGAGGTTCCATAGAAGAATTGAAAGTGCGTTTATTTCCCTTATCTTTAACTGGCACCGCATTTTCATGGTTTGCTGCTTTACCACGTGGTTCAATTCTCTTATGGTCGCAATTAGAGAAAAAGTTTCATGATCACTTTTATAGCGGCGTAATGAGCTTAAGTTGTCACATCTTACATCGGTTAGGCAAAAACATGATGAATCGGTCACCGATTATGTTAAGAGATTTAGAGATATAAAAAACCGATGTTATAGCTTAGTGATAACTGAGAGAGACTTGGCGGATCTTGTTCTTAATGGTTTAAAAACACACATTAAAGAGAGGCTAGAAAGTTATGAGTTTTTGAATATTAACCAAGTCTTACAAAAAGCTTTGGCTCAAGAGAGTCGAAGTAAAGAGGTTCATAGGTCTACAACCGATTGTCCTAGAATGCATATGGTTGAATACAATGATGATAATTCGGACAATGAGGTTGATGTCTATACTACTGAGTTTGTTTGGTCCTCAAAGGCCAAACCCTATACATGCAATGCTCTTAAGCCGATTCGCAAGAATCGTGATGAGGAGATGAAGTTTACTTTTGATATATCTAAGTGTGATAAAATATCTGATGCTCTCTTGCAAGATAAGATGATTAGAATATCGCACACCATACCGCCGTTTGAGGAGCTGAAACGGCGTGCTTATTGCAAGTACCATAATTCATTTTCTCATGCTACTAACGATTGCAATGTTTTTCCACGACAGATACAATCGGCCATTAATGATGGACGATTGAATTTTGCTGAGATGCAAGTTGATAAACAGCCCTTCCCGATAAACACCATGGACTTGGAAGGAAAGAAAATGTTAATTCGGCCTAACATAGCCGAATCTGCTAATAAAGATAATGTTGTTATTGGTGAACCCAGGAAAGGCAAGGAGGGCGACAAAGTCTTGGGAAGAGAGGTTGTGCTTGATAAGCAACTCGATGGCAAGGAAGTATTGAAGATCACCATAAAATATCTTGCACTTAGGGGGCAACCGCAAGTACAAGAGGATACTCATGTTAAATTTATCAAGCCCAAGAATTCAGAAGTTGGCAAGTGGAAAAAGAGTGAAGCTAAGCGTAAGCGAATCAAGCCAACTTTTGATATGTTGCTATCCAAATATGCAAGTCAAGCGGCCGGTTCTAGCTCTAATCGGCCATCAAATTCAAAGCGTTCAAGATCACCTCCGAAGCAAGAATTTCAACGCTATGCAAGGCCATATGGGTCATGGGCACCGACACCATGGATGCCACCACTCCCCTATGCGCCATATTACATGGGAGATTTCAATGGAGGATGGGGGCAGCCCCCAATGGCTCCTTATGCTTTTCATATGGGTTGGACCACACCTAGAAGGCCTGTTCGTGAAAGGCTTTATTATCCTACACAAGGCCGTTCAAGCCATGGTGCTAATCGGCTAACAAAAAATTCTCCAAGCAAGGCCAAACCTAGGGATCCCAAATATACTCACCATAAGTGGTGTCCTCCCGGTTTAACTAAGACCATGAAAAGGAGATTGCAATGCATGAGGAACCACGAGAAGGTGGCGCATGAAGCAGAAGAGCAAAGGGACGAATTGTTCAATGAAATTCGGCCAGTGGCACCTACAAAACAAGTATGGAGGCCTAAACAAAAAGGAAACGTGGATGCTTCTACATTAACTACAACAGCACCTACACCACCAAAAGAGGGTGATGCGGCCCCTATTACATCTTCCACACCACCTGAAACATCCCCTTCAGTTGAGGAAACTTCAAGTCCAATATACACATTGGGAGATGAAGATGAGATGGTTGATTACGAATCTACGCCGGTTCGGGAATGTATGGATATTAATATGGTGTATTACTTACCTGCCGAGTTTCGTGCTATAGGTGAAGAAGGGGAGGTGGCCCTGCTGGATTTTGGTCCTAAGAATGCTATCTTCGGGAAGCCAAAGGAACCGATGAAACACTTGAAGCCATTGTACCTCAAAGGTCATATTAACGGATCGCCGATTGCTAGAATGCTCGTTGATGGTGGTGCTATGGTAAATCTTATGCCCTATTCGGTCTTCAAGAAGTCGGGATTACATGATGATGCATTGATGAAGACCAATATGGTACTTAATGGATTTGAGGGTAAAGAAAAGACAGAGGCCAAAGGTGTGATGTGCATGGAACTCTCTGTGGGAAGCAAAACTTTGGCCACTACATTCTTCATCGCCGAGGTGCAAGGTAACTATAATGTTATATTAGGCCATGATTGGGTTCATGCTAACCAATGCGTTCCATTTACCATGCATCAATTCTTAATACAATGGGTCGATGATGAAGTAGAAGTCATTGACGCGGATAATTCGGCTTGTGTTGCTTTGGCCGATGCATCGGTGGATTGGAATCATCCCGATGTTACTTGCTTAACGGGGCATGACCTTTCAGAGTTTGATTTCCTTAGTGCTACAAGGAACGGGTTCATTCCCATCTCTTTAAAGCCGATTGGTGGTAATCGGTTCCAAGGTATGATGTAAACAAAAATTTAAAAGCAATGGCCGATAGAGAATTATCGTCCTAAAGTATAAATATGTCCGATACAAAATTATCGCCCTAAGCACATACAAATGGCCGATGGAGTGTTGACATCGTCCTTAGAACAAACATGGTACAAAATATTTTTTGGCACGCTAGCTCTGCCAAAAAACAGGGGGGCATGTGTTGACACCAGATTTTTGCATGGCCAAAATCTTAATCAAGATGGCCTCAGATGAAAAATGTTGCAACAGCAAAGTCCTTCGTCTCATCGAAACGGATGATTTTGATATAAAAATTGTCTTCATCCGAGGTCGTATGCAAAAGTTAGAGGCAAAACTGTGCGCTGCGGCAGTGTTTGGCCGGATCATCCGGGCCGGGGTCCAGATCATCCGGCCGGAGGTCGAACGAACGACCCAAACAACAGAAGCTTATGGACAAAGCCGGATGATCTGGGAGTAGACCCAAATGATCCGGGTGGAGGCCGGACGATCCGGGCAAAGTCCGGACATCCGAACAACTTTTTTCTGCTGCAGACTTTAGAAAACAGCCCAAAACACCCTCAAGATGACCTCAGATTGAAAAGTGTTCAACAGCAAAGTTGTGTGTCTCATTTAAATGGTTGATTTTGATATAAAATCATCTTAATCCAAGTTCATATGGAAAAGTTACAGCCCGATTAGTGAACTACTGTCAGAAAACTGGGCTTGGCCGGATCATCCGGGCCTTGAGCCGGACATCCGGGCCGGAGGTCGTGAATAGTCCGTGTTTTGTTAGGTTTTGATGATTTGGACGGTAAGTCAAGTCCTTTTCTTGTACAGGAAGTCCATCTGCCTCTTATATAGACAAGAGGTGACGGCCGATTGAACAACAACACACAATCGCAAAAGCCATCTACTTTTTACCCTAGTTTTACATCTCTCTCTTGTTCTTTCTCTCTTGTTCTTTCTCTCTCGTTCTTCGTTTGTTCTTCGTATTGAAGGGCAGTGATCCTCGAGGCTCTAGGGGCGGGCGAACCAACCTAGGGCAGCCCATAGCTGCCGCGCGTCTAGACGGGGCCCCTCCCGGGCGCGTGGGGTTTCGGGTGCTCAAAAGTGCCCGCCGGATTGCTTGCGTACCGCGCTTCCGGACGGGTCTCCTTCGACGTGAGTTGCGGTGCATCACCCTCGGCATTGGAGGTACACGGTGACGTGGTCGTGTGCAAACAATATAGAGAGACAACATTGAATTGCATTTCTTTGTCACTTGTTTACTATAATATCTTGTCCATACCAAATCGTAGTTGTTAGTTGAAAGCAAACATCGGTTGCTAAGTAGCCTTTGTGCGGTTTGCAGCTTCAGATCTGCCATGCCACGGTCAACACTATACTCATCATGCTTAGGGTTTCCCCCTTTTATGATCACTACGATCAACCTATGTGATTTGTGTCATAAGAGCACTGCTCCACCCATCAAGCTAAACAATCTTAGTTGTACAAATTCGAATCTGATGTGATGCTGATATTTGTAACACAGAGACAGGTTTAATTGGTCAGCTAAATGTTCCTACTTTAGTTTTGAAACGCATGTGAGCCACATATAGAGAGACAGGAAGCAATATTATTTCTCTATACGCTCTGGTTCATCATGGGTGGGCAATAGACATTGTATAGAAAGACTTGTAATATCTACAATCTGCTTGCTCTTCTGCTCTTCTTTAACATGATCCTCTTCTCTTCTTCTTTAATAAGTATAGTATGTTCCTTCTTTGGGAAGTGGAGCAGAGACATTTGCGGTCGACAGGTCAGGTCGAGTTGTTCTTCCTTAGTATATTTTGAAGCTGTCATCTGCGAAGTATCATTACTTCTGGAGCTCTCAACAGGGAGCCTATATTTTGAGTAGCAGGACACATTATATTAATGCACACACCAAATTACAGCACATATGGCATCTCTCATAAGAAATGCACAGAGATAGCACATAGGGGTTTACAGGGAGGCACTATTGGATTAGAATCCCCTATGCATTACAAAGATAATCTCACTTATTTTTATGTTTTCATGCATGTCAGGTATTGGACATGATCATAATGAATATGAGAATGGGCGCACGAGAGGAATATTGCGGAACAATCCACTGGCTAACAAACTTGGCATCAAGAGATTGAGATCCTGTCTGGATGCAATGGAATACACATGCTCCCCATCTACAGATTCCATTGCAGAATATGATCCTAAAGACGATTCTGACCTAGATAGAGACCCAAGTCTATTTAGCTCTCCAGATGAGTCAGAGTCAGATGGCCTATCTTATTCACCCATCAAGGTGCTTGCTCTAACTTGGCAAGGCTGTATTGGTCGCACGTATCTTGCATATGATGTCTTGCATTACTTCTACTTTGTTACACCACCATCTGCTTAGTTTACACATCATATACGAGAATATGCCATTCCTATCCATTTTCTGTACCTATTCCATGTGTCATCATACCATGTTTTTCCACTCAAATGTTGTTCTTTCGTAATAGATGTCCAAAAGGAAGAGAGTGATTGCAGATCCTGAAGTACAAACAAAGTATTTGCAAAAGGCAGTGATCCATTCTCAAGGGATCATAGGATCTCACAAAAATACTGCGCACTACATTGCTCTTGTCAGTACCTCTTGCCCTTTATCACCATACTTACACTCATTGCTATTTGATTATGTAGCATCAGTGTGCATGTTAGCTTCCTTATCCACCGTTTGCTTGAAATTATAAGATCTATATTTACTCTTACATAAATGTAGAATAAACCCAATGGTTATGAAGTTCTGGATTGCTCTTGTAATTACCTATTGTCATGTACTCCCTCCATATCAAATTACTTGTTGCTCAATTGGATGTATTTAGAACTAAAATAGTGCTAGATACATCCATTTCAGCGACAAGTAATTCCGAACGGAGGTAGTATTACTGTACTAACATTGAGAGATAGTTGATTGTTTGGCATTACTCTGCATCTTATCTGCCCTGCCCTCCATTTTCTCCAAATTATCAGATCTACATTTACTCTTACCAAAATGTTGAATAAAGCCAATGCCACTTCACAAGTTGAGGTCTGCATTCCTCTTGTCAGTACCTTTTGCCTTGTAACGCTGGACTTAATTGATAGCTATTTGATTATGTATCATCACTCTGCATCTGAGCTTCATTATCCTCTATTTCTTCCAATATTATTAGATCTATATTTACTCTTTACAAAATGTAGAATAAAGGCAACGCTTATGAAGAAGTTCCTTTGGGGAATTTCTTGAATTATCATTCCATTGACATGGAGAAGGGCTTTGTCGAGCCCATGTTAACATGTAATGTAAGTCCATCCTTCTCAAGCCTTCAAACTTTGTTCTAGTATATATTTGGATAGGCATCATTTCCTCCACTGCTTATTAATTTGGTGTTTGCATCAGATTGCATATTTGGAACAACTGCCAGTTTCAAATTGTAGTTGTAAAAATATGTTCCTTATTCATACCGTCCACATTAATTAGAACAGATCCATTGATTTTATTTAGCCTTGCATGTATGCATGTGTTCTAGATCTCTAATCCGGTGGTGTGGTGAAGCTGCCCATGCCTGCATCATCTCATTTGCTGCTTTGTCTTAACTGATTTTGCCAATGATACGGACAATGCCATATTATGTTAATGCTATTTTAAATTGTATCTCTGAATTAGCCAATATAAAATGGGATGGAATTGTCACACACTGACCATCATTGCTTATATATTTGTGAAACCTGCTCTCTGTCTCCTTGTTTCTCTTTCAGAGTAATATCTCTGACGCCAGGCAGAACTTTAGGGAAGATAGTGAGCCAAACCCATTGCCGGTACCTATCACTTATATTGCAGCGAAGAAGGTAAACCATCTTAAAGAGAGCGAGATGACACCAAGGTCATGTCTTGATGAAGACAGTGAGTTCAAGCTACTCACCAGCAGCTGTGACACAACCTTGGTGAAGTTGCTGCCTGAATCAGTTTGACTTCTTCAATCTCCACTTCAAGCAGAAAGACTTGGTGCAGCTCAGGTCTGACTTGAAGTCCAATCTCTAACAAAGATCACAGAGGACACCCGTGCATGCTTTATAGCTACGCGGCTAGAGCTGGAGGATTTAACGTTCAGACAACTGAGGTCTCATCAGCTTGTTTAGCTGCTTGTGCTGTAGCACCGGGGCAGGGCTAACGTTTCTTAAACTGTGTTGAAGTGCTGTCGGTTTTGTATATTATTTTGTCGGCGTGTTTTTTGCACTGGTGGCGACCTTTGATGCCCAGTGTATGTAATCTGCGGTCTGGTTCCCCTTTATTATCACTGGTGGCGAACTTTGATGCCCAGTGGATGTAATATTCTGTAATTTCTTTATTGTATAGTCTAGGTTTATTCTTAGTTGGTATGCTGTAATTTACGCCGATAGTTTAACAGGGCTCAACGGCCTAATACGTTATCGGTCTGTCAACCGTACATAAAAAGAAATTACACTACCCAAACGGGCTGGCCCGTTAGTAGTTATATATGGGCCGGAAAGTCGGCCTATAATCATCTCGGGCCATTATTAGGCCTAAACGTAAAGTAGTTTTGGGCCTTTAACCGGCCGAGTAAAACGTGGGCCTCAGTTGGGCCAGAAATTTCCATGGGCTTTTAACAAGCTGAAAAGTAGATTGGCCTGAATTGAGCCGAACAATTCATGGGCCGAAAGCAGGCCGAAACATACGTAGGCCCATGATTGGCCCAATTACATACGAGCCATTAACATGCCAAAATTTATCTCGGGCCTTGGTTGGCCCAATAAAATTATGGGCTGTAAGCAGGCCGGATGCAAAGTAGGCCATAATTTGGCCCAACTATGTCACGGGCCTTTAACAGGGCGTTAGTCAGGTTGGGCTGAAATTTATCCATGAAGAGTATGGGCCGTTAAGAGGCCAAAAGTCACTTCGGACCAGAAATAGGCCCAGATGCAGCACGGGCCGTTAAATGGCCGAAAGTTAAACCGGGCCAAAAACGGCCCATATGCAGCAACGGCGGCTAACAGGCCGAAATAAATATCGGGCCGAACTGTTAAACGGGCCTTTAACAGGCCAAGACACAAACCAGGCCTACAATGGGCCCAAAAGCAAAGTGGCCTGTTAACGGGCCAGATCTATTATGGGTCATAATTTGGCCCCAAACACGATAGGTTGTTAACGGGCGGCATCCGATATGGGCCGTAATTTGGCCCAAACCATGGCAGGCTGTTAATGGGCCGGTCCACTAGTGTCTGACAAAATCTTGTGGGCCTTTGGCTGGGCCTGCCCATTTAGGTCAAATGGGCCACTGTTGGGCCGTGCCACGTGTCGACGTATCATAGGCGCTTCTTGTCCATTGGACGAATGACATCTGTCGCAATGCCGAGCTGACACGTGGATCCGCTGGCGAATGAGAAATTTACACGTGGAAAATCGCCATTGGTCAGGGCTGCTAACGGGTTATCGGATCCAAACCGGAACCCGATAGCTTAATGGTGGCCCGTTACGGTGGATGCTACGTGTCTGTTACCCTTGACGAAAACACTTCCATGACGCGACATTTATCGTCATGGAAGTGGACACTTCCGTGATGATAATTTCAGTATTGTCATGGAACACTTCTACGACAACACAGGTATGACTATCTTGATTCTGTCATAAAATCGTCATGGATGTACATATATGACAGAAAACGTGACCTACTGTGACAAAGGCATATCATGACGGAAGTGTTTTTTTGGTAATGCCAGCACGGGAGCCTGAGGGACACACGACGCCGATACGACAATGACCCCATAGGCACTAGTCGGAAGGGTCGCGATATGTACGGTCCGGGCAGGCAATGCCGCTCCAGATCCGATGAAGACGATCGGCCAAACTCATCACACAACGCCCCCGTCGAACCCCACCACTCAAAAAACGAAACATGCGCAGCTCCTACGATGGCGAGACGCCGTGTAGGTGAAGGCCCTTCGTATTCGACCAAGACTAATGGGTTAGAGCGCTTGACCGGGGCCAGGACACCCCGGTCGACCAGGGACCATGAGGGCATGAGTCCAGGCAGGCAAAGCCCTTCCTCATCCGAGCAAGACCAATGGGTGAAACGGCGCATGGCGCCTCCATAAGACCCTAGCAGACAGAGAAGAAAAAAAGCACACCCTCACCTCGCGTCGGGCATGTCGATCGGTCTCACCCAACATCAGACAAAATGGCCCGCACGTGAGGTGAGGGCGGCGCTCTTAGATGGGGTGTCCCCATGCGTCATGATGATGCCGGACACGATGGTTAAACTTGTGTGTGAGGTTGGTGATTGGATGGTCATCATTTCTTCCCTACACATGGAGGAGAGGATGTGACAAGAAGGGCAGGTGGTTAAACCTCGCATGGCTGCCTGTTCAAATTAGTGTGCAAGGGCCCTCCTCCTTTTTGCTTGGGCTTCTCCTTTTGTTTTCGATGTTTTTTATTCTATATGTGGTGGCCACGGGTCTGCAGGTTTTGCTCCAAGGCTGACACGTGCCGAAGGACAGTGAGGCCGAAGATCAGAGCCGGAATTCTCGCAGTGTATTGAACCTCAGCAAGGTTCTCCCAGTGTATTGAATGGTGTGTGGGGAAAGCTAGTGTAACACCCTGGTTTTCGCTCCTCGATTTTTCCTTCGCGGGATTTGACTCCCGTCTTTTTTTCCGGTGTTATCGGATTTTCTCTCGCTCTTGGGTATATATAAAGATGGTCATTTAGCCTTGCCTTCCCTATCCAACCAGAGATTCTCTCCAGTCCAACCTTGCCACCCAAGTATATTCTCAGGATTTTGCCACCGAAACCCTACCTTCCGAGTTACCGGAAGGGAAACCCTAATTCCTTCCGTTACAAAGGAACCTCAATTTCTTTTGATCTATTGCCCCCCAAACTTTTCCCAGTAACTCTCCTATATATTTTAACCCTGGATATGCAAAAATATTGCCAAGTCATTTGCAATATTTTTCATTTAAAATTAATTCCTTTTTCTGCTGTTTAAAGGAATTAAATCCAGAAAAATACCAATCCATTTCCAAAGTTCATGAAAACTTGTGGAGATATTCTTTGTGATTATATTTAGCTCTCATCAAAATATTGGCCATAATTAAATAAGGGAAATTGCATTTTCCTATTTAAAGCCAATATTGCACTTTGGGCACTTTCCAAAGGAACTACCATTTTGGTAGCCAGGAAAAATCCTAAATAATTTGTGGAGCTTCTCCTATCCATATCTTCACCATTTCCATCAAGAACTCAAGTTCCACAGTTCAAATTTTGAGCACATCATCCAATTCTTGTTTCTGGATTTATTTTGTGGTTGTGAAGCAACTATATTTTATATTGCTTCAAAATTCTTGAAATTAATCCAGGACCTCAAATTCCCTATATGATGTGAGCATGCAAAAATTCACATCATTTTATCTAGCCAATTTCTCCCAATAATTCCATCTAGTTCCTGTCCAGCAGGAAGCTCTGTGAAGGAAGTACCACGTTGGCATTTCCAAATGAGCTGAAAATTTTCCAGTATCTCCATATATCCAAATCATCACCCTACACAAAAATTCAGCTCATTTCACCAAGCCATGTGAGCACAACATCAAAACCTAGCTTCTGGACCAAATTTTGCATTGTGAAGGAAGTATATGCAAATCAGGTCCAATTTGCTTCAAATTTCTCCAGCAGGTGCTCCTTCTTATCTCATTTCCCTGTGACAACTTGCCCAGCTCATTGGCACATTTTTCTGACCATAACTTCCTGCCCAAGTTTCATGTCAGAATTATTGTGAGCTCAAATCAATCAGCACTTGCCCCATCTCCATCCAAAATTCTCAAAGGTCAACTCACTAACCTCTCGTGCATCTGTTTGACAAGGTTCCAGGACCATCCGGGGCCCTGGACACGCGGCACCCGTGATGACCACGTGGTGGCCACGCCAAACAGGCGCTCTGCGCGTCCATCGCGTCGGGCAAGCCAGCTCAAGCTATCATGGCGTCTCCTAGCATGCCGACCTGACTCCCCGCCGTCCCCGCACCCCCTCTAGTCATTTCCCCCTTCGTTTTCTTCCTCGCCGCGCCACGACTGTCGCCATTACTCCGCCACTGTACTCGCACAGCTGCCGCCGTATGCGGATGAGCTCGAGCTCTCCCGAAGCCACTGCCGGCTTCTCCACCCTCCCGGAGACCCTGCTGACATCGCCCTCTTCCTCCGCGTGGCCTCAGAGCACCAGTGCGGTGATAAGAAGGCCACGGCGGCCGAGCTTATCGCCTCGGCCAGCCGGGCTATAAATAGCCAGATCCACGACCTCTCGAGCTCACACCACTCCTCTCTTCCTCCCTGGAACCCCCAGTCCCGAGCCTCGAGCTCCCGTGCCCGAATTGCTCCACCACGGCCACCATTGCCGCCGCCCTCCCTTGCCCAAATTCGCTCACCTCGGCCCCTCCCCTTCCACCTAGCTACCACAGAGCATCTTCATCATCGCTCGGGAGCCTCCCCACACTCCCTCGCCTCCTCTCCACGGGCTCGGTGCCCTACCCAACATCACCCGTCGCCGGTTGCCGCCATGGCCAAAGGTACACTATAGCCTGACCTTCCCGAGGTTCGTGCCCTGCGGGAGCGGATGCGGCTTGGTCTCCTGAGCATGCCCATGTGCCGGGCGTCGCGAACGGTGGCCGGTAGCGCTGGCAATCGCCGGCTGAGGCGGCCCTGCTTCTCCAGCCAGCATGTGCGAGGAGGGAGACGACCCTGCCAGCGGGGCCCCCTCATCAGCGTCCCCTCCCTCCCTCTATTTTTTTAAGCAAAACAGCAGCTCGGATGGGCCGGCCCGATAGCGGCAGCAGCGGCGCCTGCCTCGCAGTGGCTGGGGTCTCCACCGAAATCGGCCCAAGGCAGCCCAGTGCAACAGTGCACTTTAGTCTTTTTCGGCCGAATTTCAGTCAGGGACTTGTCTGTAAATATTTCTTCTGTAGATTGGTCCCTGGCAATCAACTGGCAATATCTTTTCATCCGTGACTCCAAATCAGTGATTCCAGTGCCCGCGCTCTCTGTTCGTCGAGCCCGTTCCGATGACACCACTTTCACCATGTTGACACTTTCTGAAAATGACTATTTTGCCCCTGCCCTATATTCAATCCTTCGAGAGGGAATCTTTTCCGACGAATTTTTCCGCGAGGTGATCGCACCTCTCTCTGGTGAATTCATCGACCCCCAGGCAAGCCGACTATCTGATATGTTCCCTAAAGCATTGCTCTGTGTTATTCTTGTGTGTTTAATTAATGATTATGCCTGTGCTAGAAATAATTAAACTCCTGCTAGTTTGAACTTGCTATTTACATTACCTGTCAATGCTCATCATATTATCGCACTAGTGACTCGTAGGTGACAATGTGGAGATAGGTTGTTATGTTTCCATCGTGCATTACTGTTGTTGTTGCAATAATTAAGAATGTGACTTAATAATGACAACCTCCTCCGTCGGCTGGATCGAGTCATAGTGCCACCGAACCGAGCTCATCAGTGCAGCCACATTTGCCTTTATGGGAAGGCCCTAGCTTGGTCTATTGTCTTGCCTTTTACCGGTACCACCAAAGAGGGAAGGTTATGCGTGCGTGCTACCCTGGCCCGGTAGGCGGCGATAACCTTGTGAGCCCAATTAAGTTATTTGCCGGCGTCCCCGTTTGGGACAGTTTTGTTTGGCCACGATGGTGGCAGGTGTCAGGAGTGACACATGGGCCACCCAGGACAGGACCCGGAAGGGGTATGCATGTCGGTGGGACTGTAAGAGTGCCAGGCAACAGACAAGTTTTATTGGTGTAGGAGATATGCCCTAGAGGCAATAATAAATCTTATTGTTTATCTCCATGTTCATAATTATGTTTATGTTCCATGCTATAACTGCAATGGTTCTCGAGTCTACAATAACCACGAGGCTCGGAGGAAGACTCATATGCACGTGTGGAATAATCACTACAAGAAATATGTCAACTTGTGACCTTCTGTCAGTGACCCTGGAAGAAATGGTCTTAAATCTATGACCATTTGAGACCAATTGGTCGTAAGCTATTCGGGGGGCACCAAACCCTAAACCATAACGACCATTTTGGTCAGAAAGGTCGTAATTTCCTTACACGGAATGGTCGTAAAGCAGACAGCACTGGTCTGCTGCCTTATTTCTAGCTGATCACGACCAATATAGATGGTCATAACCTTGTAAATTGTGGTGCATTGCTATGACTAGGCGCCACCTCATCAGTTTTGCCTATGTGTCATGTCCATGTGTCAATTTTTGCCTATGTGTCATGTCCATGTGTCAATTTTTGCCCTAGGTTGTGAAGCAGCCTACATTTCTGTCATTCCCAAAATTCCCAAAAAATTCTCATAAATTCTTTGGATCATATCTTCCTCAAATATGTCAAAAACCTTCCTTGCCTAGTTCAAAAATAATTCAGGAATATTCATTTTCCTATTCTGTTCAGAACAGCACTTTGTGAAGGAAGTGCTATTTTTATTTTCTTGATTGCCCTCAAAATTTTTGGGCACTCTTTCCTATCCAAATCATTGCCTCATGACAAAATTCAGCTCCATTTGCCTAGTAAATCTTCCTCAGCAAATTTCCAAACTTTCTGTTCAGCTAGAAGCTTTGTGAAGGAAGTACTATCTAGGCATATCCTAATGTGTTGAATTTTTGCCACATCTTCTATATGCCCAAATCATAGCTCTCCACAAAATTTGAGCCCCATCTAACAATCCATGTGGGCTCACCATCCAATCTTTGTTTCTGGTAATATTTTCAGTTTGTGAAGCAACTATATTTTATATTGCTTTATAATTGCTGAAAATTTACCAGGAATGACCCAGTCCATAGAACCTCCCTCCACCAAATTTTAGCTCATTTAATTTAGCCAATTTCCCTCAATATTGTTCCCAATTTTCTGTTCAGTGGAGAGCATTGTGAAGGAAGTACCATTTTTATTTATCCAAATGGTATGAAATTTTTACAGTGCCTTCATATGCCCAAATTATCATCCTCCTCCAAATTGCAGCTCAATCCAATCATCTATGTGAGCCCAGCTTCAATTTCTATTTTCTGGCCAGATTGGCACGTTGCAAAGCAAGTGCTATCTAGACCCCTACTATTGCACTCAAATTTTTTGGGCACTCTTCCAAATCCAAATCATTGCCACATGCCAATATTCAGCTCCATTTGCCTAGTAAATCTTCCTCAGAAAATTTCCAAAGTTTCTATCCAGAGAGAAGATTTGTGAATGAAGTACTAGCTAGGCTTATCCAAATGATCTGAGATATTTCCAAATCTTCCATATGCTCAAATAACCACTCTCCACAAAATTTTAGCTCTATCCAGCAATCCATGTGAGAACATCATCCAATCTTTTATTTTGGTCATATTTTCAGTTTGTGAAGCAACTATATTTTATATTGCTTAATTATTGCTAAAATTTTACCAGGGTATGATCCTACCTATATAACTTCCCTCCACCAAATTTGAGCTCATTTCATTTAGCCAATTTCTCTCAATAATTTTCCCATGTTTTTGTCCACAGAAGAGCATTGTCAAGGAAGTACCACTTTGGCATGTCCAAATGGTGTCAAATTTTTACAGTGCTTTCCTATGCCCAAATGACCATCCTCCACCAAATTTCAGGTCAATCCATTCATTCATTTGAGCCCAGCTTCAACATTCATATTTCTGTCCAATGTGGTACTTTGCAAAGCAAGTGCCACCTAGGCTCCTCCATTTGAGCTGCAAATTTGCCAAGACAGTCTCCTTAGTAGATGATCATCCTCAGCCAAAACTCAGGCCCATTGGCCATGTGCATTTCCCCCACCCCTAATCAAACACTTGGCTGCTAATTCATGTTTGAGCTTAGTTCAGTCTCCTCGTGAGATTCTTCTGTTGTCTTTTTCTTCCTAACACCTACCGGGGGAGTGCCCAACCCACCAGACATGCCTAGGCCGCCCAGAACACGTGGCAACGCCACGGTCACGCGGTGACCACGCGGCTGGCATGCCAATTTACGCGCTCTGGAGTTGGGGCCCTCGACCACCGTCCAAACCTCGACGTCTCGGCACCACACCATGTATCTCTGATTAAATAGATACTTATGTACCTAGAAATGATTTTTGCAAAAAATAAAGAGCAAACTATAAGGCAGCTGCAGTTCAAATTTGACCCGCTTCCACCTGAATCGGCGGAAATTTGTCTTTTTCAAGAGAGGTGGATCAACGCTTTTGACACGCAACCATTTGGTCAATTGTACATTAAATATGGCCTAATATTTTAGAAAATTTATTTGGTCTAATTTTGCAACCAATATATGGCAGGTCCTTCACAAAAAAACTCATTTTGGGCACTCGAAAAATGGAAAATGAAATTTTCGTCCAAAGAAAATGAAAACTTCCTTAGGCAAGAATGTTTGCCATTCCAAGATGCACCCTTGTGCAAAATATGAAATCATTTGAACAAACTATGCCTTGAATGTGGCCATAAGATTGATCGTTTGGCTTGAAAGCCATGAATCTTCACACATGATAGCTTATTTCTGAGAACACTTTTTTAAAATAATTGCCGTATTACAAGTTTATTATTTTTTCAGGAAACTAGGTCACATATAATGACACAATGCGAAGGTTTTCAATTTTTTTGATTTTTTTTGAATTTCTTGTGCCCGTTTCAAAATGCGGTCAAAACGACGGGCATGACCGTTCATAGCTAGGGGTTGAATCTTGCAAAACTTTTGGAGTTTCTCTGATTAAATAGATACTTACGTACCTAGAAATGATTTTTGGAAAAAATAAAGAGCAAACTATAAGGCAGCTGCAGTTCAAATTTGACCCGCTTCCTACTGAATTGGCGGAAATTTGTCTTTTTCACGAGAGGTGGATCAAAGATTTTGACACGCAACCATTTGGTCAATTGTACATTAAATATGGCCTAATATTTTATAAAATTGATTTGGTCTAATTTTGCAACAAATATATGGTAGGTCCTTCACAAAAAAACTCATTTTGGGCACTCGAAAAATGGAAAATGAAAATTTCGTCCAAAGAAAATGAAAACTTCCTTAGGCAACATTGTTTGCCATTCCAAGATGCACCCTTGTGCAAAATATGAGATCATTTGAAAAAACTATGCCATGAATGTGGCCATAAGATTGATCATTTGGCTTGAAAGCCATGAATCTTCGCACATGATAGCTTATTTCTGAGAACACTTTTTAAAAATAATTGCCGTATTACAAGTTTATTTTTTTTGGAAACTAGGTCACATATAATGACACAATACGAAGGTTTTCAATTTTTTTTGAATTTCTTGTGCCCGTTTCAAAATGCGGTCAAAACGACGAGCATGACCGTTCGTAGCTAGGGGTTGAATATTGCAAAACTTTTGGAGTTTCTCTGATTAAATAGATACTTATGTACCTAGAAATGATTTTTGGAAAAAATAAAGAGCAAACTATAAGGCAGCTGCAGTTCAAATTTGACCCGCTTCCAACTGAATCGGCGGAAATCTGTCTTTTTCACGAGAGGTGGATCAAAGCTTTTGACACGCAACCATTTAGTCAATTGTATATTAAATATAACCTAATATTTTAGAAAATTGATTTGGTCTAATTTTGCAACAAATATATGGTAGGTCCTTCACAAAAAAACTCATTTTGGGCACTCGAAAAATGGAAAATGAATTTTTCGTCCAAAGAAAATGAAAACTTCCTTAGGCAACATTGTTTGCCATTCCAAGATGCACCCTTGTGCAAAATATGAGATCATTTGAACAAACTATGCCATGAATGTGGCCATAAGATTGATAATTTGGCTTGAAAGCCATGAATCTTCACACATGATAGCTTATTTCTGAGAACACTCTTTAAAAATAATTGCCGTATTACAAGTTTATTATTTTTTTCTGGAAACTACGTCACATATAGTGACACAATGCGAAGGTTTTCAATTTTTTTGATTTTTTTTTGAATTTCTTGTGCCCGTTTCAAAATGCGGTCAAAACGACGGGCATGACCGTTCGTAGCTAGGGGTTGAATCTTGCAAAACTTCTGGAGTTTATCTGATTAAATAGATACTTATGTACCTAGAAATGATTTTTGGAAAAAATAAAGAGCAAACTATAAGGCAGCTGCAGTTCAAATTTGACCCGCTTCCAACTGAATCGGCGGAAATCTGTCTTTTTCACGAGAGGTGGATCAAAGCTTTTGACACGCAACCATTTGGTAAATTGTATACTAAATATAGCCTAATATTTTAGAAAATTGATTTGGTCTAATTTTGCAACAAATATATGGTAGGTCCTTCACAAAAAAACTCATTTTGGGCACTCGAAAAATGGAAAATGAAATTTTTGTCCAAAGAAAATGAAAACTTCCTTAGGCAACATTGTTTGCCATTCCAAGATGCACCCTTGTGCAAAATATGAGATCATTTGAACAAACTATGCCATGAATGTGGCCATTAGATTGATCATTTGGCTTGAAAGCCATGAATCTTCACACATGATAGCTTATTTCTGAGAACACTTTTTTAAAATAATTGCCGTATTACAAGTTTATTATTTTTTCTGGAAACTAGGTCACATATAATGACACAATGCGAAGGTTTTCAATTTTGTTGATTTTTTTTTGAATTTCTTGTGCCCGTTTCAAAATGCGGTCAAAACGACGGGCATGACCGTTCGTAGCTAGGGGTTGAATCTTGCAATTTTTTTGGAGTTTCTCTGATTAAATAGATACTTATGTACCTACAAATGATTTTTGGAAAAAATAAAGGGCAAACTATAAGGGAGATGCAATTCAAATTTGACCCGCTTCCAACTGAATCGGCGGAAATCTGTCTTTTTCACGAGAGGTGGATCAATGCTTTTGACATGCAACCATTTGGTCAATTGTATATTAAATATAGCCTAATATTTTAGAAAATTGATTTGGTCTAATTTTGCAACAAATATATGGTAGGTCCTTCACAAAAAAACTCATTTTGGGCACTCGAAAAATGGAAAATGAATTTTTCGTCCAAAGAAAATGAAAACTTCCTTAGGCAACATTATTTGCCATTCCAAGATGCACCCTTGTGCAAAATATGAGATCATTTGAACAAACTATGCCATGAATGTGGCCATAAGATTGATCATTTGGCTTGAAAGCCATGAATCTTCACACATGATAGCTTATTTCTGAGAACACTTTTTAAAAATAATTGCCGTATTACAAGTTTATTATTTTTTTCTGGAAACTACGTCACATATAGTGACACAATGCGAAGGTTTTCAATTTTTTTGATTTTTTTTTTGAATTTCTTGTGCCCGTTTCAAAATGCGGTCAAAACGACGGGCATGACCGTTCGTAGCTAGGGGTTGAATCTTGCAAAACTTTTGGAGTTTCTCTGATTAAATAGATACTTATGTACCTAGAAATGATTTTTGGAAAAAATAAAGAGCAAACTATGAGGCTGCTGTAGTTCAAATTTGACCCGCTTACTGCTGAATCGGCGGAAATCTGTCTTTTTCAAAAGCTTTTGACACCCAACCATTTGATCAACTGTACATTAAATATGGCCTACTATTTTAGAAAATTGATTTGGTTCAATTTTGCAACAAATATTTGGTAGGTTTTCACCAAAAAACTCCATTTCGGCTACTCAAAAAATGATTCTCTTTAAAAAAAACTCGTTTCCGAGAACATTTTTTAAGATATTTGTATTATTCAAAGTTTGTTATTTTTACTGAAAAGTAGGTCACACTTGGTGACACAATGCGAAGGTTTTTCTTTTCTATTTATTTTTATAAATTTCCTAGGCCGTAAAATAGCTGACATGATTTAGCATCTTATTTTTAATTGATTACGACCAATTTGAATGGTCATAACGTCATCAAAGGGGGTAGTGCGTTCTGATTGGTCCAAAAGCATCTCACGCGGATCATGGATTAAGCACCGTCGGATGCTCCGGATCCAACGGCAGCCCACACCCCCCTTGTAGCTCTCATCCCCCTCAGCCCAACCACCCAAACCCTAACTCAGATCCCCTCCCACCCAACCCAACCCCTCGTGCCCTCCTCTCTCTCCCTCGTGCGCTCCACTCCTCCCTTGCCGCCGCCACCTCCGAGAAAATCAGATCCCTCTCCCTCATCCCCATCTCTCTCCCACACGACTCTGCTCGCCGCCGCCACCAACGGCGCCCGATCCCGACGACCTCCGGCGGGAATCGGCGGTGCCAAGCACACCAAAGGGATCCCCTCGCTCCACTCCTCCCTCCTGTCCGGCGCGATCCAGCGCGCGTGTCCTCCAGCGCCACCCGCGACCATCGCTAGGGTTTCGGCCGGCGTGGCTTCGGTGACTCAGGTGCGTCCCTCCACTCCATCTCCTCACAGCCCTCCCTCACTTCCTCACCTCGTGTTCTCTCCCTCCCAGATCTAGGACGCTATCCTCGCTCGAGCACTGGGACGCCATGGACGGGATGGCCGCTTCCTCCCCTGCCCCGATGCCATGGAGGACGCCTCTCTCTCCCTCTCCCGGTGCCGGCGCTGTCGCGGCTGGCGCTGCATCTGTCGTCTCCGGCCAGTGCCTTCTTCTCCGCTCGCTCCGCGCAGGCGAACTAATCTGGTAAGTACGCGCCGACTTCTCTCCGCTTCAACCTCTCTCCCCTCCGTGCCCGGCCGTCCCTTTTCTCTCGTCGGCAACGCCCCCGTTCCCCCCGGGCGCCGCCACGCGCGCTGGGGCCTGTAATGCGACGCCGCAGATTCGATTCGATTCGATCCGGTCCGAGATCTGGACCGCGTCCCCGGCCGTGGTTTGATTCATTGATTGACTGGGCATTGGTTCCGTTGCAGATCGGCCGGTCGAAATGGGCCACGAGGGCACCAAGTACGGCTAGGACGGCCGCCCCAACTGCGACTGCCTCCTCTTCGGTACGTCCCTGTGACCCTGTCTGCCCTCTGCTCTGCTGCAGCCGCTAAATCTCTCTCTCTCTCTCTCAGGCTAATTTCAGTTTCAGTGAATTTCACACCATCTTGCCCATGTCTGAAACTACATGCAATGGTTTGCCTTCTTTTGTTTCAGACCTTGATGACAGGCTCTACCCGGTGGGTTCCGGCATTGGGCTCGACGTCATGAACAACATCCATGGTACTACCATAGCCGGTTCTGGTTTTACTATCGATTTGTACTGCTAGTATCAGATTGCAGGGAGAGATGCATATATACGTAGATGGTCTGCATTAGTATGTCTGTATGTATGCTATTGATGAGTCGATGCTGCTGTCTTTGACAATTTGACTGTCCGGTGTTCTAGAATATATGGTCTATCGTGACCTGTACACAACTTGACCTGAATATCTTTGAAGTGCGGTTTTTGCTAAGTGGAGGTGAATTACTGTTTCTACACCGTAGTTGGTAAAGTAGTGAGCAGTGACTACAACCTTTATGTGTAGGTATTAACATTGAAAGGCAAGGTGTTGAACAAGAATACAAGATATGAACCCTTACAATTTTGTGTCAACTGTTGTTCGTTATTCTTCCATAATACAACACCATTCAGTTTCTTGTCCTGATATGTGGTAAACACATGAAATTTGGCACCTGATATCGCTTTGTTTGTTTTCTACATAGATTGATTCTTGATCTGGGCCTCTGATGTGCTGTGCTTATGTGTTATTTTTGCAGCTGCCGTTCTCTTCCTATGGAGGAACAAGAAGATCTATGGTGGGGTGCTCGCGGGCACCACGACCATGTAGTTGTTGTTTGAGGTCCTGGAGTACCATCTCCTCACCCTCCTCTGCCACTGCTTCATCCCCACCATGGGAATCCTCTTCCTCTGGTCCAACGCCTCTGCCTTTGCCAACAAGTGAGCTTCTTTAAATTTCCGTTGTTATTTGCACTATATTCCATGCACACCTCATGTGAACCTGTGATCATATCCATAGACCAGTGAATTTATCACACTATTTGCTTGTTGTGAAGTATCCAGTAAAATTAATATGCATGTTCCACTCCACTGTCTACACATTTACTTAGTAACATCTACTCCTGCACTTCTGTTATGCTTCTCTCTTTTGTTTGTATGAGGTGGCCAGGCTGCGTATTTTGTAGCAGTCTGCTTCCATAGTGTTTGTATGGAGTCGAGATAATTGTGTTTTCCTCCTCATGAATGATCAACCCCCTTTTGTTACATTATGTCTTTAAGTAGTAAAATTGAGAATGGCAAGCTAAATTCTTCAACTGAACTGTTCTTTCATTGTACCACCAAATACTGAAGTTTGTGAAGGCTGTGAATGCTGCTTGTGCTCAGGTGATGAAAGCATGATCCGCTGACAAGAAGCTTGCGGCGTCGACTGACGAGAAGGTGGAGGACATTAGCAAAGATGCTTCCAAGAACAGTACTGTTTATTTGAAGTGAGATGTACACGTCTACTGCCTGGTAAAAAAATGAAGGATGAAGTGTCATGTATTGTCTATGATGTAGTGAGCTGTAGTAGGAGTGAAATGAAATTTTATCTACTGTTGTACATGCTATTTTCCTATAATGTGTTGTGTACATTTTACTTTAATAGTAAATTCTCCAGAAAATGTTCTTACTGGACCTGACAGAGGCCACGGCCCAAATATACTTACTATTAAGATGCCATGGCCCAAAATGACCTGGGCTGAAAAGCTATTCAGAATCTGTACTATAAGTAGGCCTCGACTCAAATAGAAAATAGAAACAAAAAGGAAACGGACTCGATTCAAATAGAAAATAGAAACAAAAAGGAAATGGACGGTGTGGAAAGGCAAAGGCCCAAGATAGAGAAGGCCCAAAAAAATCAAGCAAAAAAAATCATAAAAAGGCTGAATTATTGGGCTCGGCCCAAAGAGACGGCTAGACCGGACCGGGCCGATTCTGAGCAACGACCATTTCGTTTGGTCGTAATTTTGCCACGTCAGCTTGCCGCGTTGGATCTGACGTGGTCAGGGCAGACTGGCAGTGACCAAAACAATAGGTCATAAAATCTACGACCTTTTATTTTGGTCGTAACCTACTACAACCATTTCACAAATAAGGTCGTTAAGTTTCATTAAAGACGGCTAGCTCTTGACCAACTGTTTTTGGTCACAAAAAGGTCACAAATGGAAAACAGTGACCATTCAGTGACCAATATTGATGGTCGCAAGTTGCCATATTTCTTGTAGTGAATAAACGGTAAAATGTATTTCTAGTCTGGCCTCTAAGACTAGCTCAAGTGTTGCATGATGGTTCTGTTTTCCTGATCATGGGCATGACTATGCCGGCAACTTTGAGGGCACAATGTTAGGAGAACACTTGTGTTGAATCGACCCGATTGATGTTATGCTATGAGATACATTCGTCACAAGTTAATGGTTAATAACACAGAGAAATTTACTTTTGCATAATTCCTTAGACCATGAGAGTATCGAGTTTCTTCATGCTTGATTCATGAACTTTGGGGTTTGTTAAACGTCATCCGTAACTGGGTGGCTATTACGGCGGCTTACGGGTTCATGGGAAGGTATGTCAAGTAACTTGATAGCTCAAGATTGGGATTTGCTCCTCCGATGATGGAGAGATATCTCTAGGCCCTCTCGGTGTTACGGTATCCACCATCATCTGGCCAGACACAATGTGATTTGATCACAGGGATGTCGGAACACGGGAACGAGAAAAGAGAACAAAACCGGTAACGAGGTAACTGGCATAGTGGACAAGTTGTTGTTCACCTCGGGTATTTGTAACATATCATGAAGCAACAGGAATAGCACATGGCAACAGGAGGTTCACTCGAATATTTATTCGTGTGGGTATAGGGGTCAATATGGGTGTCCACGGCTCCGATGTTGATCATTGATCGGAAAGTGTTCCGGACATGTCTATACTTCACCGAACCTATAGGGTCACACACTTAAGGGTCATCTATCTTCTGAATACTAGACAGGGAGTCTGAGAAAAAGTCACCGGAAAAGTTTTGGAGACAACGGAAAAGTTCCGGAGAGAGAACACCGGAATAGTTTCGGTAAAACCAAAAAGTTGTTTTGGAGTATACCATTAAGTCAAATTGGTTTCAGCACACGCCTGGAAATTCTTGGAGGGTGCCATAATTGTTCTGAAAACTTTTGGGATTTTTCCGGGATAAAAACAGGAAATGTTCCGGAGCTGCCGGAACCGGTTTAGTTGCTTTTCGCAGATGAAAATCACTAATCCGGAATTGTTTCAGAAGGCGTCCAAAATCATTTTAGTGGGTACTGGAATTATTCTAAGACCCACAGAAATATTTTCGGATTTAACGATCGCGGAAAAATGTTTCCGTAAATAGTGAAAGTGCTTTTTGGGTGGCTTCTTGGAGAGGCCACCTTGAGGGCCTTTTTGGTATTTTCCCCCTAGTGGCTACTTGGAGAAGCCACCCTTGGGCTTGGCCTATAAATAGGTGTGGAGGGGGCTGCCCAAACACACTCCAACTCTCTCACACAATGCCATGCAATGATTTGGCTTCTTCTCTCCTTCCCACGAAAAGAGTTTCGTAGAGCCGAAAGGTTGTCTTGGTTCCGGTGGGAACTAGTTCTGGACGGCGAAGGCCTGCCGGATAGATGACACCGTATGTGTGCAACCCCATAGAGAGGTGGTAGGTTCGATCTTTTTGCCCGAGGGGCTGTTCGAGAGTGCCTCCCGAAGGGCTGTCCGAGTGACCGTCCGAGTTTTGAGGGTCCTCCCGAAGGGCTGTCCGCGACACCGTCCCAGGGACTGTCCGACCGGCTCCCGGAGGGCTGCCCGAGGGGCTGTCGAGGGAGTACATCCTCGCAGTTGGGAGGTTGTAAATCCTAGCTACGGGGATCT
Organism: Elymus sibiricus; assembly: GCA_039707655.1. Lineage (NCBI taxonomy): Eukaryota > Viridiplantae > Streptophyta > Magnoliopsida > Poales > Poaceae > Elymus > Elymus sibiricus. The sequence goes on along the minus strand of CM077664.1, from coordinate 113,355,385 downwards.
GCACCAACGATCTACATCGACACTACTTCCGCTGCGCTACGAGTCGGTAACGATCAGATCAAAACCTTGTATACAGTCTTCATAGTGGTCCTGGGCTGGTGCGTAGGTCGGAAATTTTTTGTTTTCTGCTGCATTCCCCTACAGTGGCATCATGAGCCGTGCTATGCGTAGATGCAGGTTGCGATCTAGAATACATAGAGATGTATGGGTGTTGCACAATATAATTTGTAGTAGATGAGTTCTATTACTGAAAATTATTTGTGCGGGTAGTAGATGAAATCTATTACCCGATGTTCTTGTTGCTTCCCTGGAATTTGCATATTTCTGATCTTGATAACGGCATGGTGGAGTTTCAAAGTTCTGGCAATCCGCGATCCTGATTGATCAACGAAGTGCTAACAGTTCGTTGAATTCCACCATAGTTAAAAGAAAGATGAAATTTCGCAGACGAAAGGGCAATGCAGATATGATCTGCACGGGGGTCATGCGTATGACAAAGTTCAGTATGGGGCTTGAGATTTTATTATCTCATGTTTCATACACCCCGCAAAGTTAATCTAGCGACTTGAATAATCATACTTGATGATGGACGTTGGTAGCTTTGGTTTGCTTCGAAACCTTAGAAGCCACATAAAATGAAATTTTGTATGAACTGATTAGAGGCGTCTAACTTGGTTTTGCAGGATGTGCATGTGATGTGGTATAGCAGTTCTCATACTAATTTGATTATGTATGAGATGACTATATGATGTAAATTAACATGACCTGCGTGTCATGATTCGGCATGATGGCTGGAGCCATATGATTGTCACTTTAATGACCTGCGTGTCAACCTTAAGTAATGTACTTATTTTATTAGCTATAGAGATAATAAAAACTTCTCCGTCAGAAAGGGCTATACCATATCATGCTATTATGAATTGCCTGAGATGTTTATCCCTTTGATGCACCCTTCTTGATTGCGTGGTATTCGCTTTTATTAGGGTGATCTCTCACTTAAAATATCAAGTAGTTAGTGTTCTCCCAAGTGTAGCACCGTCACGGCACCTATCTCTTCGGGGTATCACATGATCTCTACGGGTGCGAACGATTAGAGAAGTGTGAGACGGGTGAGTTGAGACCTCGCAGCAAGATCACTTGGTTGTCTTGACGTTCAGGCAGGACAGTCCTGAGCTCAGAACACACGCATTGAAAGATGAACAAGAATCACATAGAGATGTGATCGGCAAGTTTGCCTACCGATTGAAGTTTGCGCCATTTGAGTTCATCTCGAACCGTGGCGTTGAATGGAAATGCGGGTCTTGAATCACTCACAGTCAATTATGAGAGATATTGATTTGAGTGCGAGCACACTTAAGAATTAATTCTTTTAATTCTTAGTGCAATTAATTATGAACACTATCTAAGTGTGATTTGCATAATAGTTGTAGAATAATGGCTCGCGGTTCCACCTTCCCTGTTAAAATTGAATAAGCTGTTAAATATCTGGTTAAAACTTTACGGTTGGTAACGTAATGTAAGGATTGTCCTCAAGAGTGTCGAGAAGGACTTTGTCCTATCGCATGCTTTTGGTATTCTCCCGCTAATGCTATGGATAATGTGACTCTCGTCCTTCGATCCAAAAGCTAGAATTCCGTTACGGTCAAGTGCAATATGTTTGCTTCTATGAGACCCGAACTTCAAAAGTTTGGGATAGCTATGTGATATTCATGGAACTGAAAATTAGTTTCAGATACAAACAAAGGCTAGAAGATATGGGATATCCAAAGCAATGTTTGTTTTACAAATTATTAGTAAAGTGTTTACTATGCATTTGACTGATAAGAGAGGGATCCAGAAGAACGCCTATCATATGATGAAGGTGAATAAAACAACAACTTAAAGAGAAAGGAAATGTCCAAAGGGTGTTAGTGTGACTTACACACCTAGGAAGTCCGGGGCTAATGCCACTCTTAAGTTGAGTGCTTCTTCTGAGAGCAGGAGAAATACTGAAAGTTTAACTGTTAGAAGTATAAAGGCAAAAAGAGAGAAGACTGGAATGTCCAGCTCATGTATGAAAGTCATACAAGCTATTGATGTATAGAAGGCTGGTCAAAGAAATAGTTCTTGAGAATTGTGATTAAATTGTTAGTCACTAATTCTTGGGTATTGTGAGTTGATCACAAAGATACCCGCTCGATTGCATTCTGCTGCAACTCGATGCAAGAACTACTACGGCCTAAAAGATTTGCCGGAGTGAGGTTTAGATATGCGCTGGGAACATAGTAAAAGTTGCTATACTCGGTACATTACCTATGTATTTATTTTCATATTTCATTTTAGAGTTTTTATACACTCTAGTCCATTGCATAAAGTATATTGCAAGAAGGTTGTTCATAAGAGAACTCTTGATGTTCGGTGTTATGAATAACATAAGGGCCATGCTTCCATCATGGATGGGATGTATGTTATGAATATTGATAATAATATAATACCTCCGTATTTACTTTCATAATTCATTTTAGAGTTTTACACACTCTAGCCCATTGCATAATGTTTGTTGCAAAAGGGTTGTTCATAAAACAACAATTATTGTTCAGTGTTATGAATAACATAAGGGGCATACTTCCATCATGGATGGGATGTATGTTATGAATATTGATGGTAATATGATATATCCATAACACTGATGCTAAATGTCACAAGACTAAAAGAATACCACACAAGTGTGGCACTGCATTTGGTCACATTGGAGAAACCCGCATGGAGAAATTCCGTTGTGATGGATTTTGAAGTCATTTGGTTATGAATCATCTGACACTTGCAACTTTCCTCCGAAAAGTGAAGTGACTGAAATACCATTCACAGGCCATAAGGAATGAGCAACAAACTTATTGGTGATCATACATTTTGATGTATATAGTCCGATAAAGGTTATTGCTAGAAGTGGATTTGTCTATCTTCAAAAATGACTCAAGTAGATATATGGATATTTGCTTGATGAGACGTAAGTCTGGATCTTTTGAAATCATTCGTAAGGTTTTCAACATGAAGTAGAAATTATTGTAACAAGAAATATTATGTTTCTGCAAACTAGATTGCAGAAAGGAATGTTTGAGTTACAAGTTTAGCGAATGTCTGATGAGTTGTGAAAAGAGTTTCATAACTTACACCTCCCGGAACACCACAGTAAGTGGAATGTCCATGATGATGTAATCAAACCATTTATGACATGGTAAGATCAAAGATGACATAAATCAATTTGCCATTATCCCTTTTAAAGTAATGCTTTAGAGACTGCGGCTTTTATACTGAAAAGAGCGCCATCAGATCTGTTGAAATGACTCCATGGTATGGTACACCCAACCATGTTATGTCTTTTCTTAACATTTGGAATATGGGGCTTGTGTAAAATATTTACAAACCTATTCCAAATCAGACAAGTGCTACTTTGTAGGTTATCCCAAGTTATTGGGTATTCCCCCACCACTGTACCAAGGCAAAAGGTTTTGCCACAAAGAACGGTATGCTTTTGAAGAAAATGGTTCTTGCAAAAAGGTGAGTGGGAGGACAGTGCGACTCGACGAGATAACAGTATCTTCGTCATCAGATCAAAGGAAAGAAACCTTGGAAGTAATTCCAGAGTTTCCTACTGTGACTAATACGGAAGCCTCTACATGAGATGTATGGACTTCGGTCGAACTTGCAACTGAACCACGTAGGCCAAACTCGTGCAAACCTCTCAGGTGTGCATACGAGATATTGTTGCTAGACAACAGTATACCTACGATACACAAGGAAGCGTTGATGGGCCCTGACCCCGGAATTGGCTAAATGCCAATATAATCCGAGATAGTTTCCATAAATGATTCAAGATTAAAATCTTGATAAACCTTTCGGAAGACTTAAGAGTCTAATGAATGTTTATGGAACTATAAACTGATGTGGATAAAATGTTTTATCCATAAAGCTCAACTTGTTGCAATAACAAATTCAAGGAGTTGACTACGATGAGATTGTCTCACCGTAGCGATGCTTAAAGTCAGATCGGGTTAAACTAGCAATTAATACATATTTCAATCTTGAGATATGATACCTGGATGCCAAAAGGATTTCCATGTGATGGAAATGCAACCTAGGACTTGCATGTGATACAGTCCGAAGTATTTTGTCAATCCAGAGGATGCTAGTAAGTATGCAAACTTCAGAGTTCCAGCAATGGACAGAAGAGAGCAAAATGGAGTTGGAATCTTTGTTTTGATGAAATAGTCAAAAGAGTTTGATTTCATCAATGGATAACGAAGATGCTTGTGGTTACAAGAAAGTAAGTGGGAGCATGATAATATTTCTAAAAACCTTGTGTGCTTGACACATTGTTGATTGGAAATAATATAAATTTCTTGACACGAATTGGGACTTCATTGAAAATAGTTTTTCGATGAAGTGCTTGGGCTAAGTAGCCTTGATATTAGGCATAATTATCTATGAAGATAGTATTACCTAATAGGCTAAGCCAAAAATACATATTGACAAGATGCTAAAACAGTTTAGCATAAGAACGCCAAGGAGTGATTCTTGCCGAAGTCACATGGAAAGAGTTTTGCAACACTCGGTGTCCCATAACACTGATGAGCAAAATACATGATGGATTTTCCACACACCTATGTGTTTGGATTAATCATGTATTCCATGGTATGTAAAGCAACCAGATATGTCCAATACTCCCAAGTTGTTGCGAGTATAGATACCATAGTGATCAAAGTACTGATCATGGGACAACAGTGAAAAAAGGTCATTAAGTACTAAAGTAGCACTGATGACATGTTTTCTCGCAAGCGTAGATCATGAATAGTTCGTTGTAAAAGGTTACATCGATACAGTCTTCATCAATGCTCCAAGCGATTTTTGATTTAAATTAAGGGTTTTGTGTAATACACGATATGGTGGCACAGTAAGTTGGAAATTGTTCCAAACAGGTTACTGTGGCGAATTCTATAACAAATGGCTAAGTATGTTGACGCTTTGGAAGCGACAAAGAAGATGTTGAATCATATAGTTCATTCATGAACTTAGTATGGTTCCAAGATGGCTTTGGTCAATGGGACACTATTGCAGATAGTTGCTCCATAGCTCAGTCTGAGGAATCAAGGTTTGACCTGTGATTCACATATATACAAAGCCAAGTCCACACAAAATATGAATTTTGTGAAAGCGTGAAAACGCGAGGAGATGCAAAGATTCACACGGAACTGAAGTTGTCAGATCCATTGGACATCAGGCTATACCACAAACGAAGCATTTTTACACCGGAATGCCATAGGTGTAAAATGCATTAGCATTGACTAGATTATTGACTCTAGTGCAAGTGGGAGTCTGTAGGAGATATGCCCTAGAGGCAATAATAAATGTTATTGTTTATCTCCATGTTCATAATTATGTTTATGTTCCATGCTATAACTGCTATGGTTCTCGAGTCTACAATAACCACGAGGCCCGGAGGAAGACTCATATGCATGTGTGGAATGATAAACGGTAAAATGTATTCCTAGTCTGGCCTCTAAGACTAGCTCAAGTGTTGCATGATGGTTCTGTTTTCCTGATCATGGGCATGACTATGCCAGCAACTTTGAGGGCACAATGTTAGGAGAACACTTGTGTTGAATCGACCCGATTGATGTTATGCTATGAGATACATTCGTCACAAGTTAATGGTTAATAACACAGAGAAAGTTTACGTTTGCATAATTCCTTAGACCATGAGAGTATCGAGTTTCTTCATGCTTGATTCATGAACTTTGGGGTTTGTTAAACGTCATCCGTAACTGGGTGGCTATTACGGCGGCTTACGGGTTCATGGGAAAGTATGTCAAGTAACTTGATAGCTCAAGATTGGGATTTGCTCCTCCGATGATGGAGAGATATCTCTGGGCCCTCTCGGTGTTACGGTATCCACCATCATTTAGCCAAACACAATGTGATTTGATCACAGGGATGTCGGAACACGGGAACGAGAAAAGAGAACAAAACAGGTAACGAGGTAACTGGCATAGTGGGCAAGTTGTTGTTCCACGGGGATGCCGATAAATCTCACCTCGGGTATTTGTAACACCAATTGCTACCAGGAGCGTTGTGTGGTTTTGCTTCTAAATCCTTAGAGGTGCATCGAGTGCGCTATACTAGTTATACTAGTGAATCTTTGGCCACATGTGTAAGGTCCACAAAATTTGAGCTTTATTTGCTTGTTGGTTTTTTTTCACGGTTTTGCTTCTTTGGTCGGTTTCGTTCTGTCGCTCCAACTGGATCCATCCGCAAGTGCTGCTAAGAGGGTCAGCCTACAACCCGGATAATACCCAATAATCCAAATTCAGTAAGAATCAAGTCAAGCCAACTGCCCGATATTCAGAACACCATCACCGGGTCTGTCAAGAATGAAGAATGGGTCAGAACCAGACTCTGCGTGCTACAGACAAGGCTAAAATATACCTGAGAGAGTTTGCCTCAGAACAAATCGTACCTAAGGAACAGTGAGATGAGCTATCAGGAATGGACACCAGTAGGGATAATTTATTTTGTCCTCGACACAAGGATTATTTCAGCCAGTGAGGTGAACCCTGAGTCTTTTCCCAATGGACTCAAGAGCCATTTATTACCCACCGAAGACATATTTCAAGAATATAAATGTGCCGGGAGTAACAACAAAATTCTGGTATGTTGATACAAATTGCAAGGCATATTTTGGAATTCACCGATGCATATACAAATTTCCGGGCACTGTGAACAAGGTTTGCGAGGAATATGGATGAGTTCACGGCTGCCCAGAATCAATGAGAATTCCAAACACCTGGAAGCCCAGCCAAATCGAATGGAATTATCCGCCAACTGCTTACTATCGGCACCCATTTGGATTAATTATCAACATGAAGTCTGCATCAGTTGTGCAACTTCTACAACAACAATGATCAGCGGTGTGCATGACCAACGGAATATCTTCAGTCAAGGTATGGCCTGTACCAGGCTTTGCCTCCCCCATGGGTAAATTTTGGATACTCTGGAAGGAAGCCAGAACCGGCCACAAGTCCGACTGCGTATCACAATGCAAAGGTTTTTTGTACAAGGAACCCAGCCTTCCTCCACAAGCTATCGAGAAGAGCTTACAACGCGAGACTCCCAAATCTTCCTCGCTATACCACTTGGTGAAAAAATCGTCTGGGGGTACGGCACTCCCATCTTCCTCAGCATGCTACCGCGGAAAGCTTCCAGCATAAGGCACCAGACCTTCTGCAGTAAGCCACATGAGGGAAAGCTTCTGAGGTACGATACCCAGCCTTCTTCGGCACACTACCCCGGCAGAAGCTTCGAGCATAAGGAATTCAACCTTCTTCAACACGCCATCGTGCCCACAACAATCTTGTCAGAAGCACGAACTAGTCTAGGCACACGTCCGCCTCAGAACACAATGATTATGAAAGGATTTATCCTACCCCTGCATATGTTGTGACCATGCAGTCCAGTGGATCAGTTCATGTGAGCCACTCGTACACAGGAATGACTGTGTTCAGAGAAACATCGGCCCCATAGTTCAAAGCAAGGATATGAGCACAGCCACCCCTACGAGATACGCAAGAGTAAATTGTGAATACGAGCCCAACAAGCTGGGATATGACCAAGGAGCCATGATGGTAGGTCATGACAAGTTCCCCAAAAGGAACCCCCAAGAACAATGAAGTTTCGGACAAACCACCTTCACGATGGTCAATAAAATAAGCCTCACAGACAAGGTAATATTACCAATTCTTGTCAGACTCTTGCATATACGGCCACAACAATGCAGCCAGCATGTCATACTCACCATAAATATGGGGCATCAACCTAGATAAGAGGCTATACTCTGAAAGATACACCGGATGCTAGCCATACTATGTTCAGCTCAGTGATCATACCAAGGACTACAGAGGATATATATATGGCAGAGCCACCTCAGCGATTGACAAGTGTGGCAGTCAGGATACGTAGGATCGCAATGAACCCGTAGCAGCTAGCACCAGGTCTTGGAAACCAAGCTATTTGTCGGTACTACCAGTTACCCACCAATTCCAGGCAACAAACTACTTGGACAAAAGGTCCACCTGACAGGAAAGAGAAGAATTCAATGCAGTCGTTGGAAAAGACAACATCTGAGCTATCAGAAGAGGCAGTTAAAAGGCCAGTGAATTGACAAAGACAAGACAGCTGATGGATCCAAGTCACACACATGTATGTGCCCCCCCTTCGCCGGGAGGTAAGCCCAGAAATCTCGAGGACGAGATTTTCTTAAGGGGGGTAGGTTTGTAACACCCTAGTTTTCGCTCCTCAATTTTTCCTTCGCGGGATTTGACTCCCGTCTTTTTTTTTGGTGTTATTGGATTTTCTCTCGCTCTTGGGTATATATAAAGATGGTCATTTAGCCTTGCCTTCCCTATCCAACCAGAGATTCTCTCTAGTCCAACCTTGCCACCCAAGTATATTCTCAGGATTTTGCCACCGAAACCCTACCTTCCGAGTTACCGGAAGGGAAACCCTAATTCCTTCCGTTACAAAGGAACCCCAATTTCTTTTGATCTGTTACGCCCAAAACTTTTCCCAGTAACTCTCCTATATATTTTAACCCTGGATATGCAAAAATATTGTCAAGTCATTTGCAATATTTTTCATTTAAAATGAATTCCTTTTTCTGCTGTTCATGAAAACTTGTCGATATATTCCTTGTGATTATATTGAGCTCTCATAAAAATATTGGCCATAATTAAATAAGGGAAATTGCATTTTCCTATTTAAAGCCAATATTGCACTTTGGGTACTTTCAAGAGGAACTACCATTTTGGTAGCCAGGAAAAATCCCAAATAATTTGTGGAGCTTCTCCTATCCATATCTTCTCCATTTCCATCAAGAACCCAAGTTCCACAGTTCAAATTTTGAGCACATCATGCAATTCTTGTTTCTGTATTTATTTTGAGGTTGTGAAGCAACTATATTTTATATTGCTTGAATATTCTTGAAATTAATCCAGGACCTCAAATTCCCTATATGATCTGAGCATGAAAAAATTCACATCATTTTATCTAACCAATTTCTCCCAAAAATTCCATCTAGTTTCTGTCCAGCAGGAAGCTCTGTGAAGGAAGTACAACTTTGGCATTTCCAAATGAGCTGAAATATTTCCAGTATCTCCATATGTCCAAATCATCACCCTACAAAAAAAGTCAGCTCATTTCACCAAGCCATGTGAGCACAACATCAAAACCTAGCTTCTGGACCAAATTTTGCATTGTGAAGGAAGTATATGCAAATAAGGTCCAATTTGCTTCTAATTTCTCCAGCAGGTGCTCCTTCTTATCTCATTTCCCTGTGACAACTTGCCCAGCTCATTGGCACATTTTTCTGACCATAACTTCCTGCCCAAGTTTCATGTCAGAATCATTGTGAGCTCAAATCAGTCAGCACTTGCCCCATCTCCATCCAAAATTCTCACAGGTCAACTCACTGACCTCTAGTACATCTGTTTGACAAGGTTCCAGGACCATCCGATGCCCTGGACACGCGGCACCCGTGGTGACCACGTGGTGGCCACGCCAAACAGGCGCTCTGCGCGTCCATCGCGTCGGGCAGGCCAGCTCAAGCTGCCATGGCGTGTTCTAGCATGCCGACCTGACTCCCCGCCGTCCCCGCACCCCCCTCTGGTCATTTCCCCTTCATTTTCTTCCTCGCCGCGCCACGACAGTCGCCATTACTCCGCCACTGTACTCGCACATCTGCCGCCATATGCGGACGAGCTCGAGCTCTCCCGAAGCCACTGCCAGCTTCTCCACCCTCCCGGAGACCCTGCCGACATCGCCCTTTTCCTCCGCGTGGCCTTAGAGCACCAGTGCGGTGATAAGAAGGCCACAGCGGCCGAGCTTATCGCCTCGGCCAGCCGGGCTATAAATAGCCAGCTCCGCGAGCTCTCGAGCTCACACCACTCCTCTCTTCCTCCCTGGAACCCCCAGTCCCGAGCCTCGAGCTCCTGTGCCCGAATTGCTCCACCACGGCCACCATTGCCGCCGCCCTCCCTTGCCCAAATTCGCTCACCTCGGCCCCTCCCCTTCCACCTAGCTACCACAGAGCATCTTCATCATCGCCCGGGAGCCTCCCCACACTCCGTCGCCTCCTCTCCACGGCCTCGGTGCCCTACCCAACATCGCCCGTCGCTGGTTGCCGCCACGGCCAAAGGTACACTCGAGCCCGACCTTCCCGAGGTCCATGCCCTGCGGGAGCGGATGCGGCTTGGTCTCCTGAGCATGCCCATGTGCCGGGCGTCGCGAACGGTGGCCGGTAGCGCTGGCAATCGCCGGCCGAGGCGGCCCTGCTTCTCCAGCCAGCACGCGCGAGGAGGGAGACGGCCCTGCCAGCGGGGCCCCCTCATCAGCGTCCCCTCCCTCCCTCTGTTTTTTTAAGCAAAACAACAGCGCAGATGGGCCGGCCCGATAGCGGCAGCAGCAGCGGCTGCCTCGCAGTGGCTGGGGCCTCCACCGAAATCGGCCCAAGGCAGCCCAGTGCAACAGTGCACTTTAGTCTTTTTCGGCCGAATTTCAGTCAAGGACTTGTCTGTAAATATTTCTTCTGCAGATTGGTCCTTGGCAATCAACTAGCAATATCTTTTCGTCTGTGACTCCAAATCAGGTGATTCCAGCACCCGCGCTCTCTGTTCGTCGAGCCCGTTCCGATGACATCACTTTCACCATGTTGACACTTTCTGAAAATGACTATTTTGCCCCTGCCCTATATTCAGTCCTTCGAGAGGGAATCTTTTCCGGCGAATTTTTCCGTGAGGTGATCGCACCTCTCTCCAGTGAATTCATCGACCCCCAGGCAAGCCGACCATCTGATATGTGCCCTAAAGCATTGCTCTGTGTTATTCTTGCGTGTTTGATTAATGATTATGACTGTGCTCGAAATAATTAAACTCATGCTAGTTTGAACTTGCTATTTACATTACCTGTCAATGCTCATCATATTATCGCACTAGTGACTCATAGGTGACAATGTGGAGATAGGTTGTTATGTTTCCATCGTGCATTACTGTTGTTGTTGCAATAATTAAGAATGTGACTTAATAATGACAACCTCCTCCGTCGGCTGGATCGAGTCATAGTGCCACCGAACCGAGCTCATCAGTGCAGCCACATTTGCCTTTATGGGAAGGCCCTAGCTTGGTCTATTGTCTTGCCTTTTACCGGTATCACCAAAGAGGGAAGGTTATGCGTGCGTGCTACCCTGGCCCGGTAGGCGGCGATAACCTTGTGAGCCCAGTTAAGTTATTTGCCGGCGTCCCAGTTTGGGACAGTTTTGTTTGGCCACGACAGTGGCAGGTGTCAGGAGTGACACAGGGGCCACCCAGGACAGGACCCGGAAGGGGTATGCATGTCGGTGGGACCGTAAGAGTGCCAGGCAATAGACAAGTTTTGTTGGAGCAGCACCGGTCCACCCGAATGGGAGCATGAGGCCAGGAGCTCCATAGTGTGGGCAAAGTGCGCAACCTCTGCAGAGTGTAATTCTATTTGAATAGCCGCGTCCTCGATCATGGGACACAGTTCGTACTAGGTCACACTATTTGGTTTGTGTCGAGTCTGGAGGAACAAACTATATAATGTTATCGCTAAGACTGAACCAGAAAGTGGTAAGGTTTGTCAGACTTGCATTGAAGATGCATGATGTCAGGGATATGAATGTTAGCCATGTGAAGGCTATGAGATGAGTGGTTGGACGACCACATGACTTGGATTTGATTTGGATCGGGTTCAGATTGGATCCTAAGATTATTCGGAGTATGGATTAATTACTTGATATGTTGTATCTTCGTCATACTACAGTTACATTGATAGTTAACATGCTAGATAATTCCTGTTATGATATGATATTGCTAAATAATCCTGCTATGACATGATGATTAATGCTGCTAGATGTTTAATCTTGCTAGATAATCCTATTATAACATGATAGTTAATACTGTTAAGATAACAAATGCATGCTTGAATGCCATGGATTGCATTGCTTGGTGTATATGTTATTTGGTTTGCTTGCAAGTACATTCAAAAGTACTCAGCGGCCTTCAATGTGGCCAGGTTCACCTAAGGATCCGACGTCCACTAGCGAGAAGCCAGAGTGTTCGCGGGCTAGAAGAGTAACCCAGTCAGATCCCTGTGGAATGGAGCCGCACCAAGACCATGCTGCCTTAGATAGAGCTTTTCCGCTGCCAGCAACTTTGTAAAATATCATGTAAGACTGATATATCCATTAATAGAAATGCATGTGTTCATGATACTTGTTGTAAACGCACATGCCAGAGTGATTTCCTGGGCTGGTGTGTGCGGCGACCGTCTGGCTACAGTGGTAATCAGGCGGGGCGCCACAGCTAGGGAGAAAAAGAAGACCACCCCCATTATATACGTGTAGCGTACCACCCCGAAACAGATGCGTAGGACTAGCGGCATATGGTAGCGAACGACGCCGGCTAGGTGTGGGTGTGTGTGATATTCCAAGGAGCTTGTATGGATGGCTTTGTTTGTGTACGCTCAGATGGTCGGTGTTGTCGAGGCATATTTTTACATGCCTGCCCGATCTTTTCACACTGTGGCCTGCCCGATGGGGATGCACGCTACACGTGCTTGTTGATCGCACTTTTCCTGTTTCGTCGATCGTCTCGTCAGTTCGCTTGGTTTCCTTCTGCTCATGTGGTTTTGGTTGGGACTTGGGAGCGCCTAGGTAACTTTGGAACAAGGCAAGGAAAAATATACTAGGTTTGCTCCTTTCAAACGTGCCCAGACGATTACTTGTGGTTTGGCTTGCCTCTTTCCTGTCTTATGGTTTTTGCCCGTGTGGACTTGTGGTTGTCCTGTCCTTCTGTGGCCGGCTAGTACAATGATGTAGTCTACTTTGTGCTAGGCACCCTCTTGCCTGGATCCCACTTGCCTATCCCGTACACAACACGCAAGAGGGTACGTCTGGCTCGGAAAGCAGCAAGACGGGGCACCTGTATGCTTTACCTCAGGAAACGAAGGGCCCATTTATTCCTCCATGGTCTTCTGCTCTCCCCTCGCCGCCACCCCCATTCACACTCCACTCCTTCTGAATGCTCATGCCCACCTCTGGCCGCGGACGCTCTGGCACCAGATGAGCCGGCTTCTTCGCCTGCTATCGATTGTAGACACCATCGCTGCCTTTCTGCCGTGACCCAAAGAAACTTTGCCACTAGTGATCTAAAGAGGGTGCTGGCGCCACCTCTTAGACTCTGTCCTAGGGCGGCGATGTGCGCTTGTCTTCGGGTGGGCAGTGCCTACGATTGTGGAGTAGGGACATCTGTCATGGCAGCAGCGAAGACATCCGCCCATCCAGTCCAAGGGATGTTGTCGTTCCCCCCGGGGTTTGGTCCCTCAACATGCGCTCCTTCCCAGCCTCTAGCCGGCCCCGGTGTAACGCCCCGGACACACCCGCCGGTTACTGGCCATTACTCCTGGCAGGATCTATATTGGCCCCACAGATCAACACTAGTCTTTCCTGCACACTTTGTCCTCGTGCGCACCTGGGACCAACTTCCCAGTCGGCCACCCATCCTGAAATTACTCCAAGCTGAGCACGCTTAACTTTGGAGTTCTTTCCAAATGGGCTTCCAGAAAAGAAGGAATTCCTTATTGATATGAGTAGTCTATCATCCTAATAAGCCAGACTCTCACATACACCCCCACTCAAAGGAACTGACATCCTCGTCGGCCCACAGGAACGTTCCCTCTTGGCACACGTCTGTGCGTCCAGTTGATACGTCTCCAACGTATCTATAATTTTTGATTGTTCCATGCTGTTATATTATCAATCTTGGATGTTTTTATATACATTTACATCAATTATATATCATTTTTTGGGACTAACCTATTAACTTAGTGCCCAGTGCCAGTTGCTGTTTTCTGCCCTGTTTTTGTTTTACAGAATATCAATACCAAACGAAGTCCAAATGCCACGAAACTTTTTGGAGATTTATTCTAGACAATACCAACACTAGAAGCTTCGAGAGGAGGCCAGAGGCCCCAAGGGGTGCCCACGAGGCACCAGGGCATGCCTGGGGGGGGGGGGGGCAGGCCCGCCTTGGTACCTCGTGGAGCCCACAGAGCTCCGTTTGACCTAATTCCACCACTATAAATTCCCAAAAAATCAGAAACCCTCAGGGGAGTCCATGAAATACTTTTTCCACTACCACAAGTTTCTGTTCTTGAGAGATCCCATCTGGAGGCCTTCTCCGGTACACCGCTGGAGGGGGAATCGATCACGGAGGGGCTCTACATCAACCTTGCTGCCTCTCCGATGATGCATGAGTAGTTTACCACAGACCTTCGGGTCCATAGTTAGTAGCTAGATGGCTTCTTCTCTCTTTTTGATCTTCAATACAATGTTCTCCTCGATGTTCTTGGAGTTCTATCTGATGTAATCATTTTTTGCGGTGTGTTTGTTGGGATCCGATGAATTGTGAGTTTATGATCAGATTATCCATGAATATTATTTGAGTCTTCTCTGATCTCTTTTATGCATGATTATTATAGCTTCGTATTTCTTCTCCGATTTATTGATTTGGTTTGGCCAACTAGATTGATTTATCTTGCATGGGAAGAGGTGCTTTGTAATGGGTTCGATCTTGTGGTGCTCAATCCCTGTGACAGAAAGGGACATGACACGTATGTATTGTTGCTATTAAGGGTAAAAATATGGGGTTTATTCATACATGTGTTTATCTTGTCTACATCATGTCATCGTTCTTTAGGCGTTACTCCGTTCTTTATGGACTTAATACACTAGATGCATGCTGGATAGCGGTCGATGTGTGGAGTAATAGTAGTAGATGCAGGCAGGAGTCGGTCTACTTGTCTCGAATATGATGCCTATATACATGATCATTGCCTTGGATATCGTCATGATTATTTGTTTTTCTATCAATTGCCCAACAGTAATTTGTCTACCCACCGTATGCTATTTTCTTGAGAGAAGCCTCTAGTGAAAACTATGGCCCCCGGGTCTATCTAAATCATATTACTAAAACCCTAAAAATATTGCTGCACTTTTTCTTTATTTATTTTATTTTGTATTTTTTTGTTTCAATCAATCTATCTATCACATACAATTTAATCTTGCAATTGACCGCCGAGGGATTGACAACCCCTCGTTTGCGTTGGGTGCAAGGATTTGTTGTTTGTCTGCAGGTACTGCTAACAAGGTGTTGCATGGTTCTCCTACTGGATTGATATCCTTGGTTTCATAACTAAGGGAAATACTTACCTCTGATGTGCTGCATCATCCCTTCCTCTTCAGGGATAATACCAACGCAAGCTACAAGTAGCAGGAAGAATTTCTGGCGCCGTTGCCGGGGAGACATCATCAACATCTATCAAGTACCTTTGCATAAACTCTCATCTCCTTGCATTTATTTTATTTGCCTCTTGTTTTCATCTCCCCCACTTCTAAAAAGTTTTTACAAAAATACAAAAATATCTTCCGTTTGCCTTTTTCCTCGTTTGCTTGTTTGCTTGATTGTTATCTTGTTTGCGTAGTCACGATGTCTCAAGAAAATACAAAATTGTGTGATTTTTCCAATACTAATAATAATGATTTTATTAGTACTCTGGTTGCCCCTCCTGCCGCTAGTGCGGAGACTTGTGATATTAATGACTCTTTGCTAAATCTTGTCATGAAAGATCAATTTTCCGGTAGTCCTAATGAAGATGCTGCATCCCATCTTAATACTTTCGTAGAATTGTGTGATATGCAAAAGAAAAAATATGTGGATAATGATATTGTGAAATTAAAATTATTCCCATTCTCATTGCGGGATCGTGCAAAAATTTGGTTTTCATCTTTACCACGAAATAGTATTGATTCTTGGGATAGGTGTAAAGATGCTTTTATTACTAAGTATTTTCCTCCCGCAAAAATTATTTCTCTTAGAAATATAATTATGAATTTTAAGCAACTTGATCATGAACATGTTTCCCAATCTTGGGAGAGGATGTAATTAATGATAAGAAATTGCCATACTCATGGTTTAAATTTATGGATGATCATACACAATTTTTATGCGGGATTGAATTTTGTTTCTAGAAACCTTTTAGATTCCGCCACGGGTGGTACTTTTATGGAAATTACTTTGGGGGAAGCTACTAAATTGCTTGATAATATTATGGCAAATTATTCACAATGGCATACTGAAAGAACTCCTACTAGTAAAAAGGTGAATTCTATTGAAGAAATTAGTACTTTGGGTGATAAAGTTGATGCGCTTATGAAATTGGTTGCTAGCAAAAATGATCCTATTGATCCTAATGATGTGCCATTGTCCACTTTTATTGAGCAAAATAATGATCCCGTAGATGTGAATTTTGTCTCGCGAAACAATTTTAATAATAATGCTTATAGAGGTAATTTCAACGCTAGGCCGTTTCCTGGAAATTCCTCTAATAATTATGGAAATCCTTATGGTAATTCTTATAATAATAATAATAGGATGCCCTCTGATCTTGAAAGTAATATTAAAGAATTTATTAATGCTCAAAAAGTTTTCAACACTACGATAGAAGAAAAATTGAGTAAATTTGATGATATGTCTGGGAGCATTGATAGAATTATTCATGATGTGGAAAATCTTAAGACTAAAATTTTGCCACCCAAAATTGATATTAGTGAATCAATTAAAGCTTTACATGTCTCCATGGATGAGAGTAAGAAAAGAACCGCCATGCTAAAAGCTAAACGAGATTTTTTAGAAAAAGCGATTCCTCCCGGTTTCTATCGTAGTAATGACGAGGATATTAAAATGATTGGTGTTTCATCTATTGATTATTTGTTTAACAATATAAAACTTGATGAAAAGGGAACTGAAGAAGAGTCAATTTTAGTTAGTAGGCGTTCCCATAATTCGGAGGATGAAAATCTTAATGAGAAAATTGCTAAAAGTGGGTTTGGAGAGGTAAAAACTTTAAATAGCGATGTGCCCACTCCCTTGTATTACAAAGATTTTAATTATGATAATTGTTCATTTATTGAGGGCATTTCTTTGTTACAATCCATGTTAAATTCACCCAACTCTTATGAGCAAAACAAGGCTTTTACTAAACACATCGTGGAAGCAATGATGAAACCATTAGAAGAAAAGCTAGAACTAGAAGTCTCAATTCCTAGAAAATTATATGATGAATGGGAACCCACAATTAAAGTTAAAATTAAAAACTATGAGTGCAATGCTTTATGTGATTTGGGTGCTAGCGTTTTGACCATTCCAAAATCTCTATGTGATGTGCTAGGTTTCACCAATATTGATGAATGTTCTCTTAATTTGCACTTAGCGGATTCTACTATTAAAAAGCCTTTGGGAAGAATTAATGATGTGCTTATCCTTGCAAATAGAAATCATGTGCCCGTTGATTTTATTGTACTTGACATTGAATGCAATTCTTCTTGCCCCATAATACTTGGTAGACCGTTCTTACGAACTATAGGTACTGTTATTGACATGAAAGAAGGGAATATAAAATTTCAGTTTCCATTAAAGAAGGGCATGGAACATTTCCCTAGGAAAATAATTAAAGCACCATATGAATCAATTATGAGGTCCACTTATGGAGTCAACTTGAAAGATGACAATACTTGAAACTATGCATTATGCCTAGCTAGGGGCATAAAACAATAGCGCTTGTTGGGAGGCAACCCAATGAATAAAATAAACTTTTACGTTTTGTTTCTGTTATCATGTGTTTTTATATTTATGCTACTGGTATGATTGTGTTTTTGTGTTTTTAATTAGCGTTTGTGCCAAGTAAAGCCTTTAGGATGATTTGGAAGATAGTATAATTGATGCTGTTTGGAAAATAGAAAGTTTTGCGTCCAGTGCCAGAATTTTAGTTCTGTACTGGAGCATCAGAAAAATCTGAAATTTTTACAAAGTATTGGTATATGAATTTCCCACATTTTACTAATTTTTCATACTTTTTGGAGTTACACAAGTATGGCTTTTAAATAGATTGCTACAGACTGTTCTATTTTTGACAGATTCTGTTTTTGATGCACTACTTGCTTGTTTTGATGAATCTATGGATTGTATCAGGGGGTATAAGCCATGGTGAAGTTAGATTACAGTAGGTATAATGCAAAAATAAAATATGAATGGGTTTGCAACAGTACTTAAAGTAGTGATTTATTTTGTTATACTAACGGATCTCACGAAGGTTTTGTTGAGTTTTGTGTGATTGAAGTTTTCAAGTTTTGGGTGAGATCACGATGGATGAAGGAATAAGGAGTGGCAAGAGCCTAAGCTTGGGGATGCCTGAGGCACCCCAAGGTAATATTCAAGGAAGACTCAAGCGTCTAAGCTTTGGGATGCCCCGGAAGGCATCCCCTCTTTCTTCTACCCACCATCGGTAATTTTACTTGGAGCTATATTTTTATTCGTCACATGATATGTGTTTTACTTGGAGCATCTTGTATTATATGAGTCTTTGATTTGTTTGCTTTTTAGTTTGTCACAATCATCTTTGCTGAACACACCTATCTTGAGAGAGCCACACGTTCATCGTAATTTGTTAGAATACTCTATGTGCTTCACTTAAATTTTTTGAGCTAGGCAGTTGCTCTAGTGCTTCACTTAAATATTTTTTAGCACGGCGGTGGCTATGTTTTGAAGAAACAAATTCTCATGCTTCACTTATATTATTTTGAGAACTGATAAGATTGAAATTTTTAAGAAATATTTGCACTCTCATGCTTCACTTAAATCTTTTTGAGAGTTGATAATAGTAACGGTAATTTGCACAAGATATGAATTTGGTCCCAAAGTGATGAATATTCAAGAGGGATATAATAAAAACTTTCATATAGATCATTGGATATGATAAGTGTGATTCCTTGCAATAGTTTTGCGATATGGAGATGATAATATGTGAGTCATGTTAGTAAGAATATTAGTGTTAAGGTTTGTGATTCCCTATGCATGCACGTTAAGTCAATAGTTATGCAACTAAATTATATCCTACTTATGGTGCATGATTCGGTGTTAGTTATGTTCAATGCATGTTTATGACCATTTTCGCTTTTTTGTTGGTTGCTTCTCAATCTATTTGCTAGCCTTCATTTCTACTAAGCGGAAATACTGCTTGTGCATCCAAACTCTTTAAACCCAAGTTGTGCCAGACGAGTCCACCATACCTACCTATATGCGGTATTTCCATGTCGTTCCAAGTAAATTTGCGTGTGCCAACTCTAATTTTCAAAATAATTTTTTCGTTTTGTGTGCCCGTACCGCTCATGAAGCGGCAGGAGGTAGCCAATATTTTCCATGCTAGGTGTGTTATTCTCACGATGAGTGTTTATTCACTTGTCATTGCACGAGAGAGTGGCTGGTAATAGGGATGCCCAGTCCCACAATGAAATCAAAAATAATAACAACAAAATTCCTTGGAAAGTGATGGTTTGGAGGGCACCCGTGGATACGGCTAGCCATGAATTTTGAAAGAAATGTTGGAAAGGAAATAAATTTTACTTTCTGTTTGGGAACCGCCTATGATGTGTCTAGCATGGAAAATATTGGGAATTCTCGGTCGTTTTCGTTGACAGGGAAAGCATGCCTCTCAAAATAATTTTATCTCTTTAATTTCAAGCTTTGAGCTCTGGCACATTAGCAAATCTCTGCTTCCCTCTGCGAAGGGCTTATCTATTTACTTTTATGCAATTTTTATTTTTATTTGAGTCTCCATCTTCTCTTATAAAGCACCAACTAGAGAGCACTATTGTCATACTTGTGCATTGGATGTAGCTAATATTTGAGTGTGTTTCATGAATGGATCAATGATTGAACATAATGGGCTAGGGATAACTTTCTTCAGCGTTGATATTTTGAAAGACATGGTTGCTTGTTAGCATGCTTGAGTATTTATATTTTCATGTCAAACTATAGACTATTGCTTTGAATCATTCAAGTCCAATGTCCATGCTATAAAAGAAAAGAATATATGATGAATATGATAGGCAGCATTCCAAATCAAAAATTCTGTTTTTATCATTTACCTACTCGAGGACGAGCAGGAATTAAGCTTGGGGATGATGATACGTCTCCATAGTATCTATAATTTTTGATTGTTCCATGCTGTTATATTATCAATCTTGGATGTTTTTATATACATTTAGAGCAATTATATATAATTTTTTGGGACTAACCTATTAACTTAGTGCCCAGTGCCAATTGCTGTTTTCTGCCCTGTTTTTGTTTTACAGAATATCAATACCAAACGAAGTCCAAATGCCATGAAACTTTTTGGAGTTTTTTTTCTGGACAATACCAACACTAGAAGCTTTGGGAGGAGGCCAGAAGCCCCAGGGGGTGCCCACGAGGCACCAGGGCGCGCCTCCCCTCAGGCGCACCCTGGTACCTCGTGGGGCCCACAGAGGTCCGTTTGACCTAATTCCACCACTATAAATTCCCAAAAAATCAGAAACCCTCAGGGGAGTCCATGAAATACTTTTTCCGCCGCCGCAAGTTTCTGTTCTCGAGAGATCCCATCTGGAGGCCTTCTTCGGTACTCCGCCGGAGGGGGAATCGATCACGGAGGGGCTCTACATCAACCTTGCTGCCTCTCCGATGATGCGTGAGTAGTTTACCACAGACCTTTGGGTCCACAGTTAGTAGCTAGATGGCTTCTTCTCTCTTTTCGATCTTCAATACAATGTTCTCCTCGATGTTCTTGGAGTTCTATCATATGTAATCACTTTTTGCGGTGTGTTTGTTGGGATCCGATGAATTGTGAGTTTATGATCAGATTATCCATGAATATTATTTGAGTCTTCTCCGATCTCTTTTATGCATGATTATTATAGCTTCGTATTTTTTCTCCGATCTATTGATTTGGTTTGGCCAACTAGATTGATTTATCTTGCCATGGGAAGAGGTGCTTTGTAATGGATTCGATCTTGCGATGCTCAATCCCCGTGACAGAAAGGGACATGACACGTATGTATCGTTGCTATTAAGGGTAAAAAGATGGGTTTTATTCATATGTGAGTTTATCTTGTCTACATCATGTCATCATTCTTAAGGCGTTACTCCATTCTTTATGGACTTAATACACTAGATGCATGCTAGATAGCGGTCAATGTGTGGAGTAATAGTAGTAGATGCAAGCAGGAGTCGGTCTACTTGCCTTGGACGTGATGCCTATATACATGATCATTGCCTTGGAGATCATCATGATTATTTTCTTTTCTATCAATTGCCCAACAGTAATTTGTCTACCCACCGTATGCTATTTTCTTGACAGAAGCCTCTAGTGAAAACTATGGCCCCCGGGTCTATCTAAATCATATTACTAAAACCCTAAAAATATTGCTGCACTTTTTCTTTATTTATTTTATTTTGTATTTTTGTTTCAATCTATCTATCTATCACATACAATTTAATCTTGCAATTGACCGCCGAGGGATTGACAACCCCTCGTTTGCGTTGGGTGCAAGGATTTGTTGTTTGTGTGTAGGTACTGCTAACGAGGTGTTGCGTGGTTCTCCTACTGGATTGATAACCTTGGTTTCATAACTAAGGGAAATACTTACCTATACTGTGCTGCATCATCCCTTCCTCTTCGGGGATAATACCAACGCAAGCTACAAGTAGCACCAGTCCGGCACATGTGCCATGCCATGTGCCATGACGGGCCACAAACGCCGTGCACAACATGACTGCGCACCTGACCCACAAACATCCATGTAACCGAGAGGGTCGGCTCTGATACCAACTTGTAATGCCCCGGACACACCTGTCGGTTACTGGCCATTACTCCTGGCGAGATCTAGACTGGCCCCACAGATCAACACTAGTTTTTCCTGCATAGTTTGTCCTCACTTGTGCGCACCTGGGACCAACTTCCCAGTCGGTCACCCATCCTAAAATTGCTCCAAGCTAAGCACGCTAAACTTTGGAGTTCTTTACGAATGGGCTCCCGGAAAAGAAGGAATTCCTTATTGTTATGAGTAGTCTATCATCCTAATAAGCCAGACTCTCACACCTGATGTCCTGCAAGTGCACAGGGCTGTTGTACCACTTTCGTGATAAGTAAGTGTCGAACCACAGGGAGCTGATAGGAAGGCACCAAAAATCCTGCAGCTACATACGCACCCAACCAGAGTTTGGAAATAGCCTATTCGATAAGTTGCTAGGGAAGCTAGATAAAAAGGGTAATTAACTAAACTAAGAACAAGAAGGTTAAAACAGTAATAAAAGAGACTAAGTTAGTGGTGAAGGTGCTTGAGTAGTAAGGCATTCTCGAGGGTTCCGGAATCACTACCACTAATATGAACTATCACATCCTCTATTCACTGGTCAAATGCATAAGTGGGCGGAGCCGGGTACAGAACATGTTCTACTCTAACGTAGACTTCGTGCCACGTACGCCACTACCGCAGTCCCCCTGCAGGTTACCACTATGATAATTAGGGTTTCCCCGTGGACGCAGCCTCTCTAAGGGTTCTCCGTTTATCCCCTATCAATTGCAATGGCGAGGAATCGAGGCTTTTACTGTCACCTCAAATTACCTCAATATGCCCAACCCTCACAATGACAGTTGTTCCTCTAAGGCCAATCACGGCAATAGTGCAAGCAAGGCCTCCTCTCAATACTCATGAGAATACTAACTCGAATCATGAATAGAAGATATTGGATCACATCAAGTATCATACAGGGTTCAAGGATATCCTCAAGAACTAGTACAACTACTCAAACAAAGACATGAAGGTTAGGGACAAGTTACAAGCCGGCATCAAGCCGGTGAAGGGAGAAGGCATGGTAGCGTTGATGGAGATGGTAGCGCAATGGTGATGGTGATGGTGGTGGCACTGGCGGTAGTGATGATGATGGGGGTAGCGCCGGTGACGGCACTAGCGTGATGGCACCAGCCTGAAGGCTGATGCTCATGGTGGTGGAGCCTCCTCCTCTTCCCTTGATGTTGTCCCTCCTTCTCTTGGTGGTGGAGCAGCAATGGAGATGGTCTTGGATGTTGATGATGAATGAGATGGTGTAGATGGTGGCTAGGCTTGAGGATGATATATATAAGGTGCCTCCCTAGCCTCCTCCCTTGATGGGCTGCATCCAAGGGCTCTAGACGAGCCAAATCCTCTCTCAATCTCTTCTTTATGAGCCAAGGATCTCGTGCGATCAAACAAGGACAAAATCGGTGAAGAATCCCATCTGTAGAGGCAACTTTCGGAGCTGACTGCACGTCATACGACCAGCCGTACGACCAGTCACGGTCGCATGAAACGTCATCTTTTGTTTTGTCCTCCTCCGGTAAAACGGCCGCCATTTCTTCATACGGACTCTGATTTTGATGTTCTTGGGCTCGTTGGATTCATGAGAACGGCGCCAATCCATTTCTGATATTAGATCATGATTTGGAAAACTTAGCGAAAATGACTTTTCCTCACCTCTGAAATGGCTAAGTCTGGCCCCTAGGTGTCTCCGTATTGAACCCATCTTTGATCCTTTCATCATGCTTGGTCCTAGGTTTCTCCAAAACACCTCTAGATACAAGAAAAGAAAGAAAACTAATAAAAACCAAATAAAATACTGAATGTGCAACACTCACAAGGTAAAGAGTAAAAGCTGGTAATCATACATAATGGACAACTATTTGGTTCAATGGGACATGATATATGAAGAGAACATGCAACAAATGAGCTCTAAAAATGCGTAAATTATAGAGCCATCAACCTCACCACGCTTAAACCTTGCTCGTCCTCGAGTAAGAAGGTTGACTACCAAAATCTCACTGCTACCAACTCTAAAGCATATATTGAACCAAACCCCAAAAGTGATATCCATGTTCATCGTTCAAGCATGCAAAAGTTAACCAGCACAGGAGTAATACATGATATCCCCTTAGTTCCATTGCCATGGAGGTTGAGAAAGAGGAAAATATTTTTGTGGAGTCCAAATTTCCATTGCCAAAGGTTTAGAGAGAAGTTCAATATTATGTTAGGAACACAACAATAACTATCTTAGACAAAAGAAATCATGCATCAGCGATCGCTTCAAATACACCAACCTGAGGCATACCAAGTATAATAGAAAGATCGTCTGTCTGCGTTATTCAACTGCTCAACTACCTATGTAGCATTGAGCATAAGCCTATGCCTCACACTTAAGGGAAAAATAGAAAATGGTTGGGGGTTTTGAGAAGTCAAAAACAGAGAAAGTCTTGCATCAACGCAGCTGACCATTAGGCTTTGGAGAAGGCCCTATGATCGATGTCAACGCAAGGAGTAGGGATCGCCATGCAACTAGGATGCACATAGAGCTATGAATATATGAAATCTCTCCTATGGACTAAGTGGGGGTGCATCCAACTTGCTTGCTCATGAAGACCTCGAGCTTTTAAGGATGCTCGTCATCGGAATATACAAGCCAAGTTCTATAATGGAGGTTCCCCACTGGTATGAAACATGAAGCTCATGAAACTTTCTACACTACAATGCATGAAGTGGTGCTACTTTGAAGCACGAGAGCATACTAAAAAGGATAAAGGTGTTGCTCCTTCTCTCATCCTCACTTTTTTCTCTTTTTTCTTTTTTTTGTGGCACCTCCGTGGTGCATCTTTTATTTTGTCTCTGTTTTTTTCTTCGGTAGGAGCAACATTTTACAATGATCAATAATACACTTTACAATAACTCACTTCAACTGAATGTAATCATAGCTCAAAACTGAAAACATGAGAGAAACTCTATATGATGAATGCCTCTGGCGGTGTACCAGTATGTGCAATGATCTGGCTAACATAGATATAAAAAACGGACAAGCCATGAAAATATCGAGCTGGCCATACTATTATCATGTAAGGAAAATGAAAACATGTCTCTAATCATGTAGCATAATATGATGGTAGTGAATGGCGATATGCTCAGAATTGCTATGAAAATGCCATGTAGGTAGGTATTGTGGCTGTTTTGTGGAGATGACGTGTTTTATGTGTAGGAGAACAAGAGAAAGTCCTCCCATGGGTTTGGATGTACCTGTGAAGTATGCGCCAAGTCTGAATGTGAGAGTGGGTAATGCACGGTACCGTAGAGGCTAGCAATAAAAGATGAACAGAAGTGCAAAGGCTTCAGACTTGCTTTAGTCATAAAGAACTCAAACACTACACAAGAGTATCAGGGTGTCATGTTGCATAAGACTCAAAAGCTAAGTACCCCGAGGGGATAGTTTGGCGGAGATAAACCGTTACGCATCCCGGATCAACCAAATATGCTAGTTCATCAGCAAAAACCTTCTACAATCATTCAATCGCTAATCAAGCCACCACTAGAGTCCTCAACTTATGTAATTAGGTGAAAGAATGGCAACAGTTCAAAGGACTCCTTTATTGGGTTTTTGATAAAAGAACATGGCAATGTTTTTTAGAAGATAACAAGATTTCCGCATCCTAAGTAAAACAAATGCAAAGCAAGCATGTCAAAACAGCGGGACACACTAATGCACGAAAACGTTATGATCAAGAGCATTGCACAAGACACTACACATGCAAAAATAACCTCCCCACGCTTAGAACTTTGCATTACTAAACTTAAGGGAAATTACGAAAGTAAAGAGAAAGTGTAGTTATTAAAAGAGAGCGTGAGAAGTGGTTACCTCCCCTAAGCTTAATTAAGCAAAGGGTTAGACACTTTTACCGTTGAGGCTCATATGACCTCTCTTCTAATAGACATGGATCTTGCTTCAATTGATCTCCTTGTTGTGGTCCGGCAGATTCCCTCCAATAGAACCTGCTAGAAAAGAACTAAAAAGAAAACGAAATATTTTTGTGCTTTTGTGGGTTTTTCAATTTTTTATAGCACAAAGGATTAGCAACACAGGTGATAAAAAAATCTGCCTCATAAAGATCGGTTTGTTAACCTAAGCACCACGCTTAAGTACGCAAACTAGGTCTAGAAGGTGTGACCTCCTAGGTTGGGATGAAGTGCATGAGAGACACAATATGAAACACAAGTGTGCAGCTCCTAGGTGCTTAATTAAAAGAGAGATCTCACTTAAGGTGAGACTCACTACTAAACAACTTTATTTGAGTAAGGTTCATATTGGAAGACATTACCGGGCACTTGTAGTTGAAGTTCGTCATGATGAAGCTACCAAGTGACTTGTGTGGATCTTTTATACGGTTGGCACCATACCGTACACGTCACCACATAAGGTCCAAGCTCCTGCGAAAATAACACACAAAATAAAAACATCAATTCGGTATACGAACGGAGTTCGTATACCCAACCGACAAAAAGGAATAAAGGAAAACATAGTTGCTATAGAGGATTATTGGCTACGGAGTTTTAGAGGTAATTAACATTAATGAGAAAGCGAATAGTCAGTTAGAAAACACCTCGTCGACCTCAGACGTCGAAAATGAATCAATTGGAGGGTTTCTCTACCTCATACGAGCGCGCGTATGACCCACAGCGGTCGTATCGAACGCCATCGTGCCTTCTAGTAATCCATGCCCTGCGTCGCCCTCTGGTACAAGCACTCGTACAAGCGTGAGCACTCGTACGGTACACCGTCATTTGCTCTGGAGGTTTTCTTCTTGGGGTAGACTTGGCATACGAGCGCACATACGAGCGTGAGTGCTCACATGGTATGCCGTCGTTGATGTCCTGCAAGTGCACAGGGCTGTTGTAGCACTTTCGGAATAAGTAAGTGTCGAACCCACAGGGAGCTGATAGGAAGACACCACAAACCCCACAACTACGTTGTCACTTCACGCAACTACGTACGCACCCAAACCGGAGTTTGGAAATAATCTACTCTATAAGTTGCTAGGGAAACTAGATAAGAAGGGTGTTTAACTATACTAAGAAGAAGAAGGTAAAAATAGTAATAAAAATATACTACGTTAGTGCTGAAGGTACTTGAGTAGCAAAGTGTTCTCTAGGACTCCAGAGTCATCACCACAAATATGACCCGTGCAACTAGTGCGGAGCAAACGCTCTCTTTAGTATCCTATATCCACTCTTCATATGCATAAGTGGGCGGTTCCCGGTACAGAACATGTTCTACTCTAACATAGACTTCATGCCACATACACCACCAACCATTGCTTCCCCACACCGGTTATCACAAATGGTCAATTAAGGGTTTTCCCGTGGACGCATCCAGATGTGGGTTTACCTATGATCCCCTATCAATCTGCAAAGACTAGGAATTAAGGATTTTACTATCACCTCAAATTACCTCAACATCCTATCCTGCATAGAGACAGTAGTTCCTCCATGGCCAATCACGGCAATAGTGCGAGCGAGGCCTCCTCTATACACTCGTGACAATACTAACTCAAACATGAACAAGAGCATATTGGATCACTTGGGTATCATAACAATTCTAATCATAAAGTAGTTCATCCGTATCCTTGAGAACAAATTCATCTACTCAAACATAAAGGAAAGGGTTAAGTTACAAGCCGGCATAGAGCTGATGAAGGGAGAAGGCATGGAGGCACCAGTGATGATGATGGCGATGGCGGCCATGGTGGTGATGATGGTGGCGGCGCCGGTGGAGGTGCCGGCGCGGTGGAGATGGCACCGGCCCGAAGGCTGATGCTCGTGGTGGTGGAGCCCTCTCTTCTTCCCTTGATTTTGTCCCTTCCTCTATGGTGGTGATGGAGCATCAATGGATATGGAGATCGATGTATTCTTGGTGAATGAGATGGTGTGTGGCGCCAGGGTTGAGGATGACATATATAAGGTGCCTCCCTAGCCTCCTCCTTTGATGGGCTGCATCCAAGGGCTCTAGATGAGCCTTATCCTCTCCCAATCTCTTCTTTACGAGCCAAGGATTTTGTGGGATTAAACGGGGATGAAAGAATCCCATCTGGAAGGGCAACTTTCGAAGCTGTCTACACGTCATACGACTAGCCAAACGAACGGCCACGGCCGCATGAAATGTTGTCTTTTGATCTGACCTCCTCCGGTAAAATGGCCACCATTTCTTCATACGAAATCAAAATTTGATGTTCTTGGGCTCGTTGGATTCGTATGAATGACGTCGATCCATTCCTAGTCTTAGATCTTGATTTGGAGCACTTTGGAAAAAAAAAATCCCTTTTTCCGACCTCCGGAATGGCTAAGTCTGGCCCGTGGGTGACTCTGTATTGAACCCATCTTTGATCCTTTCATCGTTCTTGGTCCTGGGTTGCTCCAAAACACCTGTAGACACAAGAAAACTAATAAAAACCAAATAAAATGCTAAAGTGCAATGCTCACAAGGTAAGGAGTAAAAACCAGTAATCATGCATAATGGACAACTATTTGGTTCAATGTGACATGATATATGAAGAGAACATGCAACAAATGAGCTCTAAAAATGCGTAAAATATAGAGCCATCAACCTCCTTGTAACATCCAAAAATTCTAAATTTTGTAATGTTATATTAATTAAGTAATTATGATTTGCTTGTGTGACTGTTGTGTGAAATTAAGTGGAATTTGAAACTTTTTGAAAGTTAAATGCGAGGGAATAAAAGGACTTTCCCAAACT
Source organism: Elymus sibiricus (assembly GCA_039707655.1). Lineage (NCBI taxonomy): Eukaryota > Viridiplantae > Streptophyta > Magnoliopsida > Poales > Poaceae > Elymus > Elymus sibiricus. Next base: position 113,326,805 of record CM077664.1, on the reverse strand, counting down.
TTCATTTTTGCATTTGGATCCCCAAGAATTCGAATTCATTTCAACACAAAACCCTAGAGTGAAGATAATATGACTTCTTCAATTAAAAGAAATAAAAAGGGGTTGAGAAGTTTTTGAATTCCATTTTGAAAGTATTTCAAACCAGACACTTTATGCCACTCAAGGATTTTCATGAGAGAAGATAATAGGACTTCTTCAAATTATATGAAATAGAGTGGAAAGTGAAAAGGACCACTTTCAACTTTTACTTGGATTTTTCAAAAAAATATTTTTTTAAAGTATTTTATTTGTCTGTGAAAAATAGTTCACGTTTTTCCTTGCAAAATTCTGAAATTTTTGATATATAATATGTCTATATTATATTTTTTATTTTATTTTATTTTTGTCACTTTGCTTTCTATTTTATTTAAAAGGAAAAATCCGTTTAAATAGTGCCAGTCCAAAGCCCAGTGATACGTCTCCAACATATCTATAATTTTTGATTGTTCCATGCTATTATAGTATCAATCTTGGATTTTTTATATGCAATAATATGCTATTTTATATCATTTTTTGGGACTAACCTATTAACCAAGTGCCCAGTGCTAGTTGCTGTTTTCTGCTTGTTTTTGTTTTTTCAAGAAATCAGTACCAAACGAAGTCCAAATGCTACAAAACTTTTTGACAATTTTTTTCTGGACAAAAGAGACCCTAGAAGCTTCGGGAGGAGGCCAGAAGCCTCACAAGGAGGTCACAAGGCAACAGGGAGCGGCCCCAGGGGGGCCCACCCTGATGACTTGTGGGCCCCTCGTGGCTCCTTTTGACCTAATTCCACCTCTATAAATTCTCAAATATTGGGAAAGCAATAGAGATCCCCATGAAATAACTTTTCCATTGCTGCAAGCATCAATTCTTTCGCGATCCCATCTGGAGGCCTTTTCCACCCTGCCGGAGGGGGAATCAATCACGGAGGGCTTCTACATCAAACTTGCTGCCCTTTCGATGATGTGTGAGTAGTTTACGACCAACCTATGGGTCCATAGCTAGTAGCTAGATGGCTTCTTCTCTCTATTTGATCTTCAATACAATGTTCTCCTCGATCTCCTTGGAATTCTATTCGATGTAATCTTCTTTTGCGGTGTGTTTGTTGGGATCCGATGAATTGTGGGTTTATGATCAGATTATTCATGAGAAATTTTTGAGTCTTTTCTGAATTCTTTTATGCATGATTGTTATAGCTTTGTATTTCTCTCCAATCTATTCGTTTGGTTTGGCCAACTAGATTGATTTATCTTGCAATGGGAGAGGTGCTTTGTAATGGGTTCAATCTTGCGATGTTCTATATCCAAGTGACAAAGTAGGGGACAAGACACGTATTTGTATTGTTTCCATTAAAGATAAAATGACGGGGTTTATTCATATTGCTTGGGTTTACTTTGTCTACATCATGTAATCTAGCTTAAGGCATTACTCCGTTCTTATTAACTTAATACCCTAGATGCATGCTGGATAGCAGTCGATGGGTGGAGTAATAGTAGTAGATGCAGGCAGGAGTCGGTCTACTTGTGTCGGACGTGATGCCTATATACATGATCATTGCCATGAATCTGTCATAACTATGCGCTTTTCTATCAATTGCCCAACAGTAATTTGTTTACCCACCGTATGCTATGTGTTCGAGAGAGAAGCCTCTAGTGAAAACTATGGCCCCCGGGTCATTTATCTATCATATATAAAATCCAAAAATACCTTGCTGCAATTTTATTTTCTTTATTTTGTTTTGCAATTTATTTATCTATCTATCACTATCATAATTACTCCTTGCAAGTAACCACCAAGGGGATTGACAACCCTCTTGTTCGCGTTGGATGCTAGTATTTGCTTTTGTGTGTGTAGGTGCTGCTAACGAGGTTCTGTGTGATTCTCCTACTGGATTGATAACCTTGGTTCTTAACTAAGGGAAATACTTATCTCTACTGTACTGCATCATCCTCTCCTCTTCGGGGAAATCCCAACGCAGCTCACAAGTAGTAGGAAGAATTTCTGGCGCCGTTGCCGGGGAGACATCACCAAAACCTATCAAGTACCTTCGCATAAACTATCATCTACTTGCTCTTATTTTCATTTGCCTTTTTTTGCATTTGCCTCTCGTTTTCATCTCCCCCACTTCTCATAAAAATTACAAAAACACAAAAATATTTTACTTGCTTGCTTTTATTGCCTTCATGTCAACACACCAAAAACAAAAAATGAAAGCAAAAATTTAAGATGATTATGGATCCAATCAAAGTTTTCTACTTGGATCATCTTCGATCCATTTGTGCTCGTGCTAAAACCCCAACTAGTTTGGTTGAGGGAAAATTATTTGATGAGCACGCTTATTTTGTGCGTCACCATTTGTCTCAAAAAGGGAGACTCTTATGGAATCATATAAATTGTTTGCTATGTTATGCTTGGAATCTATGTGAAATTTATGATTTTACTTGTTGCTCTAAGAACCCTAAAAAACACCTTCCCTACCTATGTGAGTCTAATGATAATGAAATCTTATCTTCTTATGCCAAGGGTGTTTATAGTTACTATGATATCGAACAAATTGAAGAATTTGTTGCTTTTAAGGGTGCTTATGAAGTTGCTTCTTTGATTGAAAAGTATGATGCTACTCTCTACAAATCTGAAAATTTTGACATAGTTAAATATTGCTATGAAAACTATGCTCCTAATGCCTATGTTAATGAATTTATTGAGAGAATGTCTGCTGCTTTGGAAGAGAATAATGATATGCATGAATCCATAGATAATTATGATTCCATTGATTCGATTGAAATATCCCCTCTTGATGAACGTGATGCTTGCTATTCTTATGGCCATCACTACAAAAAAAAGACACATCCGTGACATTATGGCCCGAACAAAAACTTTTTCTGTCATCGTTGTGACACTTCTATGACAATAATTGTGACAAAAACACGTATCATCATAGATGTGGTGTGCTCCTACTTCTATGACAAAAAATGGCCTTTTCGTCCTGGGTGGGCCGGAGACGCACACGCATGACATTCTTTGGGCCGTCCATGACGTAAAAAATTGTGGTAGAACTGAGGGCGAGGAAATTTTCGGGGAGTTCCCGGTTACGGTGGGTGGTCGGGGCCGAGTGATCGATGCAGTGTGGTTTGCGCGTTTCTCTCGTACGCGCGCGTATGTGCGAGGCGCTCGCTAAATGAACCCGAGCGAGGCGTACGTTCGCTTACTGAACCCGAGTGATCGATCACCCTCGCACTACGTACTAAACACGAGCGATCGATCCCTCGCACTGTGTACTGAACTTGATCGATCCCTTCACTGCTAACTGAACCCAAGCGATCCCTTCGCTACTAACTGAACCCAAGCGATCCCTTCACTGCTAACTAAACCCGAGCGATCCCTTCGCTACTAACTGAACCCAATTGATCATTCTCGCTTCTTACTGAAGCCGATCGAGCCCCCGTGCGAGACGTAGCCAACCGGTGCTGGGTTGCCTCTCGATGAACAGTGCCCGTTGCTGCTGCGTGCGCGATACACGTAGAACGAGTTGAGACTTGCATCGATCGAGCCGGTTGGTTGGCTGTGGATGAACAATTCCCGTTGCTGCCGCCCGCTCGTACGCCCCACCCCAGCTGGTGGGTTGGCTGTGGATGAACAGTACCCTGGCCGTGTGAAGGTGGTTGGCGCTGGATGAACAGGACCTCGAGAGGAGGCCACCACACCCCAGCCGGTTGGGGGTGGATGAACGTGACCCCGTAGAGTCTGGATGAACAGTAGCCAGTGGAGGCTGGAGGAAGTCGATGATGGATGAACAGTAGCTGTTGGAGGCTGGAGGAGGTCGACCGTGGATGAACAGTAGCCCGTGGAGTCCCGTTTTGCGGTACGCCACACCCCTCCCAATGAACAGGACTCCGTTTCGACCGTAGGCAGTTGGGTAGAAGTCTGTTTCCTCCGTTTTGCGGTACGCCAGACCCCTCCCGATCAACAGGACCCCATTTCGACTGTAGGCAGTTGAACAGAAGTCCGTTTCCTCTGTTTTGCGGTACGCCAGACCCTCAGCCGATGAACAGGACCCCGTTTCGACCGTAGGCGGTCGAACAGAGGGCCGTTTCCTTCGTTTTGCGGTACGCCAGACCCCGAGTCGATAAACAGGACCCCGTTTCAGCTATTCCATCCAAGCAGGTTGGCTCCTGATGAACAGGATGCGTTCTGACCCAGTTGCTTAGCTCCCGACGCTATTTCCTCCATTCCGACCCATCCGGTTGTCTGCCGATGAATGGGAGGCCGTTGCTATCGTCCGTTGCCTCTCTCCATGTACACGAGCCCTGGTCGTACATATGCGTGAGTACGCATTCAAGACCCCGCCCGTATGTACGTACATGGCCGTATTTTTTGCAACGTGGCTGTACGTACGTGTACTCGATTTAGACGGGAGTACCTGAACTGCTACGTATGGGGCCCTACTATGACACGTGCTGCTCCTTTTTTTGACGTAACGTGCCGCTCCTTACAAGCCCATGGTTCATCATTGCAGAGAGACCGATTGACTAGTATGTATGTACACGTTCGCGACTAGACAGACAACGCTACGTACGCTTCAACCGGGTGGGTCCGAGCTGTCAGGGAGGATACGGAGGCACTTCCTTCCGTGCGAAGATATAGTAGGTGGGTCCCAGCTGTCAGAGGGAGGAATCATTTTTTTGCGCGTAATAACGAGGCACTTCCTTGCGTGCGAAGATGTAACTGGTGGGTCCAGCTGTCAGCCTCACCGTGTACAGTCCTCTTCCGATGGCAGTCGTTCATTGACCACGTTGACTATCCCGCACCGAGAGCACCAAGGCGGTGGACGATGGTGAGGCCTAGGAAGGGAACAACGCGGAGCCGGGGAAGACGCGGCAGTGGTTGCCCACGCCGAGGGGAGTATGAGCATTGACTGGTTCGGCTGCGGTGTGAGGCTGCCGTCGCCGGAGAATAATAGGGGATGTGGGTGAGTAGAGGGAAGGCCTGGCCATCGATAGGAGTAGGGTGGGGCGGTGAGGCCTACGCGGCAGCACAGCCGGCCATGGGAGGCAGGAGTAGGCGGCTGGAGCACAAAGGTCCCGCCGGCGCAGGTTTGGGCGGCTGGAGCACGAAGATCAAAGATTGAAGAAGCAGCACGGCCGTTGGATTAACATCCAACGGTCACTGCTGCTAGAATCGTTTGTTGACTAAGTTGACAAAGCCCTGCGTACGCGTCAACCTTGTGGTCCCACAAGTCAGTCTCCAAATCTGGTAGGTCCCTGCTGTCATGAGGAGGAATCATTTTTTTTGCATAATAAGGCGGCACTTCCTTCTATGCGACGATAGAGCCGGTGGGGCCCAGCTGTCAGGGGGAGGAATCGTTTTTTTCTCGCGTAATAAGGAGGCAATTGCTTCCGTGCGGCCATGCACCATGTGGGTCCCTACTGTCAGCCTCTCCACTTACATCCCGCTTCCGATGGCTGTCGTTTGTTGACCACGTTGACCACGCCACGCCAATAGAACCAATGCGGTCGACGACAAGACTCAAGAAGGGAATGACCCGGAGCCGGCGAAGACACATCAATGGATGCCCACGCTGAGGAGAGTACGAGGGTTGACTGGTTTGGCTGCGGTGTGAGGCTGCCGTCGCCGGAGAATAATAGGAGGTGTGGGTGAGTAGAGGGATGGCCTGGCCAGCGGTGGGAGTAGGAGGGGGCGGTAGGGCCTGCGCGGCAGCACAGCCGACCACGGGAAGCGGGAGCAGGTGGTCCCGCCGGTGCTGGTTTGGGCGGCTGGAGCAAGAAGATCAGAGATTGAAGAAGCAGCACGGCCGTTGGATTAATATCCAACGGTCACTGCTGCTAGAATCGTTTGTCGACTAAGTTGACAAAGTCCTGCGTACGCGTCAATTTAGTAGGCCCACAAGTCAGCCTCAAAATCTGCTGGGGCCCAGCTGTCATGGGGAGGAATCATTTTTTTTCATGTAATAAGGAGGCACTTCCTTCCATGCGAAGATATAGCTGGTGGGTCCCAGTTGTCAGGGGGAGGAATTATTTTTTTATGCGTAATAAGGAGGCACTTGTTTGCGTGTGGCCATGGACCATGTGGGTCCCTACTGTCAGTGTCTCCACGTACATTCCTCTTCCGATGGCTGTCGTTTGTTGACCACGTTGACCACGCCGCACCGATAGAACCAACGCGGTGGACGACGGCGAGTCCTAGGAAGGAACGACCGGTAGCCGACGAAGACACAAAAGTGGATGCCAACACGGAGGGGTGTATGAGGGTTGACTGGTTCGGCTGCAGTGTGAGGCTACCGTCGCCGGAGAATAATAGGAGGTGTGGGTAAGTAGAAGGATGGCCTGGCCAGCGATGGGAGTAGGGTGGGGTGGTGAGGCCTGCGCGGCAGCACAGCCAGCCACGGACGGCGGGAGTAGGTGGTCCCGCCGGCAGTGGTTTGGGCGACTGAAGCAAGAAGATCTAAGATTGAAGAAGCAGGACAGCCGTTGGCTGTCCATCCAGCGGCCTCTACTGCTAGAATCGTGTGTTGACTATAAGTTGACAAAGCCTTGCGTTCGCGTCAACTTAGTAGGCCAACAAATCAGCATCACATCAGTGGCGGACAGCATATAACCCATTTAGTATTCTTAATAATTTACAACCCATTTTTTAATTCCTATGGAATTTACTGCAGCCCATTTACTGTTTGTTAACAGTACATCCCATTTTCTAGCCAGGGCCAGGGTCAAAAATTTCAACCAAACTTCCCACATTTTGGTGGGGTCCGAATTATTTTTATCCCAAAATTTCGATTCAGATTCAATCTTATTTCAAAATAATTTTATATTAGGTTAAAATCCAATGAAATTTTGCGTGTGCAACAAAAAATGTAATGACATTAAATATCTCAAAATCAGAAAAAACTAATTTTCAAACTAATTGCCGGTTCGCTGTGTTTTTATATATTTACTGCCCATTTATTATTACTTAAATCCCATTTTCTGGGCAAGCCGAATGCACCCCTCCTCGTTTTTGCAACCCAGCCGGGCGGAGAAAAACAAGTTGGCGTGCGTTGGGTATTCGTCAAAAAAAAAGCTGGGCTCGCCATTTTCAGAAAGGAAAAAAACAGCTGGGCTGGTTATTTGGTAGACATAAAATAATAGCCTGGGCTACACGGGCCACAGCCCCCGCACAAACCAGTTGATACCCTGCTGCGTCTTAGCAACAAAAAATCATCTCTAAAAAAATGCATGATCTGCTGGGTCCCTGCTGTCAGCAGCTCCTTGTGCAATTCTCTCCTTTATTAAGTATGTTGACAATGGCGTCGGACCCAGATGTCAGCAAACCATTAGGGGGAAGTTTTTTCTTCTTGTAGTAATAAGGAGGCACTTGCCTGAGTACGGCCATGGTCCTGGTGGGTTCCTACTGTCATTCCTCTCATTTGTTCACCATGTTGACAACACGAGATGGCGGCGCCACGGCGAGCGCAACAAGGCGAAGGACGACGGAGAGGGCCTCACGGGCCCTACGGATGGTCTGGTACAGCGCCTGCAGCTCATCCAGGAAGCCTAGATCATCGGCCCCCATGTCCACGACGGCATTGTCGTTCGCCTGTTTGTCGGCGATTTGTCCCTCCACAAGCCGATGCTCGTTGACGAGACGGAGGTTGTAGCACTGGTCCTCCCACGCTTGCCGGAACGCTGACACTGGCGACATTGGTAGCTCTTCCACCATTAGGGTGTCAAAGTGCGGCCGCACCTGCTCTATGGTGAACATGGCATGAACCGGCGCGGGCGGTGGCGCCGGCTCCTGGTCGGAAGCCTCGTCCATCGTCTGGTCATCGTCGCTGAGCTCGGCGAGTTCGCTGGCGAGCCAGCATGTCCGTCTGCTGCACCAGACCGCTGCCAAGCCTGCGTCTGAACGCCCTAGCCCACCCAAACCCCCTCCCTCGCCCGCGCGCGCTTCTCGCCCGAAACGGTCAGCGCCGCCCGCTCCGCTTCCCGGAGCAGGCGACTGCTCCGTGTTCAAATGACACAACTGTCGTCCGTCTGTCCGTCTGCCTCCCACATGAATGACACGTGGTTGCTGAGGTAGCTACTCTGGCACCACCCGTCCATCCCTCTGCCGCCCACCATTGCTATATAAACTGCTGCCCTAGCCATAGCCGTAGTCATCCGCCTCCGTTCCCTTTCTCCTCTCCACACCACTTCCACCATGGCTTCCTCGCGCTCCACCGCTCTGCGGGACGGGCGGGCGGCGGACCAGAAGAAGGAGATGACTGCCATTGCTGCCGACTGGCTGGCCGGCAGGCAGCCGGAGGACGACGACGTCCCAATGGAGGACGTGGTCGTCGACGAGCCGGCACCACCCTCCTCCGCGCCATCCTCGCTGGTGCATTGCACCATGACCATCGGCGAGGCCCGTGCCCAATACATGGACATGGTGCAGGAGCAGCGGGAGGAGCAGTTCTGGAAGGGGCAGGCCGACGCCGCCTACAACCACCAGCTCCTCCAGGAGCACCTGCAGGCGGAGGAGCAGATCGCCACGGACCTGGCGGAGGAGGCGGCGCTGCTCGAGTCCTACCACTCTGCCCGCGAGAGCCGCCTCGCGCGCTGGTGGTACCGGCAGCGGGTGGCGGAGGTTGCGGCCGCCTACAAGGAGGGTGACGAGGCGGGCGAGGCACTGTTTGGCGAGACAGACGACGTGGCGGAGGACATCGCCGGCTCCGCCGAGGCCCCGCCCCGCCGACAACGAGGCGGAGGACTTCGCCGGCTCCGCCGAGGCCCCGCCCCACCGGCAACGAGGCGGAGGACATCGCCGGCTCCGCCGAGGCCCCGCCTCGCCGACAATGAAGCGGAGTACATCGCCGGCTCCGCCGAGGCCCCGCCCCGCCGGCAACAAAGCGGAGGACTTCGCCGGCTTGGCCGGACATGGGGAACGGGCGCCGGAGATCATATATTAGGTTAATTAATTATACATCCAGAGCCGGATGAGCCCCGCTATTTAGTTGAAGAATGTCGGAAATGTAATGAGATCCGGGCATGTTTGAAATCCGACCGTGTTTGAATGAATATAGTCTGGTTAGTTCGAATTGTTGTATCAGAGGCATTAGACGAACATGCAAAACAATATGTACTACTCCCTCCGTCCTAAAATAAGTGTCTCAACTTTATACTCCCTCTGTCCAGGTGTATAAGTCATCTTAGATTGTGCACCGCGACCAAGGTGAGGGAAAAACGAGAGAACTTGATGTTTATTTGCTAATTAATGCCTTTGCATCCAAAGAATTAACCACTGCATGTTGTGCTAAGTCATCTCAAGTAATTGTATGCATACACGCCCACATCTCCTATTGGCTAATTTCTCTTTTCGTGGCAAAAAACAGAAAACGAGGTGGGTAGTTAATGCACCGCGCCTTAGAGTTTTGGGATTATTTGGTTTTCGTAATGTAACTTATGCACCGGTACGGAGGGAGTACTAAGTTTAGTACAAAGTTGTACTAAGCTTGAGACAATTATTTTGGGAAGGAGAGAGTAGGATTTTTTGTCAGGACGCATAGTGATCACTTTGTTTGCCGCAGTTTCACCTGTACCATAAAGTTATTTAGTGTGGCTGTACATTGCAATCAAACTCACATGCCTGGCAATTCATAACATTCACAACAATCAATCAGAGCCAATATTTTTACTTTACAACTAAAGACACAAATAAAGAAAAATTGATCGATGCTGCTGACAGCAAAGGGCGTCCCATTCCAAAATATCAAATGTATGTCTTTTTGCTAACCATCAGTGAGCAAAATTTGACAAGGTTTCCCATTCCAAAATATCAAATGCATGTCTTCTTGTGAACACCAATGAGCAAACTTTGAGAAGGTTTTCCCATTGCAAAATATCAAATGCCTACGATTGTGGAAAGGGAGGTGTTTGTCATCAGTTTGCACATTGACATGGAACCTCGTGCTGGATTAACCAGCTGATCTTTTTGTGCAGTTCCACTGAAATCGAGCAATGTTATGCATAGCTTGGTGGATATCGTATTTACATGTTGCAAGGCCTTGAACACATTGGCATCTCCTTTAATGTAGCTAGTTTAGTGGCTCAAGGTGACAATGAATGATTAGAGAACCATTCGATGTATTGTGCATGATGAAGTATAATGGAGGGCACAAACCATCCGAACATTTTGTGCAGTTCCACTAAAATCAAGTTGAGCATCCCTGTCTACATAAATAGTCTGCATAAATACAGAAAAAGTGTGATTACTATAATAGTGGTACTAGTTGATGAAACATACGCTCACAAATATAATCATCTTCATTATCTTAACAGGAAAAGATAGCAATGCAATAGCTTCAATTAAACATTTATTCAAAACAGTACCACAATATAAGTAGCACAACATAACAAAGCACGATCATGTGGATGAAGGCCGATGCTGATCTCGTTTGTTACAGCTGCGTCCATGAGTGACTTGGGCATAACTTTCCTGGTTGTAGAATCTTGGACTTCACATGCTGTTGAGTTGCCACATGAGCTCTGCAGACTGGTCATGTCACTAGCATCTACTAATACTCTATAAAGCTTCTCGATTATTCCTTCTGTAATGTACCGCAACCAGTGACTGCTTCTTTCAGCAAAGTGGAAGGATCAACTGGGCCCAAGAATGCAACAGTTTGCCTTAAATACATTGGCTCCTTTTGTGCAGTTCAACTGAAATCAAAATCAAAATAGCAATGAGTAGAAGTTTTGATATCCCTGTTTGCACAAAGAGGTATAAAGGAAACAATTACTTACCAATAATGGTTGATGACTTATACGCCCACAAGAAAAAATATCTACCTTATTTTAATGGGAAACAAAGCAGGACGGTAGCAATTCTCAAACAGTGTCATTGATTCATATTAACAAAGACATTATCTTAACAATACCTTGCTTAAACATGAATAAAGAATGACAAAGCAGGATAGTACCATTTCTTGAATAGTGTAACTGATTCATATTAACAGAGACATCATCTTAACAATACATTGGTTCAACATGTACTCCCGCCGATACGTAATAAGTGTTGCAGTTCTGAACTATGGTTCAGTAGTTACTTCTAAGACTGACATTGCTTTATTTTACTAGTGTCATTAGAATAACGAAAAGCTTAAATAGTTGCATGGCAGAGTGGGCGCAACAGCACCATGTGCTTCCATCGATGTATAAAGGGCTGATGTAGAGTTTGTTACAACAAAGAAACAAGCAGCATATCTAGGTTGGTAATATTTTTGTTCACTTAATGGGAGAAGACAACAATACAATAGCTTCAATTCAACATTTATTCAAAACAGTACCAATACAAGTAGCACAGCATCTCAAAGCACACTGCACAATCATGTGGATGAAGGCCGGCACTGACCTTTCATGAGGCAGACTTGAAAGACCTCAATATCAAATACCATTCTACCAACACGGATAGGAAATCCGATCTCCTTTTGTGTGAGTTCCACAAAATCTAGCAACGTTGCCGGTGTGACATTTTAGTTGAACTGCACAAAACAGTCTTCAAACAAAAGTGTTTTGTGCAGTGCACCAAAAGATCGCAATACCAGCGAGGTGAAAGAGATCCCTGTTTACACAGAGGTAAAAAAGGAAACAATTTCTGGCCAATAACGGAGGATGACGCATACGGCCACAAAAAGAAGCATCTACCTTATATTAATGGGAAATAAAGAAGGACAGTAGCATTTCTAAAACAGTGGCATTGATTCATATGAACAGAGACATTGTCTTAAAATTAACATTCGTTATACATGTAATTTACTTTTAACAGTGGCATTGCTTCAATTTTCCAGTGGCATTATGAGATTAACAACAGCTAAATAGTTGTATGGGACAGGGAACACACCAGCACCATGTGCCTCCACACGTATAAATGGGTGATGCAGAGTCTGTTGCAACAAAGAACCAAGCAGCATATCTGTGTTGGTCCCATATTTTTTCTCTTTCAACCTTTTTCCTATGTGAGGGCAGCACATCTAGTCCTGCACAAACTCTACTGCCTTGTCCCCCACCCCCCGGTTTCTTTCCTTTTTCAAGAAAGAGATTAGTTTCTTACAGATGTGTGTACTGCGATTTCCCTTTTTCCCTTTTCGACCAACAGAGCGGCTGGATAGCCAGTCTGTACTACTTTCCCCCTTCCTTTCCTCTTTGAACCACGTCCTAGATTCATGCTATAAACCCCCCCTTCTTTCCTGTTTGAACCAGACCTAGATTAGACTGCAGAAGCAAAAAAGATCCACATGAAGCTAGAGCAATGCCGGTTTCAAACTAAAGTTATACCTTAGGGTCGTCGGGATGTGGCTAGGTGGGCGGCGGGAGGCCGGATCTGCCCACACTACATACGGCAGCGGTGAAGATGGGGTCGGAGGCCCTCCCGCGCAGGCATTGGGTGAAAGAGAACAGCGCCGCCGGTAGTGGATTCCCTCCCTCGTCGATGGTAACAGAGTCAATGTTGCACCTCCTCACCTTCCCCGGCCGACGAGATCCGGACGGCTCTTTGACCAGCGGTGGGGGAAGAGAGAGAGAGGCCACCGCAGTCTTGTTTAGATCTGGAGAGGGTGAGAGAGTGTGAACAGAGCAAACCCTAGCAAACAAACGCTGAGGCTCCAGCGTGTATATATAGTGGAGAGACAGAGTGTGAAGAGAGCAAACCCTAGCAAACAAAGGCTGAGGCTCCAGCTTATATAGTATTATATGGTGGAGTGGTTTTATTTTTCTCTCCATAACAACTGTTTTAAATTGTGTATGAAATGAAACTCATTATTTAACATACCAGTGAAGAAAACTACGATCAAACTAACGCTCCACGCATCCTGGTCGCACTTTCTATCGTTGATGTGTGGTACCTCCGTCCGGGTTTTTACTACACATCATATTTTTTATCAAAGTTTGACCACATATTTAACTAGCAAACGGCTAATACATGCCAACAATTGGCTTCATATTTCTTATGTAGTTATATGAGTAATATATTTTATCAAAGTTTGGCAACATAATTAACTAGTCGGAAAAATTCAGAACCAACTCATAAATAAAATGTTTATATACAACACAATGATTGAAAGATCATAGACAACATTTAGAAACCAATACAGGGGAGCTGAAGACAAAGTTGTGAGAAGGCTTAAAAACCAATACAAATCTTTTGCTCTTAGTACCAACATCGATGCTTCTCCGAGGAAACATTCGGTTCATAGCGAAAGAAAAATTTGCACCAAGGTGGAAGACGGCTGCGTCTCCAACGCAACCAAGGTGCACTGATGAATGATATCTTTGTCTTCTTGGCTACCCAGCAAAGAGCACTGATGGAAGATAGCTCATTTTTCATCGAGCATCGATCAGCTTCACCAGCCGATGCAACCATGATACTCAACCATGAGCATTGATAGGTCATCATGGTGATGCCTCATCCATTTGGCATCAAGTTTGGGTGCGGCACCACTGAGGTTTGATAAATCCTCACTGTGGTCTGTTTCTTCTCGGTAATCAAGCTTGAGAAAGGTAGAACCACGTGGCAGAGGACAATGAGGCGGAGCAACAGTGGCAATCCAATTTTGTCCAGTTCCACTAAAATTGAGGAAGACATGCCCTGGTGTGGAGATATGCATCCCTGTTTGCAAAAATATAAAAATGGGATATTTAAGTAGTGTCGTTACATTGTTTTGGCAGTGGTACAAGATTAACAGCGGCATCTAAATTGTCAATAAGAATTAATGAAATGTACCCCACAAATAGAAACATCATGATTATCTTCATGCGGACTAAATTAGGACAGAAGCATTTCTTAAAACGGTGACATTGCTTCTATTTATCAATGCCTCTAGATTGATAGCAGCATTGCTTAAAAGGGACGTCACTTTAACATGGGCATTGCTTCATTTTACCAGTGATATTAGATTAGCAGTAGCAATAGGGGCATATGGACAGTGAGCGCACAACCATCATGTACCTCCACTGAGGCATAAACCAGGACAGCTTTTTTTTGACGGAAAAACCAGGACAACTTTTGGAGTGGCCTTTCCTGTAACCAAAAAATTTAGGTGATGTTGGACCAGCAGACGAAGCCTAGCTACTGTACATGGCGAGCTGGGCAGTACTAGTACATACAAAACCCGCATGCACCGATGTGGGGAGCTGGACCAGTAGAACAAAGCATGAAATCCAAAAGAAGTTATACCTCAGATGGGCGAGATGTGGCTTAGGCGGGCGGCGGGATTTGCCCACATGACGGCAATGAACAAGGGCGCGAAGGACATTCGTCCACGCCGGCGCCGGCTCAGAGAGGACGGTGCACGTCGGCTTCCTTCCTCGCCGACGGCGACCACGACAACGCTGCACTTCCTCCCCTCCCGCAGCGGACGGGATCCGGCCGGATCTGTGACCACCGGTGAGGAGAGATATCAGAGTGGACACGGTCATCTTGTTTTGATTTGGAGACGGTGAGAGAGTGAGACGTGAGAAACACTATCAACCAAGCCCTCTCAAGCCTACATATACAATGGAGTAAAAAAAATCTCTCGATAGCAATGGTTTCAAACAGAATACGCGCGTTCCCGGAAACAAAAACGAAAACTCGCGGAGGAATCTCTTTTTAATGTACGAGGAAAGAAAACTCGATCAATAACACGCCACCACTTCCAGGAGTATCGCTCACGTGTGGTTCCCGGCCCTCCCTTATTAAGTGACCAAATTAAAGGGTCAAATTATCAAGTAAGCTTCCTCTTCGTGTACAAACGCGCTCCATCATGTACTCACGGGTGTGTCAGAGGCAGATTGCGTGCGTGTACCTCTTCTCTTCTTGTACGTGAGTCGTGACTATGTGTGTGTGTGCGCGCGCACACATACACATACATATCCATGTTTACGTAAAATTCCTACTTTCATCTCCAACCCCCCGCTGAATTTCAGGGTGGTTGGCCTGTCCTCCTTTCATCTCCAATCATATTTGTCCAACTGGCTCATTATTACGTTAATTACATAATAATTAACGTAAACCTTAAACCCTAGCAATATTTACGTAGGTCCAGCGTCTCTCGTTTGCGGGCATCCGGACGGCTGCCACGCCCGCTCCTGACCGCCCTGGCCCAACAAAACCATCTCCATCACCCGCGCGCGCTCCCGGCCTGGAAAGGTCTCATGCCCGGCTAGAGCAGACGTGACCTCTCACTGGTGCCGGCCAAGAGAGTGCCGCCCGCGCCGCTTCCCGGTGCACGCGACTGCTCCGCGTTCAAATGACACCATGATCGACCACAACATGCATGCAAAAAAGTTCTTGGGAGTCCGTGCTATAGCTAGCTGTCCTCTCCCTCCTCGTCTATCTCTTCCAGTGGTAGTACTCCATGGCACGATCCATCAACACACGGGCAGGGAAGTTTGCGTATACTCGCTTTGTGATGAGCGGCGTGCCGAGCAACCGTGTGGGGTGAGACGCGAACGCAACAGACGTGATTTATATAAACATTAGTTTTGCTCCATGGCACGATCCATCGACAAGAAACATTGGTTTCCGAAAGAACACTGTAGTATACTGTACTGCATGAGGGAGAAGCGGATTCAACGAAGAGTGATGGTTGCTTCGTCCGTCCAACTTGCTGCCGGGTCTATGTGATTTGATGACTCATTGGTCATTATTACTACAGCGGTACGACCCTCGTGATTGTCAGTTGTAGTACTACATTCTACTTTGGTGCATGGCACGTGGACCCGGATGCTGGATGTCCCATGTTTCGGCGAAAGGAGGTAGAATGATTTTGGAGCTAGGAACCACGCCGTAGAGCGTGTGCACTCTTTTTTTGTTTATTCTGTGATAAAACTAATTTTATCCACTCTTACACCGGAGGAGTGCAAAACACGGCAGCCTAGTGAGTAGTACATGGCCCACCTCACATTATCACCATATTCCTTGGACACTGTGCGACACCTAGTTCTCTAGTAATCGTAGTAGGAGTTGTACATACTACTATAATTTCTCAGCGAGATAAAATTGTACTTACAGTGCTATGAAGCTTTCAGCTTTTGTTTCATGTATCTTGCCTCCAAGCTTGCCCCGTTACAACATTCCATCATCAAATATAAAGGAAACTAACATGCATGCTGATGCATCTCAATGATTCACAGATCATAGACAATATTTACTTCACAACTAAAGACAAACATTGTGAGAAGGTGTACAAATAAAAAACAAAACGATCGATGCAGTCCCTAGGCCTTGAACCCTATACCCTAAACATGCTTTAATTTCCTGGCAAGGTTGAAACTTCCAAAGGAAAGAAGTCTGGAACCCATGGACCATCCGATGATTTTGTGCACTTCCACTAAAATTGAGCTAAGCATCCCTGTTGGCAAAGATATTGAAGAAGTGTGATTAGAATAATAGTAGTGGCACTAGTTGATGAGACATAAACTCATCACAAATAGAAGCCGGTAGAGCAATGTGCGGGGCAAAGAAGTAGAGAAAGATCCGCATGGTGCGACGTGGGGAGCTGGGGCAGTGGAGGAAGCCGGCTCGAAAGGAAGTTGTACCTAAGGGACGTCGGGAAGTAGCTAGGAGGGCAGTGGGAGGCGGCATCAACCCATACCACGGCAGTGAGCAAGGGGCAAAGGCTACCGTGCCGGAGCTTTGTGAGAGAGAACGGCCGGGACCCCTGATCGGAACGCGCCCACAGTGGATTTTCTCCCTCGCCGCTGGCGACCGCGTCTATGCAAAACATCCACCACTTCCCCCGGCGGACGGGATCCGGCCGGATATTTGAACAGCGGTGTGGCCACCGTCGTTTTGTGCGAGAGTGTGTGAAGAGAGCAACCCCAGCAAGCAAGCGTGTAGCTTAGGCTCCTGGCTATATTATGTATATATAGTGGAGCAGTTTTCCTTTTCTATCCATATCAACCTTTTTATATTGCGTACGTGCCATTGAAGAGAGAAATGATGGTTGCTTCATCCGAGCAACTTACTGTGTGATTTGATTGCTCATTAGGCATTATTACTGCGTCCCCTGCTGGTACTCCACCTAAGTGTGTGACCATTCCTGAGTCTCACTTGTACTCCCAATTACTTATCTCTAATTTCTTGCATGACACGTGGATCCGGATTCTGGATGTCCCATGCAAATGGATCTTACGATGCATGAGCTATTTGTTATGCTATCGACCAAAATACCCCTGCATGCAGGTTTGTCTCACTCCCATGTGCCCTACCTGCTCTAACATACATCATTTCAGCAAGGGGTAATGCCGTCTAAAACTCCATCCATGCAGTACATTATGAAATATGAACATGTGAAGACTACAACCCTCATGCATGCATGCATGCAGTAGTCACACGTACACATGCACACAAAAACGCACGCGACGCCCTAATGCATGCATGCGGAAGTCACACGTACACATGCACGCACGCATGCATGTGTACAGCACACGACGCAACACACACGCTCACGCTCAAGTGCTCAGCCTACACGTGCATGCGCACACATACACAGCCAAGGTGGTTCCCGCGCAAGGGTTGAACTCCTGCCGCGCCTGTGTAAAATTTTGTTTAACTTATTTCTTTCCTCTGCCAACTGACAGGTGGGACCCACAGTCCACGTGTCAATTTAACCAGTCAACAAAGTGCTACGTAGACTATTTGGCGGTCAACAGAGTGCAATACGGTGCTCTACGGTGAGCTAGTGACCGTATAAACATCGCAAAATGTATATATTGACCGTAATGAGCGTATTATGAAGTCCAGTGACCGCCATTAGGCAATATGGACTAGTAGTGGACTAGTAGTAGTACTAATACTACACTACGCCCTCTCCCTCTCCCACACGCGCGGTGGCTGGCAGGACGAGGAGAACGAGGAGAAGCTTTCTTACTACACCCTCTCACTACTAGGGAAATCCTTATAGGTGGAGGCTTAATAGTAGCGCGGGTCAGAGATGCATGCTGCTGCTACTTTATAGTAGCGCGGTCCTATGATACGTGCTACTTGTATAAATTTAGCAGTAGCGCGGGTGTACTAAACGGCGCTGCTGCTAAGTGGGCCCCACAGTACCCACCAGGCTACGTATAGTAGTATCGTGGCCTAAAGAACACGCGCTACTGCTAAATGGATACCAGTAGCATGGGTCGCTAAACCCCCGCTGCAACTACGGCTGCACTGTCCCACGTGGTGGGCCCTGCTTAGCAGCAGCGCTGGGTGCGGTGCCGCGCTTCTGCTACTGCTCTTAGCAGGAGCGCCGTCTGTGAACCCGCGCTGCTGCTAAGGCGCAGCTGCCACCTTTTCCACCCCCTTGTTCCCTCCCCCCTCCTCTCTCCCTCACTTCTTCTCCCTCACTTGCTTCCCCATTACTACTAGCTAGCTTTGTTCTCTCTTCCTTCTCCTACCTCTCTTCTCTCTCCTTTAATGCCCCCTCCACTATCTCCATTTATGCACCCCTTTCTCTTGTCCTCACTTTTCACTCCTCCCTCCACTAGTTATTAGAGCCATCTCCTTCCCAACTAGCTAGATCTACCCATTTAATGAAGTGACCTATCTACCTCCCCAACTAGATCTATCCATTTCATGAAGTAAAGCCATCTTTGTTGTCCACTTTCGATCCCTCCTAGGTGTGTAGCAACACCGACCTCATCACCGTGCTCGATCTCTCTCGAGATAGGCCAGTGAGTAAAAAATTGTGCTTTGCATGAATGGAAATTTGTGTGTGCGATATGACCGAATCGGGCGATATGATGGAAATTGTGCGTGTGGCATGAGTTGCCGCCTATATGTGTATTTGCTGAATTGTGCGTGACATGACATGAGTTGCTTATGTTTTGCCGAAATGTTGATTTATTTTTGTTTCGGCGAATTTCGGGCAAACTCTGTTTGTCCCTATTTTTAGGGAAGGTCATGCCGAATTTTTGTATGACTTTGATGCATGCATGCATGCGTTTATAATCCTTTTGCTTATTATACCACGCAGACGATCATGAAGGTCAAAGAGCTTGTTCTTGCTAATCCCCCAGAAGTTATTAGAGAGCACAACTTCACTTTCTTGCCTTGGTTCAAAGAGCATGTTCTTGCTAATCCCCCAGAAGAGGGCTCTACGGACGGATTGCTCATATACGCGCACATGGCCCCGCGGCCAACCTCGCGACCTATCAGGCATACGATATCAACGGATACACGTTCTACACGGAGGCCAAAGATATAAACAGTGATTTCCAGAAGTCAGGGATGACGATGGAATGTATGACCGATGACAACGGCGCAACTGAAAGATTCTACAGAAGGGTCAAAGACATCTGGGAGCTTGACTACTCTGGACTGCACAATGCGACGTTGTTCCGTGTCAGATGGGCTAAGAACGTCGAAAGAGAAAACCGGTATTTCACTACCATGTCTACCCGATGCCAAGAGCGCTAGCGTGAATGTCATCGCCAAAAATGAGCCATGGGTACACGCTAACCACGTGACACAATGCTTCTTCATAACCGACCCGAGCAATCCCAGCCGTGTTGTCGTGAGGAGAGGCAAAAGGAACATCGTCGTAATGGATGGAGTCGCCAACGAGGAAGACTACGACCAGTACGGCAACCCGATGAG
This sequence comes from Elymus sibiricus, assembly GCA_039707655.1. NCBI lineage: Eukaryota > Viridiplantae > Streptophyta > Magnoliopsida > Poales > Poaceae > Elymus > Elymus sibiricus. The sequence goes on along the minus strand of CM077664.1, from coordinate 113,307,188 downwards.
GGAAGATGACAATGACAATGAAGCATATGTCAAAAGAAGAATCAAGGCTACATTACCTAAGAAAGATCGTACTCCATGGAAAAGGAAAAGTCACAACGAGGGGCTCAATTATTCGACAATGAACAAGGAAGGAAAGAAGCTCACTCTGAAACGTCATCGATCCTGAGAAACCATCATTTATATATATGTATCTATTTTGTGTACGCACTTCACCGTTATCGGTCAAATGATGTAATATATATATACATTGTATCCCCTTCTTCCCACCATGCATGGTTCCGGCTCGGTCGTCTTTCGGAAAAGAAAAAGAAAAAGGAGAAAGAAAAAAAGAAAATGAAAAGAAAAAGAAGATGAAAAGAAAAAGAAAATCAAAAGAAAAATGAAAGGAATAGAAAAGAAAATGAAAATAAAAAGAAAAAGGAGAAAGGAAAAAAATGAAAAGAAAAAGAAAAGGAAAAGAAAAAGAAAATGAAAAGAAAAAAACGAAAAGAAAAAGAAAATGAAAAGAAAAAGAAAATGAAAAGAAAAAGAAAATGAAAATAAAAAATGAAAAGAAAAAGAAAATGAAAATAAAAATGAAAGGAATAGCAGAAGCGCGGGTCTGTACCAGTACCTGCGCTATAGCTAACTTAGCAGTAGCGCGGGTTTGTGTAACCCGCACTGTAGCTAACTTAGCTATAGCGCGGGTACAGACCCGCGTTACTGCTATATTTGACTTAACCCCCGCGCGGCCTCCCTCCTTTCTCCCCCAATTCCCCATTCTCCATTCCACCCATGCCTCCTCGTGCCGTCGCCGGAGCCCGTCCTATACGCCCCTGCCTCCTCGTCGTCGACGCGCCTGCCTCCTGGACGACGCCCCTGCCTCCTCGACGTCGTCGCGCGCCTTCCTCCTAGCCGTCGCCCCCTCTGGTGCCCGCGTGTCCCCGCCTCGCCTCCGACCATCCTTGGCGCCGCCGTCTCCCCCGACCTCCACCTCCCCGCCACCGTCTCTCCCGACCCCCCTCTGTAAGTCCTCCACCACTCCTCTCCCATTTCTCTCGGTGGAGGTTCTAGAGTTCTAGGGTTTAGAAGTTTAATTGATTTCTAGGGTTTAGAAGGTTAATTAGGGTTAACAGAGATATGCATTGGACACTTTAATTAGGTTAATTAGGGTTAATTAATCCTTCATCAATTAGGTTAAAGAAGTGAACTTGGAGTAGAAATCGAACTTGGAGTAGTTTAAATGGTAGTGCTACTGCCATTAGTGTTGCTGCCCTACTTTAGATCATTGCAATGAAGAAAATGAAGTTTAGAGCACTGAATTTTATATGATTAGAAGTTAACTAAATGACCTAAATGAATGAAATTCAATAGTATGAACCCTAGGTTAACTGAATTTTATTTCATTAGGTTAACTAAAAATTAACTGAAATTCAGAAGTATGAACCCTAGGTTAAGTAAAGTTAACTGAATTTTGTTTCATTAGTAGTTAACTGAATTTTGTTCTGCCATCACAGTTAACTGAATTTTGTTCTACCATCACAGTTAACTGAATTAGCAACAATAGAAATAGTGCACTTAGTTTTTGAATATAAGTTGTTCTAAAATTTGTGTCCTTTATATTTATTGAAATTCAGTTAATTCAGAATTACTACTCCTACTATTTTCATTCATAGAATATGAAGGCCAGTGAGAGCATGATCTTGGCTTATATTGTGAAATTGTATATCTTGTGAGAGCTAGTCTGCCCAAGTGCTATATCTTGGCTTATATTGTTTGCAGGGATCCAAGTGGCCTATGTTTTGCCGGAATGTTGATTCATTTCTGTTCCGGCAAATTTCAGGCGCTCGATATGTCCACTTTTTAGCAAAGGTCATGCCAAAATTTCTCGTGAATTACGACATGACTTGTGCTAGAAAGTATGACATATCGAGTGCCCGGGATTTGCCGGGACGGGAATGAAATGGCATTCCAGCAAAACATAGGCCTTTTTTCATGTCATTATTCATTTTATTATAGTTTGAGAATTAAACTTGCAGACTTAATCGTAGGAAACATGTCGAGCAACGACGAAGCCGGGGCTTCTGCCCACACTGACGAGGTTTGCAAGGCCCCCTTACTGCATGAACACGATTACCTCGATCTCTTGTCTAGTCAGCAAAGCCGAGGTTTGCATGGCCCCCTTGTCATAGCGGACAATGGTACTGCCGCGGACGCCGACACCGAGATCGGCACCGGCACCGATGGCACTGGCACTGATGGCACCGACACCGGCAGCGCCGAGACCGGTGCGGATGGTAGCGGCGCCGAAGCTGCTAACGAAGTGAAGAAGAAGAAGTCGAGGACACGACGCCCAAACATGCTCGGCACTGGAAGACTGCTGGTCACAGAGGTGCACCCCGGCAAATTTGAGCCAACAGAGCTGGAGGAAGCTCGCAAATGCTACGGCAACCAAGTCGGATGCATCCTATGGGAAACCGCGAGCATCAACGACTCAAACTTAAGGAGTAAACCAAATATGGAGCACTTCGTCCTAATGAAGCTGCACAACAGATTCCAGTTCCCCAGCCGGAATGATGAAAAACATCCGTGGGAAGATCCTGCCATGGTCAAGATAAACAACACCACCATAGGAAAGTTCAGCAACACATTGGCCGCCTAGAAAGGCAGGGTGAAATGAGCGATTGAAAAAAAACAACCCTACTCCAAGATTTGGGAGGACAATCCGACACTTTCGGAAGAGGAGTTTGAAAAATTCAAGGAAACTTGCGCTACTGATGAAACCAAGCGTAAGTCTGAGAAATTCAAGGGGATGCAGGAAAAGAACACGGGGAGCCATCGCCTGGGAAGCCGTGGTTACATTGGCAAGAGGCCCATATGGGATAAGGAGGATGCGAACATGAAGCCACGGGGATCCCAGACCCCTTTGCAGAGTTCACCGACCCATAGGAGCGTGACTTCATCAGGGCCGGCTACAAGTGGGACAAGGAGAAAAAGGTTTATTACACGGACGCGCCCACGAGGAAATTGATTAGATTACTGGTAGTTATTATTTTTCCACCTTATATTAGCTTCTGATCAAGTCGACTACATGCTGTAGTAACATTTGTGAATGGTTCACGTTTCTTTCGCAGAAGGAGCAACACAAGCTTGTGGCCGAAAGCGACTCGTCATCTCAGTCGTCGGCGAGGCCCAAGTGGGACACCCCTCTCAACCGGGCCTTGAAGGGACTCCCTTTGGACAACCGGCCGCAGTATGGATGTGTGCATGGCGCCGGAGACGGGGCCACGTGGAAGTTCTACTACCACGAGGACCCGGAGGCCAAAAGGCAGAGAAGGAAGTTTAGTCAGGTGAACATCGACGAGAAGGTGAAACTTGCGGTCGAGAAAAATGCAGCTGAGACCGCTCTAGCGACAAGAGATGAGATGATCCAGCAGGCAGTCAGTGCAGCTTTAGCTGCCTACAGAAGTGATTTCGTAGCTTCAGTTAATACCTTGATTCCGGCTGTTGTCGACTGGACGAGGCAAAATCCAGGCAAAATGGCAGCGGATTATCCCCGTCCCAGCTTCGTCGGGAGTAACTCGGTGAACATCGCACCATCGCCTGCTCTCGCAACCGCACCTGCTCCCGCACCCGCTCATAGCAGCCCGTCCTCCGTCTCTGGCATGCTCGGCGGGGCTTCCACATTGGCTGAGCTCGACGCCCTCATGGTAATTATGCGTCGCACCCTCATCAACATATCTATAATCTTCCGTTCCCATTGCCTTTCGGATGTCTGACACACCGCACACACGTCTTCGCAGGCCGACGAAAATCCGTGCACCCTACTCTACCACATCAATGGTCAGTTGGTGGATGTGGGAAAGGGTACGATAACAAAGCCCAAGGAGCGCTTGTTCCACGGCCAGCAGATGCCCGATAACGTCTTCAGGGTTTCCGTGGCAAGTGTGAAAACAGCCTACGAGGGTTTGGCTCCACCGCTATGAACCGGGGGAGAGGACGATGAGAGCCCGACGCAGCTGGGCCAATGCAAGAATTGGCCTTTCCTGTGGCCGAAGAATCTTCTTCGTGTGGAGGCCGCCGGGAGCACACCTGTAACACCCTGATTTTTGGCCTTTTCATTTTTCTTCTGGTTTTATCTGGTTTTTGCTCTGGTTTTCTTTCCGAAGCAGTTCTATGGACTTGCAACCTGGGAGATCATCATTTCTTGCACTCCTAAGTAGTGTTTCATCCATGTATCTTTCCCAAGATCTTGGCATTTCCATTCTAACCCATTTCCAAAATTCTTTTCTTAGGGAATATTCCTCTTCTGATTAAAGGAATAGCCCTATTTGACGTAGGTTGTGAAGCAACCTATATTTCTGTCATTCCAAAAATTCCCATATAATTCTCATAAATTCTTTGGATCATATGTTCCCCAAATATGTCCAAACCCTTCCTTGCCAAGTTCAAAAATAATTCAGAAATATTCCTTTTCCATTATGTCCAGCTTAGCACTTTATGAAGGAAGTGCTATTTATATTTTCTTGATTTCTCTCAAACTTTTTGAGCACTCTTTCCTATCCACAAGATTACCACATGACAAAATTCAGTTCCATTTCCCTAGTGAATCTTCCCCAGCAAATTCCCAAAGTTTCTGTTCAGAAAGAAGCTTTGTGAAGGAAGTACTAGCTAGGAGTATCCAAATGGGTTGAAATTTTGCCAGGCCCTCTATATGCTCAAATGATTCCCCTCCACCAAATTTCAGCTCCATCCAACCTTCTATGTGAGAACAACTTCCAATCTTTGGTTCTGGTCAAATTCTCAGTGTATGAAGCAACTACATCCTTTATTGCTTCAAAAATTCTGAAATTAATCCAGGGCCTAAAGATCCATATATCCTTTGTGCATGCCAAATTTTACATTAGTTTGCCTAGCCTTTTGCTCTGCAATATTCTCCCAAGGTTCTGTGCAGGAGGGACCTTTGTGAAGGGAGTACCATCTAGGTATTTCCAAATGGCATGAAATTTTGCCAGCATCTGCATGGTTCTAAATCATCACCCTATACTCAATTTCAGATCAATCCCACACTCCATGTGAATGCATCTTCCTGATCATGTTTTTGTGCTGTTTTGGGCAGTTACATTGCAACTTTCTTCAAATCCTGTCCACACCACCTTAAAATTCACAGGAATGTAGTCCTTCCTACCCTAAACCCCTGAGACATCCCCTCTGGTCCAATGGTCAAGTAACTTGACCACAAATTCTAACCCAAGTTGACTACAGTAGCAATCCTCTGATGCATCCCATCTATCCTAGGTCTCTTTAGTCGATCCATCACTTCAGTAAGACTGTAGGATGCAGGGACAACACTCTAGACAACTTTTCCCAGGCTTACGTGCCCTCTCCATGGCAATGCGCGTGGTGACCGCACTGTTGGCACGCATGTGCGCGTGCTCTACGTGCAGCGGGCGCGCTCTGGATGTCGGTTAGCGTCGGGCTTCTTCCTCCCGGTCGCGCCCGCGTGTCCCTGGGTGCCACCAGCCCTCTCCCCCTCCCACGTAGCCAACGGACCCCTTCCCTCACCTCCAGAAGCCTCCTCGCCGGCGCCAGCCGTCACGCCCGCGGGTGCACCAAGCGCCGCATGGTCTGCCGCGCCTGTGCTCGCCTCGGCTGCGTCCGCTCGTCGATAGCGCCGCGTGCGCATCTCCTCTGCCCTCCCCCGTCGCTTCAAGGGCCGCGCGTGCCCGGCTTCGCCGGGAGAATCTCTCGAACACCCATGGCGGCACCCGAGCTCGGGCATCCCCTCCTGCCTATATAAGCTCTTCCCGAGCTCGTCTCTCTTCACCACCAGATCTGCCTCTCTCTCAATTGACGCCCTGAGCCACTCCTTGAAGCCGGCGAGCTCTCCTCCTCCAACTCCGGCTGGAGCTCTGCCGCTCGGTCCTCTCTTCTCCCAGCCCGGGCTCCCACCACCACCAGCGACCTCTTGGAGCTCCCACGATCCTTCTCGGGCTCTCCAGTGCCCAAAACCTTGTCGGAATCGTCGACTTCGCCGGCACCCGAAGCGGGCAGCCGCCTGAGACGAAGACGCCGACGCCGTCCGGTCATCTCACGGGGAGCCACGGGTACGAGCAGCTCCGCCTCGGTCCGCCCAATCCATCTCCGCCATTATCCAACCTCGCCGTGGCCTCCACGTCGGCCAGTCGACGCAGGTGAGCCTGTAGCCCCTGCCTCTTCCTCCCTCCTTTTAAAAACTGACCGAGGGGCCCCACCAGTCAGTCACTCCGGCGCCCCCCGAAGCGTTTTCAAAGTGAAAGCGTAAACCTAAAATACGCCTTCGACGTCACCCCTCCAGATATTTTCTGGAATTTCTAGAAATTAATTTTAAATCCAGTTTGACTCAAACTTTGACCGTGAATAACTCCTAGACTACAAGTCCAAATGGACTGATTCTTTTTTGCATTATTTTTCTTTTGTTCTCCTCTATTTTCTGGTAGAGTTTGGTATTTTTATCTTCTGTCTAGAATTTCTGGACAGAAGTATTTTCTTTATGGTATATTCTTAAATGCTTGCTAAATATTTTCAGAGTGTTTGTGGTGTGTTGGTGAAGACCAGGAGCTTTTCCCCTCTCTTTTGGAGCAAGGCAAGCCACACCCTCCATTTGCATGATTGCAATGCAATACATGGTTTATTTGAATTAAAGTTGGAAAATATGGCATTATTTAGAAATGATTTATTCATGGCATTATGACTGGATAATATGTGAGTTTCTACTGCCATGATGATGCTTGGATTTCTAGGACTAATGTTTTGTACATTAAGGGTGACATGTTGCTTCGGAAGTATTGATAGTAGTCATACTTTATTCGTGGTCATATTGAATATTAGTGGAATTCATGCTAATGATATGGATATTTTATGCTTTGGATTTTGGATGGATATTGCTTTGATTTGAATCACAGGTTGATATGTAACATTGGAGTAACAGTTCTATCACATACTTATCAAGGGATAAATTTCGGCATTCCGTTGGTCAGGTGCCACTGAATCTAGCTCGCCAGTGCAGCCACACTTGCCTGGATGGGGAGGACCTAATTCAGTCTATTGTCATGCCTCTTGCCGGTGCCTCCAACTAGGGAAGGTTATGTGCTCGCGCTGCCCTGGCCCGGTAGCCGGTCATAACCTTGTGTGCCCAAGTTGTGTTGTACCCGGGTGTCCCCGTGTGGGACAAGATTGTTGTGTTGGCCACGACAGTGGCAGCCACAGAGGTGGCGGATGTCACGAGGTGACATCAGGGGCCACCCAGGACATAGCCCAAAGGGGAGTTTGTCGGGAGTGGCCGGGAGAGTGTCATGCAATAGATTGGTTTTGTTGGAACGTCGTTGGTCCACCCGAATGGGAGCTCGAGGCCATGAGTTTCGTAGTGTGGGTACCGTGTACTAACCTCTGCAGAGTGTATAAACTATCGATAGCCGCGTCCTCGGTCATGTTCACAGTTCGTTGTAGGTCACACCGTTCGATCAACACTCACAATGATGGAATGACTTATATCATGATTTTATGTAGATAAGTAACAGGTTGGCAGGACACCGATGATTGTGTTGGGATGATCTTGAGGATGTTCATTCAGGGTGTGATGTGATCACGCGGTGATCACGAGGATGGATTGATCATGAGTTGATCAAGTTGATATGATGCTTGGCCGGGTAGCCAAGAGTGAGATGGTTTCTCGTGATTCATTATGATGGTTCATCAGTGATTCTAGCCTTACCATATTAGTTTGTGTAACTCTTACTTCCACCTCATAGTAGTTGGTAATAAGTTAACTTGTTAATGCTATGTTTGTTGTTTTGCCTTAATGCTTTTGGTTGTTGTGAGCTTGCGAGTACATTCAAAGTACTCACCTGGCTTATCATGCCAGTTTGCAGGTGATGCTGTGATTAATTGCTTGTCGTGGATCCCGTTCGTGCGAGCTAGACCGTGTCCCAGCCAGAGTTCCTGCGGAGTGGAGTTCACCACCGTCGTCATCGTTCCGCTGCTACGAGTTGGTCCGCTACTAGCATAGAGCTACCTTAGCAGGCGTAGTGTCGCCGTGCCGTGTAACCTTTGTACCTTTATCTCCTGTAATAAAAGCTGATTTGTTCTATGCCAAGCAGTGCCATATTCCAGAAGACATTTCTGGGCTGGAATACGGGGCGTTCCGGTCCCTCTGATCCGGGGTGCCACAACTGTTGGTATCAGAGCAGGTCTGGCTGTAGGCCGCCCTAGTCAGCACGAGCGTTAGAAACCGGTAGTATAGAATCCTGATTGTTTGTTGAATTTGATTGCTGCACTTTGTTGTTGCGTAATATGCATATAGATTCCGTTCTCTTCTGACCATCTGTTCCATGAGTGTAGATGGCCACCATTCCTATTGAATACAACGCAGCCCCTGCACCACTCACCTTCGCGTCCCTGCTTCATGAGGTGTGGCATAGTCTCTATCCCAATGGAGAGATGCCGCGGTACCAAGTGTTTGAGGTTCAGCTTGGGGGCAGATTGCTGGAGTATTTTGCCCATGTTTTTCTGGAAGCCAGGATCCCTATTGGAAGATGTTCTTACAGATTCCATGGCGGATATGGTGCCACTCCAGATCGTGCAGTTCAACTCGTAGCCCTGGAAGGAATCACAGGTCTTCGTCATCAAGAGCTGGTGATGCAAGAAAACCGTGCCTATTCCTACTACCCCACCATAGCCGAGAACCCCAGGCGAGTCAGGTTCCCATCTACTCGCCCTAATGATGATGTGGCCATCCCCGCCATGTCTCGTTTCATGACGGCCGAGTATATGCTGATTGCGCAGCTAGTTCGAGACGCGACCCGGGCCAGACACTTGCTCGGTGCTGCAATGGCTCCACGCCCGTTGCCTCCTTCCTCGACCCCTGCTCCTCCATCATCAACCGGTTCACCCACTCCTCCACCCGCTGCTTCACGAGCTACCCAGCTTTAGTTTGTTCGTAGTACATTAGTATCCGAATAGCTCATGTTGCATCAGTTGTAGTAGCATGCATGTTGTGATGAGTGCAGTATCGCTTATGAATGCTTATGTGCCTGTTTGTGTCGTTATTCGATTGAGTTGTTCTTATTTGTCGTTTATTTTGGGCCTTTGGTGTTACCTTACTTTCCCCTTATGAAAGTTGCTCATCAATCACCTTCAAACCCGAAGAGGAAATGAGGATCTCAGTTATTTGGAAGCTCAGCTAAACAGTACGGCAATCCCAGTTGACTGCAATATATTAGAATATAAATGATAGCCTGGATTTATTATCAACATCAGCGAAGGTATGGATATAAGTTTTATTTCAGTCATAGGTGGAATTTGAAACATGTTGTACTACGAAAGAAAGACAGAAGGGGATATGAGTTCAACCTACAACAAGAAAGACAGTCAGGCCATCCTGTTCATACAAATGACCGGCATAAAAAAATGTTATGGTATGCAGCCCGCGGATCATAGTGTGAATCTTCTGATGAAAGGAGCTCAGTCTTCCTTCACCCGGTACAGGAAAAAGCTTATGATGCAAGTCTCCTCGAGTCTTCTCGGTGTAACACCTGAACAGTTTCCTGCCCCAGATACCCAGTCTTCCACCGCAAGCTACCTCGGTGAAAGCTTCCGGCATAAGGCAGTGAATCTTCCTCAACACGCAACCAGGGGAGAAACTTCTTAGGCACGGAACCCAGTCTGATCCAGCCTTCTTTAGCAAGCAACTCATTTTTCTTCAGTACAGAACTACACCTCGTCATCAACACCGTTACAAGATATTACACAGTGAGTTGGCAGTATAGAAAAGGGCAACTTCATAATCTGGCCCGTAACAAATTTTGGCAGAAGTCAGTCAGGACATATGTCTGCTCCGAGAACCTTGTTTGTAACCAAGATTTTCATATGAATGAGGAGCTTGCACCCCAGATCATGCAAGTCACGTATACAAGGATACAACTCTGTCAGCATAAACCTACCAAAAGGAAGGCCAGGATGCAACAACTCCATAATTCATGTCAGAAGAGGCAAGAGTCAGAAGTACATCTCATAGGAATCAACAAATGGTGAGGCGGACAAGCTTGAAACAACAGTTTTAACAGCCACTGCAAAGGTCAGTATCACGGACTCTTGGCACAGCCTGGTCTGATCAGCTCAAATAACGCCCTCTGCACCAACGATATGGTATGCTTATGAGGACTCGGTTCATGTGCAAGAACAAAGTATGATGATTGCACCAACAACTACTATGGTCGCAAAAGGAAATGGGGATGAATAAATAAGGCCAAGCTCTTTCCGCAAGGGGTTTTGACAAAGAAAGTACTGAAAATCAAGGAGTAAGCCTAACAGCAGAAATATGACAATTACCGCACGACCGACCATACTCCGGGTACCCAAGACAGATTGAGCCCATGGTTCCATAAAGATCAACATGGATGTGCACTTAGAGGCCTACCCTGTTCCATAAGGGCCTCCCGATAACCTGTTTGTCCGGTTATGCATGTTTAGAAGGGTTAGTGTGATATATCCAAGTCTGTCTCATCAGATGCAAGACTCCTTCGTCGGTTCAGCATGTTGACTCCAATAACTGTGTTACCATATCCCATGATCCATTAAAACCGATGACAATACCAACAAAATGGGTAAGACACACGCCGAGCACCCAGCTCAGATCAGGTGCTCTCACCGGTAGAACTGAGTACAAGGACAACTAGACACGAGAAATATTTTCCCGGCAACGCAACCGTCAGTCCAAACTCGAGATGTTACAATTGCAGGCTCAGACAAAGAGACGAATCGCGATGCCGGAGTATCAGGTAGTCGGATCTCGTTAACAGAACAACTATGAGTCTCAGCAATGTTTGCACCCGGAAGACACACCTCTATTTGAACAAACCAATGGAAGAGATACAAATGTTTCGGGTGCACAGGAAACTATTTCTCAAGTTATAATCAGCAGACATAAACCTATCCAAGTCAGCATAAAGTTTGACGTAAGAGGAAAGACTCAATGAAGCCAGTCACCTCAGAGGCAGAAAGTCCGATCATGGGTAATTCTAAGGGAACAATATACAAAGTTAAAAAGGACTCCCGAGTTGGAAACGGTTTCCTTAAGCCATGTTCATACTTGTTCCCTGAGCAACCAAATCTCGAGGATGAGATTTTTGTAAGGGGGGTAGGTTTGTAACACCCCGATTTTTGGCCCTTTCATTTTTCTTCTGGTTTTATCTGGTTTTTGCTCTAGTTTTCTTTCCGAAGCAGTTCTATGGACTTGAAACCTGGGAGATCATCATTTCTTCCACTCCTAAGTAGTGTTTCATCCTTGTATCTTTCCCAAGATCTTGGCATTTCCATTCTAACCCATTTCCAAAATTCTTTTCTTAGGGAATATTCCTCTTCTGATTAAAGGAATAGCCCTATTTGACCTAGGTTGTGAAGCAACCTATATTTCTGTCATTCCAAAAATTCCCATATAATTCTCATAAATTCTTTGGATCATATGTTCCCCAAATATGTCCAAACCCTTCCTTGCCTAGTTCAAAAATAATTCAGAAATATTCCTTTTCTATTCTGTCCAGCTTGGCACTTTATGAAGGAAGTGCTATTTATATTTTCTTGATTGCTCTCAAACTTTTTGAGCACTCTTTCCTATCCACATGATTACCACATGACAAAATTTAGGTCCATTTGCCTAGTGAATCTTCCCCAGCAAATTCCCAAAGTTTCTGTTCAGAAAGAAGCTTTGTGAAGGAAGTACTAGCTAGGAGTATCTAAATGGGTTGAAATTTTGCCAGGCCCTCTATATGCTCAAATGATTCCCCTCCACCAAATTTCAGCTCCATCCAACCTTCTATGTGAGCACAACTTCCAATCTTTGGTTCTGGTCAAATTCTCAGTGTATGAAGCAACTACATCCTTTATTGCTTAAAAAATTCTGAAAGTAATCCAGGGCCTAAAGATCCATATATCCTTTGTGCATGCCAAATTTTACATTAGTTTTCCTAGCCTTTTGCTCTGCAATATTCTCCCAAGGTTCTGTGCAGGAGGGACCTTTGTGAAGGGAGTACCATCTAGGTATTTCCAAATGGTTTGAAATTTTGCCAGCATCTGCATGGTTCTAAATCATCACCCTATACTCAATTTCAGATCGATCCCACACTCCATGTGAGTGCATCTTCCTAATCTTGTTTCTGTGTTGTTTTGGGCAATTGCATTGCAACTATCTTCAAATCCTGTCCACACGACCTCAAAATTCACAGGAATGTAGTCCTTCCTAGCATAAACCCCTGAGACATCCCCTCTGGTCCAATGGTCAAGTAACTTGACCACAAATACTAACCCAAGTTGTCTACAGTAGCAATCCTCTGATGCATCCCATCTATCCTAGGTCGCTTTAGTCGATACATCACTTCAGTAAGACTGTAGGATGGAGGGACAACACCGTAGACAACTTTTCCCAGGCTTACGTGCCCTCTCCGTGGCAATGCGCGTGGTGACCGCACTGTTGGCATGCATGTGTGCGTGCTCTGCGTGCAGCGGCCGCGCTCTGGATGTCGGTTAGCGTCGGGCTTCTTCCTCCCGGCCGCGCCCGTGTGTCCCCGGGTGCCACCAGCCCTCTCCCCCTCCCACGTAGCCGAGGGACCCCTCCCCTGACCTCCAGAAGCCTCCTCGCTGGCACCAGCCGTCACGGCCGCGGGTGCACCAAGCGCCGCATGGTCTGTCGCGCCTGTGCTCGCCTTGGCTGCGTCCCCTCGTCGATAGCGCCGCGTGCGCATCTCCTCTGCCCTTCCCCGTTGCTTCAAGGGCCGCGCGTGCCCGGCTTCGCCGGGAGAATCTCTCGGACACCCATGGCGGCACCCGAGCTCGGGCATCCCCTCCCGCCTATATAAGCTCATCCCGAGCTCGTCTCTCTTCACCACTAGACCTGCCTCTCTCTCAATCGACGCCCTGAGCCTCTCCTTGGAGCCGGTGAGCTCTCCTCCTCCAACTCCGGCTGGAGCTCTGCCGCTCGGTCCTCTCTTCTCCCAGCCCCTCCGGGCGACTTCTGCTCCAACCACCACCACCAGCGACCTCCTGGAGCTCCCACGATCCTTCCCGGGCTCTCCAGTGCCCAAAACCTCGCCGGAATCATCGACTTCGCCGGCACCCGAAGCGGGCAGCCGCCTGAGACAAAGACGCCGACGCCGTCCAGCCATCTCACGGGGAGCCACGGGTATGAGCAGCTCTGCCTCGGTCCGCCCAATCCATCTCCGCCGTTATCCAAGCTCGCCGTGGCCTCCTCGCCAGCCAGTCGACGCCGGTGAGCCTGCAGCCCCTGCCTCTCCCTCCCTCCTTTTAAAAACTGACGGAGAGGCCCCACCAGTCAGTCACTCCGGCGCCCCGGAAGTGTTTTCTAAGTGAAAGTGTAAACCTAAAATACGCCTTCGACGTCACCCCTCCAGAGATTTTCTGGAATTTCCAGAAATTCATTTTAAATCCAGTTTGACTCAAACTTTGACCTTTAATAACTCCTAGACTACAAGTCCAGATGGACTGATTCTTTTTGCATTATTTTTCTTTTGTTCTCCTCTATTTTCTGGTAGAGTTTGATATTTTTATCTTCTGTCTAGAATTTCTGGAGAGAAGTATTTTCTTTATGGTATATTCTTAAATGCTTGCTAAATATTTTCAGAGTGTTTGTGGTGTGTTGGTGAAGACCAGGAGCTTTTCCCCTCTCTTTTGGAGCAAGGCAAGCCACACCCTCCATTTGCATGATTGCAATGCAATACATGGTTTATTTGAATTAAAGTCGCAAAATATGGCATTATTTAGAAATGATTTATTCATGGCATTATGACTGGATAATATGTGAGTTTCTACTGCCATGATGATGCTTGGATTTCTAGGACTAATGTTTTGTAGATTAAGGGTGACATGTTGCTTCGGAAGTATTGATAGTAGTCATACTTTATTCGTGGTCATATTGAATATTAGTGGAATTCATGCTAATGATATGGATATTTTATGCTTTGGATTTTGGATGGATATTGCTTTGATTTGAATCACAGGTTGATATGTAACATTGGAGTAACAGTTCTATCACATACTTATCAAGGGATAAATTTCGGCATTCCGTTGGTCAGGTGCCACTGAATCTAGCTCGCCAGTGCAGCCACACTTGCCTGGATGGGGAGGACCTAATTCAGTCTATTGTCATGCCTCTTGCCGGTGCCTCCAACTAGGGAAGGTTATGTGCTCGCGCTGCCCTGGCCCGGTAGCCGGTCATAACCTTGTGTGCCCAAGTTGTGTTGTACCCGGGTGTCCCCGTGTGGGACAAGATTGTTGTGTTGGCCACGACAGTGGCAGCCACAGAGGTGGCGGATGTCACGAGGTGACATCAGGGGCCACCCAGGACATAGCCCAAAGGGGAGTTTGTCGGGAGTGGCCGGGAGAGTGTCATGCAATAGATTGGTTTTGTTGGAACGTCATTGGTCCACCCGAATGGGAGCTCGAGGCCATGAGTTTCGTAGTGTGGGTACCGTGTACTAACCTCTGCAGAGTGTATAAACTATCGATAGCCGCGTCCTCGGTCATGTTCACAGTTCGTTGTAGGTCACACCGTTCGATCAACACTCACAATGATGGAATGACTTATATCATGATTTTATGTAGATAAGTAACAGGTTGGCAGGACACCGATGATTGTGTTGTGATGATCTTGAGGATGGTCATTCAGGGAGTGATGTGATCACGCGGTGATCACGAGGATGGATTGATCATGAGTTGATCAAGTTGATATGATGCTTGGCCGGGTAGCCAAGAGTGAGATGGTTTCTCGTGATTCATTATGATGATTCATCAGTGATTCTAGCCTTACCATATTAGTTTGTGTAACTCTTACTTCCACCTCATAATAGTTGGTAATAAGTTAACTTGTTAATGCTATGTTGTTGTTTTGCCTTAATGCTTTTGGTTGTTGTGAGCTTGCGAGTACATTCAAAGTACTCACCTGGCTTATCATGCCAGTTTGCAGGTGATGCTGTGATTAATTGCTTGTCGTGGATCCCGTTCGTGCGAGCTAGACCGTGTCCCAGCCAGAGTCCCTGCGGAGTGGAGTTCACCACCGTCGTCGTCATTCAGCTGCTACGAGTTGGTCCCCTGCTAGCATAGAGCTACCTTAGCAGGCGTAGTGTCGTCGTGCCGTGTACCCTTTGTACCTTTATCTCCTGTAATAAAAGCTGATTTGTTCTATGCCAAGCAGTGCCGTATTCCAGAAGACATTTCTGGGCTGGAATACGGGGCGTTCCGGTCCCTCTGAGCCGGGGTGCCACAACACCAACGACTACAATACCGATTCAAGGTATGACCACCACCCCACCCACGCAATTACCACCACTGTCTGTCGTGTTGGGTGTGAGCGCACGATGCGAGCAAGGGGGTCCAACCATCACCCCCATGGAAGAAGATATGAATGATGACATGGATGAGGATGACCCTCTTCGGTACCTTAATACTGGCTATGATGACGCAAAAATGATGAGCCAGCCGCCATATGACTTAGGCTATGAGCGTGAAGATGAGATGCATGATGCATAAGAGCCGGAACATCCTCAGGTTTAGTGCAAGAAGTCTTTGTTCATGCAATCCTCGCAGGACACGCCTCCGGATGCCACCTCAACCCAGGGTCAACTACCCGAGGGTCGTGCAGTGCTTAGCCCGACAACACTTGTGGCGGGGGTCAGGAAGGGTCTGGAAGGCTCAGTAGCTCAACCCAAGATGAAGCAGAGGAAGAGACCTACGAAGAAAGGCTCTGCTGCCGCCAAAGCTACTTCTAGTAGCCAGCCGCCTCTGGTGAACAGGGTTGCGGACAGTGTATGGATAAGAGATTCGCCGTTACTCCATGTCGCGGGCAAGCTGATGCTACCGTCAAACGGTCTCATGGCCATAGATGGGGATCTCAGGAGACTCCATGACCATGTGCTGTTGACAGAGAAGAGCCTTCTCACCTCAGAGGATCCAGGATACCCGCTATACACGGTTCATGTGCCGATGGGCAAGGCTACGTCGCTACAAGCCCAGTGGATATCTTCTTCCTGCGGTTTGATCACATCTACGATATGTATCTCCTCCTTTTTGCGCTACACGGTTCATGTGCCGATGGGCAAGACTTTACGCTCGTCCGCCATTTTGCGCTACATATGAGCTACATCATCAGGAAAGAGCAAATCTCGCTAATCGCCGTAGCGTACCCCTACTGCATGCATGAGGGCTTCCTGGGAATCAGCGATGTGGAACGTCTAGCTGCGACTAACTACATCGAAGACTTCATGGTAATGAATAAGGACAAGGAAAGGATTTTGCTGCCTTATCATCCCATGTAAGTCATTCCCGGATAGCCGCTTTAACACATCCTTTGGTACATTTCAATCATTCCTTCGAACATAGGGAGCCTAATTAGAGGTGTATTTATTTTGCGCAGCGAGGGGCGCGCCGTCCTTATCATTCTTTACCCGCGAGTCTCCTACGCTCTATATTTGGACTCGTCCAAAAACATGGTGAAGAAAGACTACACAAACATTAAGAGTGTTCTGGATCATGCTCTCCTTGGCTTCAGCATGAGGGGTGGCCACATTCAAATCAAGAAACAAAGGAGGAACTCGCTGGCTTTCTTACAAAAAACTGAGTTTTGCTGTGTCCAGCAACCGGCAGCAAGTACGAACGATGGATTCTACATCATCCATCACATGATGGAATTCAAAAGGGATCGTCAACAACTTGGCATCACATCTTCATCCGATGCCCATATCCGCAAATGGGCCGAAGCCATAGGAGCCGAACCAGATCATAAACTGAGGAATGACTTCTATCGCATCCAGCAGGACATTGCGACGATCATCGTGAAAGACGTCGTCGAAAAGAATGGGATGTTCCACGGCGGCCCTATATCGCGGGCTGACGTCCGAGCTCGCATTGGCCTACAGTGTATGGACATGACGCCTTTTACGAAGCTAGGGTGCACCCTTCCGGACATGGACGAATGGAAGTTCCCGTGATTGAACTTTATGTATTCTACGCAACTTTGAAACTTTGTGATGTAAACGGTCCTGCTGAATTTGCGTAGCGCTAGTTAATTAGTTACGATGAACTTCGTTAATTATGTTTACTATATGTTGCTTCTATTTGCTTACTCTTTCTCTTCATGTTGCTCAAGTATTTATATTGTGTTGCATATTATATATCGTTGAATGCATCTCTAACAGGTACATAGATCATCGATGGCGAAGAAGTGCTATGCCGTGTACATAGGGAAGATTCCAGGAGTGTACGACGAGTGGCCGGAGTGTCAGGCCCAAGTGTACCGGTTCCCGGGTGGCATCCATAGAGGGTTCGATAGCAGAGGGGAAGCGGAAGCTAGTTACTTGAGGTTCACGCTAGCGCGAGAGAGGGATCAGAACCGCCGCCTCATGAGCTACTACATAATTCCGCTATTCCTCATAGTGATCACTCTTCTCTTCTATATCATAGTTTAGATGGATGGTGAAACATGTGCATGTGATGACCATGTAGTTGCATGTATTTGAGACATGTGACAAATTCTATCGCTATTTCGAGATGATGACGAGATATATATGATGTGACTATTGTATGTGTATGATATGATGAGATTTGTATGTGTATAATATGATGAGACTATTGTGTGTATCATATGATAGAGACTATTGTATAAAACGTGTACAAATACAGAGAAAATACTTATGAAAAAATACAAAAAATAATACGTAGAAAAAAATACAAAAAATAATAACAGTAGCGTGGGGTATGTGCGTAGCAGCAGCGCGGCCTTAGCAGTAGCGCGTGATAAATAGACGCGCTGCAGCTTTTAGCAGTAGCGTGGGTTCGGCCACGTGCTACTGCTATCTTTGAGTAGCAGTAGCGCGGGTCAGAACACATGCTACTACTAAAAGTTAGTTGTAGCGTCGTATCAGTAGCACGGGGACCCACACTACTGATAGGCCTTTAACCCACGCTACTGCTAGGGTTTTCCCTAGTAGTGCTCCCTCTCCCACACACGCGGTGGCTCGCAGGGCGAGGAGAAGCTTTTGACTACTACGCGCTCTCCTCGCCCATGCGGTGGACGTGCAACAGTTCATTCGGTATCAGATTGCCAGAAGCATACACTGTAGTACCATAATTGTTCGACTTCACGAAGAGGCGAAGAGCCAAGCGCAAGGTTTGATCGTACGAGTAGTACAGTATATAGGTACACTAGGAACCGCACGGTGGAGTGTCTGCACTCTTATTTTATTTTAATCTGTGATCAAGCAATCTTCTACTACTACTAGTACGCATTTACTCGAGAGTACTGCGGAAAACGGCAGCCCGGTGAAGTATTTACTCCTCAGATCACACTATCACCATATGGCCTCCGTGTGACACCTAGCCCGTATGTGTTCTCCTTAGAGCATGGTTAATAATACAGACAACTGCTGGCTATAAGATGTTGCCATATCATATATAGCCAACACATATAGTCACTCATAAAATAAGGTTAGCTATAAGGTTGGCTATAAGATTAGTACTTTTTCTCATCTTCTCTCTATCTCTTTCCTCACATTTATTGCATTTGCCTTGGAGCACGCATATAGCCAGGCTCTTGCATGAGAGCCCACTCCCCTTACTTTTTCATGTCTCTCTCCTCCACATAGGCAAAATTGCCATGTAAGTAGGCTATAAGCCCACTATTGTACTTGCTCTTAGTAGAGTATTTATAGTTGCTCCTAGTAGTAGGAGTGGATTCAAAGAACATTGAATTGATGGTTGCTTCCTCTGAGCAACATACTGTGGGAAAGGTAGGGCTTGTGATTTGACTGCTCATTACTACTAGTATATTACTGCGGCGAAACTCTCCCGTGCGGTTGTGCACTCTGATTTGGTGCATGGCACGTGGACTCGGATGCTGGAGTAGTAGAATTGCTTCTGGCAATGCTATCAAGCTTTCAGCATTTGTTTACATAATATATGTACACATAATTTTTGAGCAACATGAAATTGTACAACGCTATGAAGCTTTCAGCTTTTGTTTCATGTGTCTTGCCAGCTGGAAGGTTGTCTCATTATAACATTCCATCAAATACAAAGGAAGCTAACATCCATGCTCTTTCGAAAAAAAAACTAACTAGCTTGCTAATGCATCTCAATGATTCGCAGATTAGAGCCAATATTTACATCACAACTGAAGACAAAGTTGTGAGAAGGTGTACAAATACAGAAAAAAGAAAAAATGATCGATGCTCTCCATAGGAATGCTTTCATTTCCTAGCCACGATATTCATTGGTTGGCAGCTACTTTCCCGCAGCTCTATTGGCAAAGAAAGGAGCTGTCAGAAGCATGGAACATTCCGGTCATTTTGTGCATTTCCACTAAAATAGAGCTGAGCGTCCCTGTTAGCAAAGATATTGAGTAAGTGTGATTACAATAATAGTGGCACTGTTGATGAAACAATAAACACACAAATAGAAGCCGGTCACCTTTGCAGTCTCTCTTGAGACTAACTACTTGTTGGAGAAGATTAGGTTGAGAGTTGGATGAGGAGGATAGGAACTCCAAACTCCCTTTGTGCAGTCCCATTGAAATGTAGAAACGTTGCCAGTGAGACATTTTAGTAGAACTGCACAAAACACTCTTAAGAAAGAAGTGCTTTGTGCAGTTCACCAAAAGGTCGCAATAGCAATGAGGTGAAATGAATATCCCTGTTTGCAAAAAGAGGTAGAAAGGAAACAATTACTGGCCAATGAAAGTTGATGACACATACGCCGACAAAAAGAAGCATATTCATTGTCTTAAGGGAAAGATAACAGCACAGTGGTTTCTCTCAAACGGTGTGAGGACGAGATTGCAAAATGGAAAGTACGCCGGCCGAGCTAGTACATTTTAGGCAAATAACTAGAGAAGATCCACATGCAGCGATGTGGGAAGTTGGGCAGTGGAGCAAGGCCGGTTCCAGAGGAAGCTGTACCCGAGGGTCGTTGGGATGTAAGTAGGAGGGCGGCGGCGGGCGGGATCTGCTGTGGCAGCGAGCAAGGGTCGAAGGCCCTACCGTGTCGGAGCTTGGTCGGAGAGAACGGTAGGTACCGTAGATCGGGACGCGCCGGCAGAGGGTTTCCTGTCTCGACGCCGGCGACCGGAGCAACGCTGCACATCCTCCCTTTCCGCCGGCGGACGTGATCCGGCCAGATCAGTGACCAGTGGTTAGAGAGAGAGAGAGATTGACCACCGCCGTCTTGTGTGAGAGAGTGTGAAGATACGAAACCCAGCAAGAAAGCATTGAGGCTCCTGCCTATATTTGTAGTACTAGTATAGTGGAGCGGTTTTTGATTTTCTCTCCACACAATCGTTTTATATTTTGTACGTGCCATTGAGGAATAAAAGTTTATTTAAAAATAACGCGCCAATGCGTCAAGTCGCACTTTGTTTCGTTCACGCATGGTACACGACCCTCCATCAAGTGAACAACCGACACGCGTCAAATTATCACGTGGGCTGCCTTTTCGTACAGAAATGTGCTCCACCTTGTACCCGCGCGGGTGTGGTTGGGAACGAGATGTGAGTACATGCGTCGTGTCTGCACCTCTTCTCTTCGTGTACGTACCCCACCTATGTGGGTGTGTGTGTGAGAGATACAAACCTAGAGAGAGATGGTGAGTGTGTTCGTGAGTGTTTTTTTGGGGGGGGGGTGATTTTGTAAGTGTATTTGTGTGCGTGGGAGATAGACAGGGAATATGAGTCGATGATATCTCAAAAAAATTGTAACATATGCAATGCGTGTGAAACGGAGGCCTAGATATATCATATATAGAGGGGGCGATCCACGAGAAGAGAGGGGAGGGATCATCGGCGTGAGATATCGATAGAATCGAAGAGAGGGATGAAGGTGTATGGGTGCGAGATCGATAAAGAGAGCCAGCGAAATTATGTGTGCGCATTTCAAAGATATAGGGTGGCTGGCCTACTAGAATGTGAAAGGGGACAGGTGCAGTTTGCGTGTGGCAGGGAGACCTAACTAGAGCGTTCGACTATCGGTGTGTGTGTGTAGGGGGGGGGGGGGGGGGGGGGCAGAGACCTAACTAGAGAGGTAGATCGATAGGTATACGTGTTGAGAAGGAGAGATCTAGCTATGTATTGAGGGAGATCGATCGGCATCCATGCATATGTGTAGGAGAGGAATAATTAAGGTTGGGAGAGAGACAGAGCTAGAGTGCCGGAGGGGTGGTGGTGGAGTTGCTTCTCGGAGATGGTGGGAGAGGCCTACTAGACAAATGGAGGGTACGACTGCAATATCAATAAGAGAGGCGATGTGTGTCTGTGTGCGCGTGTGTGTGAGAGACGAGTCTGGAGGCATGCATGGATGATGGGGGGGCGATATGTCTGTGGTAAGCAGACCTAACTAGATAGGTAGAGCAATCGTCGTGTGTCGGGGAAAGGGAGAGACTTATCTAGTGAGGTAGATTGATCAGTGCGTGGTGAAAAAGATTTATAGTCGACCTAGCTATATGTACAGAGGGAGATCGATCGAAATACATGCATGTGTTAGAGGCAAAGAAGGCCCGGAGAGACGGATTGAGAGACAGGGATGCGGCTACGAGTTGGTGCGATAGGCCTACTATATAGAGATGGAGGAGTGTGCAAGTGCGAGATCGATGAAAAGAGGGGCGAGAGTGTGCATATGTGTGTGACCGTATGAGAGATTGTCACAGCCCTAGAAATTGATTGTAACTAGTTGCATCTGCATCCATGCATCATGTTCAAAGTTCAAATGAATTTGAAATGGGGATGTTCAAACCCTAGCACCAAATGAAATTCAACTAGGATCAAAATAAAATATTTTCAATGAACCCAAAATGCCCTTCAGAAAAGTTCATGACTTTTGATTAAGGTGAAAACCTCTGCCAAAAATGTTGCACATATTTCTAGGACATTCTGGATTTCTGAATTAACTCATATTGTATTTGAATTGGGGCATTTAAATCCTATAAATATTTTTAAATGCTCCAACTATTCTGAAATCACATGTGGGGCTTTGGAATAATCCATATTGCATCCACAATAAAGTTCAGAAGCTACAAAAATGATTTGGTTAGCAAACCAAATTCAAAACAACTTCAGAAAATAGAAAACAGAAATAAATAAAAAAGGAAACCTCCCTGGGCCTTCTTACCTAGCGCTCCTGTAGCCAAGTGGCCGGCCCAGCCCACCTCGTCGGCTGCAAATCGTCTTCCACCTCCTGCCAGTGGGCAGGAGGGCGCGTGGCCACCGCACGCCAGCACGCACGTGGCCACCTCCTGCTTGCCGCTGCTGCTAGAGTGCGCTGAGAGCGCCACAGAACCCCCTGCACCTTTCCCCTCTCTCCCTGGACCTGCTCCGTCTCCTCTGCTCTCTCCCGTGCCACACCCGAGCGGAGATCGTCGACGCCGTCCACTGTTCAAGTAGCTACCGGCCACCCCACGCCTCGTCTCTGTGTCAAGAAGAAGCGCCGAGATGTCTTCCTCCTCCACGCCGACCCACGCGAGCTCAGACGTGCCACAACCTCGCCATCACCATCGTCTTCTTCCTCGGGATCCGCCGACCACCATCGTCGATTCGTCGTCTGCAGGGCTTCCCTGAGCACGCTGACCAGCCCGTATACTCCGCTATAAGCTCCTACGCCTATATCTCTGTATCCCATGCTCGATTGCGTCGCCTAGCCGTGTTTCCAGAGCATTCGAAGCTCGCCGCCGCTGTGCATTATCGCCGCCGTGCCCAGGGTCGAACCAGTGGAGCCCGAGCACGCTACCGTCCTCCTGGCGCTCCTAGAAGGCCGTAGCATGCTTCACCTTGCTCGCTCGTGCTCCGTAGCCTCCTCCCCGATGAGCCCGTGTGTGTGCCGCCGTGCGAGGTCGTCGCCGGCATCGTTTCCGGCATCCCCGCGCCCTCCTGTCGCCTTCAGTGGATGCGCGCGAGTGCGGTCTCCCGCCGGGTGACCTCGGGTGGTCCTCCCGCGGCCTCCTGAGCGGACATCGCCGCGTTTATAGGTCGTCAGTGTTGAGCTCCAGTGATGCTGACGTGGCCAGTTTAGATTAGCCACTAATTAACCTAATTAGTCTAACCCTAGCCACTCACAGATGGGCCCAGGCGCCCTAATGACTTTGGTTAAAGTTAACTAAAATCACTAATTAACACCATCAATTAACTGAGTCACCGACCAGTGGGTCCCACTGGTCAGGTTTGACCCGGTTGACTTGCTGAAGCTAGCCTGACACAGTGCTGATGTCATATTAGCTTTTCTGGACTTATTCTAATTCAGAAATGATTTGGAAATTCCGGAAAATGCTTTAAAACTTGTAAAAATCATACAAAATAATCTATAAGTGAGATGGAAATAATTTATATATGAAAAATGATTAGAAAAATATGAAGAATTTGTTTATGCCATTTTCATGCATGTTTGAGCAAGTTAACATCACCAACTAGGACAATTCATGGTTATGGAATATATGGTAATTAGTTTTGGAGTTGGAATTTGCTATATATTTGAATTCCACTTCAATTAATATGACTAACTATTGTATTAGATCAATTTAGTACCTTAATATGCCATATCATGCATTTGATTGTGCATTGCATTGAATGTTGTTTCCCTTGCTTGCCGGTGTTTGTTCCTTCTCAGTAGAAGACGATTCCGACGTTGTGATCGTTGACACCGATGAAGAGCTATGCTATCTTTAGAAGTGCCAGACAAGCAAATCCCCTTGAGCATTCTGATACAATCCCACTCTCTTGCTCCTGCTCTCTGTTATTGCATTAGGACAACAATGATTCAACTGTTACATGTTGCGGTAGTTGAACCCATTCCTCTGCATGACATGTCTTTGCCACAGTAAATAGTTAAAACCTCTTAGCATGAGTAGGAATTGCTTGAGCCATGTTGTGACTACTCATCCATGCTTGCTTGTTATGCCTGCTATTGCTTAGAGTTGTGTCAGGTCTGATTCATCCAGGAATGAATTGGAATGTTGTGATCATGTTCTGATGTTGAGAGCTAAGTGTGTGAACACGATTTGGTAAAGGTAGCGATGAGAGGCCATGTAGGAGTACATGGTGGGTTGTCTCATTGAGACCATCCTTAAGAATTGAGTCACGTGTATGTTATCCAAGACTAGCTACTACCACACATTGGGTTCCGATAGTGCGGCTCCTCTCACTTATTAATCGCCTTGATCTCTGTCCAGGAGTTGCAACTAGTTTCTGGTGTTTATAGGTCGTGCTATTTGTCTACCAAGTGGCACCCGGTACAGGTGGGCTTGGGACAGACTAGGCACAGTGGCACGGTGTACCAAGCGCAGTACCATCCGTCGAGGTGGACTTGGGAACCCTACTCACATTGTTTGGGGCCATGATGGAAACTTCGGCCGAACTTCCTTTGCGGGTTCAGCCTCGGATAGGCGATAAACCAAGACTAGAGTCTTGCGTGGTTAGTCAGGTTGTGGCCGACACCCTCGCCAGGCTTCCGCTTGAAGGTTGCCGAGATACATGACGTGTATATGGTGGTCAGTGGTGAGAGCGTGCGTGAAGAAGTACACCCCTGTAGGGTAAAATGATCTATTCGAATAGCCACGTCCTCGGATATGGACTACTTGGAGACTTATATGGTTCATGGACAACTTGAAATGGATACTCTAAAATGCGCAAGATAAGCGTGAGTGCTATGGATGGCCTTCTCGTAGGGAGACAGGAGAGGATCCATAGTGGTCTATTGATTGGGTGAATATGTGGACTCGTGTGCGCTCTCTCACCTCAAAGAAAATACTGGTAGTCGTAGTACAGGATAGCCACTGAGTCAAAGCTGGCTTGCTGCAGTTAAACTCCACAACCCCATTATTGATACCGTTGCATATGTAGCTAGTTCTGATGTAAGTCTTGCTGAGTACCTTTGTACTCACATTTGCTTAATTTATGTTTTGCAGAGGAGACTTCAGTCTCACTAGTAGTGCCACGTGGGCTTCGACGAGTAGCTTGGGAATCCCAAACAAAGGTCTGGTTCCTATGGAGGGTCTTGTAGATAGTCAGGCTTCCCAGCCTTTTCTTTTGTAGTTGTCTATACCCAGACATGTTATGCTTCCGTTGCTTGTATGATTTGTATGTTGGGTCATGGGACCCATGGTTGTAATATCATGCTATGTATGGCTCCTCGGAGCCTCTTAAATAAATACTTTGAGTCGTAGAGTTATGTTGTGATGCCATGTTGTATCTACACATATCTTGCATATTGTGTGTATGTTTGAAATGCATTGGTATGTGTTGGATTCGACACCTAGATATCTGTTTTGGTAGCCTTCCATACAGGGAAATGTCTCCTAGTGCTTCTACTGAGCCCTGGTAGTTCGCTATTGCTCCGGAACATATGGATTGACCGGCATGTATCCTTCTTTGCTCATGTGTCTGTCCCTATGTGGAAATGTCACGCGGTGTTTTACTGGAGTCCTTGTAGCTTGCTACGACTCGGTTGCACACGCTGATGACCGACACATGCATTGCCGGGTTACGTATGCCTGTGCCTGTACGTTTGTGCCACCTTGGTTTATGACTAGTCATGTTGACCCGGGTTCTCTGTAATATGGATGCTAGCATCACAATCATATACGTGAGCCAAAGACGCAAACGGTCCCGGCCAAGGTAAAGGTGGCAGCCGTGGGTTACCGTGCGTGAGGCCACAAAGTGATATGTTGTGTCTTATGCTAGATCGGTGAGACTTAGGATCGGGGTCCCGACAGCTTTGGTATCAAAGCCTGGACTGCCTGTAGGATTACCAAGCCAAACTGGTCAAAGTCGAGTCTAGAAATACTTTAGTTATATAAGGGAATTGATTGTGGAAAGGAACGTAAGGCTCTTTTTACTCCTCATATCGTATCATTCTGATTCTGAGTCACCCTCTTCTATTCTATGGGGATTAAGAAACTAGGCTTTCTCATCTATCTATCAGGATGACGAGTTACTATGCTAGAGACTTATAGGAAAGGTGTTGTCATCTTGGATCGGTGTTTTCATAATAATTCAGTTGTTATGTTGTCAGTTGTCATGCAGGTTGTCTCATTTTTCATGCCCATATAGCCGTTATGCTGTCCGAGTTGTCCCATGTTTCTAAACAATCTGATGCATTTGCAAATCTCATCTCCCCATTCCCGATGTCTTTCCGGCTGGACTAGCCACATATATTGTTGCGTTGAGGTATTCCATTACCTTAGCATATCTGTTGAAGTTAATAGGAAACCATGTTATCCTAAGTGAACCACCCAGAGATTCAACCTTTGTGTTGTATCCCCAGTGTGATAATTCTAGCCATCATTTTTGAAAGCATCGCGTGATGTTATTTAGTTAGTAGGTATTCTATTTCTGGGTTCTTGAACCCAAGATTCACTCTACTTATTTTTCTATTGATAGTGATTGCTCCTTAGGATGGTTAGTAATCTTGTTCTAGTCTTCGAGGTCTGTGGTATTTCGTTCTTCCAATACCATGAACCATCCTCGGCAGAAGTTCTTTTGAACCAAAAGATCACAATAAGAGTGCTCTTGATGAGTTCTCCATCCATAATTGTTTCTCTGCCAATCCTACCTTTCTGCATGGGTTATCCAGAAGAAATATGTTGAACTTTTTCGGCGTGCTAATCTATGCATCCACAACTCAGAAAATCATATGTTCCTTTGAGTTGTTCCTTTTTCAGTTATATTCTGACCCTAGTCTATCAATTGATAGTCAAGAGTATGTGTGCATTCGTGTTCATCGATGCATATTATTCTTGTGGTCTGTCAGGCTATTCTATCCCAGAATGATTAGGAGAAACAAACTCGAGTACCTCATCCATTTCTAGGATCGGGTCAAAGCAGTTGTATTCCGCAGATCAAAATGCCAATCCAGCTTTTGTTCTGTTCTACCCTGGAGTATTACCCCCTTTATGTCAGGAATGTCGTGAGAATTGCACAACCTCTTATGAATTCTTGATGTAGTAATACTTCTCTCCATCATAATTCATTCCTTGGTCTCCGTGTTTTTGTAACCGGAATGCCGACAAGTGAACCATGATGTGTGAAATCAATACTCTTAGCAACCCTGTTACTTGGAAGTTAATGGATGATAATTTCATTCTTAGCATGCTGGTTACTGAATCACCATTCTAAGATTGATCATGCTATCTAGTCCATTTTTCCTGGTGCACTCTTCGATCAATGAGTTAGGATTATGTCAATCCCAAGCTCTTTTGATCATATCGTCTTGACCTGATAAGCAAGATTATTCTCGAGCTTAATAACATATCGGTGGTTCGTGATTTTCTAAATATCTTCTTGGAAGTATCACCAGGTTGCCCTTGACTGTTATGTTGAGTTCGTGATCAAGTTGGTTTTCCCAATAAGCCACCCCTTCTCCAAGAATCTGTGTTGGATACCTCTGAACTAGTTAGTTAAGCTAAACAACAACTTGGAGAGTTGGAAGATAAAACCTTGACCAACTTAGTTCATTCAAAGGGATATCTTCTTTTGTGTGTGTGTTGAAGAAAGATGATATCTTCATCGATTGATCTTTGTGATCAATTGTTGGATCTATATTGTCTCATCCAAGCTTTGATTTGAGCGTGGGCTATCGTCAAATCAAAATCAGTACCAACGATTTTCGTAATGTTGTTTACTCGTGGATGTTTCCTCGAGCATACGCCATTTTATCTTTTGGTCTGACCAATGCTATCATCTTATTCACATAGTTGTGGAATTCCATCTTGATGGAAATCTCGATAAATTGTTGTTGAGCCCATCGACAACATCTTTATCTTCCCCATGATTTTGATGAACATCATGCTAGTGTTGGAAACTTTGTAAGCATTATCTTCGTGTTCCGTCATGAAGCATATGTTGGATGAAAGTAGTGACTTCCTCCAAGTTCACGTGCATTAGATGCAAGTTGCTGCCGTGAATTTGAGAAAGTTTGTTTTGCTTCATTTGGAATCATCCCAAGTCAGTCATGCATGTGCGAAGTATTCTATGGTCTGATAGACTAATCATCTTCATTCCATATGTATTCCCTAGCACACCAAGCCACTGATTGATTTGTTCAAGGAAAGGAAGTTCCTTCTTAAGAGCAAGACTTATGTAAGGGCTTCGATATCCTTGATGATGGTTCCCAACCAGAACTCGGTAGTGTTTTGTTGTAAGACTTTTATGTGGTCAAGCTTGTCCAGCACAGCATGTTCACATGTATCTTGCAATCCAACTCCTGTTTTGGAGTTGTTGCCGTAGTTCATTTCCTGAGAATCTCGCAACGTCATCTCATCGATTTGTGTTGCAAACTTTCCCTTTCAGACATGCTGAGCCTGAAATATCCTGTTCCAACCAGATCTAAATCTCAGGCAGATACAATGGTTGGAATTTTCCCAAGATCTATGTTGTAGGTTCTGGCAAGGTTAATGTTTTGGCCGACACACCTAGCCGGAAGATCTATTATTGTAGCATCTTGATTGAGCAATTTGACCATCTTCTCCATGAGGACTTCGTGCGACTTATTCTAGAAATTGTTCCTTATGGATTTTTGTACTTCTGAAGTCCGACCTTTACTTGATGTTCTAGAGACCAAACAGTACTATAGTCGGGTAATGCTAGTACATCAAGGAGAAAACATTAGAAGTGGAGTGCTAAATGTCTCTCGGTCGATCATCCAGATTCTGTTCCCTTGGCATTGCTAAGGTAAAATCTGAGAAAGTGTTGTCTTCCTTTGCATCTGCATTTTCCATCTTTATTCATCGTGGTAGTATGAAGTGTTGCCAGGATCTTGGCATAGATGTTGGTAAAATCCTGATGAATATGGAAATGCTCAAGTTCTTAAAAGCACGCCCAGATACTAGGTTATATCTTCGGTGACAAGTGGAATGTGCCTTCCGTATACCGAGTTACTCTATAACTCTAGCTCCCGTTCCAACCTGAGTATGCCATTTCTTTCACACTCCTTCAACGATCGATTGTGAATTTACCTGAGCCTGGTATAAGAGTTTCAATGATCCTTGTATGAAAAGTAATTCTTTTTGCCACTCAAGGGAATAATTCTACAAGTCACCTCCCCTAAGGTGCCCCGTTATGGTATTAAGGGAAATTAACTCCTCACTACTTTGAAACCCATGCACCATCTTACTTAAGCGAAGAATTATTGCCTACCAAATTGAACCTTTGTCATCTATTTCTTTCCGTCCCTCTCGATGTGTGTTTTGCATCTCAGCTCAGGAGATCTTCTTACATCTCATTCCATGAGTTGATTGTGAGTTGCTCGATCTTCATGAAGATTAATTCCTGTAGAGTTTCCCTTTCTTTTTGTCATCGTGCTTGGATGAAGATCTCGAAGCAAGATGTCAGAGTGAAGATGATGCAATGGTCAACATCCTCAAGAAGTGAAAATTGGATCATGAAGACTGTGTCAGTTCCGTGACCCCTTTTTTCCTCTTACCTCACATCTTGACTCTTGGGACGAGATTCTTGTTTAGTGGGGGTGAGTTGTCACAGCCCTAGAAATTGATTGTAGCTAGTTGCATCTGCATCCATGCATCATGTTCAAAATTCAAATGAATTTGAAATGGGGATGTTCAAACCCTAGCACCAAATGAAATTCAACTAGGATCAAAATAAAATATTTTCCATGAACCCAAAATGCCCTTCAGAAAAGTTCATGATTTTTGATTAAGGTGAAAACCTCTGCCAAAAATGATGCACATATTTCTAGGACATTCTGGGTTTCTGAATTAACTCATATTGTATTTGAATTGGGGCATTTAAATCCTATAAATATTTTTAAATGCTCCAACTCTTTTGAAATCACTTGTGGGACTTTCGAATAATCCATATTGCATCCACAATAAAGTTCAGAAGCTACAAAAATGATTTGGTTAGCAAACCAAATTCAAAACAACTGCAGAAAATAGAAAACAGAAATAAATAAAAAAAGGAAACCTCCCTGGGCCTTCTTACCTGGCGCTCCCATAGCCAAGTGGCCGACCCAACCCACCTCGTCGGCTGCCAGTCGTCTTCCACCTCCTGCCAGTGGGCAGGAGGGCGCGTGGCCGCCGCACGCCAGCACGCACACGGCTCCCTCCTGCTTGCCGCTGCTGCTAGAGGGTGCTGAGAGCGCCATGGAACCCCCTACAACTTTCCCCTCTCTCCCTGGACCTCCTCTGTCTCCTCTTCTCTCTCTCGTGCCACACCCGAGCGGAGCTCCTCGACGCTGTCCACCATTCGCGTAGCTACAGGCCACCCCACGCCTCATCTCCGTGTCAAGAAGTAGTGCTGAGACATCTTCCTCCTCCATGCCGAGCCACGCGAGCTCAGACACGCTGCAACCTTGCCATCTCCATCGTCTTCTTCCTCGGGATCCGCCGACCACCGTCGTCGATTCGTCGTCTACAGGGCTTCCCCGAGCACGCTGACCAGCCCGTCAACTCCGCTGTGAGCTCCTACACCTATATCTCTGTATCCCGTGCTCGATTGCGTCGCCTAGCCGTGTTTCCACTGCATCTGAAGCTCGCCGCCGATGTGCATTATCGCCTCCGTGCCCAGGGTCGAACCAATGGAGCTCGAGCATGCTACCGTCCTCCGGGCACTCCCAGAAGGCCGTAGCATGCTTCACCTTCCTCGCCCGTGCTCCGTAGCCTCCTCCCCGATGAGCCCGTGTGTGCGCCACCGTGCGAGGTTGTCGCTGGCATCGTTTCTGGCTACCCCACGCCCTCATGTCGCCTTCAGTGGATGCGCGTGAGTGCGGTCTCCCGCCGGGTGACCTCGGGTGGTCCCCCGTTGGCCTCCCGAGCGGACACCACCACGTTTACAGATCGTCGACGTTGAGCTCCGGCGATGCTGACATGGCCGGTTTAGATTAGCCACTAATTAACCTAATTAGTCTAACCCTAGCCACTGATAGACGGGCCCAGGCGCCCTAATGACTTTGGTTAAAGTTAACTAAAATCACTAATTAACACCGTTAGTTAACTGAGTCACTGACTAGTGGGTCCCACTGGTCAGGTTTGACCCGGTTGACTTGCTGACGCTAGCCTGACGTAGTGCTGACATCATATTAGCTTTTCTGGATTTATTCTTATTTTGAAATGATTTGGAAATTCTAGAAAATGTTTTAAAACTTGTAAAAATCATAGAAAATAATCTATAAGTCAGATGGAAATAATTTATATATGAAAAATGATTAGAAAAGTATGAAGAACTTGTTTATGCCATGTTCATGCATGTTTGAGAAAGTTAACATCACCAACTAGGACAATTCATGGTTAAGGAATATATGGTAATTAGTTTTGGAGTTGGAATTTGCTATATATTTGAATTCCACTTCAATTAATATGACTAACTATTGCATTAGATCAATTCAGTATCTTAATATGCCATATCATGCATTTGACTATGCATCGCATTGAATGTTGTTTCCCTTGCTTGCCCGTGTTTGTTCCTTCTCAGTAGAAGACGATTTTCACGTTGTGATCGTTGACACTGATGAAGAGCTATGCTATCTTCAGAAGTGCCAGGCAAGAAAACCCCCTTGAGCATTCTGATACAATCCTACTCTCTTGCTCTTGCTCTCTGTTATTGCATTAGGATAACAATGATTCAACTATTACATGTTGCGGTAGTTGAACCCATTCCTCTGCATGACCTATCTTTGCCATAGTAAATCGGTAAAACCTCTTAGCATGCGTAGGAATTGCTTGAGCCATGTTGTGACTACTCATCCATGCTTGCTTGTTATGCTTGTTATTGCTTAGAGTTATGTCAGGTCTGATTCATCCGGGAATGAATTGGAATGTTGTGATCATGTTCTGATGTTGAGAGCTAAGTGTGTGAACACGATTTGGTAAAGGTAGCGATGAGAGGCCATGTAGGAGTACATGATGGGTTGTCTCATTGAGATCGTCCTTAAGAATTGAGTTCTGTGTATGTTATCCAAGACTAGCTACTACCACACATTGGGTTCCGATAATGCGGCGCCTCTCGCTTATTAATCGCCTTGATCTCTGTCCAGGAGTTGCAACTAGTTTCTGGTGTTTGTAGGTCGTGCAAGTCTACCAAGTGGCACCCGGTACATGTGGGCTTGGGACAGACTAGGCACGATGGCACGGTGTACCAAGCATAGTACCATCTGTCGAGGTGGACTTGGGAACCCTGCCCACATCGTTTGGGGCCGTGATGGAAACTTCGGCTGGACTTCCTTTGCAGGTTTAGCCTCGGATAGGCGATAAACCTAGACTAGAGTCTTGCATGGTTAGTCAGGTTGTGGCCGACACCCTTGCCGGGCTTCCGCTTGAAGGTTGCCGGGATACATGACGTGTATATGGTGGTAAGTGGTGAGAGTGTGTGTGAAGAAGTACACCCCTGCAGGGTAAAATGATCTATTCAAATAGCCGCGTCCTCGGATATGGACTACTTGGAGACTTATATGGTTCATAGACAACTTGAAATGGATAATCTAAAATGCGCAAGATAAGCGTGAGTGCTATGGATGGCCTTCTCGTAGGGAGACATGAGAGGATCCATAGTGGTGTATTGATGTGGTGAATATGTGGACTCGTGTGCGCTCACTCACCTCAAAGAAAATACTCGTAGTCGTAGTACAGGATAGCCACTGAGTCAAAGCTGGCTTGCTGCAGTTAAACTCCACAACCCCATTATTGGTACTGATGCATGTGTAGCTAGTTCTGATGTAAGTCTTGTTGAGTACCTTTGTACCCACGTTTGCTTAATTTATGTTTTGCAGAGGAGACTTCAGTCTCACTAGTAGTGCCACGTGGGCTTCGATGAGTAGCTTGGGAATCCCAGACAGAGGTCTGGTTCCTATGGAGGGTCTTGTAGATAGTCAGGCTTTCCATCCTTTTCTTTTGTACTTGTCTGTACCCAGACATGTTATGCTTTCATTTCTTGTATGATTTGTATGTTGGGTCATGAGACCCATGGTTGTAATATCATGCTATGTATGGCTCCTCAGAGCCTCTTATATAAATACTTTGGGTCGTAGAGTTATGTTGTGATGCCATGTTGTATCAACACATATCGTGCATATTGTGTGTATGTTTGAAATGCATTGGTACGTGTGGGATTTGACACATAGTTATCTGCTTTGGTAGCCTTCCATACAGGGAAATGCCTCCTAGTGCTTCCACTGAGCCCTGGTAGTTTGCTACTGCAACCGAACGCATGGATTGATTGGCACGTATCCTTCTTTGCTCCTGTGTCTATCCCTACGGGGAAATGTCATGCGGTGTTTTACTAGAGTCCTTGTAGCTTGACACAACTCGGTTGCACACGCTGATGACGGACACGTGCATTGCTGGGTTACGTATGCCTGTCCCTATATGTTTGTGCCACCTTGGTTTATGACTAGTCATGTCGACCCGGGTTCTCTGTCATATGGATGCTAGCATCACAATCGTATATGTGAGCCAAAAGATGCAAACTGTCCTAGCCAAGGTAAAGGTGGCAGCCGTGGGTTACCGTACATGAGGCCGCAAAGTGATATGATGTGTCTTATGCTAGATTGGTGTGACTTAGGATCGGGGTCCCGACAGAGATAGAGGGCATGGACGATGAGATAGAGGAGAAGAGGGAAAGTGTGTGTATGTGGTAGGCAGACCTAGCTAGAGAGGTATATCAATAGGTGTGTGCCGAAAAGAAGGAGCTGGGGAGACCTATAGAGACCGTGGGTGAACAACCTAAAGAAAAATAATGAATGTGCGCGACGGAGAGAATGCTGAGGGAGGGGGAGGGCGTGTGCATGCACGAGAGAAAGTTAGTGCTAGCTACAAAGAGAACAGGATTGTGTGGGTGTAAAGTCTAACAAAGATCATAATTCATTACAAAAGTGGATTCAGATATTTGAATAAGGGATCCTAGTGATTTAAACCCATGCATGCATGAATATAATGGTGATAGACATGGTGTGGTTATGAACATGTTATACTATATATATTATATATATATCGAACAATCTCACATTTATTTGAATTTGTGATAATGTGTGGCTTTTGCAGCTCACAGCTAAGTACTTGTAGGCATAGGGGGCGGGGCAGTATACATTGTGCGATAAACACATTATACATATGAAACATGGTTTAGATTATGAAGATCTAGCTAGAGCTTGAAATGTACTATTATTTGAAATCAGCATAAAGTGGATTCAAAAATTTGAATTCGAGTTCATATAGTACACATAGTTCATATCTAGCTTGACATCAATCATGTGGTGTGTTGTGAAGATAATATACAGATGATGGTTTAACTTGACAACAATCATGATTGTAGATTCTTATTCAAATAGTGAAACGAATTCAAATTTATTTCATATTGCAGCGGTAGTATATACATTTGGAATGCACTAAAATGTTCATTTGAGTAGGTTACATGCATTATACACCTAGCGAAATATTTTAATTGAACATAACATGGATTCAAAGTTTTGAATGCCATTTGTAGTAATTCATACAGTAAAACGAGACAAGACCCTCTTTTGTGTGGTGCGAATTGTTTTTTTTTTGGTTGAGGGAAGTGCGAATTGATATGGTACCGTACACGTTAGCCTTGTCCCAAAATTTCAACCCGCGCCTTATTATGCCAAAATTTCAAGATATCTCTTTGTCTTTTTGTGCTCCAAAAACTCCCTCCTTCTCAACCCGCGCCTTGCTATCTCGAAATTACAACGCGTGCGAAAACCCCCTCCTCCTACGAAATCCCGACATGCCAAATCCTCGTTCTACCCCTGATCGAAAAGAGCCGCTAGTTCAAATTGCTGGGGGTACTTTTGTAACTTACCCTACATTTCGGACAAGCGCGTCCCTAAGTCATGGTTCCTCCCTCCCATCCCCTTCTTTTCACCATTCAAAAACCGAGGCCGCCAAAACATCTCTCCACCAGCCGTGAAACCCCACCCTCCTTCGTCCACCCCCCCATCGCCGCCCAGCCGGAGCCTCTTCCCCGACGACGTCGTCCACCGCAATAGCTCGATGTCCCTCATCCACCGCACTGGATGAGGATCTATCGTCGATCTCATCGTCCCGCCGGTTTAGCCGCCCCGCCCTCCACCTCCAAGGAGCTGCTCCGACGATCGCCTCATCTATCGCGGCTGCTCCATTCCCACAGCGCCGCCTTAACCTGCCCCACCGGAACCACAGCATCCTCATCGACTCCTCGGATGAAGCCGAGGCCTACTTGGCGCCACCAAAGAGGTTGTACACTCATCGCATCTTCTCCTTCACTCAACCTCACAGCGCCGCCGGTGCTCGATCCCACTCCGCCATGGCGCGGCTCCCTTGACGCCGGCGCCGTCGGCGACATCCTCCACGGCGGATCTCCCCCATTGCGAGGCTCCCTCGGCAGCGGCGTCCATACCAGCCGGAGCTGCTGCTGCTGCTCCAGCTCTCGCTCGTGCTGCTGCTACTCCGGCTCTCACTTGCGCTGCTCCTCTTCTCTTGCTCTCGCTCGCGCTGCTGATGCTTGTACACGGGCTGCTGCAGCTACACGAGTTGCTACTCTGGCTCTCATTCGCGCTGCTGCTCCGGCTGCAATCTGCTAGTGCATTCCCTGTTGAGCGGCTGCTGATTTAGATCACTGTTCTCTGCTACCACTAGTGCTCGAGCGGCCTAAACTACCAATGAAGTGCTTCTCTACTACTAGTGCATTCAGTTTTGACAGTAAAATTCAGTTTTGACAGTAACAGTCAGTTTCAACAGTAAAATTCAGTTTTGATAGTTAAGTTCAGAGTCGACGGTTTTTACATCTTCTGTTGGAGTTGGTTGTTTTTTGGTGATGTAAATTTTACAGCTAGCACTTTTTCGTGATGTATTTTACATCATCTATTGGAGATGGTATTAGAATCCCACTTCAGATTAACGATGTTCGTCTTGTACTGCTTCAGCCTGGACGTCGCACAGCTCGCCGGAGCTGCTCCAACGACGAAACCATCCATCACAATAGAGCAGTACCCTCGACGCCGTCTACAGACGCCTCAGATCTTCTTCCCCAGCTCCGACAGCCACCTCCACCGCAACATCTTCAGTGATCGACCCAATGATGCTGAGGTCGAGACGGCTACGCTGACGGTGTCCTGAATTAGGGGAGTGCTAACCTAGCTGGCCCGTCTCCTCGGTTGGGCCGATGGGCCCTCGTACGTGATCAAGATGGACTCCGGAGGCTGTACACAGGAGGCGTGATCAAGGCTGTTTCTACCGAAGACTTGTCGTATACTCCAAGATCTCTCCTGCCGCCTCTCTCCTAAGATACCGACTTTGTAACCCTAGATACCCTCCCTGGCATGTATATAAGCCATAGGGTTTAGCCCGTAAGGGGGACATCAACGCAATATCGATCACCTAGCCCTAGAAGTTAGACACACATTATGATCTCGAGGTAGATCAATTCTGTAATTGATACGTCTCCATCAATATAAACAGAAGCAGGACGTAGGGTTTTACCTCTATCAAGAGGGCCCGAACCTGGGTAAATATCGTCTCCCTTGTCTCTGTTACCATCGATCCGAGATCCACAGCTTGGGACCCCCTACCTTGAGGTCTGCCGGTTTTTACACCGACACTGGTGCTTTCATTGAGAGTTCCGCTGTGTGATCACCAGAAGGATCGATGGCTCACCTGCAGATCAACTGCGCCAACGGCCACAGGGATGTCTATGCCCCCGGCCAGCTTTTTGTCTTCGGCAGCATGGTATTTTGCGCCGACTCGACGGGTCACCTGACCTCTGTCGAGAACTACGCCCCAGGTCGGATTGTGACCTTCGGTGGCCTCAAATACACTGCGGATTCCCGTGGTGAACTCATCCTATCGTGATGGACCCCCGGCCGGATCGAGAACTCTATCGGTTCTGGAGGCTCGACTCTAGAACCGAACTCTGTCACAGCGCCTCTTGAGACCCCTGACGCCACCACTCCGGCCAGTTTCTCCCCGATCGCCAGTCCGGAGATAGATCCGGCTCCCACTCCTGAAATTATGCCGGTGCTAGAATTGACTTCGGCGCAGAGCCCGGAATTATGTTCAGATTCCCTTCGCACCGAAAACACATCCAGTTACACGCCGGGCGTACTTCGAGTCAGCCCTGCCTATGGCGCATCAATGAATCCCGAAGAGTTATCTCACCTTGATGAGATGCTTGACCGCATCCGGAGCATGTCCATCTCAGACGGCAAGACTTCGGTTTACAATCAGATCAGACTTAAAACCGACGATAGGGAAATTTACATCCCACCCACCACCCACCTAGTCGCCACGATCGACGATTTAACCGATGTGTTGGACTATGGCGAGGCCTCAGACATGGAGGAAGATGCTGATGGCCCCATCGAGAACACCTTGCCCCCGGTAAATGCGGGCAGGTGGACCGCCACGTCCACCTATGATATTTACATGGTGGACACCCCCAAATCCCCTCTGAGACATCGGCAAAGGCGCCAAAGGGGCAATACCGGGGAGCCCAGTGGTAATGACGCGACAGCCAATAACGGTGATGCAGAGGACGGCGATGTCGGAACCATGAAGAGGACATTCAAGCCTCCCCAGTAAGAAACGGCACACCGAACTGACTTCTTAGGGACTCAGATCCCGATGATCTCTTCGAAGGGGCCGACGACAACTACATGCCGGAATCCGAGGAGGACGAGAGCCTCGGTACCGAAGACTACATCATCCCTGAAGACCCTTTTGAACAAGAGCGCTTCCGGCGACACCTCGTTGCGACAGCCCGGAGCATAAAGCGCAAGCAGCAGCAGCTACAGGCCAATACCGATGCACTAAATGAAAAGTGGATCGAAGTGCTCTCTGCCGAGCAAGACATGGAGAACCGGCACCATAGTGCACCGAAATCATACCCACGTAGGCGTCTCTTGCCGAAGTTCGACGTGGAGCTCGCTGATGACCTCGACCGGCCCCCTAGAGGCCGGGACAGGCCAAGACGAGAAGACCTCGATGAACGGCCACCTCCACGCCGTTATGGCAAGGACCTCGTGGATTACCTAGATCCTCATGATGCTAGATGTCGCATTGAGGAAAACAGGGCTCCCCCTTGGTCCATCTATGGATCAAGGGGACGCGCGCCCGGTGGGCTCGACGACTACGATGCCTGGGTGGACAGGAACGTCCGTGCCCGAGATCAAGCCTACTCACGGCTTTCTCCCGACCTCTGACGAGATGCTCCTCGGTCCCGAGGCCCGGCTCACCCAATCTGCTTCACTAACAGGGTGATGGAACATCAATTCCCGGAAGGATTGAAGCCCATCAATATAGAGTCATACGATGGCACCACAGACCCAGCAGTTTGGATTGAAGATTTCCTCCTGCACATACACATGGCCAATGGAGATGATCTCCATGCCATTAAATATCTGCTGCTCAAGCTAAAGTGGCCGGCGAGGCATTGGCTTAACAGCCTCCCTCC
Source organism: Elymus sibiricus (assembly GCA_039707655.1). Classification (NCBI taxonomy): domain Eukaryota; kingdom Viridiplantae; phylum Streptophyta; class Magnoliopsida; order Poales; family Poaceae; genus Elymus; species Elymus sibiricus. The sequence goes on along the minus strand of CM077664.1, from coordinate 113,268,739 downwards.
TCACTCTATCGGTAGCTGGGAGGCCCTAGAAGACGCTTTTCGAGCAAACTTCCAGGGCACATATGTCCGACCTCCGGACGCTGATGACCTCAGCCGTGTCACCCAACAGCCAGGCGAATCAGCCCAGAAATTCTGGAACAGGTTCCTCACCAAGAAGAACCAGATCATAGACTGCTCTGAAGCCGAGGCCATCGCCGCCTTTAAAAACAATATCCGAGATGAATGGTTGGCTTGCCAACTCGGCCAAGATAAGCCGAGGACCATGGCGGCCCTGACCTCACTAATGACTCGCTTTTGTGAGGGAGAGGACAACTGGCTTGCCCGCAGTACTCATAATGGCGAGGCAGGCACCTCGGAAACTCGTGACGCCAATGGAAAACCCAAGCGTAATAAAAATAAGCGCGGGTATAAAAATGGCGGAAGCGACACTGAAGACGCCGCGGTCAACGCAGGGTTCACTGAACCTAAATCTGGGCAGAAAAGAAAACCCTTTAAAGGGAACAAAGATGGACCTAGCCAGCTTGATAGGCTCCTGGACCGCCCATGTGGGATTCATGGTACTCAGGAAAAACCAGCAACCCACACTAATAGGAATTGCTGGGTCTTTAAACAAGCCAGCAAGATAGCGGCAGAGGATTAGAGTAAAACCCAACACCACAGCGAAGACGAGGATGAACCTCGGTGGCCCAGTAATGGAGGCCAAAAGAAATTTCCGGATGAGGTAACAGAGGTCAATATGATCTATGTCACCCACATCCCTAAAAGGGAGAGAAAGCATGTGCTTTGGGATGTATACGCGCTGGAGCCCGCCGCCCCGAAGTATAACCCATGGTCGGCTTACCCGATCACATTTGACAAGCATGATCATCCGACTAGCATCAGGCATGGCAGATTAGCGGCACTTGTCCTGGACCCTATTGTTGATGGTTATCATCTAACACACGTCCTGATGGATGGTGGAAGTAGCCTCAACCTCATCTACGAGGACACAGTTCGGAAGATGGGCATCAACTCATCTCGGATCAAGCCGAGCTCCACCACCTTTAAAGGTGTCATTCCGGGCATCGAAGCCCGCTTTACCGGAACGGTCACCCTAGAGGTCGTCTTCAGCTCGCCCGAGAACTTCTTAAGCAAGGAGTTAATCTTCGATACCGTACCCTTCTGAAGTGGATACCATGCGCTCTTAGGGCGCACAGCCTTCGCGCGTTTCAACGCAGTCCCGCATTATGCCTACCTCAAGCTCAAAATGCTGGGACCTAACGGCGTTATCACATTCAACGGTAACACCAAACGTTCACTCCGGACAGAGGAACAGACCGCGGCTTTCACAGCCGAGGTCCAAGCATCCGAGGAGGTAGCCCACAGCGATAAACGTGCCGCCCGCTCTTTGAAGCATGCCCGGGCTGCACAAATCGACCTCAACCAAGTACCCCCGCACCCGAAATAGGGATGTGAGCTCCTCGCGTGCCCTCTCTGGAGTGGGCACTATGTCCCCAGAGTGCATAATTTCACACTAAAGATCCCCTGGGACGTCGAGGAGCCAGAGCACTTACCCAAACGTCGGCACGGTTCAACCAAGCAACGACGTGGCTTCGAGCCCCTGCACAGGCAAGTATCTGTAAAAGAAACAGCCAAACATAACTACGTCCATGTGGTTTTAACCACAGAGCGACTTCGGCAATGCCTCCTCTAAAGGAGCTCGGTCAATCAAACACTTGAAGTGTATAAAGGGCCAGAAGGGCATCAACCTTCACAAGTTCCTCACCATCAATGGTGAACATCTGGTCAACAGCTCGGAAACGCAGACATGCGGCAGGTAGCGGCCCGGATTCTTCAAAATCCGTTAGCAATTATCCGCCCTGTTTCTTCCTCTCTCTTTTTTACTGTTTACATTGTATTCTTTCAATTACTCTCACCGCAGCTGGGCATGTACACGCTTGAAATTATGCAATAAAGAAACTTGTGCCTCTTCAAGGTCTCTATCGTATTTCTTTATCAGCATAGCCCCTGTGGGATGAAGAAGTTCTCTCAAAAAGATGCAATTGTATAACAAAGTTCGAAGTATTCGGCGTCTCGGATTTTGGCCCTATATGCATCAGTTTCGAACCTAGATTTCGGTCAATAGTTGGGTTGCCCGGCTCCTACGTGTACCCCTTACATTTCCAATGAATTCGGCACTACCAGGTCAATTAGCATAATGCCTTAGTGGAGAAAGCCAAAAACTGACTATCTAGGTATGCGTAAACTGGTCGGCCATCCGAAGATCGCGTCAAGCGATGTGACGATAGAGATCACCCGTGTTAAATGAAGGGCTTTCATTCCTAGCCGAAGTGTGCTATGGCCTAGACCTCGGCCGACCAGGCCGAACACTTCCCACACCGGGGGCTGGTCATCAGCCCCCACAGTCAAACTCCTATGACTAAGTGAAAGATATCAAGCCACTATAGTCTGATTGCCTAGTTCCTATGAGGCACCGACCACCTCCGGGTACCGAAACGTCGGCTAAGGGTCCAATGTGCCTTAAGGAACACCCTTTGTATGACCTACACTGGGGCTGAAGCCGACGACTGGTCACTCTCACTTTAAAACAGTCATATCGGAGGAAAAATTAATTATAAAACAACACACATGGAATTTCAAGCAATTTTCATTCAACTAAAAGATAAAGTTTTACATCGTACACTTCGGCATTCCGAAGTATCATCTAGAAATACATAGTGTCTTTGGGACACATGGCTTCTGTGGTCCGAGCTCCCACCTCCACCTAGGCAAAGAACTGCTTGGCGGTGCGCGGCTTGTCGACAGGAGGGCCCGCGGCACATGTCTCTGCATCAACCTTGCGGAAGTGCGTCTTCACGCAAGTGTACGCCCTCCGCAACCCTTCAAAGCACGCGGACCTCTTCCAGCGATCCACGCAAGGCACAGCATATCGGAGACGGGCCGTAAGGCCGAAGAGGCTCTTCGACACGGCTTTGGCAGGCAACAGTGCGATGCAGAGGTCCTGGAGCGCCGGTCTCGTCATGCGAAACAACTCCACCAGCTGCTTCACTCGATGATTCAGCAGCTGCGCGGACGGCGACCCCAGAAACTGCCCCCAGAAGGCCTTCTCCGCCTCGTGGCCCGCCAGCTGGCCGAAGTACGCCACCGCATCCACCGCGCTCAGTGGGAGATCTGCAAAGACCTCTACAGAACGCCATAACTTTGTGAGCTCGACACACCCTTTGCTGCCAAACGAACACTGCAGCAAAAATATCTTACCCGAGGCGATTTGCTCCACTTGCTGGAGCACCTCGGGGTCAGCTCGGGCCGAGGTCTTGAGCTCGGAGTGGGCAAGTTGAAGCTTCTCGAGCTCCTCCTTCGTTCGTTGCCCCTCCTCCTGAAGCTTGTCACGTGCTTCGAACACGCCTTTCAGGGTCTCTTCAACCTCCAGCACCCGCGCTTGGTGCTTCTCCCCGGCTGCCTTCTCGGTGGCCCGGGCCTTCTCGGCCGCGGCGGCAGCAGCCTCCTTCTGCCGCACCTCCTTCCGAGCCCCTTCGAGCTCAGCCTTGAGCATCTCCAGCTCTGCTAATGCTGCTGTTGTCACAACAGTTAGGCCTTAGTTGTTTTCATTAACAAAACATGTCATGCCTCCTTCATCCAAAGTACAGGGCAAGTTTAAACTTGCTTACCATGAGACTGCTCGAGTTTCTGGTTCGCCAGGATGAGCTCTTCCTAGGACCTCTTGAGTTTCCGGTTCATCTCCGTGATCTCCTCGGAGACGGAGTCTGGAACCGAGGTCGAAACCTGGCACAAAAAGAAGAGAGATCCTTATTACAAGGGGAAAAGATAAACCACTAAAAGGCTCCAGGACGGCTGCCTCAAGCAGCGCCCTGGGGGCTACTTAACGGGCTCCTACTTAATCAAACGACCCCAATGCCGGGTTCTTGAAACCGACTTCGGGCTCGGGGGCTACTCACTCACTAAGCCATTTAGAAGGTTGTACTCTTATGTCCTCGGACAAATTCATAACTCATAAACGCTCAAATAAACGAATTAAACTGGATGAGCAGACATAAAGCGTACCTCAAAACCTGCTATGAGGTTCTTGAAAACCTCATGCAGGACGGCCCCTGCGGACCGGTAGCCCTGTAGCGCCGCGCCTATCAAGGCACGGTGCTCTTCCTTGATGTAGGAGCCTTTCAGGGCGTCCTCCATCTCTTCGGTCCACCCCGCACCAGCCCGACCTTGGGCAGTTGGCTGGGGAGGAGGGAGGACCTCGGATACATTTATCCGGGTATCCTCCACCTAGGGCGACGGGGCCGAGGTAGATGTCGGCTAGGCCGATGACTAGCCCAGCCCTTCTTCGATGACCGCGGGGCACTTCTCCCCCGGGTCTTGTCGGGCCGAGGTGTCGACCTCGGCCATGATGGCCGCCTCGTCGGCCCCCGTCATGTTAACGTCGGGGGCCAAGGTGGATGTTGCCTCCCCTAGCCCGTAATGCATCAGGGGAGGATCAGTGGGCTCCGGAGTCCCGCTGGCGGATGGCAACCCGCTTGAGGAACCACTGGGGATTACCCTCGGTGGGCTGCATAAGAAAAGATGCCTTTATAAGTTTCCTCTTGCCTGGAAATAACTTGTCATAATAACAGGCGGGATGCAAAGACGACGGCTTACCCTCGGGGTGCCGGCTTCTTCCTCCCCCCGGCGAGGAGGTCTTCTTCTGAATCGCCGGAGAGCTCGGTCCTCTCTGACGACTTGTTCGCAGCCCCGGACGAGGTTCGCCTCGGCCTCTTTGGGCCCTTCGGTGGCATGCCCACATTGGCGTCTTCTAACACTGACCTCTTCCCCTTCGGGGGGGGGAACCTTTTCCTCCTCACCCTCCTCGGCGTCGCCATCTTGGGAGGTGGAGGTGTGGGTCTCTTCGGACCGGGTGACCGAAGTCCCCCGAGTCCGAGCACTTGACCTCCCCTTCTAGGACTTCATCCCTTTGGGGGCCACCACGTGTGGCTCCTTGGTCAAAAGCGCCGAGAGCAGGGGAGTTGGAGGCTGCTCTGGCAGTGGGGCCGGGTATCGTACTCCTTGTACCCAGGCCAACCACTTCTGCAAAACATCAAACACGATGATTCAAGTAAAAACTTTACTCCTCAGTGCAATGAGCTAAAAACAATGATTTGGGGGCGGAACCACTCACCGGGGGGGCCTCATAGCCGTGCTCGAGGCCGCGGTCCTCCCCTTCCTTGGGGATCTTGTCCTTGGCCAGCTTCATGAGCCTCGTCCACATGGCGGCCAAGGTGGAGCGGAAGAAGGAGGTGATGGTGTCCATGTCCTCGGGCTTTTGTGCCCACATCGGGGTAGCCCGAAGTTGGAGAGGGAGTATGCGGCGGTTGAGCATGACATTGATGACATCGGCTAGCTCAACCTTCCCCGTGGTGGACCACCACAAGATCCTGTCGATCAGGGTCTCCACCTCTTCTGGCTTCCCCCAGGCGACGCCCTTTTCCTTCCAGGACTTGAGCTTCTTGGGAGGCCTAGCTGAGAAGGCCGGGACCTCGGTTTGACCAGGGGCGAGCGGCTTGGTGATGTAAAACCACTCTCTCTGCCACTCCTTCACCGTTTCGATGAAGGTGCCCTTGAACCAGGTGGCCCCCTGGTTTTTGCTGATCATGGCCCCTCCGCACTCCGCGAGATCCGAGCTGCTTGACTTCGGTTTTATCCCGAAGAGCTTCAGCCACAAGCCGAAGTGCGGCTCGCAGCGGAGGAAGGCCTCGCAGACCGTGATGAAGGTAGCGAGGTGGAGGATGGAGTTGGGGGCCAGGTGGTGGAAATCCAACCCGTAGTAGTACATTATCCCGTGCACAAAAGGGTGCAGCGTGAACCCCAGGCCTCGGATGAGGTGGGGGACGAAGACCACCCGCTCCCCAGCGTTGGGAGCGGGCACCAGCTGGCCAGCCGCTGGAGCACGGGCGGCGATGGCAGAGGTCAGATACCCCACGCTGCGCAGCTCCGAGATGGTCGCGGCCGTCACAATGGAGCCGCCCCAGTGCCCCTTGAGGGTGTCGGCCATGGCTGGTTGTGGAAGTTTGGCTTGCGAAAGGGAAAGGCGGGCTGGTTGGATCTGGGTGCTGGAGCTAGACAAAGCAGTAGCAGGGGGAGAATGGGAGCATGGGCGATTGCACTATGAAAGGCCAAGAGTCCCCCTCGCTGCGCCGATAAATTCACTGTTGCCATCAAAAATGCCATTGAAGCATATGGGGGGAAACAAAATCTTGATGATATCCCTAAGAAAGCGGGCACGATCTCTGCCTCGAGGGGACATGCCGGTAAAAAGGCTGCCTCGAACCACGATTTGAGGGGAAGGCAGTAACTGCTCAGCCCGTCGTGGGGCAAGCCTCTTCGACAAAGTTGTCAGGCCGGATTGGACCGTTCATACCCGAACGACAGGCCTTCGAGGCTAAGATATCTGTCCTCTTCGGACAGGGTGCGAGCTCGGATGAACCTCGGACATCCTTGTCCTACTGTAATGAATGAAGTATGAAGGGGAACTCGTCTGTCAAGCCAAGGATAGATCCAAGGTGATGTTTTCTGAAAGTCGTCCTCGGCATAGAAGACCAGTACGGGGGCTACTGACAGTGTCCTGGATTAGGGGGGTTCTAACCTAGCTGGCCCGTCTCCTCGGTTGGGCCGATGGGCCCTCGTACATGATCAAGATGGGCTCCGGAGGCTGTACATAGGAGGCGTGATCAAGGCTGTTTCTACCGAAGACTTGTCGTATGCTCCAAGATCTCTCCTGCCTCCTCTCTCCTAAGATACCGACTTTGTAACCCTAGATACCCTCCCTGGCATGTATATAAGCCATAGGGTTTAGCCCGTAAGGGGGACATCAACGCAATATCGATCACCTAGCCCTAGAAGTTAGACACACATTACGATCTCGAGGTAGATCAACTCTGTATTTGATACATCTCCATCAATATAAATAGAAGCAGGACGTAGGGTTTTACCTCCATCAAGAGGGCCCGAACCTGGGTAAATATCGTCTCCCTTGTCTCTGTTACCATCGATCTGAGATCCACAGCTCGGGACCCCCTACCCCGAGGTCTGCCGGTTTTTACACCGACATACGCCAAAGAGGTTGTACACTTGTTGCATCACTTTTTACTCTACATTCATGTCGACCCCTTAGGGCTATTTTGGTTCAAAGGAATTAGTGAACGAAAAACATAGCAATAGGAACTTTTCCTATGGTACTCTACTATTCAATTATTCATGCATTTGGTTGAAAGGAATGGAGCAAAACAAAACTGAAGGATTTTTTCCTTTCGTGTCTGTTTCAAAGGAAAAACACAGAAATTTTAACATCCACCTGGACCTACTTGTCTAAATCCTATGCATGAAAAGAAGACTAAGTGCATTAGTGGCAAAATAACATTCTAACTTTACACATTTACACGTGGTTTGACTTTAATTTGGCCATGTTTCTTTGCATTCCTATGCTCTTCCTGCAAGTCAAAGGAGCCCTTACAGAATTACTTCAGTTACAGATAGGTGTCGAAGAAAACTTCGTGTGGTTTGTCCTGCTCCTGCCGCGTTGTCGTCCACCTCACCTGAGCTTCTCCATCGACAGAAGAGTCCACCATACCAGACATCACGACTCCTTACCATGTTTCGCCACCTCAGATCTCCTTCCCCACCACCGACAGCCACCACAACTGCATCACCATCATCGACTCAGCAGATGAACCTGAGGAGTACACGGGTCCGCAAGAGAGGTCGCACTCTTTTGTTTCTGCTTACTTTATGCATTGCTTAATATTACCTGCTAGTTTATCATCCTGTTCATCTCTTAGACACTAAGTCAGGTCCAAATTAATGTTCAAACTTGAGTTTTAAAATGCTTGTGGGGCACATATCGAGGCAGCAATGAATAGTATATCAATCTACTATCTGTTTCATCTAGGGTATCTACTATGTCATTCATCTTGGGTGGGAAACAAACAGTAAATCAGCCATCATCAGTCTTTTTATTAAATTAAGTTATCATTTGCCTGCTATCATTATTTTTGGATCTATCCACTGGTTGTTACCATCACTCTGGATTTCTGCATGCTCTCCTTACTTAATCTCACTATATATTTTTCGTATGCATGTTAGTTATTGTAACAGTCATGCTGAACATGCAGAGAAAAAGGGAAGAGTCTTGCGCAGCAATACAATGTCATGCAGACACTGCTCCATGGTGGGTGCAATGGCAACCCCACCCCTCCTCCTCCAGATTGTAATCCAGAGGAAGATAGTTGTTCAGAGGTGGAGTCAGAGGTAGCTGACCACTCCTATTTACCCCCCGAGGTGTTTGCTCTAACTTGGCATGATGATGTTGGTCATATCATGCATATGGTGCCTTGCTTTGCTTACTTTCGACATCATATATGTCATCTGCTTAGTTTAGACATGTTCTGTAATGTTGTTTAGTTTCTATATCATATATGTGAATTATGCAATGCCATCTTTTTTAGCCAGCCATAATATATGTGAAATATGCAATGCCATCCTGTTTAGCCAGGCATCATATATTAGAATTATATCTTGCCATTCCTTTTTTTTATTACATTTCCATTTGTCGACAACGTTTGTACATTCAACTACTCTTCCTGTGAATCAACCATTTGAGTGGGTGATGAAAAAATCTGGAGTGAAAACAAGTTCTTCAGAGCAGACAGTGCTACATGTCGAAGCAGATCTCTTGCTGGGTCCAGATAGCTCCTCAGAGGAGGATTCAGAGACAGATGACCAGTCCTATTCCCCCCCCCCCCGAGGTGTATGTTCTAACTTGGCAGGGTTATACTGCTCGTATCATGCATATGGTGTCTTGCATTGCATAGTTTAGACATCATATACACAATATTCAACACCATCTGCTTAGTTTAGACATCATATATACAAATGCCATATGTTTAGTATATAAATCACATATGTGAATTATATCATACCATCCTGTTTACTTAGATAACATGTATGTGAATTATGTCATGCGAACCTGTTTACTAAAGACATCATATAATTATCTCATGCCATCCTTTTTAGTTAGTCATCATATCTTTGAATTATGTCATGCTATACTGTTTAGATAGACATCATATATGTGAAATTATGGCATGCTATCCTGTTTAGTTAAATAACATATATGTGAACTATTTCATGCTCTCTTTTTTCCTCACTATCTATTGCATCTGTCTCATACAAGGTCTGTACATTCAACTACTTTTCTTGTTTATCAGCCATTTGAATTGGAAGGTGTGATGGCAGTATATAGCGAAGTAGAAACACGGTCTTCAAATAAAACAGTGCTACATGTCGATGGAGATAGCACCCCGGTTGTACTTGCACAAGAACCAGCCCTACCACACATAACCCAGACTATCGCAGATTGTACCCCTACTCCGATGGACAGAGAACCAGCTTCACCCAATGTAACCCCAACCCCAGCAGATAGTAACCCAGTTCCAGTTCATACAGCACCATCTCCACGACAGAGCTCCCAAACAAGAGCAGTTAGTAAGGCAGCTCCAGTGCCCAAAGCACCAGGAGTACCACGGTGAACCCCAACTCCACCAGTTAGTACACCTATTCCTGCGGATGAAGCAAAACCAGTCATCCGTAGTTTAGCGTCTATCGCATTTGATGTTGGTAAATCCTATGTGCGTATCTTCCCATCATGGAAATAGTATACTGAAGATGAAGGAAAAAGCCAGTTGCAGGTGTTCCTCCAGGAGTTATGTGTAAGTATTCATGGCAATTACTTTGCTTTATCCCATACTTTCTACCTCCCTGCTGGTTATAACACAGCAAATGTTCCCATTTTTCTGTGTAGAGAACGATCGATTGGGAAACTCGGGATGAGGTAACATGTGCTAATACCTCTACTATATTCAAGAATGCTTTGCGGCAGTATCGGAATTACCTGAAGAAAACGTATTTCATTGGCAAGGAAACTCAGCAAATTCCCTTACTTTCTCCGGAGACACTTTTACGGGACGATGACTGGGAATGCCTTGTTATGTATTGGTCTAGTCCCATGAATCTGGTAGGGTCTATGAGATCATATTTCATTTTGAGGTACTATATGGCTGCGTCTTACTGTACTCTCTTCTTGTAGAACAAGTGCTTAAACCTGCAGAACAACTGTTCTCAGGTAAGATTCCATAGCTGTGGTGCATACTGCTTTGCTCTTGTATCACTGTATTTACTCATACCAACTAATTTTTAAATAGAAGGATCCAATCGAAACTCCAATGGCACAACAGGTATGTTTAAACATGTTTCTTTAACTGGTTTGCTCTTCTAAATTGCTATATGTTGATTTCAGTTTCAATTGTGTAGACAGTTGTCTTCTCATATCATGCACATTACTGGCATCAAAACAGAGCCAATAATGTTGTTAGTTGTACATGTATACCCGTGGTACCCATCTGAAATCTTGTGGTGCCATGTAGTTTCCCACACTTATATTCTTTCAATGCTATTTTATCTTGAACTGATATGATTTGAACTGTGTCTCTATTTTGATTTGGCAAGACAATGCAGTGACAGTAGCACATAGATATATGTTTGTTTGATGCTTTTATAATGTACTACTTTGCAATAGAAGACTTGATAGTTTAATCATGTCCACCTTACTACCGAACTAGTTCACCAAAATGAGTTTCATATACTACATGCTAAACCTGTTATGTATCTGCTTGTTTCTTCTTTTAGAATGCTGACTGAATATTGGAGAAGAGTACCACATTAAGCAATGGTAAAGGAAGTAATGCATATAAGGTTGAACATAGTGAGACAACCTTGCTGGTCTCCAACAAAGCTGATAAAACAGATAAGGAAAACTATCTTGAAGACAGTGAGACAACCCCAAAATTCTGTCTTGATGTAGTGTTCGAGTTACTGGCCACTACCGCTTGCACAAGCTCTTCAAACTCGCTGTCTGAATCAGTTCGGTTTCTTGAGTCCGAACTACAAGCTGAAAGACATCGGTCAGCTGTGCTACGACAAGAAGCCGAAGGACTGAGGAAGTCCCTGGAGAATTCAGATGCATACTTTCTGGTGCAACAACAAGCGTTGGAGGATTTTAGTGCCAAACAAGAGAAAGCTAATAAGCTTGCTAAGCTTATTTCCAGCATGGTGGATACCCAGGATAACGTTTCTTGAGCTCTTCTGAAGTTGTTTCAGTTCTGGACTTATTTTGCTGCCGTGTTTATTTGCACTGGTGGCCAATTTAGACGCCCAGTGTATGTAATATGCTGCTTTGTTGTTCCCTTTATTTGCACTGGTGGCGAACTTTGATGCCCAATGGATGTAATGTATGTAATCGCCGTAATAGCCTAGTGTTAGTTGCTTGCTTATTTATTTACTTATAGTCTTGTTTATTTGTTTCCTTATAGTCACTGCAATTCTTTTTCCTCGGTTTGCTAGTGGCCGCAATAACCATGGGCCACATACGGGCCGTGGTAATGATGGGCCTCCTATGGGCCATAGGATCCATGGGCCTCCTACGGGCCATAGGATCAATGGGCCTCGTACGCGTCATAGGATCCATGGGTCGTACTGTTCGTGGACCAAAACCAGACCGCAATATGGACCGTAAACGGGCCAAAATTGGAACCGGCCGTTTATGGGCCCAGACCATAACGGGTCGTTAACAGGCCAGAAGACAACACAGGCTTAATTCTATCAACAAGCATGATGGGTTGTTAATGGGCCGGATTACAGGAGAGGATGAAAATGGCCCAACGGGTTAACGGGCCACAAATGGACCGATTGTTACCACGGGCTGAATTTGGCCCATTAGCATAATAGGCCAGTAACGGACCGTAAGTAATCGAGGGCCGGAAATGAGCCCAAGAATTTATGGGCCCTTAGAAGGCCGAAAGAAAACACGGGCTGGAAATGGCCCAACCGAATCATGGGCCGCTAATGGGCTCAAAGCAGTTTACTGTTCATGATGGGCCTGATTCACCATGGGCCGTTAATGGGCCAGAGATGCAAAAGGCCTCATGTGGGCCGAAAGACTTCACAGGCCATAGATGGGCCGAAAGTGACAACGGGCTGGAATCATATGGGATGGCCCACATGAGGCTACTGGGCCGAATTTTGAAAGGCCATAACGGGCCGTGAGTACCCGGGCCGTAAATGGGTTGTATGCGAACAGGCCGGTAACAGGCTTTCCATGGGCACCAGCTAACTTTTGACCAAGTCAAATGGGCCGGCCTTTTTAACCTAAATGGGCCACTGTTGGGCCACGCCACGTGTCGACGTATCATAGGCGTCTCTCGTCCAATGAATGGATGACATCTGTCGCAACGCCGAGCTGACACGTGGATCCACCGGCGAATGAGAAATTTACACGTGGAAAATTGCCATTGGTCAGGGCTGCTAACGGGTTATCAGATCCAAACCTGCACCCGATAGCTTAACGGCAACCCGTTATGGTGGATGCCACGTGTCGGTTACCCTTGATGAAAACACTTCCATGACGCGACATTTATCGTCATGGAAGTGGACACTTCCGTGATGATAATTTCAGTATTGTCATGGAACACTTCTACGACAGCACGAGTATGACTATCTTGATTCTGTCATAAAATTGTCACAGATGTAGATGCATGACAGAAAACTTGACCTACTATGACAAAGACGTATCATCACGAAAGTGTTTTTTTGTAGTGCATGATGCCAATATTAATTATGCTTATGAAGATGAACTTGCTATAGTTCCTTATGTTAAGAATAAAATTATTGCTATTGCACCCACACTTGATAGCTCCTGGAATGAAAAGCATGATTAATGATGCTATTATAAATTCTATTTATGTCAATCATGCTAATGATATGCAAAGCTACAAGCTTGGGGATGACAATTTTGTTATGTCCACTACTTATTGCAATGATCACGATTGGGGTGATAATACTTCTTATGATCTTGAAAATTTATTTAAGCCTCATGATGAATATGTTATTGATAATAATGTTTGCAATAATATTGAAAGTGGGTTTGGAAGAGTGTCAACTTTAGGTAAAAGGAATCCCACATATTTGGAGAGTGTCCAATCTTATGAAATTTTTGATAAAAGTGGGTTTGGAGAGGTCATGACTTTAGTTGATGTTAATCCCACTATCTTGGAAGATTATAAAAATTTTATGCATGTGGATCATAGAAAGAATATTGTTTATGATAGCTATATTGTTGAGTTTGATTATGATCCGACATGTAATTATTACGAGAGAGGAAAATATGGTTGTAGAATTCTTCATGTTACTAAATTGCCTCTCGTTATGTTGAAATTATTAATGCCTCATTCTTCCTATTTGCATATGCTAAATATTGCTTGTCTTGATAATTTGTTTTCTTATAAAATGCCTATGCATAGGAAGTATGTTAGACTTAAATGTGTCTGTCACATGTTTTATGATGCTCTCTTGGTGTTTCAATTGTTATCTTTCATGAGAGCATCATTGAAATCTCAAGCCTATCTTAATGGCTATAAAGAAAGAGCTTATTGGGGGACAACCCAATATCTTTGTTTTTTGTTTTGTGTGTTTAAACAATTGTAGCCTCTGTTATGATTGTGATTTTTATCTTTTAATTAGTGTTTGTGCCCAGTAATGCCTTTGGGATGATTTGGATGATAGTATAATTGATGCTATTTGAAAAACAGAAAGTTTTGCGCCCAGTGCTAGATTTTTGGTTCTGTACTGGAACGTCCGAAAAATCTGAAATTTTTACAAAGTATTGGCATATAATTTTTTTACGTTTTCCTAATATTTAAGAATTTTTGAAGTTACATAAGTATAGCTTTTAAATAGATCCTTACAGACTGTACTGCTTTAGACTTATTCTGTTTTTGTTGCATAGTTTGCTTATTTCGATGAATCTATGGATTGTATCGTGTGGTATAAGTCATGGAGAAGTTGGAGTACAGTAGCATTATGCCAATATTAAATAAGAATCAATTTATAACAGTACCTAAAGTTTAAGATTTGTTGGTTATACTAACGGATCTCACGAGGTTTCTCTTGAGTTTTGTGTGCTGAAGTTTTCAAGTTTTGGGTGAGACCACGATGGATGAAGGAATAAGGAGCGGCAAGACCCTAAGCTTGGGGATGCCAAAGGCACCCCAAGGTAATATTCAAGGAAGACCCAAGCGTCTAAGCTTTGGGATGCCCCGGATGGCATCCCCTCTTTCGTCTACAATCTATCGGTATATCACTTGGAGCTATATTTTTATTCATCACATGATATGTGTTTTACTTGGAGCGTCTTGTGCCATAGTTTTCTTTTCATCATTTGCTTTTTAGTTTGCCACAATCATACTTTCTGAACACACCTTTTTGAGAGGGACACGCATTATTCATGATTTGTTAGAATACTCTATGTGCTTCACTTATATCTTTTGAGCTAGGCAGTTGCTCTAGTGCTTCACTTATATCTTTTAGAGCACGGCGGTGGTTATATTTTAAAGAAATAGTTGCACTCTCATGCTTCACTTATATATTTTTGAGAGTCTAATAAATAGTAATGGTAATATGCACGGGTTATGAAATTGGTCCTAATATGATAGGTATTCAAGAAGGATATAATAAAAACTTTCATGTAGATCACTGAATATGATAAGTTTGATTCCTTACTATAGTTTTGCGATATTAAGATGGTAATATGTGGGAGGTACTAGTGGATTATTGTGGTTTAGTAAGAATATTGGTGTTATGGTTTGTGATTCCCGAAGCATGCACGTATGGTCTTTCGTTATGCTAAGAAGTTGGAGCATGATTTATTATTGATTGTCTTCCTTTGTGTGGCGGTCGGGGGCACGCGATGGTTAACTCCTACCAACCTCCCCCCTAGGGGCATGAGTAGTAGTACTTTGCTTCAAGGTCTAATAAACTTTCGCAATAAGTATGTGAGTTCTATATGACTAATGTGAGTCCATGGATTATACGCACTCTCACCTTTCCGCAATTTGCTAGCCTCTTCAGTAACGTGCATTGCCGTTTCTCACCTCGAGAGTCGGTGCAAACTTCGCCGGTGCATCCAAACCCAGTGATATGATACGCTCTATCACACATAGGCCTCCTTATATCTTCCTCAAAACAGCCACCATAACTACCTATTATGGCATTTCCATAGCCATTCTGAGATATATTGCCATGCAACTTCCACCGTTCCGTTTATATGACACACATCATCATTGTCATATTGCTTTGCATGATTATATAGCTGACATAGTATTTGTGGCTCAGCCACCGTTTATCATTTTCATACATATTACGCTACATCATTGCACATCTTGATACACTGCCAGAGGCATTCATATAGAGTCATATTTGTTCTAGTATCGAGTTGTAAATTTGAGTTGTAAGTAAATAGAAGTGTGATGATCATCATTATTAGAGCATTGTCCCAGTGAGGAAAAAACAAAAACAAAAAGGAGGCCAAAAAGAGCCCAGCAAAAAAATGAGAGAAAAAGAGAGAAGGGGCAATGTTACTATCCTTTTCCACACTTGTGCTTCAAAGTAGCACCATGTTTTTCATATAGAGAGTCTCCTATGTTGTCACTTTCATATACTAGTGAGAATTTTTCATTATAGAACTTGGCTTGCATATTCCGATGACGGGCTTCCTCAAATGCTCGAGGTCTTCATGAGCAAGCAAGTTGGATGCACACCCACTTAGTTTTTATTTTAAGCTTTCATACACTTATAGCTCCTAGTGCATCCGCTGCATGGCAATCCCTACTCCTCTCATTCACATCAATTGATGGGCATCTCCATAGCCCGTTGATTAGCCGCGTCGATGTGAGACTATCTTCCTTTTTTTGAGTTCCCCTTATTAATCTCTATCACCGCATTCTATTCCACCCATAGTTCTATGTCCATGGCATGCGCTCATGTATTGCGTGAGGGTTGAAAAAGCTGAAGCGCGTTAAAAAGTATGAACCAATTGCTTGATTATCTCCGAGGTTGCGCATGATAAATACTTTGTGTTAAGAAGATGGAGCATGACAGGATTATATGATTTTACAGGGATAATTTCTTTAGCATTTTATATTGAAAGACATGATTGTTTGTTAGTATGCCTGAATATTGATGTCTTTATATCAAATTATAGACTATTGCTTTGAATCATTCGGATCTTAATATTCATACCATAAAAGAGAATTACATGATGAACATGTTAGGTAGCATTCCACATCAAAAATTCTGTTTTTATCATTTACCTACTCGAGGACGAGCAGGAATTGAGCTTGGGGATGCTGATACGTCTCCAACGTATCTATAATTTTTGATTGTTCCATGCTATTATAGTATCAATCTTGGATGTTTTAAATGCAATAATATGCTATTTTATATCATTTTTTGGGACTAACCTATTAACCTAGTGCCCAGTGCCAGTTGCACTTTTCTGCTTGTTTTTGGTTTTTCAGGAAATCAGTTCCAAACGAAGTCCAAACGCTACGAAACTTTTTGACGATTTTTTTTCTGGACAAAAGAGACCCTAGAAGCTTCGGGAGGAGGCCAGAAGCCTCACGAGGAGGTCGCAAGGCAACAGGGCGCGGCCCCAGGGGGTAGCGCCTTGATGCCTTGTGGGCCCCTCGTGGATCCTTTTGACCTAATTCCACCTCTATAAATTCTCAAATATTGGGAAACCAACAGAGAGCCCCATGAAATAACTTTTCCGCCACCGCAAGCTTCTGTTCTTCCGTGATCCCATCTGGAGGCCTTTTCCGGCACCCTGCCGGAGGGGGAATCGATCACGGAGGGCTTCTACATCAACCTTGCTACCCTTCTGATGATGTGTGAGTAGTTTACCACCGACCTATGGGTCCATAGTTAGCTAGATGGCTTCTTCTCTCTCTTTGATATTCAATACAATGTTCACCTCGATCTCCTTGGAGTTCTATTTGATGTAATCTTATTTTGTGGTGTGTTTGTTTGATCCGATGAATTGTGGGTTTATGATCAGATTATTCATGAGAAATATTTGAGTCTTTTCTGAATTCTTTTATGCATGATTGTTATAGCTTTGTATTTCTGTCTGATCTATCCGTTTGGTTTGGCCAACTAGATTGATTTATCTTGCAATGGGAGAGGTGCTTTGTAATGGGTTCAATCTTGCGGTGTTCTATATGACAAAGTAGGGGACAAGACACGTATTTGTATTGTTGCCATTTAGGATAAAATGATGGGGTTTATTCATATTGCTTGGGTTTACTTTGTCTACATCATGCCATCTTGCTTAAGGCGTTACTCCGTTTTTATTAACTTAATACCCTAGATGCATGCTGGATAGCGGTCGATGCGTGGAGCAATAGTGGTAGATGCAGGCAGGAGTCGGTCTACTTGTCTCGGACGTGATGCCTATATACATGATCATTCCCATGAATCCATCATAACTATGCGGTTTTCTATCAATTGCCCAACAGTAATTTGTTTACCCATCGTATGCTATGTGTTCGAGAGAGAAGCCTCTAGTGAAAACTATGGCCCCCGGGTCATTTATCTATCATATATAAAATCCAAAAATACCTTGCTGTAATTTTATTTTATTTATTTTGTTTTGTAATTTATTTATTTATCTATCACTATCAGAATTAATCCTTGCAAGTAACCGCCAAGGGGATTGACAACCCTCTTTTTTGCGTTCGGTGCAAGTATTTGCTTTTGTGTGTGTAGGTGCTACTAACGAGGTTCTGTGTGGTTCTCCTACTGAATTGATAACCTAGGTTCTTAACTGAGGGAAATAGTTATCTCTACTATACTGCATTATCCTCTCCTCTTCGGGGAAATCCCAACGCAGCTCACAAGTAGCACCCAACACTGCTCCCTCTCTCTCCCCTCTCACTCGGCCCAGCCACGCGCCCGACACCGAATCACTATCAGATCGGCCGCCCTATCTAATCACCCCTCTCTCCCTCCCGCTGACACCCCGGACCCACCGACCGACTCCGACCCCACACGGTCACCTTCCTTTCTCCCCCGATTTCTTTCCTTCGCTGGAGCCCGCCACCGCCACGATATGGATCTCGTCGATCCCCTTCCTCCCACGCGTCACACCCCTCCCCAAGGCACCCCGCCTATATAAGCCGCTGCCCCATGTTGATTCCCAGCAAAAACCCCACCGTAGCCCCTCTGCCCTTGCCGGAATTGCTCGCCGTCACCACCTACTGCCGCCGCATGCCATTGCTCGCCGCCGTCGCTCTAGCCCTCCCCAGGCCATGCCGAGGCCACCATCGTCATCGCCGTCATCGACTATGCCTCTCCGACCACTTCCCCGAGCTCGAGGATCATCGGAGACATCGCCCACATCGCCACCCGAAGCCGTCGCTGCCGTCGACCTCGTCGGACCCCTCCTGTCTCCACTGTAAGCGCCGGAGCCGCCCTCCACCGTCAGATCTAGATCGCATGGCCTAGAATAGATGACTTAAACACCAGAAGCATTTTCTTTTAAAGTTCGGTCATCCGCCCGTAGCCTCTGCTCGGTTAACCTCTAGCTCAATTAGATGCTGCCACATGTACAGTAGTCGCTCTGTAGTTATTTTTTCCATTTTCTGTTTTAATTTTCAGAAATAGTTTCTGTTTTAGATTGCTTATATCTTTTAGAATTTTTAATGTTTTTGAGTGATTCTTTTTGCATTAGTTTTATAATTTTGTGTAGTTTATGTAGATTCAAATAGTTTTCATGTTTGACTAGTTTAAATTTGAATTTGATCAAATTTTAGTCAAACACTAAATTGCTAATATCTCTTAATTAAAAATAGGTTTTAATTTAGTTCTTTTTGCTATTGTTTTGTATTAGTTTAGTTTATATAGTAGAATGTTAATAATAATTTTTATAGTTGATTTGTTTTTGTTCTAAGTAGATTAAAAACAACACGTATATATGCTTGTTTAAGAATTGAATAAAATTAGTTTGTTATATTAAAAAGTAATTCTTTTTGCCACCTTAATTTAATTAACTTTAGTTTTTGTTAATTAACAAGAATTTAGTTTTTGTAATTAATTAATATTGTTTTAGTGCTATTTAATTTGTTTTAGTTAATTTTTGCTTATGCCATAACTTTCTTCATATAATAGCTATTAATTTAATTCTTTTTGCAAATTAATTATTTAGTAAAATACTTTCTGTTAGGTTATTAATTTTGTAGTTTCTGTACTATTAGGTATTTATTTAGATCTTTTAGTGTTGTTGTGATTGATTTGATTGAGCTGGTCTTTTCCGAGTTTTCTTTGAAGTTTTCTTTGGTTTTCTTTTGATTTTCTTTATGTGTTCTTTGTGAGTGTTTTACTTGTTGAATTCCTAAATTGTTAGTATGATTGCTTATGTGAACCATTGCTTGCTTCGTTACCGGAGTGCGAAGCTTGTTTCTACGAGTCGTTAGAATTTCAAGGTCGTCAACAAGGCAAGTCATTTGATCATGTATTTTATTTACCTATGTTTTTATTGCATTACTAAATCTTTCCCCCATGAATAGTAGGATATTGAACTTGAAACTTGAGGTAGTATCATGAGGTAGGAGAAACCCAATACCCCTGTTACCATTGCCCGGGAAGGGACACTATTTTCATTATTGCTACGCTCTAGTAGACGGGGGTTGGATGTATGATATAAGAGTGTCGTGAGGATAAATAATTCAAGACCTGCAATTCAAGACCTGCACGATGTTCAAGACTTCATGGACTCAATATACCTTTGGGTGGATTGGTTTTGCATCTGGCAACCTGATATCTATCATGGTTATGCCCGGGAATCCTGGTATCTACCTGTGATCACCCGACGGAATGCCACCCAGGCTCAAAGAGATGGATGAATACTTCAAGGCCGGAAAGCTTACCTGTGCAACCGCAAGTCATTATGGGCTCTGGCTTGGTTTACCTTAGTTGTGACTCTAGCTGGCCAATGCTACGAGATGTAGAAGAATGGTAGGATTGGATGGGCACTGGCATCTGCCGAATGATCACTCTGGAAGACCATGTTTCGGTCATCCCGTTCTAAAACACCAGGCAGTGCGAGGACATAAAGGGAGGGATCGAATCTTGCGGGTAAAGTGCGCAAAACTCTACAGAGTAACAACCTAATCAATTAGCCGTGTCCCTGGTTACGGACAACATGAGCACCGAAGATGATACTATCAGCCAGTCTCAACACAGTTAATAAATTTAATTGGGTTTTAATCATAACTTGGGTTATGAGAATTTGGTTGGCGGAACCATCTCATTAACAACCTTAACTAGCAGAACGTCTGTGCGTTGCTATAGGCTATAATGCATATAATGAATTAAAAAATAATTAAGGTATAAGGTCAAAGATCATTTCTCCCTCGTACGTTTGGACATGTTTGGACATCAAACGGGCGCTCAGTAGGCTCCCTAAAATTCAACTGTCTGGACAGTCCAGACTCCCCAAATCCAGACCATATGTGGAGGAGAAATGTGATTGTCCGAACTATATACCATGTTATCTCCAACACGTGGGCCCACCCCAAAAACCCCACCCCATGACGCACCCTTCCCTTTTCCTATCTAACCCTCCTCTCCCCGCTCGGTTTCCCATCATTGCGGAACATTTCTTGCTAGGCCTCCTTCTTTAAAATCCGATGACACCCACCTCAGCTTCGTCATGCGTTGCAACAGGGATGATTTTTTTTCTTCATATTTACAATATAATAGAGTGGGTTAAACTAACACATACTATTGACAGAAAACAACAAATAACTATAAAGATCGTTCTCAAAAGTCCATTCAACTTTGCGAATGCACACTGACCTGGGAGGCGAGTGGCAACCTGGACGTATTTCTAGTCACCAATAAATGAATTACCCATGTGTTGCATTTAATGGCTTGATTTGCAAATTGATTCGATGCTTGGTTTTCAAATATTTTTTCTGTTTTTTCTTTTCTTTTTGCTTGAGCCCATGAAGGTGGGTTTTCTTGTGCGTGTGGGGAGGTGGGAGTGGATGGGTTTTCGAAAGGGGGATCAAGGGTTTTATAGTAAAGATACGGTTGAAAAACTTCCTACTATTAATTATCTACATCCTAATTATGTGGCTGACTAATTAAATAATTACATTTTAGCTAAATTTCATAATTGATTTAGTGCAAAAAAAATTGTACTTAAACGACTTAATTAAATGCATGCGTAATCAATTATCTGGCTAATTAATTGCATTAATGGCTTGATTTCCAAATTGATTTGGTGCTTGGTTTTTAAATTGTGTTGTATCAATGACTAGGTGATACTTTTCATAATTAATGTGATCCTCTCGTTAAAGACTAGATAATACTTTTCATAATTAATGTGATACTCACGTCCATATGATGATACTCTCCATAATTAAAGTGATCCTTCCGTTCAACACTCGATGATACTTTTTATAATTAACGTGTTCCTCATGTCAAAAAAGTAATACTCTCCATAATTAAAGTGATCCTACTGTCAAACGCTCGATAATATTGTACATAATTGACATGATCCTCCTGTCCTAATAATGATACTCTTTATAATTAATGTGATTCTTTCGTCCAAAGAATGCTACTCTTCATAATTAATGTGATCCTCCTGTCCAACGCTCGATTATACTTTTCAAATTAAACAGACATATTAACTGTGTAGCTAATTAACACACATAATTAGCTGGTATGGCTAATTAATTGCATGCAACTGGGGGCAAGGCAGGAATTGGAGAAGAGATAACTGAGACGATTTTTGGGCATTAATGGCTGCGTGCGAAACCAAACCAAACCAAAGGACATACGAACCTACCATCACGACCACAGAATCCCCCTTTAGGAGTAGAGATTTTGTAGTAATTTAATTAATTTGATTCCTTTGAAGTAGGAAAAATATAGCTTTTATGCAAAATTAAACTTAGAGCCACCACCAAGCCATATTGCATATAGTGTTAGAGTTATTTTCATCTGCCTTTATCTGTGATCTTGCCAGTACATTCAATGTACTGACCTACGTGGCTACAACGTATCATGTTGTAGGAATTTCTACGACGAGTAAGAGTTACGTTGTAGGGTTACGGTCTACACTCAACTTGCCGTTGGCATTGATGGGACTCCACACCCTTATGAATGCTTTTCTGCTGTGTTATATGAGGCATACTCTGGATCTACGTTAACTTTCTAACATGTGATGTTATGGTATTTCATCGATGTACTGTGTGTGCTAGCATACTGATCCAGGGATAGCACAGAAAGCACAGAGGCACCGATCCATTTGGGTCGGGTCACTACATTACAATAGCAAGATCGTCTGTCTGCGTTATTCAACCGCTCAACTACCTATGCAGCACTGAGCGCAAGCCTATGCCTCGCACTTAAGGGAATGAAAAAAAATGGTTGGGGTTTTGAGAAGTCAAAAACAAAGAAAGTCTTGCATCAACGCATATGACCATTAGGCAATGGAGAAGGTCCTATGATCGATGTCAACGCAAGGAGTAGTGATCGCCATGCAACTAGGATGCACATAGAGCTATGAATATGTGAAAGCTCTCATATGGACTAAGTGGGGGTGCATCCAACTTGCTTGCTCATGAAGACCTCGAGCTTTTGAGGATGCTCGTCATTGGAATATACAAGCCAAGTTCTATAGTGTAGGTTCCCCACTAGTATGAAACATAAAGTTGGTGAAACTTTCTACTTTACAATACATGAAGTGGTGCTACTTTGAAGCACAAGTGTGGTAAAAGGATAGTAGCATGCCCCTTCTCTCATTTTCTCTCATATATTTTTTCTTTTTTTTCTTTTTCTTTTTTTTGGAACAGTCTCATGGACCTCATCCCCACTTTTTTAAGGACTCATAAGTCTCCACCATTCTTTTCCTCACTAGGGCACGCTCTAATAATGATGATCATCGCACTTTTATAATGACTCACTTCAATTGAATGCTATCATAACTCAAAACTGCAAACATGAGAGAAACTCTATATAATGAATGCCTCTGGCAGTGTACCAGTATGTGCAATGATCCGGCGTAGCATAGACATCAGAAAATGGACAAGCCATGAAAATGTCGAGCTAGCCATACTATGATCATGCAAGGCAAATGAAAACATGTCTCTAGTCATGTAATTAAAATGATGGTAGTGCATGGCGATATGTTCGGAATGGCTATGAAAATGCCATGTAGGTAGGTGATACGTCTCCAATGTATCTATAATTTTTGATTGTTCCATGCTATTATAGTATCAATCTTGGATGTTTTATATGTAATAATATGCTATTTTATACCATTTTTTGGGACTAACCTATTAACCTAGTGCCCAGTGACAGTTGTTGTTTTCTGCTTGTTTTTGGTTTTTCAGGAAATCAGTACCAAAAAAGTCCAAATGCCACGAAACTTTTTGACAATTTTTTTCTGGACAAAAGAGACCCTAGAAGCTTCGGGAGGAGGCCAGAAGCCTCACAAGGAGGCCACAAGGCAACAGGGTGCGGCCCTAGGGGCGTGCCCTGATGCCTTGTGGGCCCCTCGTTGCTCTTTTTGACCTAATTCCACCTCTATAAATTCCCAAATATTGGGAAACCAGCTGAGAGGTCCACGAAATAACTTTTCCACCGCCGCAAGCTTCTGTTCTTCCGCGATCCCATCTGGAGGCCTTTTCCGGCACTCTGCCGGAGGGTGAATCGATCACGGAGGGCTCCTACATCAACCTTGCTACCCTTCCGATGATGTGTGAGTAGTTTACCATAGACCTACGGGTCCATAGCTAGTAGCTAGATGGCTTCTTCTCTCTCTTTGATCTTCAATACAATGTTCTCCTCAATCTTCTTGGAGTTCTATCCGATGTAATCTTCTTTTGCGGTGTGTTTGTTGGGATCCGATGAATTGTGAGTTTATGATCAGATTATTCATGAGAAATATTTGAGTCTTCTCTGAACTCTTTTATGCATGATTGTTATAGCTTTGTATTTCTCTCCGATCTATCGATTTGGTTTGGCCTACTAGATTGATTCATCTTGCAATGGGAGAGGTGCTTTGTGATGGGTTCAATCTTGTGGTGTTCTATATCCCAGTGACAAAGTAGGGGACAAGAGACGTATTTGTATTGTTGCCATTAAGGATAAAACGATGGAGTTTATTCATATTGATTGAATTTACTTTGTCTACGTCATGTCATCTTGCTTAAGGCGTTACTCTATTTTCATTAACTTAATACCCTAGATGCATGCTGGATAGCGGTCGATGGGTGGACTAATAGTAGTAGATGCAGGCAGGAGTCGGTCTACTTGTCTTGAATGTGATGCCTATATACATGATCATTGCCATGAATCTGTCATAACTATGCGCTTTTCTATCAATTGCCCAACAGTAATTTGTTTACCCACCCTATGCTATGTGTTCGAGAGAGAAGCCTCTAGTGAAAACTATGGCCCCCGAGTCTACTCTTATAATATATAAGATCCAAAAATACCTTGCTGCAATTTTATTTCCTTTATTTTATTTTGCAATTTATTTTATCTATCGATCACTATCAGAATTAATCCTTGCAAGTAACCGCCAAGGGGGTTGACAACCCTCTTGCTCGCGTTGGGTGCAAGTATTTGCTTTTGTGTGTGTAGGTGCTGCCAACGAGGTTCTGTGTGGTTCTCCTACTGGATTGATAACCTTAGTTCTTAACTGAGGGAAATAATTATCTCTACTGTACTACATCATCCTCTACTCTTCGAGGAAATCCCAACGTAGCTCACAAGTAGCAGTAGTTATGGTGGCTGTTTTGTGGAGATGGGGTGCCTTATGTGTAGGAGAACAAGAGAAAGTCCTCCCATGTGTTTGGATGTACCTGCGAAGTTTGCTTCAAGTCCCAATGTGAGAGTGGGCAATGCACAGTACCGTAGAGGCTAGCAATAAAAGATGAACGGAAGTGCAAAAGGTTTTGAACTTGCCTAGTCATAAAGAACTCAAACACTACACAAGAGTATCGCGGTGTCATGTTGCATAAGACTCAAAAGCTAAGTACCCCGAGGGGATAGTTTGGCGGAGATAAACCCTATTGTGCGTCCCGGATCAACCAAAGATGTTGGGTTCATCAGCAAAAAGCCTCTTCAATCATTCAATCGCTAATCAAGCCACCACTAGAGTCCCCAACTTATGTAATTAGGTGATAGAAAGGTAACAGTTCAAAGGACTCCTTTTTTGGGTTTTTGATAAAAGAACATGGCAATGTTTTTCAGAAGATAGCAAGATTCCCACAAGCTAAGTCAAACAAGTGCAAAGCAAGCATGTCAAAACAGCGGGACACACTAATGCATAAAAACCATATGATGAAGTGCATTGCACAAGGCACTACACATGCAAAAGTAACCTCCCCACGCTTAGAACTAAACTAGGGAAAACTACGGAAGTAAAAAGAAAATGTAGTTGTTAAAAGAGAGTATAAGTGGTTACCTCCCCTAAGCTTAATTAAGCAAAGGGTTAGACACTTTTACCGTTGAGGTGCATATGACCTCTCTTCTAATAGACATGGAGCTTGCTTCAATTGATCTCTTTGTTATGGTCCCGTGTCTGCCCTCCAATAGAAACTGCTAGAGAAAAACTAAAAAGAAAACAAAATATTTTTGTTCTTTTCTGGTTTTCATTTTTTTTGTAGCACAAAGGATTAGCATCACAAGTGATAAAACATATGCCTCACAATGATCGGTTCGTCTACTTAAGCACCTTGCTTAAGTTGACAAACTAAGTCTAAGAGCATATGTCTCTTAGGTATTGATGAAGTGCATGTGAGACAAGATAAAGACACAAGTGTGTAGCTCCTAGGTGCCTAATTAAAAAGGGTGATCCTCATTTAAGGTGAGAAGCTCGATACTAAGCAAACTTTTATTTGAGCAAGGTTCGTATTGGAAAACTTTACCGGGCACTTGTCGGTGAAGTTCGCCATGATGAAGCAACCAAGTGGCTTGTGTGGGCCTTTTATACAGTTGGCACCATACCGTACACATCACCACATAAGGTCCAAGCCCCTGCGAAAATAACACACGAAATAAAAACATCGGTTCGGTATATGAACAGAGTTCGTATACCCAACCGGTAAAAAGAAACAAGGGAAAACATAGTTGCTATAGAGAATTATTGGCTACATGGTTTCAAAGGTAATAAACATTAATTAGAAAGCAAATAGTTGGTTAGAAAATACCTCATCGACCTCAGACGTCGAAAATGAACCAAATTGAGGTGTTATTGCCTTCATACGGGCACTCAAACGACCAGTTGCGGTTGTATGGAACGCCGTCATTCACTCTGTGGAGATGCTCGTTGTGGATGCTAGGTGAAACGACCGCTCGTACGGGCGCGAGCGCTCCTATGATGGGCCATCTTTTGCTCTGGTTCTCTTCTCTCTTATGGCCACGAGCTCATACGGGCATTCAAACGACCGGGCGGTCGTATGGAATGCCGTCTTTTCTCCTGGAGCTGCAGAACTTCATGAAAATTTTCGTGCTTCCTCCTCATGTTAGGTACATAGCAATTTTACAATAAAAGTAGGGGGAGGAATGTAACAAAAACAGGCTACCAACATGCTATAAATTTTACCAATGAAAACAACACAAAACCAACTCAAATAGCAACTACTCAAAGCAAAATAAAAGTGCCAGTGCAATCATGAATGCATCTAGACTCAAGACACAAAACTAAGAAAGACACCTATGGACTTCCAGGTTACCTCCCTGGCAGTGCTTTCTTTATAGCCATATAGTTAGGCTTTAGTGCTCCATAAGGTCATCGACCCGGATCCCAAGGGATATCAACCCCGAGCATGAGACCAGACTCCGATCCTAAGTCACATGTCAGGACCCCGATCCTAAGTCACACCGATCTAGCATGTGCTTGAGTAACTAAACTAAGAGAAACGGTGATCGAGAAGCAGCTCAGAACACGGGCCAGTTGTTGAAAAGAGAAATAAAAAGGCGCATCCACCCTGCACAGCCAAAAGCAGCTCAGAACATAGGCGTGGTGCCGTTACCAAAGAAAAGTAAGCAAGGGTTCATCAGGATCATATACCAGGTTCACAGTTACTTGAATATAGCTCACTGTTGTGGTTAATCATACATGACAGTGAAGAGGTTAATGATATCACTTTGTCGGTGGGGAGGAAACTGGCCTTGATATCCACTGTCAAGATTGTTGTTCCAAATTGTCTTGCTCCATAGCCTGTCAGTCCTTGCAGCACGCTGAGGTGTATAACTTGCTTTCTTCCTCTTACATACTCACGGATTCGTTGGATTCTCACCGTGCTTGTATCATCATACGAGTGACTTGAATGACCTTGGCAGCATGCTCACAATAAATATGATAGTCTGTGTAGCTGAACATTTGATTCCTGGGGCAGACACTTGGGTCTTGAGTAGCTCGTGTTTCTGACCCAACTGTCGTGGGCTTGACCCTTGAGTTGCACTGCCAACTCACTGTGAAATTTTGTCAACTATTTGTAGTATCGTACTGACGAAGATTGGATAGCTTGTGTTGGAAGCTGTCTGAGAGTAGCGTGTTGAGGAAGACTAAATAGCTTATGCTTGAAGCTTTTGCCGGGATAGCGTGCTGATGAAGACTGGGTACCGTGCTTCAGAAGCTTTTCCCTTGGTTGCTTACTGAGGAAGATTTGGTGACTTATGCTGGAAGCTTCCATTATGAGCTTCTCTGGTAGCGTGCGGAAGAAGACGGGGTTGCTTACTCCAGAAGCTTCTCTTTGTGATATGCAGACTGAATACCATATATATACCTTTGATATTCCTTTGACTGGAAATGCATTATTGTCTTGCACACAAATTGTTTTTCAGCTGGTTTAATCATTACGGCTGAGTAGCTCGTACAACTGATGTAAACTTGATGTTGATAATCATTCCAGAATATCATTTGTATTCCACCAGATATTCCAATACAACGTAGTCGGCTGAGAATTCCATAATGTGTAGCTGAGCTTCCAAATAATTGAATTCCTTACTGATTCTTCGAGTCCGGTGGCGGTTGATGAGCAACTTTCATAAGGGGAAATAAGGTAACACCGAAGGGCCAAAGAAAGAAGCAAAAGAAACGACTCAAACAAAAACACACACAGCATTAAGATTACATACAAGCAACATCACATTCTACAGCTATTCACCTCACTATGCATGCCTACTTAAGCACACAATTCTAGAGGGAACTCTGGCACTACGAGCTAATATGCTGTGGCGGTGTGCACGAAAGTGAATCAATGCATGGAGAGGTTGGTCTAAACAGAGCTACACCAAACGCTGGCTCAGAACCGGTTGCATCTGGACGGGCTAGGAGGTGAGGACGGACTTGGTGATCATGTAGCGAGACACGGATGTCACGACCACATCATCATCAAGTGTACGGAAGGGAACCGTACTCGTCCAGTGGATGGGGTGATAGAGTAGGATAGCGGTGGAAAGCAGGGTTTGCTGGCATTGCCCTTTTCTGATAACCAACACCAGTAAGGGTTGCCAAAGCGGTGAGTTGGATGGCAAGATCCGGGGTAGAAACATGTCTACCACCGAAACAATAGGTGTGGCTGAAGAGAAAATATTGGTGCGATACCTGTGCATCAATCCTGCAAATGGTCGACACCACAAGGTACCTTGGCATCACTCCGCTGGGACAGAGGTGACACCAAA
This sequence comes from Elymus sibiricus, assembly GCA_039707655.1. Lineage (NCBI taxonomy): Eukaryota > Viridiplantae > Streptophyta > Magnoliopsida > Poales > Poaceae > Elymus > Elymus sibiricus. The sequence goes on along the minus strand of CM077664.1, from coordinate 113,240,095 downwards.
CACCAAAAATATGAGTATGCAAAGCGGGAGGGTAGTGGATCGAAACCGATGCCACCTACACTCACAAGATCAACCGTTAGCGACAATATAATAAGTCTATATGCATGCTATGCAGCAAACAAATGCAACAACCAAATGCAACAAACAGGCTAGACTCTGAGCTACCGGTTTCTAACGCTCGCGCTGACTAGGGCGTCCTACAGCCAGACCTGCTTTGATACCAATCGTTGTGGCACCCCGGCTCAGAGAGACCGGAACACCCCGTATTCCAGCTCAACGATCAAGTCTTCTGGAATACGGCACTGCTTGGCATAGAACAAATCAGCTCTTTATTACGAATAAACGGGGTACAAGGGTTCGATATAACAAAGGTTACAGGGGCACGGAACATCTCGAAGCGGAATAAATTCTAGCAGTGGAACAACGGCGACGGTGATGAACTCCACTCCGCAGGGACTCTGGCTGGGACGCATCCTAGAGCGCAACCTCGGGATCCTCGACAGACAATCAATCACAGCATCACCTGCAATCTGGCATGACACGCCAGGTGAGTACTTTGAATGTACTCGCAAGCTCACAGCAACCAAAGCAATCAAGACATACAACAGCATGGCATTTACAGGTTAATCATCAAAGATGAACACGATACTACTAGAACAACATGAGCATGGCAACAACATGAGCAAGGCAACAACATGAGCATGGCATATACATATAATTCATGATATGAACAGGATGATACTAGCAATAGCATGCACGGGGGTCGACGTTTAAGGTCTCATGGACCAACTTACTCTGCTCAGAGGTCATCTCGTAACCACCTTAGGTGTCAATCTTTCTTACTGTCATGATCATCACACGATCACCTCCGGATCAACCAAGCTTTGTATCAACTATACCATCGTGATCATCACATGACCACACGAAGCTTGATCTCTACCTGTGATCATCGCATGACCACAAAAAGATCAACCAACTTCTTTCCTCATGGAACCGGGGTTGTTTATTATCCAGGTTATTATTTCTGTTGACCCATAGTGTGACCTACTACAAACTGTGTCCATGACCGAGGACGCGGCTATCGATGGATTATACACTCTGCAGAGGTTAGTACACTGTACCCACACCACGGAACTCATGGCCTCGTGCTCCCATTCGGGTGGACCAACGACGTTCCGACAAAACTAGTCTATTGCATGACACTCTCCCGGCCACTCCGACAAAATCCCCTTTGGGCTATGTCCTGGGTGACCCCGATGCCAACATGTGACATCCGCCACCTCTGTGGCTGCCACCGTCGTGGCCAAACATAAACATCGTCCCAAACGGGGATCTCGGATCCATACAACTTGGGTCCTCAAGGTTATGACTGCCTACCAAGCCAGGGTAGCGCCAGAGCACAACCTTCCCTCATAGGAGGCACCGGCGAGAGGCATGACAATAGACCACATTAGGGCCCCCCATAAGGCAAGTGTGGCTGCACTGGTTAGCTCGATTCGGTGGCACCATGACTCAGCCAACAGATTTGTTCAAGTTCGATTAATGTCAGGTTCACTTGAATGGTGATGAGTTGAGTCATAATAACATGATGAAATAACAATGCACATGAGCATGATATCAGTGTAACCATGGATGGGCAACATAATTATTTAACAACATAACATCAACAATGATGAAACATTTACTCTACGGGATGCAGATGAGCATGGCATAAAGAGGATCATGAATATCGCAAGTATTTTCATATCAAACCATAGCAATTCATATAAGCATGACATTATTACTAGCATTTGAAATGATTACAAGAATAATATGATAAGAATAACATTAGTAATTTATTATTTCACTTACTAGATGAGCATGGCATAAGCATAGACATGGACTCACAAGCATTTTGGAAGTATTAACAAAATCATTTAAATGAACAAACAAATATTAAATATTCAAGTGGAAACCATGGCTACTGCAATGCCATCATGCAAGTGGCTGTTGTGGCTTGCCTGGGGATGAAGGATTCATCGGGGTGAGGTGCGATGAACTCGCGGAAAGAATCGCCGGAAAAGTTTCCCTCTCGGCCGAGCTGTTTTAAGGGCAAGGGCAAAACGGTCATTTTCACAGTGTGACAACCTCATAAAAATGATACCATCGGAACGGGCTCGACGAACTGAGATCGTGGGCTTTGGAATGACCTGAATCGGAGTCTCGATTGCGGAGTTACGCCCGTTTATTCGTTAGGCAGAAAAAGAATAAAAATCTGTGCTTTTCTGCTGCTAACCCACGAACGTTCATAATTTAACTGTTTCGGCCGGCGGGGAAAAACAAAAAACGTATTCCACAAAATACGCTTTCGGTGAACCGAAAGCGCATTCAGGTCCAACGTTGTGGTTGAATACGCTTTCACCGGAGGAACACGTATTTTTGGGAATACGCCTTCACTTATAAAAATGCGCGGGCCCGGAGTCAACGCAGCTGTCTCGCTGATGGGCGGGTCCCACTGCCAGGCTGGGGTGTCATCTTCCTCCCGCGTGCTCCTGGCCGAGGCGGGGCGGTGCTCGACCGGTGGTTGCCGGCGACTCCGGCCACCGCTCGGGCCGTGCGACCACCCGTCGTGACCGGGGCAACGAGGCGCACCCGCCGGTGCACGGCATGGCTGCCAGGGAGCCCGGGAGCGAGCGGGGGCTCGGCCACGGTGGACAGCCGGCTCGGGCGATGTTGGGCGCGGTGGCTACAGGCCACCGGAGGACAAGGCTATATGCGGGGAGCTCCGGAGAGCTTCGAGGGTCTCTCAGGTGGAGGAAGGAGGAGGGGAGGAGGCCGGCATTGCTCTAATTTAAGAGGAGGTCGGCGGCGGCCATGGCGACCGTGGGGGAGAATGGAGGGCTCCGGGGCTCGGGGAAGAGGTTTGGGAGAGCTATGGGAGTGAGAGAGAGAGCTGTGGGTGAGGTCGAGGGAGCACGGGAATGGCTTAAATACCCGAGGCGCCGATGCCTTTGCCGGATGCCGCCACGGGCACTCAGGGGGTGCACTGACGTGCCCGCGTACGCGTGCGCACGCGAGGAGGGGTTGACGGCGACGAGTGAGGAGTAGTGGAGTGCCAGAGGAGGGCAGACGCGGGCAGTGCGGTGTCCGGTCGGCCACTCGGCCACTGTGCGCACACGGTCGGGGCTACCGTGGCGCGAGGAGGGCGAAGGAGCAGGGGGCCAGGGCACGAGCGAACGCAGGAGATTGTGGGCGACGCGGTAGACAAGGTGAGACGAGCGAGAGCGGCAGGGAGAGAGGTGCCCGAAGCTAGCCGACGTGCAGAGCGCGCCAAACACATGCCAACGGCGTGCACCGCGTGCAATGGCGAGAGGAGGGCACGTATGCCTGGCAAAAATTGTCAATCGTGTTGTCCCTCCAACATACAGTCCCACTGATGTGATGGCTCGGCCAAAGAGACTATGAGTTGATGGGAGTGGTCGACTGAAGTTTGCTGTATCCAACTTGGGCATGAAATAGTGATCAGATTAGAGGGGATAAGAGCTAACCAGGATGTCAAAGAGGTTTAGGGTAGGAAGGACTATGATACTGTGGATTTTGAAGAGATTTGGACCAGAATTTAACATAGTTGTTTTACAACTGCCAAATCTGGTCCGGAAGCTAGATCAGGAAGTAGCACTCACATGGTTGCTTGGGTTGGGCTGAAAATTTGTGGAGGGTGATCATTTAGGCATATGAAGGTACCATAAAAATTTCATCCCATTTGGACAAGTCTAAATGGTACTTCCTTCACAATGATCCACACATGACAGAAACTTGGGGGAATTTTGTGGAGAAAAATACTTGGCAAAATGATGTGAATTTTGTCATGCTCAAATGTTATAGGGATATTTAGGTCCTGGATTAATTTCAGAATTTTTGAAGCAATATCAAATATAGTTGCTTCACAAACTGAAATTGTGACCAGAAACTAAGATTTGAAGGTGTGCTCACCTAGGTTGTTGGATGGAGCTCAAATTTGGTGGAGAGTAATTATTTGATCATTTGAATGATCTGCCAAAATTTCAACTCATTTGGATTAACCTAGCTAGTACTTTCTTTACAAAGCTTCTCTCTGGACAGAAACTTTGGAAATTTGCTGAGGAAGATTTACTAGGCAAATGAAGCTGAATTTTGGCATGTGGAAATAATTTGGGTATGAGAGAGTTCCCAAAAAATTTGAGGGCAATCAAGAAAAGACAAATAGCACTTCCTTCACAAAGTGCCATACTGGACAGAATGGAAAATGAATATCCCTGAATTATTTTTGAACTAGGCAAGGATGGATTTTGGCATATTGGTGGAAGATATGATCCAAATAATTTATGAGAATTTTGTGGGAATTTTTGGAATGACAGAAATATAGGTTGCTTCACAACCTAGAGCAAACAGGGTTATTCCTTTAATAGAAAAAGGAATATTCCCAAGAAATAAATATTGGGGTTGGGCTAAGATGGAAATGACATGGCCTAGGGATAGATTTGAGAGTGAAAAACCACTTGGAAGTGGCAGGAGAGAAAATCTGCCCAGGTTTCAAGACCACATAGCCACGGAAAAAGAACTCCAAAAAGAAAATTCGAAGAAATCCAAAAGAAAAAGAAAGGGCTAAAAATCGGGGTGTTACATCTTAGTACTACCGGGATGAATCATGAGAGGAGATTCATGAGCCTCCTTAGGGATCAGTTCTCGAAGATGTTGCTTCTTGGGAACCACCAGGCGGTTCTCGAAGAAAACAACACCTCGGTCATCTATAGAGAAACTACCAGCAGCTCCCTTCTTAATGTTATCCTTGATCCGGGTAATACTTGTATCATATTGTTGGCTAGTTATGATCTGATCCTCAAGAGTAGGTTTCGCCACAAGGGTAGAAAGGGATCCGTGAGGAGCAATGTGAAGGTTAAGCTTATAGAATTCCTCAAGGAGAAGTGGTTGACCCTGTTGCAACATGAGATTGTTGCAATAGGACTTAGGACTTAGTGCATCAGCCATGACATTGGCCTTACCTGGGGTGTAAGTAATCCCTAAGTCGTAATCCGAGATCAATTCCAACCAACGTCTTTGCCTAAGGTTCAAATCTGGTTGGGTGAAGATATACTTGAGACTCTGGTGATCGGTGTAAATCTCGCAACGTTTACCAAGAAGGTAATGTCGCCATGTCTTAAGTGCATAGACTACGGCTGCAAGCTCTAGATCATGTGTAGGATAATTATCCTCATGTCGATGCAACTGTCGAGATGCATAGGCAATCACATGGCGATCCTGCATGAGAATGCAACCTAGTCCCTGTCATGAGGCATCGCAATAGATAACAAAGTCCTTAGTGAAATTTGGTGGCACAAGTATGGGAGCAGAAGTCAGGCGTCTTTTCAGTTCCTGAAAGCTATGCTCACACTGTGGGGACCACTCAAACTTTTTATCTTTCTTGAGAAGTTCAGTAAGAGGCTTGGCAACTTTGGAGAAGTTCTCAATGAAGCGGCGACAATAGCTCGCTAGGCCAAGGAAACTCCTAACTTGTTTAACCGTTTCAGGTGGAGTCCAATCAAGAATGGCTTGAACTCTCTCGGGGTTGACAGCAATGCCCTTACCAGAGATTATGTGGCCTAGGTAGGTCACTTCTGGCAACCAAAATTCACACTTTGAGAACTTGGCATAAAGGCGGTGCTCTCTGAGTTTTTCTAGCACAAGTCTGAGATGCTCGGCATGTTCTTCCTCGTTCTTCGAGTAAATAAGGATATCATCGAGGTAAACCACGATGAACTTATCCAAGTACTCCATGAAGATCGAGTTCATCAAACGAGAGAATGTGGCTGGAGCATTGGTTAGACCTAAAGACATAACGGTGTACTCGTACTGGCCATAACGAGTGACAAAAGTGGTTTTAGGAATGTCCCCATTCCTGATTTTGATTTGATGATAGCCTAACCTCAAATCCATCTTAGAAAACACTGAGGATCCAGCGAGCTGATCATACAGATCGTTGATCCTGGGGAGCGGATACTTGTTCTTTATCGTGACCAAGTTAACGGGACGATAATCTACAACCATTCAATTTGTGCCATCCTTCTTCTTGACGAAGAGGACGGGACAAGCCCAAGGAGAAGAACTAGGACGGATGAAACCCTTTTGCAAGGACTCATCAGGTTGTTTCTTAAGCTCAGCTAGCTCTAAGGGTGCCATCTTATAAGGCCTCCTAGAAATTGGGACAGTTCCTGGAATAAGTTCTATCACAAATTCTACATCCCTGTCAGGTGGAATGCCTGGCAGTTCTTCTGGAAAGATATCCGGAAAGTCTCGGACTACCGGAACATCTTCAAGGTCTAGGAGAGGGCTAGCATTAAGTGAATAGAGTTGACGCTCTGCAACTCTAGTTGAGACAGTGACTAACTTGGCAGATGGGTGTGTAAGCTGGACGGACCTGGTGAAACAATCAATTTTGGCATGATGAACTGTCATCCAGTCCATACCCAAAATGATGTTGATATCTGAGGACTAGAGAGCTATCAAAGAAGCAAGGAATACAAGTCTATCAACACGAATTTCATTGCCATGGCTTACTCTAGTAGTTTGCCATCTAGACCCTGGAGTTTGGATTTCAAGCGGAGTTGGCATATCACAAAATGACATGTCGTGCAAACGAGCATAGCCTTCGGAGATGAACGAGTGAGATGCTCCAGTATCGAATAGAACTGATGCTGGATGACAATTGACAAGGAGTGTACCCAGAACGACATCTGGATCATCATGAGCTTCTTTAGCTGAGACGTGATGTACACGTCCACGTTCAATGGGAACTGGCTTGGCACAGATCATCTTGCTTGATGGCTTACCACGACCAACAGACTTCTCAAATTGGGGTGGAGCATAACTGGTCTGAGGGCAGTCATGTGAATAGTGTCCTGGCTCTCCGCATGTGAAGCAAGTCCCGGAAGTAGGACGTGGGCCCGCATTGGCAGGCGGTCCACCAATAGTTCTGGGTGGAGCATATGATTGAACTGGGCGAAGCGCCACATAGGATGGCCTCGGTGCATATTCGAGTGGAAGTGCAGTGTTCGGAATCCAAATCGGGCGCTTTTGAGAACCAGAGCCGGAGGTAGAACCCAAGTCACGGGTGTGCTTACGAGACTCCTCATAAGTGAGCTTAGTTGTCTCTGCATTAATAGCCTTGTTCACAAGAACCTGGAAAGTATCACAGTGGTGTAAGTGAAGATCACGGCGCAACTTAGGGTTGAGACCCTTCCGAAACCTAGCATGCTTCTTGGCGTCTGTGGACACTTCTTCTGTGGCATAACGCGCAAGGTTCCCAAACTCTCTGCTGTAAGCATCTATAGCCATCTTACCCTGGGTAAGATTACAGAACTCTTCTCTCTTGCGGTCAATGAGACCCTGAGGAATGTGATGCTCGTGAAAGGCCTCAGTGAACTCTCTCCAAGAGGTGATCTGACTAGATGGAAGCATAGCCTCATAACTCTCCCACCACAGACTGGCAAGACCCTCCAAATGGTAAGTAGCATAGGTGACCTTGTCACCTTCAGCCACGTTCGCGGAACGCAGCTTATGAGTGATGCTACGGAGACAATGATCTACATCGAGTGGCTCAATGGAGTGATGGAAGGTGGGTGGGTTCAAGTTGATGAAGTCGTGGATGGTCACTGACTCACTGGGCTGATGTGCGGTGTTCTGCTCAATACGCGCCAACAAGTGGTTAGTCTCATGCTTGTTCCTCTCAACCTCTAACATGACTTCTGCCAGAGAAGGCAGATCGGGAGGATCCTCAGCAGCTCTACTACTGCTAGCCTGACTCAGACCACGACCAACAGCGGCTCGAGTGGCGTGCGACATCCTGAGGAACAAAACCACAGGATGAACAAGGATGGAATCAGCATCAACTATAGGATGCAGAATGTAGTGCAAGTGCATTAGAGTCTCTCGAATTCCTTGGACAAATTGGGCAGCATAGCGGCAGTAAAATGCTCAAAACATGAGACATCCTGCAAATACGGGGTAGTACCACACTCGACATCATAAGCTCAAGGTTCTGTGACAGTACTAAACATTACTACACATGAAGTACTTGAAAACTGGAACATGACTCTGATCAACCATTCCTATAAGTCTACGGAATAGTAACTCGTGATCCTGATAGATAGATCAGAAGCCTAGTTTCTTAACCCCGTAGAAAAGAAGAGGGTGACTCGGAATCAGAGGGACACATGATAAGGAGTAAAAAGAGCCTTACGTTTCCCTCCACAATCAATTCCCCTAAATAACTAAAGCATTTCTAGACTCGACTTCGACCAGTTTGGCTTGGTAATCCTACAGTCAGTCAGGCTCTGATACCAATGCTGTCAGGACCCTGATCCTAAGTCACACCGATCTAGCATGTAACACATCATATCACTTTGCGACCTCACGCACGGTATTCCCACGGCTGCAGCCTTACCTTGGCCGGGACCATTTGCGCCTTTTGGCTCACGTATATGATTGTGTCGCAAGCATCCATATGACAAAGAACCCGAGCTGACATGACTAGTCGTAAACCAAGGTGGCACAAACTTACAGGGACAGGCATACATGACCAAGCAATGCACGTGTCGGTCATCAACGTATGAACCCAAGTCGTAGCAAGCTACAAGGACTTAAAGGAACACTACATGACATTTCCCCGTGGGGACATACACAGGAGCAAAGAAGGACACATGCCGGTCAATCCATGTGTTTCAGATGGAAGCACTTGGAGGCATTTCCCCATAAGGAAGGCTACCAAGAATAAACAACTAGGTGTCGGATCCCACACATACCAAAGCATTTCAATAACATGCACACAATATGCTCGATATGTGTAGATACAACATGGCACCACAACATAACTCTACAACTCAAAGTATTCCTTCAAAAGGCTCCAGGGAGCCATAAATAGCATGATGTTACAAACAGGGGTCTCATGACCCAACATACAACGTCATACAAGCAACAAGCACATGCGGAAGCTTATCCTGTCTGAGTACAGACAACTACAAAAGAAAAAGGCTGGGAAGCCTGACTATCTACAAGACCCTCCCAAGGGGTCAAGATCGTAGCTAAGGTACAAACTACTCGTCGAAGTCCATGCGGAACTACTAGTGAGACCGAAGTCTCCTCTGCAAAACATAAATTAAGCAAATGTGAGTACAAAGGTACTCAACAAGACTTACATCAGATCCTATCATACATGCATTAGTATCAAGAAGGTACTGTGGGGTTTAGCTGCAGCAAGCCAGCTTTGACTCAGTGGGTAACCTTTACTACGACTACCAATAAATTTCTTTGAGGTGAGGAAGCGCACACGAGTCCACTAATCACCACAACAATACACTACTATGGATCCACCCCCATCTCCCTACAAGAAGGCCATCCATAGCACTCACACTTATCTTGCGCATTTTATAGTATCCACTTCAAGTTTTCTATGAACCATATAAGTCTTCCAAGTAGTCCATATCCGCAGACACGGCTATTCGAATAGATCATATTACCCTGCAGGGGTGTACTTCTTCACACACGCTCCCACCACTTACCACCATATACACGTCATGTATCTCGGCAACCTTCAAGCGGAAGCCTGGCGAGGGTGTCGGCCACAACCTGACTAACCACACAAGTCTCTAGTCCAGGTTTATCGCCTATTTGAGTCTGACCCGCAAGGAAGTCCGGCCGAGGTTTCCACTACGGCCCCAAACGATGTGTGCAGGGTTCCCAAGTCCACCATCCGGGTGCCAATTGGTACACCGGGCCACTGTGCCTAGTCTATCCCAAGTCCACCCTGCCGGGTGCCACTTGGTAGACAATTAGCACTACCTACAAACACCAGAAACTAGTTGCAACTCCTGGACAGAGATCAAGGTGGTTAATAAGGCGAGAGAGTCAATTAAGGATCCCAATGTGTGGTAGTAACTAGTCTTGGATAACATACACAGAACTCAGTTCTTAAGGACGGCCTCAATGAGACAACCCACCATGTACTCCTACATGGCCTCTCATCGCTACCTTTACCAAATCGTGTTCACACACTTAGCTCTCAGCATCAGAACATAGCATATCACTCTGATCCAATCCTGATGAATCAGACCTGACACAACTCTAAGCAATAGCAGGCATGGCATGGATAGTTCACATCATGGCTCAAGCAACTCCTAATCATGCTAGGAGGTTTTGACTATTTATTGTGACAATGACAGGTCATGCAGAGGAATGGGTTCAGCTACTGCAACAGGTAACAGTTGAATCGTTGTTGTCCTAATGCAATAAAAGAGAGTAGGAGCGAGAGAGTGGGATTGTATCGAAATGACCAAGGGGGTTTGCTTGCCTGGAATATCAACACGGTAGCACTGCTCCTCCGACAGATACTCAAAGTCACTCGCGGGAGGAAGACCTATTGGGAAGAACAGTACCGGAGAGGCAATCAATACACATCAAATGCAGCAATATGATGCATGATCATGACAAGTCAATTATGCTATGTTTTTGCCCTAATGCATCTAGTCACAATTTGAATGAAGTCCAAATGAGCCAAGGGTACATTTGCAAACTCCAAGTTAGTTATTTAAATAGCCATTATTATGTTTCCTCACATTTAGTGGGTTTAAGTTGCTTAAACATGTATGAAAATGTTACAAATGGATTCTTTGGATTTTTCTGATAATTTTTCATATATAAATTATTTCAATCTGAGCTACGGTTAAATTTCTATGAATTTTTGAAGTTTATACAATTTTCTGGAATTTCCTGGTTTAAATTTAATCTAGAAAATCATTTATTGTGTCAGCATGATGTCAACACCGCGTCAGCAGGTCAACGGGGTTGACCCAGGTCAAACCTGACCAGTGGGGTCCACCGGTCAGTGACCCAGGGGCTAATCCCGGTCAAACCCGTGCTGACTGGGGTTTGACCAGCGGTAGGGCCCGCTGTCAGTGGCTGTTAGGTGGCTAATTAGTGGTGTTAGCCCCTAATGACCATGCCACATCGGCAGGGTTTCGCCGGCGATGACCCGACACGGCGGCGCTTACCGGCCGGACGTTTCCGGCCACGTGGGCGGCAGGTGAGGCCACCCGGGCGTAGCCCACGCTTGCCCGCATCCAGGGGGCAGGTGGGAGGTCGCGGGGTGGTCGAAACTTGCTGGAGCCAAGCTCGCGGCAGCTGCCGGGGCTCGGGCTCGAGCGGTGTGGCGATGCAGTGCACTAGGGTGCGGGTTAGGTTCGGGAGCTCACCCTGGTGCCAGCAGGGGCGGAGGTGAGACCGGGGACGCGCTGGAGTTAACGGGGCGGAGACGGCGATCTCCGGCGATCTGAGGAGGACAACGACGGTGTTGCGGCATTGCAGGGGCTCCCGCGGTGCGTGGCTCATCGGGGAGATGTGGGGCAGTGCTGTGCAGCTTGTGGGCACGGTGGGGAGGCAAGAGGACGACGGTGGCCACGCAAAAAGCGAGCGGCGGCGACGGACGCGTTCAGGCCCGAGCGAGAGAGAGATAGCAGAGGACGAGGGGGGAGAATGGTGAGGCGTCGGCTCGATTCGCACGGCGCCGGAGAAAACGTCCACGCATCCAGGCTCGCTGGCAAGCAAGAGATGGCCTGGCACGTGCTCGCGCGCGTCGGCCACGCGCGCGCCATCCTCCTGGCGGGAGGTAGACGATGACTGGTGCAGGCCAGTCAGACTGGGCTGGTTCGACTGGGCCGCCAGGTAAGTTGGCCAGGTAAGTTCCTCTTTCTATTTATTTTCTGTTTGTTTCTCAAAAAAAAATCTGTTTTTCTTTTTCTGCTGTCTGTTTTGATTTAGTAAAAATACCAAATCAATTTATTTACTTCTGATAATTTTTGTAGGGACTAGGTGGATTATTCAAAAGCCCCTCCCCAAAATTCAGAATTATTGGAGCTAGTAAATATTTTATAGGAATTAATAGCCCCATTTAAAATACAATATGAATTGATTCAAAGCCCAAATATGTCCTGCAAAAACGTGAACCATTTTTGGTAGATGCTTCCACCTTAATCCAGAAATGATGAACATTTTTAAATGGCATTTTGAGTTCATTAAAAATATTTTAGTTGAACCTACTTATATTATATGGTGCTAGGGTTTGATCAATCCCCATTTCAATTTAATTTGAAATTAAACATGATGCAAACAAGTACTTAGCTAGCCTAGGTCATACCAGAAGCTAGGGATGTGACACATCACCACAAGTATGATGCTGACAACACATGATAAACATGGCTCTCTAATTGTATCACTAAGCCACTTGTATATGATCTTGCATGGGCGGAGCCATTAAAGTATGCATCCCCACTAAGGTTACCACGTACACTCGTGCCACCACCGTGCTTTACCACTCCGGTTATCACAATGATGATTAAGGGGAGTGAACTCCCCGTGGTCATGGCATTAAGTTCTAGGGTTCTAAACTAATCCCTATTGCAATGATCAGGGACGAAGCGAGAATAGGACTGTCACCACCTACCCTCCACAACTACCCTTCTCACCAACATAAATCACCTCAAGTACAAAAGTGGCTAATGTTGTGTGGGCACCCTTCACAACACCATGAGACAATCAACGCAATACATATAAAGAGAATATTGGATCGCTTATTCAACAAGGTACTAATCATGCAAGGGTTCATCCAAATCCTCAAGAACTAATACAACTACTCAAACATAGGAGAGGGAGAAGGCAAGTTACAAGCTGGCATGGAGCCGGTGGAAGAGAGGAGCATGGTGGTGATGGTGATGGCAGTGGCGGCTGCGGTGGCGATGGTGATGGTGGCGGCACCGGTGATGAAGACCGCACTGGCCCGAAGGCTGGTGCTCGCGGTGGAGGCTCCCCTTCTTCTTCATCTTGGCTTGGCCCTTCTCTTCTCTATGGAGGTGGTCTTGGAGCAGTAATGGAGATGGATGACAGCTACGTGGATGAATGAATGTGTTGTTCCCAGCAGCTAGGGTTGGAGGCGCATATATAACATGTCTCCCGGTGTCTCCTCCGTTGATGTGGTCCTCCAAGGGCTCAAGATGAGCCTTATATTCTCCCAATCCCTTCATTATGAGCCAAGGATCCCGTGGGAACAATTCGGGACGAAATTGGTGAAGAATCCCGTCTAGAAGGGCAACTTTCAGAGCTGTCTGCACATCAAACGACTGCCGAAACGACCGCGCGCAGTCATTTGAAACGCCGTCTTTCGTGCTATCTTTTTGTGCAATCTCTCTCCGGTAAAACGGCCGTCATTTCTACATACGAACTCGGAATTTGATGTTCTTGGGCTCGTTGGATTCGTATGAATGACACCGATCCATTTCTGGTAGATCTTGATTTGGAGCACTTTGGAAAAATGACTTTTTCCAACCTTCGAAATGGCTAAGTCTGACCCCTGGCTGACTCCATATTGAACCCATCCTTGCTCCTTTCATCGTGCTTGGTCCTAGGTTGCTCAAATACACCTATAGACACAAGAAAAGAAGGAAAACTAATAAAAACCAAATGAATACACAAATGTGCAATGCTCACAATGATAAGTGCAAAAACCGGTAATAATGCATAATGGACATATATTTGGTTCAATGGAACATAATATATGAAGAGAACATGCAACATATGAGCTCTAAAAATGCGTAAAATATAGAGCCATCAAGGAGCAGTAGGATCTTCAGGCATATCTACTATCACAAGATCAATCATGACAGGGCAATCATTTATTTGAACTATAACTCCATGCTTAATGCCTACTGCCTGAGTAAAAGTAGAATTGGCCATATTCAATCGAATCTCATTAGTAACATAAGGACCTAGACCGAGACTATCATAAACAGACTTAGGCATAGTGGAAACACTAGCCCCTAGATCACATAAATCATTAAACTTATTCAAACCAATCTCAATCTCTATAGTAGGATCAAAAGCATCTTCTTGGTTGGCCAGTAACTTACTATAAAGCTTCTTCCTTTCATCATCAAGTTCACGTACCTTAGCTGCAACTTGCTCAACAAAGACATTATATGCCTTGTTATTAGTTACCTCAGGTAGTGGGTATTTCATCGATATCATCTTTACGAAGTCTGCAATGATATAATTACATTTTGGCACATGGCTTGTGTCCAATTCTTCGGTGTTCTCTTCGTTGCTTCTTACCATCTTGACATCTTCAACCGGGTTAGGCTCCGGTTTACCTACAAACTTAGCTAGGATCAATGTTTGGCTCTCTGCAATTTTAGCCACTTGTGCTTCCATATTCTTGGATCTTCTTTCAAGTATCTGCACATCATTTGTTAGTCCAACAATCTTACTGTCAGTTGACCAAGTAAGTTCTCATGATTCTTCAAAATATTTTTGAAGTTTTCATTCTGCTCAGTTTGACTAGCAATGAAACTTTTAAGAGTATCTTCAAGAGTATTTCTAGTGCTGCTACTAGCTACATTAAAATTGTTTGATGCTCCTCCATTACTAAGATAAGGAAGTCTAGGATCATAACCATTATTTTTCCAGTTTGGATTATAGCTATTGCGAGCAATAAAATTCACATCACTAGTTTCTTCGTTAGTGATGGCATTCATGTTTACCTCTTCTTTACCTTTCATGATGAAGATGAGTTCATCAAGTTTGGCTATCAACTCCGCACTACTTTTTTCAGTTGCATTCACCCTCTTGGTGGTAGCTCTTTCAACATGCCACTGGGCATGGTTCTCTTGCATATCATCAAGTAGTTTCTTAACATCATCTATGGGCTTTCCCATGATTGTTCCTCCTGCAACTGTATCAAGCATAGTTTCTGATATGTGATTTAAACCATTATAAAACATATGAAGGATTAACCACTCCTCCATTCCATGGTTAGGATAGTTCATTGTGGCTTCTTTCATTCTATCCCAGGCAAGCGCTAGTGGCTCACATTCTTCCTGCTTGAAACCTGTAATCTGAGAAAAATGCTGCATAATTTTTGCAGGTGGACAAAACTTAGATAAAAATTTGCTGCAACAATCAGCCCAAGAAGTTATATTGCCTCTAGGTAAAGCTAGAAGGCATTCTTTTGCTTTTCCTCTCAAAGAGAAAGGAAATAGACGCAACATCAAAGCGTCAGGGTCATAATCCTTAATGCGTGTCATGTTGCACAATTCAGTAAAATTATGCAAGTGCATACCGGCATCTTCAGAAGCAGACCGGAAGGGAGCCGACATGGTGGGGCGCGGCCATGGGCCGCCGTCGCCACGCCGCCATCATCACCATCATCATCCACACTGCCGCCATCATCACCATCATCATCCCTTCTTCCTCCTCCATCACGGTCTCCGTGATGGGTTGTAACAACTCTTGAACCCCCCTTATATGTGATGTTATTTGAGTAATTGTTGGCTATGGGTCGGTCGGTTAGTAGGTGGTTATTTGATATGTGTTGTCTAATTATGCGTGTTGCTTTGTGTTGCTTATTTACCTTCAGTAACCTAGAGATGGGAGATGTCCTATCCATTGGCGTAGTTGGAGATATCCAACTCCCCAGGCCACACATGAAGTATATAGATGGTTGTGCAAACCGATTGACCTGCGATGTGACAGGTGCAGATATCTTGAGGGGAACACAATTATTCTAGGAGCACGGTTGTCCATAGAACCTAATGCCTTCGTCCGGTCCTCAAACCACGGGGACCTTAATGTCTTTTTGTTAGCCGTCTCTGGTATGGGACACGAAGTAGGATGAATGAGTTATCTCAATATAGCATGTCTTGAAAGATAATGTTATGTGAGGGACCGCCCACCAGAAGTAGACTACTGTATCCTATAGTGCAAGTACTAACTTAGTCACAACGTGACATAGTCATAAAACCCTAACTCCATTCTGCGCCGGTACTGAATGAGGCTGTACCTAGATGCCAGCAATCTCATCTAAAACATCACATACTTCTCTTAGTTTATTTCTTCCGCTTAGTTTAGTATTTATTTCCCGTTCTCTCTAGTTTAGTTTAATTCTTTGTTTTTACCTTTCCCTTTCAACTTACTTAAGTGAGCTATTTCCAGACTCTGGTTTGGGTGTGAGCATGGTTGTGTTAGTGACAACACAGCTACGGGGATTGTGGTGTCAACCTATTCACTCCCTGTGGGATCGACAAACCTTACTTATCACGAAATTGCTACATAGCCCTGTGCACTTGCAGGACATCAAGCTTTTTCTGGTGCCGTTGCCGGGGAGCATAGCGCTTGGCTATTACTTTCCCATTCACATTTAGTTTGCTTTTGTTTGTTGCAAAATTCTACTAATCATGTCTTCCGAGATTTATCTTAATGGACAGATGAAAACTGCGATGGAGGACAAGAGGGACATAAGCCCACCATTGGCTATTGATGACGAGAAGATAAAAGAATGGCTCCAAAAATTGGACAAGTGGTCATCATTAATATGTGAAGAATATTCAATCACTTGTAAAGATTGTGGAACCGAAGGGCATTTCACTTATCAATGTAAGTACAATTATGATTCAGTGCTAGCAACTTATAATAGTGAAGATAAATGCAATGCTAGTATGGAGGTCATACAAGTTGTACTCTATATGGGTGCCCATGAGGTTTCACAATGAATAGGAGGGCCAGGGGCTCATTGCATTGTGCTTCATAGCGCTTATGTACAATTGCATCCTATTAGTCTCTTTTGCATTGATAATTTCTGCAATAATGCTTTAGTGATTGACATGCTGGAGCGAGTAGCTACCGCTTGGGAGGAAAAGAATCTTTTGCATGACTTGCAGGAAAATGAAGAGGAGGATGTGCCCCCTACAAATGCCATCTGTAGTAATGACTCATATGATGCCCAAATCCTCGATGAAAAGTCTCGAGAGGACTTTGATTGTCTTAATGAATTTACTGAAGTCATTCATAACGATGAGCAAGAGTTGCAATCTTCAAAGGGTGAATCACTGGCTTCAACAGAAAACCATGAAGTGTTCACCCACAATGATAGCCATGGTAAGAATTTAAATTTATATATCTCTCTAACCCTCTTGTTGCAGATAGATGAGGAGACATGGTCAATAAGCTCGGTGCATCGGTACTCACCAAAGAGCGAGTATGAATTTACTTATATGATGCCGATGCACCATAAGAGAGTGCGCCTCCGACTGAGCTCTACTATGAGGTGCTCCAAACCCCGGTCAGAGGTAGGCATCCAACTCAGGGTTGATATCCTTTGGGATCCAGGTGGATGACCGAATGGAGCACCGAAGCCCAGCTACATGACTATAAAGAAAGCATTGCTTGGGAGGCAACCCAGAAGTAAGTAGGTGTCTTTCTTCGATTTGAGTCTTTGAGTCTAGTTGCATTCATATTTGCATTGGCACTTTTATTTTGTTTTGCGTAGTTTCTATTAGAATTGGTGTTGGAATAATCTTTGTTGGTAAAAATTTAGCGTATCGGTAGCCCAATGTTTTGCTACACACCTCCTCTTATTTTTGATGTAAATATGCTATGTTACTAACGTGAGGAGGCAGCACAAAAAATTTCACGAAGTTCTGCAGCTCCAGGGAAAAATACAGCGTATGATGACCCACAAGTATAGGGGATCAATCGTAGTCCTTTTCATAAGTAAGAGTGTCGAACCCAATGAGGAGCAGAAGGAAATGACAAGCGGTTTTCAGCAAGGTATTCTCTGCAAGTACTGAAAGTAGCGGTAACAGATAGTCTTGATAGCAAGATAATTTGTAACAAGTAACAAGTAGTAACGGTAACAAAAGTGCAGCAAGGTGGCCCAATCCTTTTTGTAGCAAAGGACAAGCCGGAACGAACTCGTATAATAAGCAAAGCGTTCTCTAGGACACATGGGAATTTCATCTAGTCACTTTCATCATGTTTGTTTGATTCGCGTTCGCTACTTTGATAATTTGATATGTGGGTGGACTAGTGCTTGGGTGATGTTCTTACTTGAACAAGCCTCCCACTTATGATTACCCCCTCTCGCAAGCATCCACAACTACGAAAGAAGAATTAAGATAACTCTAACCATAGCATGAAACATATGGATCCAAATCAGCCCCTTACGGAATAGCGCATAAACTAGGGTTTAAGCTTCTGTCACTCTAGCAACCCATCATCTAATTACTACTCCACAATGCCTTCCCTTAGGCCCAAAGATGGTGAAGTGTCATGTAGTCGACGTTCACACGACACCACAAAAGGAAGCAACAACATACATATCATAAAAATATCGAGCGAATACCAAATTCACATGATTACTAATGACAAGACTTCTCCCATGTCCTCAAGAACAAAAGTAACTACTCACAAATCATATTCATGTTCAAGATCAGAGGGGTATTGAATAGCATTAAGGATCTGAACATATAATCTTCCACCAAATAAACCAACTAGCATCAACTACAAGATGTAGCATTAAGGATCTGAACATATAATCTTCCACCAAATAAACCAACTAGCATCAACTACAAGATGTAATCAACACTACTAGCAACCCACATGTACCAATCTGAGGATTTGAGACAAAGATTGAATACAAGAGATGAACTAGGGTTTGAGATGAGATGGTGCTGGTGAAGATGTTGATGAAGATTGGTCCTCCCATGATGAGAGGATCGCTGGTGATGTCGATGGCTTCGATTTTCCCCTCCCGGAGGGAAGTATCCCCAGCGGAATCGCTCCGCCGGAGAGCAAAAGTGCTCCTGCCCAGGTTCCGCCTCGAGACGGCGGCGCTTCGTCTCGAAAGTCTTCTCTTGCTTTTTTCTAGGGCAAATGGCTTCATATAGTGGAAGGAGGGGGCCAGAGGCCAGCTGTGGGCCCCACAAGGCATCAGGGCGCGCCCTGTTGCCTTGTGGGCAACTGGTGGGTCCCCTCTGGTATTTCTTTTCTCCAGTATTTTTTATATATTCAATAAAAAATCTCCGTAAAGTTTCAGGTCAATTGGAGCTCTGTAGAATAGGTATCTCTGATGTGGCTATTTCAGGTCCAGAATTCCAGCTGCCGGCATTCTCCCTCTTCATGTAAATCTTGCAAAATAAGAGAGAAAAGGCATAAGAATTGTACCATAAAGTGAAATAATGATTAAAAACATAATAATTATTCATAGGAAATCATGATGCAAATTGGACGTATCAACTCCCCCAAGCTTAGACCTCACTTATCATGACCACATGTTTAGAGAGAGAGACGTCGATAAAAAATGAAATACGAACATGGAGCATCATGATCTTTATTATAACAACAATATATCATCATAAAACTTCTTATGAAAAAGTGAAAATTCATCCACAAGTTAAAGTATGGACCATAAATCAAATTGAAAACTAACAAACTATTATCTTAGTCACTGAAGCAATTGCAATTCATCATATTATCAGAAAGAGTCTATGTAAGAGCTTTGTTTAGCAAGTTCACATACTCAACTATCATTTAGTCTTCTATGATTGCTGACACTCACAGCATACTTATGGAGCAAAAGTTTCAGTCGGACACATAGAAAGATAGGGGCTTATAATTTCGCCTCCCAACGTATTTACCTCAAGGGTAATGTCAACAATAATAACCCATGATCACCTACATTCAACTGGATATATATGCATGGATCAATCCCCACCACATGATGTTTGCCAAAAGAGAAAATAAAAACAGAATAGAGAAGAATACTATTGACTCTTGCATGAAAGTAAATACATAAAGTAAAAGATAGGCCCTTCACAGAGGGAAGCAGAGGTTGTCATGCGCTTTCGTTTTTGGATGTGCAAGCTCTTAATGTAAAGGAACATCACTTTATATTGCCCCTTGTGATAGCGACCTTTATTATGCAGTCTGTCACATTTATTACTCCACCATCACAAGATCGTACAAAGCATATTTCCCTTACAATAAAAGTTCATACATATTTAGGAGCAATTTTTATTGCTTTTGCACCGATGACAACTTACTTGAAGGATCTTATTCAATCCATAGGTAGATATGGTGGACTTTCATGGCATGAAACTGGGTTTAAGGGTTTTTGGATGCACAAGTAGTATCTCTACTTAGTACAGAATTTTGGCTAGCAAAGGATGGGGGCAAACACCACATGTTAGAGGATCCAAAACAATATAACTTCTATGTGAATATAATCAAACATAACCCATTACGTTGTCTTCCTTGTCCAACGTCAACTAATTGACATAGAATATTTGATGGGGGCTCACAATCATAAAAGATGTCCAAGATAGTGTATTTATATGTGAGACCTCTCTTCCTTTATTACTTTTTCATGAATTGCAACAATGACCAATGCTATGTTTGTCAACTTCCAACAAGTTTTATCAATTATACTTCTTTTATGTGAATTCATCACTCCCCACGGGATTAGCATATGATCTTACTTTTTATTCTCTTTATTTCTAAGATTGGATCATCAAAAGCAAACACACTCAACTCAAACTACTCTTTATTATATAACTTTCACACACGATTACATAGATAGATAGATCACAAAGCAAGCACTCGAAGCTAAATCATACTAAAACTTTATTCCTCTAAATCACGAAATAACTAAGGATCGAACTAAGATAGATAATGATGACGAAAAAGTGATGGTGATACGATACCGGGGTGCCTCCCCCAAGCTTGGCACAAGCCAAGGGGAGTGCCCATACCCGTGTACTTAAGTCTCCTTCTTCGGTGATGGTGGTGATGGTGAGGTAGGCTTCTCCTCCATCTTCCAAGGCATAGGCTCTCCATCATAAAAGGACGAACATGTTTCCGGAGTCCTGAAATTTGCAGCTAAACTCATACCTTTGAAGTTGGCCTCATACCCAAAATTTTGGTTTTGTAGATCATATATTTGGGCCTGAAGATAATCAATCCGATCATTGAGCTTGAAGATGACGTCCCCAATATTCTTGTCGTCCACCTTGTGCTCACGAATGAATTATGTGATCATGGAGTGGTTAGCACAAAGTCCGCGCTCCACCATGCCCTGGCACTTGAAGATCTCCTGTTCCACCGCTTCCAGCCTTGCCTTCTCACTCCTGGTCATCTTATGTCCTTGAACATCCCGGATGTGGAGCACCCCCTCACGCATCTCAATGGCTTGAGGGTGCTTCATCACCTCCGGTAGGTACGGGTTGATGACCTTCTCATAGAACTTGCCCTTGGACGAGCTTGGAGACGTCATGGCGACCTAGATCTGTCAGAAAAATAGCCCAAAACAAGAATAGAGGAGAACTTGCAATGCGGTGGTCAAAACATACGGGAGTATATATAAAGAATTTTTATCTTGCAAAACAAGCATACGGGAAGAAAACGGAGTCGGGAAGGCACACGTGGGGCCCACAAAGCATCACGGCGCGCCCCAGGGGGGTCGCGCCCTGTTGCCTTGTGGGCAACACGTGGGTCCCCTTGACTATTTCTTATTTTTATAATTTTTCTAATATTCCAAAACAGACAGAAATAACTTTTATGGAATTTTTGGAGTCGGTTTACTTACCGTATCACATACCTACCCCTTTTCAGGGTTCTGGAGCGTTCTGGAAGGACTCCCCTATGTGCTCTTCCGGTGTAATTGTTTCAATAATATTAGTTTCAACACTAATGGGAGTACATGAGATATAATGCTTAATTCTTTGTCCATTCACCACTCTCGGATTATTGCCTTCAAAATTGTTTATTTTGATGGCTCCAGAGCGATAAACTTCTTTGATGATATACGGTCCTTCCCATTTAGAGAGAAGTTTTCCTGCAAAGAATCTCAAATGAGAATTCTATAATAAAACATGATCACCTACTTTGAATTCTCTTGTCATGCCATCTTTTAACTTTTTCTTTAAACAACTTGGCATTTTCGTAGGCTTGGGTTCTCCATTCATCTAAAGAGCTAATATCAAATAACCTCTTCTCACCGGCAAGTTTAAAATCATAATTGAGTTCTTTAATTGCCCAATATGCTTTATGTTCTAACTCAAGAGGTAAATGACATGCTTTTCCATAAACCACTTTATATGGAGACATACCCACAGGATTTTTATAAGCGGTTCTGTAAGCCCATAATGCATCATCAAGTTTCTTAGACCAATTCTTTCTGGATCTATTAACGGTCTTTTGCAAAATTAATTGTATTTCTCTATTAGTTAATTCAAGTTGACCACAAGACTGAGGATGATAAGGAGATGCAATTATATGGTTAACATCATATTTAGCAAGCAACTTACGAAAAGCACCATGAATAAAATGTGAACCACCATCAGTCATTAAATATCTAGGGACTCCAAACCTTGGGAAAATAACTTCTTTAAGCATTTTAATGGAAGTGTTATGATCAGCACTACTAGTTGGAATAGCTTCTACCCACTTAGTAACGTAATCAACAGCAACTAAAATATGAGTATACCCGTTGGATTTAGGAAAAGGTCCCATATAATCGAAAACCCAAACATCAAATGGTTCAATAACAAGTGAATAGTTCATAGGCATTTCCTGACGTCTACCAACATTACCAATTCTTTGACATTCATCACAAGAGAGGACAAACTTACGTGCATCCTTGAAAAGAGTAGGCCAATAAAAACCAGATTGCAATACCTTGTGTGCAGTTCGGTCTCCCGCATGGTGTCCTCCATATGCCTCGGAGTGGCACTTACGTAGGATTTGTTCCTGTTCATGCTCAGGTACACAACGTCTAATAATACCATCTACTCCTTCTTTATATAAGTGTGGGTCATCCCAAAAGTAATGTCTTAAATCAAAGAAGAACTTTTTCTTTTGTTGATATGTAAAGCTAGGTGGTATGTATTTAGCAACAATGCAATTAGCATAGTCTGCATACCAATGAGTATTGCGAGAAGCATTTATCACAGCTAATTGTTCATCAGGAAAATCATCATTAATAGGAAGTGGATCATCAAGAACATTTTCCATTCTAGACAAGTTATCAGCCACGGGATTCTCAGCTCCCTTTCTATCAATAATATGCAAATCAAATTCTTGTAGCAAAAGAACCCACCTAATAAGTCTAGGTTTAGCATCTTTCTTTTCCATAAGGTATTTAATAGCAGCATGATCAGTGTGGATAGTAACTTTGGAATCAACAATGTAAGATCTAAATTTATCACATGCAAACACAACTGCTAAAAATTCTTTCTCAGTAGTAGCATAATTTCTTTGAGCACTGTCTAGAGTTTTACTAGCATAATGGATAACATTTAATTTCCTATCAAGTCTTTGCCCTAGAACAACACCAATAGCATAATCACTAGCATCACATATAATTTCAAAGGGTAGGTTCCAATCAGGTGGTTGAACAATAGGTGCAGAAATTAAGGCTTTCTTAAGTACTTCAAAGGCTTCTACGCAATCATCATCAAAAACAAATGGAACATCTTTTTGCAAGAGATTGGTAAGAGGTCTAGAAATTTTAGAGAAGTCTTTTATAAACCTCCTATAAAAACTAGCATGACCAAGGAAACTTCTTATAGTTTTGATATCTTTAGGACATGGCATTTTCTCAATAGCATCAACTTTAGCTTTATCAACTTCAATACCTTTTTCAAAAAAATTATGCCCAAGGACTATACCTTCATTCACCATAAAGTGGCACTTCTCCCAATTCAAGACAAGATTAGTTTCTTCACATCTTTGCAAAACTCGATCAAGGTTGCTTAAGCAATCATCAAAAGAAGTTCCGTAAACGAAGAAATCATCCATGAAAACCTCAACAATCTTTTCACAAAAGTCGGAGAATATAGCAGTCATACATCTTTGAAAGGTAGCAGGTGCATTACATAAACCAAAAGGCATACGACGATAAGCATAAGTTCCAAAAGGACAAGTAAAGGTGGTTTTCTCTTGATCTTCAGGTGACACAGGTATTTGAGAGAAACCAGAATAACCATCTAGGAAACAAAAGTGTGTATGCTTAGACAATCTTTCAAACATTTGATCAATAAAAGGCAAGGGGTAATGATCTTTCCTAGTAGCTTTATTTAATTTCCTGAAATCAATTACCATCCTATAACCAGTTACAATTCTTTGCGGGATAAGTTCATTTTTATCATTAGGAACAACGGTAATACCTCCTTTCTTAGGAACACAATGAACAGGACTTACCCATCTACTATCAGCTATGGGATAAATTATACCTGCTTCCAGAAGCTTTAATATTTTAGTTCTTACCACATCCTTCATTCTAGGATTCAGCCTTCTTTGATGATCAACAACGGGTTAAGCATCTGGCTCCATATGAATTTTATGTTGACATAAATTGGGACTAATGCCCTTAAGATCATCGAGAGTATATTGATACGTCTCCAATATATCTATAATTTTTTATTGTTCCATGCTGTTATATTATCAATCTTGGATGTTTTTATATACAATTACAGCAATTATATATCATTTTTTGGGACTAACCTATTAACTTAGTGCCCAGTGTCAGTTGCTGTTTTTTGCTTGTTTTTGGTTTTCCAGAATATCAGTACCAAACGAAGTCCAAATGCCATGAAACTTTTTGGAGATTTTTTTCTGGACATAACAAACACTAGAAGCTTTGGGAGAAGGCCAGAAGCCCCAGGAGGTGGCCACGAGCCACCAGGGCGCGCCTGGGGGGCAGGCGTGCCCTGGTGCCTCATGGGCTCACCTCTGACTCTTTTGACGTAATTCCACCACTATAAATTCCCAAAAATCAAGAAACCAATAGAGGAGTCCACGAAATACTTTTTCCGCCACCGCAAGCTTCTGTTCTCAAGGGATCCCATCTGGAGGCCTTTTCCGGTACTCCGCCGGAGGGGGAATCAATCACGGAGGGGCTCTACATCAACCTTGCTGCCCTTCCGATGATGCATGAGTAGTTTACCACAGACCTTCGGGTCCATAGTTAGTAGCTAGATGGCTTCTTCTCTCTTTTTGATCCTCAATACAATGTTCTCCTCGATGTTCTTGGAGTTCTATCCAATGTAATCACTTTTTGCGGTGTGTTTGTTGGGATCCGATGAATTGTGAGTTTATGATCTGATTATCCATGAATATTATTTGAGTCTTCTCTAAACTCTTTTATGCATGATTATTATAGCTTCGTATTTCTCTCCGATTTATTGATGTAATTTGGCCAACTAGATTGATTTATCTTGCAATGGGAGAGGTGCTTTGTAATGGGTTCGATCTTGCGGTGCTCAATCCCAGTGACAGAAAGGGACATGACATGTATGTATCATTGCTATTAAGGGTAAAAAGATGGGGTTTATTCATGTGTGAGTTTACTTTGTCTACATCATGTCATCTTGCTTAAGGCATTACACCGTTCTTTATGGACTTAATACACTAGATGCATGCTGGATAGCGGTCGATGTGTGGAGTAATTGTAGTAGATGCAGGCAAGAGTCGGTCTACTTGTCTCGGATGTGATGCCTATATACATGATTATTGCCTTGGATATCATCATGATTATTTGCTTTTCTATCAATTGCCCAACAGTAATTTGTTCACCCAACGTATGCTATTTCTATGAGAGAAGCCTCTAGTGAAAACTATGGCCCCCGGGTCTACTTCTATCATTTACTAAAACCCTAAAAATACTTGCTGCAATTTTATCTTATTTATTTTATTTTGTATTTTTGTTTGATCTATTTATCTATCACCATACAATTTAATCTTGCAATTAACCACCAAGGGAGTGACAACCCCTTGTTTGCGTTGGGTGCAAGGGTTTGTTGTTTTGTGTGCAGGTGTTGCTAACGAGGTGTTGCGTGATTCTCCTACTGGATTGATAACCTTGGTTTCATAACTGAGGGAAATACTTATCTCTACTGTACTGCATCATCCCTTCCTCTTCGTGGGAAAAACCAACGCAGATCACAAGTAGCATATATCCAATAGTGGCACAGTGCTTCTTCAGAGTTTTAAGTAATCTCTTTTCCTCATGCTCTGAAAGGTTAGCACTAATAATAACAGGATATATCTTCTTTTCATCAAGATAAGCATATTTAAGAGTATCAGGTAATTGCTTTAAATGAAACACAGGATCATCCTTGGGTGGAGGTGGATCTCCCAAGGTTTCAACAGGCAAATTATGTTTAGGGATAGGTGCTTGTTTAAAGAACAGCTCATCTAATTCATGTCTTTCATTCATATGCATATCATTCTCATGCTCAAGCAAATATTGTTCTAAAGGATCAGTAGGAGGCACAGCAATAGAAGCAATACCAATAATTTCATCTTTACTAGGTAATTCTTTATCATGAGGTTGTCTACGAAACTTAGAGAAATTAAACTCATGAGACATCTCACCAAAATTAACACTAACAATTTCTTTAGTGCAATCAATCTTAGCATTAACATTATTCAAGAAGGGTCTACCAAATATAATGGGACAAAAATCATCTTGTGGCGATCCAAGAACAAGAAAATTAGTAGGGTATTTGATCTTACCACATAAGACTTCAACATTTCTAACAATCCCAAGCGGTGAAATAGTATCTCTATTTGCAAGCTTAATAGTAACATCAATATCTTCAATCTCAACGGGTGCAATATCATTCATAACTTCTTGATAGAGAGTAAACGGAATAGCACTCACACTAGCACCAACATCACATAAACCATGATAGCAATGATCTCCAATTTTAGCAGAAATAACAGGAATGCCAATTACAGGTTTGTTTTTATCTTTAGTGTCTGGCTTAGCAATTCTAGTTGCTTCATCACAGAAATATATGACATGTCCATCAATATTATCAACCAAAAGATCTTTAACCATGGCAACACTAGGTTCAACTTTAATTTGTTCAGAAGGTCTAGGTGCCCTAATATTACTCTTATTAACCACAGTTGAAGCTTTAGCATGTTCCTTAATCCTAACAGGGAAAGGACGTTTCTCAATATAAGCAGTAGGCACAACTGGATCAACATGGTAAACAATTGTTTCTTCTTTAACACTAACAGGTTCTTCATTCAATTCAATAGGTGGATGATATTTAAACCATTTCTCCTTAGGGAGATCAACATGAGCAGCAAAAGATTCACAAAAGGTAGCTACTATCTCAGAGTCAAGTCCATATTTAGTACTAAACTTACGAAAAGCATCAGTTTCCATAAAAGATTTAACACAATCAAACTCAAGATTTATACCTGACTCATTACGTTTGTCGATTTCCCAATCTTCAGAGTTACATTTAATTCTTTCTAGAAGATCCCATCTGGATTCAATAGTTCTCTTCATAAAGGAACCAGCAGAAGAAGTATCAAGTATGGATTGATCATTATAAGAAAGCCGAGCATAAAAGTTTTGAAGAGTTATTTCTCTTGAGAGCTCATGATTGAGGCATGTGTGCAACATATACTTAAGCCTCCCCCAAGCTTGAGCGATACTTTCTCCTTCACGAGGCCAAAAATTATATATATAATTTCGATCACGATGAACCAAATGCATAGGATAAAATTTCTGGTGGAATTCCAGCTTCAACCGGTT
The DNA here is from genome assembly GCA_039707655.1 of Elymus sibiricus. Classification (NCBI taxonomy): domain Eukaryota; kingdom Viridiplantae; phylum Streptophyta; class Magnoliopsida; order Poales; family Poaceae; genus Elymus; species Elymus sibiricus. The sequence continues at coordinate 113,212,650 of CM077664.1, read as the reverse complement.
CCAGTCCCATGTTTCAGTATCATCACATAGCCTATACCATGTCAATGCCTTTCCCTCCAAAGATAAAGGGAATACTTTATTCTTAACTCCATCTCCGGATAGCTCTAACCATAGCATGAAATATATGGATCCAAATCAGCCCCTTACAGAATAGCGCATAAACTAGGGTTTAAGCTTCTGTCACTCTAGCAACCCATCATCTAATTACTACTCCACAATGCCTTCCCTTAGGCCCAAAGATGGTGAAGCATCATGTAGTCGACGTTCACACGACACCACTAAAGGAAGCAACAACATACATATCATCAAAATATCGAACGAATACCAAATTCACATGATTACTTATGACAAGACTTCTCCCATGTCCTCAAGAACAAAAGTAACTACTCACAAATCATATTCATGTTCAAGATCAGAGGGGTATTGAATAGCATTAAGGATCTGAACATATAATCTTCCACCAAATAAACCAACTAGCATCAACTACAAGATGTAATCAACACTACGAGCAACCCACAGGTACCAATCTGAGGTTTTGAGACAAAGATTGAATACAAGAGATGAACTAGGGTTTGAGATGAGATGGTGCTGGTGAAGATGTTGATGAAGATTGGTCCTCCCATGATGAGAGGATCATTGGTGATGTCGATGGCTTTGATTTCCCCCTCCCGGAGGGAAGTATCCCCGGCGGAATCGCTCCGTCGGAGAGCAAAAGTGCTCCTTCCCAGGTTCCGCCTCAAGACGGCGGCGCTTCGTCCCGAAAGTGTTCTCTTGATTTTTTCTAGGTCAAATGGCTTCATATAGTGGAAGGAGGGGGCCAGAGGCCAGCTGTGGGCCCCACAAGGCATCAGGGCACGCCCAGGGGGTCGCGCCCTATTGCCTTGTGGGCAACTGGTGGGTCCCCTCTGGTATTTCCTTTCTCCAGTATTTTTTATATATTCAATAAAAAATCTCCGTAAAGTTTTAGCTGAATTAGAGCTCTGTTGAATAGGTATCTCTGATGTGGCTATTTCAGGTCCAGAATTCCAGCTGCCGGCATTCTCCCTCTTCATCTAAATCTTGCAAAATAAGAGAGAAAAGGCATAAGAATTGTACCATAAAGTGAAATAATGATTAAAAACATAATAATTATTCATAGGAAATCATGATGCAAATTGGACGTATCAGCATATCATACGACCGCCACGGTCGTATTTGCGCTCGTATCAGCTCGTGGCCGCGAGCTGAAAAAGACCAGAACGAAAGACGGCCTACCGTATGAGCGCTCACGCTCGTATGCGTGGTCGTATGACTTGGTGGCCACGAAGAGCAGCCCTACAGAGAAAAAGATGGTGTTCCATACGAGCGCTTGCGCTCGTATGAGCGCCCGTTTGAGAGTGTGACGTTGGCCATGGACTTCCAGAGCGAAAGACGGTGTACCAAACGACCGCACCCGGTCGTATGTGCGCTCGTATAAGGGAAAAAATACCCCCATTTGATTAATTTTCGACATCTGAGGTCGATGGGGTATTCTTTAACTGATTATTTGCTTTGCTCATTCATCTAATTGCCTTTGAAGCTCCTTGACCAATAAATCTTTAGCAACCTATGTTTTCTTTTATTTTCCGGTTGCGTTCGTATACCGAATCGATGCTTTTATTTTGTGTGTTATTTTCGCAGGGACTTGAACCTTATGTGGTGATGTGTACGGTATGGTGCGAACCGTATGAAGATCTACACAAGCCACTTGGTGGCTTCCATTCGATAAGCTTCAACTCCGAGTACCTAGTAATGTTTTCCAATTTGAACCTTGCCCCAAATAAAAGTTGTTTAGTAGTAAGTGTCTCACCTTATGTGAGAACCTCTTTTTATTAGGTACTTACGAGCTGCACACTTTTGTTTTATATTTTGTCTCACATGCACATATTCCCAACCTAGGAGAGTCGACACTTCTAGACTTAGTTTATTGACTTAAGCAAGGTGCTTAGGTTGATGAACCGATCTTTATGAGGCAAATGTTTTTTATCACTTGTGTTGCTAATCCTTTGTGCTACAAAAAAATTGAAAATCCCAAAAGCACAAAAATACTTTGTTTTCTTTTTAGTCTATTTTTCAGCAGGTTCTATTGGAGGGCAGCCACCGGACCACAACAAGGAGATCGTAGAAGCAAGGTTCATGTCCATTAAAGGAGAGGTTATTTTAACCTCAACGGTCAAAGTGTCTAACCCTTGATTTAACTTAAGCTTGGGGAGGTAACCACTTCTTGCACTCTCCTTTAAAAACTGCATTTTCTCTTTTCTTTTGTAATTTTATCGAGTTTGGTATTGCAAAGTTCAAAGCTTGGGGAGGCTATGTTTGCATGCGTAGGGTCTTATGCAATCATTATCATAGGGTTTTCGTGCAATCGTGTATCCCGCTGTTTTGACATGCTTGTTTTGCTTTAGTTTCACCTAGCATGATGAAATCTTGTGACCCTCTGAAATACATTGCCATGTTATTTTTATCCAAAAATCAATAAAGGATTCCTTTGAACTGTTGCCTTTCTTTCACCTAATAACTTAAGTTGGGGACTCTAGTGGTAACTTGAGTAGTGATTGGACAATTGTAGAGGCTTTCTGCTGATGAACACCCAGCATCTTTGGTTGATCCGGGACACGCAATGGGGTTTTTCCCAGCCAAACTATCCCCTTGGGGTACTTAGCTTTTGAGTCTTATGCAACATGGCACCGCGATACTCTTGTGTAGTGTTTGAGTTCTTTATGACTAATGCGAGTTCGAAGCCTTTTCACTTCCATCTCATCTTATTTTGCTAGCCTCTACGGTACTGTGCATTACCCACTCTCACAATGAGACTTGGCGCATACTTTGCAGGTACATCCAAACCCGTGGGAGGACTTCCTCTTGTTCTCCTACACATAGAACACCCCATCTCCTCAAAACAGCCACCATACCTACCTACCATGGCATTTTCGTAGCCATTCCGAGTATATTGCCATGCAACTTCCACCATTACTATTCACATGACTTGAGCATTCATTGTCATATTGCTTTGCATGATCATATAGAGCTGACTTGATATTTGTAGCACAGCCACCTTTCATCATTTTATACATGTTACGCTAGATCATTGCACATCCTGGTACACCGCGAGAGGCATTCATATGTAGTCGTCTTTTTCAGTTTATCGAGTTGTAAGTAAATAAAAGTGTGATGATCATCATTATTATAGCATGCCCAGTGAGGAAAAGAATGGTGGAGACTTATGAGTCCTCGAAAAAGTGGGGATGAGGTCCATGAGACTGTTCTAAAGAAAAAAGAAAAAAAAGAAAAAAAAAGAGAAAACAAAAAAAATGAGAGAGAAAGAGAGAAGGGGCATGCTACTATCCTTTTACCACACTTGTGAGTTTTCATATACCTACTATGCTAGTGGGATCTTTACATTATAGAACTTGGCTTGTATATTCCGATGACGAGCTTCCTCAAATGCTCGAGGTCTTCATGAGCAAGCAAGTTGGATGCACACCCACTTAGCTGCATTAGGAGAGCTTTCATACACTTATAGCTCTAGTGCATCCATTGCATGGCGATCACTACTCCTTGCGTTAACATCGATCATAAGGCCTTCTCCATTGCCTAATGGTCAGCTGCGTTAATGCAAAACTTTCTTTGTTTTTGTCTTCTCAAACCCCAATCATTATTCTATTTTCCCTTTAAGTGGGAGGCATAGGCTTGCACTCAGCTCTGCATAGGTAGTTGAGTGGTTTAATAATGCAGACAGACGATCTTGCTATTGTACCTGGTATGCCTCGGGTTGGTGTTTTTGAAGTGATCTCTGATGCATGATTCCTTTGTCTATGATAGTCATTGCTATGTTCCCAACATAATATTGACATCCTCTCTAAACATTTGGCAATGGGAATTTGGACTCCCCAAAAATATTTCCTCTTTCTTAACCTCCATGGCAATGGAACTAAGAGGATTGAAGGTATTACTCCCATGCTAGCTAACTTTTGCGAACTTGCAAGATGAACATCGATATCACTTTTGGGCTTTGGTTTTCAATGTGTGCTTAGAGTTAGCAACAATGAGCTTAGATAGTCAACCTTCTTACTCGAGGACGAGCAAGGTTTAAGCTTGGGGAGGTTGATGGCTCCATATTTTATGCATCTTTAGAGCTCATTTTTTGCACATTATCTCTGTATATCAAGTCATATCATGTTCCATTGAGCCAATTATATGTCCATATGCATGATTTCCAGTTTTTGTCCTTTTCACCACGAGCATTGCATATTCTTTATTCTTTGTTATTTTTTATTAGTTTTCTTTGTCTTTGTGTGTCTTGTAGGTGATATGGACTTCCCAAGTACTTAGCACGATGAAAGGAGTTCAAACGGTGGACATCCAGGACCCAGACTTAGCCAATTCGAAGGTGGAAAATATCATTCCTCCAAAGTGCTCCAAATCCAGATCTAAAACCAGAAATGGATCGGCGTCATTCATACGAATCCAACGAGCCCAAGAATGTCAAATTCTGAGTTCGTATGAAGAAATGGCGGCCGATTTACCAGGGAGGCAGCAGAAATCAGAATGAAAGACGGTGTTCCATACGACCGCGTGCGGTCGTTTGAGCGCCCGTTTGGACTCCAGACAGCACCGAAAGTTGCCTTTCGTGACAGGATTCTTCGTGGATTTTGTCCCCGTTTATTCCCACGACTTCCTTGGCCTTCAAGGGGTGATTTGGGAGAGGATTGGGCTCATCTAGAGCCCTTGGATCAAAGGAGAGGAGCCACATCAAGGGAGGAGGCATGGGAAGAGCTCTTATATAAACACCATCAACCCTAGCCGTCGCCATCGTTCATCATTCATCATATCATCTCCAAGTCCAGCCACCATCCACCTCAAGAACACCATTGTTGCAACCTTGAAGGAGACCAGAAGCGAGCCGCCACGGTGGGGCGCGGCCATGGGTCGCCGCCGCCACGCCGCCGTCATCACCATCATCATCCACGCCGCCATCATCACCATCATCATCCACGCCGCTGCCATCATCACCACCATCACCATCCCTTCTTCCTCCTCCATCACCGTTTCCGTGATGGGTTGTAACAACTCTTGAACCCCCCTTATATGTGATGTTATTTGAGTAATTGTTGGCTATGGGTCGGTCGGTTAGTAGGTGGTTATTTGATATGTTTTGTCTAATTATGCGTGTTGCTTTGTGTTGCTTATTTACCTTCGGTAACCTAGAGATGGGAGATGTCCTATCCATTGGCATAGTTGGAGACATCCAACTCCCCAGGCCACACATGAAGTATATAGATGGTTGTGCAAACCGATTGACCTGCGATGTGACAGGTGCAGATATCTTGAGGGGAACACAATTATTCTAGGAGCACGATTGTCCATAGAACCTAATGCCTTCGTCCGGTCCTCAAACCACAAGAACCTTAATGTATTTGTGTTAGCCGCCTCTGGTATGGGACACGAAGTAGGAGGAATGAGTTATCTCAATATAGCACGTCTTGAAAGATAATGTTATGTGAGCGACCGCCCACCAGAAGTAGACCACCGTATCCTATAGTGTAGGTAGTGACTTAGTCACAATGTGACATAGTCGTAAAACCCTAAATCCATTCCGCACCGGTACCGAACGAGGCCGTACCTAGATGCCAGCAATCTCATCTAAAACATCACATACTTCTCTTAGTTTATTTATTCCGCTTAGTTTAGTATTTATTTCCCATTCTCTCTAGTTTAGTTTAATTCTTTGTTTTTACCTTTCCCTTGCAACTTACTTAAGTGAGATATTTCCAAACTCCGGTTTGGGTGTGAGCGTGGTTGTGTTAGTGACAACACAGCTGCGGGGATTGTGGTGCCAACCTATTCGCTCCCTGTGGGATCGACAAACCTTACTTATCACGAAATTGCTACATAGCCCTGTGCACTTGCAGGACATCAGCTACGCTGACTGGTATGATGATGGGAGCTGTAAGCCCAACACCCCTGAGTCATTATCCCGGTAGTGGATGCGCCCGTGAGCCGACAGATCTACGCTGTTCACTGGGGCATCAGGATGCCACGTCGACCCATCGATGGGAAACTCGAGCTCCCCGAAGCGAATGTTGCCAGCTGGAAGCGATGATGAAGCCAAACGCACCATATCATCGTTAGACGCTTGCCCCACGGTGGGCGCCAACTGTCGTGGATATAATCCTGACAATACTAGGGGGTAGGAATGTAGAGGTAATCATATCTAGCGAATGGTGCGATTGGGAGTACGCTCAAGGATTTATATAGGTTCGGGCCCTCTGCGGTGGAGGTAATACCCTACTCCTATGGTGCTCTTAGCTCTTGGTGTAAGGTACAAAGTGTGGATGTTTAACTCTTAGCCCAAGCTTGCCTCCTGGCTTATATATAGTGCGCCATGTAGGGGTACATAATGGGCTGGTGTTAATGCTATTCATGGCCTCAGGTGTGGCCAACTGTTCCATGACATTTACTACTGGTAACTATTGTATTTAACTGGATTATACCACCGTTGGGTAACTGCCGTCATTAGACGCCGTGGCCAAGAGGCATCCTAGGTAGCCGCCAACTGATGGTCTAGCCGACTGCTCCCTTCGTCTTCGGCTGAGTGCTGGTATTCGACACTCGGTTGGACGGACATCTGACTGTTGGGACTTAGTGCGGTCTCGAGCCACCCTCCTTGTCTCTGATGGGCTGATGGTGAAGCCCCTTGGCCCATTGCCTTTTGGAAGTATACCATACGAGTTATGGGCCTTCGTTGGGCCATTCGTATACTTGGGCCTACCCCGTATTTGTAACCCCGATAAGTACCCCCATTATGCAATGGTAAAGGAAGTAATGCTAATGAGGTTCAAGATAGTGAGACAACCATGTTGGTCTCCAACAAAGGTAATAAAACAGATAAGGAAAACTATCTTGAAGATAGTGAGACAACCCGAAAGTCCTGTCTTGATGTAGTGTTCGAGCTACTAGCCACTAACGCTGGCACAAGATCTTTGAACTCGCTGCCTGAATCAGATCGACTTCTTGAGTCTCAACTACAAGATGAAAGACATCGATCAGTTGTGTTGTGACAAGAAGCCAAAGGACTGGGGAAGTCACTGTAGAATTCAGATGCATAATTTCTGGTGCAACAGGAAGTGTTTGAGGATTTTAGTGCCAAACAAGCGAAAGCTAATAAGCTTGCTAAGCTTATTGCCAGCATGGTGGATACCCATGATTATGTTTCTTGAGCTCTGGTGAAGTGGTTTCAATTCTGGACTGATTTTGTTGCTTTGTTGTTGCCTTTAGTTGCACTGGTGGCAAACTTTGATTCCCAATGAATGTAATCTGTTTAATAGCCGTAATAGTCTAGCGTAAGTTGATTTCTTATTTATTTGCTTATAGTCTTGTTTATTTATTTGCTTATACTCACTATAGTTTTATTTTTGCGGTCTGCTAATGGGCTGTAATAACCATGGGCCACATATGTACCGGGTAACCATGGGCCCTGTACAGGCCATAATAACCATGGCCCCCCTACGGGTCGTAGGAACCATGGGCCGCATAGGGGGCATACTATTCATGGGCCACATACGGGCCATAGGAACTATGGGCTGCAAACAGGCCGAAACACAACATGGGCCACAAATGGGCCTTATAACCTCATACAACAAAAGGCCCGAAAGGCAATATGGGCCACAAACAGGCTAAAAGCATAACAGCCTGTTTTTGGGCCCAAAACATAACGGGCAGTTAACAGGCCGAAAGACATCACAAGCTTCATACTATCCATAGGTATAACTGGCCGTTAATGGGCCAAAATGCACGACGGGTGAGAAACGGCTGAAAGGATTAACATGCCACTAATGGGCCAAATGTAACCACGGGCTGAATTTGGCCCAGTAGCAGAACAGGCCGCTAATGGACCGAAAGTAATCAAGGGCCGGAAATGAGCCCAAGAAGTTATGGGCCCTAAGTAGGTCGAAAGATAACACGGGCTAGAAACGGCCCAACCGGAGCATCGATCGTTAATGGGTCCAAAGCCGTTTACTGTTCTTGATGGGCCAGAATCACCACGGACTGTTAAAGGGCCAAGAGATAAAAAGGGCCTCATATGGGCCGAAAGACGTCACGGGCCACACATGGGCCGAAAGTATCAACGGGCTGGAACCATATTGGATTGCCGAGCCTAATGGGATGAATTCATACAAGACATAACGGGTCGTGCGTACCCGGGCCGTAAATGGGCTATATGCAAACATACCATTAACAGGCTTTTAATGGGTTGGCCCGCTAACTTTTTGACCAAGTCAAGTGGGCCTTAAGCAAGCTTTAGACTGGGTCGGCCTTTTTAACCTAAATGGGCCACTATTGGGTCATGCCACATGTCATCGTTTCATAGGCGCATCTCGTCCATTGGATGGGTGACACCTGTTACAACGCAGAGCTAACGCATGGTTCCGTTGGCGAATGAGAATTTGACATGTGGAAAATCATCATTGGTCGAGGCTGTTAACGGGTATCGGATCCAAAACCCGCACCCGATAGCTTAACGATGACTCATTATGGTGGCTGCCATGTGTCGGTTACCCTTGACGAAAACACTTCCTTTATCATCACGGAAACTATCTTGATTATATCATAAAATCATCACGGATGTACATGCGTGACAGAAAACGTGACCTAGTGTGACAAACGCATATCATCATGGATGTGTTTTTTTGTTGTGTTGTTTCAAGCCATACAAAGATTTCAATAAGTTGCACACCTTTCCTTCCTGGTCATCAACTACAAAGCCATCTCGTTGTTGCATGTAGATTTCATTGTCTAACTTCCCATTTAGAAAATTCATCTTGACGTTCATCTGATGGATGAGAAGACCATGAGAGGCAGCCAACAAGAGTAACACTCGAATGGTGGTCAGTTTGGCCATAGGGGAGTAAGTATCTAAGAAATATTCGCCTTCCTTCTGGATATAACCCTTGGCCACAAAGCCTAACCATGTACTTCTCAATTATACCATGAGGCCTAAGCTTCTATTTGAACACCAACAACATCCCACGGGTTTACAACCATAGGGACGATCAGTGATTTCCCATGTCTTGTTAGCCATGATGGATTTCATCTTGCTATGGACTGCTTCCTTCTAGCAGTCAGCATCAGGAGATGCATATATAAAGCTTCTAAAATGGAGTTGGGAATACCATCAACAAGGTACACAATGAAATCATCACGAAATGACTTTGCAGTCCTCTCTCTCTTGCTCCTAGTGGGAGCTTCATTATCTTCCTCCACAGGTTTTCCATCATGTGTTTGTTCATAATATTCCAATGGAATGGAAGGTTCGGGAGTCTCATCAGATTCTAGTCTAGAAGTGCTTTGTATATCTCTCTTAGGAAAAATATCCTCAACTAATGTAGCATCTTTAGACTCCATAATTGTACCGACCATCACGTAGGTACTTCAGATTTCAACACTAGAAATCTATATCCAACACTATGTTTAGCATTGTCCCAAAAACGAAGTTCGCAGTCTTCTTCAAGCTTACATTTTCTGGTAATCGACATGTTGGCTTTTGCCAAATAGCACCAAGTGTGTAAGTAAGAGAGTGTCGTTCTTTTCTTCTCCCATTGCTCATAGGGAGTGATCTCATTATCCTTCATAGGAACCTGATTTGGGAATGACATGATATCAATGTAGCCTCCCCCCAACATGCCTTGTATAAACCAGATGTATCTAACATGGTGTTAACTAAATATATTAGAGTATGTTTTTTAATACAACAACTCTATTTTACTCTGGTGAATAGGGAGGCATCCTCTCATGAACAATGCCATATTCCACACAGAATAAATTGAACTCATTCGAAAAGTACTCTGCACCATGATCAGACCAATTGATTTTCAGCTTATGCCTTATAGATTGTAAAGTGGTGTAGAGGATCATCTTTAGTATTTAACAAATACATGTAGCAAAATCTAGTGAAATCATCTATCAACATCGTGAAGTATTTCTTTCCACCTTTTGTCAACACACCATCCATCTCACACAGATCATAATGTATGAGCTCTAATGGTGCCAGGTGTCTCTCCTCTATAGCCTTGTGATGCTTGCAAGGTTGCTTTGCTTGCACACATGCAAAGAACTTAGAGCCTTTGGCTAAGGTGAAACTTGGGATTACACTCATCTTGGCTAGCTGTGTCATACAACCGAAATTAATGCAACAAAGACGTGAGTGCCAAACATCAAATTCATTAACACTCGAATGTATATGATTCACGAATTTATTACAAAAATCCTCTAGGGAAAGGTGGAACAGACCTCCGCATTCATAACCTTTTTCCAACAAAAAGTACAGATTTTGATATGACTACTTTATTAGAGTCGAATACTAACTTAAACTCCTCTTTACATGTAAGGGACCCACTAATGAGATTCTTGTTTATAACGGGGACATGTTGCATGTTCTTCAGCTACACGATCTTTTTTGAAGTGAACTTCAGATCTACCGTGCCAGCATCATGAACAAAAGCAATCTCTTGTGACCTGGTAAGAAGAGAACAACAAAATATCAGCGCGCGCGCACACACACGCATGAATATTTGCATTTGTACCAACCCACTAATCGGTAGACTGCCAAATGGACAATTCGGTAAGTAAATTATCATACCCAGATGCCCCATTATCATTGTTGTTGCTCATGGTCACATTGACAGACTTGGAGTTCTGTCCTGACTTCTTGAACTTCTACAGGCACTTGGAGGTCCAATGACCATCCTCACCGCAAGTGAAGCAACCATCTTTATTGTCTTTCTTGTTATCCTTCTCACCCTTCTTGAAGTTAGTATTTTGCTGGACCGCATTCTTTTCCTTGAACTTACGGAAGTTCTTCTGCATCACATTAGCACTAGAATTTCCCTCGGGCCCTTTGGCATATGATTCCTTTGCTCTCGGATTCTCTTCAATAGTCAGATGACCAATGACATCCTCCACTGAGAATTCAAATTTCTGATGTTTTAGAGCAATAGCAAAGTTCCTCCAAGAAGAAGGGAGTTTAGCAATTGTGTATCTCATGACAAACTTGTCTGGTAACTCACACTTAAAGATTTTGATCTCCTTAGTGATGCATTGTATCTCATGAGCCTGGTCCAGTACAGCACGGTTACCAACCATCCTATAGTCATGGAACTGCTACATGACATACAGTTCGCTTGTAGCATCTGTTGCACCGAATTTTGCCTAGAGCGTATCCTACAAGTTCTTGGCAACCTGCTATGGAGATATGCGTTAAATAGCTTGTCTCCTATCACACTAAGAATAGCTTCGGCAAAGACTTGTTGGTGTGGCCTCCTTGCACACCTTCTCCTGCTTAGGAGTAATCTTTCCATCAGGAGTGCCACCAGCGACCCAGAACACATTCATCGCATTGAGCCACAAGGTAGTTTTGGTTTGCCGACGCTTAAAATGGACACCCATAAACGGGTACGGTTTCAATGTAGCAACAAAGCCTTGAATCAAAAATTGCCTATAAACATAAGGTTTTTAGATTGTTGGGTATATTAGCAATTTCCTGGTTAAACTAATCTATAAATAAATCGTGATGATAGCATTATCTGTATTAATCTCATATTGATATGCAGAGGTGTCAACAGCCTTCTTCGTGGCAACGGTCGTGCCAATGTCGATGTCAAGGAGGTCGAGGACGCAGTCAAAGTAGATGTCGAAGAGGAACAACACAAAAGGCATGCAGGGTTCGGATGGGATCGTCGGAATACACAACATAGAGAGGAACGACGGTGAGCATGACTCGTAATTTATTGACAATTAATTATCCATTACCAATTAATTGACATAGGTCTCGGCTCATTCAAGGAACACGACGCGCATGTGGGTGAGGCCGACAACGGAGGAGCGCCGCGTGTACCACTTCGACAATAGCATGTGGAAGAGCATCCCCCCTTAGAGCAACTCTAGCAGATGTCGTATATTTCCACCCTGCAAAATCGTTTTACGGTTCGCCCTAAAACGATTTTGCGGGAAGTTATGCCCCACCACCGCAGAATAGATCTCGCAAAAGCATACTGCAAATTTAAATACTTAGAAAAGCATAGTTCCCGCTACATAGTTCATCATAGAACACACCGGAGTTCATCGTACATAAAACTAAAACATAGATCGGGGGCGGCGGGGGCGGCGCCTCATGGCTTGACGTTGAGGTAGTACTCCTCCACCGACCTTCGGCAAAAGTTGGCGAGCTCATACTCTTCCTTCGCCGCCATGAGCCGTTCGGCGCTCCATCTTCACCGGCCGCTACCGCATCCTGTGCGACGACGAGCTTCTCCTTGCTACTTGTGAACTGCATTGAGATCTCCCCGAAGAGGAGAGGATGATGCAGTACAGTAGAGATAAGTATTTCCCTCAGTTAAGAACCAAGGTTATCAATCCAGTAGGAGAACCACACAGAACCTCATTAGCAGCACCTACACACACAAAAGCAAACACTTGCACCCAACTCAAATAAGAGGGTTGTCAATCCCCTTAGCGGTTACTTGCAAGGATTAATTCTGATAGTGATAGATAAAAAAGTAAATTGCAAAATAAAATAAAAGTAAATAAATTGCAGCAAGGTATTTTTGGATTTTAATATATGATAAAAGTAGACCCGGGGGCCATAGTTTTCACTAGAGGCTTCTCTCTCGAACACATAGCATATGGTGGGTAAAAATATTACTATTGGGCAATTGATAGAAAAGCGCATAGTTATGATGGATTCATGGCAATTATCATGTATATAGGCATCACGTTCGAGACAAGTAGACCGACTCCTACCTACATCTACTACTATTACTCCACCCATCGACCGCTATCCAGCATGCATCTAGGGTATTAAGTATAAAACAGAGTAACGCCTTAAGCAAGATAACATGATGTAGACAAAGTAAACTCAAGCAATATGATTAAACCCCATCTTTTTATCCTTAATGGCAACAATACAAATATGTTTCTTGTCCCTTTCTGTCACTGGGATATAGAACACCGCAAGATTGAACCCATCACAAAGGACCTCTCCCATTGCAAGATAAATCAATCTAGTTGGCCAAACCAAACGGATAGATCGGAGAGAAATACAAAGCTATAACAATCATGCATAAAAGAGTTCAGAAAAGACTCAAATATTTCTCATAAATAATCTAATCATAAACTCATAATTCATCGGATCCCAACAAACACACCGCAAAAGAAGATTACATCAGATAGAACTCCAAGAACATCGAGGAGAACATGGTATTGAAGATCAAAGAGAGAGAAGAAGCCATCTAGCTACTAGCTATGGACCCGTTGGTCTGTGGTAAACTACTCACACATCATCGGAAGGGTAACAAGGTTGATGAAGAAGCCCTCCGTGATCGATTCCCCCTCCGGCAGAGTACCGGAAAAGGCGTCCAGATGGAATCGTGGAAGAACAAAGGCTTGCGGTGGCGGAAAGGTTTTCTCGTCTGTCTCTCTGGTATATTGGGAATATTTCGGAATTTATAGCGCTGGAATTAGGTCAAGAGGTGCCACGAGGGGCCCACAAGCCTGGAGGGCGCGCCTTCCCCCCCCCCCCCCCCGGGCGCACCCTCCGGGCTTGTCGCTCCCTCGTGACTCTTCTGGTCTTCTCCCAAAGCTTCTAGGGTCCCTTCTGGTCCAGAAAAAATTAATCCAAAGTTTTTTCTTTGTTTGGACTCTGTTTGATAATGATTTTCTGAAAAGGCAAAAACAGGTAAAAAAACAGCAACTGGCACTGGGCACTAGGTTAATAGGTTAGTCCCAAAAAATGATATATAATTGCATATAAAACATCCAAGATTGATACTATAATAGCATGGAACAATCAAAAATTATAGATACATTAGAGACGTATCAAGCATCCCCAAGCTTAATTCCTGCTCGTCCTTGAGTAGGTAAATGATAAAAACAGATTTTTTGATGTGGAATGCTACCTAACATGTTTCATCATGTAATTCTCTTTTATGGTATGAATATTAAGATCCGAATGATTCAAAGCAATAGTCTATAATTTGATATAAAGACATCAACACTCAGGCATACTAACAAACAATCATGCCTTTCAAAATAAAAATGCTAAAGAAAGTTATCCCTACAAAATCATATAATCCTGTCATGTTCCATCTTAACATAAAGTATTTATCATGCACTACCCCGATGAGAAGCCGAGCAATTGGTTCATACTTTTTAACGCGCTTCAGCTTTTCAACCCCCATGCAATACATGAGCGCAAGCCATGGATATAGCACTATGGGTGGAATAGAATGATGATAGAGATTAATAAGGGGAAGTCAAAAAGAAGAAGATAGTCTCACATCGACGCGGCTAATCAACGGGCTATGGAGATGCCCATCAATTGATGTCAATGCGAGGAGTAGGGATTGCCATGCAACGGATGCACTAAGAGCTATAAGCGTATGAAAGTTCAAAATAAAAACTAAGTGGGTGTGCATCCAACTTGCTTGCTCATCAAGACCTCGGGCATTTGAGGAAGCCCATCATCAGAATATACAAGCCAAGTTCTATAATGAAAAATTCCCACTAGTATATGAAAGTGACAACATAGGAGACTCTCTATATGAAAAACATGGTGCTACTTTGAAGCACAAGTATGGAAAAGGATAGTAACACTGCCCCATCTCTCTTTTTCTCTCATTTTTTTCGTGGGCTCTTTTAGGCCTCTTTTTTTTAATATCCTCACTGGGGCAATGCTCTAATAATGATGATCATCATACTTCTATTTACTTACAACTCAAAAATTACAACTCGATACTAGAACAAATATGACTCTATATGAATGCCTCTGGCAGTGTACCAGGATGTGCAATGATACAAGCGTAACATGTATGAAGATGATGAATGGTGGCTCAGCCACAAATACTATGTCAGCTATATGATCATGCAAAGCAATATGACAATGATGATGTGTGTCATGTAAACAGAACGGTGGAAGTTGCATGGCAAAATATCTTGGAATGGCTATGGAAATGCCATGATAGGTAGGTATTGTGGCTGTTTTGAGGAAGATAAGGAGGCTTATGTGTGATAGAGCATATCGTATCACGGGGTTTGGATGCACTGGCGAAGTTTGCACCAACTCTCGATGTGAGAGTGCGTATAATCCATGTACTCACATTAGTCATAAAGAACTCACATACTTATTGCGAAAGTTTATTAGCCCTCGAAGCAAAGTACTACTACGCATGCCCCTAGGGGGATAGATTGGTAGGAAAACACCATCGCTCGTCCCCGACCGCCACTCATAAGGTAGACAATCAATAATAAATCATGCTCCAACTTCTTAGCATAACGACAGATCATACGTGCATGCTTCGGGAATCACAAACCTTAACACCAATATTCTTACTAAACCATAATTATCTACTAGTACCTCCCCCATATTACCATCTTAATATCGCAAAACTATTGCAAGGAATCAAACTTATCATATTCAGTGATCTACATGAAAGTTTTTATTATATCCCTCTTGAATACCTATCATATTAGGACCAAATTCATAACCCGTGCATATTACCATTGCTATTTATTAGACTCTCAAAAAGATATAAGTGAAGCATGAGAGTGCAACTATTTCTTTAAAATATAACCACCGCCGTGCTCTAAAAGATATAAGTGAAGCACTAGAGCAACTACCTAGCTC
The DNA here is from genome assembly GCA_039707655.1 of Elymus sibiricus. Lineage (NCBI taxonomy): Eukaryota > Viridiplantae > Streptophyta > Magnoliopsida > Poales > Poaceae > Elymus > Elymus sibiricus. Next base: position 113,196,953 of record CM077664.1, on the reverse strand, counting down.
AAAGGATATAAGTGAAGCACATAGAGTATTCTAACAAATCACGAATAATGTGTGTCCCTCTCAAAAAGGCGTGTTCAGCAAAGATGATTGTGGCAAACTAAAAAGAAAACAAAAGCAAGCAAACTATAGCACAAGACGCTCCAAGTAAAACACATATCATGTGATGAATAAAAATATAGCTCCAAGTGATATACCGTTAGATTGTAGACGAAAGAGGGGATGTCATCCGGGGCATCCCCAAGCTTAGACGCTTGAGTCTTCCTTGAATATTACCTTGGGGTGCCTTGGGCATCCCCAAGCTTAGGCTCTTGCCACTCCTTATTCCTTTATCCATCGTAGTCTCACCCAAAACTTGAAAACTTCAGCACACAAAACTCAACAGAAACCTCGCGAGATCCGTTAGCATAACAAACAAATCTTAAACTTTAGGTACTGTTGTAAATTGATTCATATTTAATATTGGCATAATGCTAGTGTACTCCAACTTCCCCATGGCTCATACCCCCCCCCCCCCCCGATACGATCCATAGATTCATCAAAATAAGCAAACTGTGCAACAAAAACAGAATCTGTCTAAAACAGAATAGTCTGTAAAGATCTATTTAAAAGCCATAGTTCTGTAAGTACAAAAATTCTAAAAATTTAGGACAACGTAAAAAATTCATATACCAATAGTGTGCAAAACTTTCAGATTTTTCTGACGCTCCAGTACAGAATCAAAAATCAAATACTGGATGCAAAACTTTCTGTTTTCCAAACAGCATCAATTATACTATCATCTAAATCATCCCAAAGACATTACTTGGCACAAACACTAATTAAAAGATAAAAACACAATAATAACAGAAGATAAAATTGTGTGACACAAGAAAATAAAATTTTGCAATAAAAAATAAATATTGGGTTGCCTCCCAACAAGCGCTATTGTTTTATGCCCCTAGCTAGGCATAATGCATAGTTTCAAGTATTGTCATCTTTCAAATTAATTCCATAGGTGGCCCTCATAATAGATTCATATGGTATATTAATTCTATTTCTAGGGAAGTGTTCCATCCCTTTCTTTAATGGGAATTGAAATCTTATATTACCTTCTTTCATATCAATAATAGCACCTATGGTTCGTAGGAAAGGCCTACCAAGTATTATAGGACAAGACGGATTGCATTCAATATCAAGCACAATAAAATCCACGGGTACATAATTTATATTTGCAAGAATAAGCACATCATTTGTTCTACCCAATGGTTTTTTAATAGTGGAATCCGCAAGATGTAAATTAAGTGAACAAGGATCCATATCGGTGAGACCTAGCACGTCACATAAAGATTTTGGTATAGTAGAGACGGTAGCACCTAGATCACATAAAGCATTACATTCATAATATTTAATTTTAACTTTAATAGTAGGTTCCCATTCATCATGTAATTTTCTAGGTATTGAAACTTCCAACTCAAGTTTTTCTTCATGATCTTTTATCATACCTTCTACAATATGTTTAGTAAAAGCTTTATTTTGTTCATAGGCATTAGGTGAATTAATCATGGATAGCAACAAGGAAATACATTCAACTAAAGAGCAATTATCATAATTAAAGTTCTTGTAATCCAATGTAGTGGGCACATTACTATTTAAAGTTTTGACCTCTCCAAACCCACTTTTATCATCTTTATCAATAAGATCATCACCCTCCAAATAATTGGGACTCCTTCTAGCTAAAGTTGACTCATCTCCAGTCCCTTTTTCATCAAGTTTTATATTACTAAATAGAGATTCAATAGGTGAGACACCAATCATTTTAATATCTTCATCATTACTACGATAGAAACCGGGTGGAATAGCCTTTTCTAAGAATTCTCGCTTAGCTCTCAACCTTGCGGTTCTTTCTTTACTTTAATTAATGGAGACATAGATAGCTTTAATAGACTCATTTATATCATGCTTGGGTGGCAAAATTTTAATTTTGAGAGTATCCACATCATGAGCAATTCTATCCATGTTCCTAGCCATGTCATCAACTTTATTCATTTTTTCTTCTACCATAGCATTGAAAATCTTTTGAGAATTAATAAATTCTTTAATATTGCTTTCAAGATCAGAGGGTATCCTATTATTATTATTATATGAATTACCATAGGAATTACCATAATTATTAGATGAATTTCCAGGAAACGGTCTAGGATTGAAATTACCCCTATAAGCATTGTTGTTGAAATTATTTCTATAGACAAAATTCACATCAATAGCATCATTATTTTGCTCAATCAAAGTTGACAATGGCACATCATTAGGATCAACATGAGCACTTTTACTAGCAACCAATTTCATAAGAGCATCCATCTTATCACTCAAAGTATTAATTTCTTCGACAGAATTTACCTTCTTACCAGTTGGAGTTCTTTCAGTGTGCCATTGAGAATAATTTTTCATAATATTATCAAGGAGTTTTGTAGCTTCTCCCAATGTAATTTCTATAAAAGTACCACCTGTGGCAGAGTCTAGAAGATTTCTAGAAACAAAGTTTAGTCCCGCATAAATTTTTTGTATAATCATCCATAAGCTTAAACCATGTGTTGGGCAATTTCTTATCATTAATTTCATTCTCTCCCAAGATTGTGCAACATGTTCATGCTCAGGTTGCTTAAAATTCATAATTTGATTTCTTAGAGAAATAATCTTAGCGGGAGGAAAATACTTGGCAATAAAAGCATCCTTACACTTATCCCAAGAATCAATACTATTTCGAGGCAAGGATGAAAACCAAGTTTTAACACGATCTCGTAGTGAGAACGGAAATAATTTCAATTTAAAAATATCATTATCCACATCTTTCTTCTTTTGCATATCACAAAGTTTAACGAAAGTGTTAAGATGGGATGCACCATCTTCATTAGGACTACCAGAAAATTGTTCTTTCATAAAGAGATTCAACAAAGCAGCATTAATATCACACGACTCCGCACTAGTGGCGGGAGGAGCAATTGGAGTACTAATAAAATCATTATTATTAGTATTGGAAAAGTCACACAATTTTGTGTTTTCTTGAGACATAGCGACAAAGCAAGCAAACGAAAATATTTTTGTGTTTTCGTAAAATTGTTTTAGAAGTGGGGGAGATGAAAACGAGAGGCAAATGCAAATAAAAGGCAAATGAAAATAAGAGCAAGTAGATGATAGTTTGTGCAAAGGTACTTGATAGGTTTTGGTGATGTCTCCCCGGCAACGGTGCCAAAAATTGGCAATTTGACGGGAGACTATTTTGACGTGACTTCTCCCCGGCAACGGCGCCAGAAATTCTTCCTGCTACTTGTGAACTGCGTTGGGATTTCCCCGAAGAGGAGAGGATGATGAAGTACGGTAGAGATAAGTATTTCCCTCAGTTAAGAACCAAGGTTATCAATCCAGTAACAGAACCACACAGAACCTCGTTAGCAGCACCTACACACACAAAAGCAAACACTTGCACCCAACGCAAATAAGAGGGTTGTCAATCCCCTTAGCGGTTACTTGTAAGGATTAATTCTGATAGTGACAGATAAAAAAGTAAATTGCAAAATAAAATAAAATAAAATAAATTGCAGCAAGGTATTTTTGGATTTTAATATATGATAAAAGTAGACCCTGGGGCATAGTTTTCACTAGAGGCTTCTCTCTCGAACACATAGCATGCGGTGGGTAAAAAAATTACTGTTGGGCAATTGATAGAAAAGCGCATAGTTATGATGGATTCATGGCAATGATCATGTATATAGTCATCACGTCCGAGACAATTAGACCGACTCCTGCCTGCATCTACTACTATTACTCCACCCATCGACCGCTATCCAGCATGCATCTAGGGTATTAAGTATAAAACAGAGTAACGCCTTAAGCAAGATGACATGATGTAGACAAAGTAAACTCAAGCAATATGATTAAACCCCATCTTTTTATCCTTAATGGCAACAATACAGATATGTGTCGTGTCCCTTTATGTCACTGGGATATAGAACACCGCAAGATTGAACCCATCACAAAGCACCTCTCCCATTGCAAGATAAATCAATCTAGTTGGCCAAACCAAACGGGTAGATCAGAGAAAAATACAAAGCTATAACAATCATGCATAAAAGAGTTCAGAAAAGACTCAAATATTTCTCAAGAATAATCTGATCATAAACTCACAATTCATCAGATCCCAACAAACACACTGCAAAAGAAGATTACATCGGATAGAACTCCAAGAACATCGAGGAGAACATGGTATTGAAGATCAAAGAGAGAAGAAGCAATCTAGCTATTAGCTATGGACCCGTAGGTCTATGGTAAACTACTCACATATCAACGGAAGGGCAGCAAGGTTGATGAAGAAGCCCTCCGTGATCGATTCCCCCTCCGGCAGAGTACTGGAAAAGGCCTGCAGATGGAATCGCAGAAGAACAGAGGCTTGCGGCGGTGGAAAGGTTTTCTCGTCTATCTCTTTGGTATATTGGGAATATTTGGGAATTTATAGCACTGGAATTTGGTCTAGAGGTGCCACGAGGGGCCCACAAGCCTGGGGGGCGCTCCTACCCCCCCCCCCCCCCCCCGTGGGAGTGCCCTCCGGGCTTGTCGCTCCCTCTTGACTCTTCTGGTCTTCTCCCGAAGCTTCTAGGGTCCCTTCTAGTCCAGAAAAAAATTAATCCAAAGTTTTTTCTTTGTTTGGACTCCGTTTGATAATGATTTTCTGAAAAGGCAAAAACAGGCAAAAAATGGCAACTGGCACTGGGCACTAGGTTAATAGGTTAGTCCCCAAAAATGATATATAATTACATATAAAACATCCAAGATTGATACTATAATAGCATGGAACAATCAAAAATTATAGATACGTTGGAGACGTATCACTCCTCTGCCTCGCGGCACCTCTTGGAAGAAGCGAGCCCATGCGCCCCGACCGCCGCGTTCGCGCGCCTGCTTCGAGCACCACGGCTCGGCGGCGGGCCGGCTGGAGCTACCAGCCTCTGCGTCGTGCCAGGCGCGCTTGTGCGGCGGTGATCCGCCTCGGCCACCACGCCCTCGTGCCCCTCCAGCCATGGATCTTCGAGAAATGGACGGGACGAAGAGGAATCTTTCGCCAGAGAGAGAAAAGAAGACGGCGGAGGGGGATTGCGGAGGATATGGAGCAAGCGAACCCTAAAACGTGGCACATCCCGTAAATATAGCGGCGGAGGGGGCAATATGCGGGCTACTTCTAAAAAAATTACGGGCCGGGCCATTTTTAGCGAATCTGATCGGGCCCGAAAAAGAGCAAAACCTGTAAAACGAGCGAAATCATAAGGGCCGACGAGGTTTTGGCGGATCTGCTAGAGTTGCTCCTATATGTTGGTCTCAGCTCTCCTCCAAAACAGGGGTGGTACTAAACTTCCCACCATATCATGACACCCCAATGGGCCTTTGAGATTCAGAACTGCTCTGCACACGATGGTCCACGTATGATTCAGGCACGATGCCTAATTTGAACGGCGGTGATTAGCAAAATGATGCAATCTAATGGCTGATTCGCCCCATCGTGCGAAGATCAGGCAGAAAGTTGTCGTCCCTATAGCAGTGCTCTTTGATATTTTTCATGAATTATTGTTTATACGGGGCTAAAGCCCATCTATAACAAGATTATGATCATCAAACAAAAAACATTATGCTCTTAATTCTATTTGTGTTTGTAGTCTGTAATGCATTTGGAAAACTAGAAATTATTATGTCTTTAATAATGTTGTTTGGTCTGACATCAAACAGGTGTGGTGGCTAATCCTAATAACTCTGAAGAAATGACAAATCCAGTGCAAGGATGGTGGGGTCTTTTGTCCAAATGCTCTCTGCAGTGATCAAAGCGCCACACAGCTTGATGGGGTGACTGTTCTGGAGTCTAGCACTGAAGGTGCAGGTTATTAGATGTACGATAGCTAGAGTCCATGTAATCTCAACTGCTGTACCTCTATTCTCCCTCTCGTATCTATCTCTATAAATGACCGTATCACAGATCGGTCTCATCATCTTGTACGCCAAGGCAAGGTTGTTTTGCCAGAGATAAATATACATCACGCGGCTCTCCATGGAGAGTAGGAATGCTTCCATCTTACATGGTACACAGAGCCGATCCTTTTCCGATCTAGCTATAGAAACAAAACCACCTACCATCTATCATGTCTTCAGCCTCAGCTCCGGTCGTCCTCAACCTTGGGGCTCCGCCATCTGAGAAGCTATCGAGGGGCAATTTTCTCCTCTAGAAGGCCCAGGCGATGCTCGCCTTGCGAGGAGTGCATGTGATAGGGCTCCTGGATGGGTCTGATGCGGCGCCTCCGAAGCAAACGAAGCAGCGGCAGCAAGATAAGACCATGGCCATGAGGCCAAATCCCCTCTATGGGTCGTGGCTTTCAAAAGATCAGCAGGTTCTCAGCTACCTGCTCAATTCCTTGTCGAAGGAGATTCTCGCACAAGTTGTGGGAAAGGAAAACACCTTCGATCTCTGGACCGCCATCACCACACTCTTCGCATCTTAATCTCAGTCTCGGATCACCAATCTCAGAATCGCCATCACCACCACGAAGAAGGGCACCATGAACAGCACCTCCTACATCACCAAGATGAAGAATCTCGGTGATGAACTAGCAGTGGCAGGCCGTCCCGTCTCTGATCCGAAGATGGTGGATTATGTGCTTGCCGGGCTTGACCGTGAATACGACCCTGTGGTGGCTGCCATCGGCGCTGTCAAGACATCTATCACTGTAGATGAGCTCTTTGCTCAGATTGCTGCGTTTGACCAGCGCATGGAGATGCTAGGTGATGGAGGAGAAGGCGGATACAACACATCCACAAATCTGGCGTACAGGGGGCACGGACAGTACAAGGCTCGGGGGCGTGCTCGTGGCTCCAGAGGACGTAGCCGAGGGAGGCTCCCTCCTTCTTCCTCTGGTGGCGGCGGCGGCAGGAACTCTCGAGGCCGTTCGCAACAGCAGCATCAGTAGCGTCAAGCACCACGTGACTACCCTGAATGCCAAATATGTTTCAAGCATCACAGAGAAGGTGCCCGTGAATGTTGGGATCGCTATGAGGAGGATGACTATGAGGAGAAGGAGGCCAATGTTGTCACCGACTCCTACGGCATCGACACAAACTGGTATGCAGATACCGGTGCAACAAACCACATCACGGGGGAGCTGGACAAGCTGACAATCAGAAACAAATACCGTGGAGGTGATCAAGTGCACACCGCGAGTGGTTCTGGTATGAAAATTACTCATATTATTAGTTCAATTGTCAAAAACCCCATGAAAAACTTGCATGTAAACAGAGTTCTTTATGTTCCTGGCACATCCAAAAATCTTCTTTTTGTTCATCGATTTACCCTTGACAATCGTGTATTCATTGAATTTTATCCTTACTTCTTTTTGGTTAAGGACTTGGACACGAGGAGAATTCTTCTTAGCGGCAAGTGCGTGGGAGGTCTCTACCCACTCATATCTTCATCATCGTCATGATCGAATAAACAAGCTTTTGTCGCCATTAAACCATCCTCAGCAAAGTGGCATAGTAGCAGTGGCAGAGCTAGAATGTCAGCCTTGGGGTGCCACAATTTAAAATTTACACCAAACATCATCATAATCTCAACAAATACTTCTAAAATTGCATCAACTTCATAGATATTTAGTGCTACATACATAGTAAATTTTATTTTACAGTTATGGAGGGGGGTGCCATGGCACCCAGGGCACCCCCACTAGATCCGTCCCTGCATAGTAGGCTAGGTCATCTCTCATCAGTTATTGTTAAACTTGTTATTCGCAAGAATAAACTTCCTTATTCTCGTGAGTCTAGTATTGGGTCAGTTTGTGATCCATGTTAGCAAGCTAAAAGTCATCAGTTGCCATATCCTATTTCTACCAGTATTTCCACTGCACCCTTACAGCTTGTATTCTCAGATGTTTGGGGGCCAGCTCCTACTTCAGTTGGTAGACATTCATACTATGTAAGCTTCATTGATGATTATAGCAAATTTGCATGGATCTATCTTCTTAAGAAATGGTCTGAAGTGTTTCAAGTTTTCAAGAATTTTCAAAACCTTGTTGAACGAAAACTTAACACTAAGATCATTGCCATGCAAACTGACTGGGGAGGTGAATACAAGAAACTCAATACCTTCTTCCAACAACTTGGCATCTCACATCATGTTTCATGTCCCCATGCACATCAACAGAATGGTTCTGCCGAAAGAAAATATTGCCATGTTGTTGAGGTAGGGCTAGCTTTGCTAGCAAATGCATCCATGCCATTAAAGTTTTGGGATGAAGCTGTTTTTCCGTTTGAATCCCTTCATCCAAACGCCGGCGCACTCCTTAGGAAAGAAATTCTCCTTCCCTCCAATCTTCGGGATTTTGAGCAAGGGGGCGATAATTTTACTGATCAATACGATAATTCAACCAGTTCCAGTACTGTGTCTATGCCTGTGCAGGTCCATGAAGAAAATGGCATAGAAAATGATCAAAATCCGACAGCAAATGAACCCATATTGCATGTGCTGGAGCAAGAGGAGGCAGGCACAGAAAATGAGGAAGATCCGGAGCAGCCTGCGACTCCTGCAGCCTCGGATCACCCGAGGCAATCCCCTTCGGATCCCGCGTCCGGTGGCAGCAAGCCACGAACTGCCACCACAGCGGACAGTGGGCTAGCTCTGCATCCCACCCGCGGGCATGCGAAAGCGACGGGGCGGGCGACGGGCTCCGTGATTGGCTCGCGCCCCACGCGTGCGCGTGCACAGGCGACAACGACTGCCAGCACGGGATCCTCTACGCCCGGTCGCTCGGTGGCTGCTGAATCCACCACTACAGGCGAAGCCACACCGTAGGCTACTGAGTCTGGGTCTCGATCTGCCCTGCAAAACAAATCTGCTGATTCTTCTGGATCTTCTGCGGCATGGCCGTCTGCACCATCTCCTGTACAACAACCTGCATCTCCACCTCGACCTCAACCAGCTGTCGTCTCACGTGTTACAACTCGCCTACAGAAAGGTATAAGAAATCCAAAAATACGAACTGATGGTACTATACCGCATGGAATGTTGTGTGTTGCAGGAGAGCCAACAATGTTGGAGGAAGCACTTGGAGATCCGAGATGGAAAAAGGCAATGGATGAAGAGTATTCTGCATTCATGAGAAATAAAACCTGGCACCTTGTACCTGACCAAAGAGGTAAAAATATAATTGATTGTAAATGGGTATATAGAGTCAAGAAAAAGGCGGATGGCTCAATTGATAGGTACAAGGCTCGTTTGGTTGCAAAAGGTTTTAAACAACGCTATGGTCTAGACTATGAAGATACATTCAGTCCAGTTGTCAAAGCTGCAACCATTAGACTTGTGTTAGCTATTGTTGTATCTAGAGGATGGAGTTTGAGGCAGCTAGATGTTCAGAACGCGTTTTTGCATGGTGGTCTGGAAGAGGAGGTTTACATGAGACAACCACCTGGGTATGCAGATAAGAAAACACCTCACTTTGTCTGCAAGCTTGACAAGGCTCTTTATGGCTTGAAACAAGCATCAAGAGCATGGTATTCAAGGTCAAGCTCCCAACTGAGACATCTTGGTTTTGTTGCTTCCAAAGCTGACACATCACTCTTTATTTACGACAAGGCAAACACAATTATATTTGTTCTCATATATGTTGATGATATTATAGTTGCAAGCTCTTCACAAAGTGCTACTAATGCTCTTCTACATGATTTGAGTTCAGAGTTTGCTTTGAAAGATCTTGGTGATCTACACTTCTTCCTAGGCATTGAAGTTAAGAAGATTCAAGATGGCATAGTACTGAAGCAAGAAAAATATGCTACTGAACTTCTAACTCGCATGGGGATGAAGGATTGTAAGCCTTCGCCCACACCATTGTCTTCTTCAGAAAAATTGTCAGCATTTGAAGGAGAGCTACTCAAGGAAGAAGAGATCACAAAGTATAGGAGTGTTGTGGGAGCCCTACAGTACTTGACACTTACACGGCCAGACATATCCTTTGCTATTAACAAGGTTTGCCAGTATCTACATGCACCCACTACCACACATTGGACAGCCGTTAAGAGAATTGTACGATATGTGAAACATACTTTGAGTCTTGGTCTTCAGTTCAGACATTCTAACTCTACTCTTGTTAGTGCCTTTTCTGATGCTGATTGGGCAGGATGCAGTGATGACAGAAGGTCAACTGGAGGCTTTGCAGTATTCTTTGGTTCTAATCTCATTTCTTGGTGTGCAAGAAAACAGGCTACAGTGTCGAGGTCAAGTATAGAAGCTGAGTACAAGTCATTAGCAAACGCTACTGCTGAAATCATTTGGTTGGAATCATTGCTTAATGAGATGGGAATTAAGCAACGCCGTATCTCATGCCTATGGTGTGATAATTTGGGAGCAACCTATCTTTCTGCTAGAGTAAAATTCATCAGAAGTTCTAAAACTATTGGAGGTGTGTCACTTTAGTCCTATAACTTCGAAAATGCAGTTTTGCGTCCTAAAACAATTGGAGGTGTGTCAGTTTGGTCCTATAACTTCAAAACTACAGTTTTGCGTCCTAAAACTATTGACGGTGTGTTACTTTAGTCCTATAACTTCGAAATTGCTGTTTAGGGTCCCAAAACTATGTAATTTTGTTCATCTTAGGTCCTGGGCGTCGTCCGGCAGGAGCAACAATTCCCCACCTGTGGCCATGCTCGTGCCCAAACAACAACCTGCATGACCAGCTCTATGGCCAGGGTGTTGGGGCAACGACGATGTCGTTAGAGAGAGGGGGTGGGATGGCGTCCTCCATCCCGATTGTCTCGGGATCTCCCCGGTTGCCGCTCCGAGGGAGAGGGATGTCGTCCTCCATGCCGACTGGCTCAGGGTCTCCCCAGCGGCTGCGCCAAACCTCCCAGTGAGGCTGTCGTGCAGCTCATGGCCACACAGGTGGTGCGCATGCAGGATGCAGCACACACTGCAACGTGGAAGAGTATGGACCACTTTTGGGAAGTAAACACATATAAAGGGCTCATCTAAAAAAATGCACCATAGATGTTGGCCGTGCAAGCTTAGGACCTGAGATGAACACACGTACAAAGTTTTGGGACCCAAAACGGCAATTTCGTAGTAATAGGACTAAACTGACACACCTCCGGTAGTTCTAGGACCCAAAACTGCAATCTCGAAGTTATAGGACTAAAGTGACACACCTCCAATAGTTTTAGGACTTCTGATGCATTTTACTCTTTCTGCTAATCCAGTCTTTCATGGCAGAACCAAACACATTGAGACTGACTTCCATTTTGTACGAGAAAGGGTTGAAGAAAAGAAGTTAGCTATACGGTTCATTCCTTCCAAAGATCAAGTAGCTGATGGTTTTACTAAAGCCTTGCCAGTCGAGCCATTTGAAGAGTTCAAGAGAAATCTTAACTTAGGATAGTTGAGATTAAGGGAGGGTGTTACATGTACGATAGCTAGAGTCCATGTAATCTCAACTGCTGTACCTCTATTCTCCCTCTCGTATCTATCTCTGTAAACGACCGTATCACAGATCGGTCTCATCATCTCGTACGCCAAGGCAAAGCTGTTTTGCCAGAGATAAATATATATCACGCGGCTCTCCACGGAGAGGAACGCTTCCATCTTACACAGGTCTCAGTCCAGCGCTTCTTAACAAGCTCACGTTTGTCAGATGCTATTGTTTGCAACTTCAGCCCGGGCGCCTGATGGGCATGATCACGGACGTGCTTCTTGCAAAAAAAAAAAAAAAAACAAAAAAAAAAAAAACGGGCGTGCTATGAAGATGTCCACTCTCGGCCATTGCACGCTGCTGAAACCTGTGCCATCCCCAACTCAGTCCCCGGCTCCCCGCTGAAGAAGATCAAGCGATCAAGCTCAGAGAGGAGGTTGCTGCTGAAGTTTCGCTTGCAGTGCTGTAGTCTGCATTTCGATGAGTTCGAGATGAGTTGGAAAATCCTGATGTATTTCCTGTAAGTTTGAGAACCCCCTGCTGCCTTAAGAAATGTTTAAGACCGTGGATGTAACTGTTTTTCTCTAGATCGACTAGCTGGTTGATGTTTAAGACCGTGGATTTGGTGGTTTCATCGTTTAATTGAACCCGGTGGCGCCAGCGTGCAACATTGCTAGAGAGGAAAATACCGACCGAAACGTTACGATGCTTCAGCAAATACAAGGATCATCATACACAGAAAAAACAACAACAAAAGGAAGAACAACACACCGAAACAACCGAACAATTCGAGCATCTCTCGTCTCTCGACGAAGAAAAGGGAAAACATCCAATGCATGCCAACATCCGACTGCCCGCCACTCTTCCTCGATCGTCACATGCCACACCACGCGACCGCCACGGCGACGGCCACCATGCAGAGACCGCCGCCGAGGCCCCGCATCTCCCGGGGCGCCGCCGCGGACGGCGTGGCTGTATCGGCCGCCGGCGAATCGGCCACCGCCACCGGCCCGGCCTTCTTCTTGTCCTTGTCCGCCGCAGGCGACGGCGCGGGCGCGGGCACGGGCGGCCCGTAGAGCGCCCACGGAAGCAGCACCTTGTCCACCTGGTACACCACCAGCCTGTCGCCGGTGTAGAGCGTGCCGTCGACGGAGGCGTTGACGACGCCGGTGGAGATGTTCACCCTCCCGCCGCCGTCGGACGTGACGTTGAGCGGGTACTTGCCCCTGCCGGTGTCGCCGGCCTGCGTGCGCAGCGGGTTGCTCACCGTGTCGAACTGCGCCATGGGGAGCAGCTGGGAAACCACGTGGAACTGCACCAGCGACGTCTTCTGTTGGTCGGAGAGGGAGTTGAGGGAGCCGGACTTGAGCGCCGTGAAGGCGTTGTCGGGCGGCGCGAAGACGGTGAGGCCGGCGCCGGATGAGGCCTTGCCCTTGAGCTGGGTGTCGATCTGCTCCTCCTCCTGCGTCGACTCGAGCAGCTGGAGGAACTTGATGAACTGCCCGGCCTTGGTCAGCACCGCCTTGATCGTCTTCGGGGCAGCCGCTGCCGGAGCCGGCGCAGCTGCCACCGCCTGGCCACGAGCCGACGGAGCGGCTGCGGACAGAGAGAGGAGCACGAGGAGAAAGGTGGCCGTCATGGATCGCATATGCGTCTCCATTGCCTTGTGCTGCTTGTTCTTGGTGTGATACTAGTGCGTGCTTGGCTACGCTATATATGGTGGTGCAATTGAGATGCAATTAATGGAAGTGGGATCCGCAGGTTAATCATGGAGATGCTGTACGTAAGGTGAGATGGAAGTAGATCGAGCCATCGAGCAATGGATGGAACATTAACAGGTGGATTGCCTAGGTTGCTTCATGGAGCAGCTAAGTGCTAATTAATTAAGTTTTGATTGATCCGTCTGCTAATCTTCGTGTGGACGTAATATTCATAATTCCCAGTCACTTGAAACTGCGCACAGTAATATTGAAAGTGTGTAATTTGCAATTTCTATATCAATACTATCAGAAACAAGTCAGGTTTGATCTGTTTCATCTCGCTCTCTAATGTTGCGCTTGAAAGTGCTGTGGATTCTGAGGCTTGTCTAGGAAACATCTAGATATGCCCTGGTCATTACACATCTAAGTGACTCAATTAAATGTAAAAGGAAAAAGGAAAAGAAAAAAAATACCCGCACAAATCTCTGTGCAAAACAATGACACAGAACTTAGATGTGCAATACTTAAGGCACATCTAGATGTGCTTTAGTAAAACTGTTCTCATAATCCCATTTGCTTCATCCGTCTTTTCCTATTTTAGTGTTTTTTTACCCGCTTTTGTATACTTTTGTGCTCATTTTTTACAGTATATAGATTATAAAAGCACATTATATGTTTTGTAGGCTGCATCACGTCCAACCAGGCTCTAACGGGTTAAATCTGAGTTGTTAAGAAATTGGCCTGCACGAAACTTAAAACACCCCTCAGCCGGGGAACGCTCAGATCAGCCGTTTCCCTGATTGCAGGCTTGGGCTAGTGCAATTTACACTACGAGAAGCTCAGATCAGCCGTTTCCCTGATTGCAGGCTTGGGCTAGTGCAATTTACACTACGAGAAAATGCAGCCGACCAAATAACATGCAAAGCGTGGTCCTGAGCATGCATATCCTCAAACAGGCTTCACCTCCTTAGACAGATGGAGTAAGTTTGAGTTAGTCAATGGTAATCAACACACGGAAAAGTGTGCAAGATTCAACCTGAAAATAAAATCCAAGTGTGCAAGATTCAGAATAAGGGTTGGGATTTCATCTTCTCGTGGATATAATTGAGATGATCCCTGAGGAACATTAACGACTGCTTATCTCGGGACAGCGATCGATCCATCGTTGGCTGGAAGATCGCACTCAGCCGTGCACCTCGAAGCTGTAAGGCGAGCAATTATCTCACGGCTCTCGCGTGAGGACATCCTTTGGGGCCGTCTGATCACATGCCACCACATGAGTTCACCACCTTGCAGATGATGCTAACACCGGACCCAACCATCTGGGTCAGGAGGGTGGTGCATCCATCACCCATGCAAGGCATGAAGAAATTAGAAGCAAGCTACCCGATGAGCTCGGATGTAATATCACTGATTCTGAACACCCAACCATCCCGTTTGCTAGCAGAGGCGGAACTGGCAAGAGAACAACCTCCTAACGGCCGGCTGCTCAATCATGAGAAGAAACTCGAGATGTCAACAGCAAAAAGAGGGGCATCTTGCAAGTAGGTAATTACTGGGGATCAGAGGCTTTGGATAACTAATCGATAACTTGCTTAAAGATTTCATACTTACATCGGGCACGATGTTTTGAGTTCACAAAACAATCCTAACCTTTAGGACTTTAATTATTATTTACACAGCCAACTTGAGCAGCACAATGAGCAGATATAACTGAAATTCCTGAACTAGGATAAATGTGGAGGGACGCACTACTTGGTCCCTCAGGTGGTTTCATTTGCGGCGTCGGCTTTACAAACCGGGCAGGCGTTCTTCACCTCCAGCCACTTCTTGATGCAGCCCGCGTGGAAGTCATGCCCACATTTCAGCTTCCCAAGGGAGTCATTGTGCTTGTATTCCTCCTACAGCAAGCGTATGTGGATGAGAACAAAACTTACCAAACCAGGAATACAGTGCAACGAAATTGTTGGCAATTATGATACCACATAGGAGTGTCATCTTACCAGGCAAATTATGCATCTTTCCTTGTCTTGATCATTCTGTGTACGGGCAGAATTACGACAGGCTAGCTCCATCACGCAGCCTGAGATTTTTTCATCAGCCAGGCCAGTGTTTACATTGCCAATTCGTTCTTCCAACGCCAGGAGCTCCTGTACATGACAATATCAAAAGTTTACATTTGTTCAACATTTTGATGCAGCTGTAGGCGACAAGAGCCTAAACTATTTTTCTCCTTACCTCATAGCTCATGTCATCAATGTCCAGTCTCATGTCCCAGTGAGGATCTAATGCTTCTCTAGATTCGTGGATGACTAACTGGTCCAGCATCATAAAACGCTTCAAAGGGAGTGCAACTAAATTAGATACAAGTTCAAAATGTATAGAACGTTGGAATGATTACAAGAAAAAATAAACATAACTACCTCAGCTGCCGATCTTCCAAGGTTATTGTCCTCAATCATCAAAGGATGAAAACAATGATAGGAATCCCTCATTCTTCTACTCCTTGCACTACCACCATGCCCTACAGAGACGTGCCTTGGCTGTCTAAAAGATGCAGCAGCTTCGGCATGTAATGGCTGGACACTTGATGATGCTGCAGCGGTAGCAGGAGGATAGCTGGGCATGGTAGGTTGATAGCGAGGGTTAGCAGGCTCACACCGAACTGCTCCAGAGTTGGAAGAAGTTGTAAAAGCTGGCGGTGGATAATTGTGGCCAGCATTATGATGAACTGGTCTAGGAGTGTATCCAATGCGAGCAAATGGTGCACCGTCTGAAGAACCAGGAAGTGTTGGCACAGGAGCACTTATGTTGGTGCTCTGTGGAGCAGGATAGTATGGCCTCTCTCTGAATGCTATGCCGGTGCTTCCATCTGTCCCTAGAGAATAATATAAAATGTTCTTAGCTTCTTTGATGACAATATTTACTAGTGTCAAATTCGACGAGAATGGGATACCACCAACCCATATTATAGAGTGGTGAAAGTCCTATGCTTGAAACTAGTGGTATGACACAATAGTCATTAATTCAAGACCCAAATATAATATCCTGAGAACTGAGCAATAAGCTCAGTGGTGTGGGGCCACTGTGTGCGCTCTAAGCTTCCCCAGGTTTGATCCCTGTGGGACGAATAAACCAGTATTTCTCACCTCCAACTTAAGGATACACAGAGAAGGCTTTTCCTCCCTCATGTCTATTTTTTTAAATGTTATATCGGTATTACCAAGAACTATTCTGTCCAAACATGTAAGATATGATCATTTTACCTGACTACTCTGTACCAAATCTTAGCAGAAGTAGAAGACTATGGAAACACATCAGATTAGAAGCACGGCTATAGAGCTTGAACAGCAGAAGTTGAAACTAACCTGGGGGAACAATTCTGGGAGGTAGAGATAAAGGAGCTCTCTCCCGTTGTACTGGTGCACTTCCAAAAGGAGCATTTGCATTTGGATGGTATGGTGGCACATGAACACTGCTTGATGGGCAAGCTGTAGATGAATTGTATTCCAAATGGATAGAACTATGATCATGGCATCCCCTCACATTCCTCTGAGATCCTTCATGATTAACAAACTGATGATCGTTCCAGTGGCTGGAACCCATGTTTGAACTTATTTGTGGAGGGCCGGTTTCATGAGTAGGAACAGGATTCAGGGGCATGTAACCAGAGAACTGATTATTGGAAGAACTGCCAGGATAATAGCCTCCAGCACTGACACCATCCACAGGATTAGTGATTGGATTTCTCCGCTTCGGTGCAACCCTTCTGTCATCCACATGGACTCCAGGAATAAAACTATCCTCGGATCTACATGGATAGCTTAAAGAAGGAACATGTTGAGTATTGTATGGTGCATAGCTGCTACTAGAGCTTCCAGCAGGAGGATAACCAGCATGGGAAGCATGCAAGGTTCCAGGGGCTCCAATCTGCTGACCATAAGACTGACCGGCGTAGCTTGAGGATGGAAGTTCATTAGATCTCACAGTTGTAACCCCATAACCTGATGGTCCCACTCCATTAGGTGCATCACCTCTAGGATGCATAAATAACTTTTGACCTGAGATAAACAGGGTACAACTAAATGAGTTCACCAAAACTGAGATACATGAATAAAAAGACAGTGTGCTAGTTAAGTCCACGTACCAAAAGGCGGAGGTTCATTACGTGGCTGGTTCGTACGATCCATTCTTGACATCTGGGAATTGTGATAATGATGCCCAGCCATGACTCATGTACAGTCTGATCAGATGTTTGCTTAATCTGGAAATTTTGAGGCACAGTATTAGTACTTCAGCTAAACAAGTTGCAGCTGCAAATGGGATAACATTTATAAGAAGTGAGTGCATGAAGCATCACAAATGCATAAACTTAAGGGACAAAATACAAGCATTTCAGACCTTAGAACTGTGGGAAGTGAGATTAGAGTCACACGGATCTGAGATAATCAAAGCCAAATGATTCATCAAATGGCAATGCAGTTACTTAATTGGGCATTATAGCTTAGTACCATCACAAGGATCACTGAGTTGGAAAATACAATCCATATATCCAATATATAACTATTGACATGTCCTCAGATACCACATGTCATCCTTATACTAGACGATATTTTCCCATTTATATGGCTTTGAAACTGTACTGAGCTAATTTTCTCTATTCAATGTGGCTGAAAACATCAGAAGCCAAAGCAAAAGAACTCAAACTGTGCTGAGATGATAAAGCCAGAGCAAATTTTGACAACAAAATATGAATTGTGTTTTTAAACCAGAGAAAGCAATATCAATAGTTTTGCATACCAATCAGTTAAGGTACAGTTACTGCTGGAAAAACTGCACTGTTACTCAAGTTAAGTATCAGAGTATAATGACAGCCAAGGTCGTGGCAGCACCAGGGGCAAGAAAATAACAACAGACTACATTACTGGTTAAAACAATCTGAAGTTTCATCTTTTAGAACTTTATATTAATGGCATCTGAATGATTGGCATAATTTTAGAACTAATTTGCAGTATATCCATATGATGCTGATAATGCTGCTCCAGCTGCAGACTATCCATCTTACATATAATATTACATCTACAATCCATGTCAAAGTTCCACAGATAAATTTTACTTGCAGCCATGGTAGAATTTTGGTTGCATTCAAAGATAATGAAAGATGGTGGAGGATAGAAACTTGTAATGAAACAAAGTGCAGTCAGTTAAAGTGGTAACTTCAAGAAAATGTTGCTCGCATGAATATATATTTTAGTGATTATTTGTGAGCAAATTATTAAAGCACATCTGTGTCTTTTTTGGAATGTAAACACATCTGGTTGAAGATATTTTGACTTCATACTAAAAAGTCAAAAACAACTATTTGCACTATGTTTACAATTTCATATGATTATATTTCCGACTTCATACAGGATAAGTAGCATATGATATCAGTATATATACAATTGATAGTGTTAGGATTGTGTCACAAACAAATTTCCTGTACTTTTGAGTAAGAAGCAAGAAAAACAGCCTTCTGATATACATTTTGCCATGACAGGTAAGAAAGATAACACCCGAACCTCTGGCGAGCACTAGGTAAATAATCTCAAACAGCGTAAACCTATAGCAAGCATTGCAAAAATGATAATACAACAAGTAGCCAAAGAAGTTGAAACAGATTACTGATTTTTTTTGTGACAGCACTCTTCCAATAGTACAGTTATCATTTACATTCTAGCAAGCATAAGAATGATCTGACTGAAAATTCAATCCTTACATAGCATGAGATGAGCTCTTGTCATAATGAGCTACATCAAGGGGAGAGATAGATAGTGTACATAATACTATAAAAAGGTAAAATAATTTGATGTCTAAGACATAAGGGTAATGCTAGCTATCAGCTCCAGACGAGCCGGAAAATATCGTCAAGGCAGTGGACATAGCATGTCAGGTAGAAACATGGCCCATTTAAATAGATAACATATGTGTGATATTGGTTCCTCCATGAAGCTGGTGTGCCCTTTTGTTCTGCTTATATGTAGATGCATCTTGTTTCCAACATCAATTGATTTATGTTTGACTAGCCTTTCTCTCCTTTCATTTTCCCATCAAATGGCTATCTGCAAATACATTCTCTCAACGCAATAACTGAGCTTGTTTCAAGGGTCCACCTACTCTCATCACAGCCAGTTCTACGTCTTAAGCTGATTTCTTCTTGGAAAAGCACCTTCAGATCAACTACTTTGGTAGGAACCATTAGGTCTTATGTTCCTTTTCCAGATTTTACACCCATCTATTGGTAAATTAACCATCCAAACCATGACAAGAAAATTGATGGTTCTTGTATGAAGTGCATGCTTGCACTGCTCCAATTAATACTCCAATTGATCATGAAATCCTTCTAATGCAGGTTAACAATGGGCACTGGTTCATATACCATCACCAACGTACTTAGTCCATGAAGTTCATGGAACACACCACAGTAGTCTAAACGTACTATGTGCTAAGTGTGGCAGCAGTTAGGTATAATTTTCCAGTTCCCAGAAGAGGCACCACTTCCAGAAACCACATTGGAAGGCCTGACTTGTATGCTTAAGATCTTGCGATAGGTATCACCTTCCCTCACCCTAAGGACAAAATACATTGATTTTGAGCATATGCTCTTTCTGAGGCTAAAATAGGTCCTCAAATCACATGTCAACTGAAGAGCTCTTCCATTTGACTGCAGCAGTCAGCACATAGCACTCGCAAAATGAATCAAGGAGCCCAATGCGCCCAATTGTTTGACCTTAATGTGAGCTTGATTTTGGTAAATCAAGAAGTCAAGCAAGAAAATAAAATTTTCCTTTACTTCGCAAGATCAACTAGTACCTGCAATATTATTAGTAGCTCAGTCCAAATGAAAAGGTATTAACGCACAGGGAAACAAGACTTTTGACTATACTAATATTTCAAAGGATCCAAAGCTATCATCCTCCACAATAAATAAACTTCCCTTGTTTCACGACTTAGTAGGAACAGCAAATAAACTGGAGGAGCTAGAGAAAGAAAGGCCAACAACAACCCATCGAAGCTAAAGGCAAGGTAGTATGAATGGTGGTACCCATGGTAAGGGTTTGTGACCATGAAAAAGGCGGTGGCACCCATGGAATAAAGTTTAGCACGAGGCTAGCTTCCAACTTAGTTGTCGGCTTAAATCTGTAACTATATTATTTCTCAAACTATTCACTAACCTGGGTACCAGGCCATCAGATAATTGGAGGAAACAGCAATTGCTTACCCAACCTAATTCCCACAATTGCCCAAGTTGAAGTCAAACAAACAACGAAACGGAATCATGGCCCCAAATATTGAACTCCAACTCTAACAAATCTTAATCGCAGCTTTGAAGAATGTGGCTATTTTGGAAGCCGAATCTCACTATAACCTGCATTTCCACCATAAGAAATAACGGTTTGTGTGCCATTTCTGACTATATAAAATACTTTATAGATAGTGTTTAAAACATCAAAAATAAATACCTGAAGATGCAGCAAGTGATGTAGAATTTCATGCATAATCATCAAAGGAAAGGACACCAGTGGTGTGCTCTTAACATATAAAGCATTTCTGCCTCTAAGAATAAGCCGAGGCTGTACAACTTGTATGCTCTGTTGGGTGGAACTTATAAACAACCAGTGTCCATGGCACAATGGAAGGGTACCTTCCATGATCTAACGGTAGTAGCATCACACGATGAAGGTACACTTGAAGGCTGAGATCTAGCACAAGTTATACATATCACATGATCTTTTTCTTGTGATCACTTAGAGATAGCATAAACTATATTTCCATTATATAAATTTAGATGCAGCATATACAAGAAATTTTGACCGCTGACCTGATTTTTGAGCAACAAAAATCAAACATAAATGATCAAAATTCAGATAGCTCGTATTAAATAGTGTGTGGATGGTTTTAGATTGAAAATGAGAGTATATTTTTACCGGTTGCTGTTATCCAGGAAAAAAACTGCTAGCAAAAAACAAATAAGTAGAAACAAAAGAGTTGCCTGATGACGAACTGGGAACACAAACAACTCATTTCATGAATGTATTTTTAGGTAGGAATCAAGAAAATTTCCAAAGGCTTTAGTGGGCAGGTCAAATACATACGGGTTTCATGAACTGAAACAGTAGGAACTAAGAAGAATGGTGAAAAAGATACTGAACTCGTCAAACATGATCAACTAGACATCCTATCTGGCAGCATCAACTGAATAATGGACCTGGGTAATCTAAGAAGCACCGATACGGCAAAACTTGCTCATTGGCCATCCTGACACGGCAGGATACGATTATCCCACAGTATCCCACAATTTGCAAATTAAAAAAAATACAGGGACATGGCTGGGGTACGTGCACATTGGGGACACGGTCGGCCGAAAAACAGCTACAGCCCAATACCAAACCCTATTTTGCAGGTGTCGCATGCACACTCTCCACAAAAGAACGAGCTGCCCCCATCCTCCCAGGCAGCAGCGAATGGGCCGCCAGCGCCGCCGCCTGGACCCGCTGCTGCCACCGTCGACGCCTGGACTCTACCAGCGACTGCTACCCAGCTCCAGCAGCCTCTCTTCCCAACGGCAGGTAACCCAAGTTCCCAATCCCAGCAGCCTCTCCTCAACCTTTTCATCTTTTTTCTGATTTTCTTCCATTGAGCTGCGGCTGCTGGGCGCTGGCTGACACTGCTCTTTGAATGCTTGATCTGCTGCTGCTTGCTACCTATGTTGTGCTGCTCTTTGAATCCTTGTGCTGCTGCTGCTCGCTTGACCTTGAATGCTTGTGCTACTGTTGAATGATTGCTGCTTGGCTGCTTGCTGTTAGGCAGCATGGCATCTGGGAGCGCCACCGCCGGTAGCCAATCGTCTGTAGGTGAGAGTGAAGGGCGGCCTGGTCTTGGTGCCGTAGATCCTTAGTATCCTCTTCTTCTGTATTCCCCGATTGGGGCAGTATTTCTCATTAATTTTGTCTTAACTGTATATTACATGACATATTTTTTTATTTTATTTTATAATATACTCGCCGTGTTCCCGAATGGCTGTTTTTGGAAAATGTCGTATCCCCGTATGCGTATCGCCGTGTCTCCGTCCCCGTATCCGTGCTTCTTAGTGGATAATGGCCAACCTACCGAAGGATATAATAGATGCAATGGTTAAAAGAGACGACCATGAGCAAGTAGATGGATGGAATGCGATTGTGTAAACTAACCATTGGGCGAGTAGTGACCAATTGGCCATTCACAGCACAGCATGTGTTGACATCAACCAGTAATGAGTTACAAACAAGAGACAATACAAGCCTGGCCACCTGGGTAGTGAGGTTGGAATGGATTAGGAGCATTCATGTTTACAGAGCCTGTTTTTTCCTGGCACAACTAGCCCTATCTTAAAAGCTGGGTCTAATTCTAATTGGATCACTGAACCAACCAAAAGTCAGACTGAAGGCCTGACGTCAAGTAGTGAAGGAACCCATCGCCAGAATCAGAAGCCGAAGCATGATATTGTTCTTTGACAGCGTTCTGTTTCCCTAAAAGGCCATTAAAGGTACCATGGTGAAAATACAGGGTCAAGAGCAAGGAGACGGCTACGGTACAATCAAGCAAGTATCATGCCAAGTCAACTGTACCAACCAAAGGTGATCACAGTTCACAGCTTGTATGAGATCAACGAGTCGAGGGTACAGAACCAAACAAGCTGTGACAGAGAGATTACATACAGCACATTAAGAGGGGGACATTGCGCATTCACGGAGACCGACCCTGACTCCCATCCTAAATCGCACGATACCAGGAGCTCAGCACAGTCCGGGAGCAGAATCAACCAATCGTACCGCCTAAAACCACGCTCATCCCGCCAATTAAAAGAGCACCGCCTCAAATCCCCCCCAAAATTCGACATCAAATCTCTCCTCTATCCCGCAGCAACCCCAAAACCCACCTGCGGCGGCCGATCAACCGCCGGAAACGGAGTCCCCGGCCAGGAAACCCCCGATCGAGTCAATCAATCTACTCCCCGCGCCGAATCGGAGGCACGCGACGGGATTGAGTGGGGTTTGAGGATCGGATGTGGCAGTATTACCTTGGCCGGCGGCTCGAGTCGACGCGGCTGGCTGCTGGCGGCCTTCGTCCTCCGCTCGCCTCTCCTCCCTCTCCGCCGCGCGAGGAGGAGAGGGTTTGGTCTCTCGTTCTCCGCGAACACGCAACCGCTTCCTTCCTTCCCCCTCTGAGAAAATGAGGACTGCTGATTGAATGAGGTGGTGGTGGTCTGCTTCTTCCAGGGAAAGGTAAGGGGCCCGACGGTATTTATAAGGGAGGGGGAGGAAGAATATTTAGTTGGTTGCCGGGCGGGGCCACTTGTCTGTGAAAATTAGCGTGCTTTTTCTCCCTTTCGAGTTTGAAGTTGTTTTTGGACGAGTGATCGGAGGACAATTAAATGTGTTTTTCGTGCCTGCGAGTCCCCGGGCCCACGTGTCATTGTTGTGGTGCGGGAAGGAGTCCGGTGTGAGCCGAGTCTAGACCAATCTTTGGAACCGCCTCTCTCTCTCTCTCCGAAGAAAAAAACTCTTTTGCCAAGTTTCTTCTAAGTTTTATCAAGTTTCTTTTTTTTCGGAAAGACCTCAGATTAAATTGCAAATGAACAGTGGTACAAAGCACCCCAAGAAATATAGAAATTATAATCGGGTCCCTGGGGAACCAACCCACCCAACAAACCAGCGCGGGCTGACGGCGCGCCGCCGCTACCGCCGCCGCCGCTCATAGGCAGAGCCGGCGAGACCTTGTAGACTGCGGCCGGAATGAACACGGACGGGAAGTCGACAACCTCGGCCCGAGAGGACCAGCACGCCGGAGAGAGGGAAAGATCGGGCGATGCTCCACCACTGAAGCCGACCGAACGTCGGCGAGACCTTCGATCTGAAGTCCATGGACAGCTACTGTACAGGCGACGAATCCACGCACCGGCAGCCGCCAGCGCACCGCCGCACCACCCCCAGCACCCCCACCGCGAGGCCAGCAACCACCTCACCGTGACGAAGACGGAGGCCAGGGACAAAAGCTCTACCAGCCGGCCTTCACCTCCGCTACAAAGACCAAGCCTGGAGCACGCATACTCCATAGATCGACGGATCCAGGAGCCACCAACGCCGGAAGATCGTCGGCTCCGCCACAAATGGCCTCGCCGAGATGGGGATCGACCTCCAGCACCTTTATTCCAAAGCAACGCCACCACCGCCACCTTGCCAGCGCCGCCGGAGACAACTACCCTACTATCTACACGCTTCAAGCACGGATCTGAGGTCCCCCCACTCTCCCGCCACCGAAGCAGCAGCCGGAGAGGGAGGGGACCGTCGATCCGGCCATCGGCGGAACGAGGGATCGAGGGGAACCTCCTTTTCGCCTCTTCTATCGCTAACTGCTTTTCAGTTCACACGCGACGTAATAGATGGCTAAGTTTCATCAAGTTTCATTCTTATGAATCAGCTCAATTTGCAATATTAAGTTTCAACCGCCTAAACGGAGTCTTAAGTTTTATTTAAGGTTTAGGATTATTAAGTTCATAATATTTTATGGTTTTGGGTTTATAATTAAGTTTTTGCTATGTTTCGCCACATTTTACGGAGTTCACCGAGTAGATGGACTTCGTTCTTATCAAGTTTAAATATTTGAAACATAGTAAAAAATTAAAAACTTATCAAAGTGTATTCGAGAGTGGTCTTGTCTAAAAGCCATCATCGCAAACACCACAAATATGCAAACGAAACATAAATTAGACTTTAAGTTCAAAAGTTATAAGAGATTCAAAATTGAAAGTCAAATGAAAAATCATGGGAGTGGGGTGGGTGGAGCATGCAATGTCTGACAAAAGCATGCATGCATGAAACCCCCTTAAGTAATCAAGGGCTAAGCCATGCATTGGGCCAACCAACTTGTAACACCCCTATGTAATGAGCAACAGTGATCCATAATGATTCTGCTAAGTCAAGTTGATTTGCAATGCTTGATCAAAGTGGATTCATATCTCATTTTAAATTCCATCTTTGAATTCAATTCAAATCATAAGTGAAATTTGAAGTTGCTCAAAAATTGCTGGAAAATAGTTCATCATTTAGCAAAAATTCCAAAACAAATATTTGTTCAGGAAAACAACATCACCATCAAGCTAAAGGTGGATTATGGCAATTAAAATAGTGCAAAAACAGCAATTTAAATGCCATTTCATTTATGAAAAATTCAAATGAATTCAAATAGCCTCCAAACTTTTTGTGGCAGTGCAGAATAATGCAATGTATTTTTGTGGATAAGTTTCACATTTTACAAAATGCATTTGGCAGCTCAAATTATTGCAAACTCATTCTGTAAAAAGAAAACAGAAAGAATAGGGAAAAAGGGCCACTGTGCATGGGCCTAAGTGCACAGTGCGGCCCAGCCCACCTTCCCCGTCTCCCTCCTCTCTCTCTCCTGTGCGCGCTCCGGCGAGCGGCCGACACGGCGCCGCTACAGGCCGGCTGAGGGGATAAGAATGGCCCCCTCAGCCACCCCGCCGTCCTCATCCACTCCTCCCCATCTCTCCCTCACTCGCCCGCGCTCTCTCTCCCTCACCCGAACGCTGCCGTCCCCGCTCGTCGTCGATCCCGCGGCCACCGTCGTCGCTGGGCTGCGCCACCATGTCCATTCGCTCCGCCTACGTCGTCTACGTCTTCTGCAACCACCGGATCGAGCTGGGAGCCACCGCAGCGAGCCCGGCGAGCTCTTCTTCCTCCTCGGATCGCCGGCGAACTCCGCCGATTCCTGCCACTCCTGTTGCTCCTAAGCCTCTCACCGGCCTCCGTGTGCCGCTCGGTGAGCTCCTCTTCCTCTCCCCTCCTTTCCGCGCGCGTAGACGCCATTCCCGCCATGGCCGAACCTCTCGCCGCCGTGGCCACAGCCACTGTCACGCGTGCTCGAGCTCACCCTTGAGCTCCCAGGAGCCCAACGCGCGCACGTGCACACCTTCCCGAGCCCCCTAGCTGCTGCTGCCGTCGATGTCATAGCCCATCTCCACCGCCGTGCTCGTCGCCGTCAATGCCGTCGCCGTTGAGCTCGTCCGAGCACGCAGCCGTGCTCAGCGCACGTGTAGGAGTCGAACGCCACCGCTTGCTCGCTCTGTCGCGCCCTGCATCGCCGTAGCCGCCATCACCCGTACGCCGCCGCCGCCTGCCGTCGCCGCTCCGGCCGATTCCGGCCACCCCAGCCCGCGTCACCGGTGCCATTCGATGCGGCGTCGAGTGCACGTTCGAACGGCACCGGCCGTGCTCGAAACGGCCCTCCGTGGCCGTTTTCCGACGCCTCCCGTGGCCCTCCGCCGCGTTTGGAGGTCGCCGGCGACAAGCCGCCGGCCACCGCCGACGTGGCACACCTGGGGGCCACCCCTGGGTCACTGCCAGTGGGCCCCCTGGCTCCAGTTGACTGGGTTGACCAGTCAACCCTGCTGACTGGGCAACCCCAGTCGCTGACAGGCGGGCCCCACCTGTTAATTAACGTTTTTATAATTAAAATTAATCTATTAACTTAATTAGACACTGACATATGGGGCCCATCCTCTAATTAACCTCTGTTAGTTTAATTTAACTCTATTTTAGCTCTCTGTCACTAACATGTGGGACCCAGCGGTCAGGTTTGACCTGGACCGGCTGGGTTGACCACTAACGTCAAGCTGACGTCATGCTGACGTCATAAGTTTTTACTGTTCTGGATAATGCAAATTTATTAATTAAATTAATTCCAGGAATTTTCAGAAAATGGTTTAAATCTTTGAAAAATCGCAGAAAATAAACCGTAGCTCGGATCGAAAAGTTTTCTACATGAAAGTTGATCAGAAAAATGAGACGAATTCGAATATGTGGTCAAAATGCTTGACCATCACTCCTAACTAGATGAACATGGAACTTTCCCCTTCGGATCAACTGTCCGAAAACTGCCTAAGGCCGGGAAATTATCCCAGATATTTTCCCGCTTCGTTTGCAACGTGTAGCACTGCGATAGGTCACCACCAGCACTGCATATTGCCATGCCAAGCATTGTGTTGCATTTGTTTGCTTTTATTTATTGTTTCTTCCCCTTTCTTCTCTTCGTTAGACCCCGAGACCGACGCAGCTCCGAAGTACGAATACACCGTCGACGACCCCTCTTTTGCCGCAGAGCTTCCAGGCAAGCAAACCCCCTTGAACATGCCTATATCACTTATTCTTTCTCCCTCATGCTTGCATTAGAATTGCTACAGTTGTTGTTCCGAATTACCTATTCTGATGCATAGCCTGTTTTTATAAACTGCTATTGATACCTTACCTGCTATCCTAAATGCATAGTATAGGTTGGTAGTGAACCATCTGTGGCCCTCATCCTTGTCCCAGTTGCCTCGCTCTAGTACCAGTGCCCCGATCGAGGTGATCGATGGGCTGAGATCAGCACATCACCGCACACCCCCTAAGTTGCTCAACTCTGCAGAGCTACCATCAAGTGCCGAGGGTGATACCTCTTATCTCACTCCTGATGTTGCCTCTTTAGTATAGCGAGCCGGTTGTGGGTTACCGAGGGTGATTCCTCTTTCATCACCTCCGATAAAGCTTCTGTCGTGCAACTCCTCAAGTGTGAATCCATCGAGGGTGATTCCTCCGAGTTCACCTTGACGGATACGTCGAGTGGGAATCCAACGAGGACGATTCCTCGGATTCCTTCTTGATGTTATGGACACACGGATACTTTGACTTTACTACAGATACTTGATAAAGTCGGGTCGGCCCCGAGGGGTACCCGCGAGTGATGTGGAGTCGGGTTGACCATGAGGGTACCCGCGAGATAATTACGTGGCATGGCGATGACCCACAAGTATAGGGGATCAATCGTAGTCCTTTCGATAAGTAAGAGTGTCGAACCCAACGAGGAGCAGAAGGAAATGACAAGCGGTTTTCAGCAAGGTGTTTTCTGCAAGCACTGATGTCGGGGGGATGGCCCCCGGGTAGGCAACGGAGCCCGGATCCTTTTCAAAACATCGGGGCAGGCCAAGCCCCTCAATCCGGCTTGCCCGCACGCCGGCTCCCAGTGCGAGTCGGCTCGGCGTGGGCGACCCGGCCTGGCCGGCTGGCCCATGCCGGCTGGCCGCCAGAGAGCGAATCCTCACGACAAGGCAACAGTGCTCCCTCCTTTACACCGGCCCCGGCGGGCAAGGTGACAGCATTCCCTGTGCCCCCGCCCGGGGCGGGCGGTGTCTGGGCGGCGCAACCCTGTTGCTAGGCGGCGCCGACCGCCCTCTGACGAACGACAAGACCTGCCACAGTGCCGAGCAGCTAATCGGGCCCGCGCCCGGCGGACCCGGCGGACCCGGCTCACCCGGCGCGCCCGGAGTACCCGGCGCGCACGGCGGACCCGGCGGACCCGGCGACCCGGTGGCCCCCACCGCCGGCTCCTAGACGATGACACCAGGGCCCCGCGCCTGTGCATATTTACCCATGTAACCCTGGGGGTCGGCCTATAAGACCCCTAGGGAGGCCTCCATGCAGGGTGGTCGCCCCGGTCGCTCACACCACCTCCCACACACACTAACACAGCTCCAGGAGCAACCTTGTAGCCCTTGTGCTTCCCATACTCCATTCTGCAGGACTAGGGGTGTTACCTCTCCGGAGGGCCCCGAACCTGGGTACGTCTTGTGTCCCGCACTAGCGCGTGCTAACCTCGCCTCCGAAACCCACCGGCGTCCTCCAA
This sequence comes from Elymus sibiricus, assembly GCA_039707655.1. Lineage (NCBI taxonomy): Eukaryota > Viridiplantae > Streptophyta > Magnoliopsida > Poales > Poaceae > Elymus > Elymus sibiricus. Next base: position 113,168,032 of record CM077664.1, on the reverse strand, counting down.
TAACCCCACCTCAAGCCATCCCATGGCATCTGTCGTGAATCACGCACCCCCCGCGAGAATACCACGACAGTTGGCGCCCACCGTGGGGCTACTCGCGGCGCCGGCCGTAGTCAAGTTCCGGACGAGGCCCTTCACCAGCTCCGGCGAGCGCATCATGCACGGTTTGGTCCGTGCGTCTCGCCTGCCCTGCGGGCTGCCCCGTCGTCCCCTTCGGCACGCTGCGCGTCTCCGTCGCGCTCGTCCCCGACGTGTTCCCCAGCGAAGTGCGCGACTGCACCGACTCGCCTGTCCCCGTTAGCCGCGCCGTCCCCGATGACGTCGCCGCTCTCTGCGTCCGCGCGGAGGTGCTGACCATCGGCACTAGCGCTGGCTCCCCACGTGCCAAGGAGAAGGCTGCTGCGGCCGCCACCGCCTTGGATGCGGCCCCGCCTTGCCGCACTGACCCGCTCCACGATACGATCCGGAGTCTGCAAGCCTCCATCACGCCTGACGCCGACACGGCTGCTGCAGCGGCCCAGCTCAACGAGGGCCGCCAGCATCTGCTGCTCGAGGGCACGGAGCTTGTGGCAACCCGGCGCCGGCTGGAGTCCGCCCAGCGAGAATTCGACAGCGCACACGGCCTCACTCCGCCCGCCGCCGAGCCCAGCCGGGTCGCGGAGGTGCGGATCCGTGGGGGCGCACTCAGCCGTGCGCTAGGCGCAGGCCGACCCGTCTACGACACCCCCGTCAAGAACATGCGCGTGGCGCAGGCCGCGATTGCTGATCTCGAGTTCCTGGAGGGCGAGGAGCTGCTGCAGCAGCAGCAGTGCATCCGCGACCTCATCACCGCGGCGAACGAGCAGCAGCAACGCTTCGACCCGGCCCAGCCATCCGGCTCCGCCTCAAGAAGAACCGGGGACCCGGAGAGGGCTCTCCGGGATGCGCGGCAGACGTCTTCGCACGCCACTAGCGCGAGCCGCTCTGGCCGGCACCGGTCCGGCCGGAGCCGGCACAACCGCGCCACCACCGCTGGAGACGGCAACGCTGGCGAGACGGTCGGGTTCAGCAGTCGGAGCCCCCCGTGCGGCCGGCTCGGCAGCCCGAGCCGGCCCGGAAGCCCCTGCGCCCCGCGGTCCCGTGGCCGGCCGAATCGGCCTCCGCGTTCCCGTGGCTGACCGACTCGGCCCCCGCGAGCCCTACGACGAAAGCGACGCCCGTCACCGCATCGACCGGCTGGCGCGCTCCACGGCCCTAGAGGAGGAAAGCTCTGTCGGCCCGGCGTGCTTCGGCCCCCGCATTCGCGAAGAACCCTTCCCCAAAGGCTTCTCGCTCCCCTGCGACTCGCCAAAGTACACCGGCGCCACCAAGCCGGAGGACTGGCTAACCGACTACACCACGGCTGTTGGCATAATCGGCGGCAACCGGCGCGTGGCTGTCCGTTACGTCCCCCTCATGCTGCTCGGCTCGGCCCGACGTGGCTTAACAGCCTGCGAGCCGGCAGCGTGAACTCCTGGCTGGATTTCGAAGACGCGTTCATCCGCAACTTCACCAGCACCTACAAGCGACCCGGCAAGCCCCGTCAGCTCTCCATGTGCGTCCAGAAGCCGGGCGAGCCCCTGCGCGATTTCCTCACGCGGTGGACGGAACTCCGCAACTCTTGCGAGGGCGTCCACGAGGTCCAGGCCATCCAATATTTCATCGACGGGTGCCTAGACGGCACTCTGATCAAGCACCGTCTGGTGTGCGACGAGCCGGAGACCCTGGCGGAGCTCATGGCCGTGGCGGACAAGTACGCTACGGCCGACTCCGCGATGAATGTGAAGATCACGATCGACGCAGACGGCAAGCTCCTCTCGGCCCAGCCGGCTCCCGCCAAGCCGGCTGGCGACAACAGTCAGCGCCGGCAAGACGGCAACAACAACAACAACAACAACAACAACAACAACAACAACAACAACAACGGCAAGCGCTGGAACGACCAGCCGGCACCCCGCTACGACAACCGGCAAGTCGCCGCTGTCGAAGGGGAGCAGGCGGCTGAGCAAGGCTCCAGCCAGCGCCAGCGCACTGGCAAGGCCGTCTGGCAGCCCAAGCTGACTTTCGAGCAGATGCTCGACGCCCCCTGCAAGAACCACAGCGGCGCGAAGCCGTCGACGCACACGCTCCGGCAGTGCAGTTTCACCCAGCGACTGTTGAAGGGCAACCTTCCACCACCGCCGCCTGAAGCCGGCCCGCAGCAGCCGCCGCTCCCGCCGCCGCCACCGCCACCCGGCGCCCTCGCCGACAACCCTTTCCCGCGCCCGGACGTGTCCTACGTCGTCTTCACTAGCGAGGGAGATGACAAGCACGCCAAGCGCAAGCACGCGGCCGAGGTGAACGCCGTCATCCCTTCGGTTCCGCAGTACATGCACTGGTCCGACTGGCCGGTGAGCTGGACCCGGGAGGACCACCCGGCCGCCATGCCCACGCCGGGCAGCTACGCCCTCGTACTCGACCCCACCCTCATCTCCAAGAAACGCACCTGCCGCTTTTCACGGGTGCTGATCGACGGCGGCAGCAGCATCAACATCCTGTACCGCGACACCATGACCAAGCTCGGCATCGAGGCACGGCAGCTGGAGCCGACCCGGACGGTGTTCCACGGCATCGTGCCGGGTCTCTCCTGCTCCCCGATCGGCCGGATCCGGCTTGACGTCCTGTTCGGCTCCAGCAGCCACTTTCGCCGCGAGCCGATCTGGTTCGAGGTGGTCGACCTGGCCAGCCCCTACCACGCGCTGCTCGGCCGGCCTGCGATGGCCAAATTCATGGCGGTCCCCCACTACGCCTACCTGAAGTTGAAGATGCCGGGTCCCAAGGGCCTCATAACCGTCGTCGGCGATTACAAGAAGTCCATCGAATGCGCCAAAGCCGGCTCCCAGCTGGCCGAGTCGCTGGTCATCGCCCAAGAGAGGCGCCAGCTCGACCGGATCGTGGCGCTGGCTAACGCGCAGCCGGCCATGCCGGCTCCGCCCAAGCCGGCCGCCGACGAGGCCTCCTTCAAGCCGGCCAAGGACACGAAGAAAGTCCCGCTCAACCCGGCCGACCCCAGCTCCAGCAAGTACGTCGTCGTGGGCACCGGCCTCGACAGCAAATAGGAAGGCGAGCTCGTCGATTTCCTCCGTGAGAATCAGGATATCTTTGCATGGTCTCCCAAAGACATGCCGGGTGTCCCGAGGGAATTCGCCGAGCACAAACTACACGTCCGCAAGGATGCCAAGCCTGTCCGGCAGCCGCTACGCCGCTTCTCCGAGGAAAAGCGAAGAACCATCGGTGAAGAGATCGCCCGGCTGCTCAAAGCCGGGTTCATCATGGAAGTGTTCCACCCCGAGTGGCTGGCCAATCCAGTCCTCGTCCTGAAGAAAAATGGCACCTGGCGCATGTGCATCGACTACACCAGCCTGAACAAGGCATGCCCCAAAGACCCGTTCGCTCTGCCCCGGATCGACCAAGTCATCGACTCCACAGCCGGCTGCGAGCTCCTGTCCTTCCTGGACGCCTACTCCGGCTACCACCAGATCAAGCTGGACCCGGCCGACGCCCTCAAGACGTCCTTCACCACGCCCTTTGGGGCGTATTGCTACATCACCATGTCGTTCGGCTTGAAGAATGCTGGCGCCACCTTCCCGCGCTGCATGCAGAAATGCCTGCTGCCCCAGCTCGGCAGAAATGCGCACGTCTACGTCGACAATATCGTGGTGAAGACCAAGCAACACCTCACGCTCCTGGCTGACCTCAAAGAAACCTTCGCCAACCTGCGCCGGTTCCAGATCAAGCTCAACCCGGAGAAATGCGTCTTCGGCGTGCCGGCTGGCCAGCTACTCGGCTTCCTCGTCTCGGCGCGCGGCATCGAGGCCAACCTGGAGAAGATCAAGGCAATCGAGCGCATGCGCAAGCCGACCCGGCTGCGCGACGTCTAGAAGTTCACCGGCTGCTTGGCCTCTCTCAGCCGGTTCGTCAGCCGGCTGGGGGAGAGGGCCCTGCCCCTGTATCAGCTGATGAAGAAGATGACGGCGTTCGAGTAGAGCGACCAGGCGGACGAAGCTTTCCGCGACCTCAAGCGCATGCTGTCCACTGCACCAGTCCTGGCCGCGCCGGCTGAGAAAGAGCTGCTCCTGCTATACATCGCCGCCACCTCCCGCGCGGTCAGCACGGTGCTGGTCGTCGAGCGCCCTGAGGAGGGTAAGGTGCAGCCGGTCCAGCGTCCGGTGTACTACCTGAGCGAGGTGCTCTCCGCCTCCAAGCAGAATTACCCCCACTACCAGAAGATGTGCTACGGCGTGTACTTTGCCGCCAAGAAGCCGAGGCAGTATTTCCAAGAGCACACCATTACCGTGGTGAGCATGGCCCCCATCGGCGAGATCATGGGCTGCCGGGATGCCTCTGGCCGGGTGGCCAAGTGGGCCATCGAGCTAGCCGGCCACACGATCCTCTACGAGCCGCGCTCCACCATCAAGTCCCAAGCGCTGGCCGACTTCCTCGTCGACTGGACCGAGACGTAGTACCTGCCGCCGGCGCCGGAGTCGACTCACTGGCGCATGCACTTTGACGGCTCCAAGATGCGCAACGGCTTGGGAGCCGGCATCGTGCTGTCCTCCCCCAAGAACGACCGGCTGCGGTACGTGCTCCAAATCCATTTCGCCGCCTCCAACAACGTCGCCGAGTATGAAGCTCTCGTGCACGGCCTCCGGCTGGCCAGGGAGATCGGCATCCGGCGCATCCTCTGCTACGGCGACTCGGACCTGGTGGTGCAGCAAGTTTCCGGCGACTGGGACGCCAAAGACGCCAACATGGCCAGCTACCGCTTCCTGGTCCAGCAACTCTTCGGCGGGTTTCGATGGTTGTGAGTTCCTCCACGTCCCACGCGTCGACAACGAAGCGGCCGACGCCCTGGCCAAAGTAGGCTCCACCCGGCAAGCCATCCCGTCCGGCGTCTCCCTCGAGCACCTGCGGAAGCCGTCCATCAAGCCGTCTCCCGACTCGGAGTCCATCTTCGTCCCGGATGACCCCGGCGCGCCCCCACCCGACTCTGGGGTTCCCGGCCCTAGCTCGGGGACTGCTGGCTCCGGCTCGGGGACTGCCGTCTCCGCCTCGGGGACTGCCGGCCCTAGCTCGGGGACTGCTGGCTCCTTCTCGGGGACTGCCGGCTCCAGCCCGGGGACTGCCGGCTCCGGCTCGGGGGCTGCCGGCTCCAGCCCGGGGACTGTCGGCTCCGGCTCGGGGGCTGCTGTCCCGGATCCCATCTCGGCGGCCGTCCTCACGGTGGTGACGGCGCCATCCTGGGCTCAGCCAATCCTCGCCTTCTTGGAAGACGGCGAACTTCCCATCGACGAGGCCGAAGCCCGGCAAGTGCAGCGGCGCGCGTTCGCCTACAGCATCATCAACCACAAACTCGTCAAACGCAGCATGACGGGCGTGTTCCAGCGCTGCGTCGAGCGGGGCAAGGGGATCGAAATCCTCCTCGACATCCACCAGGGCAAGTGCGGGCACCATGCCGCCTCGAGATCCCTGGTGGCCAAAGCATTCCGGCACGGTTTCTACTGGCCCACGGCCCTGGAAGACGCCGAAGAGTTGGTCCTCAAGTGCGAGGGCTGCCAACGCTTCAGCAAGCGCAGCCACCAGCCGGCTTCTGCCCTCCAAACCATCCCGATCACATGGCCCTTTGCCGTCTGGGGGCTCGACATGGTGGGCCCTTTCAAAACCGCTCGAGGCGGCATGACACATCTGCTGGTCGCCATCGACAAGTTCACCAAGTGGATCGAGGCCAGGCCGATCAAGAAGCTGGATGGGCCCACGGCCGTCCGATTCATCAAGGATATCGCGGTTCGCTACGGCGTGCCGCACAGCATCATCACGGACAACGGCACCAACTTCGCCAAGGGCGCGCTGACCCACTACTGCTCTGCATCCGGCATCCGGCTCGACTTGGCCTCCGTCGCACATCCCCAGTCGAACGGCCAGGTCGAGCGGGCAAACGGCCTCATCCTAGCTGGCATCAAGCCGCGACTCGTCGAGCCGCTCGTGCGCTCACCCGGCAGCTGGCTCGACGAGCTGCCGGCCGTCCTCTGGAGCCTCCGGACGATGCCGAACCGCTCCACCGGGTTCACCCCATTCTTCCTCGTCTACGGAGCCGAAGCGATCATTCCGATCGACGTCGCGTTCGACTCGCCCCGAGTGACCATGTACGCCGAAGCCGAAGCCAAAGAAGCACGCGAAGACGGCGTCGACCTGCTCGAGGAGGCGCGCCTCCTGGCCCTCAGCCGGTCAGCCATCTACCAACAAGGCCTGCGCCACTACCACAGCAAGAAAATCAAGCCCCTCGCGTTCCGTGAAGGCGACCTTGTGCTCCGGCTCGTCCAGCGAACAGCCGGCCAGCACAAGCTGGCCTCCCCCTGGGAGGGCCCCTTCATCGTCAGCAAGGCTCTCTGCGACCGAAACACGTACTACCTCATCGACGCCCAGAAGCTGAACAAGCGCAAGTGAGATGCAGCCGGCAAGGAGTCCAGCCGGCCCTGGAACGCGGAGCTCCTCCGTCCGTTTTACAGTTAAACTCATGTATGTATGTATCACCATCTTTTGGACTTAATGAAAGCAGGCAGCTCCCCCGTTTTCATTTCTCCCGCCGAGTCGGCGCAGCCGGCTCGGGGGCTCCCTTTTCCGCTTTATTCTGTGTCTACACACAGCCCCATTTTTTCCAATTCCCCCATCGGCTCGGGGGCTCGGGGGCTAGCCGACTAGACCACGCCCCGCTTTTTTCCTTAGTCCGTCTCGAAGCGTACAAGCCGCCGAAGCCCTCTCTTCGCCAGCCACAGCCGACTCCCGGCTGTCCGGCCGGCAAGAGACAAAGGCCGAAAGCACCGTTACGCCAGAACGACTAAGAAAGACAGCCCGGTTCGGCCAACCCGGCTCAACCCGTTCTCTCTCACTTGTTCGCCGCACGACCGGCTGTGCGCCAAGCAGCCTCGCCGCCTGCCGCCAGCCGTCCTAGTGGGTGTTTCACTCGCGCTCAACGTCCAAAAAAGCCTAAGTATTGTGCGTTCGCTCTCAAAGCCGAGTTCCCGTCCTAGCCACAGTCCGCAACCCGGCTGTCCGGCTAGCGGGAAGGAAGCCCAGAGAAACGGCAAATAGGAAAAGGCCTAAGGCCGAACAACAGAAAGTGAAATCGCATGCAAAATTTATATACAGCATGGGCCTTCGGCCACGAGTTCATTACATGGAACTACACCCCCAGTGGGTGGACCTGCTACCTAACAAAAGTTTGAGTACAGGAAATATAAAAAGGGAAAGCAATCCTAAGCGGCACCCGCGTTGTCTCCGGCCGGCGTCGGCTCAGCCGAGGTGGACGCGGCCGCCGGGTTGGGTCCAGCGCTCTCCGCCGTCCTCTCGGCCGTAGCGTCGTCGTCCGCGTCGGCCTCGTCATTGGCGTAGGCGCCCGTCTCGGCCGAGCTGCCGTCCGGGTCATTGAGCTGCAGGCCGAGCTCGTCGGCAGGGAGCTCCTCGCCGTCTTCCGTCCGCTCGACGACGAACTCGTAGTGCGGGGCGAACGTTGCCAAGTAACTGGCCCGCCCGGCGATCCGATGTGCCCACGCCACCAAGTCCTCCTCCGCGCCGGCCCGCTGCGCCACCAGACAGTCGAGGTCCATGCCCGGATACCACGACAGGACGAAGCGCAGCGCCGTCTCCGCGCCGGCCCGGGCCGCGGAGGCCCTCCACGCGCCGAGTCGCTCCACCCTGGCCTCCAGCCACCGCGCCAGCCGGGTGACGCTGTTCGGCACCATCGCGCTTGGCCAGAGACCGCTCGCCATGCCCAAGCCGGCCTCGAACAGGCGGTGCATCTGCCCCTCCACGGCCCGAAGACGGGCCTCGCCGGCAAGAACGAGCTCCGAGAAGGACCAGGCGGTGTAAGCGTCGATCTCCGCCCCAAGCTCGCGCTGCTCGGCCCGGTGGGCGTACACGGCCGCATCGGCCGCCTCCTGCGTCTCGGGGAAGACTCCTGCCAAGAAAGGAAACAAATCAGACAAAAGAAAACGACTTGCCGGCTACGCCAGCCGGACCAAAGAAAGATAGCACTTATGGGCAAAGGTCTCGTCGAGGTGCTGCGCTTCGCCCAGCATCCCGTTCTCCCGGATCGCCGACGCATGAGCCTGGGCTTCGAGATCCTTCCCGAGCTGGGCGATTCTCCTACCGGCGTCCGCTAGCTCCTCGGCCGTTTTGCCGCGCTCCTCCGCCAGCCGGCCCAGCTCCGCCTGGTGGGCGTCCTCCGCCTTGGCCTTCTCGGCCACAAGCCGGTCCACCTCGGCCTGGAGCCGGTCGCGGTCACCGACGGCGTGGTCGCGCTGCTCACCGGCTTTGGCAAGCCGGGCTCGAAGGCCTGGCACCTCGGCCACGTCGGCTGCGCGCCAAGGTTCCCGGTCAGATGCTGGAAGCAAAGACTAGAAGAAAAAGACAAAGCTCTAAGGTTCGACCCGGTTGCTCCGCAGTCTGGCACGAATCTCGGGGGCTACACCCAGTGGGTGCGCTGGCGCGCACCCACTGAAGGCATGCAAACATACCTCGGACCCGACGCAGCTCCTCCTCCTTGGCGGCGAACCGGGTGTTGACCTCGCGGTACCGCTCCCGGAGCCGGTTGTACGCGTTGGCCCGCAGGTCGTACAGGTTCTGCGCACAGACAGAAGATTAGAAGAACGCGAAAGATGAGCTATAAGATTCGACCCGGCTGCTCCGCAGCCCGGCCGAACCTCGGGGGCTACACCCAGTGGGTGCGCTGGCGCACCCCCACTGATTCAGCAATCAAGACAAGGAAAGAAGGAAAAACTCACCGCAATCGCCTGCTCCAGCTGCTTCGCCCGGTCCTGCTCCTCCCGGACGAAGGCCTGCAGACGCTCGCCCCAGCTGCGAAGCTGCAAACGCAAGGCGTCCACCGCGTCGTCCTCCCGGGTTCACGGCCCGACCACGACCTCGCTGGAGCTTGCCCACAGCTGCTGGACTGTGGTCCCGGCGCCGGATCCACTTCCACCCGGCCGCTCGGGGTTCGGGGCGGCTTGGGGCGGCACTACCACCAGGGTGCCGGCGCCCCCTGTCGCGGCCTCCGTGGCCGGCGTCGGCTGCGCTTGGCCGGATGGCGCAGAGTCCGCTTCGCGCCTCTCCCCGCCGCCCTCGCCTCCCTCCGCCGGGTTGGCCCGGGGCGGCGTGTCCACGGTGATCTCCTCATCGACGTCCGACCCGCCACCGGCTGGCTCCGCCCTCCCCTCCGGCTCGCCCGCTCCCTCCGGCTACGGCTCGATGACCGTCACCGTCGGCGCCGAGCCCCTCTCCATCTCCGGCCAGGCCGGATCCGCGATAGGCCCGGCCCGCTTCGCGGAGGCCCTCTCCCACGCCTGGGCCGAGGCCTCCTCCATCGCCTTCTCGGCCTCATCCCGGTCTCGCCAGGCGGCACGCGTCGCCACATCAAGATCCTGGCTGGACTGGCGGGCCTCAAGTTCCTCCTCCACGGTCCGACTCGGCGGAGGGTCGACGGCGCTGCTCCTGGTCTTCCTCCAGGTGACCTCGCCCGCCGCGGCCTCCGTCGCCGCCACCGCCAAGTCAAGGGCCGACCTGTACACGGCAGGCTTGTCATGACAAAGGCACAAGCAAGAAACAAGCCATAAGATTCGACCCGGCTGCTCCGCAGCCCGGCCGAACCTCGGGGGCTACACCCAGTGGGTGCGCTGGCGCGCCCCCACTGATTCAACATGCAAGGATCAGAAATAAGGCAGGAAATGCTTACCCGATGACCGTAGGGGGCTCCCGCCTCGGCCCCACGGACGGGGCGAGCCGGCGCTTCTTCTTCACGACGGTCCTCTCACGCGCCGGCCCCGCCCCCGGGCGTTTCGTGGCCGATCTAGCCTCGACCGCCTCCTTCCCGTGCGGCCGGCTGACGGTCGCCGCCGCGCGAGCCGGCCCGGCGCCTGCCGCTCTCCGCAGCCGTTTCGGGGGGTCGACGCTGGCGTCCTCCCCGGTCGAGGGCGCTGCACCGTGCGCACCGGTCAGGCCCTCCTCGTCGTCATCCGGCCAGTCCCGCAGTAGATCTGGAGGCGGAAACTTACCCGCATTCCGCGACCCGCCGGCTGCGGCGTCGGCCAGGCGCGCTTCAACCGCCCCCTCCTTCGTCTCGGCGCTGGCCTCCTCCACGTCCGAGTCGGGCAGGTCGGCCAGCAGGATCTGGGCATTCGGCCCGTCGTGATTCCGCTGGCTGGTGAATAGCCGCGACCCTCCCGCGGCGTCAGGACACAAGAATAATGTCGAAGCAGCGAAATATAAAGACCAGGGACTCACCGCCGGCGCCAGGTTCTCCCGGTGATAAGGCTCCTTCCCGAAGCTCCACTCCCCCTCCTTCAGCCCGGCCTTGGAGATGTAGTTGACCCGCTGGACGATCCCAGCCAGCGTCAGCTCCTTGGTCGACATCCGGGTCGGGTCGTGCCGGCCGCTCATGTCGCAGATCCGGTGTGCCCGGCGTTGCGGCGGCAGAACCTGGCGGGCGATGAAGGCCGCGATGAGATCAGCCGGCTTCAGCCCCTCGCGCCCCGTCAGCTCCCCGACCTGGCCGCAGATGTTCACCATCTCTTGCGGCGGCTTCTTGGGGCAGTAGCCCCAATTCGGCTTCTCGAGCGGCGGCGCGTCGACGAACGGCGGAAGGTTGATGACGTCGACAGCCGGGTCGGCGTTCCGGACGCAGAAAAACGTCGTCTGCCACTTCTTGGCCGAGTCCTCAAGCGGCAGCTTGGGAAACGGCCCGTTCACCCGACCAATGACCACCGCCGCGCCGCAGTCGGACATGACGCTGACTGACGCCCCCTGCTGCTTAAGGAAGAACATCTTCGCCCACAGCTCCACGGTCGGCAGCATCCCGAGATAGCCTTCGCAGAGCGTGGCGAAGCCGACAACCTGTAGCACGGCATTGGCGCCGAGATGATGCAGCTGCAGCCCGAAGAAGTCGAGCCACGCGCGGAAGAAGAGTCTCACGGGGAGGCCGAGCCCGCGCTCAAAATGTGAGAAGAAGACCACATGCTCTCCCTTCTGTGGCTCCGGCACCCTCTCCGAGCCCGGCGCGCGCGCGAGCAACACCTCCGCCGGCGGCAGCCGTTTCGTACGGCGGAGGTACCGAATATTCTGCTCCGTCGTAATGGAGCCCTCCCAAGAACCTTTCGGCAGCACCATTGGGGAAGGTTTTTCCGCGGGCGTCGAGATTCAGCGATGAAGAGGAGGAGAGGGAGAAAAGCAGCGCGCTGCGGGCTTCGGGTCGCGGTGCGCAGCAGGCGTGGGTGAGGCGTGTGGAGGCGGCATTGTTTCGCTCGGGCGCGGCGGAGAAGAAGAGGAAGCAGAGGAGGAGCGAGGGGTAGGGGTGCGAGCGCGAGCGTCTCCGTCGCACTCCCCCCTCCTTCTCATTTATAACCACGTGAAATCGTGGGGGAGTGGGATCGTCTGCGCCCACGATCCCCACTCCCCCGCACTATGCGCGCACGTTCCCCACGCACATTAACTGTGGGGGGGAAGCGCAATCGCCAACGGTCGCCGCAGTTAATCCCCCGCGCGCGGGCCGAGGGCGTGTCGTGGCGGGCCCGGGCCACGGTCACGTCCCGTCGCGTGCGTGGGCTGGCAGGCCTCGCCCACCGCGAGGCTGCACGTGGCAGCCCATCGAGCTGTGGCGGGCGCGAATCGGCGTACAAAGCAAGACTTATCTGGCAGGCATTTCCATTTCCCGCCCAGGCCGGGGTTCCGCGACCCGGTCCCCGGAAGCCGGCCCCCAGCGGGTGTTCCCAGCGTCCGCTGCCGCGGTGCCGGCGAGCGGCCAGGCGAAGCCACCCGGCCGGACTCCGGCGCTTCATCGACAAACTGGCTCCACAAGGGGGTAAGCTGCGAAGGCCCCCCTGCCTGTGGCCGGCGAACCTTCACAGCTTCGGGGACTACTGTCGGGGGGATGGCCCCTGGGTAGGCAACGGAGCCCGGATCCTTTTCAAAACATCGGGGCAGGCCAAGCCCCTCAATCCGGCTCGCCAGCACGCCGGCTCCCAGCGCGAGCCGGCTCGGCGTGGGCGACCCGGCCTGGCCGGCTGGCCGCCAGAGAGCGAATCCTCACGACAAGGCAACAACACTCCCTCCTTTACACCGGCCCCGGCGGGCAAGGTGACAGCATTCCCTGTGCTCCCGCCCAGGGCGGGCGGTGTCTAGGCGGCGCAACCCTGTTGCTAGGCGGCGCCGACCGCCCTCTGTCGAACGACAAGACCTGCCACAGTGCCGAGCAGCCGACCGGGCCCGCGCCCGGCGGACCCGGCGCACCCGGCGGACCCGGCGGACCCAGCTCACCCGGCGCGCCCGGCGTACCTGGCGCGCACGGCGGACCCGGCGGACCCCACCGCCGGCTCCTAGACGATGACACCAGGGCCCCGCGCCTATGCATATTTACCCATGTAACCCTAGTGGTCAGCCTATAAGACCCCCAGGGAGGCCTCCATGTAGGGGGGTCGCCCCGGTCGCTCACACCACCTCCCACACACACTAACACAGCTCCAGGAGCAACCTTGTAGCCCTCATGCTTCCCATACTCCATTCGGCAGGACTAGGGGTGTTACCTCTCCGGAGGGCTCCGAACCTGGGTACGTCTTGTGTCTCGCACTAGCGCATGCCAACCTCGCCTCCGAATCCCACCGGCGTCCTCCAGTAACCCCACCTCAAGCCATCCCATGGCATCTGCCGTGAATCACGCACCCCCCGCGAGAATACCACGACAACTGAAATTATCGGTAACGAGTAGTTTGATAGCAAGATAATTTGTAACAAGTGACAAGTAGCAATAGTAACAAATAGTGCAGCAAGGTGGCCCAATCCTTTTTATAGCAAAGGACAAGCCGGAACGATCTCTTATAGTAAGTAAAGCGTTCTCGAGGACACATGGGAATTTCATCTAGTCACTTTCATCATGTTTGTTTGATTCGCGTTCGCTACTTTGATAATTTGATATGTGGGTGGACCGGTGCTTGGGTGCTGTTCTTACTTGAACAAACCTCCCACTTATGATTACCCCCTCTCGCAAGCATCCACAACTACGAAAGAAGAATTAAGATTTCTCTAACCATAGCATTAAACATATGGATCCAAATCAGCCTCTTACGGAATAGCGCATAAACTAGGGTTTAAGCTTCTGTCACTCTAGCAACCCATCATCTAATTATTACTCCACAATGCATTCCCTTAGGCCCAAAGATGGTGAAGTGTCGTGTAGTCGACGTTCACACGACACCACTAAGGGACAACATACATATCATCAAAATATCAAACGAATACCAAATTCACATGATTACTTATGACAAGACTTCTTCCATGTCCTTAAGAACAAAAGTAACTACTCACAAATCATGTTCATGTTCAAGATCAGAGAGGTGTTGAATAGCATAATAGATCTGAACATACAATCTTCCACCAAATAAACCAACTAGCATCAACTACAAGATGTAATCAACACTACTAGCAACCCACAGGTACCAATCTGAGGTTTTGAGACAAAAATTGAATACAAGAGATGAACTAGGGTTTGAGATGAGATGGTGCTGGTGAAGATGTTGATGAAGATTAGTCCTCCCACGATGAGAGGATTGCTGGTGATGTCGATGGCGACGATTTCCCCCTCCCGGAGGGAAGTATCCCCGGCAGAATCTCTCCGCCGGAGAGCAAAAGTGCTTCTGCCCAAGTTCCGCCTCGAGACGGCGGCGCATCGTCCCGTAAGTCTTCTCTATATTTTTTCTCGGGCAAATTGGCTTATATACTAGAAAATGGGGGCCAGAGGCTGGCCAGGGGCCCCACGAGGCACCAGGGCGCGTACCAGGGCGCGCTTGGGGGGGGGTGGCGCGCCCTGGTGCCTCGTGGGCACCTGGGTGGACCCTCTGGTACTTCTTGCTTCCAGTATTTTTTATTTATTCCAAAATAAATCTTCGTAAAATTTCAGCTCATTTGGAGATGTGCAGAATAGGTATCTCTGACATAGCTTTTTCAGGTCCAGAATTCCAGCTGCCGGCAATCTCCCTCCTTGTGTAAATCTTGCATATTAAGAGAGAAAAGGCATTAGAATTTCTCCACAAAGTGTTATATTGATTAAAAACACTATAAATAACAGTAGCAAAACATGATGTAAAATGGACGTATCAACTCCCCCAAGCTTAGACCTCGCTTGTCCTTAAGCGAAAGCCGATATCGATAATCATGTCCACATGTTTAGAGAGAGAGGTGTCGATAAAAACAAAATACTTACATAGTAGCATCATGATCATTATTATAACAACAATATTTATGATCATAAACTTCTGATGAGAAAGTAACAATTCATCACAACAATGGAGTATAAGGCATAAACTTTCTTGAAAACTAACAAACTATGTCCTCAGTCAACAATGCAATTGCAATTCATCATATTTTCAGGAAGGGTCTCATGTAGGAGCTATTTAGAAAGTCCACATACTCAACCATCATTTAGTCTTCTATGATTGCTAACACTCACGACATATATATGGAGCAAAAAGTTTCAGCCAGACACATAGAAAGATAGGGGCTTGTGATTTCGCCTCCCAACTTATTCACCTCAAGGGTGATGTCAACAATAATAACTCATGATCACTCATATCCAACTCGATATATGAGCCTAGATCTTTCCCCACCACATGATGCTTGCAAAAGAGAAAAATAAAAAGGAATAGAGGAGAGCACTATTGACTCTTGCATAGAAAGTAAATACATAAAAGTAAAGGATAGGCCCTTCGCAGAGGGAAGCAGAGGTTGTCATGCGCTTTTTGTTGTTGGATGCAACAGCTCTTAATGAGAAGGAACATCACTTTATATTGCCCCTTGTGATAGCAACCTTTATTATGCAGTCTGTCGCTTTTATTTCTTTACCATCACAAGTTCGTACAAAGCTTATTTCCCTTACAATAAAAGTTCAGACATATTTAGAGGCAATTTTTATTGCTTTTTGCACCGATGACAACTTACTTGAAGGATCTTATTCAATCCATAGGTAGATATAGTGGACTCTCATGACATGAAACTGGGTTTAAGGGTTTTGGATGCACAAGTAGTATCTCTACTTGGTGCGGATTTTTGGCTAGCAAAGATATTGGGCAAGCACCACATGTTGGAGGATCTATAACAATATAACTTCTATGTGAATATGAACAAACATAATTCATTACGTTGTCTTCCTTGTCCAACGTCAACAATTTGACATAAAATACTTAATGGGGGCTCACAATCATAAAAGATGTCCAAGATAGTATATTTGCATGTGAATCTTCTCTTCCCTTATTAAAATTTTCATGAATTGTATCATTGACTAATGCTATGTTTGTTAACTTCCAATAAATTTTACCACTTATACTCTTCTTTATGTAATGTCATTACTTTCCATAAGATTAGCATATGATCTTTTTTCATTATTTTCATTGCTAGAATTGGAACATGAAAGTAAAGAAGCAAAAACTCAAACTACTCTTTATTATATAGCTCTCAACTCGATTACATAGAAAGATAGATCACGAAGCTAACACTCAAAAATAGATCATACTAAACTTTTATTCAACTAGATCACGAAATAACTAAGGATCGAACTAAAAATAGGTAAAGATAATAAAAGTGATGGTGATACGATACCGGGGCACCTCCCCCAAGCTTGGCACAAGCCAAGGGGAGTGCCCATACCCATGTATTCAAGTCTCCTTCTTCGGTGATGGTGGTGATGGTGAAGTGGCAAGCTTGTCCTTCAGCTCAAGAAGATACATCAATCTGCGGTTGATGCTCCGAAGGGCGATGTTTTGCTCTTCCAACAAAATAATTTCACGAGTGAGAGATGTATTCTGAGCACTAACTATTTCAAAGACTCTTAGGGCTTCAATTACGGATGGGGAGAGATGATCATATAAAGGTTGAAGGATATCTCCTTTCTCTGCGGTCTCCTCCATGGGGATGGCTTGCCCTCCTTCCGGAGCCTGGGCTCCTGCAACTTCCTCGACCTTCTCCTCCTTGCCATTGTCTTCTTCTCCCGACGACAACTCGTAGTAAACCTCGCTGTAGGGGTGTTTGCCCGGCAATGGTTGCACAATGCGGTGCTTGGCACGGAGCTTTTGGGGAGCCATGGCGATCTAGATATATCAGAAAAATAGCACGAAACAAGAACAGAGGAGATTTCTGCGATACGGTGGTCAAAACATACGGGAGTATATATAAAGATTTTTTTATCTTGCAAAACAAGTAATCCAGGAGAAAACGGAGTCGGGAAGGCTCACGTGGGGCCCATTAGCCACCAGGGCGCGCCTGGGGGGTGGCGCGCCCTGGTGCCTCATGGGCACCAGGTGGGTCCCCTCGGCTGTTTCTTATTTTTGTATTTTTTCTAATATTCCAAAACTGAGAGAAAGTATTTTTATGGAATTTTTGGAGTCGGTTTACTTACCGTATCACATACCTCTTCCTTTTCAGGGTTATGGAGTGTTTCAGAAGGTCTCTCTTATGTATTCCTCCGGTGTAATTGTTTCAATAATATTAGTTTCAACATTAATGGGAGTACCTGAAATATAGTGCTTAATTCTTTGCCCATTCACCACTCTCGGATTAGTGCCTTCGGAGTTGTTTATTTTGATGGCTCCGGAGCGATAAACTTCTTCGATGATATACGGTCCTTCCCATTTAGAGAGAAGTTTTCCTGCAAAGAATCTCAAACGAGAATTGTACAATAGAACTTGCTCACCTACTTTAAATTCCCATTTTTGAATTCTTCTATCATGCCATCTTTTAACTTTTTCTTTAAACAATTTGGCGTTTTCATAAGCTTGGGTTCTCCATTCATCTAATGAGCTAATATCGAATAACCTCTTTTCACCGGTAAGTTTAAAATCATAATTTAGTTCTTTAATTGCCCAATATGCTTTATGTTCTAACTCAAGAGGTAAATGACATGCTTTTCCATAAACCATTTTATAAGGAGACATACCCATAGGATTTTTATAAGCAGTTCTATAAGCCCATAATGAATCGTCAAGTTTCTTAGACCAATTCTTTCTAGATCTATTGACGGTTTTCTGCAGAATTAATTTTATTTCTCTATTGCTCAATTCAACTTGACCACTAGTTTGAGGGTGATAGGGAGATGCAATTCTATGGTTGACATGATATTTAGCAAGCAATTTACGGAATGCACCATGAATAAAATGTGAACCATCATCCGTTATTAAATATCTAGGGACTCCGAACCTTGGGAAAATAACTTCTTTAAGCATTTTAATAGAAGTGTTATGATCAACACTACTAGTTGGAATAGCTTCTACCCACTTAGCAACGTAATCAACAGCAACTAAAATATGTGTATACCCATTGGATTTAGGAAAAGGTCCCATATAATCAAATCCCCAAACATCAAATGGTTCAACATCAAGTGAATAATTCATGGGCATTTCCTGATGTCTACCAACATTACCAATTCTTTGACATTCATCACAAGATAGGACAAACTTACGAGCATCCTTGAAAAGAGTAGGCCAATAAAAACCAGATTGTAATTCCTTGTGTGCAGTTCTGTCTCCCGCATGGTGTCCTCCGTAAGCTTCGGAATGACACTTCTGTAGGATTTGTTCCTGTTCATGCTCAGGTATACAATGTCTAATAATACCATCTACTCCTTCTTTATAAAGATGTGGGTCATCCCAGAAGTAATGTCTTAAATCAAAGAAGAACTTTTTCTTTTGTTGGTATGTGAAACTAGGTGGTATGTATTTAGCAACAATATAATTAGCATAATCCGCATACCATGGAGTATTACGAGAAGCATTTATGACAGCTAATTGTTCATCAGGAAAATCATCATTAATAGGTAGTGGGTCATCAAGAACATTTTCCATTCTAGACAAATTATCTGCTACGGGATTCTCAGCTCCCTTCCTATCAGTAATATGCAAGTCAAATTCTTGTAGCAATAAAACCCACCTAATGAGTCTAGGTTTAGCATCTTTCTTTTCCATAAGATATTTAATAGCAACATGATCGGTGTGAACAGTTACTTTAGAATCAACTATCTAAGATCTGAATTTATCACATGCAAACACAACTGCTAGATTTTTTTTTCAGTAGTAGCATAATTTCTTTGGGCACTGTCTAGAGTTTTACTAGAATAATGAATAACATTTAATTTCTTATCAACTCTCTGTCCTAGAACAGCACCAACAACATAATCACTAGCATCACACATAATTTCAAAAGGCAAGTTCCAATCAGGTGGTTGAATAATAGGTGCAGTGGTTAAGGCTTTCTTAAGTGTTTCAAAGGCTTCTAGACAATCATCATCAAAAACAAATGGAACATCTTTTTGCAAAAGATTGGTAAGAGGCCTAGAAATTTTAGAGAAGTCTTTAATAAATCTCCTATAGAAACCAGCATGACCAAGGAAACTTCTTATACCTTTAATGTCTTTAGGACATGGCATTTTCTCAATCGCATCAACCTTAGTTTTATCAACTTCAATACCTCTTTCAGAAATTTTATGCCCCAAGACAATGCCCTCATTCACCATAAAGTGGCACTTCTCCCAATTCAAGACAAGATTAGTTTATTCACATCTCTGCAAAACTCGATCAAGGTTGCTTAAGCAATCATCAAAGGAAGTTCCGTAAACGGAAAAATCAACCATGAACACCTCAACAATCTTTTCACAAAAGTCAAAGAATATAGCAGTCATACATCTTTGAAAGGTAGTAGGTGCATTGCATAAACCAAAAGGCATACGTCTATAAGCATAAGTTACAAAAGGACAAGTAAAGGTGGTTTTCTCTTGATCGGGTTGTGATACGGGTATTTGAGAAAAACCAGAATAACCATCTAGGAAACAAAAGTGTGTATGCTTAGACAATCTTTCTAACATTTGATCAATAAAATGTAAGGGTTAATGATCTTTTCTTGTAGCTTTGTTTAATTTTCTAAAATCAATTACCATCCTATAACCAGTTACAATTCTTTGTGGAATGAGTTCATTTTTATCATTAGGAACAACGGTAATACCTCCTTTCTTAGGGACACAATGAACGGGACTTACCCATCTACTATCAGCTATGGGATAGATTATACCTGCTTCTAGAAGTTTTAATATTTTGGTTCTTACCACCTCTTTCATCTTAGGATTTAATCGTTGTTGGTGGTCGACAACTGGTTTAGCATCAGGCTCCATATTAATTTTGTGCTGACATAGAGTAGGATTAATGCCCTTAAGATCATCAAGAGTATATCCAATAGCAGCTCGGTGCTTCCTTAGAGTTTTTAGTAATCTCTTTTCTTCATGCGCTGAAAGGTTAGCACTAATAATAATATGATATATCTTCTTTTCGTCAAGATAAGCATATTTCAATGTATCAGGCAATTGCTTCAATTCAAACACAGGATCTCCTTTAGGCGGAGGAGGGCCTCCAAGAGTTTCAACAGGCAAATTATGTTTAAGGATAGGTGGTTGATCAAAGAACATCTTATCTATTTTATTTCTTTCATTCATATGCATATCGTTTTCATGGTCTAGCAAGTATTGTTCTAACGGATCAGTAGGAGGAACGGCAATAGAAGCAAGACCAATAATTTCATCTTTACTAGGTAATTCTTTATCATGAGGTTGTCTATGAAACTTGGAGAAATTAAACTCAAGAGATATATCACCAAACTTAACTCGAACCTTTTCTTTAACACAATCAATTTCAGCATTAACAGTATTCAAGAAAGGTCTACCAAATATAATGGGACAAAAATTATCTTGTTGTGAGCCAAGTACTAAGAAATCAGTAGGGTATTTGATTTTGCCACACAAGACTTCAACATCTCTAACAATCCCAAGTGGTGTAATAGTATCTCTATTCGCTAGCTTAATAGTAACATCAATATCTTCAATCTCAACAGGTGCAATATCATGCATTACTTCTTGATATAAAGAAAATGGAATAGCACTCACACTAGCACCCATATCACACAAACCATGATAGCAATGATTTGCAATCTTAACAGAAATAACAGGCATGCCAACTACGGGCTTGTTCTTGTCTAACTTATCTCGTTCATTTCTAACATGTTTAGCAATTCTAGCAGCCTCCTCACAAAAGTAAATAACATGCCCATCTGTATTATCGACTAAGAGATCTTTAACCATAGCAACATCAGGTTCAACTTTAATTTGTTCAGAGGGTCTAGGTGCTCTAATATTACTTTTGTTAACCACAGTTGAAGCTTTAGCATGCTCCTTAATCCTAACAGGAAAAGGTGGTTTCTCAATATAAGCAGTAGGCACAACTGGATCAACATGGTAAACAATTGTTTCTTCTTTAACACTAATGGGTTCCTCAATCTTTTCTTTAACAGGGGGATGATATTTAAACCACTTCTCCTTAGGGAGATCAACATGAGTAGCAAATGATTCACAAAAGGAAGCTACTATCTCAGAGTCAAGTCCATATTTAGTGCTAAACTTATGAAAAGCATCGGTGGCCATAAAAGATTTAACACAATCAAACTCAAGTATTATACCTGACTCATTACCTTTGTCGAGTTCCCAATCTTCAGAGTTGCGTTTAATTCTCTCCAGAAGATCCCATCTGAATTCAATAGTTTTCTTCATAAAGGAGCCAGTCGAAGAAGAATCGAGCGTAGTTTGATTATCATGAGAAAGCCGAGCATAAAAATTCTGTAAGATAATTTCTTTTGAGAGCTCATGATTGGAGCATGTGTACATCATGTACTTAAGCCTCCCTCAAGCTTGAGCGATGCTTTCTCCTTCACGAGGCCAAAAATTATATATATAATTCCGATCACGATGAACCAAATGCATAAGATAATTTTTTTGATGGAATTCCAGTTTCAATCGGTTCCAGTCCCATGTATCAGTATCATCACATAGCCTATACCACATTAATGCCTTTCCCTCCAAAGATAAAGGGAATACTTTCTTCTTAATTCCATCTCCGGATAAACCTGCAAGCTTAAACAATTCACAAATTTCATCCACATAGATCAAGTGCATATCAGGATGTACCGTTCCGTCTCCTGCATAAGGATTAGCTAGCAGTTTCTCTATCATACCCGGAGGAATCTTATAATAAATATTTTCAGTAGGTGTAGTAGGTTGAGGAGCAACTATTTGTGTTTCCGGTCGAGGTGAAGATACCCCGAACAAACCCCTCAAAGGATTACTTTCCATAGTGACAAGTGACAGTAAATTTCAGCACACAATATATATGTTTCCTTACCAAATTCCACTCACCAAAGGCGCTTCACTCCCCGGCAACGGCGCCAGAAAAGAGTCTTGATGACCCACAAGTATAGGGGATCAATCGTAGTCCTTTTGATAAGTAAGAGTGTCGAACCCAACGAGGAGCAGAAGGAAATGACAAGCGGTTTTCAGCAAGGTGTTTTCTGCAAGCCCTGAAATTATCGGTAACGAGTAGTTTGATAGCAAGATAATTTGTAACAAGTGACAAGTAGCAATAGTAACAAAGAGTGCAACAAGGTGGCCCAATCCTTTTTATAGCAAAGGACAAGCCGGAACGATTTCTTATAGTAAGTAAAGCGTTCTCGAGGACACATGGGAATTTCATCTAGTCACTTTCATCATGTTTGTTTGATTCGCGTTCGCTACTTCGATAATTTGATATGTGGGTGGACCGGTGCTTGGGTGCTGTTCTTACTTGAACAAACCTCCCACTTATGATTACCCCTCTCGCAAGCATCCGCAACTACGAAAGAAGAATTAAGATTTCTCTAACCAAATCAGCCCCTTACAGAATAGCGCATAAACTAGGGTTTAAGCTTCTGTCACTCTAGCAACCCATCATCTAATTACTACTCCACAATGCATTCCCTTAGGCCCAAAGATGGTGAAGTGTCGTGTAGTCGACGTTCACACGACACCACTAAGGGAATCAACAACATACATATCATCAAAATATCGAACGAATACCAAATTCACATGATTACTTATGACAAGACTTCTCCCATGTCCTCAAGAACAAAAGTAACTACTCACAAATCATGTTCATGTTCAAGATCAGAGAGGTGTTGAATAGCATAATAGATCTGAACATATAATCTTCCACCAAATAAACCAACTAGCATCAACTACAAGATGTAATCAACGCTACTAGCAACCCACAGGTACCAATCTGAGGTTTTGAGACAAAGATTGAATACAAGAGATGAACTAGGGTTTGAGATGAGATGGTGCTGGTGAAGATGTTGATGAAGATTAGTCCTCCCACGATGAGAGGATCGCTGGTGATGTCGATGGCGACGATTTCCCCCTCTCGGAGGGAAGTATCCCCGGCAGAATCTCTCCGCCGGAGAGCAAAAGTGCTCCTGCCCAAGTTCCACCTCGAGATGGCAGCGCACCATCCCGAAAGTCTTCTCTATATTTTTTTTCTAGGGCAAATGGGCTTATATACCAGAAAATGGGGGCCAGAGGCTGGCCAGGGGCCCCACGAGGTACCAGGGCACGCCTGGGGGGGTGTGTGGCGCGCCCTGGTGCCTCGTGGGCACCTGGGTGGCCCCCTCTGGTACTTCTTGCTTCCAGTATTTTTTATTTATTCCAAAATAAATCTCCGTAAAATTTCAGCTCATTTGGAGATGTGCAGAATAGGTATCTCTGACATAGCTTTTTTAGGTCCAGAATTCCAGCTGCCGGCAATCTCCCTCCTTGTGTAAATCTTGCATATTAAGAGAGAAAAGGCATTAGAATTGCTCCACAAAGTGTTATATTGATTAAAAACACTATAAATAATAGTAGCAAAACATGATGCAAAATGGACGTATCACACGGCCGGGCATTCCTGGCCCCTGCCGTAAGTCCACGAGACGGGGCGACGGGGTCACATGATCGTGAGTCTTGATACGTCTCCGTCGTATCTACTTTTCCAAACACTTTTGCTCTTGTTTTGGCCCCTAATTTGCATGATTTGAATGGAACTAACCCGGACTGGCGCTGTTTTCAGCAGAACTACCATGGTGTTGTTTTTTGTGCAGAAATAAAAGTTCTTTGAATTGGATGAAACTTTTTGGAGATTTTTTATGGAATAAATAAAAAATACTGGAACCAACACCTACTGGAGGGGGGCCACCCAGTGCCCACGAGGCACCAGGGCGCGCCACCCCCCCAGGCGCGCCCTGGTACCTCGTGGGGCCCACGTGGCTCCGTCTGCCCTAATTCCAATGCTATAAATTCACAATTCCAGAGAAAAAAAATAAGAAAGGAAGTTTTATTGCGTTTCATGATACGGAGCCGCCGCCACCTCCAGTTCTTCATCGGGAGGCCAGATCTGGAGTCCGTTTGGGGCTTCGGACGGGGGGATCTTCCGGCATCGTCATCATCGACCATCCTTCATCACCAATTTCATGATGCTCACCGCCGGGAGTGAGTAATTCCTTCGTAGGCTTGCTGGACGGTGATGAGTTGGATGAGATTTATCATGTAATCGAGTTAGTTTTGTTAGGGCTTGATCCCTAGTATCCACTATGTTCTGAGATTGATGTTGCTATGACTTTGCTATGCTTAATGCTTGTCACTAGGTCCCGAGTGCCATGATTCCAGATCTGAACCCTTTATGTTTTCATGAATATATTTGTGTTCTTGATCCGATCTTGCAAGTTATACGCACCTGCTATGTGTTATGATCCGCATACCCCAAGGTGACAATAATTGGGATTATTTCTGGTGATTGCCATAGTTTGAGGAGTTCATGTATTCACTAAGTGTTAATGCTTTGTTCCGGTTCTCTATTAAAAGGAGGCCTTAATATCCCTTTGTTTCCTTATGGACCCCGCTGCCACGGGAGGGTAGGACAAAAGATGTCATGCAAGTTCTTATCGCAAGCACGTATGACTATATACAGAATACATGCCTACATTATATTGATGAATTGGAGCTAGTTCTGTGTCGCCCTAGATTATGACTGTTACATGATGAATGTTATCCAATATAATCACCGATCCAATGCCTACGAGATTTTCACATATTGTTCTTTGCTAAGTTACTACTGTTGCTACTACTATCACAATTGCTACAAAACTATTGCTGCTACCATTACTACTACTGTTACTATTATTGCTACTGCTATCAAACTATCATACTACTGTGCTACTGATCACTCTGCTGCAGATATTTAGTCTCCAGGTGTGGTTGAATTGACAACTCAACTGCTAATACTTGCAAATATCCTTTGGTCCCCCTTGTGTCGAATCAATAAATTTGGGTTGAATACTTTACCCTCGAAAACTGTTGCGATCCCCTATACTTGTGGGTTATCAAGACCTTTTTCTGGCGCCGTTGCCGGGGAGCATAGCTTTATTTGTTGAGTCACTTGGGATTTATATATGTTGATCACTATGAAGAATCTGAAAGACGCTAAGACCAAGATCGTTCCCTCTAAGACGAGGGGAGGTAAGGAACTACCATCTAGCTCTGCACTTGATTCACCTTCTGTTTTGAGTAAACTTGCAACACCACCACATGCTATTAATTCTGATATGTCGCAAGTTATTGATGATACCACTTCTGCTATGAATAATACTCATGATGATGCTAGTACTATGCTTGATAATGTTGTGCCACTTGGTGAATTTCTTACTGAACAAATTGCTAAAGCTAAAGAAATTGAAAATGTTGAAACTCTTGAGAATTTTGATTCACCTATTATGCCTAGCTCTCCTACTAGAGTTGAAACACCTGATGAACATTGCTTTGATAGGGAGACGGCTAGAGCCATCCTTGCTTGTAATGATAGACATGAAGTTATAAAGTTGCTTGCTGAAATAAAAGAAAAATCTATGAGGGAGAGAATGAAATATGATCATAAGTTTGCTACTTCTCCCATATTTGTTACTAATAAGGACTATGAATTCTCTGTCAATCCTGAGTTAATTACTTTGGTTGAATCTGATCCTTTCCATGGTTATGAAACTGAAACCGTTGTGGCACATCTTACTAAATTAAATGATATAGCCACCCTATTTGCTCATGAGGAAAAAATTCGCTATTACTATATTCTTAAGTTGTTTCCTTTCTCATTAAAGGGTGATGCTAAGGAATGGTATAATACTCTTGCTCCTGGATGTGTGCATAGCCCCCAGGATATGATTTATTACTTCTCTGAAAAATATTTTCCTGCTCATAAGAAACAAGCTGCTTTACAAGAAATATTTAACTTTGTGCAAATTGAAGAAGAGAATCTTCCTCAAGCTTGGGGGAGGCTTGTCCAATTACTTAATGCTTTGCCTGATCATCCTCTTAAGAAAAATGAAATACTTGATATCTTCTATAATGGACTAACCGATGCTTCTAGGGATTACCTAGATAGTTGTGCTAGTTGTGTTTTTAGGGAATGCACTATTGAACAAGCTGAGGAATTATTGAATAATATATTGAAGAATGATAATGATTGGACACTTCCTGAACCACCGCCCAAACCCACTCTCACTATAGGAATCAGGTCCTTTGCCGTCTGCCATAGCAGACGGCAAAGGCCCAGGCCACGGACGGCAAACAGCTTTGCCGTCTGCTGGCTGACGGCCCCACTTTCAGCATAGAAAGTCACGGTAAATAGCTTCTTTGCCGTTTGTATAACGGCAACGGACGGCAAAGACGTTTACCGTCCGCCTTGCTGGCTAAGCTGACGACAAAGGTTCTGGACGGCAAAGTATAGCTGTTAGCCCCGTTAGGTGGCTAACGGCAGACTTTGCCGTCTGCCTGCGGATGGCAAACGAACATTCGCCTTTGCCGTCTGCCGAGTGACGTCAGCAGGCTTGTGTCTGCACGTCAGTCCTGCTTAGTCTTTGCCGTCTGCGTGCTTTATCTTTGCCGTCTGCCAGCTGACGGCAGAATGACAAAATGGGTCAGACATGGTGCTCCCAGGTTGCACAGGTTGCTGCCACATGACACCTTTGCCGTCCGCCTACTGACAGCAAAGTTATATGCCGTCCGCCAGCGGACGGCAAAGTGCCTGTACTGCCTCTTTTTTGTCTGTTTTCTATTATTTCCCTGCATTTTCACAACACATATATGATATATATAGTTTCAAGCTGAAGCATAGGCCATGTATTCCAACAATCCAACATCATCGTGAAATATTGAACAAGAGAACACATAGGCTATTAAAAGAAGCAATACATACATAGTTTCACACTGTTCATCCATATATAGATACATAGTTTCACATTGTTCATCAATACAAATCAAAACAAAAACTAAACACTAGCAGTCCATCAATGCCAGCTTCCATGAAGTGAATCAAATCTGCAAAATGGGAATAAGAAAGTTAGAAGAAGAAGAAGAAGACTAGAAGAAGAAGAAGAAGAAGAAGAAAGAGAAGAAAAATAATAAGAAGAAAGAAAGAAGAAGAAAGAAGAAGAATAAGAATAAGGAGTAGAAGATGGAGAAAAAGAAAGAAGAGAAAAAGGAAGAAAGAGAATATATTTTCTTCTTCTTCTCTCTTTTTCTCATCTTTAATTTCTTCTTCTCTTCTATCTTTTTATCCTTTTCCTTCTCATTCTTCTTCTTTTATTCTTTCTTTTTCTTCTCTTTCTTCTTCTATTCTTTCTTTTTCTCCTCTTCCTTGTTTTTCTTCTTCTTATTCCTTATTTGTATCATTTTAGAGCTAACTTAGGTAATTATGCCATTTTAGAGCTAACTAAGCTTATTATGTCATTTTGGAGGAAAATAAGGTAAGTATAGGTCATTATTGAGCCAACTTAGGTAATTATGCCATTTTTGAGCTAACCAAGCTTATTATGTCAATTTGGAGGAAAATAAGGTAAGTATAGGTCATTTTTGTGCTAACTTAGGTAATTATGTCATTTTTGAGCTAACTTAGGTAAGTATAGGTCATTATTGAGCTAACTTAGCTTATTATGTCATTTTGGAGGAAAATAAGGTAAGTATATGACATTTATGAGCTAACCAAGGTTATTATTATGCCATTTTTGACCTAACTAAGCTAATTATGTCATAAATGAACTAAATAAGCTAATTATGTCATTTTGGAGGATAATTAGCTAAGTATGTCATTTTTGGGGGAAATAAGCTAAATATGTGGCATATTAGGGCTAACTAGCATGTACGAAGCTAAGTATGCATTTGTTAAGCAAAACATTAGAGAAAACTTACCGTCGTCGTCATCACGGAGGTCAAGCACCGGGGTTGCTCTGGCAGTCGCGATCACCTGGAGAAGGTTGCCCTGGAGAAGGGGTGTGCGATGCGGCTCGGGAGTTATGATGCACTAAAGATCATTTGCAATGTCTCGTTAGCATGATGACACTCAAATGTTAAGACTAGTAACTAATGACCATTCAAATGAAAATCACCGTTCCCGTCTGAGCAATGACTGGCATCGGCGGAGGGGTCTGACCGGTCTTCTCGCACATAGACTGCACATTTGGTTTTGACGAGACAGTCATATTAGTTAGTAATGAAATGAACATTACGTGCATGATTTGGCTAATATGCAGAAGAAACTTACCACGAGGAGCTCGTACATGGCCCGGTGAGCCGCCTCATTCCGATTCCTCTCCTCCTCCAACAACCTAGCCGTCTTCTCCTCCGCCAGCAGTTCCTTCTCCGCCGCCACCCGGTCCCTCTCCTCCAGAAGCGCCTGGGTTGTCGCTCTCTCTTTCTGAAGAGCAGCCTGCAACACCACTCATCGTTAGCATTGTAATCATCGATGGCCGCACACACAATGTAATGGAGGAAAGATATCTGAGTCCGTATAACTAACCTCGATGGCGAGATCGACTGGCCGTGGACGAGTCCTTATCTTAGGACAGGAGCTCGTTTGATGCGCCTTGATCTGCGGGAGAGTGAGAGGACAACGTATCAGTCCATCTCCAATGGCTATCGAGCCATGGGGCCTCCCGCCACAAGATATCATCAGCAGCTCTGGATCAATAGGATGCTGGCTCGGGTTATGGTCCTCCCCTTTCCTCGCCTTCACCTCCGTGTTGTACCTCATGAGCTTGTGGTGGGAGGAGATGTTGGTGAACTTTTCTGGATGATCGAGGTCAGACTCAGAGAATGCCTTGGCCTTCTTGTACGAGGTAGTATGGGCCATGGCATAGAGGTCGTACACCTCTGGCACCTCCGTGTTATTGTGTCGCGCCTAAAAGAGAGGAACAAAGTATTAGTAAAGGGCTCAAGCTAGCATGAAGAATGAGTTGCATGAATCATGAAGCAAACCACATACCCAGTTCCGCCCGAACTGATATAAGTTGGCGCTGCCTTGATGGTGTGGCACACCAACCATTTGGGCATGCCGGTCCTTGGCATTATTGTGGATGGCTCGCCAGTGGTCTGTGCACCACTCATCCACCAACGCCTCCCAACAATCCATCTTATCCGCACACCATCTCGGGGGCACCTAAGTTAGTAAAGAGAAATTTGAGCACTACGCCTACGAATCAAATCAAGGAAACTAAGTACAAGGCCTTAAGAATAGGTAATTACCTTCATGTACTGATGCTTCTTCAGAAACTTTTCCCGGCACGACGGCTTGTCCTTCTTAATACCATGTGTGGCGTAGTAGTCTCGAACAACCTGCGGCCGAGCCTCGTGCCATAAGTTTTGTAATAGGCGCTTGCACTCGATATCGATAACCTTTGCCGCGTCCTCCTCGTAACCCTCCTCACACCTGTAGAAGGTCTGCAATCAAACGAGACAACACTGATTAGTACATTAACTAGCTATTGTTAATTTTTAATTGTGTAAAGGAGAAATTACCCAAAAGCTTCTGATCACCATCTCGGCCCTCGTGTGGCACAAGACACCGTCGATCATCTCCTCCGACGGGGCCTGGGCAGCCAAGTAGTGCTCCCAGCTCAATCCTAGCTGTGGAAGCTGACCCTCACCGGGCAACGTGACAAACCCCGGGAAATTTTGCCGGCAAAGCACACCAAGGACACTGTTGGGCTTGCGGACTCCACTGGCATGCGACAACCCCTGCAGTATGACAAGGCCAACGCATTAGATATTTGAAGAAACGTGAAGGTAAAAGGTACAAAAAGAGTAAATGCACTTACTTCTCCCCATCAGGCCTAATCACCGGCCTCTGCTCACAGGTCGCCGGCAGGGGTGGGAGCCGTGTACCACCACGCTGGTACACGGTAACCCCCTCAACCACCTCGCCCTAACTATCAGTAAACTAATCCCCTCCACCATCAGCATGGCCACTCGGCCCCTCAGGCGGAACCGGCCAGGTACCCCATCCGGACGTCTCCTGGGACGTACCCCGATCCCCGTCCTGGTCCGGAGTCTCGTGGGCCGAAGCCTTTGGGACCGGAGTCTCGTGGGCCGAAGGCCCGTCGACCCGAGGCTCATGGTCCGGAGTCCCCGTAGCCTCCACCTCAGACGGGTCCACCCTAGCAGTCCTGTGCTCGGGTGGCGGCGAGGAAGGTGTAGCAGTCTGCCTACCTCTCCCGCGGCCACGTCCTCCACCTCTCTTCTTCCCTCCCCGACCTCCTCTCCCGGTGGACAACGACGCCGACGAAGAAGCGCCCGCCGGTGTCCCCATACTCTCTATCAACGCTCTCCGGAGAGGTAGGGGTGGAATGGAAGTAGCCCTCCGGCGGGCCGCCGCCAAAGAAGTACCCGCGGAGCGCTCTGGACCCGCGCCCACGATCTTTCAACACCTGCCATGACAAAGAGTAAACGAAATTAGTACAATATAATCATGATCCACCGAGTGTCAAATTTTTTTCTTCACTTTTTTTGTAGCAAGATCATCATGATCCAAATTTTAACATCCATCTATCTATCTATATATCTACAAAAACCTACCAAAATTTGTTCTCTTCCATCCATCTATTTATCTACAAAACTACCCAATACTACACAAACAAAATATTCCAATGCATCTATCCATCTATTCATTCAAATGCATCTATCCATCTATCTACAAAAACTACACAATTCCATCCAAATGCATCAAGAAGGTTCTATCTAGGTCAAGAGGATTTCAAAACCATCAAGAAGGAATTTGCTGATTTTGCTCTTTTGATGAATGCCTTCAAAAACCCAGATTCTATTGAAGATAGAGCTGATTTTGAACCTAAACAATGGTGGGGCACTCAGGGAGTCAGCACAAAGCTATTGAAAAATTTAGCATTGAAGGTACTTGGGCAGCCTGCATCTTCCTCTTGTTGTGAAAGGAATTGGAGCACATATGGTTTCATCCATAGTGCTACAAGAAACAAGCTAACACCTGCTCGAGCTGCTGATTTGGTGTACACACACAACAACCATCGCCTTCTTTCAAGGAATTCTCAAGCATATCAAACTGGGCCAAGCCGAATGTGGGATGTTGGGGAGATGGAGTTGAGACTTTTGCTGGTGTTGGCATGCTAGAATCTGCAGATCTTTCACTTGATGAACCAGAATTGGAGGAGGAAATCATTGATTCTCTCACTTGAGTTTCAGTTTTAGTGTACTGCCATTCACTCCATGAGAGAATGAGACCATCAGTCATTCTCTCCATTTATGTTTTACTGTCATGTAATGTACTTATGAGCTGCCTATTTCCCATTTAAACCGTTTGAGACTATGTGGCCATCTGCCCATCTGAGCCTTTTTATGCTCCTATTTATCATGTTCTTAGTGGACTGCTAAAAGCTGGACTATGTGTCTATGTCTATGTGAGCTTGTCAATTTGTTATTGTTTGTATTTGTAATATGGTGTTGAGATTGTTAAACCATTCTGCAATTGGGAGCTCAAATGGCATTGCAAATTGGGTAAGCAAAGCAAACATCTTTACTGTTTTCATGTGCTTGTATTGTCTTCCGGTTATGTCTTCTACTCTTCTAATCGTCTTTATTGTTTGATGTGTTTTGCAAGATGCAAGTTGCAATGACATGGGGGACAAGGATCAATCAAGCACTTCATTCATCGCATCAAACCACGGCCTAACCCTAGCACTTTCTAACAAAAAAAATTCTAGTCTAACATTTTCTCTAACATTGCCCTCTAACAAATTCTAGTCTAACATTTTCTAACACATTGTTCTCTAACCTTTTCTAGTTTAAAATTCATCTAACAAGAATTATAAAAAAAACTCACCGGAGGCGGGTCCGGGCCGGGGCAGCGGGAGACGGGGTCGGCCTACTCCTCCCCACACGCGGCAGAGGGAGGCCGGGGGGGCCGTGGCGGCTGCAGGGTGGGGCGGGAGGAGGAGGCCGGGGCGGCGGGGTGGCGGCCGAGGACGGTGGGGCGGGGTGGCGGCCGCGGACGGTGGGGCGGCGGCGCGGTGGATCTGCACCAGGGCGCGGTGGGGCGGCGGGTCGTCGGCAGCGACGGGCGTGGTGGGGCGGTGGGTCAGCGGCGGCGACGGGCGCGGCGGGGCGGTGGGTCGTCAGCGGCGACGGGCGTGGCGGCGAGAGAGAGAGAGAGAGATAGAGAGAGGGGAGTGGAGGGGTGCGGCGAGAGAGAGAGAGAGAGAGGGGCACGGCGGCCATTTCAAAGTGTTAGTGAAATTTTTCTTTGTCGTCCGCTAGCAGACGGCATATAGGCCGTCCGTTTGACCTAACCAGCCACGCGCTCCAGTGGGGCCCAGATTGGCTCTTTGCTGTCTGCTTTCTTTCTAGTTGCCATCTGCCTGCCTTTGCCGTCCGCTTTTTAGGCTCTTTGCCGTCCGCTAGCAGACGGCAAAGAGAGGACTGACGGCAAAATCCATCTTCACCATGAGGCCTTTCTTTGCCGTCTGCTTTCTGGAAGCGGACGGTAAAGACAATCTGTGCCGTCCGCTAGCAGACGGCAAAGAGAGGACTGATGGCAAATTCTTTGATTCCTGTAGTGTCTGAAGAAGAGGGGTATTTTATATCTCAGTCCTGAAGATATGCAAGAAGCAAAGAAATGTATGAAAAAGGTATTAAGGCTGAAGATGTTAAGAATCTACCACCTATTGAAGAAATACATGGTCTTGACACACCACCACAGGTAGTAGAGGTAAATTCTCTTATAAAATTTGATGAAAGCGATATTCCTTATAACAAACCTCCTAGTCAATGCTTGTATGAATTTGACAATTATATTATTAAGCAAGATCATTTCAATGCAAATGTTATGAAACAATTGAAACGAAATGCCTACATGATTGATCGCTTGAGTGACTTGTTATTTAGAATTGCTAATGATGTTAAAGGTGTGAGTAAACATGCATCTATGGTTCAAACTCAATTAGAACAAGTTGCTAAATCTCAAAGTGAATTGCTCAATGAAATGAATAACAATATGAATGATCATGCTGTTAGAGTAATGACTAGAGGAGGTAGAATGACTCAGGAGCCACTTTATCCTGAAGGTCACCCAAAAAGAATTGAACAAGACTCTCAAAGAATTAATGTTGATGCACCTAGTCCATCTAAAAAGAAAAAGAAAAATAAAAACGATAGGACTTTGCATACTTCTAGTGAACCCGAGGTAGAAAAACCCTTGGAGGATAGTAATGATGTTTCTATTTCTGATGCTGAAACACAATCTGGTAATGAACAACCACCTGATGATAATAATAATGATGATGCTCATATGGATACCCAACCAGATAATGATAAAGAACCTAATAATGATGTTGAGATAGAACCTGCTGTTGATCTTGATAACCCACCTGCTAAAAACAAACATTATGATAAAAGAGATTTCGTTGCAGGAAAACATGGTAAAGAAAGAGAACCATGGGTTCAAAAACCCATGCCCTTTCGTCCTAAACCATCTAAGAAAAAGGATGAGGAAGAATTTGAACGCTTTGCTGAAATGCTTAGGCCAGTCTTTTTGCGCACTCATTTGACTGATATTATAAAGATGCCTCCTTATGCTAAATACATGAAGGACATTGTCACAAATAAAAGAAAGATACATGAAGCTGAAATTTCCACCATGCTTGCAAATTATGCTTTTAAGGATGGAGTACCTAAGAAACTAGGAGATTCAGGAATACCAACTATACCATGCTCCATTAAAAGAAATTATGTCAAAACTGCTTTGTGTGATTTAGGAGCCGGTGTTAGTGTTATGCCTTTCTCTTTATATAAAAGACTTGATTTGAATAAACTCACTCCCACCGAAATATCATTGCAAATGGCTGACAAATCAACTTCCATACCTATCGGTGTTTGTGAGGATGTGCCCGTTGTAGTTGCAAACATTACTATTCTAACAGACTTTGTTATACTTGATATGCCCGAGGATGACAACATGTCAATTATCCTTGGTAGACCCTTCTTGAATACTGCAGGGGCTGTTATTGATTGCAACAAAAGCAAGGTCACTTTTCATATCAATGGTAATGAACATACAGTGCACTTTCCGAAGAAACAATTTCAAGTAAATGGTATTCATATTATTGAAAAGACTTCGACAATTACTATTGGAATTTTTCAACTCCCTCTTCCTACTGTTAAAAAGAAATATGAAACTCTTATTATCGGGGAGATGCATATCCCCGTTGAGGTAACTTAGTGTTATACGAAGATTCTTCGGTTTCATGTTACTCGGAAATGGTTTGTTAATAAGACCTGATCAACCTTATTAATGGATTCTTTCTGAGAGGCATCTGGTCGATGAATTTAGTAGGCACAACCTTTTGTACCCACTTTCTATTATCTGTTATTTTTAGTTAAATAAAATAAAATGGCATGATTATCCTGTTTTCTGATTTATCCGTGCAATAAAAAATGACCCAAAAATGAAAGTGCTCAGAATGCAATAAAATTTTAATATGAATTTTTATAGAATATTTAAGAATTTTTGGCACTGGAAACATACCAGGGGGGGTGCCCCAGGTGCCCATGAGGCACCAGGGCGCGCCACCCCCCTGGCGCACCCAGGTGGCTCGTGGGCCCCACAGGGACCCCCTCACTTATTCCTTCAGCTCACTTCGTCTCTTACCTCTAGCAAAAATTCCTGGTAGCTCTCTCTCTCTCTCTCTCTCTCTCTCGTGTTCTTGCTCACAAACCTGAAATTTTCGATCTCTTTGCTCGGAGCTCCGTTTCCGAAACTGTTTTGGGAGATTGCTCCCTGGTATGTGACTCCTCCATTGCTCCAATTATTTTTTGCTCTAGTGGATTATATTTTGCATAATTAGCTGCTCTTGGTGTACTGAAAATGAGCTTGCATGTTAAATTCTTTGAGTTCCAAGTAGTTTGAATGCTTGATATAGCTTCTAGACATCCACATGAGTAGTTGCTATCAATCTTGTGAAGTTTTATTGATATCATTTTGTGGCCCAAATTTTTTTAGAAAATTGTTCTTAGGAAAATGAATATCTTCCGGAGAAGTTCTTCGAGGAGGAGGTCCTCTGAAGCGTCATCAAGTGAAAGCTCAGCACACCAATCATATGAGGAACCAAGGGCAAGTTCGGTGTGGGGTGCCGAAGCGAAATCATGTCGATGGTCGTGCAACGAGTTCATGCTAGGTGCAGGAATCAAGGAATAATTTGACCAATATATTCACAACACCGAGCTCGCTGCCTTCATCGCAGATAAGCCACCACGGCACTACTACCTCACTCATTCATTCACTCAAAACTTTGATTATCATCCGCACACTTCTAGAGTTTCATTTCACCTCTATGACAAATCCTATAATATGCCTCTAGAAGAATTTTGTGATGCATGCAAAATTCCATATTGGGGTTCGTTAGATGAACCACAAAAATCTGATTATGAGTTGTTTCTTAATAGCCTTTGCAATGGTGAGGATAGGGGAGTCACGCAGGCCCAAATAGTTAGCATCCATTTTCCTGCTATTCGATATTTTGCACTCTTTAACGGTAAATGCATTATTGGTAAGCAAGACTGTAGTACACTTTGCGCCCCTAATTTGAGCCTTATTCATACGGCTTTGACTGGCAACAAGTACTATAATCTTGGGGCTATTGTTGCGCGTAGGCTGCAGCGTAACGCGGGTAATGGTGTTTTGTATGGAGGAATTTATGCCTCCCTAGCTGCAAGGTTAGGAGTCTCACCCAATTCCAATGATCCCCTCCTACCTTATAAATATTTAAATTTCAAAACAATGCGAGAACATAAGTTTTTAAAACGCAATGCACAGGGATATGAATACAACTTAGTTTTTGACAAATATCGTTCTCTGTATGTTGCTTTGCCTGCTCCTGCCCTCTTTGATTTTCAGAACAAATAGAGATATTATCTATTAGAGAGCGAGGTGCACGAGTACAAGGCGGCGGTAGAGGCTGCCCGTCTGGCTGAGGAGGCAGCTCAGAACGCCTCTACGAGCTACCACTTTGACTATTACCCAAACCAGGGATGGCGATGACCAAGCTAGGCAAAAGCCTAAGCTTGGGGGAGTACGTATCTCTCACCGACATTACATTCATGTCACCACATTTCATTTCTGTTGTCAGTGTTCATACTATTTCATTGTATAATCCATGCTAGTTTTATTTTCTTGCTTTCCTCTAGTGTGTTTGAAAAACTTGAGAAAGCCTAAACACATTTCTCGCTTCTTTTCGGTTTTCCTTTCTAGTTTAATTAGTTGTAGTTTCGCAGTAGTAAAAGAAAACCCAAAAAGATTTCCCGTTTCTTCTTTTACTTGTTGGGAGCTTTCCCGTGTAAATAGTTTTTCTCGTTTTTGTTTTGTCTTATTTATTTCGTTTTCTTCAGAAAAACTAAGAACTCCAAAAATATTTCAGTGTGTTTCTCTAAAATTCTTTTCTTTTGTTGAGTCATTGTAAGGAGAAGACCACAATGAAAATGTTGAGTGGCTCTCATATGCATTATTGTTGATCTAGCGAAGAGCCCATTTTACCTTGTCTTCTCCTTTGAATAAAATGCTTGCAGATTCCAGCTTAGTCCACGACACTCTTGCACTATTATTATTTTCATATCATTCGGTCATGCAAGTGAAAGGCAATAATGACGATGATTTGATGAAGTGACTGTGGCAAGGAAAAGCGGGTATGAACTCAACTTGTTCTTTGTTTTTGTAAATATGTTTAACTCAGTATCCATGATTCAACATGTTATGATTAAACATGTTTATGATAACAATTAGAGATTATAGTTGCTCATGCCATGCTTAAGTAGCTAGGAGTGGATAATGATTTATCTTGAGTGTCAACATGCATTAAAATTATTGTGATGTAGTATGATGATATGGTATCCTCCTCTGAATGTTTCAAGTGGCTTGACTTGGCACATGTTCACGCATGTAGTTGATTCAAAACCAACATAGCCTTCACGATATTTATGTTCATGGTGCTTATATCCTACTCATGCTAGTATTCAATGTTGATTATTCATGATGCATGATTATGACCGTTTTCGCTCTCTAGCTGGTCGCTTCTCAACCTATTTGCTAGCCTTCGCCTGTACTAAGCGGGAATACTGCTTGTGCATCAAAACTTTTAAACCTAAAGTTATTCCAGATGAGTCCACTATACCTACCTATATGCGGTATTACTCTGCCGTTCTAAGTAAATTTGCATGTGCCACCTCTAAATATTCAAATGAACATCTGTTTTGTGTGCCCGTACCGCTCATGGAGCGACAGGGGGCGGTCAGTATCTTCCATGCTAATTGGGTTATTCTCATGATGAGTGTTTATTCACTTGTCCTTGCACGAGAGGGGCTGGTAATCGGGATGCCCAGTCCCATTATTAAAATTGCAAAATAATAAAACAAACTCCCCTGGAAAGTTGTTGGTATGGAGGGCACCCGAGGATTCAGCTAGCCATGGCTTGTGATTGTTGGTGGAGGGGGAGTAAACTTTACTTTACCGCTTGGGAACCGCCGCTAATGTGTTTAGCATGGAAGATATTGAAAACTCTCGGTCGTGACGTTGACAGGAAAGGCATACCTCTCAAAATTTTATTTATCTCTGATTTAAGCTTCGAGCTCTGGCACCTCTGCAAATCCATGCTTCCCTCTGCGAAGGGCCTATCTATTTACTTGTATATTATTTTACTTTTATTGTTGAGTCATCACCTCCTCAAATAAGCACCAATCCTCAGAGCACTATTGTCATTCTCATGCATTGTGAATAGTTAATGTTGTGTGCATCATGACTGGATCTCTTCTACCATGAATTACAATGTTCAGTCGCTGCTTAAACTTTGGAGGTGCTCTGCATTTATGTTTTGCGGTCTCAGAAAGGGCTAGCGAGATACCATGTTGTCATATTATATCATGATTGTTTTGACAGAGTGTTGACATTTGAGATATCTTATTATTGCTCACTAGTTGATTATGCCATTGATATGAGTGAATATAATTTGTAAGGGTTATCATCTGCATGGTTAGTTATAATCTTTGCTGAAAACTTGGATACTATTTAAGCATATATATAGATACAAGAACAAAAGAGTTTGTAAAAGTTTTTCTTTATCACTTTCAGTTTGTCAACTGAATTGCTTGAGGACAAGCAATGAGTTAAGCTTGGGGAGTTGATACGTCTCCGTCGTATCTACTTTTCCAAACACTTTTGCTCATGTTTTGGCCCCTAATTTGCATGATTTGAATGGAACTAACCCGGACTGACGCTGTTTTCAGCAGAACTACCATGGTGTTGTTTTTTGTGCAGAAATAAAAGTTCTTGGAATTGGATGAAATTTTTGGAGATTTTTATGGAATAAATAAAAAATACTGGAACCAAGACCCACTAGAGGGGGGCCACCCAGTGCCCATGAGGCACCAAGGCGCGCCACCCCCCCAGGCGCTCCCTGGTACCTTGTGGGGCCCACGTGGCTCCGTCTGACCTAATTCCAACGCTATAAATTCACAATTCCAGAGAAAAAAAATAAGAGAGGAAGTTTTATTGCATTTCACAATACGGAGCCGCCGCCACCTCCTGTTCTTCATCGGGAGGCCAGATCTGGAGTCCGTTTGGGGCTCCGGAGAGGGGGATCTTCCGGCATCGTCATCATCAACCATCCTTCATCACCAATTTCATGATGCTCACCGTCGGGAGTGAGTAATTCCTTCATAGGCTTGCTGGACGGTGATGAGTTGGATGAGATTTATCATGTAATCGAGTTAGTTTTGTTAGGGCTTGATCCCTAGTATCCACTATGTTCTGAGATTGATGTTGCTATGACTTTGCTATGCTTAATGCTTGTCACTAGGGCCCGAGTGCCATGATTCCAGATCTGAACCCTTTATGTTTTCATGAATATATTTGTGTTCTTGATCCAATCTTGCAAGTTATACGTACCTGCTATGTGTTATGATCGCATACCCCAAGGTGACAATAATTGGGATTCTTTCCGGTGATTGCCATAGTTTGAGGAGTTCATGTATTCACTAAGTGTTAATGCTTTGTTCCGGTTCTCTATTAAAAGGAGGCCTTAATATCCCTTTGTTTCCTTATGGACCCCGCTGCCACGGGAGGGTAGGACAAAAGATGTCATGCAAGTTCTTATCGCAAGCACGTATGACTATATACAGAATACATGCCTACATTATATTGATGAATTGGAGCTAGTTCTGTGTCGCCCTAGGTTATGACTGTTACATGATGAATGTTATCCAATATAATCACCGATCCAATGCCTACAAGCTTTTCACATATTGTTCTTTGCTAAGTTACTACTGTTGCTACTACTGTCACAATTGCTACAAAACTATTGCTGCTACCGTTACTGCTATTGTTACTATTATTGCTACTGCTATCAAACTATCATACTACTGTGCTACTGATCACTCTGCTGCAGATATTTAGTCTCCAGGTGTGGTTGAATTGACAACTCAATTGCTAATACTTGCAAATATTCTTTGGCTCCCCTTGTGTCGAATCAATAAATTTGGGTTGAATACTCTACCCTCGAAAACTGTTGCGATCCCCTATACTTGTGGGTTATCAAGTCTTTGCTCATTTCCGCGAGCTCCCAACACACTAATGGGTTAGGATATGTGATCTGAGTAGGCCTTTGTCCTTTTTGCACTAACCACCACGTGGGAATAGTATGGGCACTCAGCGTCGTATGTATCAGCCAAAGCTCTCCATATGTCAGCAGTTGAGCGGCGCGCGCCGGGTTGGACTGGGAGAGCCTGCTCTTGTATTAAGGGGGCTAGGTCTGCTCACCGGCCGTGTTCGCAACGCGCAGGAGTGCAAAGGGCGATGGGCCCAAGACCCCTGAGCACTTAGGATGTAGACCGGCGTGCTGGCCTCTCTGTTGAGCCTAGGTAGGGCTACGACGTGTCGATCACCCGAGGCCGGGCATGGACCGAGTAAGTGTGTCCAGCCAGAGTTAATCGAGCGTGTTGGGTAAGTTGGTGGGCCCCTGCAGGGAAGTATATCTATTCGAATAGCCGTGTCCACGGTAACAGGATGCTCGGAAAGTATCCTGATCTAATACAACTAGAACTAGAACTTGTGATGATTAAATATGTTAGCTCTGGGATCGCTTTCTCGCAGGGAGTCAAGGAAGGATCTCTGGGCGTTGCTACTACTTACTTACTACTTTATAATGTACTAATCTGCACTCTTCTTATGCTACAAGA
Organism: Elymus sibiricus; assembly: GCA_039707655.1. Taxonomy (NCBI): domain Eukaryota; kingdom Viridiplantae; phylum Streptophyta; class Magnoliopsida; order Poales; family Poaceae; genus Elymus; species Elymus sibiricus. The sequence goes on along the minus strand of CM077664.1, from coordinate 113,128,500 downwards.
CGCTAAAGATGCTAGTCTTTGATAGGCTAGGCCTTTCCTTCTATTCTGGCATTTCTGCAGTCTAGTCCACAGTTACAGCCTCCTTTGATACCGATGCATACTTAGAATAGATCTGATGTAAGTCTTACGAGTACTTTGGATGAGTACTCACGGTTGCTTTGCTTCCCCTTTTTTCCCCTACCCGATTGATGCGACCAGATGACGGAGCCCCGGAGCCAGCTGCTCCAACCGACGACTACTACTACCCCTCCGGCGGAGACTACTACTACGTGGAGACCACCGACGACCAGGAGTAGATAGGAGGCTTCTAGGCAGGAGGCCTGCGCCTTTTCGATCAGTGTCGTTGTTTTGCTCAGCCTTCTTAAGGCAGATTTGTTTAACTTTGTGTCTGTACTCAGATACTGTTGTTGCTTCCGCTAACGCTTGTTCTCAAGCTTATGTATTCGAGCCCTCTGGCTTGTAATATAAAGCTTGTATGACTTTTATTTGTGTTTAGAGTTGTGTTATGATATCTTCAAGTAAGTCCTTAGGCTTGATCGTGTGCATTTGCGTGTATGATTAGTGCACGATTAAGTCAGGGGCGTCACAAGTTGGTATCAGAGCCGACTGCCTGTAGGAACCCCCCCTTTCCAACTCCTTGGCCGAAGTTGAGTCTAGTCTTTGGAAAACTGTTTTACTAACATGGCTGTGTGGCTTACGGGCCCACGTCGCCAATGGGTGGTATTAGGATCTTTTATTCCTCTTCCTTACTCTGAGACTCTGATCTCTCTTCTATTCGGGTTAAAGATTTTGCTAACTCTAACATTAGGTTCTCGTGTTCACATTTACCTAGAGAGCTGGATTATCTGCAAACATTTCTTTCCAATGTTATCATATGCTTCTCACACTGTCATTTGACATCTTGCACTCCTTTGTTTCAGATGTGTCCTGCAAGACAGCTTGTGCGCCAGACCATGGCTGTTGATGCGACTGGGTTCCCTGCTATCTTGGTCGACCTCTTGACCAGGCTGGGATATCGCTGGTACCCCGAGTACACAGTTTATGAGGACTACAACGAGTTCAACCAGGAGCAATAGCATGCTGTGGTTCGTATCTTTGATTGGCAGAACAACTCCATCATTGAGTTGCACACCTTTCACGGTGTTGGAGTGACTGTTGATATGACTGTCCATGATGCTGCCTATACTGCTATTGCCCGTCTCTGTGGAGAGCACAGTCGCTTGGAGGAGACTGCTTTCAGATATATCCCGTATGCCCCCGCTGGGGATGAGAGTGGATATTACACTGCTGTCTGTACCCCTTACGTGCCACGTCGTTATGACCCGTAGGTTTTGGTACAGTACACTCAGGCTCTGGATCACACTGCCCGAGCTCTTGCTGTCGAGTTGTACACCACTCGTGCTCGTCTTTACGATGCTCTGACACAGTTGCTACCAGCAGTCAGTGCGAGGATGCATCCAGAGTACATCCTTTACCCGCGCAGGATGGAGATGCCACCAGGTCTTGAGTGGCTTGCTGTTGGGGGTTGTACCCCTCCACGTGGTCCTCTTCTTCCAGTTCGGGACCAGGTTCTGCACCAGAGTGTTCACAGAGCGCAGGATCCTTATATCAAGGGTACCCCGCGTCGTCACCTGCAGCTGCCTGGCTTCAGTGGTTTTCTCTGACGTTGATTTAGCTATCGCTATGTCCCGTTGTTGTATCCCTCCACCACGTGCCTGCGAGCCGCCTAGTGTGTCTAGCTTTTCCTTTTTGAACTTGTACCACTGGTTTGTAACCGACTTTATGTATGGATCTATATGTCATGTTTGACTATTATGTTGTACCTATTACACTTCCTTTGATTGTGCGTGTTACTTCATGAATGATTCCATACACCTGCAATGCTCATTGCTAAACTACCTCCTGTTGATTTTAGCAGGATGGTTAGACCCGCAGGTCGTGGCCGTGGTGCCAACAATCCACTACCGCCCGACTATATGGCTGGGATGATGCAGCAGTTTGAACTGAACCGGCAATTTATCCAAGGGGTTATGGATCAGTTTCCTCGTCCCAATGCCAACCAGCAGCCAACACCAATAACTTTGCAAGAGTTTGTGCACCTGAACCCAACCATTTTCCGCAACTCAGTTCAGCCGCTTGACGCTGATGACTGGCTTCGCGACATCACTTTCGAGGTGGAGTCTACTAATGTGGCCCCTGCCAGCTATGTCACTTTCGCATCATACTTTTTGAAGGGTCCCGCAGCCCAATGGTGGCACAGTCACAGGCATACCCTAGCTGCTGGAACAATCATCACCTGGGTGGAGTTCCAGGTTGCTTTCCGTGCCCGTTACATTCCGCAAGGAGTTATGGACCGAAAGAAGCGTGAGTTCCACAACCTTACCCAGGGCGGCAAGACTGTGGAAGTTTATCTGCGGGAGTTTCTGGAACTATCTCACTATGCTGAAGAGGATATTGCTACAGATGCTCGCAGACAGGAAAAGTTCCATGAAGGGCTCAACCCAGATATCAAGCTCGCACTCCTAGTCCAAAACTTCGCCGACTTCGCCACCTTGGTGAACAAGGCCATACAGGTTGAGACTGGTTTGAAGGATCACAAGGACGCGCTTAAGCGCACCCGTGAAGCGGGCTCATCTTCGGGCTCGTCTTCCCAGAAGCGCCGCATATGGATTCCTCACAGCATGTACCGTCCAACTGTACCTACTCCAAGGCCATCGTATGCTGCACCTCGTCTGCCTCCTCCACCTCTGAGGCAGCTGAGACCTCAAGCCCCAAGGCTTCGAGCTCCTGCTCCCCGTCCCGATAATGGGCTCTGCTTTAAGTGTGGCCATCCAGGTCACCGTGCTAGAGACTGCTCCCAGGATCAGAATCAGCTTGCACTTCCTTCAGCTGGCCGTGGTAATGTGTTGGTGCAATAATTTGCCTCCTTATGTTTTGGAGATTGTTGACATAAACAGTGAGGGACTGATGAGTTTGCTAGTGCACACAGAGTAACAGGTCCCTGGAGTCAAGAGGAGTTTGGTTCAAACTCTGAAGAAAATCCCCTGCGTGGCAGTGAAGGTTATCACCGAAGATTATGATGACAAGAGTGACACCTCAAAAATTGCTGATGCAAAGCAATTGATTCGGTGCTCGTCCGAAGAAAGTGACTGTGGCCGAGAAGATTGAAGATGAAGTGAAGACGTAGCATTTATTTCGTTGTTTCTCTTCTCTTTATTGAGTCATAGGACCACCGTACTACTAAGAGGGGTGTAGCGTTCCAAGCTTTGATTCGCTGATGCTAAACCCAAATCCTATGAAAGTTGCGAGAGAAATCTCTTTGTGTTCCGAGCAAATACTTGCCAGCAAGAGACTGTGATCTTCTTCCCTGCGAGAGATTTGTCTCTGACCGAGGAGTTAGCATTACTTGCTCCTCAAGTAATGTTACCATTGCTCTTAAAATCCGACCATTGTGAACGTGTCGGTTGGCCATTGGCTGGACCGCGTGTCCAAAATGGTCATTTCCCATCAGGGAAGGCTGCGGCTATAAATAGTCACCCCGCACCGGTGTTGTCCAGTGGCTGCTCCATTTGATTCTGAGAAGATTGTTGAGCAACCCCCTCTCCGAGAGATTTGAGTTTAAAATCCACCGAGAGAAAACCCCAGAGCCGAAAAATTAGATAGTGGTTCAGCATCACTCGAATCTAAGTCCAGTACGCTCCGCCTATTACTCTTGAGAGCTGCGAACTCTCTAGACAGTTAGGTGTCAATTTCTTCAGAGACCAAGAGTAATTGTGGTTCTCGAAGAAGAAGTCTATAAAGGTTTGGAGATCACCTCAAGCATCTACCACGAGTAATTGGCATTGGTTGACGAACCAATTGTCGGGGAGAATAGGGCGAAGAGAGTTTATCTTCTGTGTTAAATCACAACCCCTCCAACCAGACGTAGTCCTTTTGCAGAAGGGCGAACTGGTCTACCAAATTCCTTGTTGCCATCGAGCATCACTGGTCACCTCTGCTACTCCCATTTACATTTGAACTGTGCTATATGACATATTTCAATCATGTGATTTGTCTCGATGCATGCTCTTAGTTTCCATTCAGTAGTTTGTATTCGCTCACTGTACGCTGTTTTCATTCGCTCCGCTGCTGGGTTTCGAGAGTTTTGATATTTCCGAAGAAAATTTAAAACTCCCATTCACCCCCCCCCCTCTGGTAGACATACTTCGTTCCTACAATTGGTATCAGAGCAAGGTACTCCTTGACTCTGCTCATTTTGGTCTAACCACCTTGGAGTTTAAGTATGTCTTCAGTGAGCTACAAGTCGCACCTCAAGATTCCCATCTTCGATGGGACGGACTATCCCTTCTGGAAGGAGAAGATGAAGATCCGTCTCCGAGCTATTGATGATGATATGTGGAACGTGGTGCAGAATGGATTCGTGGTTGAAGTACCCCAGGTCCCCACAGACCACGAGAAGAAACTCATTCAGATGGATGCTCAAGCCAAAGATGAAATTGGTGGACATCTCTCTCGTGCTCAATTTCTTCGCTATCGTCAGTGTGAAACTGCAAAGGAATTGTGGGACATTCTCGAAAAGATAAATGAGGGTGTTTCAACTCAGAAAGAAGCTCGCATTGATACTGTTCGGGCAAAGTTCAATTGGTTCAAGCGAATCAGAAATGAAAGCTACCAGCAAACCTTCGATTGTCTGAGTGACATTGCAAACGAGCTACAAGGTCTCGGCGCCAAAGACATCACTGATCACGAAGTTGTGAAGAAACTGTTCCGATCCCTTGACAGTTCGTTCGACACTCTAGTTCTGATGATTCGGGAACGAGCTGATTTCAAAGTTCTCGACTCAGCTGATATCATGGAAAGGCTAAACACCCACGAAGAACAAGAAGAAGAAAAGAGAGATCTCTATGGCTCAAGTCACCGAAAAAGTCATGCTCTCAAGGCTGTGGCTGAATCTTCCTCAGAAGGAAATGCCGAAGAAGATTCAGATGACCCAGAAAGGATCAACAAGGATCTCGCATTGATCACGAAAAGATTCCAGCACCTTCAAAGGAAAAATCAGTTTCAGAAGAAAGGATCCAGCAACTCTGGCGGCTCCAAATCTTCATCAAAACCTACTGGAGATTATACCTGCTTCAAGTGCAGAAAGCCAGGACATTTCATTTCGGACTGCCCTCTCTGGGAAGCTGAAATCCGTGCCAGTGGAAGATATGATTCAGGAAACAACCATGGCAAAGGCAAGAGCAAAACCTACGACTCCGATGATGAGAAGAAAATGAAGAAGTTCTTCAAGAAGAAGGACAACTCCTCCTCCAAGTCCTCGTCAAGATCTTCCTCAAGGAATCCTTCCAAGTCCTCATCCAACCGCAAGAACACCTCTCGCAAGGCCAAGGCATACATCGGCAAGGAGATGGATTCCGATGAAGAAGAATCATCTGACTCCGAAGAAGTTGATGAATCCAATGAGGATTCTGATTCCGGCATGGCTGGCATAGCATGTGCCTCTACTCCTACATCGAACTTCTTCGAGAATCATTCGAGCAACAACGAGTCTCCTGCGTACTACTTCATGGCCAAAGCTTCGAAAGAAAAGGTATCCTCCAAACATCACAAGGTTCACTCCAGTGATCAATATTCTTCAGATGAGGATGACCATTCTAAACTGATCAAAATTGCTAATATGCAACAAAACTCTCTCGAGAAGATTGAGAAAACCCTCAGGAAATCTGAAGGGTTGTTGGTTGAGGAGATGGAGAAAAATCAGTCGTTGACCGAAGAGCATTCCGCTCTCGAGTCTCGAATGAAAGAACTATCAAATCGTCATGATTTTCTCTCGGCCGCCCACGAGAGATTGACTTATGATTACCTGAAAAGGAAACAGGAACTCGAGTCGCTGAGAGAGGCTCATGATGACTTGATCAGAGAAAATTCTCTTCTCACCCAACAACTCAAAGAGAAACCTGAGGTGTTTGTACCACCCTGCCTAAAATGCCTTGAACGCAGTAACTCTGAATCAAATGCTGAATCTTCTGTGAATGCTAACCCCTCTGTCGAGGAAAATGGTTCTGTTTCTTATGAAAATGCTAGGTTGAGGGATCTTCTTTAGACAGGAATGTTCAAGTCTCTCAAAGGGCATCAAACCTTGTGTGATGTTCTGAAGAAATCTATTCTTCACAAAAATCCCAGGAAAGAAGGTATCAGTTTCGAAAGGAAACTGAATGAAAATGGCTCCTATTAGGAACCTGATCAATATCCTCGCACTATGTGGGTGCTTGCCAAGAGCAAAACGCTCGATCCAGCTTTACTTTCGGGATATGACTCTCCTATCCCCGAATACTCATATGATGATTCTCTGGATAACTATAAGTTGTTCAAAAACCAATGTGGTGAGGCTGTTGCTCGCTATGTTGGACCAAACAGCAGGAATCCCCCGCCCTAAAGAAAGCTATCTGGGTGCCTAGGAAAACTATTGAGGCATTGCCTATTACTACATTACTAACCATGCATGCTAAAAATGCTCGATACTTCCTGGAGAAGGTTCGACAGAATGAGTACATGCATACCTCATCTAACCACTATACTCATTCGTCTAGGAAGAATTTCAATGCATACTCTTTCGATTATGCTCGTACTTACTCAAGTCACAATTCTTATGAGTATCAAAAGAAATCATATACTGCTCGCTCATATGTTTCGAAGCCACCTACAAAGATGTGGGTGGTTAAGAAAGCCGGATTTCTCTGCAGGACTATGTCTCCGGGTGTACTGAATGGATAATGGATAGTGGATGCACTAGTCATATGACCGGAGACAAGTCGTTGTTTGTCGACCCCAACTTAACTGCTTCATCTCAGAAGTATATTACTTTCGGCGACAACAACAAAGGAAAGGTAATTGGGTTAGGTAAAATTGCTATATCCAAGGACAAGAACATTGATGATGTTTTACTTGTTCAGTCTCTTGGATTCAATCTCATGTCAGTTGGCAAGCTTTGTGATCTAGGCATGCTAGTTCTATTTTCATCATCCAAATGCATCGTCTTCATGGCCTCTGACAATTCCTTCATTTTTGAGGGAAATAGAAAGGGTGATTTATATATTGTGGATTTCTCTAAGGGTCCCTCAGTCCAAACTTGTTTGCTTGCAAAAGCAACTGAAGGATGGCTGTGGCACTGAAGACTTGGTCATGCAGGTATGAGAAATTTGCAGACTCTCATGAAGAAAAATCATCTTCGTGGCATTCCTATAACATCCCCAGATCTCAACCCTGTCATTTAGCTAATTAAATTGCCATGTCATCTGATTAACCTTGCTAATTGTCACTTTGGTTCAAACACAATTCAAATTCAAATTCAAATAATAAGTCAAATAATTATTTCTTCAAACAGCAAAATAAAAATGTTCATAATATTGCAAAAATTCTCAAAGCAATTATAAAATTAAAACCAACACTGTTAAAATTCCCAAGTTGACCCTAGTATTTAAAACAGTGCTATTCCAGCAATTTAAAAATGCAAATCATTTATGAAAATTCCAATTGGGTTCAAATAATTCCCAAACTTTTTGTGGCAATGCCTAAAAAGGCCAGAGATTTATGTGGACTAGATCCATATTTTTCCGTAGCCATTGGGTAGCCCAAACATTTCATTTTCCCTCTCTGTTTATTAAATAAAAGAGAAAAACAGAAAAAGGGAAAACTCACCTGGCGCTCACCTGTGGCCTGGAGCCGGCCCAGCCGGCCCACCAGGGCCTTCTCCTAGCTGCTCCCGCTGCGGTGTCGGCGCGCCCATGGCCGAGCTCGCGCGGCTCCGGCCGTTGGCTGCCACGTCACCGGAGCAGTTGGGGCGAGGGGATAAGGATCACCCCTGCATCCCCCCTAGACGCTGCGCTCTCCTCTCCCTCTCTTTCTCGCTCGCGCTCGCCCATTCTTCTCTGTCCCGAGCGCTGCCGTCTCCGCCGCGGCCAACGCCGTCCCCGCCTCCCTCCGACATGCCAGCCGTCTTCGCCGAGCTCGACTATGCCTCCTGCACCGCCACATCGAGCTCGGGGAGCCCTACCTCATCGGGATCGAGCCGCCCCTCTTTCTTCGGGCGCCGGCGATCTCCTCCATCTCCGGCAACCTCTGCTGCTCCAAAGCTGTCGCTGACTTTTCGTAGCCACTCGGTGAGCCACCACCTTCCACCTCTCCATTCCCGAGCCGCGCATTCCTCCCCTAGCTAGCTGTGCTCGCCGTCGCACTCCGGCAGAAGCTCTGCTTCCGCCGTCGAGCTCGTTGCCGTCGCGTTCGCCCACGTCAAGCCGAGCCGCCACCACCGTTGAGCTTCTTGAGCTCCGTAGAACCCGCCAGCGTGCTCCGTTTGGACGAAATCAGCCTGTAGCCGCGCGCCCGTGCTCGACCGAAAACCACCACCGCCAACCGTCGTCGTCGGCGATGTTCCGGCCACCCCCTGGTCCAACCAGTGGCACCACGCGACGCGCGACGCCGCCAGCTTTCGAACGCCACCTCGCGCGCGTCAAACGGTCCACCGTAGAGGAAACCCGAGCTCGCCAGAGTTCACGGCCGTGTTATGGGCTCGCCGGAGCTCTCTCCCGTGCCGGCGCCGACGTGGCTCGCCTCTGGTCACTGGCAGCTGGGCCCCGCGGGCCCAGTTGACCGCGCTGACCAGGTCAACCTGCTGACGTGGCAACGTCAGTCGCTGACATGTGGGCCCCCTTCTGTTAATTAAACTAATAAACCGTTTTCTAAATAAACTTAATTAGTTAATCTAATTATACACTGACATGTGGGGCCCAGTAGTTAATTAACCTAATTAGATAATTTTAACCACTGGTTAGCCACTGTGTCTATGACATGCGGGGCCCACTGGTCAGATTTGACCTTGATCAGCTGGGTTTGACCACTGACGTCACTCTGGCGTCATGATGATGTCATGTGCTACTGTTTCAGATAATTCAATTTAAGTAATTAAAATAATTCCATAAATTCCAGAAAACTGTTTAAATCTTTGAAAATTCATAGAAAATAAACCGTAGCTCGGATCGAAAAACTTTCTACATGAAAGTTGATCAGAAAAATGAGACGAATCCGAATACGTGGTCAAAATGCTTGACCATCACTCCTAACTACCTGAACATGGAACCTTCCCCTCTGGTTCAGTATTCCGAAATCAGTCTAAACGCCGGAAAAATATCCCAGATATTTTCCCGTTTCGTCTGCGTCATGTAGCCTTGCATTAGGCCACCTCTAACACTGCGTATCATCATGTCATACATCTGTATTGCCTTGCTTGCTTTTATTTACTGTTTCTTCCCCCTCTTCTCCTCCATTAGACACCGAGACCGACGCAGCCCAGGAGACCGACTACATCCCCGATGATCCCTCTTTTGCCGCAGAGTAACCAGGCAAGCAAACCCCCTTGATCATGCCTATATCACCTATTCTTTCTCCCTCCTGCTTGCATTAGATTTTGCTACTGCTTTTGATTGATCCTATTCTGTTGCATAGCCTGTTTATTGTAACTTCTGTTGATACTTTATCTGATATCCTAAATGCCTAGTGTTGGTTGGTGATCCATCTGTGGCCCCTTTTCCTTGTCCTAGTTGCCCCGCTTAGTTACCAGTGCCCCGCTCGATGTGATCGATGGGCTGAGACCTGCACATCACTACACAACCCCCTTAGTTGCTCGACTCTGCAGAGCCAATATCGAGTGCCGAGGGTGATACCTCTTATTCCACTCCTGATGTTGCCTCTGTGGTACAGCTAGTTGGTTGTGGACTATGAGGGTGGTTCCTCTTCCACCACCTCCGACGAAGCTTCTGTCATGCAACCCCGCAAGTGTGAATACCATCAAATGCACTTCAATAGATTTTGTCTCGCACTTCCATTTCCCTCGCTTTGAGCATGGTGACACTGAAATACGGGTTCACAACATTGATGTCATATCAAATGAAATTTTTTGGTGCACAATGGATCAAGAAAAGATTCGTGACTACACTGGTCCTCCTCGACCTGAGCACTTAACTTTCGAGAATCAGACGCTATTTTACATGCTCTCCTACACAATTTGCCCTCTGGCGGGTATGAATCCAGACAAATCCATCTCAGATGTTCTTCGTAATGCTATATATGCAATCTCTGAGCGATACATCTTCGACGTGGAAGACATGTTCCTGCGCATTCTGAAGGATTCTGCTCAATATCCCTTCTGCATCAAAGTGTTCGTGCCCTGGATCCAGAAAATTGTTGATCATGCAATGCGCACAGTGTATCTTGCGAAGGAAAGCCATAAAAGCTTCATTCCTCCTGTTCGCGATACCTTGCAAGTCATGGATGATATTACTTCGGGCAAATTGCCCGCATTAAGCCCCCAAGACTATCACAAGCAATTCGACGGGCCACGTCTTCCTCAGCGCGACCGAAAGATTTCACCTCAACCTCCATCGCAACTCGAAGTCAGTTTGCGTACACAACAAATGCTGTTGCAGCATATTGCTGAGGATCGCCGTGAAAAAGAACATCTCACCTCCGAGCTAAATGCTCTCAACAATCGCACGAGGATCATGCATCTCATCACTGTTGAAAACAAGAAGAGGCTCTGGAAATTGCTTCGCAAGTTCTTCACCGAGAAACAACTCCTGAATGTCAATCTCCAAGAGCTCTATGATTATATTGACAAAGTGAAGTAGGGTGGAACCCTAGATGACGATCTTTTCACACTTTAGGAGGGGGAAAAGGAGCAAATCCAAGAAGAACACAAGAAGAACACTCAAATGACACAATCCAAATCACACATGCACTAGATCCACATACACATAGTAGAGATACAAGATCCAAAGTCAACACAAGAGGATACACGGTAGCTAGTTCATCCCAATCCATAGAGGAGTTGAGGTCTTGAATCTGGAGTGGATCTTCTCACATGGGTCTCATGGAGGTCTTGATCTCCATGGGAGAGGTATGGATGAGCAAAGCTGTATCTCAAAGAGCCAACTACTTTGCTAACCCTGGAGGGAGGAGGGAGAGGTCCTTATATAGTGCTAGTACAAGTTAGGGCGAGATGGGAGAGGATACATGGCCTGTGGGCCGAATACACGCGGCGTCGGGCCGGATGTCCGGGCATAAGGCCGGATGTCCGGCGGTTCGTCAGGGTGCCGGATGTCTGGGCTTGAGGGCTGGATGTCCGGCCGAGCTTCAGTCAACCAACTGTATAGGGGCACCGGATTTCCGGCAGGGGGGCCGGATGTCCGGGGTCGGCAGGCCGGATGTCCGGGCCCTGGGGACTAGGCGGTGGTTGATCTGGTGATTCTGTTGTAGTCTCTAGGGGCCGGATGTCCGGGCCGTAGGCCGGATGTCCAGCTGCTGATGCTCAGCAGCGTTTCCTCTTGTCGTGCTTCTTTATCCAAGTACTCGGCGACTTGTTCGTTGTTCCGGGCTTCTCTAAGAGGGTCCTCTTGGTACCTAAGCACACATAGCATTTCGGAATGAGGTAGCAACCATGTCTCGCACCCAGTGCCTTCAGTAAGTACTTGCACCCTCTTATGCTGTTCTTGATTTGCTTGTTTCATCTCAACCTTGATTGCCGACTCATAACTAATGCAGGCAGACAACAAGTTCTGGAAAAGGAAGAAGACGCGACAACCCGCCCCCGCTCCAGTGGAGCCTCAGGATGAGCCGGCCAATACTGATGAACCGGCTGCAGAGAATGAGGCTGAGGTAAAACTCGACTCGCTTGATCTTCTTTTTATTCTACTCACTGACACCCCTTCTCTTTAGGATGAAGCCGAAATTAGCCACACCAACGAGCCGGAGGTAACCTTGATCTCTTCTGATTCTGACTCTCCAAGACCTATTCGGAAGAAAACCCGGTCTGTGATCTGCAAGGTTCGAAGGAAGCCCCGGGTTGCCGTCCGTAAGGTCCCTTTTTCCCACCAGGATGCTCATTTAGATCCCAAATTTATTTTGAAGAAAATTCGTCAAGCCGGAACCTCCAAAAGGAAGACCCGAAGTAGTGAAGGCAAGTTATGTAGCGGGCTTCCATACGAGCCACAATCCCGTAAAGCGCAAGCTGAGGTGCTTCTTAGTCCGACTTCCTCTTTTCCTCTAGCTGGCCATTTTAAGGAGCCCTTACATTTAAATGACTCGACATATCAGACATCCCACTCTTCGGGTGAGTCAAGCGCTACGCAGGCGCCGGCTTTCAACATTAATATTGGGTAAGCAAACACTCCTGTGACATATAGCGATTCCTTATTCTTCCCCCCTTCAGATGAATAACTCCTTTGTTTCTTGTACAGTGCCAAGGCTATCGAGAAGAAAGCACCTGCCGGGTCATCTGACCCGGTCATTCAACTAGGCTCTCAAGGAGAGAGAGAGGCCACCTTGGTCACCCAGGACGAGCCGGCAATCCAAAACAGCCCGCCGCCCTGGACACAACAAGCCCGGCTCGCGCATCCCCTCCTGCTCAGGAGAGGGAAAATGTAACTGAAGACCATCCCGCTCCGTAGCCCGAGGCGCCGGCTCAAAAGAAGTAGCGGTGACAAGTGAGCGGCAAACTGCTGCACCAGAACCCTCCACCGCTCTTACCAAAGTTCCGGCCAAGCCTGAGCCGGCCCCGAAGGACAAAGGGAAGACGGCTCTTGTGTTTTCTACATTTGAAGACCAAGATGCCAGTACCCTGCATCGGGCTGTGCTGACCCGACTGTCTGAAAGCCGGGACACAGAGATCGCCATGATAACGTCTTTGAAGTGGAAGTATGAGGTAATTTGCACCCTTCATTTTGTACCATATATATATGTAGCCCCCAAGGGCCGGGTCATTATGGAATGATGACCCGGGACTTCAAAAGTAAACTTGTATGCATAACTTCAATTCCTGACCCCAAAGACCGGCTCGCCATTCATGACGGGCGGGTCTTCATAACTTGTAAGCCGGATAGGTTAATTTATGCATTAGCCCCCAAGTGCCATGTAGAGTGCTTGCAGCTGCATGGAACTTGCCTTGCTGGTTTTTGAAGCTCGAAAACATGTAGCCCCCATGGGTCGGGTTGTCCTTTAGGGCGGCTCGGGTCATATATATGTGATGTATAACAGGCTGCTCTGCAGGAAATGCTGGATCAAGTAGAAGCCCAGGCCTCCTGCTTCCGAAAGGAAGCCAAGAAGGAGAAAAAATTGTGCCAAAAATATGAAGAAGCCGCCGCTGAAGCGAAGAAGTCTTTGGTCATTGTAAGGAACACCTTGCAAGAGACAGAGGCCGCAAGAGCCGCCCAAGCCGCGTGAGCTGAAGAGGCCGAAGCCAAACTTGAGCCGGTAACTCAAGAGCCGATGACTCTAAAGGGCCAGATCACCGCCATGTGCCGGGCTATCTTTGGTAAGCCAAATAGACTGCCATGCCCCAATAGCTCCGTCTTAAATACGCCAAGCCGACTTGACTGATGGTGTATACTTATGTTTGCAGGTCGGAAAAATCAAACTCTTGTGCAGCAACCAGTGGTGAAATTGAAGGCGGTCTACACCCTGGTACAACAACTGTACATAGGCGGCTGTCATTGTATAATGGCCGCCAAGAACACCAAGGTGTTGCCTCAGCTAATTGCAGAGACACTGAAAGAACTGTCGGTCGTGCCCAGGTGGTTCGATGACTGGAAAAGGGCATGCTGCCGCACTAGGGCTCTAATCGCACTCGCTCGAGCCAAGGCATACGTGCCGGAACTCGATCCGGCTCAGGTGGCGGGCGGGTATCCAGAGTTCAATGTGGACGACTCGCCATTTACCAAGAGAGACTTCCAACGCTGCATCAAGGAAAGCCGAGTTGCCACCACCAAAATTGCAGAAGAGGCCGATCTGACCCGGTACCAGGCGCCTTACTCAAAGGAGAACGAGCGAATAGAGCCGCCAAATCATGAGCCGGTGGCCCTAACCCGTACGCGTAAGCCATCCTTTGTCCCTGAAGTCGACCCTTCCTCCCTGATATTCGACGATGCTCTATTTGAGGCATTGCGCTCAATTCAGTGGTCGACCGGCGACTCAAGCCAAGAAGTGGAGGATGACGACGGCCGCGAAGAGCCGGCACATGGTGCTTCATCGGGCGCTGGCGCCAGCTCTGACCCGGCAATATAGAACGCCGGCTTATCCCTTGTAGGCGGAACTTGTAAAAAAAATTGTCGTGGCCGCAGCTGATTGGCGGCTTGTAATAGAGTAGTATGAAACACTTGTGCTGATGCCAGTGCCATCGTGTACTGAGCTTGTTTCTTGCCTGTACAAATAACTTGTGCTTCTGTGAATCCTCTTTTGGGCGCTGAGAGCCGGTTTTTGCAATAGAGTGATCCCACTGAAACAATAACAATTGCATGTGATGAAAGCACATAACGAGTAATCTTTGTTACTGTTTGCAATGAATCAAAATTATCTCAAGCAAATGCTATGCATGGATGCATGCATGTATGCAGAGATGAGATGAGTGCAATAAAAAGAACTTAATCGAAATAAGCCGGAATATGCTTGAAACGGCTGGCTTTAAAAAGCGCAAGCCGGCTGCTAAACTCAACTTGAACCGGCCGGCTCATAAAGCGCAAGCCGGAATATGCTTTCATGAAGCTGGCACTTTGGCCTGTTGGTTTGTCTTCGCTCTCCGAAAGCCGGCTCTCACACAACCAATCGGTCGTTTTAACTCTGATGAATTCAGGGTCACCTATGAGATTGACTCATCAGACGTACGCCGGGTCGTTTGTTTAGGGAGTAGCATCTTGCTAACAGGCAGGTTTAACCAACTTTGTGGCATCTCGCCAGGTTAAAAGGGTTTTGTAAGCTAAACTCAATTGAGTTGGAAGCCCCCAAGTAACCAAGATCAACAAATAAAGATCCAGCACACAAATTTTGAGGCAAAACAACACCTTTACACAGTGCTGCTGGTCGCTATTTTATTTGATCGAAAACAGGTATATACATGAAGAAAGGTATGTACAAAAATATGACCCAGTCGATGACTTAGGTGTAGTATGGCCAGAGCTGGGCAATGTTCCAGGGGCGGCTTGTTTCCTCCTCAGAGGTACGTGATTTATCTGACTCATGTATATCAATCAGGTAATATGACCCGTTGTTGAGATTCTTGCTGACCACAAAGGGCCGTTCCCAAGGTGGTGAAAGCTTATGCATGCCTGTCTGGTCTTGTATCAGATGGAGCACTAAGTCACCTTCCTGGAAAGTGCGGCTCCGAACTCTACGGCTGTGATAGCGATGTAGGTCTTGCTGACAGATTGCTGATCTGGATGCGGCAAGGTCGTGTTCTTCCTCCAGAGCATCAAGAGCGTCTTGGCGTGCCTGCTCATTATCTGATTCCACATAGGCCGCCACTCGAGGGGAGTCATGACGAATATCGCTTGGAAGTACAACTTCTGCACTATAGACCAGGAAAAACGGCGTATAGCCTGTTGACCTGTTGGGAGTAGTCCGTATGCTCCAAAGTACCGAAGGTAATTCTTCTTCCCAGCAACCCGGCGTGCGCTGCAAAGGCACCATGAGCCGGGGTTTGATGCCACGCAGCAATTCTTGATTGGCCCTTTCGGCCTGCCCGTTTGACCGAGGATGCGCAACCGATGCTAAGTCAAGCCGGATGTGCTCCTGTTGACAGAACTGTTCCATAACTCCCTTGGACAGATTAGTTCCATTGTCTGTAATGATACTGTGCGGGTAGCCAAATCGGAATATCAGCTTTTTCAGAAACTTAACAGCTGTAGCCGCATCGCAGTTGCTGACCGGCTCTGCTTCCACCCACTTGGTAAACTTGTCCACAGCCACCAGTAGGTGCGTATGCTTGTTCTTAGAATGTTTGAAGGGTCCCACCATGTCAAGCCCCCAAACCGCGAACGGCCAAGTAATCGGGATCATCCTCAACTCTTGAGCTGGCACATGGGCCTGGCGAGCATATTTCTGGCAACCATCACACTTACGGACAATATCCTCTGCGTCAGCATGAGCCGTGAGCCAGTAAAAACCGTGCCAAAAAGCCTTCACGACCAGTGATCTTGAGCCGGCATGGTGTCCACAATCGCCAGAGTGAATCTCATTGAGAATTGCGCGGCCTTCTTCAGGTGAAACACAATGCTGAAAGACACCAGTGATGCTTCGTCGGTGCAACTCGCCATTGACAATAGTCATAGACTTGGATTGTCTAATGATCTGCCGAGCAAGGAGTTCCTCTGTTGGCAGTTCTCCCCGGCATAGATAAGCCAAGTAAGGGACCGTCCAATCAGGGATTGCGTGGATAGTAGCCACTAGAGCCGCCTCCGGGTCAGGAACAGCCAAATCCTCCTCTGTTGGTAACTTGACAGACGGGTTGTGCAAAACGTCCAGGAACACATTGGGTGGCACCGGCTTGCGTTGCGAGCCCAAGCGAGAGAGTGTGTCTGCCGCCACGTTCTGCCTGCGATCAATGTGATCAACTTGATAACCTTTGAAGTGTCCAGCAATATTTGTGACCGCGTGCCTATAAGCCGCCATAAGGGGATCCTTGCAATCCCAAGTACCCGAAACCTGTTGGGCCACCAAGTCTGAGTCGCCCAAACACTTGACCCGGCTCAGGTTCATCTCCTTGGCCATCCGAAGCCCATGAAGCAAGGCCTCATATTCTGCCGCATTGTTAGTACAGGGAAACATGAGTCTCAAAACATAACAGAACTTATCCCCTCGGGGGGAAGTAATCACAACTCCAACCCCCGAGCCTTCGAGCTGCCTTGAGCCGTCAAAGTGTATGGACCAGTATGTTGTGTCGGGCTTCTCTTCGGGAGCCTGCAACTCTGTCCAATCATTAATGAAATCCACCAGCGCCTGTGATTTGATTGCTGTGCGAGGCACGTATTTGAGATGATGCGGACCGAGCTCGATGGCCCACTTAGTAACCCTGCCTGTCGCCTCCCGGTTCTGGATTATATCCCCAAGAGGTGCTGAGCTAACCACAGTGATCGGATGCTCGTGGAAGTAATGCTTCAGCTTGCGGCTAGCCATAAATACTCCGTAGACCAGTTTCTGCCAATGTGGATACCGCTGCTTGGACTCGGTTAATACCTCACTGATATAATACACAGGGTGCTGGACTGGATATTCCTTGCCATCTTCCTTTCGCTCTACCACGACTGCCACGCTTACAACTTTGTTATTAGCAGCAATATATATCAACATTGGCTCCTTCTCACGAGGGGCAGCAAGGACTGGTGGCTTAGACAACTGCTTATTAAGGGCCTCAAAAGCCTGATCTGCAGCATCACTCCAGATGAAGTCATCTGATTTCTTAAGCAACTGGTATAACGGAATGGCCTTTTCTCCAAGCCGGCTTATAAACCGGCTTAATGCTGCGACCCGCCCAGCCAGCCATTGGACGTCATTCAGTCTGGCCGGCTTAGCCAGAGTTGTGATTGCCTTAATCTTTTCTGGGTTAGCCTCAATGCCACGCTCAGAAACAAGAAATCCCAGAAGTTTTCCTGCAGGGACACCAAAAACACACTTCTCTGGGTTAAGCTTCATCTGGTAGACACGGAGGTTGTCAAACGTTTCTTTGAGATCCTCCAGCAAGGTTTATTTCTTTCGGGACTTAACCACAATATCATCAACATAAGCATGAACGTTCCGCCCGATCTATTTATGAAAGTAGGTCTGGACACAGCGCTGGTAAGTTGCCTGTGCAGACTTCAGACCAAAAGGCATGGTTGTATAACAGAAAGCTCCAAAAGGCGTGATGAAAGCCGTCTTTTCCTGGTCTTCTAGCTTCATATTGATCTGATGATAGCTAGAGTAAGCATCCAGGAAGCATAAACTCTCACAACCGGCCGTAGCATCGATGATCTGGTCAATACGGGGCAAGGCAAAGGGGTCACTAGGACAAGCCTTATTCAGGTCTGTGTAATCAACACACATCCGCCAAGTCCCGTTTTTCTTCAGAACAAGCACTGGGTTAGCTAGACATTCAGGATGGAAGACTTCGATGATGAACCCGGCAGCTAGGAGCCGGGCCACTTCTTCACCAATAGCTTTCCGCCTCTCCTCATTAAATTGACGGAGATACTGGTGAACTGGTTTAAACTTGGGATCCACATTAAGGGAGTGCTCAGCGAGTTCTCTCGGTACACCGGGCATGTCAGAAGGTTTCCATGCAAAGATGTCCCGGTTCTCACGGATGAACCCGATGAGCGCGCTTTCCAATTTGGGATCCATATTAGCCCCAATGGTGAACTGCTCAGAAGAATTGCCCGGGGTGAAATCAACTTGCTTTGTGTCTCTGGCCGACTTAAACTTGAGCAGAGGGTCAGACTCTGTGGTGGGCTTCTTTAAGGATGTCCTGTCAGACGGGTCAACATTGTCCTTGTAATACCGCAACTCCTCTGCGGCGCAAGCCGTCTCAGCATAAGCTGCATCTCCTTCCTCGCACTCGAGTGCAATCTTCCGGTTTCCTTCCACCGTGATGGTTCCCCTTGGTCCTGGCATCTTCATTTTCAGGTAAACGTAACACGTCCACGCCATGAATTGCGCATAAGCCGGCCGACCGAATAGAGCATGATATGGGCTCTTCAACTTAACCACCTCAAAGGACAGGAACTCAGAATGCCAGTTATCCTCTGAACCAAAGGCCACCTCAAGGGAAATCCTTCCCATGGGATACGCTGACTTGCCAGGAACAATGCCGTGAAACACTGTAGAGGATGGAGTTAACTGCTTGTCGGACAGATTCATCCGCCTGAACATGTCATAGTACAGAATGTTGATGCTGCTGCCTCCGTCCATGAGCACCTTAGTCAGGGTATAACCGCCGACTTGCGGCGCAACCACCAGAGCCAGGTGGCCGGGGTGATCAAGGAGGACAGGATGATCTGCCCTGCTCCAGGTAACCGGATGCTCGGACCAGTTGAGATAATAGGGAACCGCCGGCTCAACTGCGTGGGCGGCTCGCCGTTGCACCTTCCGATCTCGTTTGCAGGTACTGGTGGTAAAAACATGATACTGCCCACTATTTAATTGTTTCGGGTTACTCTGGAACCCTGCTGCTCCGGCTTGGTGCTGATTCCCCTGATTGTTCCACTGATTGCCGCCTCCAGCGTTACCAGCCCCCTGGAACCCGCCGCCTTGACCACTGTTCCCTTGGAAGCTGGGTCCTGAGAAGGGCCCCTGTAAGCCGGCGCCTGAGAAGCCGGGTTCCTGTTGGGCGGGTTGACCGCCATTGCCGCTCCCATTATGATGATTCTGGAAGACCCGCTTGGCAAACTCTTGCATGACATAGCAATTTTCCCAGGAGTGACTGGACGGCTTACCATTGTAACTATGCTTCGGACAAGGAGCCTTGAGAGCCTCCTCGTAAGTGAGAGGGCGACTCCCAGACTGCCTCCTAGAACCGTCATTCTGACGCTGACCTTTGTTTTCTGTGTTTGTGCTCGCCACTAGATCAGAGCTACCATCGTAACCCTTGCGTTTACCGCCGTTGTTGTTCTGACCGTTGCTGTTGTTCTGTTCGTGGCCCTTGCCACCGCCTTTCTTGTCCTTGCCGGCCTTCTCTTCATCAGACGGCGGGACTTTAGTATTGTCAGATTCCGCGTACCGGGTTAAGACATCCATCAGATCACCCATATCTTGCGTCTTTCTCTTGAGCCACCCTAGCTTCTGGACCAGCGGCTGAAACTTGCATGTCTGTTCTAGAACAAGCACTGCCTGAGCCACCGAGATGCTGTCAGAACTGTGTATAACCTCTGTAACCCGGCGAGCCCAATGGTGTGCCGACTCATCCTCGCGCTGAACACATCGTTCCAGATTAACAATGGTGGTTGGCCTTTTACAGGTTCCCTGGAAGTTTTTGATGAAGCACTCCTTCAGCTCCTGCCACGTGTTGATGGAGTTCACCGGTAGGTTTTTCATCTAGGTGTGAGTGGGGCCCTCCAACATCAGAGGCAGGTAACGTGCACAGACCGACTCACTTGCGCCCAAAAAGTCCATTGCTAGCTCATAACTCTCGATCCACTCAGTAGGCTCAAGATTCACTGTATAATTAGGAACCTTGCGAGGCCCTTTGAAATCGGAGCGGATGCGCGCTTCTCGCAGCGCTGGTACCAAACAAGGAGTTCCAATCATGCGGCTAGAGGAACCCCCAAGCCGGCCATCTGTCTGGGTCGCGACGGGCGAGTTAACCTTCGGTGGCGGGTTGATATCCAGCGGCAGGTTGACTCGCGCCGGCGGGTTGTGCCCTACACACGCGTTTGCTTCCTCCCAAGCTCGCAGAATCCGAGCAGCTTCTGCAACGTCTTGCGGGATCCTGGGCTGGTGCTGCTCCACCAGCAGCTGGGCGGCTCTCCTGCGGTGCGCGCTGCTGGAGACCGCAGGCGACTCAGTGCGCTGACTCCTAGTGCGGCTCTGATGAGGGGTCGAGTGAAGCCGATGCTGGCTATGCGAGTAGTTGGCTTGCTGTACTACGGCCGTCTTGAGCATTGCAATGGCGTTCTTGGCCTCGGTCTGAATTGGGCCGTCCCCCTCGATCGGAATAGCTGCCAAGTTGTGGGTCGCTGCCAGCAGGTTATCCACGGGTTAGAGTAGTGTCCAATTGGGGTATGGAACCGGTGAGACAGCTGCTGCTGCTGCTTAGGCATGCGATGCTGGGCGGCTCCCACTGCTGGACCGGCTGTTGCAAAGGCGGCTCTCCCCTGGGGATGACTCCAGCCCCCGGGTTCGTTGGAGCCGGCGGTGTGGTGAACAGCCGAGTCGGCTCAAGATTAGCCAGAAGCCGGCTCTGATGATGCCTCCTGTGGACGAGCTCTGACTCGGCCTGTCGGCGGTTCAGGTAATGTGCCTCCTCTTCCAGGCGCTGCCTCTCATCGGCAATTCGGGCCTGTTCCTATACCATGCGAGCGTTCTCTGCGTTGATATCCTCTTGGATCTTGGCCATCTGCTCGAGACACTTTGTGATCTCCGTGCTGCGCGCTGCTGCGTTCTCCGCGGTGACCGGCTCGGCCAACAGGGCTGCCAGCGTAGTCATCAAGTCCATGAGCGCCTGAGCCCCGGTTTTCTGTGAGCCGGTGGCTAATGCGCCGGCTCCTCCTGAGCCGGCAAGGAGGTTCTGCCCCGTCACTGGATTGGCCGGGTCATGCACCGGATCTTGCCTATCCGCCATGTATACCGCCGCGAAGCGAGGCGGATCAGGGTTCTCTGGAAAGACGTCTGTATGCCCGAGCCCTCCATCATGCGGAGGAAGGATTGACTCGGTTTCTCCCGTCAAGGACTAGCCATCAGATTTTACGAGGGTGTCATCTCCAAACAGGGAGTTCTCCGATGAAGCCACCCCTTGGGTGAAACCCATGAAGGCACGGTTCTGTGTGGCTTGACGCGGGCCGGGTCTCGCCTGACTCGCCCCAGCGCGGCATGCCGACTCAACGCCGGCGATGCTCTCCAACCCGGCGGCCGGCTCGCCGACCACGCCGATGAAGGTGTGGATTTTGCCGAAGGGGACCCGGTACCCGTACTCAATTGAGTCGGCATCGGGGCCCCAGTATGAATCGTCGATGTAGAACTTCCCGCGGCGGCTCTTGGTCATCATGCCAACTGCGTACTTCCCGAACCCTGGAAGAGATCCCGCTAAGAACTCAACTCCACTGTGCGTGAGCCCCACGGTGGGCGCCAACTGTCGTGGTTTTAACACGGCAGATGCCCTTGTGAAAGGACTTAGAGATGAGGCCATCGCACAAGTGTGGAAGCTTAACGGGGTTGATCGGGAATGAGAAGACGCCGGGTTACCCAGGTTCAGCCCCTCACGGTGGAGGTAAAAGCCTACGTCCTGCTTGATTGTATTGCGGTAGATCTCGATTACAAGGATGCGGATTCGCTAACCTAGCTCTCGAGGAGATTGCAACTTAGTCTTTTTCATATAGGTGCTCCCCTTTATATACACAGGTGGAACCCTAGATTACATGAGAGTCCGGGTCGTCCTTTGACCCGCCTCCTACTCTTTCCTGCTTGTTCTCCAAGACGGTCTTCTCCCTACTCATCTTCTGGTGAGCCGGCCCACTGCTTAAGCCGGCCTATCCTGCCAGGCCTCGTTAAGCCAGCCCACCTAGAGTCCTTCAGCCCCGCAGTGAGTTGACCCGCTGAGCTTGCATCATGGCCGGGTTAACACCCTGCCGGGTCTAAATGCTGGTACACATCCCCAACACGTCATATGGAAGTTCATAAAGGAGTGATATCACCTCGGTCTTGAGAGCTCTTGCACGTGCTCGAGTCATTGGTCCTCTTGGTGCTTGGGGAGACGTAGGTGGTCCCTTGGGAAAGATCCGTCCTCGGATCGGAATCCACATCACCATGGAAGGGAGATAAGTCCTTGACGTTGAATGTGTCGCTCACATTGTACTTGTCACGAGGGATGTCGATCTTGTAGACATTGTTGTTGTAGCGTGCTAGCACCTTGAAGGGTCCGTCGGCTCGGGGTAGTAGTTTGGACTTGCGCTCGTTGGGGAAGCGGTCTTTGCGGAGGTGTAGCCATACAAGATCTCCGGGGTTGAACACCATGGGCTGCTTATTGATGTTGACCTTGGTCACGAGTCGTTGTACTTGGCGCTCGATCGCATGCCTTGTATCTTCGTGCATCTTCTTGAGGTAGGTCGCTCGTGCACTCACGTCCATGTCGATGCGCTCTTGTAGAGGTAGCGGTAGAATGTCCAATGGGGACAACGGATTGAAGCCATAGACGACCTCGAAGGGGGACTTGCCGGTAGTAAAGTGTTGTGCTCGATTGTAGGCGTACTCGGCGATGGGTAAACATTCCTCCCACTCCCTTATGTTCTTCTTGATCAACACGTGAAGGAGTGTGGATAGCGTCCGGTTGGTGACCATCGTTTGGCTGTCAGTTTGTGGATGATATGCCGAAGAGAAAAGTAGCTTGATTCCGAGCTTGGCGCATAAGGTCTTCCAAAAGTAGCTTAAGAACTTGACCTCGTGGTTCGATCCAATCGTCTTGGGCAGTCCATGCAATCTCACGATTTCCCTACAAAAGAGATTGGCAACATTTGAAGCATCGTCTATCTTGTTGCAAACAATGAAATGTGCCATCTTAGAGAAACGGTCCACAACAACAAATACAGAATCTTTGCCGTTTTGAGTGCGAGGCAAGCCAAGCACGAAATCCATACTAATATCTTCCCATGGATGATATGGAATAGGAAGAGGCATATAATGGCCATGAGATTGAGCTTTGGACTTAGCTTTGTGGCATGTAGAGCACCGGTTGGTGTAGCGAGAAACATCGCGAAACATCTTGGGCCAAAAGTAGTTCTTGGAGAGCGTAGCGAAGATCTTGTTGCGTCCAAAATGTCCCATGAGTCCTCTGCCATGAGCTTCTTGCAAAAGTAGCAAATGAAGAGAAGACTCGGGAATACAAAGTTTGTTAGCTTTCATAAGGTAACCATCCTTCAAGTAATATTGCTCCCAAGTTTTATGTGGTAAACATTTGGCATAAGGAATGGAAAATGATGCATCATGCGCATACAAGTGTTTAATGTGCTCAAATCCTATAACATTCAACTCAAGTTGGGTAACCAACATGCACTTGCGGGAAAGAGCGTCCGCCACAACATTTTCCATTCCTTTGATATACCTGATAACATAAGGAAATGACTCAATGAACTCACTCCATTTAGCATGACGCTTATTCAATTTGGTTTGTCCCTTAAGGTACTTAAGCGTTTCATGATCCGTATGGATGACAAACTCACGTGGACGGAGGTAATGTTCCCACACATGGAAGACTCTCACTAAAGCATATAACTCTTTGTCATAGATGGGGTAGTTAAGTTGCGCGCCGGAGAGCTTCTCACTAAAATATGCAATGGGTCGCTTCTCTTGCATTAACACACCACCAATACCATTCCCACTAGCATCACAATGCACTTCAAAAGTTGTATCAAAGTTGGGTAATGCAAGTAATGGAGCATGTGTAAGCAAGTTCTTAAGCTCATGAAATGCGGCATCTTGAGATGGACCCCAAAAAAATGGTGCATTCTTTTTACTCAATGCGTGCAATGGTGATACAATAGTGCTAAAATCCTTCACAAAGCGACGGTAAAAGCCGGCTAAGCCAAGGAAACTACGCACTTGAAGCAAATTGGTTGGTTGTGGCCAATTCTTAATAGCATCAATTTTAGTTTCATCCACTTGAACACCCTTAGAGGAGACAACAAAGCCCAAGAAAACAAGCTTATCAACACCAAAAGTGCATTTTTCCATGTTAGCATAAAGTCGCTCGTCTCTAAGAACTTGCAATATGTCTCTAAGGTGTTTGACATGATCTTCAAGAGTTTCCCTAAACACAAGGATGTCATCAAAGTAAAACACAACACAAATGCCAATATATTTGCGAATAACATAATGCATCACACACATAAAAGTGCTAGGAGCTTGCGATAAACCCATAGGCATGACTAACCACTCATACAAGCCAAATTTGGTTTTGAAAGCCATTTTCCATTCATCACCTTCGTGCATGCGTATTTGATAGTAGCCACTTTTAAGGTCAATTTTAGAGAAAATGGTGGCTCCACTAAGTTCATCAAGCATGTCATCAAGGCGTGGAATGAGATGTCTATATCTAACGGTGATAGCATTGATAGGATGGCAATCGGAACACATGCGATAAGTACCATCTTTCTTAGGTACAAGAATGACCGGAACGGCACAAGGGCTCAAGTTTTCGCGTACATACCCATTCTCCATGAGATGTTGCACTTGCCTTTGGATCTCTTTGGTCTCTTCGGGGTTGACTCGGTAAGGTGCCTTGTTCGGTAGTGGTGCGCCGGGGATGAGGTCGATGCGGTGTTCGATTCCGCGAAGTGGAGGAAGTCCGGGAGGTAGCTCATTGGGAAACATGTCCGCGAATTCCTGCAATAAATGAGACAATACCAAAGGAAGATGTTGTGAAGTATTAGTCCGCACCACGTCATCTTTGCACACAAGTACAAAGTGAAGAACACTTGATGGGCTCTCACTCACATCCCTCAAATCTCTTTTGGTGGCTAAAAGAACTAGATCTCTTTTGTCACGCATCGTGGAGTCACTCATGTTTGGCTTGTGGCTCTCACTCTCTTTTTGGTGGTTCACTCGCTCACTTTTCTCTCCACGATGGGTAGATGCTTGCTTGTCCACGATGACTTGACTTGGTGTCATTGGTCGAAGTATGAACTCCTTGCCCTTCATCTTGAAACTATATTGATTGGTCCGTCCATTGTGTGTGACGCCTCAGTCAAATTGTCACGGTCGTCCGAATAGTAGGTGGCATACAGACATAGGAACCACATCAAACTCCAAGTTGTCATCGTAGGCGCCAATCTTGAAGGACACTTGAACGGTGTGCTCTACTTTAATGGTGCCGGAGTCGCTAAGCCATTGGACCTTGTATGGGCGAGGGTGCTTCTTCTTGACCAATTGGAGCTTGGTACATAACTCTTCACTTGCCAAGTTGTGGCAACTTCCGCCGTCGGTGATGACCTTGACGAAACGTCCTTGGATACCCGCTTTGGTATGGAAGATGTGGCAACGTTGGTCTTCATCTTGATGTTGTTGAAGTGTCAAGACCTTGGAGACAACAAGAGCTGGCCTCGAATCATTGTCGCAAAACACTTGATCATCATCTTCTTCATTTACTTGGCGGTGCATGGCCACTTGCTCGATGGCTTCCATTTCATCTTCACTCATGGAATCGTAGGTGCCGTCGGCGTTCATGATCATAGTGCATCTTGTGGGGCACTCGAACGAATTGTGTCCTCGGCCTTTGCAAGTAAAGCACTTGATGTCACTTGTTTTGTCGGTGGCATCCGAAGGAGGTGTTGATGACGAAGCTTTTTGCTTGGAGTTGCTTGTAGTAGTAGGAAGACGACTCGATGATGTCGTTGGTTGCTTGGAGCTTGACTTGTCGCCGGTACTTGGTGTAGCTTGAGTCGCGGAAGTAGTTGTAGAAGTCGTTGAAGCTTGATGGTATGAACAGTAGGTCTTGGAACAGTACTTGGAGTACTTGTAGTCTTCTTGTACTTGTCGCTCCGCTTTGGTTGCTTGGTGCACTAGCTCGAGGAGGTTGGAGTACGGTTGGAAGTCCGCAATTTTCTTGATTGGATAGTTTAGGCCATTCAAGAAACGCACCATAGTTTGTTCATCATCTTCCTTGACGTTGGCTCGTATCATTGCAATTTCCGTCTCTTGGTAGTACGCTTCAACCGACTTGGTGCCTTGCTTGAGAAGTTGAAGTTTCTTGAAGAGGTCGCGACTATAGTGTGTAGGCACAAAGCGAGCTCTCATGACATCCTTCATTTGATTCCAAGTGGTGGTGGGTGGTTCACCTTTCTCTTGGCGT
Organism: Elymus sibiricus; assembly: GCA_039707655.1. Taxonomy (NCBI): domain Eukaryota; kingdom Viridiplantae; phylum Streptophyta; class Magnoliopsida; order Poales; family Poaceae; genus Elymus; species Elymus sibiricus. Next base: position 113,102,150 of record CM077664.1, on the reverse strand, counting down.
CGTTCAATCACTTGTTCCCACCAAATGAGAACATAGTCTTGGAACTCGAGAGATGCCATGGCAATCTTCTTTTCCTCATCGTAGTTATGAAGACGGAATATCTTGTCGACTTTCAATGCCCATGAAAGGTATTCTTCGGGATCGTTTCCACCGGAGAATTTAGGCATGGTGAACTTGAGCTTGCCATAGCGCTCCTCATTGCGTTGATGGCGATTGCGATGACGCTCTTGCTGTGGAGGGGGATCTTCTAGCTCTTGCTCCTCGTGCTCATTGTGATTGGCTTGACATTGTGGTCTTGGGATACGCGCACGGTTCCTCATCTCTTGGCGCTCCTCAAGTCGTGTGGCTTCTTCTTGTTTGTGCACTCGGTGGTTTTGTTCGGCGACTTTGCGAGTTGCCTCGCATAGGGAACGTTGAGCTTCAAGTGCTTGCTCCTCACGACGTTATCATTCTTGTTGTAGGGCGTCATCGTCTTGGTGTACTTGATGTTGGCGTTGTGGAACTTGATCTTGGTTCCCGTTGGCTTGTGCTTGTAGTTTTTGTCGTTCGCGCTCTCGAAGGCAGTCTTACAAACCATTGCCATGGAATGGGTTTCTTGTAGCTTGCCGATCGTCATGTTCTTGGGAGCGATGAGAGCGTGGACGTAGGAGACTTGCATCCGAAGAAGTGTCCGAAGTTGTTTTGCTCGAATGGCGCCGTCTTGATCTTGAAGTAGAGGAAGTGGAAGAATCACGGTTGACCAACATGTTGCAGAATTCCTCCATTTGAGTTGATAACTTGTCACCAAGTGTTTGGCGAAAGTCGGAGGCGAGTTGTTCAATGCGTTCGCCCAATGCTTCGCTCTCTTGATGTAATGCTCGTTGGACGCCGAAGAGGTGAGCCTTGGTGACGTAGTTGTTTGGTTCGTCTTCTTGCTCATCGAAGAGGGGGTTGATAGAAGTGCTCGGCCTATCCATGATTCTCAAACAAGTGTTAGTGGAAGAAAGAAACGAACTAGACCAATGTACCTTATCCAATGTTGAAGATGGATCAATGATCACCCAATATGGTATTATGGAAATAGTGCAATTGGTACCGGATCGTGTCAATCTCACACCTACACAAGTAAAGCTTTTGGAGGAGTTTGGTTAGGATAGTGGCACAAAATTTCTGCAATTGTTTGCAAGATATCAATAATGTTGAAAAAGATTCACAAGTTCGCAAGTGTAACAAGTAGACCAATAGCAATAAGTAGTACACGGAAACACACACACAGATAGATAAATGAGATCGTGCAACCAAGGAAGGAGCTCAAAATGTGGAATCCACGGAAAATGCTCTTGTTGCACAACACTAGAGAGACGCTAGCACGATTGCTCAATAGGCGGATACGAACTTGTGCACAACCTATAAGAGACAAAACGTATGGCTTTCTATCTCACTTATGCTATGTATGTATGATTCCCAGTGAACTTGTCACAATGATCCAAGATGATCAAATATGCTAGGTAATGTGGCGATGCTATGGCTATTGCTTACAAGCTTGTTGCTCTTTCTCTTTTGCTTAAAAGCTTCTCTTTTTTTTATGGTTTCTTTTGGCCACCTATGCGAAATGCTCGTACGAAGATAGCAATGATGTAGATGCGGGAACAAAATTTTGGCACAAGAGATGATATGAGTATGTATGCACGCTATGGTAGCTATGCAGATCGGTATCACTAAAGTGCACAAATAGCGTTGCCCGGCAATACTCAATTGGCTAGTCTCATACGAAAGCTACGCAAAAGATGGTCTCGGGGTTTCACAATGAAATGGCAAGGATATGAACAAGTTGTCGTCGATGTTACCGTCCTTGCTTACGGTTAGGGTGTCACAAAGGTTGAGGTGGTGTTGTCGATGACGAGTTCCGTGGCGATGATGAGCGGCGGTGATGTCGATGTCAAACCGTTCCTAAGTAGCCGAAACACGTTAGGAAACGGAAAACCCGTGACTCAAAATCTCAAATGGCACAAAGTGGTGGTTGCGGAAATCGGTGGTGGAGTGGCTCAAGCGGTTGCGGAAGAAACGGTGGGAAAAAGCGATAAACTGGTGAAATGGTGAAGTGTTGGCACGCTGGTTCTGAGGGGCCGGATGTCCGGGCTTGTTGGCCGGATGTTCGGGGTGCCGGATGTCCGGGCTCCCGGGCCGGATGTCCGGGCTGCTGGATCCGCGGAAGAACTCGAAGAACAAGTGGATAAAAGAAAATTTTGGGGCAAAATTCGGACGATTTTGTGGATGAAATTGATGGGGAAGATGGGGGAAAGCTAGATCTACTCGAAACCAAGCAAATCCATGGATCAAAATCAACAAAACGTCATCAAACCAAGAAATCACAAAAAATTTGGTATGGCTATTTTTGTGGGGAATTTTCAAAATTGGGCAAAATCAACAAAATTGGGGCTAGAAAGTGGAGGGGAAGAACTCCAAAGTGTGAATCAACGTGGCTCTGATCCAAGATGATGTAGGGTGGAACCCTAGATGACGATCTTTTCACACTTTAGGAGGGGGAAAAGGAGCAAATCCAAGAAGAACACAAGAAGAACACTCAAATGACACAATCCAAATCACACATGCACTAGATCCACATACACATAGTGGAGATACAAGATCCAAAGTCAACACAAGAGGATACACGGTAGCTAGTTCATCCCAATCCGTAGAGGAGTTGAGGTCTTGAATCCGGAGTGGATCTTCTCACATGGGTCTCATGGAGGTCTTGATCTCCATGGGAGAGGTATGGATGAGCAAAGCTCTATCTCAAAGAGCCAACTACTTTGCTAACCCTAGAGGGAGGAGGGAGAGGTCCTTATATAGTGCTAGTACAAGTTAGGGCGAGATGGGAGAGGATACATGGCCTGTGGGCCGAATACACGCGGTGTCGGGCCGGATGTCCGGTGGTTCGTCAGGGTGTCGGATGTCCGGGCTTGAGGGCCGGATGTCCGGCCGAGCTTCGGTCAACCTACTGTATAGGGGCGCCGGATTTCCGGCAGGGGGGCGGATGTCTGGGGTCGGCTGGCCGGATGTCCGGGACATGACCGGATGTCCGGGCCCTGGGGACTTGGCGGTGGCTGATCTGGTGATTCTGTTGTAGTCTCCAGGGGCCGGATGTCAGGGCCGTAGGCCGGATGTCCGGCTGCTGATGCTCAGCAGCGCTTCCTCTTGTCGTGCTTCTTCATCCGAGTACTTGGCGACTTGTTCGTTGTTCCGGGCTTCTCCGAGAGGGTCCTCTTGGTACCTGAGCACACATAGCATTTCAGAATGAGGTAGCAACCATGTCTCGCACACGTCATATGGAAGTTCATTAAGGAGTGATGTCACCTCGGTCTCGAGAGCTCTTGCAGGTGCTCGAGTCATTGGTCCTCTTGGTGCTTGGGGAGACGTAGGTGGTTCCATGGGGATGACTGTAGGATGCTCTGCATCACAAAGGCTTCACTATTGAAGATTTTCAAGATCGGAGTACCCCTCCTCTGCCTGTTCGTGAGCCAACTACTGATCTTCTTCATCTCAAGCTTCGCAAACTGCTTGACGAGTCTCAAACCACCTCACCGACAGAAAAACCTACCGAAGGCAATGTGCAATCCCGCGTTCCTCCTGTGGCTACTCCAACAATACCCTCGTCTACTCAGCCCCAAGTTATTATTCCTGAAGGAAAATCTGTTGCTTCTGAAGACGAAGACAATCTCGTCACTTCCGAAGAAGAACTCACCTCGGACAGTTCTTTTGGAGATGCCACCGATTGAACCAAGTTCTGCGTTTTTGCACTCATATTATTCGTCACCTTTTTGACACTTGTTGACAAAAAGGGGGAGAATTACATCGAGTCTCGATAGATTTGCTTTCGGTGTTTCGATTGGTTTTGGTTTCATGCGAGTTTACAACTTCTGGTTTAAGATTATCTGTACTATGTTGTAAAACTCGATAACTTCTGTGCTGTAATGTTAATAACCCCTCCTGCTGCACTATTTCTCTCAACGCACTTGTTTTGCAGGTGGAATTATTATCCAAAGTTATGAATGATTGCACTATGATCTCGATGGATTATATCTCATCGGTGCGAATCAATGTCTCGAATGATTGAAATCCCCTCAATATACTTCAATACTTGCAGGAGAATTTATCCCATATCTTTCTTCCCTGCATACATTTAGGGGGAGTCTATTTCATCATCGAGCAAAGTAACACTTACTCTTGTTGGAATTGCTTTACACTTATCTATCTTCACTTCGATGATTATCTATTTTGTCAACAATCGTCCAAAAAGGGGGAGATTGTTGGTGCAATAATTTGCCTCCTTATGTTTTGGAGATTGTTGACATAAACAGTAAGGGACTGATGTGTTTGCTAGTGCACACAGAGTAACAGGTCCTTGGAGTCAAGAGGAGTTTGGTTCAAACTCTGAAGAAAATCCCCTGCGTGGCAGTGAAGGTTATCACCGAAGATTATGATGACAAGAGTGACCCCTGAAAAACTGCTGATGCAAAGCAATTGATTCGGTGCTCGTCCGAAGAAAGTGACTGCGGCCGAGAAGATTGAAGATGAAGTGAAGATGTAGCATTTATTTCGTTGTTTCTCTTCTCTTTATTGAGTCATAGGACCACCATACTACTAAGAGGGGTGTAGCGTTTGAACCTTTGATTCGCTGATGCTAAACCCAAATCCTATGAAAGTTGCGAGAGAAATCTCTTTGTGTTCCGAGCAAATACTTGCCAGCAAGAGACTATGATCTTCTTCGCCGCGAGAGATTTGTCTCTGACCGAGGAGTTAGCATTACTTGCTCCTCAAGTAATGTTACCATTGCACTTAAAATCCGACCGTTGTGAACGTGTCGGTTGGCCATTGGCTGGACCGCGTGTCCAAAATGGTCATTTCCCATTAGGGAAGGCTGCGGCTATAAATAGCCACCCCACACCGGTGTTGTCCGGTGGCTGCTCCGTTTGATTCTGAGAAGATTGTTGAGCAACCCCCTCACCAAGAGATTTGAGTTTAAAATCCACCGAGAGAAAACCCCAGAGCCGAAAAATTAGATAGTCGTTCAGCATCACTCGAATCTAAGTCCAGTATGCTCCGCCTATTACTCTTGAGAGCTGCGAACTCTCTAGACGGTTAGGTGTCAATTTCTTCAGAGACCAAGAGTAATTGTGGTTCTCGAAGAAGAAGTCTGTAAAGGTTTGGAGATCACCTCAAGCATCTACCATGAGTAATCGGCATTGGTTAACGAACCAATTGTCGAGGAGAATAGGGCGAAGAGAGTTTATCTTATGTGTTAAATCACAACCCCTCCAACCAGATGTAGTCCTTTTGCAAAAGGGCGAACTGGTCTACCAAATTCCTTGTCGCAATCGAGCATCACTGGTCACCTCTGCTACTCCCATTTACATTCGAACTGTGCTGTATGACATATTTCAATCATGTGATTTGTCTCGATGCATGCTCTTAGTTTCCATTTGGTAGTTTGTATTCGCTCACTGTATGTTGTTTTCATTCGCTCCACTGCTGGGTTCCGAGAGTTTTGATATTTCCGAAGAAAATTTAAAACTCCCATTCACCCCCCCCTCTGGTAGACATACTTCGTTCCTACATAATGGCCGTGGTAACAATCAGCCTCGTTACAACAATGTCAGGCCTTCATATGGTCGTGGACAGGCTTGTCATGTCAACATGGCTGAAGCTCAAGACCAACCAGAGACTGTGATGGGTACTCTTCTTGTTAATTTAGTACTAGCTTCTGTTTTATTTGATTCAGGAGCATCGCATTCTTTCATATCAGAAGAGTTTGCATTCATGCATGGCATTAAATATGAGAAACTGCACCAACCATTTGTGGTAAACACTCCCGCGGGCCAATGTCAAGCCTCTATGTTCAGCCCCAATGTTACCATTGAAATTGAAGGGGTGGACTTCCATGCATTTCCCATTATTCTAAAGTCTTCCAAAGTTGACCTCATTCTGGGAATGGATTGGTTGAAGGCTCATACCGCCTTAAGCAATTGTGCTACCAAAGTCGTACACCTCCTGCACCCATCGGATGAGCTAGTAAATTACCAAGCTCATATCGTTCAAAATGCCGAGGCTCAGATTTATGCCCTAAATCCATTGAACACTTCTCCTCTTGAGGGGATAGAAAATGTTCCAGTCATTCATGACTTTCAAGATGTCTTTCCAGAAGAACTCCTAGGAGTACCCCCTGTTAGAGCTGTCGAGTTTGTTATCGACCTGAAACCAGGCACCACTCCTATTGCAAAGCGTCGTTACAAGATGCCGCCGCATGAACTTCTTGAGCTAAAGGAGGAAATCGACAAGTCACTTCGTAAAGGTTTCATTCATCCAAGTTCCTTTGCCTGGGGAGCACCTTCTCTCTTTGTTAAGAAGAAAGATGGTACGAACCGGTTGGTCCAAGATTACCGACCTATCAACCAGGCAACAATTCAGAATAAGTATCCGCTTCCTCGGATCAACGATCTGTATGATCAACTTGTTGGATCTTCGGTATTCTCTAAACTCGACTTGAGGTTGGGTTATCATCAGATCCGCGTCCGTGAAGAGGATATTCCCAAGACTGCCTTCGTTACTCGCTATGGCACATATGAGTACACTGTCATGTCTTTCGGCTTAACTAATGCCCCAGCAACGTTCTCCCGCTTGATGAATTATATCTTCATGGATTACCTCGACAAATTCGTCGTGGGTTATCTGGATGATATCCTGGTATATTCCAAGAATATGGAAGAACATGCTGAACATCTTCGTCTAGTTCTGGAAAAGCTTCGAGAGCATCAGCTATACGCCAAGTATTCCAAGTGTGAATTCTGGTTATCCGAAGTAACCTACGTTGGTCATGTGATTTCCAAGGATGGCATTGCTGTCAACCCAGAGCGAGTTCAACCTATTCTTGACTGGACCCCTCCGAAGAATGTTAAACAAGTCAGGAGTTTTCTCGGACTCGCCAGCTATTGCCGCCGTTTTGTCGAGAACTTCTCTAAGATTGCCAAGCCTCTGACTAATCTGCTTCACAAAGGCATTAAGTTTGAGTGGACAGACAAATGTTAGGAAAGTTTCCAGACTCTCAAGGACAAGCTGACCTCTGCACCAGTACTTGCTCCTTCGGATTCTCGCAAGGACTTCGTAATTTATTGCGACGCCTCTCATCAAGGATTAGGCTGTGTCCTGATGCAAGAATGAAGAGTGATTGCTTATGCCTCGTGACAGTTGTGTCCTCATGAAGAGAATTATCCAGTGCATGATCTTGAACTTGCTGCAGTGATATATGCATTGAAGCTGTGGCGACATTACCTCCTCGGTAATCAATGTGAGATATACACGGATCATCAAAGTCTGAAGTTTCTGTTTACTTAGCCGGATCTCAATCTCCGCCAACAACGATGGTTGGAAACAATTACAGACTATGACTGTGGTATTTCTTATACCCCTGGCAAAGCTAATGTGATGGTCGATGCTTTGAGTCACAAGTCCTATTATAACAACCTCATGGTTCAGCGAGCTCAACCCCATCTTTATGAGGAACTTCGCAAGTTGAACCTTCATATCGTTCCACAGGGTTCTCTTAATACCCTAGTTTTACAGCCAGATCTTGAGAAAGCTATTAAGTCTGCGCAAGCAAAAGATGTTGAAGTTGATTAGATGAAAAGAGATCTTGACCTTGAAAAGTCCAGAGATTTCTCGCTTGCTGAAGACGGAACTTTGTACTTCAGAGATCGCATTGTGGTACCTCGGTTCGAGCTTATGACCAACAAGGTTATGAAGGAGGCACATGATACACCACTGTCTATTCATCCGGGTAGTACCAAGATGTATCGTGATCTCCGTCAAAGGTACTGGTGATCTAAGATGAAGCAGGATATTGCTCACTATGTTTTCAAATGTGACGTTTGCCGTCGCGTTAAGGCAGAACACCAGAAGCCTGCTGGAATTCTGCAACCGCTCCCTATCCCTGAGTGGAAAGGGGACAAGGTTCAAATGGATCTTATCACTGGCCTTCCCAGGTCCAGAAGGGTCATGATGCTATTCTTGTCGTCATCGATCAACTCTCCAAAGTTGCACACTTTCTGCCAGTCAAGGAGACGATCACTGCTAGTCAGTTAGCAGATTTGTATATCTCCAGAATTGTATCACTCCACGGTATTCCGAAGTAGATCAGTTCAGACCATGGCAACCTCTTCACTTCTAAGTTCTGGGTTAGTTTCCAAGAAGCTATGGGAACTCATATAACCTGGAGTTTAGCTTATCATCCCCAGTCCCAAGGCCAAGTTGAACGAGTGAATCAAGTGCTTGAAGATATGCTGCGTGCTTGTGTCATCTCATTTGGTAATAAGTGGGAGGAATCTCTTCCGTATGCTGAATTTTCATACAATAACAGCTATCAAGCTAGTTTGAAGATGGCCCCCTTCGAGGTTCTATATGGACGTAAGTGTCGAACCCTTCTGAATTGGTCAGAAACTGGGGAACGGCCGCTCATTGGTCCGGATATTAGCCAACACGCTGAAGAGCAAGTCCGTATTGTCTGGGAAAATCTCAAGGCAGCTCAGTCTCGCCAGAAGAGCAATTATGATCGAAAACACTGGGGATCGATCTATCAACCTGGTGAGCAAGCTTATCTGCGTGTCACTCCTATGAAGGGCACTCACCGTTTCGGAATCAAGGGCAAGTTAGTGACTCGCTACATTGGCCCCTTCCACATTCTCGCCAGATGTGGACATGTGGCATATAAATTGGAATTGCCGCCACAATTCTCTCACCTCCACGATGTCTTCCATGTGTCGCAACTTCGCCGTTGCTTCAAGGTTCCGCACCGAGCAGTGGATCATGAATTGCTCGAATTGCAAGATGACCTATCTTATAAAGAGCATCCGATCTGGATCCTAGATCAAGCTGAACGCTGTACTCGTCAGAAGACAACCAAGTTCCTTACAGTGCAGTGGTCCAATCATACTGAAGATGAAGCCACTTGGGAACGCGAGGATCGTCTTCGAGAAGAATACCCCAATCTTTTTCCTTCTACCTCCTGAATTCTCGGGACGAGAATTTATTTTAGAGGAGGAGAATTGTAACACCCCTATGTAATGAGCAACACTGATCCATAATGATTATGCTAAGTCAAGTTGATTTGCAATGCTTGATCAAAGTGGATTCATATCTCATTTCAAATTCCATCTTTGAATTCAATTCAAATCATAAGTGAAATTTGAAGTTGCTCAAAAATTGCTGGAAAATAATTCATCATTTAGCAAAAATTCCAAAACAAATATTTGTTCAGGAAAACAACATCACCATCAAGCTAAAGGTGGATTATGGCAATTAAAACAGTGCAAAAACAACAATTTAAATGCCATTTCATTTATGAAAAATTCAAATGAATTCAAATGGCCTCCAAACTTTTTGTGGCAATGTGGAATAATGCAATGTATTTTTGTGGACAAGTTTCACATTTTACAAAATGCATTTGGCAGCTCAAATTATTGCAAACTCATTCTGTAAAAAGAAAACGGAAAGAATAGGGAAAAAGGGCCACTGTGCATGGGCCTAAGTGCACAGTGCGGCCCAGCCCACCTTCCCCGTCTCCCTCCTCTCTCTCTCTCCTGTGCATGTCGGTGCGCCACCGGCTGCGCGCGCGCTCCGGCGAGCGGCCGACACGGCGCCGCTACAGGCCGGCTGAGGGGATAAGAATGGGCCCCTCAGCCACCCCGTCGTCCTCATCCACTCCTCCCCCTCTCTCCCTCGCTCGCCCGCGCTCTCTCTCCCTCACCCGAACACTGCCGTTGCCGCTCGTCGTCAATCCCGCGGCCACCATGTCCATTCGCTCTGCCTCCGTCGTCTACGTCGTCTGCAACCACCGGATCGAGCCGGGAGCCACCGCAGTGAGCCCGGCGAGCTCTTCTTCCTCCTCGGATCGCCGACGAACTCCGCCCATTCCGGCCACTCCTGTTGCTCCTAAGCCTCTCACCGGCCTCCGTGTGTCGCTCGGTGAGCTCCTCTTCCTCTCCCCTCCTTCTCCCCCTTCTTTCCGCGCACGTAGACGCCGTTCCCGCCATGGCCGAACCTCTCGCCGCCGTCGACCTCGCCGCCGTGGCCATAGCCACTGTCACGCGTGCTCGAGCTCACCCTCGAGCTCCCAGGAGCCCAACGTGCGCACATGCACACCTTCCTGAGCCACCTAGCTGCTGCTGCCATCGCTGCCATAGCTCATCTCCGCCGCCGTGCTCGTCGCCGTCAATGCCATCGTCGTCGAGCTCGTCCGAGCACGCAGCCGTGCTCAGCGCGCGTGTAGGAGTTGAACGCCACCGCTTGCTCGCTCTGCCGCGCCCTACATCGCCATAGCCACCATCACCCGTACGCCGCCGCCGCCTGCCGTCGCCGCTCCGGCCGATTCCGGCCACCCCAGCCCGCGTCACCGGTGCCATTCGACGCGGCGTCGAGTGCACGTTTGAACGACACCGGCCGCGCTCGAAACGGCCCTCTGTGGCCGTTTTCCGACGCCTCCCGTGACCCTCCGGCGCGTTTGGAGGTCGCCGGCGACGAGCCGCTGGCCACCGCCGATGTGGCACACCTGGGGGCCACCCCTGGGTCACTGCCAGTGGGTCCCCTGGCCCCAGTTGACTGCGTTGACCAGTCAACCCTGCTGACTGGGCAACCCCAGTCGCTGACAGGCGGGCCCCACCTGTTAATTGACGTTTTTATAATTAAAATTAATCTATTAACTTAATTAGACACCGACAGATGGGGCCCACCCTCTAATTAACCTCTGTTAGTTTAATTTAACTCTATTTTATCTCTCTGTCACTAACATGTGGGACCCAGCGGTCAGGTTTGACCTGGACCGGCTGGGTTGACCACTAACGTCAAGCTGACGTCATAAGTTTTTACTGTTCTGGATAATGCGAATTTATTAATTAAATTAATTCCAGGAATTTTCAGAAAATGGTTTAAATCTTTGAAAAATCGTGGAAAATAAACCGTAGCTCGGATCGAAAAGTTTTCTACATGAAAGTTGATCAGAAAAATGAGAAGAATCTGAATATGTGGTCAAAATGCTTTACCATCACTCCTAACTAGATGAACATGGAACTTTCCCCTCCAGATCAACTGTCCGAAAACTGCCTAAGGCCGGGAAAATATCCCAGATATTTTCCCGCTTCGTCTGCAACGTGTAGCACTGCGATTGTCACCACTAGCACTGCATATTGCCATGCCAAGCATTGTGTTGCATTTGTTTGCTTTTATTTATTGTTTCTTCCCCCCTCTTCTCTCCGTTAGACCCCGATACTGACGCAGCTCCGGAGTATGACTACACCGTCGACGACCCCGCTTTTGCCGCAGAGCTTCCAGGCAAGCAAACCCCCTTGAACATGCCTATATCACCTATTCTTTCTCCCTCATGCTTGCATTAGAATTGCTACAGTTGTTGTTCCGAATTACCTATTCTGATGCATAGCCTGTTTTTGTAAACTGCTATTGATACCTTACCTGCCCCGCGCTATAGGTTGGTAGTGAACCATCTGTGGCCCTCATCCTTGTCCCAGTTGCCCCGCGCTAGTACCAGTGCCCCGATCGAGGTGATCGATGGGTTGAGATCCGCACATCACCGCACACCCCCTAAGTTGCTCGACTCTGCAGAGCTACCATCGAGTGCCGAGGGTGATACCTCTTATCTCACTCCTGATGTTGCCTCTGTAGTATAGCTAGCCGGTTGTGGGTTACCGAGGGTGATTCCTCTTTCATCGCCTCCGATAAAGCTTCTGTTGTGCAACTCCTCAAGTGTGAATCCATCGAGGGTGATTCCTCCGGGTTCACCATGACGGATACGTCGAGTGGGAATCCAACAAGGGTGATTCCTCGGATTCCTTCTTGATGTTATGGACACACGGATACTTTGACTTTACTACAGATACTTGATAAAGTCGGGTCAGCCCCGAGGGGTACCCGCGAGTGATGTGGAGTCGGGTTGACCATGAGGGTACCCGCCAGATAATTACGTGGCACAACCAGGCATTCTTGGCCCCTGCCGTAAGTCCACGAGATGGGGCGACGGGGTCACATGATTGTGAGTCTCTGCTCGTTTCCACGAGCTCCCAACACACTAATGGGTTAGGATATGTGATCTGAGTAGGCCTTTGGCCTTTTCGCACTAACCACCCCGCGGGAATAGTATGGGCACTCGGCGTCGTATGTATCAGCCGAAGCTCTCCAGATGTCAGCAGTTGAGCGGCGCGCGCCTGGTTGGACTGGGAAAGCCTGCGCTTGTATTAAGGGGGCTAGGTCTGCTCACCGGCCGCGTTCGCAACGTGCAGGAGTGCAAAGGGCGATGGGCCCAAGACCCCTGAGCGCTTAGGATGTAGACTGGTGTGCTGGCCTCTCTGTTGAGCCTAGGTAGGGCTACGACGTGTCGATCACCCGAGGCCGGGCATGGACCGAGTAAGTGTGTCCGGCCAGAGTTAATCGAGCATGTTGGGTAAGTTGGTGCACCCCTGCAGGGAAGTATATCTATTCGAATAGCCGTGTCCACGGTAACAGGATGCTCGGAAAGTATCCCAATCTAATACAACTAGAACTGGAACTTGTGATGATTAAATATGTTAGCTCCGGGATCGCTTTCTCGTAGGGAGTCGAGGAAGGATCTCTAGGCGTTGCTACTACTTACTACTTTATAATGTACTAATCTGCACTCTTCTTATGCTGCAAGACGCTGAAGATGCTAGTCTTCGATAGGCTAGGCCTTTCCTTCTATTCTGGCATTTCTGCAGTCTTGTCCACAGTTACAGCCTCCTTTGATACCGATGCATACTTAGAATAGATCTGATGTAAGTCTTGCGAGTACTTTGGATGAGTACTCACGGTTGCTTTGCTTCCCCTTTTCCCCCTACCCGATTGATGTGACCAGATGACGGAGCCCCGGAGCCAGCTGCTCCAGCCGACGACTACTACTACCCCTCCAGCGGAGACTACTACTACGTGGAGACCACCAACGACTAGGAGTAGATAGGAGGCTCCCAGGTAGGAGGCCTGCGCCTTTTCGATCAGTGTCGTTGTTTCGCTCAGCCTTCTTAAGGCAGATTTGTTTAACTTTGTGGCTGTACTCAGATACTGTTGTTGCTTCCGCTAACGCTTGTTCGCGAGCTTATGTATTCGAGCCCTCGAGGCCCCTGGCTTGTAATATAAAGCTTGTATGACTTTTATTTGTGTTTAGAGTTGTGTTATGATATCTTCAAGTAAGTCCTTAGGCTTGATCGTGTGCATTTGCGTGTATGATTAGTGCACGATTAAGTCGGGGGCGTCACACAACTTACTGAATCGCGATGCAGATGTGCGGCCCACAAAGTGTGTGTGTGCAGGCTGCTGCGTGCTACAAATCCTCTCTCAATGAGTCTCGGCTGGTATTGGGGCCCAATCGACATGGATAATTCTAGTAGGGACTAGTATTTATACTAAATTTTACATTTGGCTTAGCTTGGGTTGAAAACCCCAATGCTGAGACACCCCAATCCTAACCATTTCACGTGGGAGTAAACGATCGATAAAGAGACGATTTCTCTCCCCGGGCGAGTGATGTGTATTGGGTGGATACCTTAGAGCATTTCCAACCGGACCCCCTGCTTTGTTGTTGGTGTAACGGGAACTAGGGTATCCCGAGCACGCTACGTGTGCCAGCCAAAGGCCATGCTGATCTCAAACCACAAGAAAAGACACATCAAAGGATTGCAACATCCAGAAGGAGTCCATCCTCTAGTAAGCCACACAACGGCATGCAAATCTTCCTCAAGATCTTTTACCACAGAAGATCAAACACTAAAGGGAAAAGGCATCATTAGTGACGTCAGGCGTGGAGTGCTTGCCGCCCAAGCATGGCGCTCACGAGCATGCTCATTGTACGTGCCCGAGCACCTACGGCCACGATCATGGCCACGTCGCCAACCCAGCATTAAATGTGTCACAGGCTAACAGTCGTAGACTGCTGCAGGCCTACATATTCAAGGTGGTAAAATATATCGCCTTGCAGGCGATAAGGTGTGAGGCCTATCACGATGATGCTATCTGAGCTAAATCTGGCAGACCTCCTGGTAGAGGATCCTAAGCTAGGCATCTTGGGACGATGGTAACAAGGACATATGATTTACCCAGGTTCAGCTCTTCGAGGAGATAAAACCCTACGTCATGCTCATGTTTTATTGCATTGGAGTGTGTACTGAGTATAGGTAAAACTACCAAGAGATTGTATGTTCTACTTGTTGACCATTGGGTTGTTGCCTAGGATCCAAAAGGACGGCATTATCGTCCATGCTACTACAACGGTAGGCAGCTGCACCGATGCCGAGCTAGTAAAGATTTGGTTTAATACATACAGACAAAAGATGTGGAGTAGAGATGGGAGAAATACCGTCTGTGTTGAAGGTTTGATCGCCCGTGCTCGCCGAAGCTAAGGTTGCTAAATCCGGATGAGGCTGTCACATCCTAGATTTTTCCCAAATCTGGTATGTTGAAAAATTCTCATGGAATTAAGATTTTGCTAGGAAAATCCCATGATTGCTTAGGTTTGATTGTGATTGACTTTGTTTTGCTTGATTGCTTGCCTAGAAGGGATAAAATCCCAATGCCACCAGCAGAAACCTAGCAAGCATTGGTAGGAACCCAGGACAATTGAAATATTGTTGGGTAAAAGTATTCTTAATAAGTCCCAAGAATATCCAAGCCAATTAATTCTCCATAAAAAGATTTGAGTTGGATTCATTTTGAAATCAATTAAACCAAAAGAAAATTATTTTAAATGGCTTGCAATTATTTTTGGCAGGAAGGTGAATTCCACAAGTCCAAATAATGACGTAGACCCTCTGCCATTTTTCTAAAATGAATTTGAAACATATTTGGTTTTGAAACCAAATTCAAATTCAAAAGAAAATAATAAGTGCAGGAAATAAACATGTCCAAGATGCCCTAACAAAAAGTTCACATAGTCCCAAATATTCCATTTAGAATTTAGAAAATAATCTTTGTTGGAATAAATCAAATTCAAAACCTATTTGAATTAACAGAGCAAAATATAAAAGAAAAGAAGAAATAGAACACAGAAAAATCAAATAAAATAAAAGGCCCAGCCAGGTGTGACTCCCCCGACTCGACTGTGCACTAATCATACACGCAAATGCGCACGATCAAGATCCGAGACTCACAGAAAGATATCACAACACAACTCTAGACACAAATTAAAGTCATACCATCAGGACCCCGATCCTAAGTCACACCAATGTAGCATAAGACACATCATATCACTTTGCGGCCTCACGCACGCTATTCCCACGGCTGCAGCCTTACCTTGGCCAGGACCGTTTGCGCCTTTTGGCTCACATATATGATTGTGATGCTAGCATCCATATGACAGAGAACCGGGCCTACATGACTAGTCATAAACCAAGGTGGCACAAACTTACAGGAACAGGCATACATGACCCAGCAATGCACGTGTCGGTCATCAACGTATGAACCCAAGTCGTAGGAAGCTACAAGGACTAAAAGGAACACCGCGTGACATTTCCCCGTAGGGACAGACACAGGAGCAAAGAAGGACACATGCCGGTCAATCCATGTGTTCCAGATGGAAGCACTAGGAGGCATTTCCCCATAAGGAAGGCTACCAAGAATAAACAACCAGGTGTCGAATCCCACACATACCAAAGCATTTCAATAACATACACACAATATGCTCGATATGTGTAGATACAACATGGCATCACAACATAACTCTATGACTCAAAGTATTTCTTTAAGAGGTTCCAAGGAGCCATACATAGCATGATATTACAACCATGGTTCTCATGACCCAACATACAAAGTCATACAAGCAACAAGCGGAAGCATAAACCTGTCTGAGTACAGACAGCTGAAAAGAAAGTAGGCTAGAAAGCCTGTCTATCTACAAGACCCTCCAAAGGAACCAGACCTCTGTCTGGGATTCCCAAGCTAATCGGTCAACGTCGAACTCATCGCAGGAATCTAAAGTGAGACTGAAGTCTCCTCTGCAAAAACGTAAATTAAGCAAACATGAGTACAAATGTACTCAGCAAGACTTACATCAGAACTAGCTACATATGCATCAGTATCAACAAGGGGGTGGTAGAGTTTAACTGAAGCAAGCCATCTTTGACTCAGTGGCTATCCTGTACTACGACTACCAGTATTTTCTTTGAGGTGAGATATCGCACACGAGTCCACATATTCACCACATCAATACACCACTATGGATCCGCTCCCGTCTCCCTACGAGAAGGCCATCCATAGCACTCACACTTATCTTGCGCATTTTAGGGTATCCACTTCAACTTGTCTGTGAACAATGTAAGCTTCCAAGTAGTCCATATCCACGGACGCGGCTATTCGAATAGATCATTAACCCAGCAGGGGTGTACTTCTTCACACATGCTCTCACCACTTATCACCATATACACGTCATGTATCTCAGCAACCTTCAAGCGGAAGCCTGGTGAGGGTGTCGGCCACGACCTGACTAACCACACAAGACTCTAGTCTAGGTTTTTCGCCTATTTGAGGTTGTATCCGCAAAGGAAGTCCGGCCGAAGTTTCTATCACGGCCCCAAACGATTAGTGCGGGGTTCCCAAGAGCACCATTCAGGTGTCACCTGGTACACCGTGCCTCGGTGTCTCTACCGTATCATAGCCCACCCCTAAGGTCAGCGCTATGCATGGCCGCCAACACATATCCTACAAACACCAGAAACTAGTTGCGACTCCTGGACAGAGATCAAGGCGGTTAATAAGTCAAGAGAGTCAATTAAGGATCCCAATGTGTGGTAGTAACTATCTTGGATCACAAACACGGAACTCAGTTCCTGAGGATGGTCCCAATGAGACAACCCACCATGTACTCCTACATGGCCTCTCATCGCTACCTTTGCCAAATTGGATTCACACACTTAGCTCTCACACAGTAGGACATGAACACAACCATTCCAATTCATCGCCCAGATGGATCAGACCTGACATGACTCTAAGCATAGCAGGCATAACAAGCTAGCATGGATGAGTAGGCACAACATGGCTCAAGCAATTCCTACTCATGCTAGAAGGTTTTAACTATTTACTGTGGCAAAGACAGGTCATGCAGAGGAATGGGTTCAACTACCGCAACATGTAACAGTTGAATCATTGTTGAACTAATGCAGTAAAAGAGAGCAAGAGTGAGAGAGTAGGATTGTATCGAAATGCTCAAGGGGGTTTGCTTGCCTGGCACTTCTGAAGATGAAACTGCACTTCATCAGTGTCAACGGTCACTACGTCGGAAACGTCGGCTACCGAGAAGGAACAACACCGACAAACAAAGAAGGACACAATCAATGCAATGCAACAATATGATGCATGATCATGACATGGCAACATGCTGATGATTTGGGATAATGCAGCTAGCAACAGATTGGATGGAGTTGGTTTGAATCAAAGATTCAAATTCAAACTCCACATATGGTATTTCAAATACCATTTAATTGATTTGACCTGATCAGCAGGTTTAACTTGTTTTGTCATGCATGAAAACAGTACCAATGGATAGATTGGATTTTTCTAATCATTTTTCATATATAAATCTTTTCCATCTGAGCTACGGTTGATTTTATATTATTTTTTGAAGTTTATAGCATTTTCTAGAATTTCCTGGTTATTCTAAATTAAACTAAATCCAGAAAATGACTTATTGCATCAGCATGATATCGGGATGACGTCAGTAGGTCAACAGGACCGTTCCTGGTCAAATCTGACCAGTGGGTCCCGCATGTCAGTGACTAATCTAACTAACAGGGTTAATTAACACTAATGTTAATTTTAATCCTGGTTAATTAGGGCTCTGGGCCCACATGTCAGCGACCCAGGGGAGGTCAAACCCCTGGTCAGTTGGGTCAAATACACCGGTGGCTTGACGCCAGCGACAGCAGATGCGGCGGAGGGCTCGGGATCGTGCTACGGGGCATGGTTCGAGGCGCGGCTGGGCGCGTGGGAGAGCTCTCGTCGGCGCACATCGAATGGGGGTGGTGGCCAGGCCGGTGGTGGCCGGAGCTGACGGCAGCGAGCTCGGCAGCAGTGGTCGGAGTTCGGGTGTGCTCGGGGTCGTTGCTGCGGTGTGCAAGCGAGCGAGGCGAGGTGCTAGCGAAGCTCTTTGGCGTGTGGCGAACACGTTGGACGCACTGGCGCAACCAAATGGTCACCGGAGCAACGCCGGCGACAAGCTCATGCGGTGGTGCGGTACGGTCACGGGCGAGACGACGGCTACGGAGAGCAAACGGGACAAAGGAGAGGGGGGGTTCGGGGAAGAAGCTCACGGCGGTCACGGCGAGCAGCTCAGCGGGCTCGGGGGAGGGCCGGATCGAGCGGGGCGGTGAGGGGGATCTCTGGCGTCTCGAGGAAGAAGACGATGGTGTGGCGGCGTTCGGGGGCGTCCGGCGTCATGTGACTTGGCGTAGAGGACGAGGGAGATGAGGCAGAGCTCGTGGACATGTCGGGGAAGCGATTGGGAGGCGGTGGCTGCGGTGGTTCACGTCGGCGGACTCACGGGCGTTTCGGCCATGGCGGGGAGAGGGCGAGGGGGAGGCGAGGGGAGGAATGAGTGGGTCGGCTTGATGCGGATGGCACCGACAAGGTCGACCGCAGTATCGAGCTGGCTGGGGACGCAGGCAGGCAGGTGGCGTGGCACGCTGTGCGTGCGCGTGCGTCGGCCACGCGCCTGGCCGACTGGCACCAGGAGGACGACGACGCTGATGGGCTGGGCCGGCCAGGTAAGGCCCAAGTAAGCCTCTCTCTCTGTGTCTTTTATTTCTTTTCTGTTTTCTATTTTCTTTCTTTGTTTTGACTTAGTAAAAATACTAAATCATTTTTAAAACTCCTAAAAATAATTGTGGGCACTATTTGAATTATTCCAAAAGCCCTCAAATAGTTTCAGAATATTTGGAGCAATTAAAATAATTATAGCAATTAAATGCTCCAATTCAAATACATTATGGCTTAATTAAAAAATCCAGAAATGTTCCAAAAATGTGTGCATCATTTTTAGCAGAGGTTTGCACCTTTTCCAAAAATGATGAACTTTTCTGAAGGGCATTTTGGATTCATTGAAAATATTTTTATTCTGATCCTAGCTGAAATTCATTTGGTGCTAGGGTTTATCAGTCCCCATTTCAAATTCATTTCAATTTAACCATGATGCATGGATGCAGATGCGACTAATTACAAGCAATTTCTAGGGTTGTGACAGCTCACCCCCACTAAACAAGAATCTTGTCTCGAGATTCAAGCGTAGGGTAGGAGGAAGGGGACACAAAACTGACACAGTCTTCATGATCCAAGTTGCAATTCCCGAGGATGTTGATTGGTTGCATCGTTTTGATCTTGATGTCTTTGCCTTTGGGAACTTCACCCAACACGATGACGAAAGAAAGAAACTCTACAGGAGTCGATCTTCTCGAAGATCAAGTAACTCATGATCAACTTATGGAATGAGACGTAAGAACATCTCTTCAGCTGGGACACAAAACACACATCAGGAACGAGGGAAGGAAGTAGATGACGAACGTTCAATGTGGTAGGCAACAATACCACGCTTAAGATGGTGAAGAGGTTTCGAAGTAGCGAGGAGTTAAGTTGCCCTTGACACCATAACAGGGCACCTTAGGGGAGGTGACTCGTAGAATTATTCCCTTAAGTGGCAAAAAGAATTACTTTTGATACATAGATCATTGAAACTCTTTATACCAGGCTGAGGCAAATTCATAAATGATCGTTTGAAGGAGTTCAAAGAAATGGCTTACTCAGTTAGGAAAGGAAGCTAGAGTTATAAGACAACTCAGCAAACGGAAGGCACATTCCAATTGATGCCGAGGACATAACCTAGTGTCTGAGCGTGCTTTCAAGAACTTGAGCATTTCCATATTCATCAGGGTCTTACCAACATCTATGCCAAGATCCTGGCAACACTTCATACTACCACGATGAATAAAGATGGAGAATACAGATGCAAAGGAGGACAACACCTTCTCAGATTTCACCTTGACAAGGCCAAGGAAACATATTTGGATAAAAGACCGAGAGACATTTAGCACTCTGCTTCTAATGTTCTCCTTGATGTACTAGCGTAACCAATTATAGGTACTATTTGGTATCTAGAACATCAAGTAAAGGTTGGACTTCGAAAGCACAAGGAATCCATAAGGAACAACTTCTAGAATACGACATACGAAATCCTCATGGGGAGGTGGCTAACGTTGCTGATACAAGATACTATAAGAATAGGTCTCCCAGATAAGTGTCTTAGCCACGACATCCACTTACCAGTTCAGAAAGACCAATATTATAATTCTTGGGAGAAGTTCCAACCATCATATCTGCCTAAGATTCAGATCTGGTTGGTGTCAGGATATTTCAGACTCAGCATGTCTGAAATGGAAGGTTTGCAACACAAACCGACGAGATGACGTTGCGAGATTCTCGGGAAATGAACTATGGAAGCAAGCTCCAAACATGAGCTGGATTGCAAGACACATGTGAGCACACTGTCCAAGACAAGCATGACCGCGTAAAAGTCTCACAGCAAAACACTACCGAGTTCTGGTTGGGGAACCATCATCGAGGATATCGAAGTCTTGTGCATGAACTAATATTAGCACTTATGGACTTCTTTTCCTTGAACAACTCAATCAGTGGCTTGGGGGTGCTAGGGAATACATATGGAGTGGAGGTTGCAAATCTACCAAACCATAGTATACTTCGCACATGTATGACTGACTTGGGACGATTCCAAATGAAGCAAAACAAACTTTCTTGAATTCACAACGGCAACTTGCACAAATGCATGTGAATTAGAGGAAGTCACTTCTTTCACCCTGACATATACTTCATGGGCTAGCACGAAGATATTGCTTACGAAAGTTTCCAATACTAGCTCAATGTCCATCAGAATCATGGAGAAGATCAAGATGTTGCTGATGGGCTCAACAACAATTATCGAGATTTCCATTAAGATGGAATCCCACAACTATGTGAACAAGGTGATAGCATCGGTCAGACCAAAAGATATAATGGTGTATGCTCGAGGAAATATCCACGAGTAAGACAACATTACTGAAATCATTGGTTCTGATTTTGAGTTGAGGATAGCCCACACTCAAATCAAAGATTGGATGAGATAATAGATCAACAACCTATCACGGAGATCAACCGATGAAGATATCATCTTCCTTCAACACACACAGAAGGTATCCCTTTGGAATGAACTAAGTCGGATAAAGCTTTTATCAGCTTAACCAACTAGCTCAGGGGTATCCAACACAGATTCTTGGAGAAGGGGTGGTTTATAAGAAAACCAACTTGATCACGAACTCAACATAACGGTCAGGGGACAACCTGGTGATACTCCCGAGAAGACATTCGGAAAATCATGAACCACCGATATGCTACTAAGCTCGAGAATAATCTTGCTTTTCAGGGCAAGATGACATGATCAACTAAGCAAGGGATTGCACAATCCTGACTCATTGATCGAAGGGTGCACCAGGAAAGATGGACTAGGTAGCACGATCAATCTTAGAACGATGATTCAGTAACCAACACGCTAAGAGTGAAGTTATTGTCCATTAACTTCCAAGCAACAGGGTTGCTAGGAGTATTGATTTCACACATCACGATTCACTTGTCGGTATTCCGGTTGCAATAACACGGAGACCAAGAAATGAATAATGATGGGAAGAAGTATCACTGTATCAAAAATTCATAAGATGGTGTGCAATTCCCATGACATTCTTGACATGAAAGATGGTAATACTCCTGGGTAGAACAGAACAGAAGCTGGACTAGCATTCTTAATCCATGGAATACAACTGCTTTGACCCAATCCTAGAAATGGATGAGGTGCTGGAGTTTGTTTCTCCAATCATTCTGATTAGAATGGCTTAACGGACCACAAGAATAATAGGCATCAGTGAGCACGAATGCACAACTACTCTTGACTATCAATTGATAGATGAAGGTCAGAATACAACTGAAAAGGGACAACTCAAAGGAACATATGATTTTTCTGAGTTGTGGATGCATAGATCAGCACGTCGAACAAGTTTAACATATTTCTTCTGGATAACCCATGCAGAATAGGAAGGATTGGCAGATTCACAATATAGAATGGAGAACTCATCAAGAGCACTATTGTTGTGATCTTTTGGTTCAAGAAGAATGTCTGCCATGGCTGGTTCAGGGTATTTGGAGGAATGATATACCACGGACCTGGAGGACTAGGCAAGGTTACTAACCAACCTAAAGGAGCTACAAACTCTATCAACATGAAATAAGTAGAGTGAATCTTGGGTTCAGGAACCCAGGAATGGAATACCTACTAACTAAATAACATGACGAGATGCTTTCGAAAATGATGGCCAGAATTATCAAACTGGGGATACAACACAAAGGCTGAACCTCTGGGTGGTTCTCTGAGATATCCTAGTTTCCTGAAAACTTCCACATTTATGTCAAGGTAATGGAATACCTCAACACAATGTTTAGGGTGGTTAGTCTGGCCCAATAGACATCGGGAACGGGGAGAAAAGAGGTTGCAATTGCATTAGATTATTTAGAAACCTGGGACAACTCGGACAGCATAACGACTGTACGGGCATGAAAAATGAGACAACCTGCACGACAACTGACAACATAACACTGAATTCTTATGAAAACACCAATCCGAGATGACAACACCTTTTCTATAAGTCTCCAGCATAGTAACTCGTCATTCTGATAGATAGAGGAGAAAACCTAGTTTCTTAAACCCCGTAGAAAAGAAGAGGGTGACTCAAAATCAGAAGGACATAGTATAAGGAGTAAAAAGAGCCTTATGTTCCCTTCCACAATCAATTCCCCTAAATAACTAAAACATTTCTAGACTCAACTTCGACCAGCTTGGCTTGGTAATCCTACAGGCAGTCAGGCTCTGATACCAAAACTGTCAGGACCCCGATCCTAAGTCACACTGATCTAGCATAAGACACATCATATCACTTTCCGGCCTCACGCACGGTATTCCCACGGCTGCAGCCTTACCTTGGCCGGGACCGTTTGCGCCTTTTAGCTCACGTATATGATTGTGATGCTAGCATCCATATGATAGAGAACCCGGGCCGACATGACTAGTCATAAACCAAGGTGGCACAAACTTACAGGGACAGGCATACATGACCCAGCAATGCACGTGTCGGTCATCAACGTATGAACCCAAGTTGTAGCAAGCTACAAGGACTTAAAGGAACACCGCGTGACATTTCCCCATAGGGACAGACGCAGGAGCAAAGAAGGACACATGCCAGTCAATCCATGTGTTCCTGATGGAAGCACTAGGAGGCATTTCCCCATAAGGAAGGTTACCAAGAATAAACAACTAGGTGTCAGATCCCACACATACCAAAGCATTTCAATAACATACACACAATATGCTCAATATGTGTAGATACAACATGGCATCACAACATAACTCTATGACTCAAAGTATTTCTTTAAGAGGCTCCAAGGAGCCATACATAGCATGATATTACAACCATGGTTCTCATGACCCAACATACAAAGTCATACAAGCAACAAGCAGAAGCATAAACCTGTCTGAGTACAGACAGCTGAAAAGAAAGTAGGCTAGAAAGCCTGTCTATCTACAAGACCCTCCAAAGGAACCAGACCTCTGTCTGGGATTCCCAAGCTAATCGGTCAACGCCGAACTCATCGCAGGAATCTAAAGTGAGCCCGAAGTCTCCTCTGCAAAAACATAAATTAAGAAAACGTGAGTACAAATGTACTCAGCAAGACTTACATCAGAACTAGCTACATATGCATCAGTATCAACAAGGGGGTGGTGGAGTTTAACTGCAGCAAGCCAGCTTTGACTCAATGGCTATCATGTACTATGACTACCTGTATTTTCTTTGAGGTGAGAGATCGCACACGAGTCCACATATTCACCATATCAATACACCACTATGGATCCGCTCCCGTCTCCCTACGAGAAGGCCAACCATAGCACTCACACTTATCTTGCGCATTTTAGGTTATTCACTTCAACTTGTCTATGAACAGTGTAAGCTTCCAAGTAGTCCATATCCGCGGACACGGCTATTCAAATAGATCATTAACCCTGCAGGGGTGAACTTCTTCACACACGCTCTCACCACTTATCACCATATACACGTCATGTATCTCGGCAACCTTCAAGCGGAAGCCTGGCGAGGGTGTCGGCCATGACCTGACTAACCACACAAGACTCTAGTCCAGGTTTATCGCCTATTTGAGGTTGTATCCGCAAAGGAAGTCCGGCCGAAGTTTCTATCACGGCCCCAAACGACGAGTGCACGGTTCCCAATAGCACCATTCGGGTGTCACCTGGTACACCGTGCCTCTGTGTCTCTACCGCATCATAGCCCACCCCTAAGTTCAGCGCTATGCACGACCACCAACACATATCCTACAAACACCAGAAACTAGTTGCGACTCCTGGACAGAGATCAAGGCGGTTAATAAGTCGAGAGAGTCAATTCAGGATCCCAATGTGTGGTAGTAACTGTCTTGGATCACAAACACGGAACTCAGTTCCTGAGGACGGTCCCAATGAGACAAGCCACCATGTACTCCTACATGGCCTCTCATCGCTACCTTTGCCAAATCGGATTCACACACTTAGCTCTCACACAGTAGGACATGAACACAACCATTCCAATTCATCGCCCAGATGGATCAGACCTGACACGACTCTAAGCATAGCAGGCATAACAAACAAGCATGGATGAGTAGGCACAACATGGCTCAAGCAATTCCTACTCATGCTAGAAGGTTTTAACTATTTACTATGGCAAAGACAGGTCATGCAGAGGAATGGGTTCAACTACCGCAACATGTAACAGTTGAATCATTGTTGTTCTAATGCAGTAAAAGAGAGCAAGAGCGAGAGAGTGGGATTGTATCAAAATGCTCAAGGGGGTTTGCTTGCCTGGCACTTCTGAAGATGATACTGCACTTCATCAGTGTCAACGGTCACTACGTCGGAAACGTCGGCTACCAAGAAGGAACAACACCGACAAACAAAGAAGGACACAATCAATGCAATGCAACAATATGATGCATGATCATGACATGGCAACATGCTGATGATTTGGGCTAATGCGGCTAGCAACAGATTGGATGGAGTTGGTTTGACCCAAAGATTCAAATTCAAACTCCACATATGGTATTTCAAATACCATTTAATTAATTTGACCTGATCAGCAGGTTTAACTTGTTTTGTCATGCATGAAAACAGTACCAATGGATAGATTGGATTTTTGTAATCATTTTTCATATATTAATCTTTTCCATCTGAGCTACGGTTCTGATTTTTTGAAGTTTATAGCATTTTCTGGAATTTCCAGGTTATTCTAAATTAAACTAAATCCAGAAAATGACTTATTGCGTCAGGATGACAGCAGCAGGTCAACAGGACCGTTCCTAGTCAAATCTGACCAGTGGGTCCCGCATGTCAATGACTAATCTAACTAACAGGGTTAATTAACACTAATGTTAATTTTAATCTAGGTTAATTAGGGCTCTAGGTCCACATGTCAGCGACCCAGGGGAGGTCAAACCCCTAGTCAGTTGGGTCAAATACGCTGGCGGCTTGACGCCGGCGACAACAGACGCGGCGGAGGGCTCGGGATCGCTCTATGGGGCACGGTTCGAGGCGCGGCTGGGCGCGTTGGTGAGCTCTCATCGGCGCGCATCGAATGGGGGTGGTGGTCGGAGCTGACGGCAGCGAGCTCGGCAGCGGCGGCCGGAGTTCGGGTGTGCTCGGGGTCATTGCTGCGGTGTGCAAGCGAGCGAGGCGAGGTTCTAGCGAAGCTCTGCGGCGTGTGGCGAACACGTTGGACGCACTGGCGCGACCAAATGGTCACCGGAGCAACGCCGGCGACAAGCTCATGCGGCGGCGCAGTACGGTCACGGGCGAGACGACGGCTACGGCGAGCAAACGGGACAAAGGAGAGTGGGGTTCGAGGGAGAAGCTCACGGCGGTCACGGCGAGCAGCTTAGTGGGCTCGGGGAGGGCCAGAGCGAGCGGGCGGTGAGGGGGATCTCCGGCGTCCTGA
Organism: Elymus sibiricus; assembly: GCA_039707655.1. Taxonomy (NCBI): domain Eukaryota; kingdom Viridiplantae; phylum Streptophyta; class Magnoliopsida; order Poales; family Poaceae; genus Elymus; species Elymus sibiricus. The sequence continues at coordinate 113,075,991 of CM077664.1, read as the reverse complement.
GGAAGAAGACGACGGCGTGGCGGCGTTCGGGGGTGTCCGGCGTCATGTGACTTGGTGGAGAGGACGAGGGAGATGGGGCGGAGCTCGTGGACACGTCGGGGAAGCGAGGGGGAGGCGGTGGCTGTGGTGGTTCACGTTGGCGGACTCACGGGCGTTTTGGCCATGGCTGGGAGAGGACGAGGAAGAGGCGAGGGGAGGAATGAGTGGGTCGGCTCGATGCGGACAGCACCGAGGAGGTTGACCGCCGTGTCGAGCTGGCCGGGGACGCAGGCAGGCAGGTGGCGGGGCGCGCTATGCGTGCGCACGCATCGGCCACGCGCCTGGCCGACTGGCGCCAGGAGGACGACGATGCTGATGGGCTATGCCGGCCAGGTAAGGCCCAAGTAAGCCTCTCTCTCTCTCTCTGTCTTTTATTTCTTTTCTGTTTTCTATTTTCTTTCTTTGTTTTAACCTAGTGAAAATACTAAATCATTTTTAAAACTCCTGAAAATAATCGTGGGCACTATTTGAATTATTCCAAAAGCCCTCAAATAGTTTCAGAATATTAGGAGCATTTCAAATAATTATAGCAATTAAATGCTCCAATTCAAATACATTATGGCTTAATTCAAAAATCCAGAAATGTTCCAAAAATGTATGCATCATTTTTAGCAGAGGTTTGCACCTTTTCCAAAAATGATGAACTTTTCTGAAGGGCATTTTGGATTCATTGAAAATATTTTTATTTTGATCCTAGCTGAAATTCATTTGGTGCTAGGGTTTATCAGTCCCCATTTCAAATTCATTTTAATTTAACCATGATGCATGGATGCAGATGCGACTAATTACAAACAATTTCTAGGGCTGTGACACATACAGCTTTATATTACAAGCCAGGCCACGAAGGCTCGAATACATAAGTCAGCGGAAGCAACAATATCTGAGTACATACATAATTAGACAAGTTTGCCTTAAGAAGGCTGAGCAAAACAACGATAACTAGATTGAAAAGCCACAGGCCTCCTGCCTGGAGCCTCCTATCTACTCCTGGTCGTCGGTCTCCACGTAGTAGTAGGCTCCGTCGGTGTAGTAGTAGTCATCGGCGGGATCAGCTGTCTCCGGGACTCCGTCATCTGATCGCATCAATCAGGTACGGGGGAAAAAGGTAGCAAAGCAACCGTGAGTACTCATCCAAAGTACTCGCAAGACTTACATCAGATCTATGCTAAGTATGCATCGGTATCAAAGGGAAGGGGCTGTATCTGTGGACTAAACTGCAGAAATGCCAGAATAGAGGAAAGGCCTAGCCTATCGAAGACTAGCATCTTGCAGCAACAGAAGAGAGTAGAATAACATAACATGTAGTAACAAATATATATTAGTAACGCCCAGAGATCCTTCCTCATCTACCCCCGCGAGGAAGCGACCCCGGAGCCATCATATCAGTTTAGTGTCACATGTATCCAGTTCTAGTTGTAGTAGATCGGGATACAACTCCGAGCGTCCGTTACCGTGCACAGGGCTATTCGAATAGATAACTTCCTTGCAGGGGTGTGCCAACTTGCCCATCACGCTCGATTAACTCTGGCCGGACACACTTTACGGGTCATTGATGTCTACTACACAACTTATTCTTGTAGACTCGTGTTGGGCCTCCAAGCGCAGAGTTTTGTAGGACAGTAGCAATTTTCCCTCAAGTGGATGACCTAAGGTTTATCAATCCGTGGGAGGCGTAGGATGAAGATGGTATCTCTCAAACAACCCTGCAACCAAATAACAAAGAGTCTCTTGTGTCCCCAACACACCATATACAATGGCAAATTGTATAGGTGCACTAGTTCGGCGAAGAGATGGTGATACAAGTGTAGTACGGATAGTAGATATAGGTTTTTGTAATCTAAAAATAAAAAAACAGCAAGGTAGGAAGTAACAAAAGTGAGCACAAACGGTATTGCAATACTTGAAAACAAGGCCTAGGGTTCATACTTTCACTAGTGCAATCTCTCAACAGTGCTAACATAATTGGATCATATAACAATCCCTCAACGTGCGATAAAGAATCACTCCAAAGTTCCTATTAGTGGAGAACATAAGATAGAAATTGTTGTAGGGTACAAAACCACCTCAAAGTTTTCTTTTCCGATCAATCTATTGAGCCATCCCTATAAGTGTCACGAACAGCCCTAGAGTTCGTACTAAAATAACACCATATGATACACATCAACCAACCCTAATGTCACCTAGATACTCCAATGTCACCACAAGTATCCGTGAGTTGATTATACGATATGCATCAAACAACTTCAGATTCATAATATTCAATCCACACAAAGAACTTCAAAGAGTGCCCCAAGATTTCTACCGGAGAAAGTAGGACGAAAACATGCATCAACCCCTATGCATAGATTACCCCAATGCCACCTCGGGAATCCGCGAGTTGAGTGCCAAAACATACATCAAGTGAATCAATATAATACCCCATTGTCACCACGGGTATTCATATACAAGACATACATTAAGTGTTCTCAAATCCATAAAAGTATTCAATCCGATAATAGTGAAACCTCAAAGGTAAAAACTCAATTCATCACAACAAGATAGAGAGGGAGAAACACCATACGATCCAACTATATTAACAAAGCTCGCGGTACATCAAGATGATGCCAAATCAAGAACGCGTGAGAGAGAGAGATAAAACACATAGCTACTGGTACAAACCCTCAGCCCCGAGGGTGAACTACTCCGTCCTCGTCATGGAGACCGCCGGGATGATGAAGATGTCCTCCGATGATGATTCCCCCCTCTGGCAGGGTGCCGGAAAAGGGCTGTAGATGAGATCATGGAGGTTCAGAGGCTTGCGGCGGAGGAGTCAAAGTTCTAGGGTTATTTCTGGGGGTTTTGGTATTTATAAGAATTTTTGGCGTTGGAATCACGCGAAGAAGGGCCACAGGGGCCCACGAGGCACCAGGGCGTGCCTGGGGGGGGGGGGGGGGGTGGCGCGCCCAGGTGGCTTGTGGGGCCCCTGTGGGTCTTCTGCTGTTCCCTCGAAGCTTCCTGGGTCTGTTTCCTTCCAGAAAAAATCGTCAAAAAGTTTCGCTGCATTTGGACTTCATTTGATATGGATTTTCTGGAAAACCAAAAACAAGCAGAAAACAACAACTGGCGCTGGGCACTAGGTCAATATGTTAGTCCATGAAAATCATATAAAATCCATATAAAACTGCACCAAAATCATACAAAACTATAATAAACATGGCATGAATACTTCATAAATTATAGATACGTTGGAGACGTATCAGCATCCCCAAGCTTAATTCCTGCTCGTCCTCGAGTAGGTAAATGATAAAAGAAATAATTTATGAAGTGTGAATGCTTGCATAGTGCATAAGTTTGATCAATGATAATTTCAATCACTTTTCCTAGCATCATAACAGCAACTCTTTCTCATAAAACTCATCATGGTAAAGTAGCAATCAATTCACATGTTAGTGTTTAAACAGTGCATTCTCTTGAAACTTAACAACCTATGTTCTTAGTCACCAAACAATTGCAATTCAACTTATTTTCAACAAAGTCTAAGTAAGAGCTTCACATACTCAATTATCATATAGTCTTCTATGATTGCTAGTACTCAAAGCATATTTTTAGAACAAATGGCATCCATCGAACACAGAGAAATATAGGGGCTTAATGTTTCGCCTCCCAACTTATTTATCATAGAGATAATTGTCAACAATAATAATTCATGATCGAATATATTTGACTGGCCATATGTGCCTGGATCTTTCCCCACCACATGATGGTTGCCAACTAGAGAATAATTAAGGTTGAAATGAGAAGTAATACTATTGACTCTTGCATAAAAGTAAATACATAAAGTAAAAGATAGGCCCTTCGCAGAGGGAAGCAGAGGTTGTCATGCACTTTTTATTTTTGGATGTGCAAGCTCTTAATGCAAAGGAACGTCACGTTATATTGCCCCTTGTGATAGCAACCTTTATTATGCAGTCCGTCGCTTTTATTTCTTTACCATCACAAGTTCGTACAACACTTATTTTCCCTTGCAATAAAAGATCATACATATTTTAGGAACATTTTTTATTGCTTTTTGCACCGATGACAACTTACTTAAAGGATCTTATTCAATCCATAGGTAGATATGGTGGACACTCATGGGAAGAAACTGGGTTTAAGGGTTTTTGGATGCACAAGTAGTATCTCTACTTAGTACGAATTTTTGGCTAGCAAAAGATCCTAAGCAAGCACCACATGTTGGAGGATCCATAACAATATAACTTCTATGTAAATATATCCAAACATAACTCATTACGTTGTCTTCCTTGTCCAACTTCAACTAATTTGCTCAAGTTTGAAAATAATTAATGGGTATTCACAATTATAAAAGATTTCCAAGATAATATATGTTTATGTGAAAGTTCTCTTCCTTATACTAATCATTCATGAATTGCTTGTATGACCAATATTGTGATTGTCAAGCTTCAATAGATTTCACTTTCTAAACCCAATGTGAAACTACTACTAGGCATGATACAAGCATATGAAGCACATATAATTTCAACTTTATGATATTCAATTCATTCAATAATTTCCTCTTAGGATATAAGTGAAGCACAAGAGTAAATGACAAACTACTCCAAAAAGATATAAGTGAAGATCAATGAGTAGTCAAACAATTAAATAGCTATGTGAGGACTCTCTCCCAGTTCAAAATTTCAGATCTTAAGTATTTTATTCAAACAGCAAAGAAAACAAAATAAAATAACATTCCAAGAGTAGCACATCTCATGTGAAGAAGCAAAAACTTAGGCTCAACCAAGACTAACCGATAATTGTTGATGAAGAAAGGTGGGATGCCTACCACCTTAGATGCTTGAGACTTCTTGAAATATTAACTTGGGATGCCTTGGGCATCCCCAAGCTTGATCTCTTGTGTCTCCTTAATTCCTCTCATATCACGGCTTCTCCTAAATCTTAAAAACTTCATCCACACAAAACTCAACAAGAACTCGTGAGATAAGTTAGTATAGATCAACTCAACACCTTAACATTCTCTACTGTAGCAAATCACTAAAATTATAATTAAACATTGCATACTAAATGACTCTGCATATTTAATACTCCTATCCACAAATAGAAATATTAAACAAGCAACATATGCAAACAATGCAACTATAACCGAAATCTGCCAAAACAGAACAGTCTATAAAAGGGGATTTAAAATTCATACTTACCTAACTCCAAAAATTCTGAAAAAATACCACGTGACAGAGAACTCATGCATTCTTACTGTGTAAAAATTTCAGATTTTTATCATGTTCTGACTATTCAAGAATATTCTGGGCATAACAGAAAACTTTCTGTTTTCAAACAGCAACACATGAACTTGCAAACTGAGCATGGTAAAGGCTATAATTGGCATTTTATTGAACTAAAAGACACAAAACATGATTATTGATAACAGCAAGCAAATCTCAACAAAATAAAATGATGCTCCAAGCAAAACACATATCATGTGATGAATAAAAATATAGCTCCAAGTAAGGTTACCGATAATGTTGAAGACGAAAGAGGGGATGCCTTCCGGGGCATCCCCAAGCTTAGTTGCTTGATTCTTCCTTGAATATTACCTTGGGGTGCCTTGGGCATCCCCAAGCTTAGGGTCTTTCCACTCCTTATTCTCCTCATATCGATATCTCACCCAAAACTTGAAAACTTCAATCACACAAAATTTAACGGAACTTGTGAGATAGGTTAGTATGATAAAAATAAATCATCCACTTAGGTACTGTCAAGATAAGATTCATAATTGTTCTCACATAATTCCTATTGTATTCTATCATTTCCACAATTTGTAATGGTCAATATAAGCTATGGAAACACTAATACAAGCAAACTAACTATTTTTATCATGAGAAAAAATAGGAGGGAAAGGGGGAATCTTTACCCTTCCATTAGTATTTCTTTTATATTCTATTTGTTTTCCCGTTTTTCTATAGTTGGCTATATAAGCATTCTCATTGCAATTTACCACACAAAACATATAGATTTCCTCTAAATTATTTTTAATGTCTTTTGTGAGAATGAATACTTCAAACCAACTATTTTTATGTGTCAATTCTTCACACCCCAAAAATAAACAAAGTTCAATAGAAAGTTCAAGGGTGATAAAGTTATTGCAATATTTGGACACGATTCGATCATGAAAAAGCATGCATTGGAAATTAAGGTGACCAATTTTATTGCAAAGTTCACAAGTAATAGGATAAAGAGAACATAATTTTGTAGCAAATTCATCTATCACTTTGAGCAAAAAATTGGTTCAATCATGTTTATGATTCTTACAAAATCTATCATCCCTATAAGGCATGTCTTCACAAACTTTATGCACTTCTCAAAAATTGACATGCTTATAAGAAACATTTTTGTCATGACTAGTGCAATCATCTTTAGTATTTTGGATATTCATAGAATTCATACTAACAACATTGCAATCATGCTCATCATTCAAAGATTTTATGCCAAACATTTTATTGAATTTTTCTTCTATCAATTGAGCACAATTTTCCGCTCCATCATTTTCAAGAAAAACATTATAAAGACGAATAATATGAGGCAACCTCAATTCCATTTTTTTTGTAGTTTTCTTTTTATAAACCAAACTAGTGATAAAACAAGAAACTAAAAGATTCAATTACAAGATCTAAAGATATACCTTCAAGCACTCACCTCCCCGGCAATGGCGCCAGAAAAGATCTTGATGTCTACTACACAACTTATTCTTGTAGACTCGTGTTGGGCCTCCAAGCGCAGAGTTTTGTAGGACAGTAGCAATTTTCCCTCAAGTGGATGACCTAAGGTTTGTCAATCCATGGGAGGCGTAGGATGAAGATGGTATCTCTCAGACAACCCTGCAACCAAATAACAAAGACTCTCTTGTGTCCCCAACACACCCAATACAATGGCAAATTGTATAGGTGCACTAGTTCGGCAAAGAGATGGTGATACAAGTGTAGTATGGATAGTAGATATAGGTTTTTGTAATCTGAAAATAAAAAACAGCAAGGTAGCAAGTTACAAAAGTGAGCACAAACGGTATTGCAATGCTTGAAAACAAGGCCTAGGGTTAATACTTTCACTAGTGCAATCTCTCAATAGTGCTAACATAATTGGATCATATAACAATCCCTCAACGTGCGATAAAGAATCACTCGAAAGTTCCTATTAGCGGAGAACATAAGATAGAAATTGTTGTAGGGTACGAAACCACCTCAAAGTTATTCTTTCCGATCAATCTATTGAGCCATCCCTATAAGTGTCACAAACGGCCCTAGAGTTCGTACTAAAATAACACCATATGAGACGCATCAACCAACTCTAATGTCACCTAGATAGTCCAATGTCACCACAAGTATCCGTGATTTGATTATTCGATATGCATCAAACAACTTCAGATTCATAATATTCAATCCACACAAAGAACTTCAAAGACCACCCCAAAGTTTCTTATCGGAGAAAAGATAATGAAAACGTGCAACCAACCCCTATGCCTAGATCACCCCAAGGTCACGGGAATCCGCAAGTTGATTACCAAAACATACATCAAGTGACTCAATAGAATACCCCATTGTCACCACGGGTGTCCACATGCAAGACATACATCAAGTGTTCTCAAATCCATAAAAGTATTCAATCCGATAATAGTGAAACCTCAAAGGTAGAAATTAAATTCATCACAACAAGATAGAGAGGGAGAATCACCATATGATCCAACTATATTAACAAAGCTCGCGGTACATTAAGATTGTGCCAAATCAAGAACGCGCGCGAGAGAGAGATAAAACACATAGCTACTGGTACAAACCCTCAGCCCCGAGGGTGAACTACTCCCTCCTCATCATGGAGATCACCGGGATGATGAAGATGGCCTCCGGTGATGATTCCCCCCTCCGGCAGGGTGTCGGAAAAGGGCTGTAGATGAGATCGTGGAGGTTCAGAGGCTTGCGTCGGCGGAGTCAAAGTTCTAGGGTTATTTCTAGGGGTTTTGGTATTTATAAGAATTTTTAGCGTTGGAATAACGCGAAGATGGGCCACAGGGGGCCCACGAGGCACCAGGGCGCGCCTGGGGCGGTGGCGTGCCCAGGTGGCTTGTGGGGCCCATGTGGGTCTTCTGCTGTTCCCCCGAAGCTTCCTGGTTCTATTTCCTTCCAGAAAAAATCATCAAAAAGTTTCGCTGCATTTGGACTTCATTTGATATGGATTTTCTGGAAAACAAAAAACAAGTAGAAAACAACAACTGGCACTGGGCACTAGGTCAATATGTTAGTCCATGAAAATCATATAAAATCCATATAAAAGTGCACCAAAATCATACAAAACTATAATAAACATGGCATGAATACTTCATAAATTATAGATACGTTGGAGACGTATCAGTCTTGCCCGGCCTCGGCTGATCGACACACTGTAGTCCTACCTAGGCTCAACAGAGAGGCTAGCACGCCAGTCTAAATCCTAAGTGCGATGGGGTCATGGGCCATTCATCCTTTGCACTCTTGCGCGCTACGAACATGGCCGGGATGTAACACCCCCATGTATTAAGCTACAGCAATCCTTCATGATTATGCTAAGTCACTGCTACTTGTAGTCTGCGTTGGTATTTCCCCGAAGAGGAGAGGATGATGCAATAAAGTAGAGATAAGTATTTCCCTCAGTTAAGAACCAAGGTTATCAATCCAGTAGGAGAAGCAAGCACTTGCACCCAACACAAATAAGAGGGTTGTCAATCCTCTTAGCGGTTATTTGCAAGGATTAAATCTTATCGATGTAAATAGATAAACTAAATTACTAATTGAAATAAAAGTAAATAAATTGCAGCAAGGTATTTTTAGGTTTTTTATATAATAAAGATAGACCCGGGACCATAGTTTTCACTAGAGGCTTCTCTCTTGAGCACATAAACATACGGTGGGTAAACAAATTAATGTTGGGCAATTGATAGAAAAGCAAATAATTATGACAGATTCATGGCAATGATCATGTATATAGGCATCACGTCCGAGACAAGTAGACAGACTCCTGGCTGCATCTACTACTATTACTCCACCCATCGCCCGCTATCCAGCATGCATCTAGGGTATTAAGTATGAAACAGAGTGACGCCTTAAGCAAGATGACATGATGTAGAGAAGCAAATTCAAGCAATATGAATAAACCCCATGTTTTTATCCTTAATGGCAACAATACAAATACGTGTCATGTCCCTTTATGTCACTGGGATTGAGCACCGCAAGATTGAACCCATCACAAAGCACCTCTCCCATTGCAAGATAAATCAATCTAGTAGGCCAAACTAAACCGATAGATCGGAGAGAAATACAAAGCTATAACAATCATGCATAAAAGAGTTCAGAGAAGACTCAAATATTTCTCATGAATAATATGGTCATAAACTCACAATTCATCGGATCCCAACAAACACACCGCAAAAGAAGATTACATCGGATAGAACTCCAAGAACATCGAGGAGAACATTGTATTGAAGATCAAAGAGAGAGAAGAAGCCATCTAGCTACTAGCTATGGACCCGTAGGTCTGGGGTAAACTACTCGCACATCATCGGAAGGGCAGCAAGGTTGATGTAGAAGCCCTCTGTGATCGATTCCCCCTCCGGCAGAGTACCGGAAAAGGCCTCCAATGGGATCGCGGAAGAATAGAGGCTTGCGGCGGCGGAAAGGTTTTTTCTTCTGGCTCTCTGGGGGTTTCCCAATATTTGTGAATTTATAGAAGTGGAATTAGGTTAAACGGAGTCACGTGGGCCCCACAAGGCAGCACGACGCAACCCCCTGGGGCGCGCCCTAGTGCCTTGTGAAGCCTCTGTGAGGCTTCTGGCCTCCTCCCAAAGCTTCCCAGGTTTCTTTTGTCCAAAAAAAATCTCCAAAAAGTTTCATGGCATTTGGACTTCATTTGGTACTGTTTCTCTGAAAAGCAAAAAACAAGCAGAAAACAGCAACTGGCACTAGGCACTGGGTTAATAGGTTAGTCCCAAAAAATGATATATAATTGCATACAATTGCATATACAAACATCCAAGATTGATACTATAATAGCATGGAACAATAAAAAATTATAGATACGTTGGAGACGTATCAAGCATCCCCAAGCTTAATTCCTGCTCGTCCTCGAGTAGGTAAATGATAAAAACAGAATTTTTGATGTGGAATGCTACCTATCATGTTTCATCATGTAATCCCTCTCTTACGGTATGAATAATAAGGTCCGAATGATTCAAAGCTATAGTCTATAATTTGATATAAAGATATCAATACTCAGGCATACTAATAAACAATCATGTCTTTCAAAATAAAAATGCTAAAGAACATAATCCCTACAAAATCATATAATCCTGTCATGCTCCATCTTCTTCACACAAAGTATTTATCATGCACTACCCCGATGACAAGCCGAGCAATTGGTTCATACCTTTTAACGCGCTTCAGCTTTTTCAACTACCACGCAATACATGAGCGCAAGCCATGGATATAGCACTATGGGTGGAATAGAGTATGGTGATAGAGATAAATAGGAGAAGTCAAAAAATGGAGAAAGTCTCACATCAACGAGGCTAATCAACGGGCTATAGAGATGTCCATCAATTGATGTCGATGCGAGGAGTAGGGATTGCCATGCAACGGATGCACTAAGAGCTATAAGTGTATGAAAGCTCAACATGAAAACTAAGTGGGCGTGCATCCAACTTTCTTGCTCATGTAGACCTCGGGCATTTGAGGAAGCCCGTCATTGGAATATACAAGCCAAGTTCTATAATGAAAAATTCCCACTAGTATATGAAAGTGACAAAATAGGAGACTCTCTATATGAAAAACATGGTGCTACTCTGAAGCACAAGTGTGGAAAAACATAGTAACATTGCCCCTTCTCTCTTTTTCTCTCATTTTTTTCATGGCTCTTTTTCGCCTCCCCCTTTTTTTTCTTTTTTTTCTCTTTTTTTCTGCTTTTTCTCTTTTTTTTCGTCCGGAGACTCATCCCGACTTGTGGGGGAATCATAGCCACCATCATCCTTTCCTTGCTGGGACAATGCTCTAATAATGATGATCATCACACCTCTATTTACTTACAACTCAACATTACAACTCGATACTAGAACAAAAATATGACTCTATATGAATGCCTCTGGCAGTGTACCAGGATGTGCAATGATGCTAGCGTAACATGTATAACAATGATGAACGGTGGCTGAGCCACAAATACTATGTCAGCTATATGATCATGCAAAGCAATATGACAATGATGATGTATGTCATAAAAACAGAACGGTGGAAGTTGCATGGCAATATATCTCGGAATGGCTATGGACATGCCATGATAGGTAGGTATGGTGGCTGTTTTGAGGAAGATATAAAGAGGCTTATGTGTGATAGAGCGTATCATATCACGGTGTTTGGATGCACCAGCGAAGTTTGCACCAACTCTCGATGTGAGAAAGGGCAATGCACGATACCGAAGAGGCTAGCAAATTGCGGAAGGGTGAGAGTGCGTATAATCCATGGACTTACATTAGTCATAAAGAACTCACATACTTATTGCGAAAGTTTATTAGCCCTCGAAGCAAAGTACTACTACGCATGCCCCAGAGAGGGATAGATTGGTAGGACAAGGTCCATCGCTCGTCCCCGACCGCCACTCATAAGGTAGACAATCAATAATAAATCATGCTCCAGCTTCTTAGCATAACGACAGATCATACGTGCATGCTTCGAGAATCACAAACCTTAACACAATTATTCTTACTAAACCACAATTGTCTACTAACACCTCCCCCATATTACCATCTTAATATCGCAAAACTATTGCAAGGAAGCAAACTTATCATATTCAGTGATCTACATGAAAGTTTTTATTATATCCCTCTTGAATACCTATCATATCAGGACCAAATTCACAACCCGTGCATATTACCATTGCTATCATGAGACTCTCAAAAAGATATAAGTGAAGCATGAGAGTGCAAATATTTCTTTAAAATATCATCACCGCCGTGCTCTAAAAGATATAAGTGAAGCACTAGAGCAACTGCCTAGCTCAAAAGATATAAGTGAAGCACATAGAGTATTCTAAAAAATCACGAATAATGTGTGTCCCTCTCAAAAAGGTGTGTTCAGAAAAGATGATTGTGACAAACTAAAAAGCAAACAAACTAATTCACAAGACACTCCAAGTAAAACACATACCTTGTGATGAATAAAAATATAGCTCCAAGTGAGTTACAGATAGATTGTAGACGAAAGAGGGGATGCCTTCCAGGGCATCCCCAAGCTTAGACGGTTGAGTCTTCCTTGAATATTACCTTGGGGTGCCTTGGGCATCCCCAAGCTTAGGCTCTTACCACTCCTTATTCCTTTGTCCATCGTAGTCTCACCCAAAACTTGAAAACTTCAGCACACAAAACCCAAGAGAAATCTCGTGAGATCCGTTAGTATAACAAACAAATCTTTAACTTTAGGTACTGTAGTAAATTGATTCATATTTAATATTGGCATAATGCTACTGTACTCCAACTTCTCCATGACTCATACCCCCCGATACGATCCATCGATTCATCAAAATAAGCAAACTATGCAACAAAAACAGAATCTATCTAAAACAGAACAGTCTGTAAAGATCTATTTAAAAGCCATACTTATGTAACTCCAAAAATTCTGAAAAATTAGGACAACATGGAAAATTCATATACCAATACTTTGTAACAATTTCAGATTTTTCTGACGCTCTAGTACAGTATTAAAATTCCAGCACTGGACGCAAAACTTTCTGTTTTCCAAACAGCATCAATTATACTATCTTCCAAATCATCCCAAAGGTATTACTTGTCACAAACACTAATTAAAACATAAAAACATAATCATAACAGAAGAAATAATCATGCAAACACTCAAAAAAGGTAGGTAAAATCAAAAATTTATTTTATTCATTGGGTTGCCTCCCAACAAGCGCTATTGTTTTATGCCCCTAGCTAGGCATAACGCATAGTTTCAAGTGTTGTCATCCTTCATCCCCAAGTCCTTTTTGATTAAATCTTCCAAAACTTTTCTCATTAATTCTATACTCTCATGCTCTTCTTTTCTAATGGGTGAGCTTAGGTAATTGAAGGGGCTTTGATTGGTAACCTTAACATTCATAACTTCAAACTCAGGATCATCACCATAAACGTCCTCATATAAAACATGTATCTCATCGTCAATAGGATCTCTAGCCGTACTATCGAACCATTCTTCACTAAATCCCTCAAAAATTCCTTTGGTAACCCATTCAAATTTATCACAAGCATGGTGGTACATAGTTTTAATTACTTCGGTGTATGGAACTCTCCTTCTAATATTTTTACCATAAGCAAAATAATCTTTAGATTCCAACCTACGAATAGTATCTTTATCATGAAGAATCTCCTTTATAGGAGGATGCTCAAAATTTATTTTGTAAAAGGAGAAAATATCCCTAGCTTCCCGGATTATATAATCAAATTCATGCATAAGGATTATAGTGGCAATTTTCTTAGCCCTAGGATCATAGATGTTGGGAAGTTCATAAAATATCTTTTGTAAGGCGGGGTGGATATGCAAAAAAATTCTTTCTAATTTAACCACAAGCATTGCAATAACATGCACATAACAATTTGTTTTATCAACAATGGATCCATTAATTATTGGTATAACTCCCGCGCAATTAAAGAACTCCTGAATAATATTCTTCCCAATGATATTACCACTTCCCACATGATAGACCTTAGTTTTAAAATTAGTGGGGGAGATAGTCTCCGGAGGGTCATGATTAAGATCAAAAGAGTGTGTTTTATCTCCAAGAGATTCACTACCACTATCCTCACTAGCACTTTCAACCACAACTTTCTCAAATTCAGACATAGTGGCAAAGCAAGCGAATAAGCAAACAAGCAAATAAAATATTTTTGTGTTTTTGTGAAAAAAATTAGAAGTGGGGGAGATGAAAACGAGAGGCAAATGCAAATAAAAGGTAAATAAAGTAAATGCAAGTGAATGATAATTTGTGCGAAGGTACTTGGTAATTTTGATGATGTCTCCCCGGCAACGGCGCCAGAAATTCTTCCTGCTACTTGTAATCTGCGTTGGTATTTCCCCGAAGAGGAGAGGATGATGCAGTATAGTAGAGATAAGTATTTCCCTCAGTTAAGAACCAAGGTTATCAATCCAGTAGGAGAACCAAGCAAAATTCCGTTAAGCGCACCTGCACACACAAGAGTAAACACTTGCACCCAACGCAAATAAGAGGGTTGTCAATCCTCTTAGCGGTTATTTGCAAGGATTAAATCTTATCGATGTAAATAGATAAACTAAACTACTAATTAAAATAAAAGTAAATAAATTGTAGCAAGTTATTTTTAGGTTTTTTATATAATAAAGATAGACCCGGGGACCATAGTTTTCACTAGAGGCTTCTCTCTTGAGCACATAAACATACGGTGGGTAAACAAATTACTGTTGGGCAATTGATAGAAAAGCAAATAATTATGACGGATTCTTGGTAATGATCATGTATATAGGCATCATGTCCGAGACAAGTAGACCGACTCCTGCCTGCATCTACTACTATTACTCCACCCATCGCCCGCTATCCAGCACGCATCTAGGGTATTAAGTATGAAACAGAGTAACACCTTAAGCAAGATGACATGATGTACAGAAGCAAATTCAAGCAATATGAATAAACCCCATCTTTTTATCCTTAATGGCAACAATACAAATATGTGTCATGTCCCTTTCTGTCACTGGGATTGAGCACCGCAAGATTGAACCCATCACAAAGCACCTCTCCCATTGCAAGATAAATCAATCTAGTAGGCCAAACTAAACCGATAGATCGGAAAGAAAGACAAAGCTATAACAATCATGCATAAAAGAGTTCAGAGAAGACTCAAATATTTCTCATGAATAATCTGATCATAAACTCACAATTCATCGGATCCCAACAAACACTACGCAAAACAAGATTACATCGGATAGAACTCCAAGAACATCGAGGAGAACATTGTATTGAAGATCAAAGATAGAGAAGAAGCCATCTAGCTACTAGCTATGGACCCATAGGTCTGTGGTAAACTACTCACACATCATTGGAAGGGCAGCAAGGTTGATGTAGAAGCCCTCCGTGATTGGTTCCCCCTTCAGCAGAGTACCTGAAATGGCCTCCACATGGGATCGCGGAAGAACAGAGGCTTGTGGCGGCGGAAAGGTTTTTTCTTCTAGCTCTCTGGGGGTTTCCCAATATTTCTGAATTTATAGAAGTGGAATTAGGTCAAACGGAGTCACGTGGGCCCCACAAGGCAGCACGGCGCGCCCCCCTGGGGCGCGCCCTAGTGCCTTGTGAAGCCTCTGTGAGGCTTCTGTCCTCCTCCCAAAGCTTCCCAGGTTTCTTTTGTCCAGAAAAAATCTCCAAAAAGTTTCGTGGCATTTGGACTTCATTTGGTAGTGTTTCTCTGAAAAGCCAAAAAGAAGCAGAAAACAGCAACTGGCACTAGGCACTGGGTTAATAGGTTAGTCCCAAAAAATGATATATTATTGCATACAATTGCATATACAAACATCCAAGATTGATACTATAATAGTATGGAACAATTAAAAATTATAGATACGTTGGAGACGTATCAGTCACTTTGCTTTGTAGTGCTTGATCATATTGGATTCATATCTCATTTCAAATTCCACCTCTGAAATCAATTCAAATTGCAAGTGAAATTTAAAGTTTCACAAACATGGTTGCAAAATAGTTCATCATTTAGCAAATATTCCATAACAATTATGTGTTAAGGAAAATAACATCACTTATTTGCTTAAATGGGCTATAGCAATTATAATAGTGCCAAATCAGCATATTTAAATGCTTTTCCAATTATGAAAAATTCAAACAAATTCAAATGCCTCCCAAACTTTTTGTGGCAGTGCCAAATATTGCAATGTAATTATGTGGCCAAGTCCCACATTTTACAAAATCCATTTGGCAGCTCAGAATATTGCAAAACTGTTTCTGTAAAAGAAAAACAGAAAAGCAGAAAAGAGAAAAAGGAGGAAACCCCACTGTGCAGTAGGCCTAAGTGCACAGTGCACTGGCCCAGCCCAAACCGGACTCCCTCTACCTGCTCACGCCGCCGTGTCGCTGCGCCCGTGGCCGCGCGTGCTCCCTCCGGCCGTTGGCCGCCACCGCGACGTGCAGGTGGGTGAGGGGATAAGGCCGAGCCTCCCCCTCGAGCCCTGGACGCCTCCGCCCATTCTTCCTCGCTCTCCATCGCCGCTCCCCTCTTCCTCCTCCCTCGGCCGAGCGCTGTCGTCGCCGTTCGATGCCCACAACCACAGCGACCGTCGTCCCCGAGCCTTACCGTCGTGTCTGGGAGGTGCGCCGCCGACCGCCACTTCCCCTACGCCCATGGACGCGAGCCGGGGGGCACCCCTGCGCTGGATCGGCGTCGTCTTCAACCTCGGGAGCCGCCACCATTCTTCATCGATTCCGGCCGACTGCAGCTACTAAACCGCCCGTCGAGCCTTCGTGTGCTCCTCCGGTGAGCACCGCTTCAATAGCCCTCTCCACTACGCTCGTTTCCATGCCCGTTCCTGCTGCTGCCAAAGTGGCCGGAGCTCAGCTCCGCCGCGCCGCTCGCCGCCGTCGCTGCAGTCCCTGTCATGGCCATAGAGCTCGCCTTCGAGCTTAGGACATCGTGGAGATGCCGTACGAGCTCAGCGCCGCTAGTTTTGCTCGCTGTGCCGCCGTTTGCGAGCTCTCCGTGCTTCGGGTTTCGCCGATCTCGTAGCCGGCGATGCCTCAGTCCTCCCCCGGTGCTGCAACCTCCACCAATGGATGTGGCGCAGTCCTGGCTTTCGAACGCGACCAAGCGCGCGGCAATGGCCACCTGTGCGCGTTTTCCTGCCAACTCCGGCGCGTCTCCGCAGCGGAAACGGTCGCCGGAGCTCCTCCGGCGCCGGCACCAATGTGGCACCACCTGGGGCCACCCTGGGTCACTGGCCGTTGTGTTCCGCGGGCCCAGTTGGTCCAGCTGACTGGTCAACGCCGCTAACTGGGCAGCCCCAGTCATTGACCAGTGGGACCCAGTTGACCAGTCAACTGGTCAACTGCTGACCCGCTGAATCAGCTGGCCTGGCCCACTGTCAGCCCCTCAGTGCACTGTTGGGTGCACTGCACCAGGTGCACCCAGCCTTTTCTGTGCATTTTTTGAATTAAGTAATTCCAGTATTTTCAGAAAATGTTTAAAACTTCAGAAATTCGTAGAAATTCAACCGTAGCTCGGATGAAAAAGTTTTCTATATGAAAGTTGATCAGAAAAATCCAACGAATCCGAATATGTCATCTGCATTCATGTTAGAATCCTCTAAGTAGGTGAAACTGTAACTTTTGGCCCGTTTCTGACCGGTGAATAGTGCATGACTACCGGATAATAATTCCAATTTAAATCCTAAATTAGCTAAAATGGTTAGAATGCATTAGTTCACCCATGCAATGTATTTTTGCCATGTCATACTCTGTGATTGCATTTGTATACTTTGTATTTATTTGTTTCCTCCCCCTCTTCTCTCTGGTAGACCCCGAGAACAACGTGGCCCCTGAGTACAACTACGTCGCAGATGCCCAGCCTCTTTCAGCAGAGCTTCCAGGCAAGCAAAACCCCCTTGATCATTCCTATATCGCCCAATTCTTTCTCTCCCGTGCTTGCATTAGAATTTGCTACTGTTGTCCGAAAGCTCCTATTCTGATGCATAGCCTATTTTTGTAACTGCTGTTGATACCTTACTTGCTATCCTAAATGCTTAGTATAGGTTGGTTAGTGATCCATCAGTGGCCCCGCACCCTTGTCCGTGTTGCCATGCTTTGCTTCCGGATGCTCGATCAGTGTGGTCGACGTGCAGAGACCGACACATCACCGCACACCCCCTTAGTTGTACGACTCTGCAGAGCTACTATCGAGTGCCGAGGGTGATACCTCCTACCTCACTCCTGATGATATCTCTGTAGCGTAGCTAGTCGGTTGTGGGTTACCGAGGGTGATTCCTATTTCACCACCTCCGATGATGCCTCTGTCGTGCAGCCCCTCAAGTGTGAACCCATCAAGGGTGATTCCTCCAAGTTCACCTTGACGGTTACATCGAGTGGGAATCCATCAAGGTTGATTCCTCGGATTTCCCCTTGGTGTTACGGACACACTGTTACATTTCACTGCTGCCCCCTTTTTCTGTTACTGTGGGACTGAAGGGACAGGCGGTACCACCCCGGTAGAGGTGGACCTGAGTTCCCGTCAGTCTCTGGATAAGTCGGGTTGATCAGGAGGGTACTCACGAGATAATTATGCGGCACGACCGGGCAGGCAGAGACCGCCCTAGAGAGGGATGGGCCTGGCCCTTGCCATAAGTCCGCGAGACGGGGTGACAGGAGCACTGATCGTCACCGCGAGCTCCCAACACACTAATGGGTTTGGATATGTGATCTGAGTAGACCTCTGGCCTTTTCGCACTAACCAGCACGCGTGATAAGTATGGGCACTCGACGTTGTACGGTTCTCCTGAAAGCTCTGTCAGACGTCCAGTGCAGCACTATGGCATGGCTGGGCCGGCGCCATCCAGGATAGAGGTGGTGCCTGGATTCGCCCTGCGCACAACGACCCAGAGTGCTTTGGATGATTGGCCCATGACCCCTTCGCACTTAGGATGTAGACCGGCGGGGACCTCTCTGCGGAGCCTAGGTAGGACTACAACGTGTCGATCAGCCGAGGCCGGGCATGACCCAAAAAAGTGTGTCCGGCCAGAGTTAATCGAGCGTGTTGGGTAAGTTGGTGCACCCCTGCAGGGAAGTTATCTATTCGAATAGCCGTGTCCACGGTAACAGGACGCTTGGAGTTGTATCCCGATATACTACAACTTGAACTGGATACTTGTGATACTTAACTGATATGATGGCTCCGGGATCACTTTCTCGCAGGGAGTCGAGGAAGGATCTTTGGGCGTTACTAATATATATTTGTTACTACATGTTATGTTATTCTACTCTCTTCTGTTGCTGCAAGACGCTGCAAGATGCTAGTCTTCGATAGGCTAGGCCTTCCCCTCTATTCTGGCATTTCTGCAGTATAGTCCATAGATACAGCCCCTTCCCTTTGATACCGATGCATACTTAGCATAGTTCTGATGTAAGTCTTGCGAGTACTTTGGATGAGTACTCACGGTTGCTTTGCTACCTTTTTCCCCCTACCCGATTGCTGCGATCAGATGATGGAGCCCCGAAGTCAGCTGGTCCCCCTCATGACTACTACTACCCCGACGGAGCCTACTACTACATGGAGACCGACGACCAGGAGTAGTTCGGAGGCTCCCAGGCAGGAGGCCTGTGCCTTTTTGATCTAGATGTCATTGTTTTGATGAGCCTTCTTTAAGGCAAACTTGTCTAATTATGTCTGTACTCAGATATTGTTGCTTCCGCTGACTTATGTATTCAAGCCTTCATGGCCTGGCTTGTAATATAAAGCTATATGCTTTAATTTGTGTCTAGAGTTGTGTTGTGATATCTTCCCGTGAGTCTCTGGTCTTGATCGTGCATGTTGCATGTATGATTAGTGCACGGTCGGGTCGGGGGCATCACAAGTTGGTATCAGAGCCGACTACATGTAGGAAGCCTCTTTCCAACTCCTTGGCCGAAGTTGAGTCTAGTCTTTGAAAAACTATTTTACTAACATTGTTGTGTGGCTTACGGGCCCACATCGCCAATGGATGAGTTTAGGATCTTTAATTCCTCTCCTTTACTCTGGGACTCAGATCTCTCTTCTATTCGGGTTAAAGATTTTGCTAACTCTAACATTAGGTTCTCGTGTTCACATCCATCCAGAGAGCGGGATTACCTGCAACTATTTCATTAAATGTCTGACACATCATACACATTCTGTCTTTTGACATCTTTGAACTCCTTGAGCTTAAGGAGGAAATCGATAAATCACTCCACAAGGTTTCATTCGTCCAAGTTCCTCTGCTTGGGGAGCACCTTCTCTCTTTGTCAAGAAGAAGGATGGTACGAACCGGTTGGTCCAAGATTACCGGCCTACCAACCAGGCAACCATACAGAATAAGTACCCGCTTCCCCGGATCAATGATCTATATGATCAACTAGCTGGTTCCTCAGTATTCTCTAAACTCGATCTGAGGTTGGGTTACCATCAGATCCGAGTCCGCGAAGAGGATATTCCGAAGACCGCTTTCGTTACTCGCTATGGTTCATACGAGTACACCGTCATGTCCTTTGGTTTAACCAATGCTCCAGCAACGTTCTCCCTATTGATGAATTATATCTTCATGGATTACCTCGACAAGTTCATCGTGGTTTATCTGGATGATATCCTTGTATATTCCAAGAATAAAGAAGAACATGCTGAACATCTTTGTCTTGTACTGGAAAAGCTTCGAGAGCATCAGCTATATGCCAAATATTCCAAGTGTGAATTCTGGTTATCCGAAGTGACCTATCTTGGTCATGTGATTTCAAAGGCTGGTATTGCTGTCAACCCAGAGCGAGTTCAGGCTATTCTTGACTGGACTCCCCCGAAGAATGTCAAGCAAGTGAGAAGTTTTCTCGGACTCGCAAGCTATTGCCGCCATTTTGTCAAGAACTTTTCCAAGATTAACAAGCCTCTGACTAATCTGCTTCACAAAGGTGTTAAGTTTGAGTGGACAGACAAATGTCAGGAAAGTTTTCAAACACTCAAGGACAAGCTGACAACTGCCCCAGTGCTTGCTCCTCCGGATTCTCGCAAGGAATTCGTCATTTATTGCGATGCATCCCGTCAAGGATTAGGCTGTGTCCTAATGCAAGAACGCAAAGTGATTGCTTATGCCTCTCAACAGTTGCGACCTCATGAGGAGAACTACCCAGTTCATGATCTCGAACTCGCTACAGTTATATATGCACTGAAGTTGTGGCGACATTACCTTCTCGGTAATCGTTGTGAGATCTAGACCAATCATAAAAGTCTGAAGTACCTGTTTACTCAATCGGATCTGAATCTCCGACAACAACGATGGATGGAAGCAATTACAGACTATGACTGCGATATTTCATATACCCCTGGTAAGGCTAATGTTATGGCTGATGCTTTGAGTCGCAAGTCTTATTGCAACAATCTCATGGTTCAGCGAGCTCAACCCCTTCTTCATGAAGAACTTCGCAAGTTGAACCTCCTCATTGTTCCACAGGGTTTTCTCAATATCATTGTTTTGGAACCTACTCTCGAGAAAGCTATTAAGTCTGTGCAAGCAAAAGACACTGATGTTGATCAGATGAAACATGATCTTGCCTTTGAAAAATCCAAAGATTTCTCGCTTGCTAAAGATGGAACCTTGTACTTCAGAGATCGCCTTGTGGTACCCCGGTTCGAACTTATGACAGACAAAGTTATGAAGGAGGCACATGATACGCCTATGTCTATTCATCCGGGTAGTACCAAGATGTATCACGACATCCGTCAAAGGTACTGGTGGTCTAAAATGAAGCAAGACATTGCTAGATATGTTGCTGAGTGTGACGTTTGCCGTCGCGTCAAAGCAGAACATCAAAAACCTGCTGTACTCCTACAGCCGCTTCCTATTCCCGAATTGAAATGGGATAAGGTTCAAATGGATCTCATCACTAGCCTTCCCAAATCACAAAAGGGTCACGATGCTATTCTTGTCGTCGTCGACCAATTCTCCAAAGTTGCACATTTTCTGCCAGTCAAGGAGATGATCACTGCTAGTCAGTTAGCAGACTTGTATATCTCTAGAATTGTGACACTCCACGGTATTCCGAAGGAGATCAGTTCAGACCATGGCAGCCTCTTCACCTCAAAGTTCTGGGAAAGTTTCCTAGAAGCTATGGGAACTCGTATAACCTGGAGCACAGCTTATCATCCCCAGTCCCAAGGTCAAATTGAACGAGTTAACCAAGTGCTTGAAGATATGCTACGTGCTTGTGTCATCTCATTTGGCAAGAAGTGGGAAGAATCTCTCCCGTATGCTGAATTCTCATATAACAACAGCTATCAAGCTAGCTTCAAGATGTCACCCTTCGAGGTATTATATGGACGTAAGTGCCGAAACCCTCTGATTTGGTCAAAAACTAGGGAACGGCCGCTCATCGGTCCCGATATTATGCAACAAGCTGAAGAGCAAGTCCGTATTGTTCATGAAAATCTTAAGGCAGCCCAGTCCCGCCAGAAGAGCAACTATGATCGTAAACATTGGGGATCGATCTATCAACCTGGTGAACAAGCTTATCTGCGTGTCACTCCTATGAAGGGCACTCATCGTTTTAGAATCAAGGGCAAGTTAGCTCCTCGCTACATTGGTCCCTTCTGTATCCTCGCAGACGTGGATGGGCAGCTTATAAATTGGATTCGCGACCACAGTTTTCTCACATCCACGATGTCTTCCATGTATCACAACTTCGCCGTTGCTTCAAGCATCCGCATCGTGCAGCGGATCATGAGATGCTCGAATTGCAAGATGATCTCTCTTATAAGGAGCATCCGATCCGGATTCTGGATCAAGCTGAACATTGGACCCGTCAGAAGGCAACCAAGTTCCTTAAAGTGCAGTGGTCGAATCACACTGAAAATGAAGCCACTTGGGAACGTGAAGATCGCCTACGGGAAGAATACCCCAATCTTTTTCCTTCTACCTCCTGAATTCTCGGGATGAGAATTTCTTTCAGAGGAGGAGAATTGTAACACCCCCATGTATTAAGCTACAGTAATCCTTCATGATTATGCTAAGTCACTTTGCTTTGCAGTGCTTGATCATATTGGATTCATATCTCATTTCAAATTCCACCTCTGAAATCAATTCAAATTACAACTGAAATTTAAAGTTTCACAAACATGGTTGCAAAATAGTTCATCATTTAGCAAATATTCCATAACAATTATGTGTTAAGGAAAACAACATCACTTATTTGCTTAAATGGGCTATAGCAATTATAACAGTGCCAAATCAGCATATTTAAATGCTTTTCCAATTATGAAAAATTCAAACAAATTCAAATGCCTCCCAAACTTTTTGTGGCAGTGCCAAATATTGCAATGTAATTATGTGGCCAAGTCCCACATTTTACAAAATCCATTTGGCAGCTCAGAATATTGCAAAACTATTTCTGTAAAAGAAAAAAAGAAAAGTAAAAAAGAGAAAAAGGAGGAAACTCCACTGTGCACTGGGCCTAAGTGCACAGTGCACTGGCCCAGCCCAGACCGGCCTCCCTCTACCTGCTCCCGCCGCTGTGTCGCTACGCCCATGGCCGCGGGTGCTCCCTCCGGCCGTTGGCCGCCACCGCGACGCGCAGGTGGGCGAGGGGATAAGGCCGAGCCTCCCCCTCGAGCCCTGGACACCTCCGCCCATTCTCCCTCGCTCTTCATCGCCGCTTCCCTCTTCCTCCTCCCTCGGCCGAGCGCTATCGTCACCATTCGACTCTCACCGCCGCAGCAACCGTCATCCCCGAGCCTCACCGTTGTGTCTGGGAGGTGCGCCGCCGACCGCCACTTCTCCTACGCCCACGGACGCGAGCCAGGGGGCACCCCAGCGCTGGATCGGCGTCATCTTCAACCTCGGGAGCCGCCGCCATTCTTCGTCGATTCCGGCTGACTGCAGCTACTAAACCGCCCGCCGAGCCTTCGTGTGCTCCTCCGGTGAGCACCGCTTCAATAGCCCTCTCCACTACGCTCGTTTCTATGCCCATTGCTGCTGTTGCCAAAGTGGCCGGAGCTCAGCTCCGCCGCGCCGCTCGCCGCCGTCGCTGCAGTCCTTGTCATGGCCGTAGAGCTCGCCTTCGAGCTTAGGACGTCGTGTAGATGCCGTACGAGCTTAGCGCCGCTAGTTTTGCTCGCTGTGCCGCCGTTTGCGAGCTCGCCGTGTTTCGGGTTCCGCCGATCTCGTCGCCGTCGATGCCTCAGTCCTTCCCCGGCGCTGCAACCTCCACCAATGGACGCGGTGCAGTCCTGGCTTTCGAACGCGACCAAGCGCACGGCAAATGGCCGCCTGTGCGCGTTTTCTGGCCAACTCCGGCGCGTCTCCGTCGCGGAAACGGTCGCCGGAGCTGCTCCGACTCCGGCGCCGACGTGGCACCGCCTGGGGCCACCCTGGGTCACTGGCCGTTGGGTCTCGCGGGCCCAGTTGGTCCAGTTGACTGGTCAACGCCGCTGACTGGGCAGCCCAGTCACTGACCAGTGGGACCCAGTTGACCAGTGTAACACCCCAAAAATTTAACCATATTTGTATTAAGTAAAATTTGGCCAGATATAATTTTTTTGATTTATATTAGGTTCTTTAATAAAGTCAGAGTCTTTTCTGTTTTCTGTTTTCCAAAATTCTTCCCTCCATATAAATTTTTTTGTAAAATATTGTGGGCTTTGGTAGCTTTCTTAAATCATTTATTTTATACTTTAAATAACAGTAGGAAATATTTTCATAATAAAATTTGCCCAAAATAATCCTTTTTAATAGCATTTTCAATACCCGAAAATGCTTCTGTTGCACTACAACTATTTCAAATAATTCTTTTAAAATTCCATAAAAATTATGAGGGATCATGAGATGCCTATAGATCACTTTTATGCAAAAACCCAACTTGTTCTTTTGAAATTTTTGAGCAAAACATCCTCTTTTCAATTCTGTCCCATTCCTAGGTTATAACTGCAACCCTAATTTTCCTTCATCAAACAATTCTGAAAATTTTCCACCTTATAGTCCTTCCTAAGAAACCCTTAAGTCCAGAAGATCAGCTCAAATTACCTCTTTTTAGTTCACCAAGCACCTCATGTGCATGGCAGAAACTTACTAGCTCATAACTTTGCACTGGGTACTTGATCATTTTGCCAAAATAACTTGTCCATCATCCTTGCCACCTTAGTGACCATCACCCTGCCAAAACTCAACTCTAGTGGAGCAATGTAGCCCACCCTGGCATTTTGTCGAACGCTCTGTGTGCATGCACAGAGCACGACCAGAGTACCCACATTGCAGCCACTGGCATCGAGCTGCTGCCGCGCTCCTGCTGTTGCCCTCGCTTACCCTAGCCCCCATCCGGATTGCTCCGTCCACCCTGAGCCCTGCCGACACCTTCCCGCGTCCGCTAGCGCTGGCCACAGCCGTCCACGACGACCAAAACCGCCGCCCGATGAACCCAGCTCCGCCACGTCTCTGTCAGAGCCGTCTCGCCTTAATTGCCAGCAGCGAGAGCTCGTCCGCTGCTTATCGATAGCGCAACGGCCACACCGACCACCCCACCGACCCCAACGGCCTCGCCACCGACCGCTATTCGCCATTGATAGCCGCTCCACCGTGTCCGCGATCGGGTCGCTACGACACCAACATTCCTTGCCTTTATAAGTCTCCCCGAGGCCATATGCGAGACCACACCTCCTCCCGACCCTCACAATCAACTCCCCAAGGCTTCAATCGAGCTCGGGAGAGCCTTCTTCCTCACTTTCGGCCGAAACCACTGCCGCCACCGTTCGAATGAGTCCGACACCTCCAGATCCTCCCTTCCCATGTTTTTCTCCCCAGTAGGTTCTACCAGATTCCATAGTTCCACTCCCCCTCTCAATTTCACCCAGGGTCGCTCTCAGGCGAAAGCCCCATTTCGCCTCCGCCGGAGATCTTCGGGAATCCTCATCGCCGGCGAGATAGGGCTCCCCGCCAACCGTGCAGGCCACCGGTGGGACTTCCTCGGCCTCCTGGACTCAACGGTGGGCTCGGCTCGCCGTGGGGCGCCGTCGTTCGCCGGCACCGGTCGCCGGAGCCCTCCCCCTGTTCTGCCGGGGAGGAAAGGCTGGCTTGGACCAGTCAAACCTTACTGGTGGGTCCCTGGGACCCACTGTCAGTGACTTGGCCATGCCGGAGCGGTTTTAAGTGAAGGCACACTCTCAGAAGTATGTTTGCTTCATAGAAAAGCGTATTTCAATCCGAACCGTTTTCTTTTTAAGTTTAGTATAAAAACAGAATTTTGACCCAACTTTGACTAGCTCTAACTTTTTAACCACAACTCCAAATGATTTGATTCTTTTTCTGTTATTCTTCAGTTTTCATCTAGTTTATTTTAGTATTTATTTCAAAAATTTCCAACCAACTTTTTTATACTGTTTCAAGTTTACGTGGTAATTTCAATATTTTGAAAATAGGAAAATGGAGGGAAGATGAAATTTTCAAAGTTTTGGAGTGAATCCAATCCTTCTGCATGCTTAAGGCAAGCATCTTGAACACTTGATATGGTGAATGCATGGTTAACTATTTGCAAGAATAATTGAATCATGAATATGTTGAATTCAAATAAAATTTGCATATTGCTAGTTATACATGCATGCTCCCTTGATAATATTTTATCTTCATTTAAATATGAATTATAAGTGAGTATGGTTATCTTCACATGTCACATATGCCTATGTTGGTCCGGACTAATCTGCAGGAAAGAATCAGTGACGAGAAAAGTGACCGTGAGACTGAAATCTCGTTGTGACGAGAATGATCAGTGAAGGCATGTTGGGACATGCCAGGTGGTGACCATGTTGGGTACTACCAAGGAAATACGTTATGCTAACCACCATAGGAAAACCTAAACCTCCTGAGTCGACCATAGATCGAGTCTTGTTCCGGTAACCCCCATACTTGACTCGTGCTGCCACTTGACCCTACCACAAGTAGGGTATGGTTTAGTAAGTTGTTAAGCCCTTTCCTTGCACACACTATTCAGAGAGGCCATGGTGAAAGATACCAGAGGCCTCTGGTAGGCATGTCACCTGGTTAGGGGGCATGGATGTATCCGGCTGGGCCGAGAGGGGGGCACCCCTTGTAATCTGCGCGTTATAAATTGTGATCCCATGCTATTCGAGACAATGGTCTCCTCGTCTTAGAGTTTTTCTGGAATGATACCTTGGGTGATTCCGGGCATCAGAACGGCTAAGCTGGTGTGTGCTGGTCAGGTGTGTTTTCATCCCAAAGACCGTAATGGGAATTAGTCAGCATCTCGGTGTTGACTTAAGAAATCCTTTACTTGTGGGTAAAGAGTACACCCTCTGCAGAGCTTTAAAACCTATTCGAATAGCCGTGTCCGCAGTTAAGGACTACAGTCTGGGTTGGTCAAGTGTCGGTCTTAGTGTCGGTCTTCGGAGGAAATAATTAAAATTGAGCATGATTCATTTTTGCAGGATGATTATTGTCACTACTTATGCTATCTCTTGGGATGGTTATGCCACCTGGATACTCATTTCTATTTTTTTGGGTATCTCTTGGGATGGTTATGCCACCTGGATACTCATTTCTATTTTTTTGAGTATCTCTTGGGATGGTTATGCCACCTGAGTACTCATTTCTTTTCAAGACCTCTCGAGGCGTCGCATTCAGACACCCGTTTGGCATTTCTTTTCAAGACCTCTCGAGGCATCGCATTGAGACACCTGTTTGGCATTTCTTTTCAAGACCTCTCGAGGTGTCGCATTCAGACACCCGTTTGGCATATTTTCTTGGAATTTTTGGGCGGTCTAACGCCCGATGTTCTATTTTATTTTCTTGGAATTTTCGGGCGGTCTAACGCCCGATGTTTCATTCTATTTTCTTGGTTTATTTACTAGAGTGATATACTTAGCCATCTACACCATATCGATATTTATCAGGCCATGCTTTAATATCAGTCAGCATATGCATATAATTTAGTTCATCATGATCATATGTTCTCTATTGCATTCGGTATATCTTTTGTCCATGATGTTTGCGAGTACATTCAAACGTACTCACTGGCTTGTCCCTGGCTATCGTCTTGGCCAGATCATGATTAGGAGAAGAGCACTACGAAGGCACACCCCGCAACCTAGGAATCGGAGATAAAAACCACGCGGGATAGGAGTTATCCAGGTCAGCTGTTCCTATGGAAATGGAGCCCCACCAGAGATGGAGATCCGCTACCCGCTTCCGCCATCTGCAGTTAGAAACCATTGTTGTATCATTAGACCTATATGGTCTTGTACTCAAATTCTTGTAATTGCTTGGAATTCTGTATCAAGGAAGTGTCCACCAGCAAACAGTAATCCTGGGGCTGGTGACGACACGAGGGGTTAATTTCTGGGATATTGTGTCCCGGAGGTCCGGCCCCGACAGCCTTGGTATCAGAGCCCAGGCTGACCATTTCCTAATCCTATCTTAGCCTGGTCGCTATCCCTAGGTTTCCACACCGTCCAAATCTTTCCTGTTCATAGCCAAGCCCATTCCATCCGGTAAGCCTGCACAGTGGCCAGCCGACATCATTTGATTGTCGGTGCCCAACCTAGCAGCCCTTCCCATAGGCCGTGTGCCTGTGGCCGACACCTAAGTTGTCCCATCCACAAGCGTGCGATGGAAGACTCCACTGACCTATAAAGGAAGCCTTGCCTCAACCCAGCACGCCACAGTTTTCCCTCTCAGTTCGATATCCAATCACCAGGATGCCTGGTCCCATCGTTCGCAACGAGACCACCGCAGCCGAGCTTGGAGACTTTGTAGTCATCCTCGCCAATCTCACCTGCCGAGCTTTTGGCATAGAAGAGCCCGCGGAGTATGTTGTGTACCAAGAGCACACGAGTGATGTCATCCACCACTTCTGGGCCATGGTGCACATCTACGGGAGGGGCACCCCATCAGAACGCCCCTACCGGTTCACCCGGAGGACGACCTCCGACGAGCCCCAAGCCATCCAACTTGAAGCCCGAGAGGCTGTAGTTAATCTCCGGCATTTGTCGCCGAGGGTTAACATCCGTCCTTTCTACTACTACCCTAGTAGTGAAGGCTATGGTAGCCCGACCCAAGTTGCCAACGGAGACCATGAGACGGATTCTGCTCTAGTGCATCTGGTGCGCTACCTGAGAGCGCAAGAGGCACTATTCGATCAGGTCACCCTTTATCTGATTGCCACCCGCAGGATGCTCGCTCTCCTGACCCTGGTGAGAAGTGAAGCTGCACCCGCCACCGACACCCCAATAGTGCAGCTTGGGAGGCCAGTTGAGCCCCCAAGGTCTGCTCCTGTTATCCACCCGGGCAATGCCTTCGCCTTCCCAGGGGAACTCCATCGTCTCTTGGAGACCTACTCCAACGGGACAGTGACCTCGACACCACGCGAGGGGCATCATCGCTACCCCAACCCTGTAGCTCCCCACCCTACCCCGACCAGCTCCGACACTAAAGCACACGGAGAAGCCTCGACATCTGCAAGGCGCGCCCGGCTAGATGTCAACGAGGTGGACTGAGTCCACCATAATCGTTGTAGAGCCTTTGTAGCCCAGTTGCCCTGTATTTTCGTAGTAGCAGTTGTATGGCGTGGTAAGTTTGTAAATTACTTGTGTGCATTGTCTTAATAGTAGTATGTGTGATCTAGCGTAAATTGTTGGCGTGTGGTGGCAAAGTAAATTCCAGACGTGACTGCCGAACCCCTAACTGACATGCACAGTAATACGTCACATTCCTTTTGGGAAGTGAGGTATGAGATTTTGACTCAGACAACCACATGTCGGAGCGGATACACAAGTCATACTGGCGCCGACTCATGTTTCCTAACCCAGGTACCTTATAAGCGGTCGTATCCCACTCTACACTAGCAACCATCAACCTTGAGCACCGCATCCATCACTCCATGTTTCACTCCGGAGCCTACCTAAGAACCCCAGATGCAAGCCCTGGTAGTTTTGTTAAGGTTTTGTGGGATTTTACCCGCAATACTCTTGGTTCCATCCACCCACCCCAGTATGAGTTGTACAAGATGAGGATCACCTCTGATTCCTCAAAATACTTGGCAGTTGTGCAAATCCCACCAGCGGATTTAAACCAAGGCCCTTCATATGTTGTCTTCATCGGGAGATCCAAGCCAACCTCAGGCATGGCCATTGAGGCTGCTGCTTATGAAGCAGTTACCCGTCTTCGATTTGCGGTACCCTGTGACAGCGAAAGGGAATACTGCTATTTTCCGAGCTGCGCAGCCTTTGGAGCAGATGCTACGTTCCGCTGTGAACGTATAGAAAGAGATCCAGCTTTGACCTATCTCATTCAGTATGTGATGGCCCAGGAGCATTTCACCCAGCAACTAATGGATTATCTCCATTATCTTGCTGTCCTGAATCCCCAGATTGCCATTGGCGGACCACCTCTGCCTACTCAGGAAGGACATGTTCTTCGTCTGCTTCCTCCACTTCCTCCAGAAGAAGAAGAAGAATGTGCTCCAGCACCAGGAACTTTTCTGCAAGACCCCGTAGATCCTACCTTCGAACCGTAGACGGTCATGAGTATGGTTGTTACTGTGTCTAGCACCTGTTTTACAAGATGCAATCTTTGCGATGTATTTTAGGACACATATCATGAATGCAATAATACGATTGCAGTTTGTCTACGAATATTTGATTGTGGTGATCTGCATTTAATTCATCCGCCTTAAGGGTGAAATCTTCTTAAGAGCCCTTGCCACAATTTTTTCCCCAACATAGGTTTAATTCGCGTGCCGCCACGTTGTCCGGTTTACAGTCACACTAACTCTACCACATGCACTAAGTGCAGAAACCACACACACACACACACACTTAGCATCTAATTAATCGTCTCGCTCACTGGATCACTCTCACCACACCACAGTTTTTCCAAAGAAAAACTCGTGGGTTTTTATTTCTACGGAGCCTGCTGCAAAATGCACTAACACTCACTCGTATCGACACTGATGCCTAATCCCCATGATCACCGCCGCCTCGGAGAGCCACCACTCGAGCAGCGGCGTCACGGCGATCATTGAGGATCATTGCACACAGCAGCAGCGAGAAGCCAACCAACGCTGCCAGCAAACCAGCCAGGAGGATTGTGATCAGCTCCGGAACCACGTCCTCGATTAATGCCTCGTCTTGAGCTCCTGCAACTAGAAGGAGAAGAAGAAGGAGAAGTGAGGTGAGATGTGAGGTAGAAGGAAGAAAAAACCGTGGTTGTTTTTATAGCTCGAGCTCGATGCACGGTAAGCGAAGTCCACCAGTGCTGCTCGTCGCTCGATCGCTAGTGTTCGGAGGCGAATCCGCGAGTAGTGCCGATAGGGTATTAGCCCACGAGGTGAGTGCACGCTGCGCCGGGGACAAGCACGTCACGCACTACCGCGGTACGGCCCTAGATGCCCTACGCGCTAAACGCCGCGGGTGGAGAAAGTGCGGGAGAGCACGCGAGAGAGAGAGAGGAGAAAGGAGAGCCAGAGGAAGAAGAAGAGACTGACAGTGGGCCCTGGACCCACCTGTCAGCTGGAGAGAAAACTGTACACTGGAGTACGGCAAGCGAAATTTGGAATCAGAAATTATACTTTTTCCAAATTTGTCGTACAGTAAAACCACAGCACCAGTACCTCACTATAGTTGCACCAATTACCAGTAGCCCCACATCAACTGTGCCTAATTAGGTTATTTAAATAATTAGTTCAAAAAAAAATCTCCTCGAAAAGGTGGGCTTAATTCTGATGACCACCTTAGTAAATCTCGAGGACGAGATTTTCTTAAGAGGGGTAGGGTTTGTAACACCCCAAAAATTTAACCATATTTTTATTAAGTAAAATTTGGCCAGATATAATTTTTTGATTTATATTAGGTTCTTTAATAAAGTCAGAGTCTTTTCTGTTTTCCAAAATTCTTCCCTCCATATAATTTTTTATGTAAAATATTGTGGGCTTTGGTAGCTTTCTTAAATCATTTCTTTTATACTTTAAATAATAGTAGGAAATATTTTCATAATAAAATTTGCCCAAAATAATCCTTTTTAATAGCATTTTTAATACCTGAAAATGCTTCTGTTGCACTACAACTATTTCAAATAATTCTTTTAAAATTCCACAAAACTTATGAGGGGTCATGAGATGCCTATAGATCGCTTTTATGCAAAAACCCAACTTGGTCCTTTGAAAATTTTGAGCAAAACATCCTCTTTTCAATTCTGTCCCATTCCTAGGTTATAACTGCAACCCTAATTTTCCTTCATCAAACAATTCTGAAATTTCTCCACCTTATAGTCCTTACTAAGAAACCCTTAAGTCCAGAAGATCAGCTCCAATTACCTCTTTTTAGTTCACCAAATAATTCCCTGTAGTTTCTGTCCAGAACTGAAATCCAACAAAACTTGCACTTGCAAGTTTCTCCTCTGATCCATCCAACTCCACCATCCCATCTATAATGCAATGAAGCATGATCCTGCCAATTTTCATAGCCAACAAAGATTCCTAGATAGCCATAGCATTTCATCAAGCACCTCATGTGCATGGCAGAAACTTACAAGCTCATAACTTTGCACTAGACACTTGATCATTTTGCCAAAATAACTTGTCCATCATCCTTGCCACCTGATACGTCTCCAACGTATCTATAATTTTTTATTGTTCCATGCTATTATAGTATCAATCTTGGATGGTTTATATACATTTACAAGCAATTATATATCATTTTTTGGGACTAACCTATTAACTTAGTGCCCAGTGCCAGTTGCTGTTTTTGCCTGTTTTTTGGTTTTTCAGAATATCAGTACCAAACGAAGTCCAAATGCCACAAAACTTTTTGGAGATTTTTTCTAGACATAAGAGACACTAGAAGCTTTGAGAGAGGGCCAGAAGACAGAGGAGGTGGCCACGAGCCACCCGGGCGCGCCCTGGTGCCTCGTGGGCCCACCTCTGCTCCATTTGACCTAATTCCACCTCTATGAATTCTATAAAATTGGGACACCAACAGAGGAGTCCACAAAATAATTTTTCCGCTGCCGCAAGTTCCTGTTCTCGAGAGATCCCATCTGGAGGCCTTTTCCGGCACTCCGCCGGAGGGGGATTCGATCACGGAGCGGCTCTCCATCAACCTTGCTGCCCTTCCGATGATGTGTGAGTAGTTTACCATAGACATTCGGGTCCATAGTTAGTAGCTAGATGGCTTCTTCTCTCTTTTTGATCTTCAATACAATGTTCTCCTTGATGTTCTTTGAGTTCTATCCGATGTAATCACTTTTTGCGGTGTGTTTGTTGGGATCCGATGAATTGTGAGTTTATGGTCAGATTATCCATGAATATTATTTGAGTTTTCTCTGAACTCTTTTATGCATGATTGTTATAGCTTCATATTTCTCTCCGATCTATTTCTTTGGTTTGGCCAACTAGATTGATTTATCTTGCAATGGGAGAGGTGCTTTGTAATGGGTTCGATCTTGGGGTGCTCAATCCCAGTGACAGAAAGGGACATGACACGTATGTATCATTGCTATTAAGGGTAAAAAGATGGGGTTTATCCATGCGTGAGTTTACTTTGTCTACATCATGTCATCTTGCTTAAGGCGTTACTCCGTTCTTTATGAACTTAATACTCTAGATGCATGCTGGATAGCGGTCGATGTGTGGAGTAATAATAGTAGATGCAGAATCGTTTTCGTCCACTTGTCTCGGACGTGATGGCTATACATGATCATTGCCTTGGATATCGTCATGATTATTTGCTTTTCTATCAATTGCCCAACAGTAATTTGTTTACCCACCGTATGCTATTTTCAAGAGAGAAGCCTCTAGTGAAAACTATGCCCCCCGGGTCTACTTTTATCATATATTAAAAATCCCAAAAATACATTGCTGCAATTTTACTTTATTTATTTTATTTTGTATTTTTCTTTGATCTATCTATCTATCACCATACAATTTAATCTTGGAATTAACCGCCAAGGGATTGACAACCCCTTGTTCGTGTTGGGTGCGAGGATTTGTTATTTTGTGTGTAGGTGCTGCTAACGAGTTGTTGCGTGATTCTCCTACTGGATTGATAACCTTGGTTTCATAACTGAGGGAAATAATTATCTCTACTGTACTACATCATCCCCTCCTCTTCGGGGAAATCCCAACGCAGCTCACAAGTAGGAGGAAGAATTTCTGGCGCCGTTGCCGGGGAGACATCATCAACATCTATCAAGTACCTACGGATAAATTTCATCTCCTTGCATTTATTTTATTTGCCTTTGCCTCTCATTTTCACCTCCCCCACTTCTATATTTTTTTCACAAAAATACAAAAATATTTTTCGTTTGCCTTTTTCTTGTTTGCTTCTTTACTTGATTGTTATCTTGATTGCGTAGCCACGATGTCTCAAGAAAATACAAAATTATGTGATTTTTCCAATACTAATAATAATGATTTTATTAGTACTCCGATTGCTCCTCCCGCTGCTAGTGCGGAGATTTGTGATATTAATGCCGCTTTGCTAAATCTTGTTATGAAAGAACAATTTTCTGGTAGTCTTAATGAAGATGCTGCATCCCATCTTAACACTTTCGTAGAATTGTGTGATATGCAAAAGAAAAAAGATGTGGATAATTATATTGTGAAATTAAAATTATTCCCGTTCTCATTGCGGGGCCGTGAAAAATTTGGTTTTCATCTTTACCACAAAATAGTATCGATTCTTGGTATAGGTGTAAAGATGCTTTTATTACCAAGTATTTTCCTCCCATGAAAATTATTTCCCTTAGAAATCAAATCATGAATTTCAAGGAACTTGATCAGGAACATGTTGCCCAATCGTGGGAAAGGATGAAATTAATGATAAGAAATTGCCCTACTCATGGTTTAAATTTGTGGATGATCATACAATTTTTTTATGCGGGATTAAATTTTGTTTCTAGAAATCTTTTAGATTCCGCTGCGGGTGGTACTTTTATGGAGATTACATTGGGATAAGCTACTAAATTGCTTGATAATATTATGGCAAATTATTCACAATGGCATACTGAAAGAGATCCTACTAGTAAAAAGGTAAATTATGTTGAAGAAATTAGTACTTTGAGTGATAAAGTTGATGCGCTTATGAAATTGGTTGCTAGCAAAAATACTCATATTGATCCTAATGATGTTCCTTTATCCACCTTGATTGAACAAAATATTGATCCCGTGGATGTGAATTTTGTCTCGCGAAACAATTTTAATAGTAATGCTTATAGAGGTAATTTTAATCCTAGGCCGTTTCCTGGAAATTCCTCTAATAATTATGGCAATTCCTGTGGTAATTCTTCTCATAATAATAATAGGATGCCCTCTGATCTTGAAAGTAATATTAAAGAATTTATTAATGCTCAAAAAGTTTTCAACACTACGATAGAAGAAAAATTGAGTAAACTTGATGATATCTCTAGGAGCATTGATCGAATTATTCATGATGTGGAAAATCTTAAGAATAAAATTTTGCCACCCAAAATTGATATGAATTAATCAATTAAAGATTTATATGTCTCCATGGATGAGACTAAGAAAAGAACCGCTATGCTAAAAGCTAAACGAGAATTTTTAGAAAAAGCGATTCCTCCCGGTTTCTATCGTAGTAATGATGAGGATATTAAAATGATTGGTGTTTCATCTATTGATTCCTTGTTTAGCAATATAAAACTTGATGAAAGGGGGATTGAAGAAGAGTCAACTTTAGCTAGAAGGAATCCCCATAATTCGAAGGGTGAAAATCTTGATAAAAAATCAATAAAAGTGGGTTTGGAGAGGTAAAAACTTTAACTAGCGATGTGCCCACTCTCTTGGATTACAAAGACTTTAATTATGATAATTGTTCTTTGATTGAGTGTATTTCTTTTTTACAATCCATGCTAAATTCACCCAACGCTTATGAACAAAATAAGGCTTTTACTAAACACATCGTAGAAGCAATGATGAAAGCTTTAGAAGAAAAGCTAGAACTAGAAATTTCAATTCCTAGAAAATTATATGATGAGTGGGAACCCACCATTAAAGTTAAAATTAAAAAATATGAGTGAAATGCTTTATGTGATTTGGGTGCTAGCGTTTCCACAATTCCAAAATCTCTATGTGATGTGCTAGGTTTTACCAATATA
Source organism: Elymus sibiricus (assembly GCA_039707655.1). NCBI lineage: Eukaryota > Viridiplantae > Streptophyta > Magnoliopsida > Poales > Poaceae > Elymus > Elymus sibiricus. Next base: position 113,040,049 of record CM077664.1, on the reverse strand, counting down.
GATGAATGTTCTCTTAATTTGCACTTGGTGGATTCTACTATTAAAAAGCCTTTGGGCAGAATTAATGATGTTCTTATTCTTGCAAATAGGAACTATGTGCCCATTGATTTTATTGCACTTGACATTGATTGCAATCCGTCTTGCCCCATAATACTTGGTAGACCGTTCTTACGAACCATAGGTGTCGTTATTGACATGAAAGAAGGGAATATAAAATTTCAGTTTCCACTAAAGAAAGGGATGGAACACTTCCCTAGGAAAATAATTAAAGCACCCTATGAATCCATTATGAGGGCCACTTATGGAATCAACTTGAAAGATGACAACACTTGAAACTATGCATTATGCCTAGCTAGGGGCATAAAACAATAGCGCTTGTTGGGAGGCAACCCAATGAATAAAATAAATTTTTGCTTTTTTATTTCTGTTCTTGTGTGTTTACACAATTATGCTACTGTTATGATTGTGTTTTTATATTTTAATTAGTGTTTGTGCCAAGTAATGCCTTTGGGATGATTTGGAAGATAGTATAATTGATGCTGTTTGGAAAACAGAAAGTTTTGCGTCAAGTGCTAGAATTTTATTTCTGTACTGGAGCGTCAGAAAAATCTGAAATTTTTACACAGTATTGGTATATAAATTTCCCACGTTGTCCTAATGTTTCAGAAGTTTTGGAGTTACAAAAGTATGTCTTTTAAATAGATCTCTACAGACTGTTCTGTTTTTGACAGATTCTGTTTTTGATGCATTGTTTTGCTTGTTTTGATGAAACTATGGATTGTATCGGGTTGTATAAGCCATGGAGAAGTTAGAATACAGTAGGTATAATGAAAAAATAAAATATGAATGGGTGTGCAACAGTACTTAAAGTAGTGATTTGTTGGTTATGCTAACGGATCTCACGAAGGTTTTGTTGAGTTTTGTGTGATTGAAATTTTCAATCACGATGGATGAAGGAATAAGGAGTGGCAAGAGCCTAAGCTTGGGGATGCCCTAGGCACCCCAAGGTAATATTCAAGGAAGACTCAAGTGTCTAAGCTTGGGGATGCCCCGGAAGGCATCCCCTCTTTCTTCTACCAACTATCGGTAATTTTACTCGGAGCTATATTTTTATTCGTCACATGATATGTGTTTTACTTGGATTATAGGAGTATTTGCTTTGTTTGCTTTTTAGTTTGTCACAATCATCTTTTCTGGACACACCCATTTGAGAGAGCCACACGTTTATCATGATTTATCAGAATACTCTGTGTGCTTCACTTAAATCTTTTTGAGCACGGCGGTGACTATATTTTGAAGAAATATTTGCACTCTCATGCTTCACTTATATTATTTTGAGAGTTGATAAGAATAAATTTTGAAGAAATATTCACACTCTCATGCTTCACTTATATCTTTTTGAGAGTTGATAATAGTAATGGTAATATGCACAAGATATGAATTTGGTCCCAAAGTGATGAATATTCAACAGGGATATAATAAAAACTTTCATATAGATCATTGGATATGATAAGTTTGATTCCTTGCAATAGTTTTGCGATATGGAGATGATAATATGTGAGTCATGTTAGTGAGTAATTGTGATTTAGTAAGAATATTGGTGTTAAGGTTTGTGATTCCCTATACATGCACATAAAGTCAATAGTTATGCAACGAAATTATATCCAACTTATGGTGCATTATTCGGTGTTAGTTATGTACAATGCATGTTTATGACTGTTTTCACTTTTTGGTTGGTCGCTTCTCAATCTATTTGCTAGCCTTCATTTGTACTAAGCGGGAATACTGCTTGTGCATCCAACTCCTTAAACCCAAGTTGTGCCAAATGAGTCCACCAAACCTACCTATATGCGGTATTTCCATCCCGTTCCAAGTAAATTTGCATGTACCAACTCTAATTTTCAAAATAATTTTCCATTTTGTGTGCCCGTACCGCTCATGAAGCAGCAGGGGGTGGCCACTATTTTCCATGCTAGGTGTGTTATTCTCATGATGAGTGTTTATTCACTTGTCATTGCACGAGAGAGTGGCAGGTAATAGGGATGCCCAGTCCCGAAATGATTTTTTTAATATGATGATAATAATGAATTCCTTGGAAAGTGTTGGTATGGAAGGTACCCATCGATACGGCTAGCCATGGATTGTGAAAGAATGGTGGAAAGAAAAAAAAAGTTTATTTTCTGTTTGGGAACCGCCTATAATGTGTCTAGCATGGAAGATATTGGGAATTCTAGGTCATTTTCGTTGACAGGAAAAGCATGCCTCCCAAAATAATTTTATCTCTCAAATTTAAGCCTTGAGCTCTGGCACCTGCAAATCTATGCTTCCCTCTGCGAAGGGCCTATCTATTTTACTTTTATGCAATTTTTATTTTTATTTTGAGTCTCCATCTTCTCTTACAAAAGCACCAACTAGAGAGCACTATTGTCATACTTGTGCATTGTATGTTGCTAATATTGAGTGTGTTTCATGAATGGATCAATGATTGAGCATAATGGGCTAGGGATAACTTTCTTTAGTGTTGATATTTTGAAAGGCATGGTTGCTTGTTAGTATGCTTGAGTATTTATGTCTTCATGTCAAATTATAGACTATTGCTTTGAATCATTCAAGTCCAAATGTCCATGCTACAAAAGAAAAGAGTATATGATGAATATGATAGGCAGCATTCCACATCAAAAATTCTATTTTTATCATTTACCTACTCGAGGACGAGCAGGAATTAAGCTTGGGGATGCTTGATACGTCTCCAACGTATCTATAATTTTTGATTGTTCCATGCTATTATAGTATCAATCTTGGATGTTTTATATACATTTACAAGCAATTATATATCATTTTTTTGGACTAACCTATTAACTTAGTGCCCAGTGCCAGTTGCTGTTTTTTGCCTGTTTTTGGTTTTTCGGAATATCAGTACCAAATGAAGTCCAAGTGCCACGAAACTTTTTGGAGATTTTTTCTGGACATAAGAGACACTAGAAGCTTCGGGAGAGGGCCAGAAGACAGAGGAGGTGGCCACGAGCCACCAGGGTGCACCCCAGGGGGGTGGCGCGCCCTGGTGCCTCGTGGGCCCACCTCTGCTCTGTTTGACCTAATTCCACCTCTATAAATTCTCTAAAATCGGGAAACCAACAGAGGAGTTCACGAAATACTTTTTCCTCCGCTGCAAGTTCCTGGTCTCGAGAGATCCCATCTGGAGGCCTTTTCCGGCACTCCGCCGGAGGGGGATTCGATCACGGAGGGGCTCTCCATCAACCTTGCTGCCCTTCTGATGATGCGTGAGTAGTTTACCATAGACCTTCGGGTCCATAGTTAGTAGCTATATGGCTTCTTCTCTCTTTTTGATCTTCAATACAATGTTCTCCTCAATGTTCTTGGAGTTCTATCCGATGTAATCACTTTTTGCGGTGTGTTTGTTGGGATCCGATGAATTGTGAGTTTATGATCAGATTATCTATGAATATTATTTGAGTTTTCTCTGAACTCTTTTATGCATGATTGTTATAGCTTCGTATTTCTCTCCGATCTATTGATTTGGTTTGGCCAACTAGATTGATTTATCTTGCAATGGGAGAGGTGCTTTGTAATGGGTTCGATATTGCGGTGCTCAATCCTAGTGATAGAAAGGGACATGACACGTATGTATCATTGCTATTAAGGGTAAAAAGATGGGGTTTATTCATGCGTGAGTTTACTCTATCTACATCATGTCATCTTGCTTAAGGCGTTACTCCGTTCTTTATGAACTTAATACTCTAGATGCATGCTGGATAGCGGTCGATGTGTGGAGTAATAGTAGTAGATGCAGAATCGTTTCGGTCTACTTGTCTCGGACATGATGCCTATATACATGATCATTTCCTTGGATATCATCATGATTATTTTCTTTTCTATCAATTGCCCAACAGTAATTTGTTTACCCACCGTATGCTATTTTCAAGAGAGAAGCCTCTAGTGAAAACTATGGTCCCCGGGTCTACTTTTATCATATATTAAAAATCCCAAAAATACCTTGCTGTAGTTTTACTTTATTTATTTTATTTTTGTATTTTTGTTTGTTCTATCTATCTATCACCATACAATTTAATCTTGCAATTAACCGCCAAGGGATTGACAACCCCTTGTTCGCGTTGGGTGTGAGGATTTGTTATTTTGTGTGCAGGTGCTGCTAACGAGTTGTTGCGTGATTCTCCTACTGGATTGATAACCTTGGTTTCATAACTGAGGGAAATACTTATCTCTACTGTACTGCATCATCCCCTCCTCTTCGGGGAAATCCCAACGCAACTCACAAGTAGCACCACCTTACTGACCATCACCCTACCAAAACTCAACTCCAGTGGAGCAACGTAGCCCACCATGGCATTTCGTCAAACGCTCTGCGTGCATGCACAGAGCATGACCAGAGTACCCACATTGCAGCCACTGGCATCGAGCTACTGCCACGCTCCTGCTGCTGCGCTTGCTCACCCTAGCCCCCATCCGGATTGCCCCGTCCACCCTGAGCCCCGCCGACACCTCCCCACGTCCGCTAGCGCCGGCCACCGCCGTCCACGACGACCAAAACCGCCGCCCGATGAACCCAGCTCTGCCACATCTCTGTCAGAGCCGTCTCGCCTTAATTGCCAGCAGCTAGAGCTCGTCCACTGCCTATCGACAGTGCAACGGCCACACCGACCACCCCACCGACCCGAATGGCCTCGCCACCGACCGCTATTCGCCATTGATGGCCGCGCCACCGTGTCCGCGATCAGGAAGCGACGGCACCGACGTTCCTCGCCTTTATAAGTCTCCCCGAGGCCATATGCGACACCACACCTCCTCCCGACCCTCACAATGAACTCCCCGAGGCTTCAATCGAGCTCGGGAGAGCCTTCTTCCTCACTTCCGGCCGAAACCACCGCCGCCACTGTTCGGATGAGTCCGACACCTCCAGAGCCTCCCCTCCCTCATTTTTCTCCCCAGTAGCTTCTACCAGATTCCGTAGTTCCACTCCCCCTCTCAATTTCGCCCAGGGTCGCTCTCAGGCGAAAGCCCCATTTCGCCTCCGCCGAAGATCTTCGGGAATCCTCGTCGCCGGCGAGATAGGGCTCCCTGCCGGTCGTGCAAGCCACCGGTGGGACCGTCTCGGCCTCCTGGACTCAACGGTGGGCTCGACTTGGCGTGGGGCGTCGTCGTTCGCCGGCACTGGTCGCCGGAGCCCTCCCCTTGTTCTACCGAGGAAGAACGGCGGGCTTGGACCAGTCAAACCTGACTGGTGGGTCCTTGGGACCCACTGTCAGTGACTTGGCCACACCGGAGCAGTTTTAAGTGAAGGCGAACTCTCAGAAGTACGTTTGCTTCATTGAAAAGCGTATTTCAATCCGAACCGTTTTCTTTTTAAGTTTAGTATAAAAACAGAATTTTGACCCAACTTTGACTAGCTCTAACTTTTTAACCACAACTCCAAATGATTTGATTCTTTTTCTGTTATTATTCATTTTTCATCTAGTTTATTTTAGTATTTATTTCAAAAATTCCCAAACAAATTTTTTGTACTGTTTCAAGTTTATGTGGTAATTTCAATATTTTGAAAATAGGAAAATGGAGGGAAGATGAAATTTTCAAAGTTTTGGAGTGAACCCAATCCTTCTGCATGCTTAAGGCAAGCATCTTGAACACTTGATATGGTGAATGCATGGTTAATTGTTTGCAAGAATATTTGAATCATGAATATGTTGAATTCAAATAAAATTTGCATATTGCTAGTTATACATGCATGATCCCTTGATAATATTTTATCTTCATTTAAATATGAATTATGAGTGAATAAGGTTATCTTCATATGTCACATATGCCTATGTTGGTCTGGACTAATCTGCAGGAAAGAATTAGTCACAAGAAAAGTGACCGTGAGACTGAAATCTCGTTGTGACGAGAATGATCAGTGAAGGCATGTTGGGACATGCCAGGTGGTGACCCTGTTGGGTACTACCAAGGAAATACGTTGTGCTAACCACTACATGAAAACCTAAACCTCCTGAGTCGACCATAGATCGAGTCTTGTTCCAGTAACCCCCATACTTAACTCGTGCTGCCACTTGTCCCTGCCACAGGTAGGGTATGGTTTAGTAAGTTGTTAACCCCTTTCCTTGCACACACTGTTCAGAGAGGCCATGGTGAAAGATACCAGAGGCCTCTGGTAGGCATGTCACCTGGTCAGGGGGCATGGGTGTATCCAGCTGGGCCAAGAGGGGGGCACCCCTTGTAATCCGCGCGTTATAAATTGTGATCCCATGCTATTCGAGACGATGGTCTCCCCGTCTTAGAGTTTTTCTAGAATGATACCTTGGGTTATTCCGGGCATTAGAATAGTTAAGCTGGTGTTTGCTGGTCAGGTGTGTTTTCATACCAAAGACCGTAATGGGAATTAGTCAGCGTCTCGGTGTTGACTAAAGAAATCCTTTACTTGTGGGTAAAGAGTACACCCTCTGCAGAGCTTTAAAACCTATTCGAATAGCCGTGTCCGCGGTTAAGGACTACAGTCTGGGTTGGTCAAGTGTCGATCTTAGTGTCGGTCTTCGAAGGAAATAATTAAAATTGAGCATGATTCATTTTTGCAGGATGATTATTGTCATTACTGATGCTATCATGAATATTATTGTTAACATGAATATTATTGTGGACTAACCTTTTTCTCTTATGTGCAACCTTGAGTATCTCTTGGGATGGTTATGCCACCTGGGTTCTCATTTCTATTTTTCTGGGTGTCTCTTGGGATGGTTATGCCACCTGAATACTCATTTCTATTTTTCTGAGTATCTCTTGGGATGGTTATGCCATCTGATTACTCATTTCTTTTTAAGACCTCTCAAGGCATCGCATTCAGACACCCATTTGGCATTTCTTTTCAAGACCTCTCGAGGCGTCAAATTCAGACACCCATTTGGCATATTTTCTTGGAATTTTCAGGCGGTCTAACGCCCGATGTTCTATTTTATTTTCTTGGAATTTTTGGGCGGTCTATCGCCCGATGTTTCATTCTATTTTCTTGGTTTTATTTACTAGAGTGATATAGTTAGCCATCTACACCGTATTGATATTTTTCAGGCCATGCTTTAATATCAATCAGCATATGCATATAATTTAGTTCATCATGATCATATGTTCTCGGTTGCATTCGGTATATCTTTTGTCCATGATGTTTGCGAGTACATTCAAACGTACTCCCTGGCTTGTCCCTGGCTATCGTCTTGGCCAGATCATGATTAGGAGAAGAGCACTATGAAGGCACACCCCGCAACCTAGGAATCAGAGATAGCAGCCACGCGGGATAGGAGTTATCCAGGTCAGCTGTTCCTGTAAAAATGGAGCCCCACCAGAGATGGAGATCCGCTACCCGCTTCCGCCATCCGTTGTTAGAAATCATTGTTGTATCATTAAACCTATATGGTCTTGTACTTCAATTCTTGTAATTGCTTGGAATTCTGTATCAAGGAAGTGTCCACCAGCAAATAGTAATCCTGGAGCTGGTGACGACACGAGGGGTTAATTTCTGGGATATTGTGTCCCGAAGATCCGACCCCGACTACCAGTCAACTGGTCAACTGCTGACCCGCTGACTCAGCTGCCTGGCCCACTGTCAACCCCTCAATGCACTGTTGGGTGCACTGCACCGGGTGCACCCAGCCTTTTCTGTGCATTTTTTGAATTAAGTAATTCTAGGATTTTTAGCAAATGTTTAAAACTTCGGAAATTCGTAGAAATTCAACCGTAGCTCGGATGAAAAAGTTTTCTATATGAAGGTTGATCAGAAAAATCCAACGAATCCGAATATGTCATCTGCATTCATGTTAGAATCCTCTAAGTAGGTGAACCTGGAACTTTTGGCCTGTTTCTGACCGGTGAATAGTGCATGACTACCGGATAATAATTCCAATTTAAATCCTAAATTAGCTAAAATTGTTAGAATGCATTAGTTCACCCATGCAATGCATTTTTGCCATGTCATGCTCTGTGAATGCATTTTCATGCTTTGTATTTATTTGTTTCCTCCCCCTCTTCTCTCCGGTAGACCCCGAGACCGACGTGGCCCCTGAGTACGACTACGTCGCAGACGCCTAGCCTCTTTCAGCAGCGCTTCCAGGCAAGCAAAACCCCCTTGATCATTCCTATATCGCCCAATTCTTTCTCTCCCGTGCTTGCATTAGAATTTGCTACTATTGTCCGAAAGCTCCTATTTTGATGCATAGCCCATTTTTGTAACCGCTGTTGATACCTTACCTGCTATCCTAAATGCTTAGTATAGGTTGGTTAGTGATCCATCAGTGGCCCTGCACCGTTGTCCGTGTTGCCATGCTTTGCTTCTGGATACTCGATCAGTGTGGTCGACGTGCAGAGACCGACACATCACCGCACACCCCCTTATTTGTATGACTCTGCAGAGCTACTATCGAGTGCCGAGAGTGATACCTCCTACCTCACTCCTGATGATATCTCTGTAGTGTACCTATTCGGTTGTGGGTTACCGAGGGTGATTCCTCTTTCACCACCTCCGATGATGCCTCTGTCGTGCAGCCCCTCAAGTGTGAACCCATCGAGGGTGATTCCTCCAAGTGCACCTTGACGGTTACATCGAGTGGGAATCCATTGAGGGTGATTCCTCGGATTTCCCCTTGGTGTTACGGACACACTGTTACATTTCACTGTTGCCCCCTTTTTCTGTTACTGCGGGAATGAAGGGACAGGCGGTACCACCCCGGTAGAGGTGGACCTGAGTTCCCGACAGTCTTTGGATAAGCCGGGTTGACCAGGAGGGTACCCGTGAGATAATTACGCGGCACGGCCGGGCAGGCAGAGACCGCCCAGGAGTGGGATGGGCCTGGCCCTTGCCGTAAGTCCGTGAGATGGGGCGACAGGAGCACTGATTGTCACCGCAAGTTTCCAACACACTAATGGGTTTGGATATGTGATCTGAGTAGGCCTCTGGCCTTTTCATACTAACCACCATGTGGGATAAGTATGGGCACTCGGTATCGTACGATTCTCCCGAAAGCTCTGTCAGACGTCCAGTGCAGCACTGCGGCACGGCTGGGCCGGCGCCATCCAGGACAAAGGTGGTGCCTAGATTTTCCCGGCGTGCAATGACCTGGAGTACTTTGGACGATTGGCCCATGACCCCTTCGCACTTAGGATGTAGACCGGCGGGGACCTTTCTGCGGAGCCTAGGTAGGACTACTGCATGTCGATCAGCCGAGGCCGGGCATGACCCGGAAAAGTGTGTCTGGCCAGAGTTAATCGAGCGTGTTGGGTAAGTTGGTGCACCCCTGCATGGAAGTTATCTATTCGAATAGCCGTGTCCATGTTAACAGGATGCTCGGAGTTGTATCCCGATCTACTACAACTTGAACTGGATATTTGTGATACTTGACTGATACGATGGCTCCGAGATCACTTTCTCACAGGGAGTCGAGGAAGGATCTATGGGCGTTACTAATATATATTTGTTACTACATGTTATGTTATTCTACTCTCTTCTGTTGCTGCAAGACGCTGCAAGATGCTAGTCTTCGATAGGCTAGGCCTTTCCCTCTATTCTGGCATTTCTGCAGTATAGTCCACAGATACAGCCCCTTCCCTTTGATACCGATGCATACTTAGCATAGTTCTGATGTAAGTCTTGCGAGTACTTTGGATGAGTACTCACGGTTGCTTTGCTACCTTTTTCCCCCTACCCGATAGCTGCAATCAGATGACGGAGCCCCGGAGTCAGCTGGTCCCGCCAGTGACTACTACTACCCCGACGGAGCCTACTACTACGTGGAGACCGACGATCAGGAGTAGTTCGGAGGCTCCCAGGTAGGAGGCTTGCGCCTTTTGGATCTAGATGTCGTTGTTTTGCTCAGCCTTCTTAAGGCAAACTTGTCTAATTATGTCTGTACTTAGATATTGTTGCGTCCGCTGACTTATGTATTCGAGCCTTCGTGGCCTGGCTTGTAATAGAAAGATGTATGCTTTAATTTGTGTCTAGAGTTGTGTTGTGATATCTTCCCGTGAGTCTCTGGTGTTGATCATGCATGTTGCGTGTATGATTAGTGCACAGTCGAGTCGGGGGCGTCACACGGGAGCAGACCTACCCCCTTAATACAAGCGCGGGCGGTTACCATCCAACCCGGCGTGCGCCACTCAATTGCTGACGTCTGAGAGCTTTCGGAAGAATCGTATGACGCTGAGTGCCCATACTTATTCCCGCGTGGTGGTCAGTGCGAAAAGGCCAGAGGCCTACTCAGATCATATATCCAAACCCTTTAGTGTGTTGGGAGCTTGCGGTAATGATCAGTGATCCTGTCGCCCCGTCTCGCAGACTTACGGCAAGGACCAGGCCCATCCCTCTCCTGGGGCGGTCTGCCAGCCCAGCCGTGCCGCGTAATTATCTCGCGGGTACCCTCACGGTCAACCCGACTTCAACAACTCTCGCGGGTACCCCTCGGGGATGGCCCGTCTTCAACAAGGGACTGAGATAAAAGTCAAGGTATCCGTGTGTCCATAATATCAAGGGGGAAATCCGAGGAATCACCCTCGATGGATTCCATCTCGATGTATCCGTGAAGGTGAACTTGGAGGAATCACCCTTGATGGGTTCACACTTGAGGGGTTGCATGACAGAGTCATCATCGGAAGTGGTGAATGAGGAATCACCCTCTGAAATCCACAACCGATTAGCTACACTACAGAGATATCATCAGGAGTGAGGTAAGAGGTATCACCCTCGGCACTCGATATTAGCTCTGCAGAGTCGTACAACTAAGGGGGAGTGGGGTGGTGTGCTCGGTCTCAGCATGTCGATCACATGGATCGAGGCACCGGTAGTAAAGCAAGGCAACAAGGACAAGGGTGTGGGGCCATAGATGGATCACTAACTAGCCTATACTAAGCATATAGGACAACAGATAAAGTATCAACAACAGGTTACAAAATCAGGCTATGCATCAGAATAGGAGATATCAAATAACAGTAGCAAAATCTAATGCAAGCATGAGAGAGAAAGAATAGGCGATATAGGAATGATCAAGGGGGTTTTGCTTGCCTGGAAGCTCTGCTGAGAGGGGCTATACATCAGGGGCGTAGTCGTACTCGTGAGCAGCGTCAGTCTCGGAGTCTACCGGAGAGAAGAGGGGGAAGAAACAGTAAATATAAAGCAAACAAATGCATCACAAGACATGACATGGCAATATGCTGTGCTGGGGGTGACCTAATGCGGTGCTAAGCATTACAGATGGAGCGGGAAAATATCTGGGAATATTTTCCCGGCTTTAGGCAATTATCGGACAAACGATCCAGAGGGGAAGGTTCCATGTTCGCAGAGTTGGAGGCATGTGACAGGTATGTGGATGGCATATTCGGATTCGTCTTATTTTCTGATCATTTTTCATATATAAATTATTTTCATCCGAGTTACGGATTATTTTATATGAATTTTTAAAGTTTTAATCATTTTTTGAAATTTCTGGTTTTATTTTAATTTGATTTAATCCAAATTGACCAAGTCAAATTGTCTGGTCAAAAGGAGAGGGGGGTGGCCCACATGACATAGGCTATACCTAAACAAATAAATAAATACTAACTTAATTAATGGGGTCCACATGTCATCTACACATTATACTAATTAAGCAATTTAACTGACCTAACTAATCGTAGACTAATCTAACAGGGCCGGCCTCCTGGACAGAGACAGCAGCCATAGCCATAGCAGCCATGGGCGAGTAGCAGCATCAGTAGGCGAGCAGCAGCGGCAGGCACATAGCAGCAGCAGCCAGTGAGCAACAGCAGCAGAGCAAGCAGCGGCAGGGGGAGGCAGCAGCAGCAGCTACAGTAGAGCAGCAGATAGCAGTAGCCGCCGCAAGCAGCAGCAACACAGTTAGCAGCAGCAGGGGTGCGGGCACAGCGAGGAGCAGGGGCGCGGGGCGGCGCGGGCGAGGCAGGGCGCGGTCGGCGTGCGGGCTGGGCGGCAGCATGCAAGCGTAGGGCGGCCAAAGGCGCGGCCAAATGAAACAGGGCGCGCGCGAGCTCCGGCCATGGCAGCCGAAGCGCGCGGCACGCTGCGATGCGGTGATGGATTAGAGGGGGAAAAAGGGGGGAAACGGGGAGAGGAGCTCACCACGGAGCCGTTAGGCCTGCTCGGGGAAGGTCGGGGTGGACCAGAGAGGCGGTGGTGACGGAGAGACAGCGACGGCCGAACGAAGAAGACGAAGATGACGTCGGCTCGAGAGCGTCCCGGCTTGATCTGGTCCCCGGGGCAGACGAAGTTGGCCATGGCAGACCTCTTGGACGTGCTCCCGCACACCAGAGACACCGGTGGCCGCGACAATGACGGCGAGCCAGAGGTCACCGCGAGATCCTCGAGCTCGAAATCAAGCCAGAGAAGTGGGGAGACAATGGGGATCGAGGGGGCAAAGGGAGAGATGGGGGTTAGGGTTTCGATGGACGTATATATAGGTCCAGGGGGGCGACGTGGAGGGCATCCACGGCCATGGCACCCTGGATGTGCGCCACACACCTCTCTGCCTCCTGTAGCGAGGTGGGAGGAGACCCAGGTTGTGCTGGGCTGCACTATAGTTGCATAGGGCCCAGTAGCACAGTAGGATCTTGCCTTTTCTCTTTTCTATTTCTGCTTTATTTATTTCTTTTCTGTTTTGCATTTTATTTCGATAGCAAATGATTTTTGTAAAATGTGAAACTTGCCACATAAATACATTGCATTATTTGGCACTGCCACAAAAAGTTTGGGAGGGATTTGGATTTGTTTGAATTTTTCATAATTGGAAAAGCATTTTAATATGCTGATTTGGCACTGTTTTAATTGCTATAGCCCATTTAAGCAAATAAGTGATGTTGTTTTCCTTAACAAATAACTGTTATGGAATATCTGCTAAAACATGGACTATTTTGCAACCATGTTTGTGAAACTTTAAATTTCACTTGCAATTTTAATTGATTTCAGTGGTGGAATTTGAAATGAGATATGATTCCATAGTGATCAGGCATAGCAAAGCAAAGTGACTTAGCATAATCATGAAGGATCACTGTAGCATAATACATGGGGGTGTTACAACTCTCCTCCTCTAAAAGAAATTATCGTCCTGAGAATTAAGAGGTAGAAGGGAAAAGATCAGGGTATTCTTCATGAAGGCGATCCTCACATTCCCAAGTGGCTTCATCTTCAGTACGATTCGACCACTGCACTTTAAGGACCTTGATTACCTTCTGACGAGTTCGACGTTCAGCTTGATCAAGAATGCGGATCGAATGCTCTTTATAATGGAGATCATCTTGCAACTTGAGCATTTCATGATGCACTGCACGGTGTGGATCCTTGAAGCAACGACGAAGTTGCGATACATGGAAGACATCATGGATGTGAGAAAACTGCGGTGGCAATTCCAATTTATAAGCCACATATCCACGTCTGGTGAGAATGCGGAAGGGTCCAATGTAGCGAGGAGCTAACTTGCCCTTGATTCCAAAACAATGAGTGCCCTTCATAGGAGTGACACGTAGATAAGCTTGTTCACCTGGTTTATAGATCGATCCCCAGTGTTTACGGTCATAGTTGCTCTTCTGGCGGGACTGGGCTGCCTTGAGATTTTCCCGGACAATACGGACTTGCTCTTTAGCTTGTTGGATAATATCCGCACCAATGAGCGGCCGTTCCCCAGTTTTTGGCCAATTCAGAGGGGTTCGGCACTTACGTCCATATAATACCTCGAAGGGAGCCATCTTCAAGCTAGCTTGTTAGCTGTTGTTGTATGAGAATTCAGCATACGGGAGAGATTCTTCCCACTTCTTGCCAAATAAGATGACACAAGCACGTAGCATATCTTCAAGCACTTGGTTAACTCGTTCAACTTGACCTTGGTACTGGGGTGATAAGCTGTGCTCTAGGTTATATGAGTTCCCATAGCTTCTTGGAAACTTTCCCAGAACTTTGAGATGAAGAGGCTGCCACGGTCTAAACTGATCTCTTTCGGAATACCGTGGAGTGTCACAATTCTGGAGATATACAAGTCTGCTAATTGACTAGCAGTGATCGTCTCCTTGACTGGCAGCAAATGTGCAACTTTGGAAAATTGGTCGACGACGACAAGAATAGCATCGTGACCTTTTTTGATTTGGGTAAACTAGTAATGAGATCCATTTGAACGTTATCCCATTTCCATTCAGGGATAGGAAGCGGTTGTAGAAGTCTAGCAGGTTTTTGATGTTCTACTTTGACGCGACAGCAAACGTCACATTCAGCAACATATCTAGCAATGTCTTGCTTCATATTAGACCACCAGTACATCTGACGAATGTCTTGATACATCTTGGTACTACCCGAATGAATAGACAGAGGTGTGTCATGTGCTTCTTTCATAACTTTCCCTGTCATATCGTCGAACTGGGGTACCACAAGGTGATCTTTGAAAAACAAAGCTCCATCCTTATCAAGCGGGAAATCTGAGGCCTTACCAGAGGCAAGATCATGCTTAATGTAGTCAACTTCAGTGTCATTCCTCTGGGTAGTCTTGATAGATTGCTCGAGAGTTGGTTCCAAGACAAGGGTATTGAGAGAACCCTGTGGAACAATGTGGAGGTTCATTTTGCGAAGTTCCTCATAAAGAAGGGGTTGAGCTTGCTGAACCATGAGGTTGTTGTAATAAGACTTGCGGCTCAAAGCATCGGCCATAACATTAGCCTTACCAGGGGTATATGAAATACTGCAGTCATAGTCTGTAATAGCCTCCATCCATCTTTGTTGACGGAGATTCAAGGCTGGCTGAGTAAACAGATATTTCAGGCTTTGATGATCAGTGTAGATCTCACAACGATTACCGAGAAGGTAATGTCGCCACAACTTCAGTGCATATATAACTGCAGCAAGTTCGAGATCTTGAACTGGGTAGTTCTCTTCATGAGGACGCAACTGTCGGGAGGCATAAGCAATCACTTTGTGTTCTTGCATTAGGACACAGCCTAATCCTTGACGGGATGCACCACAATAAATGACGAATTCCTTGTGAGAATCTGGAGGGGCAAGCACTGGTGCAGATGTCAACTTATCTTTGAGTGTCTGGAAGCTTTCCTGGCATTTTTTTGTCCACTCAAACTTAACGCCTTTGTGAAGCAGATTGGTCAAGGGCTTGGCAATCTTGGAAAAGTTCTCGACAAAACGGCGGCAATAGCTGGCGAGTCCGAGAAAACTTCTAACTTGCTTGACATTCTTCAGAGGAGTCCAGTCAAGAATAGCCTGAACTCGCTCTGGGTTGACAGCAATACCATCCATGGAAATCACATGACCAAGATAGGTCACTTCAGATAACCAGAATTCACACTTGGAATATTTGGCATATAGCTGATGCTCTTGAAGCTTTTCTAGTACAAGACGAAGATGTTCAGCATGTTCTTCTTTATTCTTGGAATATACAAGGATATCATCCAAATAAACCACGACGAACTTGTCGAGGTATTCCATGAAGATATAATTCATCAATCGGGAGAACGTTGCTGGAGCATTGGTTAAGACGAAGGGCATGACGGTGTACTCGTATGAGCCATATCGAGTAACGAAAGTGGTCTTCGGAATATCCTCTTCACAAACTCGGATCTGGTGGTAACCCAACCTCAGATCAAGTTTAGAGAATACTGAGGAACCAGCTAGTTGATCATACAGATCGTTGATCCGAGGAAGCGGATATTTGTTCTAAATTGTTGCCTGGTTGATAGGTTGGTAATCTTGGACCAAACGATTCATACCATCCTTCTTCTTGACAAAGAGAGAAGGTGCTCCCCAAGCAGAGGAACTTGGATGAATGAATCCCTTACGAAGTGATTTGTCGATTTCCTCCTTAAGTTCAAGGAGTTCATGTGGCGGCATCTTGTATGGGCGCTTGGCAATAGGAGTGGTGCCTGGTTTCAAGTCTATGACAAATTCGACAGCTCTAGCAGGGGGTACTCCTGGAAGTTCCTCTGGGAAGACGTCTTGAAAATCACGAACAACTGGAATGTTCTCAATTCCTTCAAGAGGTGAAGCATTCAATGCATTCAGAGCATATATCTGGGCTTCAGCACTTCAAATAAGACGAGCATAGTAGTTTACTATCTCATCCGAAGGATGTAGGAGTTGGACAGTTTTAGAGGCACAATCGATTGAAGTAGTATGAGCTTTCAACCAATCCATTCCCAGAATGAGGTCAATATTGGAAGACTTCAAAATAATGGGAGAGACATGGAATTCCAACCCTTCAATTTCAGCGGTGACGTTGTGGCTAACCATGGAGGCTTGACATTGACCCGCGGGGGTGTTTACCTCTAGCGGAACGTTCAACTCCTCATATTTAATGCCATGCATGTATGCAAAAGCTTCTGATATGAATGAATGCGATGTTCCTGAATAAAATAAAACATAAGCTGGTACTGAATTAACAAGAAGAGTACCCATCATAGTAGCAGGCTGGTCTTGAGCTTCATTCAGATCAACATGATAAGCTTGACCACGACCATAAGAAGGCCTGGCATGGTTGTTGCGGGGCGGGTTGTTACCACGGCCAGCTGACGGAAGCGCAAGTTGATTCTGATCCTGAGAGCAGTCTCTAGCACGGTGACCTCGATGGCCACACTTGAAGCAGAGCCCATCATTGGGACGGGGAGCAGGAGCTCGAGGTGGTGCAGCTTGATATCTTGGCTGCCTCGGCGGTGGAGGAGGCAGACGAGGTGCAGCATAGGACGGCCTTGGAGCAGGGGCAGCTGGATGGTACATGCTATGAGGAATCCAAATCTGACGCTTCTGGGATGACGAGCTCGAAGATGAGCCAACATCACGGGTGCGCTTGATGGCATCCTTGTGCTCCTTCAGACCAGTCTCAACCTGAATGGCCTTGTTCACCAAGGTGGCGAAGTCAGCGAAGTCTTGTACAAGGAGCGCAAGCTTAATATCAGGATTGAGCCCTTCATGAAACTTCTCCTATTTGCAAGCATCAATAGCGATATCTTCTTCAGCATCGTGGATAATTCAAGAAACTCCCGCTGGTAGACTTTCACAGTCTTGCTGCCCTGAGTGAGGTTGCGGAACTCACATTTCTTCTGGTCCATGACTCCTTGAGGAATGGAGCTGGCACGAAAAGCAGCTTGAAACTCCAGCCAAGAAATGATGGTTCCAACAGGGAGGGTACACCTGTGACTGTCCCACCATTGAGCAGTGGGACCCTTCAGGAAATAGGATGCGAAAGTGACAAAGCTGGCAGGGGCAACATTAGCAGACTCCATCTCATATGTGATGTCACGGAGCCAGTCATCAGCATCAAGCGGCTGAACCGAGTTGCGGAAGACAGTCAGGTTGACGCGCACGAAGTCTTGTAAGGTTATTGGGGCTGGCTGCTAGTTCATGTTCGGATGTGGAAACTGATCCATTATCCCTTGCATGAATTGACGGTTCAGCTCAAATTGTTGCATCATCCTGGCCATATAGTCGGGCGGCGGTGGATTGTTGGCACCACGGCCATGACCTGCTAGTCTAACCATCCTGCTAAAAGTTAACAGGGGGTAGTTTAGCTGCGAGTATTTGCAGGTGTATAGAATCAACCATGAAGTAACACGCACAACAAAGGAAGTGCAATAGATACAACACAATAGTCAACATGACATATAGATCCATACATAGAGTCAGATACAAACCAATGGTACAAGCTCAGAAAGGAAAAGCTAGACACACTAGTCGGCACGTAGGCTCGCGATGGAGGGATACAGCAATGGGACATAGCGATGGCTACATCAACGTCGGAGAAAACCACTGAAGCTAGGTAGCTGCATGTGACGACGTCGCAGTATGCCCTTGATATGAGGATCCTGCGCTCCGTGAACACTCTGATGCAGAACCTGGTCTCGGACTGGGAGAAGAGGTCCACGTGGGGGAGTACAACCTCCAACAGCAGGCCACTCAAGACCTGGTGGCATCTCTGTCTTGTGCGGGTAAAGGATGTACTCATGATGTATCCCTGCACCGACTGCTGGAAGCAACTGTGTCAGAGCGTCGTAAAGATGAGCACGAGTGGCGTACAACTCGACAGCAAGAGCTCGGGCAGTGCGATCCAGAGCCTCAGTGTACTGGACCAAAACCTGCGGGTCATAACGACGTCGCACGTAAGGGGTACAGATAGCAGTGTAGTACCCACTCTCATCCCCAGCGGAGGCATACGGAATGTAGCAGAATCCAGACTCATCCAAGTGAGGGTGCTCTCCACGGAGATGGGCAATAGCAGCATAGGCAGCATCATGGACTGCCATGTCAACAGTCGCTCCAACACCGTGAAAAGTGTGCAGCTCGGTGATGGAGAAGTTCTGCCGATCGAAGATACGAACCACAGCATGGTACTGCTCCTGGTTGAACTCACGATAGTCCTCATAAACAGTGTACTCGGGGTACCAGCGATATCCTAGCTTGGTCAAGAGGTCGAACAGAATAGCAGGGAACCAGTCGCATCAACAACCATAGTCTGGCATACGAGCTGCGTTGCGGGACGCATCTGAAACAAGGAGTTCAATGATGTCAAATGACAGTGTGTGAATCGTACATCATACATTCAAAGAAATAGTTGCACATAATCAAGCTCTCCGGGTTGATGTGATCACGAGAATCTAATGTTAGAATTAGTAAAATCTCTAACTTGAATAGAAGAGATATCAGAGTCCCAGAGTAAAGGAGAGGAATAAAAGATCCTAATCCCATCCATTTGCGATGTGGGCCCGTAAGCCACACAACAATGTTAGTAAAATAGTTTTTCAAAGACTAGACTCAACTTCGACCAAGGAGTTGGAAAGGGGCTTCCCACATGCAGTCGGCTCTGATACCAACTTGTGACTCCCCCGACTCGACCGTGCACTAATCATACACGCAAATGCGCATGATCAAGATCTGAGACTCATGGAAAGATATCACAACACAACTCTAGACACAAATTAAAGTCATACAACTTTATATTACAAGCCAGGCCACGAAGGCTCGAATACATAAGTCAGCGGAAGCAACAATATCTGAGTACAGACATAATTAGACAAGTTTGCCATAAGAAGGCTGAGCAAAACAACGATAACTAGATCGAAAAGGCACAAGCCTCCTGCCTGGGAGCCTCCTATCTACTCCTGGTCATCGGTCTCCACGTAGTAGTAGGCTCCGTCGGTGTAGTAGTAGTCATCGGCGGGATCAGCTGTCTCCGGGACTCCGTCATCTGATCACATCAATCGGGTAAGGGGGAAAAAGGTAGCAAAGCAACCGTGAGTACTCATCCAAAGTACTCGCAAGACTTACATAAGATCTATGCTAAGTATGCATCGGTATCAAAGGGAAGGGGCTATATCTGTGGAATAAACTGCAGAATTGACAGAATAGAGGAAAGGCCTAGCCTATCGAAGACTAGCATCTTGCAGCGTCTTGCAACAACAGAAGAGAGTAGAATAACATAACATGTAGTAACAAATATATATTAGTAACGCCTAGAGATCCTTCCTCGTCTACCCCCGCGAGGAAGCGATCCCAGAGCCATCATATCAGTTTAGTGTCACATGTATCCAGTTCTAGTTGTAGTAGATCGGGATACAACTCCGAGCGTCCGTTACCGTGGACTCGACTATTCGAATAGATAACTTCCCTACAGGAGTGCACCAACTTTACTGGTCATGCCCGGCCTCGGCTGATCGACACACCGTAGTTCTACCTAGGCTCAACAGAGAGGCCAGCATGCCGGTCTAAATCCTAAGTGCGAAGGGGTCATGGGCCAATCGCCCTTTGCACTCCTGCGCGTTACGAACGCGGCCGGGAGCAGACCCACCCCCTTAATACAAGCGCAGGCGGTTACCGTCCAACCCGGTGCGCGGCACTAAATTGCTGACGTCTGAGAACTTTTGGAAGAATCGTACGACGCCGAGTGCCCATACTTATTCCCGCGTGGTGGTCAGTGCAAAAAGGCCAGAGGCCTACTCAGATCATATATCCAAACCCATTAGTGTGTTGGGAGCTCGCGGTAATGATCAGTGATCCTGTCGCCCCATCTCACAGACTTACGGCATGGGCCAGGCCCATCCTTCTCCTGGGGCGGTCTGCCTGCCAGGCCGTGCCGCGTAATTATCTCGCGGGTACCCTCACGGTCAACCTGACTTCAACAACTCTCACGGGTACCCCTCGGGGATGACCCATCTTCAACAAGGGACTGAGATAAAAGTCAAGGTATCTGTGTGTCCATAACATCAAGGGGGAAATCCGAGGAATCACCCTCGATGGATTCCTTCCCGATGTATCCGTCAAGGTGAACTTGGAGGAATCACCCTCTATGGGTTTACACTTGAGGGGTTGCACGATAGAGTCATCATCAGAGGTGGTGAATGAGGAATCACCCTCTGTAATCCACAACCGATTAGCTACACTACAGAGATATCATCAGGAGTGAGGTAAGAGGTATCACCCTCGGCACTCGATAGTAGCTCTGCAGAGTCGTACAACTAAGGGGGAGTGCGGTGGTGTGCTCGGTCTTAGCATGTCGATCACATGGATCGAGGCACCGGTAGTAAAGCAAGGCAACAAGGACAAGGGTGTGGGGCCACTGATGGATCACTAACCACCATATACTAAGCATATAGGACAACAGATAAAGTATCAACAACAGGTTACAAAATCAGGCTATGCATCAGAATAGGAGCTATCAAATAACAGTAGCAAAATCTAATGCAAGCATGAGAGAGAAAGAATAGGCGATGTAGGAATGATCAAGGGGGTTTTGCTTGCTTGGAAGCTCTACTGAGAGGGGCTGGATGTCAGGGGCGTAGTCGTACTCGGGAGCAGCGTCAGTCTCGGAGTCTACCGAAGAGAAGAGGGGGAAGAAACAGTAAATATAAAGCAAACAAATGCATCACAAGGCATGACAAGGCAATATGCTATGCTGGGGGTGACCTAATGCGGTGCTAAGCATTACAGACGGAGCGGGAAAATATCTGAGAATATTTTCCCGGCTTTAGGCAATTATCGGACAGACGATCCGGAGGGGAAGGTTACATGTTTGCAGTGTTGGAGGCATGTGACAGGTATGTGGACGGCATATTCGGATTCGTCTTATTTTTCTGATTATTTTCATATATAAATTATCTTCATCCGAGTTATGGATTATTTTCTATGAATTTTCAAAGTTTTAACCAATTTCTGAAATTTCTGGTTTTATTTTAATTTGATTTAATCCGAATTGAGCAAGTCAAATTGTCTGGTCTAAAGGAGAGGGGGGTGGCCCACATGACATAGGCTATACCTAAACAAATAAATAAATACTAACTTAATTAATGGGGTTCACATGTCATCTACACATTATACTAATTAAGCAATTTAACTGACCTAACTAATCCTAGACTAATCTAACAGGGCCGGCCTCCTGGACAGAGACTGCAGCCGTAGCCGCAGCAGCCATGGGTGAGCAGCAGCATTAGTAGGCGAGCAGCAGCAGCAGGCACAGAGCAGCAGCAGCAGCTGGTGAGCAACAGCAGCAGAGCAAGCAGCGGCAGGGGGAGGCAGCAGCAGCAGCTACAGCAGAGCAGCAGATAGCAGCGGCCACCGCAAGTAGCAGCGACGCAGTTAGCAGCAGCAGGGGCACGGGCACAACGAGGAGCAGGGGCGCAGGGCTGCGCGGCAACGGGTGGCCGCGACAACGACGGTGAGGCAGAGGTCACCGCAAGATCCTCGAGCTCGAAATCAAGCCAGAGAAGCGGGCAGACGATGGGGATCGAGGGGGAAAAGGGAGAGACGGGAGTTAGGGTTTCGGTTGACGTAGATATAGGTCCAGGGGGCGACGTGGAGGGCATCCACGGCCATGGCACCCTGGATGTGCGCCACGCACCTCTCTGCCTCCTGTAGCGAGGTGGGAGGAGACACAGGTTGGGCTAGGCTGCACTGTAGTTGCATAGGGCCCAGTAGCACAGTAGGATCTTGCCTTTTCTCTTTTCTATTTCTGCTTTATTTATTTATTTTCTGTTTTGCATTTTATTTCGATAGCAAATGATTTTTGTAAAATGTGAAACTTGCCACATAAATACATTGCATTATTTGGCACTGCCACCAAAAGTTTGGGAGGGATTTGGATTTGTTAGAATTTTTCATAATTGGAAAAGCATTTAAATATGCTGATTTGGCACTATTTTAATTGCTATAGCCCATTTAAGCAAATAAGTGATGTTGTTTTCCTTAACAAATAATTGTTATGGAATATCTGCTAAAACATGGACTATTTTGCAACTATGTTTGTGAAACTTTAAATATCACTTGCAATTTGAATTGATTTCAGTGGTGGAATTTGAAATGAGGTATGAATCTATAGTGATCAGGCATAGCAAAGCAAAGTGACTTAGCATAATCATGAAGGATCACTGTAGCATAATACATGGGGGTGTTACACCAGGCCAGGCCAGCCCAGCGAGCCAGCCGCAGCCCAGCCGACCGTGTTGCGCCACTCTCTCTCCCCGAGCCACTGACATGCGGGACCCGCATGTCAGCTGCGTCCCTCACCTCCCGCAACTGCTTTGCCCCATGTCACGCACGCGCCCGAGCATGACCGCGCGCATGATCTCCACCTCACGCGGCCAATGTGTGAGCTAGCCTTGGCCAACCTGCCCTATTTACAACCCTTGCCCTCGTCTTCGCTTTGCCCCAACCCGCAGCCCTCCTCACCGTCAGGCTGCCGCCATGTGGACCCTCATCGCATGCTCTGCCCTAGCCGCTGCGGCGATGATTCCGGTAGGATGAGCCATCCCCACGACCGACCGGAGCCACCGCTGCACTCCACGACCCCGCGCGCAACTCCCAGACACCTCCGCCAAGCCCATAGCCCTCCGGAGCACCGTTTACATCGAAGCCCGAGCCTCGCCGCCACCGTGAGGCCAACTCCGGCGACCATCGAGGTAGTTGACCCACACCACCTTGTCTGTTGCACTCCTCACATTCGCGCGCATCTCCTGACCCCCTATGTGCATCTCTAGGTGCTCGATTTCGTCGCACATAGCCACGCCCGAAGCTCCGCCGTCTGTGCAACTCCAGCGAGCCCCGCAGCCACCATTGCCGTCCTCCCCGACGACGACCGCGAGCACCAGGAGCCCCGGCTTGCCAAGCCGCATCCGCCCGTGCCCTCCGTGACATCCAGGACCCTCTAGAATGCTGGCAACGCCCACTCCTAAGCCGTGCACCGCCATCCACTGCGGTGCCCGTGTCTCCGACAAGCTTCTCCGATGACCTAGCCCGGTGAGCACCCCCTTGATTTAATCTCCACCGTCCGTTTCAGATCCAACGCACACACGCAATCACTTAAACCCGAATCAGTACAGGCCAACCAGAATGTGCCATGTCATCACCTTATCCAAATCATTTTCTGTTAAATTGAATTATCTGGCAAATTTGCAGAAAACCCCCTGAACTTAAAACACTCACAACTTTTATTCTACAAGTCCAAATTGAGTGATTCTTTTTGAAAAATGACCCTCATGAAATGTACTTTCACATAGACTAATAAAATTTGGAATTTGAGCAATTCTAAATTCAAATTCAAATAGAATGAATTCAAATTCAAATAGGGCATAACTTGCAGATTAAAAATCCAAATTAATTGATTCTTTATGCATTTTGAACCTAGTGAAATATAGTTTCACCTTAGCTACTGTAGTCTAATTTTAAAATAATTTAAAATTAGAATTTGAATATATTTTAACAGTAGTAGTAATTCAAATAGTAACTAAACCTAAATTGGTTTAACTTTGAATTAAAAATGCTAAATTAAATAATTATATTACAACTAGTTCAAAAACTTAAAATGAACTTTCGTAAATATTTTTGGGTTAATATTTGACTTTAGGAAATTCAAATAATATTTGAATTTAATTCAAACATAGTTTGATCATAACCTTAAAACCCTAGGTTTAATTTGAATAAGACTAATGCAATATGGTTTAGTGAATTAAATTCAACCTAGTAATTATTTTGGAATTAATAGTTGACTTTAGGGAAAGATGAACTCAAATTAAATTCTAATAAAGTTGAAGATTATTGCACATAGAAGATCATTTGGGGACTTGTATTTGACTTTATTTCAAACCAAAGAAATAAACATAGTCATGTTATTGGATTTATATTTGACTTTAGTTAAAACTAAAATCAAATAAATAAACTACAGTAATCATATTGGATTTATACTTAACCTTAGTTCAAACTTGAATTTAAATAAATAAATCATACCAATTATATTGAATTTGTATTTGAATTTAGAGAGAATAATAAATATAAATTTAATTTAGTTAAACGTAAAGGAAACCTAGAAGTCATTTAATTAATCCAAATTAAATGAGAGCCAATTCAAATGAATTCAGGAACCAACCTTAGTCATTCCTGAAATATTTTGAACATGAACTAGCTTCAATATTTAAAACTTAAATTGAATTCAAATTCAAATATCATTTAAACTAAAGTCAATTTGAATTCAAATAAGGTGAACTCTAATTCAAATTCAAATTGAATTATAAGTTAAACCAATTTAGTGAAGCTAGATGAACTTACTCAACTTAGTTAAACCTAATTCAAATTACTTGAAGCCAATTCAAATATGAAGTTGAAGAGTTTAAACTAAATCAAACTAAAATATGAACCCAACTTCAATCAAGATCAACTAGTGAAACTTAAATGAAACCTTGCCAAGCCAGTGTGTAATCATGTCCTTGAAAGGTCAATAAGTTTGAATTGTCATTCAAACTTGAATATGGACTTGGCTATCCAAGATTCATAGACCAGGACTCTAGTTGCAAGATTCCTTTTGCAGAGTATGGCAACCACAACCTTGCATCACATATTCCTTATGTGATGAACCCTTATATTTTGAAACTTGCATGTGAACCCCTAAGTCACATGTATTCCAACGACAACCACTATGTTGTTTTCCAAACTCTTATGAGTTAACACTGACACATGATCTCACAGCACAATGACACTGACACCATGGACAACACTTGTCGTATTTTTTTATTGTATTGTATGTTTGTTTATGATTGCTCTTTACTTACGATAGATTGTTCGAAGAGTGAAGAGTAGCTTTATCAATATTGTGTGTGTGAAGAACCTCATCAATTACCAAGATTTGTTTATGTGAAGAACATCAACGATTACCAGGCAAGTTGCATTTCTGATACAGCTTCCTCCATTTCATTTTGCTACCATACTATGCTGAACCTGTAATAGGTTAGCCACTTGTTTTCCCGATCATTGAGTCTACGACGTAGTGTAGGTCCGGGACTTGACAGCAGGTGAATGCTTCATTGGGATGATGCGCTTTGGATGTCCCCATGCGGCACCCTGCCTGATTACCACAGTAGCCAGACGGTCGCCGCACACACCAGCCCAGGAAATCACACTGGCGCGTGCCTTTACAACAAGTACCATGAACACAGGCATTTCTATTAATGGATATATAAGTCTTACATGATATTTTACAAGGATGATGGCAGCGGAAAAGCTCTATCTAAGGCAGCATGGTCTTGGTGCGGCTCCAATCCACAGGGATCTGACTGGGCTATTCTTCTAGCCTGCGAACCCTCCCGCTCCTTCTGGTGGACGTCGGATCCTTAGGTGAACCTGTCCACATTGAAGGCCGCTGAGTACTTTTGAATGTACTCGCAAGCAAACCAAACCAACATATACACCAAGCAAAGCAATCCATGGCATTCAAGCATGCATATATTATCTTAACAATATTATCTATCATGGCATAGCTCAATTATGTAACAGGTTAGCTACTAAAGTAAATGTAGTATGACGAAGATAAAACATATCAAGTAATGAGTTCATATCCAAATGTTCTCATAATCCGATTCAAATCCAATTCAGATTCTTCGGTCATACGACCGTCTCCATCATAGCCATCCATGGCCAACATCTCAAGTTCCTGACATCATCCGATGTCCATGCCTGTTTGCTGCAAGTCTGACAATACCTTTATCGGGTTCATTATTAGCAACATCATATGGTTCATTCCTCCAGACTCGACGCAGACCAAATAGTGTGACCTAGTACAAACTGTATCCCATGACCGAGGACGCGGCTATTCGAATAGATTTACACTCTGCAGAGGTCGCGCACTTTACCCACACCATGGAGCTCCTGGTCTCGTACTTTAGTACATGTTCCCATTCGGATGGACCGGTGCTGCTCCAACAAAACTTGCCTATTGCCTGGTACTCTTACGGTCGCACCGACATGCATACCCCTTTCGGGTCCTGTCCTCGGTGGCCCTTGTGTCACTCCTGACACCTGCCACCGTCGTGGCTAAACAAAACTGTCCCAAACGGGGACCTCGGGCTAACAACAACTGGGCTCACAAGGTTATCGCCGCCTACCGGGCCAGGGTAGCACGCACGCATAACCTTTCCTCTTTGGAGGTACCGATAAGAGGCAAGACAATAGACCAAGTTAGGGCCTTCCCATAAAGGCGAATGTGGCTGCACTAATGAGCTCGGTTCGGTGGCACTATGACTCGATCCAGCCAACGGAGGAGGTTGTCATTATTAAGTCACATTCTTTATCATTGCAATAACAGTAACAATGCATGATGTAACAAACATAACAACCTATCTCCATATATGTCACAATGAGTCATTAGTGAAACAATGTTTAAATGGCAAGTTTATTACTTTACAAGTTCCAGCTGTAAGTTACGACCATCTGAACCCTTGCATGAAACTGGCAAATAAACCAGTAGCCACCAGAACGGTCTTTACAACTCAGATCTGGGATGTTACTGGAATAACTCAACCCCGGCTCAAGATGGCTGAAAAGCAGCTCAGAGCCTGAGACGGTGTTGATAAAAAGAATGCAGCGGTTCCCTAAGACGGCCGAAGAACAGCTCAGAGCATGGGGTCACTGCTACCAAAAGTAACTCAACAGCTGCCCGAGACGGCCGGAAAGCAGCTCAGAACCTGGGACAGTTGTTGAAAAGAGAAATATAAAGTCGGCATCCACCCCGAACGGCTGAGACCAGCTCAGAACTTAGGTGTGGTGTCGTCACCAAAGAAAGGCAAGCAAGGGTTTATCAGAGTCACATACAGCTTACCACTATGCACAAGAGCATAAGCATATTAATTTAAACACGCAAGAATAACATAGAGCCATGATTTAGGTCATATATCAGATGGTCGGCTTGCCTGGGGGCCGAAGAGTTCATCGGAAGGAGGTGCGGTAGCCTCGCAGAAAAATTTGCCGGAAAAGATTCTCTCTCGGAGGGGCTGAATATAGGGCAGGGGCAAAATGCTCTTTTTTAGAACGTGTAAACACTGTGAAAAGGGTACCAGCGGAAAGGGCTCGACGAATAGAGAACGTGAGCGTTGGATTCACCTGAATCGGAGTTGCGAGCAAAAAGATATCAGAGTTTGACTGCCAGGGACTGATCTGTAAAAGAAATAATTACATCAGGGTCCCTAACAGCACTGCGGCTGGCGTCTTTTCTGGAAATACGTTTTCCTGTAGAGAAAACGTTTTATGAGCTGAAGCGTTTTCCAAAGAAGAAAACGTCTTCTCCACAGTACGGTTCCCTAGTAGGAAAAAGTATTTTGGCGCGTGTGCGTCCACTTAAGCGGGTGGGCCCGGCCGTGGGTCACTTACGCTGGGGCCCCGCCAGCTCTCTCTCTCCTCCCATTCTCCTTCTTCCTCTGGACAGCATGGGGCGGGCCGGTCGCCGGGGTTCCGGCCACTCCGGTGGTCGAGGGGTTGCAGGGATGGTGGGTATGGATGCAGCGGTGAGTGCCACGCCTGCACGTACCCGCGGCGGAGGCGGGGGTGGTTCGTGGCGGCCGGACGGTGGTGATGGTAGAGGGTGGCTATGGGAGGAGCTCGGGCTCAGGCTACGGCGTGCTCCGGTGCGAAATGGAGGGCGGAGAGGGCCTCTGGTGGTGGTGGTTGACTGGTGTTGCGAGGTGGAGAGGAGGGAGCCGGGGACGAGCGAATTTAGACGAGGTGGAGGGCGGCAATGGCGGCCAGAGAGGAGAATTGGGCTCGGGCGCGCACTCCCTCGAGCAGGGGAAGGACCAGGAGGGAGAGGGAAGGGGATGTGGTGCTGAGAGGGGCTCGGGCCACGGCTATTTATAGCCGGATGGGGAGAGGCGATAAGGACGGCCGTGGCGATGCGTTGGCCGGGTACTAGAGCTCGGAGGCGATGGCTCAGGTTGGTGCCCGGCGCGGGGAGTGGTACGGGCGAGCAGAGAAGCCGCGCTGGCATGCTCTGGAAGCTAGGGTTGGAAGCATATGGCGAGAGGGAGTGGAGCAGATGCGGCCACGTCGGCGCTCCTGGCCAGAGCTTTGGGAGCTCGGATGCGGCGGCCATGGCAGCTTGCAGGTGGCGTGGATGAGCTAGAGGAACAGGGGAGCAAGCTGGCGCGCTGGGGTTGCTGGGGCTGGCTGCACACGACAGGAAATGCCAAACGCAGTGGTAGAGCGCACTGTTTGCCGACATGGTGAGCGGTCACCACGAGCACCGTGTGGCCTGGCCACAGATTTGACTTCAGAAGATGTCAAAGAGATTGCTTAACACTGATGGAGTTGACCTGACAAGGTTTGGATGGAAGTGGAGGCAAGGAATGACTGATTTGAGCTGACATCAAATTTGAACAGAAGGTGTTTGTAGCGTACTGGGAAAGATTGACTCGGGGTGATGAGCTGGTTCTTGTTGGGTAGTAATGATCTACTAAGGTGAAGCCCTTGGCAAGTTTTCAGGCCAAATGGATCACTCTAGATAGCATTGCCTTCACACACAAGCACTCGGAACAGAAATGAATTTGAGCTTGCTGGGCTCAAATGGCTTGATGGAATGATCTGAATTTTGGCGTAGAGGGGTTATTTAGTGGTATGGAGACACTGGTAAAATTTCATACCATTTGGGTACACCAAAATGGTTCTTCCTTCACAGTGCTTGAATCTAGACAGAAACTAGATGAAATTTTTGGGAGAAATTGGCTTGGCAAAATGATATGAATTTTTGCATGCTCACATCATATAGGGAATGTGAGGTCTTGTATTAATTTCAAGAATTTTGAAGCAATATAACATATAGTTGCTTCACAACCTCAAAATAGGTCCAGAGACAAGAATTGGATGTTGTGCTCAAAATTTGAACTGTGGAACTTGGGTTCTTGATGGAAATGGTGAAGATATGGATAGGAGAAGCTCCACAAATTATTTGGGATTTTTCCTGGCTACCAAAATGGTAGTTCCTTTGGAAAGTGCCCAAATTGCGATATTGGCTTTAAATAGGAAAATGCAATTTCCCTTATTTAATTATGGCCAATATTTTTATGGGAGCTCAATATGATCACAAAGAATATCTCCACAAGTTTTCATGAACTTTGGAGATGGATAGATATTTTTTTGGATTTAATTCCTTTAACTAGCAGAAAAAGGAATTAATTTTAGATGAAAAATATTGCAAAGGACTTGGCAATATTTTTACCTATCCAGGGTTTATTGGTATAGGAGAGTCTCTGGGAAATGTTTGGGAGGCAACAGATCAAAGGAAATTGGGGTTCCTTTGTAACTGCCGGAATTAGGGTTTCCCTTCCGATAACTCGGAAATCAGGGTTTTGGCGGCAAAATCCTGAGCATGTAGTTTGGGTGGCCAAGTTGGGTTGGAGAGAATCTTCGGTTGGATAGGAAAGACAAGGCTAAATGACCATCTTCATATACCCAAGAGCGAGAGAAAATTCCGATAACATCGAAAAAAGACGGGAGTCAAATCCCGCGAAACAAAAAAACAAGGAGCGAAAACCAGGGTGTCACAAACCTACCCCCCTTAAGAAAATCTCGTCCTCGAGATTTCCGGGCTTACCTCCTAGCTAAGGGGGACATACCTGTGTGTGACTTGGATCCATTATCTGTCTTGTCTTCATTGGTTTACTGGCCTCCTAATTGCCTCTTCTGATGGCTCAGGTGTTGTCTTTTCACACAGCTATCTTGAATCCTTTTCTTTCCTATCAGGTGTACCCTTTTGTCCTGGCGGTCCGTTGTCTAGGGTTGGTGGGTAGTATTGACAAATAGCTTGGTTTCCATGACCTGGAGCTAGCTGCTTCGGGTTTTATTGCGATACTTCATACACTGACTGCCAAGGGCGAGACATCCTTTCTGGGTACAGGGCTCACATGCTCGTATGGCCTTGAGTGACTAGGGGTGGCTTTCTTTCTATCTTGTCAGAAAGCTCAGTCTGGCTCTGGGTTCCGCACTGATGTTTCCTTTTGTCTTATGCATTCTGACTTTGTTTTCATGTGAATTCAGGCAGTCAGACTCTGTGAATCACGGAGGTGGCTCTGCCTTATACATCCTCTGTAGTCCTTGTTATGACCACTGAGCTGACATGGTACGGCTAGCATCCGGTGTATCTTTCGGAGCATATCGCCTTAACTTGGTTGCTGGCCCATATTCATGATGAGTACGGTATGCTCACTGCATTGTTGTGGCTGTATGTGCAAGAGTCTGACAAGGATTGGCAATATCACCTTGTCTATGAAGCTTTATTTAACTGTCGCGGGTGTGGTTCACCCCAAACTTTTTTTTCATTCTTGGGGGTTCCTTTTTGTGGAATCGTCATGACCGGCCAATACGGCTCCGTGACCGTATCATAACTTACTCCTGCATATCTCATAAGGATTGCTGTGCTCATATCCTTCTTGGTGCTATGAGGTTGATATTTCTTTGAACACATCCATTCCCGTGTACGAGTGGCTCGGATGAACTGATCCACTAGACTGCATTCTCACACTTATGCAAGGGTAGGATAAATCCTTTCATGACCAGTGAGTTCTGAGGCAGACGTGTATTCAGACTAGTTCGTACTTCTGACAAGATTGTTGTGGCCATGACGGCATGCTGAAGAAGGATGAATACCTTACACTCGAAGCTTTTGCCAGGGTAGTGTGCCAAAGAAGGCTGGGTATCATACCCCAGAAGCTTTTCCTCATGTTGCTTACTGAGGAAGGTCGGATGCCTTATGCTGGAAGCTTTCCGCGGTAGCAGGCTGAGGAAGATGGGAGTGCCATACCCCAGAAGATTCTTTCCCCTAGTGGCGTACCGAGGAAGATTGGGAGTCTTGCGTCGCACGCTCCTCCCAAAAACTTGCAGAGGAAGGCTGGGTCGCTTATACCAGAAGCATTTCACTGTGATAAGCGGTTGGATCTATGGCCGTTTCTGGCTTCCTTTCGAAGTATCCGAAATTTGCCCATAGTGGAGCCATAACTTGGTGTAGGCCGTGCCTTGAGTGAAGATATTTCATTATTCATGCACACCACTTGTCCTTCCGCGGGTTCGATCATTGCTGCTGTAAAGGTTGCATGACTAATGCAGACCATCTTTCTTTGCGAGCCTTGTTCCCTTTGCTCAAAGAATTTTGTATATGCATCGGTGAATTCCAAAATATGCTTTGAAATTTGTACCAACATACCGGAGTTTTGTTGTTGCTCTCGGCACATTCACATTCTTGAAATATGTCTTCGGTGGGTAATAAATGATTCTTGAGTCCATTGAGAAAAACTCAAGGTTCACCCCACTGGCTGAAATAATCCTTGTGTCGACGACGGAATCATTTGTCCCTACTGGTGTCCATTCCTGATAGCTCATTTGACTGTTCCTCAGGTGTGATTTGTTCCGAGGAAAACTCTCTCAGGTATATTCTGGCCTTGTCGGTTGCACTCAGATTCTGCTTCTGACCTATTTTTCATTTGGCAGGTCCGGTGTTGGTGTACTGAATATCAGGCAGTTGACTTGGCTCTTACTGAATTTGGATTATTGGGCATTATCCAAGTTGTATGCTGGTCTTCTTTGGCAGTTCTTGCAAATGGATCCAGTCGGAGCGACAGAACGAAAACGAGAAAAGAAGCAAGAACCGCGAAAAACCCAAAAAGAATACTGCAAAGCAAATAAAGCTCAAGTTTTGAGGACCTTACACATGTGGCCGAAGATTCACTAGTATAACTAGCCTAGCGCACTCGATGTGCCTCCAAGGATTTAGAAGCAAACCCACACAACGCTCCGGGTAGCAATTGGGGTCAAGCTCCTACAATTTCCTTAGGGAACATCTAACTCGACGCATGACCATAGCCAAAGTGGCTTAGTCAATGATCTTAGGGTTGTCGGGGAAAGATGGAATTTATAGGCGTCTCCCAAAGGAAACTAGATTTGAGGAGAGAAATGTGCTACTTGCAGCTTGCGTTGGTATTTTCACCGAAGAGGAAGGGATGATGCAGCACACTAGAGGTAAGTATTTCCCTCAGTTATGAAACCAAGGTTATCAATCCAGTAGGAGAACCACGCAACACCTCATTAGCAGTACCTGCACACAAACAACAAATCCTTGCACCCAACGCAAACGAGGGGTTGTCAATCCCTCGGCGGTCAATTGCAAGATTAAATTGTATGGTGATAGATAGATAGATTAAACAAAATACAAAATAAAATAAGTAAAGAAAAATTGCAGCAAATATTTTTAGGGTTTTTAATATATGATTTAGATAGACCCGGGGGCCATAGTTTTCACTACAGGCTTCTCTCATAAAAATAGCATACGGTGGGTGAACAAATTACTGTTGGGCAATTGATAGAAAAGCAAATAATCATGACGATATCCAAGGCAATGATCATGTATATAGGCATCACGTCCGAGACAAGTAGACCGACTCCTGCCTGCATATACTACTATTACTCCACACATCGACCGCTATCCAGCATGCATCTAATGTATTAAGTCCATAAAGAACGGAGTAACGCCTTAAGCAAGATGACATGATGTAGACAAAGTAAAATCATGCATGAATAATCCCCATATTTTTACCCTTAATAGCAACGATACATACGTGTCATGTCCCTTTCTGTCACTGGGATTGAGCACCGCAAGATCGAACCCATTACAAAGCACCTCTTCCCATGGCAAGATAAATCAATCTAGTTGGCCAAACCAAATCAATAGATCGGAGAAGAAATACGAAGCTATAATAATCATGCATAAAAGAGTTCAGAGAAAACTCAAATAATATTCATGGATAATCTGATCATAAACTCACAATTCGTCGGATCCCAACAAACACACCGCAAAAAGTGATTACATCGGATAGAACTCCAAGAACATCGAGGAGAACATTGTATTGAAGATCAAAAAGAGAGAAGAAGCCATCTAGCTACTAACTATGGACCCGAAGGTCTGTGGTAAACTACTCACGCATCATTGGAAGGGCAGCAAGGTTGATGTAGAGCCCCTCCGTGATCGATTCCCCCTCCGGCGGAGTACCGAAAAAGGCCTCCATATGGGATCTCTCGAGAACAGAAGCTTGCGGCGGCGGAAAAAGTATTTCATGGACTCCCTGGTTGGTTTCCCGATTTTTGGGAATTTATTGTGGTGGAATTAGGTCAAAATAGTCAGAGATGGGCCCACGAGCCACCAGGGCGCGCCTGCCCCCCAGGCGCGCCCTGGTGGCTCGTGGCCACCTCCAGGGTCTTCTGGCCTCCTCCCGAAGCTTCTAGTGTTTATCTTGTCCAGAAAAAAATCTCCAAAAAGTTTCGTTGCATTTGGACTTCATTTGGTATTGATATTCTCTAAAACCAAAAACAGGCAGAAAACAACAACTGGCACTGGGCACTAAGTTAATAGGTTAGTCCCAAAAAATGATATATAATTGCTATAAATGTATATAAAAACATCCAAGATTGATAATATAATAGCATGGAACAATAAAAAATTATAGATATGTTGGAGACGTATCAGCATCCCCAAGCTTAATTCCTGCTCGTCCTCGAGTAGGTGAATGATAAAAACAGAATTTTCGATGTGGAATGTTGCCTATCATATTCATCATATTCTTTTCTTTATAGCATGGACATTTGGACTTGAGTGATTCAAAGCAATAGTCTATAGTTTGACATGAAGATATAAATACTCAAGCATACTAACAAGCAACCATGTCTTTCAAAATATCAACGCTAAAGAAAGTTATCCCTAGCCCATTATGCTCAATCATTGATCCATTCATGAAACACACTCAAATATTAGCTACATCCAATGCACAAGTATGACAATAGTGCTCTCTAGTTGGTGCTTTATAAGAAAAGATGGAGACTCAAATAAAAATAAAAATTGCATAAAAGTAAATAGATAGGCCCTTCACACAGGGAAGCAGAGATTTGCAAATGTGCCAGAGCTCAAAGCTGAGATTAAAGAGATAAAATATTTTGAGAGGCATGCTTTTCCTGTTAACGAAAACGACCAAGAATTCCCAATGTTTTCCATGCTAGACACATCATTGGCGGTTCCCAAATACAAAGTAAAGTTTATTTCCTTTCCACCATTCTTTCACAATCCATGGCTAGCCGTATCCACGGGTGCCCTCCAAACCAACACTTTCCAAGGAATTTTGTTGTTATTATTTTTGATTTCATTGTGGGACTGGGCATCCCTATTACCAGCCACTCTCTCATGCAATGACAAGTGAATAAACACTCATCGTGAGAATAACACACCTAGCATTGAAAATACTGGCCACCCCCTGCCGCTTCATGAGCGGTACGTGCACACAAAACGGAAAAATTATTTTTAAAATTAGAGTTGGCACACGCAAATTTACTTGTAACGGCATGGAAATACCGCATATAGGTAGATATGGTGGACTCATTTGGCACAACTTGGGTTTAAGGAGTTTGGATGCACAAGCAGTATTTCCACTTAGTACAAATGAAGGCTAGCAAATAGATTGAGAAGCAACCAACCAAAAAGCGAAAACGGTCATAAACATGCATTGAACATAACTAGCACCGAATAATGCACCATAAGTAGGATATAATTTCGTTGCATAACTATTGACTTAACGTGCATGCATAGGGAATCATAAACCTTAACATCAATATTCTTACTAAATCACAATTACTCACTAACATGACTCACATATTATCATCTCCATATCGCAAAACTATTGCAAGGAATCAAACTTATCATATCCAATGATCTTTATGAAAGTTTTTATTATATCCCTCTTGAATATTCATCACTTTGGGACCAAATTCATATCTTGTGCAAATTACCATTACTATTATCAACTCTCAAAAAGATATAAGTGAAGCATGAGAGTGCAAATATTTCTTCAAAATTTTAATCTTATCAATTCTCAAAATAATATAAGTGAAGCATGAGAATTCATTTCTTCAAAATTTTAATCTTATCAACTCTCAAAATAATATAAGTGAAGCCTGAGAGTTCATTTCTTCAAAACATAGCCACCGCCGTGCTCAAAAAGATTTAAGTAAAGCACTAGAGCAACTGCCTAGCTCAAAAAATTTAAGTGAAGCACATAGAGTATTCTAACAAATCATGATGAACGTGTGGCTCTCTCAAAATAGGTGTGTTCAGCAAGGATGATTGTGACAAACTGAAAAGCAAACAAAGCAAAGACTCATATAATACAAGACGCTCCAAGTAAAACTCATATCATGTGACGAATAAAAATATAGCTCCAAGTAAAATTACCGATGGTTGGTAGAAGAAAGAGGGGATGCCTTCCGGGGCATCCCCAAGCTTAGACGCTTGAGTCTTCCTTGAATATTACCTTGGGGTGCCTCGGGCATCCCCAAGCTTAGGCTCTTGCCACTCCTTATTCCTTCATCCATCGTGATCTCACCCAAAACTTGAAAACTTCAATCACACAAAACTCAACAAAACCTTCGTGAGATCCGTTAGTATAACAAAACAAATCACTACTTTAAGTACTCTTGCAAACCCATTCATATTTTATTTTTGCATTATACCTACTGTACTCTAACTTCACCATGGCTTATACCCCCCGATACAATCCATAGATTCATCAAAACAAGCAAGTAGTGCATCAGAAACAGAATCTGTCAAAAACAGAACAGTCTGTAGCAATCTATTTAAAAGCCATACTTATGTAACTCCAAAAATTCTGAAAAATTAGGAAAAAGTGGGAAATTCATATACCAATAGTGTGAAAATGTTTCAGATTTTTCTGATGCTCCAGTACAGAACCAAAATTCCATCACTGGATGCAAAACTTTTTGTTTTCCAAACAGCATCAATTATACTATCTCCCAAATCATCCCAAAGGCAGCACTTGGCACAAACACTAATTAAAACACAAAAAACACAATCATAACAGTAGCATAATTATGAAAACACACAATAACAGAAAAATTTATTTTATTCATTGGGTTGCCTCCCAACAAGCGCTGTTGTTTTATGCTCCTAGCTAGGCATAATGCATAGTTTCAAGTATTGTCATTCTTCAAGTTGATTCCATAAGTGGCCCTCATAATTGATTCATATGGTGCTTTAATTCTTTTCCTAGGGAAATGTTCCATGCCCTTCTTTAATGGAAACTAAAATTTTATATTCCCTTCTTTCATGTCAATAACGGCACCTATAGTTCGTAAGAACGGTCTACCAAGTATTATGGGGCAAGACAGATTACATTCAATGTCAAGAACAATAAAATCAACAGGAAAATAATTTCTATTTGCAAGAATAAGCACATCATTAATTCTACCCATTGGCTTTTTAATAGTAGAATCCGCCAAGTGCAAATTAAGAGAACATTCATCTATATTGGTGAAACCTAGCACATCACATAGAGATTTTGGAATTGTGGAAACGCTAGCACCTAAATCAAATAAAGCATTGCACTCATAATTTTTAATTTTAACTTTAATGGTGGGTTCCCACTCATCATATAATTTTCTAGGAATTGATATTTCTAATTCTAACTTTTCTTCTAACGTATTCATCATTGCTTCTACGATGTGTTTAGTAAAAGCCTTGTTTTGCTGATAAGCGTTGGTTGAATTTAACATGGATTGTAACAAAGAAATGCACTCAACCAAAGAACAATTATCATAAATAAAATCTTTGTAATCCAAAAGAGTGGGCACATCGCTAGTTAAAGTTTTTACCTCTCCAGACCCACTTTTATCAAAATTTTCATTAAGATTTTCACCCTCCGAATTATGTGAACGCCTTCTAGCTAAAGTTGACTCTTCTTCAATACCCTTTTCATCAAGTTTTATATTGCTAAACAAAGAATCAATAGATGAAACACCAATCATTTTAATATCCTCATCATTACTACGATAAAAACCGGGAGGAATCGCTTTTTCTAGAAATTCTCGTTTAGCTTTTAGCATAGCGGTTCTTTTCTTACTCTCATCCATGGAGACATATAAAGCTTTAATTGATTCATTAATATAAATTTAGGGTGGCAAAATTTTAGTGTTGAGATTTTCCACATCATGAATAATTCTATCAATGCTCCTAGACATATCATCAAGTTTACTCAATTTTTCTTCTATTGTAGTGTTGAAAACTTTTTGAGCATTAATAAATTCTTTAATATTACTTTCAAGATCAGAGGGCATCCTATTATTATTATTATTATAGGGATTACCATAAGAATTGCCATAATTATTAGAGGAATTTCCAGGAAACGGCCTAGCGTTGAAATTACCTCTATAAGCATTATTATTAAAATTGTTTCACGAGACAAAATTCACATCAATAGCATCATTATTTTGCTCAATCAAAGTGGACAATTTCACATAATTAGGATCAATATGAGCATTTTTACTAGCAAGCAATTTCATAAGCGTATCAACTTTATCACTCAAAGTACTAATTTCTTCAAGAGAATTCACTTTTTTACTAGTAGGAACTCTTTCAGTATGCCATTGTGAATAATTTGCCATAATATTATCAAGCAATTTAGTAGCTTCTCCCAAAGTAATTTCCATAAAAGTACCCCCCGCGGTGGAATCTAAAAGATTTCTAGAAACAAAATTTAATCCCGCATAAATTTTTTGTATGATCATCCATAAATTTAAACCATGAGTAGGGCAATTTCTTATCATTAATTTCATCCTCTCCCAAGATTGGGCAACATGTTCATGATCAAGTTGCTTGAAATTCATAATTTGATTTCTATGTGAAATAATTTTCACGGGAGGAAAATACTTAGTAATAAAAGCATCTTTACACCTATCCCAAGAATCGATACAATTTCGTGGTACAGATGAAAACCAAATTTTTGCACGATCCCGTAATGAGAATGGGAATAATTTTAATTTCACAATATCATTAGCTACATCTTTTTTCTTTTGCATATCACACAATTCTACGTAAGTGTTAAGATGGGATGCGGCATCTTCATTAGGACTACCAGAAAATTGTTCTTTCATGACAAGATTTAGCAAAGCGGCATTAATATCACAAGTCTCCGCACTAGCGGCGGGAGGAGCAATCGGAGTACTAATAAAATCATCATTATTAGTATTGGAAAAATCACATAATTTTGTATTTTCTTGAGACATCGTGACTACGCAATCAAGAGAACAAGCAAGCAAAGAAGCAAACAAGAAAAAGGTAAACGGAAAATATTTTTGTATTTTTGTAAAAACTTTTTAGAAGTGGGGGAGATGAAAACAAGCGGCAAATAAAATAAATGCAAGGAGAGGAGAGTTTATGCGAAGGTACTTGATAGATGTTGATGATGTCTCCCCGGCAACGGCGCCAGAAATTCTTCCTGCTACTTGTAGCTTGCGTTGGTATTTTCCCCGAAGAGGAAGGGATGATGCAGCACAGTAGATGTAAGTATTTCCCTCAGTTATGAAACCAAGGTTATCAATCCAGTAGGAGAACGACGCAACACCTCATTAGCAGTACCTGCACACAAACAACAAATCCTTGCACCCAACGCAAACGAGGGTTTGTAAATCCCTCGGCGGTCAATTGCAAGATTAAATTGTATGGTGATAGATAGATAGATTAAACAAAATAAAAAATAAAATAAGTAAAGAAAAATTGCAGCAAATATTTTTAGGGTTTTAAATATATGATTTAGGTAGACCCGGGGGCCATAGTTTTCACTAGAGGCTTCTCTCATAAAAATAGCATACGGTGGGTGAACAAATTACTGTTGGGCAATTGATAGAAAAGAAAATAATCATGACGATATCCAAGGCAATGATCATGTATATAGGTATCACGTCCGAGACAAGTAGACTGACTCCTGCCTGCATCTACTACTATTACTCCACACATCGACCGCTATCCAGCATGCATCTAGTGTATTAAGTCCATAAAGAACGGAGTAATGCCTTAAGCAAGATGACATGATGTAGACAAAGTAAACTCACGCATGAATAAAACCCATTGTTTTACCCTTAATAGCAACGATACATACGTGTCATGTCCCTTTCTGTCACTGGGATTGAGCACCGCAAGATCGAACCCATTACAAAGCACCTCTTCCCATGGCAAGATAAATCAATCTAGTTGGCCAAACCAAATCAATAGATCGGAGAAGAAATACGAAGCTATAATAATCATGCATAAAAGAGTTCAGAGAAAAGTCAAATAATATTCATGGATAATCTGATCATAAACTCACAATTCATCGGATCCCAACAAACAAACCGCAAAAAGTGATTACATCGGATAGAACACCAAGAACATCGAGGAGAACATTGTATTGAAGATCAAAAAGAGAGAAGAAGCCATCTAGCTACTAACTATGGACACGAAGGTCTGTGGTAAACTACTCACGCATCATCGGAAGGGCAGCAAGGTTGATGTAGAGCCCCTCCGTGATCGATTCCCCCTCCGGCGGAGTACCGAAAAAGGCTTCCAGATGGGATCTCTCGAGAACAGAAGCTTGCGGCGGCGGAAAAAGTATTTCGTGGACTCCCTGGTTGGTTTCCCGATTTTTTGGAATTTATAGTGGTGGAATTAGGTCAAAATAGTCAGAGGTGGGCCCACGAGGCACCAGGGCGCGCCTGCCTCCCCAGGCGAGCCCTGGTGGCTCGTGGTCACCTCCAGGGTCTTCTGGCCTCCTCCCGAAGCTTCTAGTGTTTATCTTGTCCAGAAAAAAATCTCCAAAAAGTTTCGTTGCATTTGGACTTCGTTTGGTATTGATATTCTATAAAACCAAAAACAGGCAGAAAACAACAACTGGCACTGGGCACTATGTTAATAGGTTAGTCCCAAAAAATGATATATAATTGCTGTAAATGTATATAAAAACATCCAAGATTGATAATATAACAGCATGGAACAATCAAAAATTATAGATACATTGGAGACGTATCAAAATTCCATGGCTAGCAAGCAAGGTGGGGATATCTGGTTCATCTAGGGGCTCAGGGCTCATGGGTCGTTGCCTGGTGCAGACATTTCACACTGGAGGCAAAGGTCACGAGAGTTGGGGTCTGATGGAGCCAAAAACCTATGGGGTTGCCTTATGATCATTAGTAGTCATGCCAGTCTGGCAAAGATGGCTGAAATCCATCTGGGCTTCCTACTGATCAAGAGGCAATGAAGTCCTGCTAGGGTAACCTACAGTCAGCCTGGCGGCTTTGATACCATCCGTTGTGGCGCTCCGCCTGATTACCACAGAAGCCAGGCGGTCGCCGCACACACCAACCCGGGAAATCCCACTGGCGCGTGCCTTTACAACAAGTACCATGAACGCATGCATTTCTATTAATGGATATATAAGTCTTACATGATATTTTACAAGGATGATGACAGCGGAAAAGCTCTATCTAAGGCAACATGGTCTTGGTGCGGCTCCAATCCACAGGGATCTGACTGGGCTACTCTTCTAGCCTGCGAACGCTCCCGCTCCTCGCTGGTGGACGTCGGATCCTTAGGTGAACCTGGCCATATTGAAGGCCGCTGAGTACTTTTGAATGTACTCGCAAGCAAACCAAACCAACATATACACCAAGCAAAGCAATCCATGGCATTCAAGCATGCATATATTATCTTAACAATATTATCTATCATGGCATAGCTCAATTATGTAACAGGTTAGCTACTAAAGTAAATGTAGTATGACGAAGATAAATCATATCAAGTAATGAGTTCATATCCAAATGTTCTCATAATCCGATCCAAATCCAATTCAGATTCTTCGGTCATACGACAGTCTCCATCATAGCCATCCATGGCCAACATCTCAAGTTCCTGACATCATCCGATGTCCATGCATCTTTGCTGCAAGTCTAACAAAGCTTACCTTTATCGGGTTCAATATTAGCAACATCATATGGTTCATTCCTCCAGACTCGACATAGACCAAATAGTGTGACCTAGTACGAACTATGTCCCATGATCGAGGACGCGGCTATTTGAATAGATTTACACTCTGCAGAGGTCGCGCACTTTACCCACACCATGGAGCTCCTGGTCTCGTACTTTAGTACATGTTCCCATTCGGGTGGACCGGTGCTGCTCCAACAAAACTTACCTATTGCCTGGCACTCTTATGGTCCCACTGACATGCATACCCCTTCTGGGTCCTATCTTGGGTGGCCCATGTGTCACTCCTGACACCTGCTACCGTCGTGGCTAAACAAAACTGTCCCAAACGGGGACCCCGGGCTAACAACAACTGGGCTCACAAGGTTATCGCCGCCTACCAGGCTAGGGTAGCACGCACGCATAACCTTCCCTCTTTGGAGGTACCGATAAGAGGCAAGACAATAGACCAAGTTAGGGCCTTCCCATAAAGGCGAATGTGGCTGCACTGATGAGCTCGGTTCGGTGGCACTATGACTCGATCCAGCCGACGGAGGAGGTTGTCATTATTAAGTCACATTCTTTATCATTGTAATAACAGTAACAATGCATGATGTAACAAACATAACAACCTATCTCCATATATGTCACAACGAGTCATTAGTGAAACAATGTTTAAATGGCAAGTTTATTACTTTACAAGTTCTAGCTGTAAGTTACGACCATCTGAACCCTTGTATGAAACCGGCAAATAAACCAGTAGCCACCAGAACGGTCTTTGCAACTCAGATCTGGGACGTTACTGGAATAACTCAACCCCAGCTCAAGACGGCTGAAAAGCAGCTCAGAGCATGAGACGGTGTTGATAAAAAGAATGCAGCGGTTCCCTAAGACGGCCGAAGAACAGCTCAGAGCATGGGGTCACCGCTACCAAAAGTAACTCAACAACTGCCCGAGACGGCCGGAAAGCAGCTCAGAACACGGGACAATTGTTGAAAAGAGAAATATAAAGTCGGCATCCACCTCGGACGGCCGGGAGCAGCTCATAACACAGGTGTGGTGCCGTCACCAAAGAAAGGCAAGCAAGGGTTCATCAGAGTCACATACAGCTTACCACTATGCACACGAGCATAAGCATATTAATTTAAACACGCAAGAATAACACAGAGCCATGCTTTAGGGCATATATCAGATGGTCGGCTTGCCTGGGGGTCG
This sequence comes from Elymus sibiricus, assembly GCA_039707655.1. Taxonomy (NCBI): domain Eukaryota; kingdom Viridiplantae; phylum Streptophyta; class Magnoliopsida; order Poales; family Poaceae; genus Elymus; species Elymus sibiricus. The sequence continues at coordinate 112,997,717 of CM077664.1, read as the reverse complement.
AAGAGTTCATCGGAAGGAGGTGCGGTAGCCTCGCAGGAAAATTTGCCGGAAAAGATTCTCTCTCGGAGGGGCTGAACATAGGGCAGGGGCAAAATGGTCTTTTTTAGAATGTGTAAACACTATGAAAAGGGTACCAACAGAACGGGCTTGACGAATAGAGAACGTGAGTGTTGGATTCACCTGAATCGGAGTCGCGTGCAAAAAGATATGAGGGTTTGACTGCCAGGGACTGATCTGTAAAAGAAATAATTACATCAGGGTCCCTGACAGCACTGCGGCTGGCGCCTTTTCTGGAAATACGTTTTACTGTAGAGAAAACATTTTATGAGCCAAAGCGTTTTCCAAAGAAGAAAACGTCTTCTCCATAGTACGTTTCCCTAGTAGGAAAACGTATTTTGGCGAGTGCGCGTCCACTTAAGCGTGCGGGCTCGGCCGCTGGGTCAGTTACGCGCGGGCCCCGCCAGCTCTCTCTCCTCCCATTCTTCTTCTTCCTCTGGACAGCACGTGGCGGGCTGGTCGCCGGGGTTCCGGCCACTCTGGTGGTCGAGGGGTTGCGGGGATGGTGGGGATGGATGCAGCGGTGAGTGCCACGCCTGCACGTACCTGTGACAGAGGCGGGAGTGGTTCGTGGTGGCCAGATGGTGGTGATGGCAGAGGGCGGCTACGGGAGGAGCTCGGGCTCAGGCTATGGTGTGCTCCGGCGCGAAATGGAGGGCGGAGAAGGCCTCTGGTGGTGGTGGTGGTTGACTGGTGTGGCGAGGTGGAGAGGAGGGAGCCGGGGACGAGCGAATTTAGGCGAGATGGAGGGCGGCAATGGCGGCCAGAGAGGAGAATTGGGCTCGGGCGCGCACTCCCTCGAGCAGGGGAATGACCAGGAGGGAGAGGGAGGGGGTTGTGGTGCTGAGAGGGGCTCGGGCCGCGGCTATTTATAGCCGGATGGGGAGAGGCGATAAGGACGACCGCGGTGATGCGCTGGCCGGGTACTGGAGCTCGGAGGCGATGGCTCAGGCTGGTGCCCGGCGTCGGGGAGTGGCACGGGCGAGCAGAGAAGCCGCGCTGGCATGCTCTGGAAGCTGGGGTTGGAAGCATATGGCAAGAGGGAGTGGAGCAGATGCGGCCACATCGACGCTCCTGGCCGGAGCTTCGGGAGCTCGGATGCGGTGGCCATCGCAGCTTGCAGGTGGCGTGGACGAGCTAGAGGAACAGGGGAGCAAGCTGGCGCGCTGGGGGGGCTGGGGCTGGCTGCACACGGCGGGAAACGCCCAACGCAGTGGCAGAGCGCACTGTTTGCCGACATGGTGAGCGGTCACCACGAGCACCACGTGGCCTGGCCACAGATTTGACTTCAGAAGATGTCAAAGAGATGGCTTAACACTGATGGAGTTGACCTGACAAGGTTTGGATGGAAGTGGAGGCAAGGAATGACTGATTTGAGGTGACATCAAATTTGAATAGGAGGTGTTTGTAGTGTACTGGGAAAGATTGACTCGGGTGATGAGCTGGATCTTGGTGGGTAGCAATGATCTACTAAGGTGAAGCCCTTGGCATGTTTTCAGGCCAAATGGATCACTCTAGATAGCATTGCCTTCACACACAAGCAATCTGAACAGAAATGAATTTGAGCTTGCTGGGCTCAAATGGCTTGATGGAATGATTTGAATTTTGGCGTAGAGGGGTTATTTAGTGGTATGGAGACTCTGGTAATTTTTCATACCATTTGGGTACACCAAAATGGTACATCCTTCACAGTGTTTGAATCTGGACAGAAACTAGATGGCATTTTTGGGAGAAATTGGCTTGGCAAAATGATATGAATTTTTGCATGCTCACATCATATAGGGAATGTGAGGTCCTGGATTAATTTCAAGAATTTTGAAGCAATATAACATATAGTTGCTTCACAGCCTCAAAATAGGTCCAGAGACAAGAATTGGATGCTGTGCTCAAAATTTGAACTGTGGAACTTGGGTTCTTGATGGTAATGGTGAAGATATGGATAGGAGAAGCTCCACAAATTATTTGGGATTTTTCCTGACTACCAAAATGGTAGTTCCTTTGGAAAGTGCCCAAATTGCAATATTGGCTTTAAATAGGAAAATGCAATTTCCCTTATTTAATTATGGCCAATATTTTTATGGGAGCTCAATATGATCACAAAGAATATCTCCACAAGTTTTCATGAACTTTGAGATTGATAGATATTTTTCTGGATTTAATTCCTTTAACTAGCAAAAAAAGGAATTAATTTTAGATGAAAAATATTGCAAAGGACTTGGCAATATTTTTACCTATCCAGGGTTTATAGGTATAGGAGAGTCTCTGGGAAAAGTTTGGAAGGCAACAGATCAAAGGAAATTGGGGTTCCTTTGTAACTACCAGAATTAGGGTTTCCCTTCCGATAACTCGGAAAGCAGGGTTTTGGCGGCAAAATCCTGAGAATATAATTTGGGTGGCCAAGTTTGGTTGGAGAGAATCTCTGGTTGGATAGGAAAGGCAAGGCTAAATGACCATCTTCATATACCCAAGAGCGAGAGAAAATTCCGATAACATCGAAAAAAAAGACGGGAGTCAAATCCCGCGAAAGAAAAAAACAAGGAGCGAAAACCAAGGTGTCACACCCCGTTGAATGCTCCGACGATTGAGTGCACACTTGCATTTCGGGACTTTTCCTTTTCGAGTGATATGCGTCGATGGTTGATGCGCTCTGGAGTCCCCATTGTTGCACCATTGACTGAGCACACTTGAAAAACAAAACCCTTGTCATCTCTGAGAATCGGGATGGTTCTCATCAATAGCTAGAAATGGTAGAAAGGTCTTCTTTGCCCTGGCTTGACAAAGTAGGTTAGAAACTCTTTTACTTATTCGTTACATTGGAGAATATGTTGTTGTTAGGTGTAGCTTGCCAATACATTCAATGTATTAACCCTCGTGGCTGCAACGTATCATGTTGCAAGATTTTCCGATTTGAAGGAGAGTTACGAAGTAGGGTTACGATGCTATACTCAACTGCTGCCTATGAGTGGATGGTCGCCATGAGATATTATTGTATTTCCACTGCACAATGTATGAAGCTAGCCTTGAGCTGGCATGTATGTAATGTATTAAAGACTGGATCTATGATGTAATACCTTGACATGTGATATTTTCTGGTATTTCATGGTGAACTGTGCGTGCCAGCAATCGATCCAGGGACTGGCACATGAAGCGCAGAGATTCGGGGCCCCTACCGGGACTGGGTCGTCACAGAGGCATTGCAATGGATTTAGCATAGGAGGTGTTCCCCTTAGCCTTCTCTCGCCATTTGTGTTGAGCACTTCTCTCACCCTTCTGCTTAGGTGTCAAGCTATCCTGATGTTCCCGATCTGTTTCCCATTTGTGCGCATTTATCTGTTCTTTTTTCTTCTCGTAAGCTGCTTGTCTCTGTGCGTTTATATTATCTCTTTGTTCTTGGGATAACACATCATCGTAGTTTGTGTCCTCTTTTTTCTTCTTCTGATAAGCTCCTCGCCTCTTTGTGTTTAACTTATCCCTTTGTTCTTCTGTCCAGACAACACCGGAGTTTGTTTGCTCTTCTTTTTTCTTCTGGTAAGCTGCTCGTCTCTTTGCGGTTATCTAATCCCTTTGTTCTTGGGATAAGGCATCAACGGAGTATCCTTCCTCTTCTTTTTTTCTTCTTATAAGATGCTCTTCTCTGCACATTTATAATGCCCCTTTCTTCTTTTGATAAGGCCCTTTTACATTGTCCAACATGTTCCCTCGTAGCTAGACCATTTATTATCGGATTATACAAATGCAAAGGACCAGAATAATTAAATTATTTAAATCCATGACCAGATCATGCACCATAATTTTGCTAAAGTATATTAGAGGAAAATGGTCTGTGAGATTGCTTAAATTTACCGTCAGAAGCAACTGTTAGATTGCTCAGGGTACAAATGTTGGCATCAGTTAAGGGTGACATGTTGGTGGTAGAAGGGATTGTTGCTTCACGTAAGAATAGGCTAGTTGATGGATGTGGGCTAGATTCCATGCCTTGCAAATGTTCTTGTTGAATAACCTTTGTTCAAATTAGTAGAAATGCTGATCGTATTGTCAGTCATTGTACAGACTAAATTGCATGTTATACCATTTCATTATTTTTAGTGAGTTATACCTGGACTCCCTTTGGGAATTGATCAATATTAGTGATATTACGAAGATGTCGTCGTTGAACATTTCTCGTATCCATCTACTCAGGTATCTTGTGCTCTCGTAATTGCTTAACAAGATTTACCCGTTCCCAGCGAGATCCAAACGGGGTAAAGTCTTCTGAGGTCACCACTGTTGTATTCAATTGTCAGGGAAAAACCACATCAACTATATGTATAACCCAATGCAATAAACCATAAGCAATTATGTGCAATTACCTAGCACTGGCATTGGCACCGGAGTCATTTGGGAATTATGATCAACACTTGAGATATCATGTATAGGAGGTCGGCGCAGATTTGGCGAGTCCATATCTTCAAGCGTAATGGTCTGTCGGTGGCAAAAAATGAAAAAAAACTGGGCCAAATTTAAGATTTGAAACGAAATTAAACTTTGTTGGTTCGACGACATATCAGACCTGAGAGATGTTGCGACAACAGTGATTATGTTGAAAAGATTACTGAATTTATGTTGTAAAGACAAAACCTAGATATCTGAATGTGTTTATAAAAATATAGATAGTTGAATGTGTTATCAGAATAACTCATTGTAAAGACAAACAGTAGGTCAGGAACAAAAAATTGTATCTGTTGTGACTAACAAGTAAACACCTCAGGTTATCGTCATTGTATCTATTGTGATCTGCCAAGTCATATAGCCAAATATGCAAGTTATGGTCATTGGATCATTTGGTTGATTGCCATTCGAAGACATGAGATGGACAACTTCCTCAGTGCCATTGCTCGTTTGTTGTGCTCTTATAGAGCTAGATGACCCATTGCGCCAATTGGCGCAGAGACCAACTGCAATCTAGAAGGTAAGCGAACTATTTGAAACATAAAATGAAGGTTAAGTGAACTATTCAAAGGATGTTTCTTGCGAATAGTTCAATTGGCACAAAGACCAACTGCAACCCAGAAGCTAAGCTAACTATTTGAAACATAAGAAGGAAGTTAACTGAAATATTTCAAGGATGTTTGTTGCGAATGGTCTACAAATTATTAATCTTTGCTCGTTGGAGTAGGACCCATACCTAATGGCTACTATAACCATGTGTATAGTATTTTTTAGCAACACTATCACATTTTTTCCTAACACACTGTAATCAATGTTCGTTGATTACGTTATAGAATAACGCCCATGAAAAAATGCATCTGATCACGAAAAGATACACCCAACGGCAACCTTACGGACCGACCAGAAGTCCACCCAGCAAGAGGTGGGCACGAAATAAGCAAACCGAGAACATGGAAACGGTCGGCCAACCACGAATCTTCTATAGTAGCCAGTTGCTACTTGTGAGATGCTTTGGGATTTTCCCCAAAGAGGAAGAGTGAAGCAATATAGTAGCGGATAAGTATTTCCCTTAGTAAAGAACCAAGGTTATCGAATCACTAGGAGAATGATACGTCCATTTTGCATCATGTTTTCCTACTGTTATTTATAGTGTTTTTAATCAATATAACACTTTGTGGAGCAATTCTAATGCCTTTTCTCTCTTAATATGCAAGATTTACATAAGGAGGGAGATTGCCGGCAGCTGGAATTCTGGACCTGAAAAAGCTATGTCAGAGATACCTATTCTACACATCTCCAAATGAGCTAAAATTTCACGGAGATTTATTTTGGAATAAATAAAAAATACTGGAGAAAATAAGTACCAGAGGGGGCCACCCAGGTGCCCACGAGGCACCAAGGCGCGCCACCCCCCCCAGGCGCGCCCTGGTGGCTCGTGGGGCCCCTGGCCAGCCTCCGGCGCCCATTTTCTGGTATATAAGCCCATTTGACCTAGAAAAAAATACGAGGAAGACTTTTGGGACGGGGCACCGCCGTTTCGAGGCGGAACTTGGGCAGGAGCTCTTTTGCTCTCCGGCGGAGCGATTCCGCCGGGGATAATTCCCTCCGGGAGGGGGAAATCAAAGCCATCGTCATCACCAACGATCCTCTCATCGTGGGAGGACCAATCTTCATCAACATCTTCAATAGCACCATCTCATCTCAAACCCTAGATCATCTCTTGTATTCAATCTTTGTCTCAAAACCTCAGATTGGTACCTGTGGGTTGCTAGTAGTGTTGATTACATCTTGTAGTTGATGCTAGTTGGTTTACTTGGTGGAAGATTATATGTTCAGATCCATTATGCTATTTAATACCCCTCTGATCTTGAACATAAATATGATTTGTGAGTAGTTACTTTTGTTCTTGAGGACATGGGAGAAGTCTTGTCATAAGTAATCATGTGAATTTGGTATTCGTTCGATAGTTTGATGATATGTATGTTGTTGATTCTCTCATTGGTGTCATGTGAACATCGACTACATGACACTTCACCATCTTTGGGCCTAAGGGAATGCATTGTGGAGTAGTAATTAGATGATGGGTTGCTAGAGTGACAGAAGCTTAAACCCTAGTTTATGCGCTATTCCATAAGGGGCTGATTTGGATCCATATATTTAATGCTATGGTTAGATTTATCTTAATTCTTCTTTCGTAGTTGCGGATGCTTGCGAGAGGGGTTAATCATAAGTGGGAGGATTGTTCAAGTAAGAACAGCACCCAAGCAACAGTCCACCCACATATCAAATTATCAAAGTAGCGAACGCGAATCAAACAAACATGATGAAAGTGACTAGATGAACTTCCCATGTGTCCTCGAGAACGTTTAGCTTTTTATAAGAGATTGTTTCGACCTGTCCTTTGCAACAAAAGGATTGGGCTACCTTGCTGCACTTTAGTTACCATTGCTACTTGTCACTTGTTACAAATTATCTTGCTATCAAACTGCTCGTTACTGATAATTTCAGTGCTTGCAGAAAATACCTTGCTGAAAACCGCTTGTCATTTCCTTCTGCTCCTCGTTGGGTTCGACACTCTTACTTATGGAAAGGACTACGATTGATACCCTATACTTGTGGGTCATCAAGATTCTTTTCTGGTGCCATTGCCGGGGAGTGAAGTGCCTTTGGTGAGTGGAATTTGGTAAGGAAACATTTATATTACGTGCTGAAATTTATTGTCACTTGTCACTATGGAAAGTAATCCTTTGAGGGGTTTGTTCGGGGTATCTTCACCTCGACCGGAAGCACAAAGAGTTGCTCCTCAACCCACTGCACCTACTGAAAATATTTATTGTGAGATTCCTTCGGGTATGATAGAGAAACTGCTAGCTAGTCCTTATGCAGGAGATGGAACAATACATCCTGATATGCACCTAATCTATGTGGATGAAGTTTGTGGATTATTTAAGCTTACAAGTTTACCCGGAGATGAAGTTAAGAAGAAGGTTTTCACTTTATCTTTGAAGGGAAAGGCATTGACATGGTATAGGCTATGTGATGATATTGGAACGTGGGATTGGAATCGATTGAAATTGGAATTTCATCAAAAGTTTTATCCTATGCATCTAGTTCATCGTGATCGGAATTATATATATAATTTTTGGCCTTATGAAGGAGAAAGCATCGCTCAAGCTTGGGGGAGGCTTAAGTACATGATGTACACATGCCCCAATCATGATCTCTCAAAAGAAATTATCTTACATAATTTTTAAGCTCGGCTTTCTCATGATGATCAAACGATGCTCGATTCTTCTTCGACTGGCTCCTTTATGAAGAAAACTATTGAATTCAGATGGGATCTTCTGGAAAGAATTAAACACAACTCCGAAGATTGGGAACTCGACAAAGGTAATGAGTCAGGTATAACACTTAAGTTTGATTGTGTTAAATCTTTTATGGATACCGATGCTTTTCATAAGTTTAGCACAAAATATGGACTTGACTCTGAGATAGTAGCCTCCTTTTGTGAATCATTTGCTACTCATGTTGATCTACCTAAAGAGAAGTGGTTTAAATATCATCCCCCTGTTAAAGAAAAGATTGAGGAACCCGTTAGTGTTAAAGAAGAAACAATTGTTTACCATGTTGATCCAGTTGTGCCTACTGCTTATATTGAGAAACCACCTTTTCCTGTTAGGATTACGGAACATGCTAAAGTTTGAACTGTGGTTAACAAAAGTAATATTAGAGCACCTAGACCTTCTGAACAAATTAAAGTTGAACCTAATATTGCTATGGTTAAAGATCTCTTGGTCGATAATATAGATGGGCATGTTATTTACTTCTGTGATGAAGCAGCTAGAATTGCTAAACCCGATCCTAAAGATAAAAACAAAACTATAGTAGGCATGCCTGTTGTCTCTATTAAAATAGGAGATTATTGTTATCATGGCTTATGTGATTTGGGTGTTAGTGTGAGTGCTATTCCGTTTACCTTATATCAAGAAATTATGAATGATATTGCACCTATTGAAATAGAGGACATTGATGTTACTATTAAGCTTGCAAACAGAGATACCATTACGCCGCTTGGGATCGTTAGAGATGTTGAAGTCTTGTGTGGAAAAATAAAATACCCTATTGATTTCCTAGTCCTAGGTTCTCCACAAGATAATTTTTGTCCCATTATATTTGGTAGACCTTTCTTGAACACTGTTAATGCCAAGATTGATTGCGCTAAAGAAACTATTTGTGTTAATTTTGGTGGTATGTCTCATGAGTTTAATTTCTGCAAGTTTCGTAGACAACCTCATGATAAAGAATTGCCTAGTAAATATGAAAGTATTGGTCTTTCTTCTATTGCCGTACCTCCCACTGACCCGTTAGAACAATATTTGTTAGACCATGAAAATGATATGCACATGAATGAAAGAAATGAAATAGATAGGATGTTCTTTGATCAACCACCTATCCTTAAACACAATTTGCCTATTGAAACTCTTGGAGGTCCTCCTCCACCTAAGGGTGACCCTGTATTTGAATTGAAGCAATTACCTGATACATTGAAATATGCTTATCTAGATGAAAAGAAGATATATCCTGTTATTATTAGTGCTAACCTTTCAGAGCATGAAGAAAAGAGATTACTGAAAACTTTGAGGAAGCACCATGGTGCTATTGGATATACTCTTGATGATCTTAAGGGCATTAGTCCCACTCTATGTCAGCACAAAATTAATATGGAGCCTGATGCTAAACCAGTTGTCGACCACCGACGATGATTAAATCCTAAGATGAAGGAGGTGGTAAGAACTGAAATATTAAAGCTTCTGGAAGCAGGTATAATCTATCCCATAGCTGATAGTAGATGGGTAAGTCATGTTCATTGTGTTCCTAAAAAGGGAGGCATTACTGTTGTTCCTAATGATAAAAATGAACTCATTCCACAAAGAATTGTAATTGGTTATAGGATGGTAATTGCTACTTGTAGCTTGCGTTGGTATTATCCCCGAAGAGGAAGGGATGATGCAGCACAGCAGAGGTAAGTATTTCCCTCAGTTATGAAACCAAGGTTATTAATCCAGTAGGAGAACCACGCAACACCTCGTTAGCAGTACCTGCACACAAACAACAAATCCTTGCACCCAACGCAAACGAGGGGTTGTTAATCCCTCGGCGGTTAATTCCAAGATTAAATTGTATGTGATAGATAGATAGATTGAAACAAAAATACAAAATAAAATAAATAAAAGAAAAGTGCAGCAATATTTTTAGGGTTTTAGTAATAAGATTTAGCTAGATCCGGGGGCCATAGTTTTCACTAGAGGCTTCTCTCAAGAAAATAGCATACGGTGGGTAGACAAATTACTGTTGGGCAATTGATAGAAAAGCAAATAATCATGACGATATCCAAGGCAATGATCATGTATATAGGCATCACATCCGAGATAAGTAGACCGACTCCTGCTTGCATCTACTACTATTACTCCACACATCGACCGCTATCTAGCATGCATCTAGTGTATTAAGTCTATAAAGAACGGAGTAACGCCTTAAGAACGATGACAGGATGTAGACAAGATAAACTCGCGTATGAATAAACCCCATCTTTTTACCCTTAATAGCAACGATACATACGTGTCATGTCCCTTTCTGTCACTGGGATTGAGCACCACAAGATCGAACCTATTACAAAGCACCTCTTCCCATGGCAAGATAAATCAATCTAGTTGGCCAAACCAAATCAATAGATCGGAGAAGAAATACGAAGCTATAATAATCATGCATAAAAGAGATCAGAGAAGACTCAAATAATATTCATGGATAATCTGATCATAAACTCACAATTCATCGGATCCCAACAAACACACCGCAAAAAGTGATTACATCGGATAGAACTCCAAGAACATCGAGGAGAACATTGTATTGAAGATCAAAAAGAGAGAAGAAGCCATCTAGCTACTAACTATGGACCCAAAGGTCTGTGGTAAACTACTCACGCATCATCGCAAGGGCAGCAAGGTTGATGTAGAGCCCCTCCGTGATCGATTCCCCCTCCGGTGGAGTACCGGAGAAGGCCTCCAGATGGGATCTCTCGAGAACAGAAACTTCCGGTAGTGAAAAAAGTAATTCGTGGACTCCCCTGAGGGTTTCTAATTTTTTCTGAATTTATAGTGGATGAATTAGGTCAAACAGAGCTCTGTGGGCCCCACGAGGTACCAGGGCGCGCCTGCGCCCCCCCAGGCGCGCCCTGGTGCCTCGTGGGCACCACCTGGGGCTTCTGGCCTCCTCCCGAAGCTTCTAGTGTTTATCTTGTCCAGAAAAAAATCTCCAAAAAGTTTCGTGGCATTTGGACTTTGTTTGGAATTGATTTTCTGTAAAACAAAAACAGGGCAGAAAACATCAACTGGCACTGGGCACTAAGTTAATAGGTTAGTCCCAAAAAATGATATATAATTGCTGTAAATGTGTATAAAAACATCTGAGATTGATAATATAACATCATGGAACAATCAAAAATTATGGATACGTTGGAGACGTATCAGCATCCCCAAGCTTAATTCCTGCTCGTCCTTGAGTAGGTAAATGATAAAAACAGAATTTTTGATGTGGAATGCTGCCTATCATATTCATCATATATTCTTTTCTTTTCTAGCATGGACATTGGTCTTGAATGATTCAAAGCAATAGTCTATAATTTGACATGAAGATATAAATACTCAAGCATGCTAACAAGCAACCATGTCTTTCAAAATATCAACGCTAAAGAAAGTTATCCCTAGCCCATTATGCTCAATAATTGATCCATCCATGAAACACACTCAAATATTAGCTACATCCAATGCACAAGTATGACAATAGTGCTCTCTAGTTGGTGCTTTTGTAAGAGAAGATGGAGACTCAAATAAAAATAAAAATTGCATAAAAGTGAATAGATAGGCCCTTCGTAGAGGGAAGCTGAGATTTGTCAAATGTGCCAGAGCTCAAAGCTTAAATTAAATAGATAAAATATTTTGAGAGGCATGCTTTTCCTGTCAACGAAAACGACCGAGAATTCCCATTATTTTCCATGCTAGACACGTCATAGGCGGTTCCCAAACAGAAAGTAAAGTTTATTTCCTTTCCACCATTTCTTTCACAATCCATGGCTAGCCGTATCCACGGGTGCCCTCCATACCAACACTTTCCAAGGAATTTTGTTGTTGTTATTTTTGATTTCATTGTGGGACTGGGCATCCCTATTACCAACCATCCTCTTGTGCAATGACAAGTGAATAAACACTCATCGTGTGAATAACACACCTAGATTTTTTTTTGAAGTTTTTCAACTTAGCTTTTCCTTGTGCTGTTTCTCTCGCTGCATAAAATGATCACTTGAACGCCATTAAAATGGTACCCCATCTCCACTCCCCCTGGGAAACTTGCACATGAGGGATCCTTCTGTCCTTCTAAGAAAAAGAAAGAAGAGAAAAGAGTGGGATGGGAACCTCGACGGTTCATCAGTCATTTCATACAAACTAAAGTGTAAATCACAACATCATATGCATCCACATATAAATGAATATGTACAAAGAGCTGTGAAAACACTTAGCTTTATTATGCACAGGATCTGCGCCTGGCTTTGTACAAAGGGTTACATGTCTGGTCGACAAAGCTTGTACAAAAAGGGGTTGCTAGGAGGACCGGCAACTGCGCCTCACGGGTAGAACTTGCGAAGATGCTCAATATTCCATGAGTTCTGCACTGGGGTGCCATCTTCGGTCTCCAGACGGACTGCGCCCGGTCTGGTGACTCATACTACCCGGTAAGGCCTTCCCACTTCAGCGTCAACTTGTTTGATCCCTTTGTGGACTGAATGCGCCAAAGAACAAGGTCGCCTTCCTCAAGGCTTCAGGCATGCACTTTGCGGCTATGGTAGCGGCGCAAGGCTTGCTGGTAGCGCGCAGCTCGCACAGCCGCCTGAAGACGATCTTCCTCAAGGAGCATTGCGTCATCTTGCTGCAGCTGCTCTTGCTCAGCTTCATCGTAAGCGAGCACTCAAGGTGACCCGTATAAAAGTTCCGTGGGGAGCACCGCCTCTGCACCATAGATTAGGGAGAAGGGTGTTTGGCCGGTAGCTCGATTTGGTGTCGTCCTGAGTGACCAAAGAACCGCCGGCAACTCGTTAATCCAACGCTTTCCACACTTGCGCAGCCTGTCAAAAGTTCTTGTCTTGAGGCCACGCAATACTTCAGCATTCATCCTTTCCGCGTGGCCGTTGCTTCTCGGGTGAGTGACAGATGCAAAACAGATTTTGCTGCCAAGGTCCTGGATGTACTGCATGAAGGTGCGGCTCGTGAATTGCATGCCGTTGTCGGTGATGATTCTGTTAGGAACCCCGAAACGGCAAACTAATCCTTTGAAGAACTTGACGGCTGATTGCGCTGTCACCTTTCTCACCGGCTCCACTTCAGGCCACTTCGTGAACTTGTCGATGGCGATGTACAAGAACTCAAAGTCCCCGGCAGCACGGGGAAAGGGGCCCAAGATATCGAGCCCCCAGACCGAAAAGGGCCAGGAGAGAGGGATTGTTTGGAGAGCTTGAGCTGGTTGATGTATACTCTTTTAATGGAACTGGCATGCTTCGCACTTAGTTACTTGCTCAATTGCATCCTGGAGGGCCGTGGGCCAATAGAAGCCTTGCCGGAAAGCTTTACCGGCAAGTGCTCTTGATCCTATGTGAGATCCACATATGCCTCCATGTATCTCTGGCAACAGCTTCAGTCCGTCTTCCCGGCAGGAAACGGACTATCTGCTGTGCCCATGCCGGAGCCTGCGACTCGACGACAAGGACTAATGGTGCTTCTTCAGCGGCGGGAGCATTTGCTTCCGCGGCAAGAACCTGAGGTTCTGTGTGAAGCCGCTGCTCATCGGCAACCGTGTCGTTGCTCCCGCCAACATCCTTGTCGGAGGCTTCAGGAAGCCCCGCCGGAAGGTACTTGCCGGTATTCAACTTCCTCCTTTTACCGGCCTGAATTGATGGAGTGACTGTTGGTTGATTTAAATGGAGCACAAACGTTCCCGGTTCCACGGGAAGCTTTTACGCAGCACACTTTGACAGGCTATCAGCAATGCTATTTTCCACACGAGGGACATGCTCTGTTTGCAATCCATAAAAGTGTTTTTCCAATTTCCCCACTTCTTCCACATATGCTTCCATCAACGGGCTCGGGTAATCTTTGTTTACTTGCTTCACAATAAGCTGCGAGTCACCGCGGATGATCAATTTTTTGATCCCAAGGTCCACCGTGATCCGAAGACCGGCAAGGAGTCCTTCGTACTCAGCAGTGTTGTTTGTGGCTTGGTCCCTAGGAAAGTGCATTTGAACCATGTACTCGAGGTGCCCTCCGGTGGGTGCGACGAGCAGCACTCCGGCACTGGCGCCTTGCAGCGAGAAGGCACCATCAAAGTACATGATCCATTCCTTGGCTGTCTCTTTGCCGGGGAGAGCCGTTTCTTGAGTCTCTTTGTACTGCGTTGGCATCCATTCAGCAATGAACTCCGCCAAGGCTCTGCTCTGGATGGTTGAAGTGATTTCAAACTTAAGTGCAAAGCTTGACAATTCCAACGCCCACTCCACTATCCTGCCAGTTGCTTCTGGATTTCTCAAAATGCGTTGCAACGGGAAGCGAGTGACGACAGTGATCTCGTGTGCTTGGAAGTAGTGACGCAGCTTTCTTGAGGCCATAAGAAGGCAAAAAAGCAATTTTTGCACCCCAGAGTATCTTGATCTAGCCCCCTGTAAAAGGGAACTAACAAAATAGATGGACCGCTACACCATTTTCTTCCTTGGCATCACTTGCTGGTTAGTTTCATCTGCTTGCCCTGTTTCCGTCTCGTCGGTGTCGGGCCTTGCCAGAGAAGATTCCGGTTTGTCACCAGATGAGCTTGACGCGGCTGCTTCCTCATCATCGACTTCCCTCTGCGCCACTAATGCAGCACTAGCCACTTGATTCGTCGCTGCTACGTATAGCAACAACGGTTCTTGCGATCTAGGTGCAACTAGTGTTGGTGTGGAGGAGAGGTATCTTTTCAAGTCCTGCAGCGCGGCCTCCACTTCCGGAGTCCATTTCACCGGACCCGCCTTTTTCAAAATTTTGAAAAATGGCAGGGCGCGCTCAGCGGATCTTGAAATGAACCTACTCAACGCAGCAACACAGCCGACAAGACGCCGCACATCTTTGACACTTTTTGGTGCTTGAATCTGCTCAATTGCTTTGATCTTGTCAGGATTTGCTTCGATTCCTCGTTGAGATACAAAGAATCCGAGAAGCTTGCCGGATGGAACGCCAAACACACACTTCCCGGAATTGAGCTTCAAGTTGATTTTGCGCAAGTTTGCAAATGTCTCTTCTAAATCTTGAATGAGGGTTGATTTGTCCTTGGTCTTGACCACTATATCATCCATGTATGCTTCCACATTCCTGTGCAGCTGGGGCTCAAAACCAATCTGGACTGCCCTTGCAAATGTTGAACCAGCACTCTTTAATCCGAAAGGCATACGCACGAAGCAGTATGTGCCACATGGAATAATGAATGCCGTTTTCTCCTCATCCTCCTTGGCTATGAATATCTGATGGTATCCAGAATATGCATAAAGGAAGGAGAGTAAATCACAGCCAGAAGTGGAGTCTACAATTTGATCAATGCGCGACAAGGGAAAATGATCCTTTGGACAAGCCTTGTTAATATCGGTGTAGTCAATACACAGTCTCCACTTTCCATTTGCCTTGCGCACCACCACCGGATTCGCCAAGCAAGTGGGATGTAGTACACCTCTGACCAAGCCTGCCGCTTCAAGTTTCTTGATTTCTTCGGCAATGAATTGTTGCCGCTCCAAAGCTTGCTTCCGGACTTTTTGCTTGACGGGCCGAGCGTGGGGACAAACGGCAAGGTGGTGATCAATTACCACCCTGGGAACACCGGGGATGTCAGATGGTCGCCATGCGAACACATCGACATTCGCCCGCAGGAAGGCAATGAGTGCGCTTTCCTATTTGCCGTCAAGGGTGGCACTGATGGTGAAGGTACCGTCAGTGCCATCCTCCGTCGCCGGCACCTTCTTGGTCATCGGTGCAGTGGCTTTGGGCTTCTTACTGGCAGAGCAATCTGGTAGGTCTTCAACAGGCGCGCAGCACTCCGAAGAGGTGCGCTTCCCCGAATCCTTGCTAGAGGTCTTGCCGGACTTCTTTTTTCTCTCTTCTTGGCAGGAGCTCGCGCCTTGGTGGCTTCTGCTGCGACCGCATCTCTGTACATCTTGTCGACGCAGATAACTGCATCTTTCTTGTCGGAATTGATGGAAATGACACCCATCGGCCCCGGCATGTTCAATGTGTTGTAGGCATAGTGAGATGCTGCCATGAATTTTGCCAAGGCTGGGCGACCAAGAATTCCATTGTACGGCAAGGGGATTTTGACAACGTCAAACACAATCTTCTCAGTGATGTAGTTCAATTCCCCGCCAAACGTTACCGGCAATGTGATCTTTCCCTTGGGCTGGCTTCTTCCCGGGTTTACTCCTTGAAATGTGCCTGTCTTTTCAAGCTCTTCGTTGGGAATCTGCAGCCTCTTGATTACTTCTGGAGAAATCAAGTTTAGGCCGGCCCCACCGTCAACTAACATTTTCGTGACCTGGAGGTCGCGAATTGTTGGTGAAACCAACAATGGCAATCACCCGACCACGGTTGTGCGGTCAGGGTGGTCCTCGGCATCGAAAATGATAGGCATGTCTGACCACTTGAGTGGCTTTTGAGAGCCCATTGCAGGTTCTGCCGCGTTAACCTCACGAGCCCACTGTTTAAGTTGGCGGTGAGAGGAGTGCAACGATGCACCTCCGTCAATGCACATGGCCTCAGTTGCCTTCTGGAATTCATGTTCACTGGACTCTCTATCGTCCTCTTCTTCCTCACTTCCATCGTCTTCCTCCCTCTTTTCACGGCCTCTAGCAGGTTTCTCTTTCTGCTGCTTGGCCTTGCCGCGGCGGCCTCTTCGACCACCACGGCCCTTTTTGCCAGATCCACCAGTACCATCTTGACCTTTCTCTTTGTCACGCTTTTCGTATTCGGCCTTTTGTTTCTCAACAAGGTGCTCGACTTGTCGGCACTCTTGGAGATCATGGCCTTTGGTGCGGTGAATCTTGCAATATGGCCCATTGGACTTGCCAGCCTTCTCATTTGCCGCCGCCTCCTGGCAAGTGGCGCATACAGCCGCCTCCTTGCCAAAGTTCTCAGTCTTGGCTTTCTTGGCGGACTCAGAGTTGCCGGAGCCTTCGACAGCCATGACAGTCTTGCCTTTGCGCTTCCTGTTGCGCTTTCGGCCTTTCTTCCTCGGGGTGGCAGCATCATCATCCTCAGAATCAACCTCGGCGCCAGCGTTCTCCCCGCGAAGCCTTCTCCCTTCCTCAGTGCGTGCACACTTATCCGCCAACGTGTAGAGCTCATTGACGGTCTTGGGCAACTTGACGTTCATTTTCTCCCGCATCCTCCGATTGCGCACATTCGTGTGAAAGGTGGCAATGACAGCTGTGGGGTGCACATCTGGAATATTATGGTGCACATGGCTGAACCTCTGGATGTACTTGCGCAAGGTTTCTCCATCCCTTTGCGGAATTACTTGTAGGTCGCTGGGCTGCCCAGGGGCCTTGTGGCCTTCGGTAAAGGCACCAACGAATTCGTTGCAGAGATCTGACCAGGAAGAAATGGAGTTCTCCGGCAAGTTCATCAGCCAAGACCTCACGTTGGGTTTTAGTACTAACGGGAAGTAGTTGGCGAGGATTTTCTCATCTCTTCCCCCAGCAGCTTGTACAGCAATCGTGTAGATGCCTAGAAACTCTGCTGGGTTTTGCTTGCCATCATACTTTTCCGGCACTTCTGGCTTGAAGGCTCGAACGGACGGCCATCGGACTTGCCGCAGCTCACAGGTGAAGGCAGGACATCCAACCTCGTAAGGTAGATACCCACCAACCCCTGGCACAGGCTCATCAACGATGGGGCCATTGCATGCGTCGGATTGACGGCGTGCCTCCTGGCGCCGTTCGATGGTGGTGCGGGCATCTTCTGCCTGTCTGTCTCGCAACACTTGCCGCTGATCTTGCCGTGCTCGCGGATCTGAAGAAGCCATCGACGCCTCGTCGGGCTCGAAGGATCGTCGAGCTTGCTATGGTTGTTGGCATTGCTGCTGCTGAGATTTTTGCCGCTGGGGTGATTGCACCGTTAGCGCAGTACCGTCAACGCGGCCACCAGCTGGAGCTGCTGGTGCCATTTGCGAACGCCGTGAGGGCTCCGCTTGCTGCAATTTGCTGGCCTCAGCAAAGCCAATCAAGCTCTGGATGGTGGCTCTCCACTCATCCATCTTTTCCGCAGCCGGTGGGAAGTTCAGCAGCATCTGGGCCCGCGCCATTGCTTCCGCTGCTGTGGCTGGCATGGCCGGGAGCGAGGAGCGCGACGTCTCTCTACTTCTGGCAGAGCCAGCAGGAGCGCCATCGCGGTCTTGCTGCTGCGGCACATGATCAGCAGCAGGTCGCTGTGGCGGAGGTGGTGCTTGAGGATCTGGGATCTGATCGACAGGAGTCTTGCTGTGAGGTCACCGCTGCCCGGACACGTTGGCGCCGCTCGGAACCGCACCGCGCCTGTTGTGCGAGGGGCGCGGCGTCTGTCCTGAAGCTGCATTCTTGGACGCCGGCACGGCGGGATCTTGGCTCGCACTGCCCCGGGCGCTACCGCTCCGGTGACTGCGTTCATCAGCGCAGCGAGGAGGAGGAGGAAGACGTCCGTCTGCCCCACTCGCGCCGTCACGGCTTCGTTCGTCAGAGGGTCAAGGAAGTAGACCGCCTTCGGCATGCTCGTCTCCCGTGCTGACCGCGGTGGGCATGGCGACCGCGCCACCCGCGCTGGTCGCGCCAATTGCAGTACCCGCACCGCCCGCATTGGCCGCGCCACCTACGGATGCGTGTGTGGGGGCCGTCATCGTGATGCCCTTCTTCTTGGGCGCCATCGACGACGAGGAGGACGATGATGAAGTTGATGATGATGATGATGATGATGATGACGCGCAATCCACTGATTCAGGTCCACGCAAGCAATCCCCCTACCTGGCGCGCCAAAGATGTCGTGGGAACGACCATCTATGGGGCCATGCGGTCCCTTCGTGGTTCGGCGGGGGAGATCGATGTGCACAAAGAGCAGAATCAGAGGAAGGCGCCAGGGATTTACCCAGGTTCGGGCCGCTGAGAAGCGTAAAACCCTATTCCTGCTTTTGGTGTATTAGTAGTGTGGGAGCACAGTACAAGGAGCGCTTCTTCCGGCAAGATACAGAGAGAGCAGCTATGCGAGACGTGCTGGTGTTTGGAAAGGGGTCCGAATCCCTCTAACTATTGCCTTGGTCCTCCTTTTATAGCTCAAGGGGTTCCCACAGTGGCAAAAAAGTAATTACATGTTGATTAGATAGCAAACAGTGCTATCATACCTAAAACTCCCAGTTTAGGACAAAAGCATTAAATGCACCGTTAGGTGTCATGTGGAGAGGTAATCCCGGCAAGGTTTCTGCACCGCTCGCCCAGCTGCCTCGTATTATTCTGACACGCCTTCTGGACGGGTGTCATTAGAGGCGAATCATGTCCCAGCGTGCTGACACGTGCCTGACAAGCCTTACCAACCAGCCTGCGCGGTCGACACCTCATCCATAAGCGAACACCTATGCTGTGAGGTGGAGCGCTGGAGGGCTGGTAGAAGCTTGCCGGTACGGAGCTTGTCGGGTCTTCCCCTTGCCGGTTTAGTCTTGTCGGCAAGAAATGCCTTCATCTTCGGTACTAGTTGAGTTCTTGTTGTTGTTTTGTCTTGAGCTTCTGTAATTGGACCTTGAACTTTTGCCTTGGCGGTCCCCGGCAAGGCTTGGCCGGCAAGGAAGCTGCTACTGTCTGTGCATAAGTCAGGGTATAAAATACCCATGTTTTATACACCGACAATATGGGACCTTTTCCTAAATCCAATGGGTATACACATATTTTAGTTGTTGTTGATTACATTACTAACTGTGTAGAAGCTATTCCAACTAGTAGTGCTGATCACAACACTTCTATTAAAATGCTTAAAGAAGTTATTTTCCCGAGGTTCGGAGTCCCTAGATACTTAATGACTGATGGTGGTTCACATTTTATTCATGGTGCATTCTGTAAACTGGTTGCTAAATATGATGTCAACTATAGAATTGCATCTCCCTATCACCCTCAATCTAGTGGTCAAGTTGAATTGAGCAATAGAGAAATAAAGTTAATTTTGCAAAAAACCGTCAATAGATCTAGAAAGAATTGGTCTAAGAAACTTGACGATGCATTATGGGCTTATAGAACTGCTTATAAAAATCCTATGGGTATGTCTCCTTATAAAATGGTTTATGGAAAAGCATGTCATTTACCTCTTGAGTTAGAACATAAAGCATATTGGGCAATTAAAGAACTCAATTATGATTTTAAACTTGCCGGTGAAAAGAGGTTATTTGATATTAGCTCACTAGATGAATGGAGAACCCAAGCTTATGAAAATGCCAAATTGTTTAAAGAAAAAGTTAAAAGATGGCATGATAGAAGAATTAAAAAACGGGAATTCATAGTGGGTGAGTATGTTCTATTGTACAATTCTCATTTTAGATTTTTTGCAAGAAAACTTCTCTCTAAATGGGAAGGACCGTATATCATCGAAGAAGTTTATCGCTACGAAGCCATTAAGATCAATAACGCCGAAGGCACTAATCCGAGGGTGGTCAATGGACAAAGAATTAAGCACTATATTTCAGGTACTCCCATTAATGTTGAAACTAATATTATTGAAACTATGACAACGGAGGAATACATAAGTGATCCCTTCCAGAACACTCCAGAACCCTGAAAAGGAAGAGGTACGTGATACGGTAAGTAAACCGACTCCAAAAATTCCATAAAAATACTTTCTATCAGTTTTGGAATATTAGAAAAAATACAAAAATAAGAAATAGCTGAGGGGACCCACGAGGTGCACACGAGGCACCAGGGCGCGCCCTGGTGGCTCGTGGGCCCCTCGTGAGCCTTCCCGACTCCATTTTTTCTTGGAATACTTGTTTTGCAAGATAAAAATTCTTTATATATACTCCCGGATATTTTGACCACCGTATCGCAGAAATCTCCTCTGTTCTTATTTCGTCCTATTTTTCTGACAGATTTAGATCGCCATGGCTCCCCAAAGGCTCCGTACCAAGCAACGTATCCTGCAACCATCGCCGGGCAAACACCCCTACAACGAGGTTTACTATGAGTGGTCGTCAGGAGAGGAAGACAATGGTAAGGAGGACAAGGTCAAGGAAATTGTGGAAACCCAGGCTCCAGAAGGAGGGCAAGCCATTCCCATGGAGGCAACCGCAGAGAAGGGAGATATCCTTCAACCCCTCTATGATCATCTTCCTCCATCTAGAAAAACATCGCCCTTCGGAGCATCAACCGTAAATCGGAGTATCTGCTTGTAACACCCCCATGTATTAACTACAGTGATCACCCTCTGATAATGCCAAGTCACCATGATTAACAAGCTTGACCAACATTTGGTTTCATATATCATTTGAAATTCCACTCCAATTCAAAATTTAAATTGCAAGTGAAATTATTATTTCTTCGAACAGTAAAACTAAAATGTTCGCATTATCCTATAAATTCCCCTGATCATTGTCATGTTGAAACCAACTTATTTTGACTCACACATATATTCCTATGAGTTTAATAAATGCTCCAACAGCAAAAAAATGGTCTTTTGAAAATAAACAATTATATAAACATTCCCAAATAAAGTGAAACTTTGTGTGTAGCACCCAAAATATTGTATTTGAATTATATGTGCAGTATCATGTTGAACTAATATCATTTAGTGCCTAAAATAAATAGAAAACTAAGACAAAAGGATTGACAGAAAAAAGAAAATAGGAAAGTGTTGCTGTGCACTTTGGCCCGTATGAACAGAGGCCCAGCCCATCACCACTTTCATCCTCAACCTCCTGTTCACAGGAGGTGCGCTAGACACGCGTCCAGCGTCCATGCCATGGATTGCCACATGGCGACCATCCGGCGATGCCCCTGCGAGGATAAGGCCACCCCGACCCCCCTCCGAACCCTAGGTCAACCATTCTCCCCCTCCGTCGCTCTCCTCCTTTGATTTCTTCGTCGCCCGAAGCCACCATCGTCGCGTCGTCGTCGTCTACGCGGCCAGGAGCTTCTCCGAGCCAAGATTGGGTGTCCAGGAGGTGTGCTGCATCCATCTACATCGACTACGAGGATCGTTTCGACTTGAATCGCACCGCGCCATAGCCATCGACCGATCTCCTTCATCTCTGACCACCACTTCCCGGCGTCGATTTGCACTGCTCCGACCACCCCTGACCTCGCCGTCTGCTCCCTCGGCTCCGCGGTGAGCGCCTACGCCGATTCCCCCATTTTACCCCTTGTTTAGTCACCGTTTGCGCCGCCGACCACCTCCCTGTGCGCTCACGCTCACCGCGCCGGCCGCGCCTCGCATGTCCGTGTGCCGCCCGCGCCCTGGCCGCGGTCTACGCGCCTCCGCCTGCTGTCGCTCGCGCACACCCGTGCTGCGCCCAGCTGCTGCTGCCTGCTGCGGCTGCTCGCTGCTGCTGCCAGTGCTGCTCCCCGCGCCCCTCGCTACTGCCCTGCAAGCTGCTGCTCCCACTTGCTGCACTGCCGCTGCGTTGGCCGCTGCTGCCGCTAGCTGCTGCTACTGCCGCGTGCTACTGCCACTGCTAACTGCTGCTCTTCGCTACTGCTAGTGCTGCTGGCCATGGCCGTAGGTGCAGTGTGTGTGTGTGTGGGCTGTGTGTGTGCATGCTCTGCGTGTGTGTGTGTGTGTGTGTGTGTGTGTGTGTGTGTGTGTGTGTGTGCTGTGTGCGTGTGTGTAGAGCCGGGCCTTGTTAATTAGGAGTAGGATTAGTTAGGTTAATTTAGGGATTGTTTAGTCTAATGAACAACTGACATGTGGGTCCCGTCTAATTAATCAATCTAAATAAACCCCTAATTAAAAGCTACTGTGTATGACATGCGGGACCCACCGCTACAGTTCACCTTTGACCAGTCCACGGTCAACTGTTGAGTCAGCAGTTAACCGGGCCCACCAGTCAGCCTCTCAGGATGGGTGTACACTGGGTGCCCTTAGCAATTTGTATTAAATGAATTTCGAATTAAAATAAATTCCAGAAAAACAATAAAACTTTGAAAATTAATATAAAATAAACCATAAGTCAGATGAAAATAATTTATATATGAAAAATGACCAGAAAAATGAGACGAATCCGAATGTGCCATCCACATACCTACCACATCCCTCTAACCTATCGAACATGGAACCTTCCCCTCCGGATCAATTTACCGATAAGCACCTCGAGCTGGGAAAATATTCCCGGATATTTTCCCTCTCCGTCTACAATAATTAGAGAAGCATTAGAGCACATAATCAACCCATACTGCCTGCCATGCATCTGTGTGCATTTGATTGCCCATTATTTATATGTTTCTTCCTCCTCTTTCTTCTCCGGTAGACCCTACGGCTGATGCCGATGCCCCTGTGATCGACTACGTCACCGACGACCCTTCTTCCTTTTCAGCAGAGCTGCCAGGCAAGCAAAACCTCCTTGATCATTCCTATATCGCCCATTCTTTCTCTCCCATGCTTGCATTAGATTTTGCTACTGTAATTGATTGCTCCTATTCTAATGCATAGCCTGATTTTGTAGCCTGTTGTTGATACTTTACCTGTTGTCCTAAATGATTAGTATAGGCTGGTTAGGGATCCATCAGTGTCCCCGCACCCGTGTCCTTGTTGCCATGCTTTACCACCAGATGACTTGTTCAATGTGATCGATGTGCAGAGACCGACACAGCACCGCACACCCCCTTAGTTGTATGACTCTGCAGAGCTACCATCGAGTGCCGAGGGTGATACCTCCTACCTCACTCCTGATGACATCTCTATAGTGTAGCTAGTCGGTTGTGGGTTATCGAGGGTGATTCCTCTTTCACCGCCTCTGATGATGCCTCTGTCGTACAACCCCTCAAGTGTGAACTTATTGAGGGTGATTCCTCCAAGTTCACCTTGATGGTTACATCTAGTGGGAATCCATCGACGGTGATTCCTCGGATCCCCCACGATGTTATGGACACACGGGTACTTTGACCTTCACATCAGTCCTTTGGGAAGTCGGGTTGGCCATGAGGGCACCCACGAGAGATTATTGTGGCAGAACGACAGGGTGGAGACCACCTAGGAGAGAGGTGGGCCTGGTTCCTGGTCGTTGGTCCGTGGGTTACCAAGTCGGTGCGACAGGGTGTCGGAGGTGAGCCTTGAGCCCTGTTCGTGTCCGCGAGTTACTAATAACATGCTTAACGGATTTGGGTATTTGATCTGAGTTGGCCACTGGCCTGGACGCACTTCCACCACGCGGGATAATGGTTTAATGGGGCCCTCGACGCCGTATGTATCAGCCGAAAGTTCAGCATTGTGAGCCCGTCAAGACAAGTGCCATCCAGGACTGAGGTGGACTTGGACTCCGATACGTGACACAACGACCCGGAGTGCAAAGGTGTTGGTGCAATAATTTGCCTCCTTATGTTTTGGATATTGTTGACTTAAACAGTGAGGGACTGATGTGTTTGCTAGTGCACATAGAGTAACAGGTCCCTGGAGTCAAGAGGAGTTTGGTTCAAACTCCGAAGAAAATCCCCTGCATGGCAGTGAAGGTTATCATCGAAGATTTTGATGACAAGAGTGACCCCTCAAAAATTGCGGATGCAAAGCAATTGATTTGGTGCTCGTCCGAAGAAATTGACTATGGCCGAGAAGATTGAAGACGAAGTGAAGACGTAGCATTTATTTCGTTGTTTCTCTTCTCTTTATTGAGTCATAGGACCACCATACTACTAAGAGGGGTGTAGCATTTGAAGCTTTGATTCTCTGATGCTAAACCCAAATCCTATGAAAGTTGTGAGAGAAATCTCTTTGTGTTCCGAGCAAATATTTGCCAGCAAGAGACTGTGATCTTGTTCGCTGCGAGAGATTTGTCTCTGACTGAGGAGTTAGCATTACTTGCTCCTCATGTAATGTTATCGTTGCTCTTAAAATCCGACCATTGTGAACGTGTCGGTTGGCCATTGGCTGGACCTCATGTCCAAAATGGTCATTTCCCATCAGGGAAGGCTACGGCTATAAATAGCCACCCCGCACCGGCGTTGTCCGGTGGCTGCTCCGTTTGATTCTGAGAAGATTGTTGAGCAACCCCCTCTCCGAGAGATTTAAGTTTAAAATCCACCGGGAGAAAACCCCAGAGCCGAAAAATTAGATAGTGGTTCAGCATCACTCGAATCTAAGTCCAGTACGCTCAGCCTATTACTCTTGAGAGCTGCGAACTCTCTAGATGGTTAGGTGTCAATTTCTTCGGAGACCAAGAGTAATTGTGGTTCTTGAAGAAGAAGTCTGTAAAGGTTTGGAGATCGCCTCAAGCATCTACCACGATTGATCGGCATTGGTTGACGAACCAATTGTTGAGGAGAATAGGGCGAAGAGAGTTTATCTTTTGTGTTAAATCACAACCCCTCCAACCAGACGTAGTCCTTTTGCCGAAGGGCAAACTGGTCTACCAAATTCCTTGTCGCCATCGAGCATCACTGGTCACCTCTGCTACTCCCATTTTCATTCGAACTGTGATGTATGACATATTTCAATCATGTGATTTGTCTCGATGCATGCTCTTAGTTTCCATTCGGTAGTTTGTATTTGCTCACTGTACACTGTTTTCATTCGCTCCGCTGCTGGGTTCCGAGAGTTTTGATATTTCTGAAGTAAATTTAAAACTCCCATTCACCCCCCCTCTGGTAGACATACTTCCTTCCTACAATTGGTATCAGAGCAAGGTACTCCGTGACTCTGCTCATTTTGGTCTAACCACCTTGGAGTTTAAGTATGTCTTCAGTGAGCTACAAGTCGCACCTCAAGATTCCCATCTTCGATGGGAGGGACTATCCCTTCTGGAAGGAGAAGATGAAGATCCGTCTCCGAGCTATTGATGATGATATGTGGAACGTGGTGCAGAATGGATTCGTGGTTGAAGTGCCCAGGTCCCCACTGACCACGAGAAGAAACTCATTCAGATGGATGCTCAAGCCAAAGATGAAATTGGTGGCCATCTCTCTCGTGCTCAATTTCTTCGCTATCGTCAGTGTGAAACTGCAAAGGAATTGTGGGACATTCTCGAAAAGATAAATGAGGGTGTTTCAACTCAGAAAGAAGCTCGCATTGATACTCTTCGGGCGAAGTTCAATCGGTTCAAGCGAATCAGAAATGAAAGCTGCCAGCAAACCTTCGATCGTCTGAGCGATATTGCAAACGAGCTGCAAGGTCTCGGCGCCAAAGACATCACTGATCACGATTTTGTGAAGAAACTGCTCCGATCCCTTGATAGTTCGTTCGACACTCTAGTTCTGATGATTTAGGAACGAGCTGATTTCAAAGTTCTCGACTCAGCTGATATCATGGAAAGGCTGAACACCCACGAAGAACAAGAAGAAGAAAAGAGAGATCTCTATGGCTCAAGTCACCAAAAAAGTCATGCTCTCAATTCTGTGGCTGAATCTTCCTCCGAAGGAAACACCGAAGAAGATTCAGATGACCCAGAAAGGATCAGCAAGGATCTCGCATTGATCACGAAATGATTCCAGCGTCTTCAAAGGAAAAATCAGTTTCAGAAGAAAGGATCCAGCAACTCTGGCGGCTCCAAATCTTCATCAAAACCTACTGGAGATTACACCTGCTTCAAGTGCAAAAAGCCAGGACATTTCATTTCGGACTGCCCTGTGACACCCTGGTTTTTGGCAACTTTTTCTTTTCGAAATCCTTCTGGCTTTATTTGCAATTTGGTTGGATTTTGAACCTTTTCAGTTGACTTTGGACTTATGAATTCCTCTTAGTGATCCAGAGCCCTCAGCATCTTGCCAGAACCTTGTCACTCATCATCTGGATCAAGTTCCAATTCCTCATCCTTCCCAAATATTCATTTTCTTCCTTTGGGAAAATCTGTCATCACTATGGGTTACAAAGCAACCTATAGTTCTGGTGACCAGAAAAATCCCAAATTAATCCCAGACCTACTTGACATCATCTACTCCCACAATCTTCAAAAACATCTCATGGTCCAGTACAAAGTTTATTCCAGAAAACTCCATTTGCTCTCTGGACAGTACTGGTCATTTGTGAAGGAGTTCATATTTTCCCTACTCAGTTAATTCCCAGAAAATTCCCTGAGATATTAGGGAACCTATCTTTCCACAATATCCAAAAATATCATCTTGTCTAGTACAAATTTTCATCACCAATATTCTGCCAAGTTTCTGTTCAGTTGGAACCTCTGTGAAGGAAGTACCAGCTAGAGGTATCCAATTGAGCTGAAATTTTTATGGCATCTTCTCCTCACCAAATAACCCTGCCACACCAAATTTCAGCCCTAGCAGGTCAACCAGATGTGTGCATCAAGCTCATCTCTGTTTCTGGTTCAGTACAGCACTTGTACATGAACTATCCTCAAATCTTGATGAAATCTTCTCAAACTTGTCCAGCTCATAGTCCTTCCAAAGTAGATCATCCCAGACATCTCCTTTGGCTCCATTCCCAGCTCACCTCTCCTCTAGATCTTTCTCAATTTTGCTGTCAGAAACTGTAGCTGAAGCTACACTTCACAGCAGAGTGAATCTAGTCGAACCAGAGGCATGGAGAGACTAAGGGGTCGAGGGTCGACGTGCCAGACAAGAAATGCCAGACTCGTGAGACCTCTAGACATCCATACCTATGGTGAGCATGACAATGGCATGCCACTGCGCGCACTCTGCATCGCGCCCGTGCCTGTGGCGTCGTGTCCGACCGCCTTGCGCCGCAGCAGCTTGTCCCCGTGCGCCGACATCCTCCCCTTCCCCCACCTGGCCGCCCTGGATCCTTCCCCTCGCCGGAGAAGCCCTCGCCGACCGCCACGGCACATGCGCACTGTGCCGCCCGTGCGGGCACAGTGGCTGTGCGGCGCGTCGTCTTCCTCCACTAGCCGCCGTAGCCGCATTTACTCCTCCTGCTAGCTCCCGTCACTTCGCCCCACGTAGCGATGGCCAGCTCGCCGTCCTTGCACCGGCGACGTGGCCTGAACCACGCCGCTTCCAGAGAACTCCCCCGAGCTCGCATCCTCCTATAAATAGCCCTCCCCAGCCTCTCCCGAGCTCCTCATCCACCTCCCCCACCTCCTAATCGACCTCCCCAAGCCCGAGCCAAGGCCGAGAGGCCCTCTGGCCTCGCATCTCACCGGAGCACCGCCGCCACCCGAGCTCTGCCTCCCCGCCGTTCCACTCCCCCCCGAGCTCCACCAACTTCACCCGCGAGTTCACCTCGCTCCACTAATCACGCCCAAACGCTTTCCCGGTCGAATTGCTGCCGGAGTCGCCGTCTCCGACGACACCCGAGCGCCGCCGCCGCCGGAGAGGAAGGGGACGACGTCATCCGGCCGTCTCTCGCGAAGCCACTGGTACGTGTTGGTTCGTCTCCGAACGCTCGATCCATTCCAGTAGTCGCCGGACTCCGCCGCCGTCTGTGTCGCCGGCGACCATCGCCGGAGTCGTGCTCTCTCTTTGTTCCCTCCCCTTCCCCTTTAAACCTGACCACGGGGCCCGCACGTCAGCGACTCACTCGCGCGTGCCGAAGCGGTAAGTGGAGGCGCCCGGGCGAAATACGCCTTCGACGTGGCCCGTTGTGGATTTTCTGATTTTCTATTTTAATTCCAGATTTTGACCAGAACTTTGAACATCAATAACTTTTAAACCATAAGTCCAAATCAATTGATTCTTTTTGCACCTGGTTTGTCTTGAGCTCCTCTATTTTCTGGACAAATTTGGTATTTTTCCCATGTCCACAGAATTTCTGGTGCACAAAACAGTAGCGTGTGACATTTCCAATTGCTTTTTAAAAATATTTTGAGAAGGAGATTCTTTTGGATTTGAAGCCCAGGAGTTTGTGGACAACCCAACAGAGCAAGGCAAGCCATGTCATCCATTGCATGAAGCATTTCAATAGTGTTGGTTATTTAATTGAATTTCATGCATTATTTTTAAATGTTATAATCCATAGTAAGTTATTTAAATGCATAGCTACTGCCATGGTAATTTACTTGCAATTAAATATCCATACTGGTTAAATGCTTGGCTATATTAAACTTAGTTGGTTGATCAAGAGCCACCTACCCGGACTTTTCCGTGCAGCCACATTTGCCGGTATGGGACGGCCTTGACTTGGTCTGGCTTTGGGCTCTTTTATCGGTACCACCAAACTAGGGAGGGTTATGCGTGTGTGCTGCCCTGATCAGGTAGACGACGATAATCATGTGAGCCCAGTTGAGTTATTTTGCCGGCATCCCCGTTTGGGACAGTTAGTGGCCACGATGCTGGCAGGTGTCACGGGGTGACATAGGGGCCACCCAGGACATGACCCTGGGAGGGTATGATTGTCGGTGGTACGATAGAGGGGTCACGAGTCAGGCAGGTTTCGTTGGAGCACCACCGGTCCACCCGAATGGGATCACGAGGCCAGGTACTCCATGGTGTGGGTAAAGTGCGCAACCTCTGCAGAGTGTAGAACCTATTCGAATAGCCGCGTCCACAGTAATGGACAGTCCGTTTAGGCCTCTCTAGGATGGTCAACCGTAAAGATAATAATGATGGAAGAACTTGTCTTTTGTGTGGAAGTGCTCTATGGATTGTGAGCATTCCGAGGGTTGTGGGACAACCCAGATGAGAGTAAGTTGGTACTGGGTACCAGTAAGTGACCAACCTAATCACTTAATTTGTTATTGCCATGCTATTGTTTGCTGCATTGTTTTGGTTGCCATGTGCTTGCGAGTACATTCCAAGTACTCACCTAGCGTGTCATGCCAGATGCAGGAGAAGCCGAGGACGGAGGTCCCGAGGGTTCGTGCTACGCTAACTAGGCCGTGTCCACAGCAGTGTCCCTGTGGATGGAGTTTCCCGTGCTATGTTCGGCTACGCCGTAGACTACCCAGTAGTATCGAGGCCCTGCTATGTTCCATAAATAATGTAGATATTGTTCTCAGCACGTGCAGTGCTTCTGGCCTCGCTATCGATGTAAATTATGAGCTTGTACTCGAGATATTTTAATAAAGTTCAGCTCAGTTCTGTTCCAAGTTGTTGTGTGTTTCCAGAAGACATGATCTCTGGGTTGGAAACACTGGTAAACTGGTTCTCTGAGCCGGGGTGCCACAACGCTTGGTATCAGAGCCGCGCTGACTGTAGGACACCCTAGTTAACTCTGCGCTAGAACCGCGAGTAGTTTAGAGTCTTGGTGTGGCTTGCTTGCTGTATCTGATTGTTGCATTTGATTGCTGCATTGCATGGCATGCATATAGTTTTTTTCTAACCGCTGGTTTGATGAGTGTAGATGGCACCAGTTCCGTACCATTACATTCATGAGCCAGCACCGTTCACTTTTCCAGTACTGCTTCGTAGCGTCTGGCTTCGGCTGTATCCCAACGGCGAAGACCCAATGTTCCAGGTGTTCCGAGAGAGGCTTGCTGGTTCAGTATTCGAGTACCACGCGGAAGCTTTTCTCACTACGAGTTCGGATAATGGCAGCTACTCTCATTCTTCCAAGGGCGGGACTGCTTCTACTCCAGAGTTGGCGATCCAGTTTGCTGCGATGGAGGCTCTCACTGACTTACACTTCCATGAGGTCGAGCTGCAGACTCATCCAGGTTTCTTTCACTACCCCACCCTGTCGCCTACGATAGGGCGAGTCCTTTTCGCACCCGTTGATCCGACGAGTGATCGTGCTACTGGTGTTTTATCTCATTATCTGAACGCCAGTTACTGTATGATCACTTCTCTAGCCGAGGAGCTGACTGCTGCTCGCGAGGCACTTGCTGCTATTGCGGCAGCACAGTCTCCTCCTCCCCCTCCGTTTTCACCGATGTGTACTCCACCCATTCCACCTTCCGACACTCCTTCTGGTTCGTTCGGACCGCCAGGCTTTTCGTCTGGTAGCCGACGTGAGACCCCGTTAGAGTGGGCCTCACTCCTAGCTACTCCAGCTGCTCTAATGCTGCGACGTCGTGCTTCTTCTCCTTCAGAGGGTGAACCTTCCCGTCAGCGTCGTCGTGTTTCCTTTGATCCGGAGGCCGAGGTTCACATCATTAGCTCAGATTCCGAGTCAGAGTCAGACGACGAGGAGTCTTCCGTCTACCAGTGTTCGTGCCACCGGCGTCACTAGAGCGGAGGCTTGAGTTTCAGTGCATGCATCATAGCATCTCTGCATATGTCAACTGCCGTCTGAGCAGTCTAGTCATGATCATCCCCCTACTAGCTTGTCATGTATGATGTTGGGTTGCCTTGTATAATTATGTTGCTTTCTTTATTCGCTCTTTTTATTTGGCTTCTTTTCTGGTGTCATACTACCCTGCTTTTCCTCATCGATTCGGTATTTTGCAATGGGAACAAATTTAGGATGAAGAGGTGTAGTACACAAGGCGGCGATGGAACTCCCGTTCGTCGATCCGCCAGACAGGCAGGACAGTCACCAGAAGATTTGCCACCTCCACCACCTCAGTCACCTACCACTGATCAGATCATGAGAATGTTTGAAGAGAAAAGAAACCAAGATCTCATGGAATTTCTGAAAAGTATGCAGACTATGGTGGGTCAGAACAACTATAATGGGACACACTCTAAGTTGTCTGATTTTCAGCGGATAAGGCCACCCAGTTTCGGACAAGCTGTGGGTCCGATGGAAGCTGATGACTGGCTGAGGACTATGGAAAAGAAATTGGACATAGCCCGCTGTGATGAGGTAGATAAGGTTCCTTTCGTCACTCACTACCTGAGGGACCGGCAGCTATATGGTGGGACAACACAAAAATGTTACGGCCTTCTGGAGAAGATATTTCTTGGGAGAAGTTCAAAGAGGTATTTCGCTAATATCATATTCCTACTGGCATAATGAAGGTGAAGCAAAGGGAATTTCTGGCCCTTACTCAAGGGAATATGTCAGTGGGTGAGTATCTGAACAAGTTCAACAATCTGGCACGGTATTCTACCCATGACGTGTCCACCGAAGAAAGGAAGATTGACCGATTCCTCGGAGGGCTGAATCATACCCTTCGTTGTCAGCTCTGTATGCTGGACTTTCCTGACTTCCAGGCTCTGGTAAACAAAGCCTTCATAGCCGAACGAGAGAATAAGTCAGGATATAATGACCACAAGCAGAAGTTTGAACCCAAGAAGGACAACCGTGAGCAGTTTGTGCAGAAGCCACGTATTTGGCAACCAAGTTCATCTGAATACAAGCCTGCATGGAACAATGGCAACAACAACAACAAGCCTATCAGGCAGGACAAGACCTTCGGCAAACAGCCAGTGCTAGAGGATTGCCGCCGCAACAACACATGCTTCACTTGCGGCCAGAGTGGGCACTACTCCAAGCAATGCCCCGCAAGAAATGGGAAGCCACCATCCGACTTCAAGCCACAAGTCAATAGTGTTGGACGCCGCCCCAATACGAACTTCTACCACAGCCAGGTCCATCATATCTCCGCTGAGGAAGCCCGCGAAGCACCAGATGTGGCCCTTGGTAAGTTTTCTGTTAACAACATACCCGCAATAATTTTATTTAACTCTGGGGCTTCTCATTCGTTTATTTCGTGGAGTTTTGCCACCTTGCACAAATTTTCTCCTTCTCTTTTGGACAAAATCATGGTGGTACAATCCCCTGGCTCCATGCTCAGAACAAATGTGATATACAAGAATCTGGAAATTTTGATACATGATGTGAAGTTTCCAGCTACTCTTGTTGCCATTGAATCCCCTGGACTAGATATAATACTGGGAATGGATTGGTTGGTACCACACCAGGTGTGTATCAACTGTGCCACCAGGAAGGTGACACTGGTTAACCCGGCAGGCCAAACAGTGCAATTCACTGCCAGCAGAGTAATGTCAAAGAAAGGAATGACATTCAAAGCCACAGCTACAGACATAAGTCTGATTCCGGTAGTCAGTGAATTTCCGGACGTATTTCCAGAAGAGATACCGGGAATGCCACCTGATCGGGAACTAGAATTTGCTATTGAGGTTGTTCCCGGAACTGCTCCAATTTACAAGAAGTACTACCGCATGCCTTCCCCAGAGCTGGTGGAATTGAAGAAACAGTTGGATGAATTATTGCAAAAAGGGTATATTCGTCCAAGCACTTCACCGTGGGGATCACCCGTGCTGTTTGTCAAGAAGAAGGATGGCAGCCTACGAATGTGCGTAGACTACCGCCAGCTGAATGAGGTCACCATCAAGAATAAATATCTGCTCCCCCGCATTGATGACTTGTTCGACCAGTTGAACGGAGCCCGGGTATTCTCCAAGATTGACCTCCGAACGGGGTATCATCAGCTAAAAATCAGAAAAGAGGATATCCCCAAGACAGCCTTTACTACCAGATATGGTCTGTATGAGTTTACAGTCTTGTCGTTCGGGCTGACTAATGCTCCAGCATATTTTATGAGCATGATGAATAAAGTCTTCATGGACTTTCTGGACAAATTTGTGGTAGTATTCATCGATGATATTCTCATCTACTCCAGAGATGAAGAGGAGCACACGCAACATCTCCATACTGTCCTGGAAAGACTAAGGACCCATCACTTGTATGCCAAATTCAGCAAATGCGAATTTTGGCTAAGAGAGGTGGGATTTCTGGGACATATTCTGTCAGAACAAGGTGTGGCTGTCGACCCCAGTAAAGTGACCGCGGTATTAAACTGGAAGACCCCAGCCATAGTAACAGAAGTCCGTAGCTTTCTGGGATTGGTAGGCTACTACCGTCGCTTCATCGAAGGCTTCTCGAAAATAGCCAAGCCATTGACAGAACTGTTGAAAAAGAACCACAAATTTGCCTGGACAGAAGAATGTGACAGCAGTTTTATGGAACTAAAGACGAGGCTAACTACCGCCCCTGTCTTAGTTCTTCCAGACATCCACAAGAGCTTCGACATATATTGTGATGCTTCCAGGCGTGGAATCGGCTGCGTCCTAATGCAAGAGGGAAAGGTTGTAGCCTATGCATCCAGACAGCTACGACCTCATGAAGAGAACTACCCCACTCATGATTTGGAATTGGTAGCCGTGGTTCATGCACTAAAGATTTGGAGGCATTATCTCATTGGGCAGCGATGTGAGATATACACCGACCACAAGAGTCTTAAGTATATTTTCACCCAGCCTGATCTGAATCTCAGGCAGAGAAGATGGCTTGAATTGGTCAAGGATTATGACCTTGGGATTAATTATCATCCGGGAAAAGCCAATGTGGTCGCCGATGCCCTCAGCAGAAAGCAAGGTACCCTGAATGCACTCATGGAGGGAATGCATCCGAGGCTGCGAGAAGAATTTGCCAAGTTGAATATGGTGTTATGTGGCCCAATCAGCCTGGATACAATGGAAATTACTCCAAAACTTATGGAAGAAATTAAGGCAGCTCAGAAATCAGACCAAGAAATACAAGAGATCAGAGAGCGCATTCCGCTAGGAAAGGCCAAGTCCTTCCGAATTGATGACCAGGACACTGTATGGTTTGAAAACCGAATATGTGTGCCTGATCAAGACAGCTTGAGACAGCAAATACTCAGAGAGGCACATGAATCTGCATATTCTATCCATCCGGGAGGAACAAAAATGTACCAGTACTTGCAAGAAACCTTTTGGTGGCCAGGAATGAGAACGGACATAGCATACTATGTCGCATGCTGTGACATCTGCAACAGAGTCAAGGCTGAGCACCAGAAATCCGCTGGGCTACTACAACCGTTACCAGTTCCCCAGTGGAAATGGGATGACATATGCATGGACTTCATTGTTGGACTACCCAAGTCCACAAGAGGCCATGATGCTATCTGGGTCATCGTGGATATACTTACGAAAGTGGCTCACTTCCTTCCGGTAAAGACCACTTTCAACGCGAATCAGCTCGCACAGCTCTATATGTCCCGGATAGTCAGCCTTCATGGAGTACCCAAGTCTATTACATCGGATAGAGGCTCCCTGTTTACCTCAGCATTTTGGCTGCGACTGCATCAAGCCCTGGGCACTGTGCTAAAGCATAGTATGGCATATCATCCACAGACAGATGGACAGACCGAGCGTGTGAATCAGATATTGGAAGACATGCTTCGATCCTGTGCTCTTGCTTACGGATCCAAATGGGAGGACAGTCTACCCTATGCAGAATTCTCCTACAATAACAACTATCAGTCAAGTCTCAAGATGTCACCATTTGAGGCTTTGTACGGACGGAAATGCCGCACTCCTTTGAACTGGTCTCAGACAGGAGACAGCCATATCTTCGACACAGATTTGATGCTCGAGGCTGAGAAACAAGTCAAGGATATCCAGGAGCGTCTTCGAGCGGCCAAGTCCCAACAAAAGAGTTACTATGACCCGAAGCATCGGGAAGTAACGTTTGAGCCCGGAGAATATGCCTATCTCCGAATAACCCCCCATGAAAGGAATAAAAAGGTTTCACACCCGAGGAAAGCTTGTACCGAGGTATATCGGACCCTTTCCGGTCATGGCTAGAAGAGGCAGAGTGGCATATCAGCTAGAGTTACCACCAGAGCTGTCTGACGTTCACAATGTTTTCCACATATCACAGTTGAGAAAGTGCATTGCACCTCCGATCAAGCAGGCAGATATGAGTGAGCTAGAATTGACTAAGGATTTGACCTTTGAGGAAAAACCTGTCAGAATTTTGGATGAGATGGAAAGAACTACCAGGAGTAAGACAATTAAGTTTTACAAGATATTGTGGGATCATCATACTGAGGAAGAGGCTACCTGGGAAAGAGAGGATTTTCTGAGATCAGCCTATCCACACTTGTTCCCTGAGCAACCGAATCTCGAGGACGAGATTCATTCTAAGGGGGGTAGGTTTGTGACACCCTGGTTTTTGGCAACTTTTTCTTTTCGAAATCCTTCTGGCTTTATTTGCAATTTGGTTGGATTTTGAACCTTTTCAGTTGACTTTGGACTTATGAATTCCTCTCACTGATCCAGAGCCCTCAGCATCTTGCCAGAACATTGTCACTCATCATCTGGATCAATTTCCAATTCCTCATCCTTCCCAAATATTCATTTTCTTCCTTTGGGAAAATCTGTCATCACAATGGGTTACAAAGCAACCTATAGTTCTGGTGACCAGAAAAATCCCAAATTAATCCCAGACCTTCTTGACATCATCTACTCCCACAATCATCAAAAACATCTCATGGTCCAGTACAAAGTTTATTCCAGAAAACTCCATTTGCTCTCTGGATAGTACTGGTCATTTGTGAAGGAGCTCATATTTCACCTACTCAGTTAATTCCCAGAAAATGCCCTGAGATATTAGGGAACCTATCTTTCCACAATATACAAAAATATCATCTTGTCCAGTACAAATTTTCATCACCAATATTCTGCCAAGTTTCTGTTCAGTTGGAACCTCTGTGAAGGAAGTACCAGCTAGAGGTATCCAATTGAGCTGAAATTTTTATGGCATCTTCTCCTCACCAAATAACCCTGCTACACCAAATTTCAGCCCCAGCAGGTCAACCAGATGAGTGCATCAAGCTCGTCTCTGTTTCTGGTTCAGTACATCACTTGTAGATGAACTACCCTCAAATCTTGATGAAATCTTCTCAAACTTGTCTAGCTCATAGTCCTTCCAAAGTAGATCATCCCAGACATCTCCTTTGGCTCCATTCCCAGCTCACCTCTCCTCTAGATCTTTCTCAATTTTGCTATCAGAAACTGTAGCTGAAGCTACACTTCACAGCAGAGTGAATCTAGTCGAACCAGAGGCATGGAGAGACTAAGGGGTCGAGGGTCTACGTGCCAGACAAGAAATGCCAGACTCGCGAGGCCTCTAGACATCCATACCCATGGTGAGCACGACAATGGCATGCCACTGCGCGCGCTCTGCATCGTGCCCGTGCCTGTGGCGTCGCGTCCGACTGCCTCGTGCCGCAGCAGCTTGTCCCCGTGCGCCGACATCCTCCCCTTCCCCCACCTGGCCGCCCTGGATCCTTCCCCTCACCGGAGAAGCCCTCGCCGGCCGCCACGGCACACGCGCGCTGTACCGCCCGTGCGGGCACAGTGGCTGTGTGGCGCGTCGTCTTCCTCCACTAGCCGCCGTAGCCGCATTTACTCCTCCTGCTAGCTCCCGTCACTTCGCCCCACGTCGCGACGGCCAGCCCGCCGTCCTTGCGCCGGCGACGTGGCCTTAACCTCGCCGCTTCCAGAGAACTCCCCCAAGCTCGCCTCCTCCTATAAATAGCCCTCCCCAGCCTCTCCCGAGCTCCTCATCCACCTCCCCCACCTCCTAATCGACCTCCCCGAGCCCGAGCCAAGGCCGAGAGGCCCTCTGGCCTCGCATCTCGCCGGAGCACCGCCGCCACCCGAGCTCTGCCTCCCCGTCGTTCCACTCCCCCCGAGCTCCACCAACTGCACCCGCGAGTTCACCTCGCTCCACTGATCACGCCCAAGCCCTTTCCCGGTCGAATTGCTGCCGGAGTCGCCGTCTCCGACGACACCCGAGCGCCGCCGCCGCCGGAGAGGAAGGGGACGACGTCGTCCGGCCGTCTCTCGCGAAGCCACTGGTACGTGCTGGTTCGTCTCCGAGCGCTCGATCCATTCCAGTAGTCGCCGGACTCCGCCGCCGTCTGTGTCGCCGGCGACCATCGCCGGAGTCCCGCTCTCTCTCTGTTCCCTCCCCTTCCCCTTTAAATCAGACCACGGGGCCCGCACGTCAGCGACTCTCTCGCGCGCGCCGAAGCGGTAAGTGGAGGCGCCCGGGCGAATTACGCCTTCAACGTGGCCCGCTGTGGATTTTCTGATTTTCTAGTTTAATTCCGGATTTTTACCAGAACTTTGAACATCAATAACTTTTAAACCATAAGTCCAAATCAATTGATTCTTTTTGCACCTGGTTTGTCTTGAGCTCCTCTATTTTCTGGACAAATTTGGTATTTTTCCCATGTCCACAGAATTTCTGGTGCACAAAACAGTAGCATGTGACATTTCCAATTGCTTTTTAAAAATATTTTCAGAAGGAGATTCTTTTGGATTTGAAGCCCAGGAGTTTGTGGACAACCCAACAGAGCAAGGCAAGCCATGTCATCCATTGCATGAAGCATTTCAATAGTGTTGGTTATTTAATTGAATTTCATGCATTATTTTTAAATGTTATAATCCATAGTAAGTTATTTAAATGCATAGCTACTGCCATGGTAATTTACTTGCAATTAAATATCCATACTGGTTAAATGCTTGGCTATATTAAACTTAGTTGGTTGATCAAGAGCCACCTACCCGGACTTTTCCGTGCAGCCACATTTGCCGGTATGGGACGGCCTTGACTTGGTCTGGCTTTGGGCTCTTTTATCGGTA
This sequence comes from Elymus sibiricus, assembly GCA_039707655.1. Classification (NCBI taxonomy): domain Eukaryota; kingdom Viridiplantae; phylum Streptophyta; class Magnoliopsida; order Poales; family Poaceae; genus Elymus; species Elymus sibiricus. The sequence continues at coordinate 112,959,688 of CM077664.1, read as the reverse complement.
CCACCAAACTAGGGAGGGTTATGCGTGTGTGCTGCCCTGATCAGGTAGACGACGATAATCCTGTGAGCCCAGTTGAGTTATTTTGCCGGCGTCCCCGTTTGGGACAGTTAGTGGCCACGATGCTGGCAGGTGTCACGGGGTGACATAGGGGCCACCCAGGACATGACCCTGGGAGGGTATGATTGTCGGTGGTACGATAGAGGGGTCACGAGTCAGGCAGGTTTCGTTGGAGCACCACCGGTCCACCCGAATGGGATCACGAGGCCAGGTACTCCATGGTGTGGGTAAAGTGCGCAACCTCTGCAGAGTGTAGAACCTATTCGAATAGCCGCGTCCACGGTAATGGACAGTCCGTTTAGGCCTCTCTAGGATGGTCAACCGTAAAGATAATAATGATGGAAGAACTTGTCTTTTGTGTGGAAGTGCTCTGTGGATTGTGAGCATTCCGAGGGTTGTGGGACAACCCAGATGAGAGTAAGTTGGTACTGGGTACCAGTAAGTGACCAACCTAATCACTTAATTTGTTATTGCCATGCTATTGTTTGCTGCATTGTTTTGGTTGCCATGTGCTTGCGAGTACATTCCAAGTACTCACCTAGCGTGTCATGCCAGATGCAGGAGAAGCCGAGGACGGAGGTCCCGAGGGTTCGTGCTACGCTAACTAGGCCGTGTCCACAGCAGTGTCCCTGTGGATGGAGTTTCCCGTGCTATGTTCGGCTACGCCGTAGACTACCCAGTAGTATCGAGGCCCTGCTATGTTCCATAAATAATGTAGATATTGTTCTCAGCACGTGCAGTGCTTCTGGCCTCGCTATCGATGTAAATTATGAGCTTGTACTCGAGATATTTTAATAAAGTTCAGCTCAGTTCTGTTCCAAGTTGTTGTGTGTTTCCAGAAGACATGATCTCTGGGTTGGAAACACTGGTAAACCGGTTCTCTGAGCCGGGGTGCCACATGCCCTCTCTGGGAAGCTGAAATCCGTGCCAGTGGAAGATATGATTCAAGAAACAACCATGGCAAAGGCAAGAGCAAAGCTACGACTCCGATGATGAGAAGAAAATGAATAAGTTCTTCAAGAAGAAGGATAGCTCCTCCAAGTCCTCGTCAAGATCTTCCTCAAGGAATCCCTCCAAGTCCTCATCCAACCGCAAGAACACCTCTCGCAAGGCCAAGGCGTACATCGGCAAGGAGATGGATTCCAATGAAGAAGAATCATCTGACTCCGAAGAAGTTGATGAATCCGATGAGGATTCTGATTCCGGCATGGCTGGCATAGCATGTGCCTCTACTCCTGCATCGAACTTCTTTGAGAATCATTCGAGCGACAATGAATCTCCTGCCTACTGCTTCATGGCCAAAGCTTCGAAAGAAAAGGTATCCTCCAAACATCACAAGGTTTACTCCAGTGATCAATACTCTTTGCATGAGGATGACCATGCTAAACTGATCAAAATTGCTAATATGCAACAAAACTCTCTCGAGAAAATTGAGAAAACCCTTAGGAAATCTGAAGGGTTGTTGGTTGAGGAGATGGAGAAAAACCAGTCATTGACAGAAGAGCATTCCGCTCTTGAGTCTCGAATGAAAGAACTATCAAATCGTCATGATTTTCTCTCGGCCGACCACGAGATATTGACTTATGATTACCTGAAAAGGAAACAGGAACTCGAGTCGCTGAGAGAGGCTCATGATGACTTGATCAGAGAAAATTCTCTTCTCACCCAACAACTCAAAGAGAAACCTGAGGTGTTTGTACCACCCTGCCTAAAATTCCTTGAACGCAGTAACTCTGAATCAAATGCTGAATCTTCTGTGAATGCTAACCCCTCTGTCGAGGAAAATGGTTTTGTTTCTGATGAAAATGCTAGGTTCAAGGATCTTCAGATAGGAATGTTCAAGTCTCTCATAGGGCATCAAACCTTGTGTGATGTTCTGAAGAAATCCATTCTTCACAAAAATCCCAGGAAAGAAGGTATCGGTTTCGAAAGGAAACTGAATGAAAATGGCTCCTACTGGGAACCTGATCAATATCCTCGCACTGTGTGGGTACCGGCCAAGAGCAAAACGCTCGACCCAGCTTTACTCTCGGGATATGACTCTCCTATCCTTGAATACTCATATGATGATTCTCTGGACAACTATAAGTTGTTCAAAAACCAACGTGGTGAGGCTGTTGCTCGCTATGTTGGACCAAAAAGCAGGAATGGCCCCCCAAAGAAAGCTATCTGGGTGCCTAGGAAACTATCGAAGCATTGCCTATTACTACATTACTAACCATGCAGGCTGAAAATGCTCGATACTTCCTAGAGAAGGTTCGACAGAATGAGTACATGCATACCTCATCTAACCACTATACTCATTCATCTGGGAAGAATTTCAATGCATACTCTTTCGATTATGCTCGTACTCACTCAAGTCACAATTCTTATGAGTATCGAAAGAAATCATATACTGCTCGCTCATATGTTTCGAAGCCACCTACAAAGATGTGGGTGGTTAAGAAAGCCTGATTTCTCTGCAGGACTATGTCTCCGGGTGTACTGAATGGATAATGGATAGTGGATGCACTAGTCATATGACCGGAGACAAGTCGTTGTTTGTCGACCCCAACTTAACTGCTTTATCTCAGAAGTATATTACTTTCAGTGACAACAACAAAGGAAAGGTAATTGGGTTAGGTAAAATTGCTATATCCAAGGACAAGAACATTGATGATGTTTTACTTGTTCAGTCTCTTGGATTCAATCTCATGTCAGTTGGCAAGCTTTGTGATCTAGGCATGCTAGTTCTATTTTCATCATCCAAATGCATCATCTTTATGGCCTCTGACAACTCCTTCGTCTTCGAGGGAAATAGAAAAGGTGATTTGTATATTGTAGATTTCTCTAAGGGTCCCTCAGTCCAAACTTGTTTGCTTGCAAAAGCAACCGAAGGATGGCTGTGGCACCGAAGACTTGGTCATGCAGGTATGAGAAATTTGCAGACTCTCGTGAGGAAAAATCATCTTCGTGGCATTCCTGATGTGAAATTCGACAAGGATCATCTCTGTGCTGCGTGTGAAGCCGGTAAATTGGCCAAGAACCACCATTCATCAAAAACTGTCATGACCACAACAAGACCACTAGAAATTCTTCATATGGATTTATTCGGGCCTCAAAACTATGCATGTTTCGGAGGCAGTCATTATGGTCTGGTTATTGTTGATGATTTCTCTCAATACACTTGGGTATTCTTTCTCGAGGACAAAACCTGCACCCAAGACATCTTCAAAAGATTCACCAAGAAGGCTTAGAATGAATATGATGTGCGAATTAAACATGTCAGAAGCGACAATGGTACTGAGTTCAAAAATACTCATATCGAAGACTTTCTCGACGAACATGGTATAACTCATGAGTTCTCTGCCGCATACACTCCCCAACAGAATGGATTTGTTGAGCGAAAGAATAGAACTCTCATCGAAATGGCGAGAACAATGCTCAGTGAGTATAAAACTCCCATCCGTTTCTGGGCTGATGCTATTAACACTGCTTGTCATGTTGTCAATCGTGTTTATCTTCACAAATTCCTTAAGAAAACCTCATATGAGCTTATCACTGGCAAGAAACCGAATGTTTCTTATTTACGTGTTTTCGGTGCACCTTGCTATATTCGTGACATGAATCATAATTCCAAGTTTGCACCTAAGGCACATGAAGGTTTTCTTCTTGGTTACGGCTCAAACTCGCATACTTATCGTGTCTATAACTCTCACCACGGGAAAGTTATGGAAATGGTAAATGTGCGGTTTGATGAATCTAACAGCTCTCAAAAGGAGCACCTACCTAATGTGATAGATGAACCTCCGATCTCGGATGCTATTCGGCAAATGGCCATTGGGGACGTCAAGCCAGTCGAAGGAAATACACTTGACTCTTTCGATGATGATGCCCCCATAGCTCGAAGAACACGCCAATCTACTGCCGAAGAAAATGCCGCACCGAACACAAATGGCAATCCAAATGCAAGTGCAAATCAAAATGGAAATCCCGATGATAATGGCGACACTAATGCTTATCCTGATGCTGATACTGAGGAAAATGAAAATGATCATCAAGAAGGAAATCCTCTCCCATGAGTGGCAAATTGAGTTGACCCTGCATTAATCCTCGAAGATCTCGAGAATCCAGGTTACCGACCCACAACTCGCTCTCGCACTTGTTTGGCTAACTATTGTGGCAGTTTCTCCTTTGTCTCATTGACAGAACCTACCAAGTATGAGGTAGCCATGAATGATCCCGATTGGATGAATGCCATGCAAGAAGAGTTGGTGCAATCGAATTGAATGATGTGTGGGAATTGGTTGACAAACCGAATCCTAAGAAGCCCAATATCATCGGCACTAAATGGATCTTTCGAAACAAGCAAGATGAAAATGGCATTGTTGTGAGAAACAAAGCGCGTCTTGTTGTTCAAGGGTATACACAGGTAGAAGGTATTGATTTCGGTGAAACATATGCTCATGTTGCTCGCCTTGAGTTAATTCGTATTCTTCTCGCTTATGCAAATTACAATGATATTCTGCTTTATCAAATGGATGTAAAAAGTGCTTTCCTCAATGGTGAAATTGATGAGGAAGTATATGTTAGGCAGCCACCTGGCTTTGAAAACCCTCAGTTTCCTAACAAAGTTTTCAGGTTGAAAAAGGCTCTGTATGGGCTGAAGCAAGCCCCTCGAGCTTGGTATGACACTCTGAAGAGGTTTCTGCTCGACAAAGGGTTCAAGCCAGGATCCACTGATTCCACTCTTTTCATTTGTGCTATTGATGGTGATCTATTCGTGTGTCAAATTTTTGTGGATGATATTATTTTCGGCTGTACTAACAATGCATGCAGCATGGAATTCGGGCGAATGATGTCCGAGAAATATCAAATGTCTATGATGGGTGAACTCAAGTTCTTTCTCGGACTGCAAATCCGTCAATAGGACAATGGAATTTTCATATCTCAGGAGAAATATCTGAGAGACTGTATGAAGAAGTTTAAAATGCAAGATTGCAAACAGAAGGGCTACAAAACTCCCATGCCCACAAATGGACAGCTGGACGCAGATGTGTACGGTAAAGATTACGATCAGAAAGCTTATCGTTTGATGGTTGGTTCTTTGCTCTACTTATGTGCATCCAGACCTGATATTATGTTGAGTGTTTGTATGTGTGCTCATTTTCAAGCTGCACCGATAGAATCGCATCACCAAGCGGTCAAGCGTATTCTGAGATATTTGGCTCACACCCCCACCTTACGTTTATGGTATCCTAAGGGAGCACAGTTTGACATCGTTGGATATTCAGACTCAGATTATGCAGGTGACCGGGTTGACAGGAAATCTACTTCGGGGACATGCCATTTCCTCGGTAGATCATTGGTATGTTGGTCGTCAAGGAAGCAAAATTGTGTCTCGCTCTCTACGGCTGAGGTCGAATATATTGCTGTTGGCGCCTGTTGCACTCAGTTATTATGGATGAAGCAGACTCTGAAGGATTATGGCATCAAGGTCAAGAAGATCCCTCTATTGTGCGACAATGAGAGTGCGATCAAAATTGCACACAATCCAGTGCAGCATTCTCGCACCAAGCATATTGAGATCAGACATCATTTCCTACGCGATCATGTTGCTCGAGAGGATATTGTTATCAGTCACGTCAATACCGAAGAAAATCTTGCCGATATCTTCACGAAGCCTCTCGATGAGAAAAGATTCTGTGTGTTACGGTGTGAGCTAAATATCCTAGATTCCGCAAACGTGCAGTAAGCTGGACTAGGCACCCGTACCATCACTTCCACATCTTAGAAGGAATGGGTGCACAACACTCGAAGAGTTTGAAAATTTCGACAAAGTGAAATTTTCTTTGTGAGAGTGAATACATTAACGAAGAACTAGACTAACCGGGTGCCACGATAATTGTGCGATGCTCGGGGTCATACAGTTCTTATACAGTGGGTAACGTCACCACAATTTCTCTTCGTTGAGTTGCATTTGTAGTTTTTGTGTTAGTCCGAATGTATTTCACTCATAGCTTCTCTCTCAGGTGTTTGTGTTTCTTCGTCTGAGTGAAATACCTAGGACCCTATTTTCTCTCTATTCTATCTCTTCCAGTCTATGATGTTCCATTATGAATGCACAAAATTCATCTGGTAACGAAACTTTATCTGGTGCCCTTGACCATGTTAAAGTTTCAGTCTGAACTTAATCTGTTTTGGCGAAAGCCGTCCAAAATTTGGGGTTTCCCACCCAAGTCTGGACCACGTTCTTTGATGACGGTTGCCACGTGCTCTTCATCAACTACCAGTTTATCTGGTCCGTTGAATCGCAATAGTCCAATGACTATGGCCGTCCAATTAGATTCACCGGGTGCAGTTATTTCCTCCTCGTATATATATACTGTGCCGCCACCCTCCCTCAATTCACTTCACATCTCCGCCACCGTCAACTTCCAAAGCCCTACCGCACTGCTCCACCTCGAGCTCGACAACGCCGATCATCTTCGCTGCTTTGCTGCCGGAAAGAGGTCGCCGGAGTCATTCCTCGCTGCCGCGGATCATCTGCATCCCCGCGCCGCCGTAGTCACTGCACATCACCGAGTTAGGGTATGTGTAGTGCGAACTCCTTCCATTCATCCTATTCCAATTCATCCACGGTAGAAATTGCCTATTTTTATTGCATTTCACAGATCTTTACTGCTAGATAACTTGTGCGGATGTGGTTTGTAGTTGTCCCTTGCATCCGAAAAATTTCAGATCTAGGGTTTGTGTTGTGTCTCGTACGAACGGAATGCTTAGCAAGTTAACTAGTATATTCTTCGAACCTACTAGTTCGTTCAACACATTTCTTTCATCCAAAACATTTCTCAAAGTATGCATCTACTTCTTCATCAAAAACGATTTGTTTTTCAAAATCTTCGCTGTGTGCATTCATAACCCTGTCCCCATTTTCCCTCGCATCTATCTTTGTTCACAGGAAAATGCAGTCAGCTGAGGATTCGGCTCAACCAGTGAGCCTGGCCGACAGAGATGATGTTGTTCTAGGTACAGCTGATGAATCCAAAGCTCCAAATGCCAAGGGCCCAATGGTAGGCCCATCAACCAGCAAGCGAAAAAGGACCGAGCAAAATGCTAATGAGCAAGAAGAAAATGCTCCGAAGAAGAAGGGTGGCAGACAGGCATACACAAACACAACTGAGTATATCTCTCATGATCGGTACGATACTGTTCCAGGAGAAACCAAACACTAGAGAGATACGCGTCAACAATGGATTCGACGTCACTGGGTGCGCAAATGGTTCAACTATGAATTTGTTCATCCTTGGTTTGCTCAAAACTTTGCATTTCATCCACCATGGGGTGACTGTCGGGAAATTTCTCTCATAAAACCAAATGTTCCCCAAGAGAGACCACCTCCTCCACCAAATGCTCATGAGTCCTCCCTTCGTACACCCGAATCTTATCCTGATGAGCTTGCCAAGCGTCAGCGCAATGCCATCAAGAGAGCTCAGAGGGCTGAAAAGCAAAAGGCTCGTGAAGAGGAAAACCTTCGCCTTCTCAAAGATGATGTCGAGAAGAAAAAGGCCGAAGGAAAATTTGAAGGTCGTTCTAAACGCAAGCATGATCCCAGCGCTGCTGCAAAGAGAAAGAGTGCACCAAAGAAGAAAAAGGCTGAACCAGCAGATGAATTTAAAATGAATGATTCTTCGGATGATGACCCTCCGCTCATCAAGGCAGAAGTTTCTGCTACTCTTAGCGAGGAAGTGAATATTACCACCTCAACTGTGCTGCCTGATCTTCGGGTTCATATGGTTCCAGAAGCACCACCGAAGAAGATCACTGCTAGAAAAACTCCTACTACCACCGTCACTATGAAACAGCATGTGAACACAACTCCTCATCCAGATGCTATCAATTTGAAGGATTTGGTAGTTGACACTCCTGTAAGTTCTGCAAAGCCAGGCGAAAGTATTCCCAAGCTTGACTTGAAGAAAATCAAGGCGCCTACCGAGAAAAATGCTCCACAAGCCACTGCTCCGACGGAGAAGGCTGCTAAGTTTGCACCTATCTTGACACAGCCCTTGGCTTCTAAACCTCCTTCCGAGCAAGTTCCCATGCAGACTGCTCCTATTGCCAAGTCTGATGCTCCTCACTACTATGATCACATATTCATCATGGAACAGCATGATAAGTTTGTGGACAATCCATTCGATGGTGAAGTGGCATCTCTGCCTATTCCTGCTGAAGTTATTACACATGCCACTTCCGTAGTTCAAGAACTGAGAGAAGATGCAGTTGAGATCAACTCTCTCTCTGCTGAACTAATTGACCTTGATGGTCGAATGAAAACTGCTTCTTCCAAATTTGTCATTAAAGCACTCAAAGATTCTTACAAGGATGTCAACCATGCCATGACTCTCCTCCATCACAGAAGGTTGCATTTTCACACGGATCTAGATAAAATTGTTCGCAAGATCTGTGACGAACATCAAGCAAAGGTCACTGGCTACAATGATCTGGTCAAGGGCCACATTGATCAAGTTGCTCAGCAAAAGAAAAAGCAACGAAAGAGAATTGCGAAGAAAAATGAACCTCCTACTCCGAAGGAACAATCGCCTGTTCGCCAAGTTGCTCAGTCACAGAAAGAAAAATCTCCTGAGCCAGCTATTACTTCGAACCCCCCAGTAAAGGACTCGGATGCTCCTCCTTCGCCAAGGCCAACTGAATGAGTGCCTGTGGCATCACCTGCTCGAGCTGATATTCCCTCGCAAAAATCTGTTTCTGAGGAAGGTGAAATTCCTCGCTCCGAGCCCCAAGCTTCTGCGTCTCATGAAGCTCCAAAAGTCTCGGCTTCTCCTATTATCGAGCAACAACAGATTCCAGTGGAACAACCTCAACCACCTCCAGTGCATGATTCGGCCTCAGTGCCTCAAGTGGATGTACCTGCCCTGCTGCCTACTACCTCTGCAGCACCCACTGTTGTAACACCTGCTCCATCTCCACTCAAGTTAAGTATCGACACAGCGACACGAATCCTAGATGCTGGTCCTTCCGAACGGAAATCTATCTCTGCTCGCCGTACTGACTCAGTTGTATATGGAGATGAATATCTCTCTCCTGAAGAAGAACTCAAATACCCTTACCCTCGTGAAGAACTGCCTTTGTTCTCGTCAGGAGCAGGCGCGAAAGGTCCTCTTTTCAATCAGAATGTGCATCCCAAATTCTTTCAAGAAAGTCCGTATGATGGGCTGCGCACTTCGGAATCGCCTCGCTTCTGGACTAAGGAACAGGCCATATATTACTCTCGGGTCCTCTATGAGAGCAGAAAGATATTTCCTCATGAATATCTGAACATTCTTGCAATGCGCAATATTGGCTGTTTCAATCAATTGCTTCAGGACCTGGATGATTTCTGCCTCACCAAGGTATTTGAATTCGAGCATCATTGGAACAGAGAGATTATTCTTCAGTTCTATGCTATACTGTATATCTCTAGCGATGAATCTGACAGCTCAAAATGGATTATGGAGTGGATGACCGAAGGAAAACGCATCAAATGCACCTCAACAGACTTTTTCTCGCACTTCAATTTCCCTCGCTTTGAGCATGGTGACACTGAAATTCGGGTTCACAACATTGATGTCATATCAGATGAAACTTTTTGGTGCACAATGGATCAAGAAAAGATTCGTGACTACACTGGTCCTCCTCGACCTGAGCACTTAACTTTCGAGAATTAGACGCTATTTCACATGCTCTCCTACACAATTTGCCCTCTGGCGGGTATGAATCCGGAAAAATCCATCTCAGATGTTCTTCGTAATGCTATATATGCAATCTCTGAGCGATACATCTTCGACATGGAAGACATGTTCCTGCGCATTCTGAAGAATTCTACTCAATATCCCTTCTGCATCAAAGTGTTCGCGCCCTGGATCCAGAAAGTTGTTGATCATGCTATGCGCACAGTGTATCTTGTGAAGGAAAGCCATAAAAGCTTCATTCCTCCTGTTCGCGATACCTTGCAAGTCATGGATGATATTTCTTCGGTCAAATCGCCCGCATCAAGCCCCCAAGACTATCACAAGCAATTCGACGAGCCACGTCTTCCTCAGCGCAACCGAAAGATTTTGCCTCAACCTCCATCGCAACTCAAAGTCAGTTTGCGTACACAACAACTGCTGCTGCAGCATATTTCTGAGGATCGACGCGAAAAAGAACATCTCGCCTATGAGCTAAATGCTCTCAACAATCGCACCAGAATCATGCATGTCATCGCTGATGAAAACAAGAAGAGACTCTGGAAATTGCTTCGCAAGTTCTTCACCGAGTAACAACTCCTGAATGTCAATCTCCAAGAGCTCTATGATTATATTGACAAAGGCTTCACTGTTGAAGATTTTCAAGATCGGAGTACCCCTCCTCTACCTGTTCATGAGCCAACCACTGATCTTCTTCATCTCAAGCTTCGCAAACTGCTTGACGACTCTGAAGCCACCTCACCGACAGAAAAACCTACCGAAGGCAATGTGCAATCCTGTGTTCCACCTATGGATACTCCAATTATTCCCTCGTCTGCTCAGCCCCAAGTTATTATTCCTGAAGGAAAATCTGTTGCTGCTAAAGACGAAGACAATACCGTCACTTCCGAAGAAGAAATCACCTCGGACAGTTCTTCTGGAGATGCCACCGATTGAACCAAGTTCTGCGTTTTTGCACTCATGTTATTCGTCACCTTTTTGACACTTGTTGATAAAAAGGGGGAGAATTACATCGAGTCTCGATAGATTTGCTTTCTGTGTTTCGATTGGTTTTGGTTTCATGCGAGTTTGCAACTTCTGGTTTAAGGTTATCTGTACTAAGTTGTAAAACTCGATAACTTCTGTGCTGTAATGTTAATAACCCCTCCTGCTGCACTATTTCTCTCGAATCACTTGTTTTGCAGGTGGAATTATTATCGGAAGTTATGAATGATTGCACTACAATCTCAATGGATTATATCTCATCAGTGCGAATCAATGTCTCGAATGATTGAAATTTCCTCAGTATACTTCAATACTTGCAGGAGAATTTATCTCATATCTTTCTTCCCTGCATACATTTAGGGGGAGTCTATTTCATCATCGAGCAAAGTAACACTTACTCACTCTTGTTGGAATTGCCTTACATTTATCTATCTTCACTTCGATGATTATCTGTTTTGTCAACAATCGTCCAAAAAGGGGGAGATTGTTGGTGCAATAATTTGCCTCCTTATGTTTTGGAGATTGTTGACATAAACAGTGAGGGACTGATGTGTTTTCTAGTGCACACAGAGTAACAGGTCCTTGGAGTCAAGAGGAGTTTGGTTCAAACTTCGAAGAAAATCCCCTGTGTGGCAGTGAAGGTTATCACCGAAGATTATGATGACAAGAGTGACCCCTCAAAAATTGCGGATGCAAAGCAATTGATTCGATGCTCGTCCGAAGAAAGTGACTGCGGCCGAGAAGATTGAAGACGAAGTGAAGACGTAGCATTTATTTCGTTGTTTCTCTTCTCTTTATTGAGTCATAGGACCACCATACTACTAAGAGGGGTGTAGCGTTAGAAGCTTTGATTCTCTGATGCTAAACCCAAATCCTATGAAAGTTGTGAGAGAAATGTCTTTGTGTTCCGAGCAAATACTTGCCAGCAAGAGACTGTGATCTTCGTCGCTGCGAGAGATTTGTCTCTGACCGAGGAGTTAGCATTACTTGCTCCTCAAGTAATGTTACCGTTGCTCTTACAATCTGACCATTGTGAACGTGTCGGTTGACCATTGGCTGGACCGCGTGTCCAAAATGGCCATTTCCCATTAGGGAAGGCTGCGGCTATAAATAGCCACCCCGCAACGGCGTTGTCTGGTGGCTGCTCCGTTTGATTCCGAGAAGATTGTTGAGCAACCCCCTCTCCGAGAGATTTGAGTTTAAAATCCACCGAGAGAAAACCCCAGAGCCGAAAAATTAGATAGTGGTTCAACATCACTCGAATCTAAGTCTAGTACGCTCCGCCTATTACTCTTGAGAGCTGCGAACTCTCTAGACGGTTAGGTGTCAATTTCTTCAGAGACCAAGAGTAATTGTGGTTCTCGAAGAAGAAGTCTGTAAAGGTTTGGAGATCGCCTCAAGCATCTACCACGAGTGATCGGAATTGGTTGACGAACCAATTGTCGAGGAGAATAGGGCGAAGAGAGTTTATCTTCTATGTTAAATCACAACCCCTCCAACCAGACATAGTCCTTTTGCAGAAGGGCGAACTGGTCTACCAAATTCCTTGTCGCCATCGAGCAGCACTGGTCACCTCTGCTACTCCCATTTATATTCGAACTGTGCTATAACATATTTCAATCATGTGATTTGTCTCGATGCATGCTCTTAGTTTCCATTCGGTAGTTTGTATTCACTCAATGTACACTGTTTTTATTCGCTCTGCTGCTGGGTTCCGAGAGTTTTGATATTTCTGAAGAAAATTTAACACTCCCATTCACCCCCCCTCTGGTAGACATACATCGTCCCTACAAAAGGGCGATGGGCCCAAGATCCCTGAGCACTTAGGATGTAGACCGGCGGGGACCTCTCTACGGAGCCTAGGTAGGACTACGTCGTGTCGATCAGCCGAGGCCGGGCATGACCGAGAAAAGTGTGTCCGGCCAGAGTTAATCGAACGTGTTGGGTAACAGTAGTGCACCCCTGCAGGGAAGATTATCTATTCGAATAGCCGTGTCCACGGTAATAGGACGCTCAGTCTTGTATCCCGATCTACTACAACTTGAACTGGATACTTGTGTTACTAAATAATTTGATAACTCCGGGATTGCTTTCTCGCAGGGAGTCGAGGAAGGATCTGTGGGCATGGCTACTACTATACTTGTTACTACTACTATATTTATGTACTAATCTACACTCTTCTAATGCTGCAAGACGCTGGAAGACGCTAGTCTTCGATAGGCTAGGCCTTCCCCCCCTATTCTGGCATTTCTGCAGTCTAGTCCACAGATACAGCCCCTTCTTTGATACCAATGCATAAATAAACTAGTTTTGATGTAAGTCTTGCGAGTACTTTGGATGAGTACTCACGGTTGCTTTGCTACCTTTTTTTCCCCATACCCGATTGCTGCGATCAAATGACGGAGCCCAGGAGCCGGAGATCTCCGATGGTGCCTACTACTACGTGGAGACCGACGAGCAGGAGTAGATAGGAGGCTCCCAGGCAGGAGGCCTGCGCCTTTTCGATCTAGATGTCGTTGTTTTGCTCAGCCTTCTTAAGGCAACCTTGTCAAATTATGTCTGTGCTCAGATACTGATGATTCCGCTGACTCTTGTGTATCTCGAGCTTATGTATTCGAGCCCTCGAGGCCCCTGGCTTGTAATATAAAGCTTGTATTATTTTATTTTGTTTCTAGAGTTGTCTTGTGATATCTTCCCGTGAGTCCCTGGGCTTGATCATGTGCATTTGCGTGAATGATTAGTGCATGGTCGAGTCGGGGGCGTCACAAGTTGGTATCAGAGCCGACTGCCTGTAGGAAGCCCCTTTCCAACTCCTTGGCCGAAGTTGAGTCTAGTCTTTGAAAAATGATTTTACTAACATGGCTGTGTGGCTTACGGGCCCATGTCGCCAATGGATGAGATTAGGATCTTTTATTCCTCTCCTTTACTCTGGGACTCTAATCTCTCTTCTATTCGGGTTAAAGATTTTGCTAACTCTATCTCTAGGATCTCGTAACTACTTCCTCCCAGAGAGTCCCTCATTCCAGATGATCGTTTGGTTCACCAAAAGATTCTGAAGATACTCTTCGATGTTTTCCCGAGACCCTAGTATCCACCGCCTTTGCAATTCCCTACCACCGATAAATCCTTATGGATAACTACCCGATCTTGTCGTTCATACATTCATTCCAAGTTGCTCTTGTCATTACAAGATGCCCAGAAATACTCTTCGACTTTTCGAGGATCCTACATGTCCTGCTGCTGTTGAAATTCCTTGTCGCTTACTTACACTTGTGGTTAATTCCATGTGTTCGACAATCTTCGTTAAAATATCTGTGATTGTCATTCTGATCTATTGATTCATCATGTGTGCGAATGCACGTAGTCATTAGTTGATCCTTAAAATTTATCTTTCCGGCTCAGACGTCATTCCGGACATGAGTTGGTTCTTGGCCAATCAATTTGCAATCGATTGTGCCCCTAAGTCTATTTAACTTATGCATCCTTGATCAGAGCGTCTGCTTCTGATCGCCCGATTTGGAAATCATAATTCCTTTGCTTTTAAGCTTCGAATTATTCAGATGCTTCTTTAATCCGATGCCTTGACATTCTTCCTTCTTCTGGTTGAGTACCGATGCTCACATCAGCTCCGTTATGGATCGTCAAATCCTTTGACGGATTGATATCCGACAGTGTCACTCATATTCAATAACCTTGTGGGATCTTCCCTTGAAACATAATGCCTTTGGTAAATTGTATCCTCTGCTTCTGTCAACCATGCTCTGCTTTCGAGCTTGTGTTATTTACTCTTGAAGTTTGAGGTATATGTTCCTAAGATGCCCCGACGTGTTGAACCTATGCCTTCCCTAATCAGAGTGAACCCGAAAACTTTTACGGGTTATACTCTACTGGCGTTTCGTCAGATAATTTTCAACACTACAACTTCTTCGAAAACGAGAAGTGAATGAAAGGTTATGCATTGAAGAAGTGGGAGTCGACCTTGAACCTTTGTGTTCATGCCCATGGACACGATGTAGACCTTATCATGGAAGCTTCTTCGTCATATCGTTTTGCCTTGAACAACAAAATTGATTCCGAGTTTGTATCATATCCGTGGTCCCAGTGACCTTTTGCTTCATCACATCTTCGTTTTGATCATGTCACCTTGCTGTTATCTCCTCATCTTGCCACTCGATAATTCGTGTCATCATCGGCAACATCCTTGCCTTCCTTCTAACATAGACTGGGTAAAGTTCTGGTTATACCTTGCATTTCTTGTTATTCTTGGAATTGTTCCTTGTGCATTTCTTGTGATCTTCAAATCCAATCTTTACTTGAAACACC
The DNA here is from genome assembly GCA_039707655.1 of Elymus sibiricus. NCBI lineage: Eukaryota > Viridiplantae > Streptophyta > Magnoliopsida > Poales > Poaceae > Elymus > Elymus sibiricus. Next base: position 112,944,599 of record CM077664.1, on the reverse strand, counting down.
ATATCATTGCTACCCCGAAGCATGACTGTGGTACTCCGAATATCAACAAGAACATTGGAAGTGCAATGCTAAATGTTTCTTGATCAATTATTCAAACACCGTTGTATGGGTAAACATCATGATTCTCCTTGCCCATTTATCTAAATGGTTATGTAATTGCTACCCTGTTATAAATATCATGCCCTGCACGTTCTTGAGAAAGATATACCCCTAACACTTGTGAATAAACACATTTTCCTTTCCATTGGTCTGTTTAACCTTTCTTGTAATTTTCATGATCTAAGCAGTAACAATTCCCTGCTTATGTAAACACCTCGGTGTACAACTCTCTCAGTAAGAGCCTGTTGCTATTGTTGATGACATTCCGGTAACCGTCGGTGGACGAGAACTTTGCCTATTGGTCCGCCTCGTTTTGACGAGCAGGAAAATGGTTCTCTTCATCCCCCGCCCTTGGTACCGACGTTGTTGCTGACATAGCCAATAGATTATCCTCTGACATGCCTTGCTATCGTGACCATGCAAGATGTCACCGCCCTTCCTACTCTTAATCCCCACTAGCCACAGTTCCACAGGATCGAAACCTGACTCTCCTGTACATCCCTATTTCCAAAGTTATACCTCGCGCTTGGCTTCGTATGCATTTCCGCGAGCCACCTTCCTTGAGATGATCTATTCCGGTATCAGTAGTAAGATTCATTCTTCGACACTCTAAACTCCATTCACACTCTGGGTTAGGGCCTTAAATGATTGCCTGCCCGCTTGAAACTTCTTATGCTTTTTTTTATTGCTCTCGATGTATTTCCTGGGTTCCAACTCAAGAGATACCCTGTGCCTAATTCCATGAGATAACCCCAGAAGATTACCCATTGTAGAATTCCTTCGTTGCCAAGTTATCTCTTACCCTATTCGTAAGCATGATGAAGACCCTGAAGGAAGAATGACAACTTCATCATGACGCACCAATGCAGAGAAAATGAAGACATCAATGCCATGGATTGATCTCTTCGGGAAGAGCAACCAAGACTGAGAAGACTCGTTAGAATTTCGTAACCAAATCTTTCCCCCTTACCCTACCTCTTAAATCTCGGGACGAGATTTCTTTTAGTGGACGAGATGTGTAACACCCCCATGTATTAACTACAGTGACCACCCTCTGATAATGCCAAGTCACCATGATTAATAAGCTTGATCAACATTTGGTTTCATATCTCATTTGAAATTCCACTCCAATTCAAAATTTAAATTGCAAGTTAAATTATTATTTGTTCGAACAGTAAAACTAAAATGTTCGCATTATCCTATAAATTCCCCTGATCATTGTCATGTTGAAACCAACTTCTTTTGACTCACACATAAATTCCTATGAGTTTAATAGATGCTGCAACAGCAAATAAAATGGCCTTTTCAAACTAAACAATTATATAAACATTCCCAAATAAAATGAAACTTTGTGTGTAGCACCCAAAATATTGTATTTGAATTATATGTGCAGTATCATGTAGAACTAATATCATTTAGTGCCGAAAATAAATAGAAAACTGAGACAAAAGGATTGACAGAAAAAAGAAAATAGGAAAGTGTTGCTGTGCACTTTGGCCCATATGAACAGAGGCCCAGCCCATCACCACTTTCATCCTCAACCTCCTGTTCATAGGAGGTGCGCTGGACGCGCGTGCGGCGCCCATGCCGTGGATGGCCACACAGCGACCATCCGGTGATGCCCCTGCGAGGATAAGGCCACCCCGACCCCCCCTCCGAACCCTAGGTCAACCATTCTCCCCCTCCGTCGCTCTCCTCCTTCGATTTCTTCGTCGCCCGAAGCCACCATCGTCGCATCGTCGTCGTCTTCGCGGCCAGGAGCTTCTCCGAGCCACAATTGGGTGTCTAGGAGATGCGCTACATCCATCTACGTCGACTACGAGGATTGTTTTGACTTGAATCGCACCGCACCATCGCCATCGACCGATCTCCTTCATCTCCGACCACCGCTTCCCGGCGTCGATTCGCACTGCTCCCACCACCCCTGGCCTCGCCGTCTGCTCCCCCGGCTCCGCGGTGAGTGCCTACACCGATTCCCCCGTTTTCCCCCTTGTTTAGTCGCCGTTTGCGCCGCCCACCACCTCCCTATGGGCTCGCGCTCACTGCGCCGGCCGCGCCTCACATGGCCGTGCGCCTCCCGCGCCCTGCCTCGCCCAGTCCGTGCCCTGGCCGCGGTCTGCGTGCCTCCGCCCGCTGCCGCTCGGGCACACCCGCGCTGCGCCCAGCTGCTGCTGCTGCCTGCTACGGCTGCTCGCTGCTGCTACCAGTGCTGCTCCCCGCGCCCCTCGCTACTGCTCTGCATGCTGCTGCTCCCACTTGCTGCGCTGCCGCAGCCTTGGCCGCTGCTGCCGCTACCTGCTGGTACTGTCGCGTGCTACTGCCACTGCTAACTGCTGCTCTCCGCTACTGCTAGTGCTGCTGGCCATGGCCAGCCGTGGCCATGGCCGTAGGTGCAGCGTGTGTGTGTGTGGGCTGTGTGTGTGCGTGCTCTGCATGTGTGTGTGTGTGCTGTGTGCGTGTGTGTTGAGCCGGGCCTTGTTAATTAGGAGTAGGATTAGTTAGGTTAATTTAGGGATTGTTTAGTCTAATGAACAACTGACATGTGGGTCCCGTCTAATTAATCAATCTAAATAAACCCCTAATTAAAAGCTACTGTGTATGACATGCGGGACCCACCATTACTGTTCACCTCTGACAAGTCCACGGTCAACTGCTGAGTCAGCAGTTGACCGGGCCCACCAGTCAGCCTCTCAGGCTGGGTGTACACTGGGTGCACTTAGCAATTTGTATTAAATGAATTTCGAATTAAAATAAATTCCAGAAAAACAATAAAACTTTGAAAATTAATATAAAATAAACCGTAAGTCAGATGAAAATAATTTATATATGAAAAATGACCAAAAAAATGAGACGAATCCGAATGTGCCATCCACATACCGGCCACACCCCTCTAACCTATCGAACATGGAACCTTCCCCTCCGGATCAATTGACCGATAAGCACCTGGAGCTGGGAAAATATTCCCGTATCTTTTCCCTCTCCGTCTAAAATAATTAGAGAAGCATTAGAGCACATAATCAACCCATACTGCCTGACATGCATCTGTGTGCATTTGATTTCCCATTATTTATTTGTTTCTTCCTCCTCTTTCTTCTCCGGTAGACACTGCGGCTGATGCCGATGCCCCTGTGATCGACTACGTCACCGACGACCCTTCTTCCTTTTCAGCAGAGCTGCCAGGCAAGCAAAACCCCCTTGATCATTCCTATATCTCCCATTCTTTCTCTCCCATGCTTGCATTAGATTTTGCTACTGTAATTGATTGCTCCTATTCTGATGCATAGCCTGATTTTGTAGCCTGCTGTTGATACTTTACCTATTGTCCTAAATGCTTAGTATAGGCTGGTTAGGGATCCATCAGTGGCCCCGCACCCATGTCCTTGTTGCCATGCTTTACCACCAGATGACTCGATCAATGTGATCGATGTGCAGAGACCGACACAGCACCGCACACCCCCTTAGTTGTACGACTCTGCAGAGCTACCATCGAGTGCCGAGGGTGATACCTCCTACCTCACTCCTGATGACATCTCTGTAGTGTAGCTAGTCGGTTATGGGTTATCGAGGGTGATTCCTCTTTCACCGCCTCCGATGATGCCTCTGTCGTACAGCCCCTCAAGTGTGAACTTATCGAGGGTGATTCCTCCAAGTTCACCTTGACGGTTACATCAAGTGGGAATCCATCGAGGGTGATTCCTCGGATCCCCCATGATGTTATGGACACACGGGTACTTTGACCTTCACATCAGTCCTTTGGGAAGTCGGGTTGGCCATGAGGGCACCCGCGAGACATTATTGTGGCGGAACGACAGGACAGGTCGAGACCACCTAGGAGAGAGGTGGGCCTGGTTCCTAGTCGTTGGTCCGCGGGTTACCAAGTCAGTGCGACAGGGTGTCGGAGGTGAGCCTTGAGCCCTGTTCATGTCCGCGAGTTACTAATAACACGCTTAACGGATTTGGGTATTTGATCTGAGTTGGCCACTGGCCTATACGCACTACCACCACGCGGGATAATGGTTTAATGGGGCCCTCGGTGCCGTATGTATCAGCCGAACGCTCTGTCAGACGTCCTGTTCAGCATTGTGAGCCCGTCAGGACAAGTGCTATCCAGGACTGAGGTGCACTTGGACTCCGATACGTGACACAACGACCCGGAGTGCAAAGGGCAATGGGCCCAAGACCCCCTGAGCACTTAGGATGTAGACCGGCGGGGACCTCTCTGCGGAGCCTAGGTAGGACTACGTCGTGTCGATCAGCCGAGGCCGGGCATGACCGAGAAAAGTGTGTCCGGCCAGAGTTAATCGAGCGTGTTGGGTAACAGTAGTGCACCCCTGTAGGGAAGATTATCTATTCAAATAGCCGTGTCCACAGTAACAGGACGCTGAGTGTTGTATCCCGATCTACTACAACTTGAACTGGATACTTGTGTTACTAAATAGTTTGATAACTCCGGGATTGCTTTCTCGCAGGGAGTTGAGGAAGGATCTCTGGGCATGGCTACTATTATACTTGTTGCTACTACTATATTTATGTACTAATCTACACTCTTCTAATGCTGCAAGACGCTGGAAGACGCTAGTCTTCGATAGGCTAGGCCTTCCCCCTCATATTCTGGCATTTCTGCAGTCTAGTCCACAGATACAGCCCCTTCTTTGATACCGATGCATAAATAGACTAGTTCTGATGTAAGTCTTGCGAGTACTTTGTATGAGTACTCATGGTTGCTTTGCTACCTTTTTCCCCCATACCCGATTGCTGTGATCAGATGACGGAGCCCATGAGCCGGAGATCTCTGATGGTGCCTACTACTACGTGGAGACCGATGACCAAGAGTAGATAGGAGGCTCCCAGGCAGGAGGCCTGCGCCTTTTCGATCTAGATGTCGTTGTTTTGCTCAGCCTTCTTAAGGCAACCTTGTCTAATTATGTCTGTGCTCAGATATTGATGCTTCCGCTGACTCTTGTGTATCTCGAGCTTATGTATTCGAGCTCTCGAGGCCCCTTGCTTGTAATATAATGCTTGTATTATTTTATTTTGTGTCTAGAGTTGTGTTGTGATATCTTCCCATGAGTCCCTGGGCTTGATCGTGCGCATTTGCGTGTATGATTAGTGCACGGTCGAGTCGGGGGCGTCACACTACTAAAGCTGAAGGACAAGCCCACCACTTCATCACCACCATCCTCACCCAAGAAAGAAACTTGAGTCCATGGGTATGGGCACTCCCCTTGGCTTGTGCCAAGCTTGGGGGAGGTGCCCCGGTATCGTATCACCATCACTTTTATTATCTTTACCTACTTTTAGTTCGATCCTTAGTTATTTCATGATTTAGTTGAATAAAAAGTTTAGTATGATCTATTTTTGAGTGCTAGTTTCATGATCTATCTATCTATGTAATTGAGTTGAGAGTTATATAATAAAGAGTAGTTTGAGTTTTTGCTTCTTTACTTTTATGTTTCAATCCTACCAATGAAAATAATAAAAAAGATCATATGCTAATCTTATGGAAAGTAATGACATTACATAAAGAAAAGTATAAGTGGTAAAATTTATTGAAAGTTAACAAACATAGCATCTGTCAATGATGCAATTCATGAAAAAATTAATAAGGGAAGAGAAAATTCACATGCAAATACACTATCTTGGACATCTTTTATGATTGTGAGCCCCCATTGAGTATTTTATGTCAAATTGGTGACGTTGGTCAAGGAAGACAACGTAATGATTTGTGTTTGCTTATATTCACATAGAAGTTATATGGTCATAGATCCTCCAACATGTGGTGCTTGCTCAATATCTTTGCTAGCCAAAAATCCGCACCAAGTAGAGATACTATTTGTGCATCCAAAATCCTTAAACCCAGTTTCATGTCATGAGAGTCCACTATATCTACCTATCGATTGAATAAGATCCTTCAAGTAAGTTGTCATCGGTGCATAAAGCAATAAAAATTGCCTCTAAATATGTATGAACTTTTATTGTAAGGGAAAATAAGCTTTGTATGAACTTGTGATGGTAAAGAAATAAAAGCGATGGACTGCATAATAAAGGTTGCTATCACAAGGGGCAATATAAAGTGACGTTCCTTTGCATTAAGAGCTTGTGCATCCAACAACAAAAAGCGCATGACAACCTCTGCTTCCCTCTGCGAAGGACCTATCTTTTACTTTTATGTATTTACTTTTTGTGCAAGAGTCAATAGTGTTCTCCTCTATTCCTTTTTATTTTTCTCTTCTGCAAGCATCATGTGTTGGGGAAAGATCTAGGCACATATATCCAGCTGGATATGAGTTATCATGACTTATTATTGTTGACATCACCCTTGAGGTGAATAAGTTCAGAGGCGAAATTATAAGCCCCTATCTTTCTATGTGTCTGGCTGAAACGTTTTGCTCCATATATATGTTGTGAGTGTTAGAAATCATAGAAGACTAAATGATGGTTGAGTATGTGGACTTGCTAACAAGCTCCTACATGAGACCCTTCCTAAAAATATGATGAATTGCAATTGCATTGTTGACTAAGAACAATAGTTTGTTAGTTTTCAAGAAAGTTTATGTCTTATACTTCGTTGTTGTGATGAATTGTTACTTGATCATGAGAAGTTCTATCATAATGAATATAGTTGTTATAATAATGATCATGATGCTACTATGTCCGTATTTTGTTTTTATCGACACCTCTCTCTCTAAACATGTGGACATGATTATCGATATCGGCTTTCGCTTGAGGACAAGCGAGGTCTAAGCTTGGGGGAGTTGATACATCCATTTTGCATCATGTTTTCCTACTGTTATTTATAGTGTTTTTAATCAATATAATACTTTGTGGAGCAATTCTAATGCCTTTTCTCTCTTAATATGCAAGATTTACATAAGGAGGGAGATTGCCGGCAGCTGGAATTCTAGACCTGAAAAAGCTATGCCAGAGATACCTATTCTGCACATCTCCAAATGAGCTGAAATTTCACGGAGATTTATTTTGGAATAAATAAAAAATACTGGAGAAAATAAGTACCAGAGGGGGCCACCCAGGTGCCCACGAGGCCCAGGGCGTGCCACCCTCCCAGGCGCGCCCTGGTGGCTCGTGGGGCCCCTGGCCAGCCTCCAGCGCCCATTTTCTGGTATATAAGCCCATTTGCCCTAGAAAACAATACGGGGAAGACTTTTGGGATGGGGCGCCGCCGTCTCGATCCGGAACTTGGGCAGGAGCACTTTTTCTCTCCGGCGGAGCGATTCCGCCGGGGATAATTCCCTCCGGGAGGGGGAAATCAAAGCCATCGTCATCACCAACGATCCTCTCATCATGGAAGGACCAATCTTCATCAACATCTTCAACAGCACCATCTCATCTCAAACCCTAGTTCATCTCTTGTATTCAATCTTTGTCTCAAAACCTTAGATTAGTACCGGTGGGTTGCTAGTAGTGTTGATTACATCTTGTAGTTGATGCTAGTTGGTTTACTTGGTGGAAGATTATATGTTCAGATCCATTATGCTATTTAATACCCCTCTAATCTTGAACATGAATATGATTTGTGAGTAGTTACTTTTGTTCTTGAGGACATGGGAGAAGTCTTATCATAAGTAATCATGTGTATTTGGTATTCGTTCGATATATTGATGATATGTATGTTGTTGATTCTCTTAGTGGTGTCATGTGAACGTCGACTACATGACACTTCACCATCGTTGGGCCTAAGGGAATGCATTGTGGAGTAGTAATTAGATGATGGGTTGCTAGAGTGACAGAAGCTTAAATCCTAGTTTATGCGCTATTCCGTAAGAGGCTGATTTGGATCCATATGTTTAATGCTATGATTAGATTTATCTTAATTCTTCTTTCGTAGTTGCGGATGCTTGAGAGAGGGGTTAATCATAAGTGGGAGGCTTGCTCAAGTAAGAACAGCACCCAAGCACCGGTCCACCCACATATCAAATTATCAAAGTAGTGGACGCGAATCAAACAAACATGATGAAAGTGACTAGATGAAATTCCCATGTGTCCTCGAGAACGTTTAGCTTATTATAAGAGATGTTCCGGCCTATCCTTTGCAACGAAAGGATTGGGCTTCCTTGCTACAATTTAGTTATTATTGCTACTTGTCACTTGTTGCAAATTATCTTGCTATCAAACTACTCATTACGGATAATTTCAGTACTTGCAGAAAATACCTTGCTGAAAACCGCTTGTCATTTCCTTCTGCTCCTCGTTGGGTTCGACACTCTTACTTATCGAAAGGACTATGATTGATCCCCTATACTTGTGGGTCATCAGAGAACCACGCAAACACCCGTCAATAGTACCTGCACACACAAGAGCAAATACTTGCACCCAACGCGGGCAAGAGGGTTGTTAATCCCCTTGTACTCGTTAATTGCAAGGATTAAATCTGGTAGTGGTAGATAGATAAATTGCAAAGTAAAATAAAAATAGTAAAATTGCGCAAGGTATTTTTGGTTTTTTAATATGATTAAAATAGACCGGGGGGGCATAGTTTTCACTAGAGGCATCTCTCTCATAAAAATAACATACGGTGGGTAGACAAATTACTGTTGGGCAATTGATAGAAAAGCGCATAGTTAGGATGATATTCATGGCATGATCATGTACATAGGCATTACGTCCGTGAAAAGTAGACCGACTCCTGCCTGCATCTACTACTATTACTCCACCAATCGACCGACTCCTACCTGCATCTATGGTATTAAGTTCATGACAAACAGAGCAACGCTTTAAGCAAGATGACATAATGTAGACAGAATAAAACCAAGCAATATGATTAAACCCCGTCGTTTTCTCCTTAGTAGCAACAATACAATACGTGTCTCACTACCCCTTCTATCATGAGGTGAGGACACCGCAAGATTGAACCTACTACTATGCACCACTTCCACTGAAGATAAATCAATCTAGTTGGCCAAACCAAATGGATAGATCGGAAAGCATTACATAGCTATAACAATCACACATAATAAAGTTCAGAAAAGATTCAATTACTTTCAATGAATATTCAAATCATAAACCCACAATTCATCGGATCCCAACAAACACACCGCAAAAGAAGATTACATCGGGTCGATCTCCGAAGAGGACATTGTATTGAAGATCAAAGAGAGAGAGAAAGCCATCTAGCTAATGACTATGGACCCGTAGGTCTGTGGTGGACTACTCACACATCATCGGAGGTGCAGAAAGGTTGATGTAGAAGCCCTCCGTGATCGATTCCCCCTCCAGCAGAGTACCGGAAAAGGCCTCCAGATGGGATCGCGGAAGAACAGAGACTTGCGGCGGCGGAAAAATTGTTTCGGGTGGCTCTCTGGGGGTTTTGGAATATTTGGGAATTTATAGCACTGGAAATAGGTTAGACAGAGTCATGGGGGGCCCACAAGACATCAGGGCGCGCCTACCCCTCGGGCGTGCCCTATTGTCTTGTTGTCTCCTCGTAGGTCTTCTGGTCCACCACCGAAGTTTCTAGGGTCTCTTATGTCTAGAAAAAATCGTCCAAAAGTTTCGTAGCATTTGGACTCCGTTTGGTATAGATTTTCTGTAAAACCAAAAACAAGCAGAAAACAACAACTGGCACTGGGCACTGAGTTAGTAGGTTAGTTCCCAAAAATGATATAAAATTGCATAAAAAGTATCTAAGAATGATAATATAATAGCATGAAACAATCAAAAATTACAGATGCGTCGGAGACGTATCAGCATCCCCAAGCTTAATTCCTGCTCGTCCTCGAGTAGATAAATGGTAAAAACAATTTTTTTGATGTTGAATGCTACCTAGCATGTCTACCATGTAATCTTTTTATGGTATAAATATTGAGAAACGATGAAGTAATTGATATCAACATAATAATATCCATGAATACAAGAACATAATCATTACTTCTTAAAATATACGATGCTCAACGAATGTTATCCCTAGTCGTTGAATTATTTAAGCATGGCATGACTCCACCTTCACTGCATAAGTATAAATCATGCGCACCCCGGTGTCAAACCAAGCAATTGGATCATACTTTTTCACGTGCTTCAGCATTTTCAACTCCACTCAATACATGACCGTGAGCCATGGACATAGCACTATGGGTGGCATAGAATGCGGTGGTAGAGATTCATAAGGGAAGTTAAAAAGGAAGAAAGTCTCGCATCAACTCGGCGGATCAGTAGGCAATGAAGAGGCCTATCAATCGATATCAATGCGAGGAGTAGGGATTGCCATGCAACGGATGCACTAGACCTATAAGTGTATGGAAGCTTGCAACTTGTGAGCTGCGTTGGGATTTTCCCCGAAGAGGAAGGGTGAAGCAATATAGTAGCGGTTACTATTTTCCCTCAGTGAGAACCAAGGTTATCGAACCAATAGGAGAACAAAGCAAATCCTAGTAAGCAGTACCTACACACAAGAGAGAAAATACTTGCACCCAACGCGGGCAAGAGGGTTTGTCAATCCCCTTGAACTCGTTACTTGCAAGGATTAAATCTGATAGTAATAGATATATAAACTGAAAAGTAAATTAATTACAGCAAATTAATTTAGGGTTTTCTAATATAATAAAAGTAGACCCGGGGGCCATAGTTTTCACTAGAGGCTTCTCTCTCGAAATATAGCATACGGTGGGTAAACAAATTACTGTTGGGCAATTGATAGAAAAGCGCATAGTTATGGTGTTATTCATGGCAATGATCATGTATATAGGCATCACGTCCGTGACAAGTAGACCGACTCCTGCCTGCATCTACTACTATACTCCACCAATCGACCGCTATCCAACATGCATCTATGGTATTAACTTCATAACAAATGGAGTAACGCTTTAAGCAAGATGACATGATGTAGACAGAATAAACTCAAGCAATATGAATAAACCCCATTGTTTTACTTTTAATGGCAACAATACAAATACGTGCCTCGCTACCCCTACTGTCACTGGGTGAGGACACCGCAAGATTGAACCCATTACAAAGCACCTCTCCCGCTGAAGATAAATCAATCTAGTTGGCCAAACCAAACAGATAGATCAGAGAGAAATACAAAGCTATAACAATCATGCATAATAAAGTTCAGAAAAGACTCAATCACTTTCAATGAATAATCTGGTCATAAACCCACAATTCATCGGATCCCAACAAACACACCGGCAAAGAAGATTACATCGGATAGAACTCCATGGAGATCATGGAGAACTTTGTATTAAAGATAAAAGAGAGAAAAGAAGCCATCTAGCTGCTAGCTATGGACCCGTAGGTCTGTGGTAAACTACTCATACATCATCGGAAGGGCAGCAAGGTTGATGTAGAAGCGCTCTGTGATCTATTACCCCTCCGGCAGATCGTGGAAGAACAGAAGCTTGCGGCGGCGGAAAATTTATTTCGGGTGGCTCTCTTGCGGCGGCGGAAGAACAGAAGTGGAACTAGGTTAAACGGTGCTGCATGGGACCCACGAGCTCAGGTGCCCCCCCGAGGGGCCTGCCAGGTGAGCTCGTAGTTCTCCTGTAGGGCTTCTGGCCTCCTCCCAAAGCTTCTGGGGTCCCTTCTCTAGAAAAAATCATTGTAAAGTTTTGTTCCATTTGGACTTCGTTTGGTACTGATTTTCCTAAAAAAAACCAAAAATAGGCAAAAAAACAGCAACTGGCACTAGGCACTGAGTTAATAGGTTAGTTCCCAAAAATGATATAAAATTGCATATAAAGCATATAAAGTATCCAAGATTGATAATATAATAGCATGAAACAATCAAAAATTATAGATACGTTGGATTATGTAACATAATCATTGAATTTTCAAAATATACGATGCTTAAAGAATGTTATCCCTACTCATTGAATTATGTAAACATGGCATGACTCCGCCTTCACCGCATAAATATAAATCATGAGCACCCCGGTGTCAAACCAGGCAATTGTATCATACTTTTAACGTGCTTCAGCATTTTCAACTCCACTCAATACATGAGCGTGATACATGGACAATAGCGCTATAGGTGGAATAGAATGCGGTGGTAAAGGTATATAGGAGAAGTCAAAAAGGAAGAAAGGATCGCATCAACTCAGTGGATCAATAGACAATGGAGAAGCCCATCAATTGATATCAATGCGAGGAGTAGGGATTGCCTTGCGATGGATGCACTAAGAGCTATAAGTGTATGAAAGCTCAATGAAAACTAAGTGGGTGTGCATCCAACTTGCTTGCTCATGAAGACCTCGGGCATTTGAGGAAGCCCGCCATCGGAATATACAAGCCAAGTTCTATAATGAAAAATTCCCACTAGTATATGAAAGTGATATCTCAGGAGACTCTCTATATGAAGAACATGGTGCTAATTTGAAGCACAAGTGTGGTAAAAGGATAGTAGCATTGTCCCTTCTCTCTTTTTCTCTCATTTTTTTAGAACAATCTCATGGACCTCATCCCCTCATTTTGGAGGAGTCATCAATCTGCATCATTCATTTCCTCACTGGGACAATGCTCTAATAATGATGATCATCACACTTTTATTTACTTGCAACTCGATAAACTGATCAATGATGAGTCTATATGAATGCCTCTGGCAGTGTACTAGGATGTGCAATGATCTAGCATAACATGTATAATGATGATGAATGGTGGCTTTCCCACAAATATCATGTGAGCTTTATATGATCATGCAAAGCAATATGATGATGAGCACACATGTCATAAGGCGGAACGGTGGAAGTTGCAAGGCAATATATCTCGGAATGGCTATGGAAATGCCATGATAGGTAGGTATGGTGGCTGTTTTGAGGAAGATAGAAGGAGGCTTATGTGTGATAGAGCGTATCATATCACGGGGTTTGGATGCACTGGTGAAATTTGCACTGACTCTCCAGGTGAGAAAGGGCAATGCACGGTACCGAAGAGGCTAGCAAATTGCGGAAAGGTAGGAGTGCGTAATTGTCCATGAACTCACATTAGTCATAAAGAACTCATATTCATATCGTGAAAGTTTTATTAGCCCTCGAAGAAAAGTACTACTCGCATACCCCGAGGGAGGAGGTTGGTAGGAGTTAACAATCTCGCACCTCCGATTATTACAACACTCAAGGATTTCAATTAGACATAAAAATGCTCAAACATCCCCACCATGCCATAACGGACACTTAAATGAGTAGTGCATAACAAGCTTTAATCTTGATATTTCTACTAACCAATGATCATGAACTAATACCCTTTCATATTACGACATCAATATAATTAAAACATGTGTTTCATATTTAGTGATCTACATGAAAGTTTTTGTCGGTGTATAAAACGTGGGTATTTTATACCCTGACTTATGCACAGACAATGGCAGCCTCCTTGCCGGCCAGGGCTTGCCGGAAACCACCAATAATCGGATTAAAGGCCCAGTTGCAGAAGCTACTGGGGAGAAGCCCAAGACAAAGCATTGATAAATGCCCAACTAGTAACGAAGACGAAGACATTCCTTGCTGGCAAGCTTCAGACCGGCAAGACAAAGGCCCGGCAAGCTCCGTACCGGCAAGCTTCTGCCAACACATCAGCGCTCCACCTCACCGGCCAGCTAGCCGCTAATCGGTGAGGTGTCGACCGCGCAGGCTAGTTGGTGAGGTTTGTCGGGCATGTGTCAACACGCAGGGAGAAGATTTACCTTTAATGACACCGGTCCAGGAGGCGTGTCAGAATAATACGAGGTAGCTGGGCGAGCGGTGCAGGAACCTTGCCGGGGCTGCCTCTCCACATGACACCTAACGGTGCATTTAATGCCTTTGTCCTAAACTGGCAGAGTTAGGTATGATAGCACTGTTTGCTATCCAATCACTATGTAATTACTGTTTTGCCACATGTGGTAACCCCTTGAGCTATAAAAGGAGGGCCAAGGCAACAGTTGAGGGGATTTGAACCCTTTTTCAAACACCAGCACGTCTCGCGTAGCAGCTCTCCCCACACCTTGTCGGGAGAAGTGCTCCTTGTACTTGTGCTCTCATCCAATACATCGAAAGCAGGAGTAGGGTTTTACGCTTCTCAGTGGCCCGAACCTGGGTAAATCCCTTGCGCCTTCCATTGATTCTGCTCTTTGTGCACGTCGATCTCCCCTGCCGAACCATAAAAGGGGTTGGATGGCCCCATAGATGGTTGTACCCACGACATCTTTGGCACGCCAGGTAGGTGGATCGATTGCGCGAACCTGAATCAGTGGATTGTGCATCATCTTCATCAACTTCATCATCATCCTCCTCGTCGTCAATGGCTCTCAAAAAGAAGGGCATCACGATGACGGCCCCTTCACACGCATCCGCAGGCGGCGCGGCCAATGCGGGCGGTGCGGAGACCGCGGTTGGCACGACCAACGCAGGCGGCACGGTCGCCATGCCCACCGTGGTCGGCGCAGGAGACAAACACGCTGGGGTCAGTCAACTTCCTTGACCCTCTGGCGAACGAAGCCGAGACGGCGCGAGCGGAGCGGACGGACGACCTCCTCCTCCTCCTCCTCCTCGCTGCGCCGATGAACGCAGCCACCAGAGCGGCAATGCCCGGACCGGCGCGAGCCAAGATCCCGCCGCGGCGGCGTCCAAAGGTGCTGCTTCAGGACAGACGCTGCGCCCCTCACACAATGGGCGTGGTATGGCTCAAAGCGGCATCAACGACTCCCGGTAGCGGCGACCTCACGGCAAGACTCCTGTTGATCAAATCCCAGATCCTCAGGCACCGCCTCCGCCACAACAACCCACTGCTGATCATGCGCCACGACGCCAAGACCGCGATGGCTCTCCTGCTGGCTCTGCCAGGAGTAGAGCGACATCGCACTCTTTGCTTCCAGCCATGCCAGCGACAGCGGCAGAAGCAATGGCGCGGGCCCAGATGCTGCTGAACTTCCCTCCAGCGGCAGAGAAGATGGATGAGTGGAGAGCCACCATCCAAAGCTTGATTGGATTTGCCGAAGCCAGCAAATCATAGCGAGCAGAACCCTCACGGCGTCCGCAAACAGCACCAGCAGCTCCAACTGGTGACCACATTGATGGTGTCGCGCTAACGGTGCAGTCACCTCAGCGGCAACAGTCTCAACAGCAGCAATGGCAGCAGCCGCGGCAAGCCCAACAATCTTTTGAGCCCGACGAGATGTCGATGGCCTCTTCGTATCCGCAAGCACGGCAAGACCAGTGGCAAGTGCTGCAAGACAGGCGGGTAGAAAACGACTTCACCACCATCGAACGGTGCCGGGAGGCGCACCGCCAATCTGACGCGCGCAACGGCCCCATCGTTGATGAGCCTGCGCCAGGGGGTGGCGGATATCTGCCTTACGAGGTTGGGTGTCCTGCCTTCACCCGTGAGCTGCGGCAAGTCCGATGGCCATCCGTTCGGGCCTTCAAGCCAGAAGTACCAGAGAAATACAATGGCAAGCTAAACCTGGCAGAATTTCTGGGCATATACACGATTGCCGTGCAAGCTGCCGGAGGGAGAGATGAGAAAATCCTCACCAACTACTTTCCGTTGGTACTGAAACCCAACGTGAGGTCTTGGTTGATGAATTTGCCGGAGAACTCCATTTCTTCATCAGCGGATCTCTGCAATGAGTTTGTTGGAGCCTTTAACGGTGGCCACAAGGCCCCTGGTCAGCCCAGCGACCTGCAGGTGATCCCACAAAGAGATGGGGAAACTTTGCGCAAGTACATCCAGAGGTTCAGCCGTGTGCATCGTAACATTCCAGATGTGCACCCCGCAGCCGTCATTGCCACCTTTCACACGAATGTGCACAATTGGAGGATGCGGGAGAAGATGAATGTCAAGCTGCCTAAAACCGTGAACGAGCTCTATACGTTGGTGGATAAATGTGTGCGCGCTGAGGAAGGAAGAAGGCTTCCCAGGGAAGACGCTGGTGTCGAGGTAGATTCCGAAGACGACAACGCAGCCACCCCGAGGAAGAAGGGCCGAAAGCGCAACAGGAAGCACAAAGGAAAAACTATTATGGCTGTCGAGGGCTCCGGCAACTCTGAACCCGCCAAGAAAGCAAAGACCGAGAACTCCAGCAAGGAGGCAGCTGTATGTGCCGCTTGCCAGGAGGCGGCGGCAAACGAGAAGGCCGGCAAGTCCGATGGGCCGTACTACAAGATTCACCGCACCAAGGGCCATGATCTCCAAGAGTGCCGACAAGTCGAGCACCTTGTTGAGAAACGAAAGGCTGAATATGAGAAGCGTGACAAGGAGAAGGGCCAAGATGGTGCCGGTGGGTCTGGCAAAAAGGGCCGTGGCGGTCGAGGAGGCCGTCACGGCAAGGCCAAGTAGCAGAAAGAGAAACCTGCTAGAGGCCATGAAAAGAAAGAGGAAGATGATGGGAGTGAAGAAGAAGAGGATGACGGAGAGTCCAGTGAACAGGAATTCCAGAAGGCAACTGAGGCCATGTGCGTTGACGGAGGCGCATCTTTGCACTCCTCTCACCACCAACTTAAGCAGTGGGCACGTGAAGTCAATGCGGTAGAACCGGCAATGGGCTCTCAAAAGCCACTCAAATGGTCACACACGCCTATCATTTTCGATGCCGAGGACCACCCTGATTGCACAACCATGGTCGGGTGCTTGCCGTTGTTGGTTTCACCGACAATACGCAACCTCCAGGTCACGAAAATGTTAGTTGACGGTGGGGCCGGCCTGAACTTGATTTCTCCAGAGGTAATCAAGAGGCTGCAGATTCTCGATGAGGAGCTCAAGAAGACAGGTACTTTTCAAGGAGTGAACCCGGGAAGAAGCCAGCCCAAGGGAAAGATCACATTGCCGGTGACGTTTGGCGGGGAATTGAACTACAGAATGGAAAAGATCGTGTTTGATGTTGTCAAAATCCCTTTGCCGTATAATGGAATTCTTGGCCGCCCGGCCTTTGCAAAATTCATGGCAGCATCTCACTATGCTTACAACACGTTGAAGATGCAGGGCCGATGGGTGTCATTTCCATCAACTCCGACAAGAAAGATGCAGTTATTTGCATCGACAAGATGTACAAAGATGCGGTTGCAGCAGAGGCCGCCAAGGTGCCAGCTCCCGCCAAGAAGAAGGAAACCAAGAAGTCCGGCAAGACCTCTAGCAAGGATTCCAGGAAGCACACCTCTTCGGAGTGCTGCGCGCCCGTCGAAGACTTGCCGGAGTGCTCTACCAGTAAGAAGCCCAGAGCCACTGCACTGGCAGCCAAAAAGGTGCCGACGAGGGAGGACGGCATTGACGGTACCTTCACCATCAGTGCCACCCTTGACAGCAAATAAGAAAGCGTGCTCGTTGCCTTCCTGCGGGCGAATGTCGGTGTGTTTGCATGGCGACCATCTGACATCCCCGGTGTTCCCAGGGAGGTAATTGAGCACCACCTTGCCGTCTATCCCCACGCTTGGCCCGTCAAGCAAAAAGGCTGGAAGCAAGCTTTGGAGCGGCAACAATTCATTGTCGAAGAAATCAAGAAACATGAAGCAACAGGCTTGGTCAGAGGTGTACTACATCCCACTTAGTTGGCGAATCCAGTGGTGGTGCGCAAGGCAAATAGAAAGTGGAGACTTTGTATTGATTACACTGATATTAACAAAGCTTGTCCAAAGGATCCTTTCCCCTTGCCGCGCATCGATCAAATTGTGGACTCCACTTCCGGCTGTGATTTACTCTCCTTCCTTGATGCATATTCTGGGTACCATCAAATATTCATGGCCAAGGAGGATGCGGAGAAAACCGCATTCATTACTCCATGTGGCACATACTGCTTCATGCGTATGCCTTTCAGGTTAAAGAGTGTCGGTTCGACATTCGCTAGAGCTGTCCAGATTGGTTTTGAGCCCCAGCTGCACAGGAATGTGGAAGCGTACATGGATGATATAGTGGTCAAGATCAAGGACAAATCTACCCTCATTCAAGATTTGGAAGAGACATTTGTAAACTTGTGCAAAATCAATCTAAAGCTCAATCCTGAGAAGTGTATGTTTGGCATTCCATCCGGCAAGCTTCTTGGTTTCTTTGTATCTCAACGAGGAATTGAAGCAAATCCCGACAAGATCAAAGCGATTGAGCAGATTCAAGCACCAAAAAGTGTCAAAGATGTGCGGCGTCTTGCCGGCTGTGTTACTGCCTTGAGTAGGTTCATTTCGAGATCCGCCGAGCACGCCCTGCCATTTTTCAAGATTTTGAAAAAGGCAGGTCCGATGAAATGGACTCCGGAAGCGGAGGCCGCGCTGCAGGACTTGAGAAGATACCTCTCCTCCGAGCCAACACTAGTTGCGCCTAGACTGCAAGAGCCGTTGCTGCTATACGTAGCGGTAACAAATCAAGTGGCTAGTGCTGCATTAGTGGCGTAGAGGGAAGTTGATGACGAGGAAGCAGCCATGGCAAGCCCATCCAGCGACAAACCGGAATCTTCTCCGGCAAGGCCTGGTGCTGACAAGCCAGAAGCAGCGCAAGCAAATGAAGATAATCAAAAAAATGTGCCAAAGAAGAAAATGGTGCAGCGGCCTGTCTATTTTGTTAGTTCCCTTCTGTAGGGGGCTAGATCAAGATACTCTGGGGTACATAAATTGCTTTTCGGCCTTCTTATGGCCTCGAGAAAGCTGCGCCACTACTTCCAAGCACACGAGATCACCGTCGTCACTCGCTTTCTGTTGCAACGCATCTTGAGAAATCCAGAGGCAACCGGTAGGATAGTGGAGTGGGCGTTGGAATTGTTGAGATTTGCACTCAAATTTGAAAGTACTTCAACCATCCAGAGCAGAGCCTTGGCGGAGTTCATTGCAAAATGGACGCCAATGCAAGACGAAGAAATTCAAGAAACAGCTCTTCCCGGCAAAGAAACAACAAAAGAATGGATCATGTACTTTGACGGTGCCTTCTCACTGCAAGGCGCCGGTGCCGGAGTGCTGCTTGTCGTAGCCACCGAAGAGCACCTCAAGTATGTGGTTCGAATGCACTTTCCTAGGAAGCAAGCTATAAACAACACTGCCGAGTACGAAGGACTCCTTGCCGGTCTTAGGATCGCAGTGGACCTTGGAATCAAAAAGTTGATCATCCGCGGTGAATCGCAGCTTGTTGTGAAGCAAGTAAACAAAGATTACCAGAGCCCGTTGATGGAAGCATACGTGGAAGAAGTGAGGAAATTGGAAGAACACTTTGACGGGTTGCAAACAGAGCACGTCCCCCGTGCGGAAAACAGCATTGCTGATCACCTGTCAAAGTGTGCCGCTCAAAAGCTACCTGTGGAACCAGGAACTTTTGTGCTCCATTTAAATCAACCAACCGTTACTCCAACAGCGCATGCCAATAAGAGGAGGAAGTTGAATACCGGCAAGCACTTTCCGGCAGAGCTCCCAGGAGCCGGCATCGAAAAGGTTACCAGGAACAACGACACGGTCGTTGGTGAGCAGCGCCTTAGCGCAGAACCTCAGGTTCTTGCCGCAGAGGCAAGCACTCCCACAGCCGAAGAAGCGCCTTTAGTCCTTGTCGTCGAGCTGCAAGCTCCGGCATGGGTACAGCAGATAGTTCGTTTCCTTCAAACAGGGGAACTTCCCGATAAGCAAGAAGAAGCTGAGAAAGTAGCCCGTCAGTCAAGTATGTATCAGTTTGTGGATAGCATTCTATACAGAAAATGACCAAATGGTGTGAAATTGAAGTGTATTTGCCGGGAA
Source organism: Elymus sibiricus (assembly GCA_039707655.1). Lineage (NCBI taxonomy): Eukaryota > Viridiplantae > Streptophyta > Magnoliopsida > Poales > Poaceae > Elymus > Elymus sibiricus. The sequence goes on along the minus strand of CM077664.1, from coordinate 112,924,878 downwards.
GACGGACTGAAGCTGTTGGCAGAGATACATGGGGGCATATGTGGCTCTCACATAGGATCAAGGGCACTTGTCGGCAAAGCTTTCCGTCAAGGCTTCTATTGGCCCACTACCCTCCAGGATGCAACTGAGCTAGTAACCAAATGTGAAGCATGCCAGTTCAATTCAAAGAACATGCATCAGCCAGCTCAAGCTCTCCAAACAATCCCTCTCTCCTGGCCCTTTTCGGTCTGGGGGCTCGATATCTTGGGCCCCTTCCCCCGTGCTGCCGGGGGCTTTGAGTTCTTGTACGTCGCCATCAACAAGTTCACAAAGTGGCCTGAAGTGGAACCGGTGAGGAAGGTGACAGCGCAATCAGCCGTCAAGTTCTTCAAAGGATTGGTTTGCCATTTCAGAGTTCCCAACAGAATCATCACCGACAACGGCACACAATTCACGAGCCACACCTTCATGCAATATGTCCAGGACCTTGGCAGCAAAATCTGTTTTGCATCTGTCGCTCACCCGAGAAGCAACAGCCAAGCGGAAAGGATGAATGCTGAAGTGCTGCGTGGCCTCAAGACAAGAACCTTTGACAGGCTACGCAAATGTGGAAGGCGCTAGATTGATGAGTTGCCGGCTATTCTTTGGTCACTCAGGACGACACCAAATCAAGCTACCGGCCAAACACCCTTCTCCCTAATTTATGGTGCAGAAGCGGTGCTCCCCATAGAACTCATATACGGGTCACCTCGAGTGCTCTCTTATGATGAAGCTGAGCAAGAGCAGTCACACCAAGATGACACAATGCTCCTTGAGGAAGATTGTCTTCGGGCGGCTGTGCGAGCTGCATGCTACCAGCAAGCCTTGCGTCGCTATCATAGCCGCAAAGTGCATGCCCGAAGCCTTGAGGAAGTCAACCTTGTTCTTCGACGCGTTTAGTCCACCAAGAAATCAAACAAGTTGATGCCGAAGTGGGAAGGCCCTTATCGGGTAGTACGAGTCACTAGACCTGGCGCAGTCCATCTGGAGACCGAAGATGGCACCCCAGTGTAGAACTCAAGGAATATTGAGCATCTTCGCAAGTTCTACCCGTAAGGCGCGGTTACCGGGTGCTCCCGGCAACCCCTTTTGTACAAGCTTTGTTGGCAAGACTTGTAACCCTTTGTACAAAGCCAGGCGCAGAACCTGTGCATAATAAAGCTAAGTGTTTCGCAACTCTTCATACATGTTCATTTATATATGGATGCATGTGATGTTGTGTTTACACTTTAGTTTGTATGGAATGACTAATGAACCATCAAGGTTCCCAAACCGCTCTTTTCTCTTCTTTCTTTTTCTTAAAAGGACGAGAGAATCCCTCGCACGCAAGTTTCCCGGGGGGAGTGGAGATAGGGTACCTTTTTAATGACGTTCAAGTGATCATTTCATGCGATGAGGGAAACGGCGCAACGAAAAGCTAAGGTGAAAAACTTTGAAATTTTTTCCTTGTTACATTTGCGACTTCCCTTGAACGATTCTGCGTTTGTATGAAAAACCTGCACGCGAGGGAATCTTGTCGCAATTAGTCCGCGCTCTAGTTTGCCGCGAGTCCGCTCGGCAAGCTCAGCAGCTGCGTTCTGGCCCGGCAAGTTACCTTGCCGTCAGCGGCACTTCCAGCAGGCTACTAAGGACCTGTCCTCAGAGCGCTCGCGGCAAGTGTGCGCACCGGCAAGTTTCCCAACAGCGTAGGGAGCACGATCATACAAAGGCAAAATAAAACAAGGGGAAACAGCATGCATTCACTTAAGCCTGGCAAACACTAGATATTCATTAAACAGGTACTCGATTACATTTTATTGGCCCTTTCCCAGGGTTTACATCGAGTGCAAGGAGGGAAAAAGGGGCACCTAGACGAAGCCCGGCTTGTTCCCGGAAGGCCAGATGATGGTGTTGCTGACGATAAGCCAGACTCTTCGTCATCGTCTTCGATCTTCACGTCGGGAACGCCCTCGTCATCACCGTCATCATCATCATCCTCAGCATCGCTGGAGGAAGCGGTGTCGCTGTCAGTGGAACTTTCCGCACAGCACTCCAAACGAGCGCCCAAAGCCCCGAAGAACTTCATGATGAGCGTATCTGGCCCGTCCAACCTGAAGAGAAGAAGATGCCCTTGCCCTAGGCAACGAGCATGAACGAAGGACTTCCACCCACGCGTGAGATACATGAGGCCGTTGTCGGAGGTCTCAACGGTAACCCAGACCGGGCCGTTGCAGCAACCATCCACGCGCAGCCACAAGCCGCACAGGTGGCGGCCTTCCATCTCCCTAGCAAAAGCACGGGGAAGCCGCAGCCAACTCCGCGGCCGATCGCGCAGTTCCACGATGAATTCCTGCACCCTGTCCTCCGTATGGCCTTCTGTCGGAGAAGGAAGAGCCGAAGTCGAAGCAGCGAGCTCTCCGCCACGGCCGCCTCGACCACGAGCACCACGCCTTCCACGACCACGAGCCGCGGACCTCCCTTGAGCGTTGGAGCCAGCCTACGCATCCGCGGCCGAGGCGTGGGCATGGAGCCGAGGAGAAGCTCTTGCCGCGGTGGCAGAGGCACGGCCACGTCCTCTTCCCCTCGCCATGACAGTCGACAGATGCGGAAGAAGAAAATAAGAGAAAGAAGCGGCGGTTGCTGAAGATTGAGGCAGGAGGAGATGGATGAGCACAGCACCCCGCAGCCCCCCTCTTTATAGGAGGAGTGCGGGGATCTGGCTCTTCACCGTCTTCGGGCGGCCGCCCACGTTCGCCAATCTCGCACCCTGCGCTTCTGACGGGCACATTACTCCAGCAACCGCCCACAATTGCCAATCCCGCGCCCTGCGTCCCTAGCCTGGTGCATCACTCCAACGGCCACCCTTCTCCACCAATACGTTACCTTGCATGCATGCAAATGCGCATGATGGGGGGGTGCAGAAGGAGGAATCATGGCATGATAGGCAGTTATTCCTCGCCACGCGTTGCCATGCACCTATTCAAGTCCGTTTAATGGCAGGGGTTGACGGAAAATAACCAGGAGCGTAGTCAAGGCCAGATTAATGAAGAAGCAAAGAATATCTCAGAAGAGGTGATAATCATCATGACCAAAAATTACAGCGGCAGTTTTCCCGCCGCGTGTCTGTGCATTGTTTGGGCCTAGCCCAACGACGCTTCAGATGCGCGTATGGCCCAGGCCCGAGGGCTCCTGTCGGTGTATAAAAGATGGGTATTTTATACCCTGACTTATGTACAGACAATGGCAGCCTCCTTGCCGGCCAGGGCTTGCCGGAAACCACCAATAATTGGATTCAAGGCCCAGTTGCAGAAGCTACTGGGGAGAAGCCCAAGACAAAGCATTGATAAATGCCCAACTAGTAACAAAGACGAAGACATTCCTTGCCGGCAAGCTCCGGACCGGCAAGACGAAGGCCCGGTAAGCTCCGTACCAGCAAGCTTCTGCCAACACGTCAACACTCCACCTCACCGGCCAGCTAGCCACTAATCGGTGAGGTGTCGACCGTGCAGGCTAGTTGGTGAGGTTTGTCGGGCACGTGTCAGCACGCGGGGATTTACCTTTAATGACACCCGTCCAGAAGGTGTGTCAGAATAATACGAGGTAGCTGGGCGAGCGGTGCAGGAACCTTGCCGGGGCTGCCTCTCCACATGACACCTGACGGTGCATTTAATGACTTTGTCCTAAACTGGCAGAGTTAGGTATGATAGCACTGTTTGCTATCCAATCACTATGTAATTATTGTTTTGCCACTGTGGTAACCCCTTGAGCTATAAAAGGAGGGCCAAGGCAACAGTTGAGGGGATTCGAACCCTTTTTCAAACACCAGCATGTCTCGCGTAGCAGCTCTCCCCACACCTTGCCGGGAGAAGCGCTCCTTGTACTTGTGCTCTCATACAACCAATACATCGAAAGCAGGAGTAGGGTTTTACGCTTCTCAGCGGCCCAAACCTGGGTAAATCCCTTGCGCCTTCCATTGATTCTGCTCTTTGTGCACGTCGATCTCCCCTGCCGAACCACAAAAGGGGCTGGATGGCCCCATAGATGGTCGTACCCACGACAGTTTTTATTACACCACTCTGGAATACCTATCCTTTTTCGTCTAATCTCATAACTCGTGCACATTACCACTTCCTATTTAAGACTCTCAAAAAGATTTAAGTGAAGCATGAGAGTGTGATACGTCTCGAACGTATCTATAACTTTTGATTGTTACATGCTATTATAGTATCAATCTTGGATGTTTTTATATGCAATTAAATATAATTTTTTGGGACTAACCTATTAACCTAGTGCCCAGTGCCAGTTGTTGTTTTCTGCTTGTTTTTGGTTTTTCAGGAAATCAGTAACAAACGAAGTCCAAAAGCTACGAAACTTTTTGGAGAATTTTTTTGTAGATAAAAGAGACCCTAGAGACTTGGAGAGGATGCGAGAAGGTTCACGAAGCCTCCACAAGGCAACAGGGCATGGACCCAGCGGGGCGCACCCTGATGCTTTGTGGGGCCCTCGTGGCTCCGTTTGACCTAATTCCACTTCTATAAATTCTCAAATATTGGAAAACCAACAGAGAGCCACCCCAAATAACTTTTACGCCGCCGCAAGCCTCTGTTCTTCCGCGATCCCATCTAGAGGCCCTTTCTGATACTCTGTCGAAGGGGGAATCGGTCATGGAGGGCTTCTACATCAACCTTGCTGCCCTTCCGATGATGTGTGAGTAGTTTACCACAGACCTACGGGTCCATAGCTAGTAGCTAGATGGCTTCTTCTCTCTCTTTGATCTTGAATACCATGTTCTCCTTGATGACCCACAACTATAGGGGATCAATCGTAGTCCTTTCGATAAGTAAGAGTGTCGAACCCAACGAGGAGCAGAAGGAAATGACAAGCGGTTTTCAGCAAGGTATTTTCTGCAAGCACTGAAATTATCGGTAACGAGTAGTTTGATAGCAAGATAATTTGTAACAAGTGACAAGTAGCAATAGTAACAAAGAGTGCAGCAAGGTGGCCCAATCCTTTTTATAGCAAAGGACAAGCCGGAACGATCCTTTATAGTAAGTAAAGCATTCTCGAGGACACATGGGAATTTCATCTAGTCACTTTCATCATGTTTGTTTGATTCGCGTTCGCTACTTTGATAATTTGATATGTGGGTGGACCAGTGCTTGGGTGCTGTTCTTACTTGAACAAGCCTCCCACTTATGATTACCCCCTCTCGCAAGCATCCGCAACTACGAAAGAAGAATTAAAATAACTCTAACCATAGCATTAAACATATGGATCCAAATCAGCCCCTTACGGAATAGCGCATAAACTAGGGTTCAAGCTTCTGTCACTCTAGCAACCCATCATCTAATTACTACTCCACAATGCATTCCCTTAGGCCCAAAGATGGTGAAGTGTCATGTAGTCGATGTTCACACGACACCACTAAGGGAATCAACAACATACATATCATCAAAATATCGAACGAATACCAAATTCACATGATTACTTATGACAAGACTTCTCCCATGTCCTCAAGAACAAAAATAACTACTCACAAATCATAATCATGTCCAAGATCAGAGAGGTATTGATTAGCATAATAGATCTGAACATATAATCTTCCACCAAATAAACCAACTAGCATCAACTACAAGATGTAATCAACACTACTAGCAACCCACAGGTAACAATCTGAGGTTTTGAGACAAAGATTGAATACAAGAGATGAACTAGGGTTTGAGATGAGATGGTGCTGGTGAATATGTTGATGAAGATTAGTCCTCCCACGATGTGAGGATCGCTGGTGATGTCGATGGCGACGATTTCCCCCTCCCGGAGGAAAGTATCCCCGGCAGAATCTCTCCGCCGGAGAGCAAAAGTGCTCCTGCCCAAGTTCCGGCTCGAGACGGTGGCGCACCGTCCCGAAAGTCTTCTCTCTATTTTTTCTAGGGCAAATAGACTTATATACCAAAAAATGGGGGCCAGAGGCTGGCCAGGGGCCCCACGAGGTACCAGGGTGCGCCTGGGGGGGTGGCGCGCCCTGGTGCCTCGTGGGCACCTGGGTAGCCCCCTCTGGTACTTCTTGCTTCCAGTATTTTTTATTTATTCCAAAATAAATCTTTGTAAAATTTCAGCTCATTTGGAGATGTGCAGAATAGGTATCTCTGACATAGCTTTTTCAGGTCCAGAATTCCAGCTGCCGGCAATCTCCCTCCTTGTGTGAATCTTGCATATTAAGAGAGAAAAGGCATTAGAATTGCTCTACAAAGCGTTATATTGATCAAAAACACTATAAATAACAGTAGCAAAACATGATGCAAAATGGACGTATCAACTCCCCCAAGCTTAGACCTCACTTGTCCTCAAGCGAGAGCCGATGCCGATAATCATGTCCACATGTTTAGAGAGAGAGAGAGGTGTCGATAAAAACAAAATACGGACATAGTAGCATCATGATCATTATTATAACAGCAATATTTATTATCATAAACTTCTCATGAGCAAGCACCAATTCATCACAACAATGAAGTACAAAGCATAAACTTTCTTGAAAACTAACAAACTATGTTCTCAGTCAACAATGCAATTGTAATTCATCATATTTTCAGGAAGGGTCTCATGTAGGAGCTATTTAGCAAGTCCACATACTCAACCATCATTTAGCCTTCTATGATTGCTAACACTCACGACATATATATGGAGCAAAAAGTTTCAGCCAGACACATAGAAAGATAGGGGCTCGTGATTCCGCCTCCCAACTTATTCACCTCAAGGGTGATGTCAACAATAATAACTCATGATCACTCATATCCAACTAGATATATATGCCTAGATCTTTCCCCACCACATGATGCTTGCAAAAGAGAAAAATAAAAAAGGAAGTAGAGGAGAACACTATTGACTCTTGCATAAAAAGTAAATACATAAAAGTAAAGGATATGCCCTTCACAGAGGGAAGCAGAGGTTGTCATGCGCTTTTTGTTGTTGGATGCAAGAGCTCTTAATGCAAAGGAACATCACTTTATATTGCCCCTTGTGATAGCAACCTTTATTATGTAGTCTGTCGCTTTTATTTCTTTACCATCACAAGTTCGTACAAAGCTTATTTCCCTTACAATAAAAGTTCAAACATATTTATAGGCAATTTTTATTGCTTTTTGCACCGATGAAAACTTACTTGAAGGATCTTATTCAATCCATAGGTAAATATAGTGGACTCTCATGGCATGAAACTGGGTCTAAGGGTTTTGGATGCACAAGTAGTATCTCTACTTGGTGCGGATTTTTGGCTAGCAAAGATATTGGGCAAGCACCACATGTTGGAGGATCTATAACAATATAACTTCTATGTGAATATGAATAAACATAATTCATTACGTTGTCTTCCTTGTCCAACGTCAACAATTTGACATAAAATACTTAATGGGGGTCACAATCATAAAAGATGTCCAAGATAGTATGTTTGCATGTGAATCTTCTCTTCCCTTATTAACTTTTTCATGAATTGCATCATTGACTAATGCTATGTTTGTTAACTTCCAATAAATTTTACCACTTATACTCTTCTTTATGTAATGTCATTACTTTCCATAAGATTAGCATATGATCTTTTTTTCATTATTTTCATTGCTAGAATTGAAACATGAAAGTAAAGAAGCAAAAACTCAAACTACTCTTTATTATATAACTCTCAACTCGATTACATAGATAGATAGATCACGAAGCTAACACTCAAAAATAGATCATACTAAACTTTTATTCAACTAGATCATGAAATAACTAAGGATCGAACTAAAAATAGGTAAAGATAATAAAAGTGATGGTGATACGATACCGGGGCACCTCCCCCAAGCTTGGCACAAGCCAAGGGGAGTGCCCATACCCATGTTCTCAAGTTTCCTTCTTCGGTGATGGTGGTGATGATGAAGTGGCGAGCTTGTCCTTCAGCTCTAGCAGATACATCAATCTACGGTTGATGCTCCGAAGAGCGATGTTTTGCTCTTCCAACAAAATAACTTCATGAGTGAGAGATGTATTCTGAGCACTAACTATTTCAAAGACTCTTAGGGCTTCAATTACGGATGGGGAGAGATGATCATATAAAGGTTGAAGGATATCTCCCTTCTCCGCGGTCTCCTCCATGGGGATGACTTGCCCTCCTTCCGTAGCCTGAGCTCCTATAACTTCCTCGATCTTCTCCTCCTTGCCATTGTCTTCTTCTCCTGGCGACAACTCGTAGTAAACCTCGCTGTAGGGGCGTTTGCCCAACAATGGTTGCACAATGCGGTGCTTGGCACGGATCTTTTGGGGAGCCATGGCAATCTAGATCTGTCAGAAAAATAGCACGAAACAAGAATAGAGGAGATTTCTGCGATACGGTGGTCAAAACGTCTGGGAGTATATATAAAGATTTTTTATCTTCCAAAACAAGTAATCCAGAAGCAAAACGGAGTCGGGAAGGCTCACGTGGGGCCCACAAGCCACCAGGGCGCGCCTGGGGGGGTGGCGCGCCCTGGTGCCTCGTGGGCACCAGGTGGGTCCCCTCGGCTGTTTCTTATTTTTGCATTTTTTTTCTAATATTCCAAAACCGACAGAAAGTATTTTTATGGAATTTTTGGAGTCGGTTTACTTACCGTATCATGTACCTCTTCCTTTTCAGGGTTCTGGAGTGTTCTGGAAGGTCTCTCTTATGTATTCCTTCAGTGTAATTGTTTCAATAACATTAGTTTCAACATTAATGGGGGTACCTGAAATATAGTACTTAATTCTTTGCCCATTCACCACTCTCGGATTAGTGCCTTCGGAGTTGTTTATTTTTATGGCTCCGGAGCGATAAACTTCTTCGATGATATACGGTCCTTCCCATTTAGAGAGAAGTTTTCCTGCAAAGAATCTCAAACGAGAATTGTACAATAGAACTTGCTCACCTACTTTAAATTCCCGTTTTTGAATTCTTCTATCATGCCATATTTTAACCTTTTCTTTAAACAATTTGGCATTTTCATAGGCTTGGGTTCTCCATTCATCCAAGGAGCTAATATCAAATAACCTCTTTTCACTGGCAAGTTTAAAATCATAATTGAGTTCTTTAATTGCCCAATATGCTTTATGTTCTAACTCAAGAGGTAAATGACATGCTTTTCCATAAACCATTTTATAAGGAGACATACCCATAGGATTTTTATAAGTAGTTCTATAAGCCCATAATGCATTGTCAAGTTTCTTAGACCAATTCTTTCTAGATCTATTGATGGTTTTTGCAAAATTAATTTTATTTCTCTATTGCTCAATTCAACTTGACCACTAGTTTGAGGGTGATAGGGAGATGCAATTCTATGGTTGACATCATATTTAGCAAGCAATTTATGGAATGCACCATGAATAAAATGTGAACCACCATCAGTCATTAAATATCTAGGGACTCTAAACCTTGGGAAAATAACTTCTTTAAGCCTTTTAATATAGGTGTTATGATCAGCACTACTAGTTGGAATAGCTTCTACCCACTTAGTAACGTAATCAACATCAACTAAAATATGAGTATACCCATTGGATTTAGGAAAAGGTCCCATATAATCAAATGCCCAAACATCAAATGGTTCAATAGCAAGTGAATAATGCATAGGCATTTCCTGACGTCTACCAACATTACAAATTCTTTGACATTCATCACAAGATAGGACACACTTACGAGCATCCTTGAAAAGAGTAGGCCCATAAAAACCAGACTGTAATACCTTGTGTGCAGTTCTGTCTCCCGCATGGTGTCCTCCGTAAGCTTCAGAATGACACTTCTGTAAGATTTGTTCCTATTCATGCTCAGGTATACAACGTCTAATAATACCATCTACTCCTTCTTTATAAAGATGTGGGTCATCCCAGAAGTAATGTCTTAAATCAAAGAAGAACTTTTTCTTTTGTTGGTATGTGAAACTAGGTGGTATGTATTTGGCAACAATGTAATTAGCATAGTCTGCATACCAAGGAGTATTACTAGAAGCATTTATGATAGCTAATTGTTCATCAGGAAAATCATCATTAATAGGTAGTGGGTCATCAAGAACATTTTCCATTCTAGACAAATTCTCTACTACGGGATTCTCAGCTCCCTTTCTATCAATAATACGCAAGTCAAATTCTTGTAGCAATAAAACCCACCTAATGAGTCTAGGTTTAGCATCTTTCTTTGACATTAGATATTTAATAGTAGCATGATCGGTGTGAACAGTTACTTTAGAATCAACTATGTAAGATCTGAATTTATCACATGCAAACACAACTGCTAGAAATTCTTTTTCAGTAGTAGCATAATTTCTTTGGGCACTGTCTAGAGTTTTACTAGCATAATGGATAACATTTAATTTCTTATCAAGTCTCTATCCTAGAACAACACCAACAGCATAATCACTAGCATCACACATAATTTCAAAAGGCAAGTTCCAATCAGGTGGTTGAACAATAGGTGCAGTGGTTAAGGCTTTCTTAAGTGTTTCAAAGGCTTCTAGACAATCATCATCAAAAACAAATGGAACATCTTTTTGCAAAAGATTGGTAAGAGGCCTAGAAATTTTAGAGAAGTCTTTAATAAATCTCCTATAGAAACCAACATGACCAAGAAAACTTCTTATACCTTTAATATCTTTAGGACATGGCATTTTCTCAATAGCATCAACCTTAGCTTTATCAACTTCAATACCTCTTTCAGAAATTTTATGCCCCAAGACAATGCCTTCATTCACCATAAAGTGACACTTCTCCCAATTCAAGACAAGATTAGTTTCTTCACATCTCTACAAAACTCGATCATGGTTTCTTAAGCAATCATCAAAAGAAGTTCCGTAAACGGAGAAATCATCCATGAACACCTCAACAATCTTTTCACAAAAGTCAGAGAATATAGCATTCATACATCTTTGAAAGGTAGCAGGTGCATTGCATAAACCAAAAGCATACGTCTATAAGCATAAGTTCCAAAAGTACAAGTAAAGGTGGTTTTCTCTTGATTAGGTTGTGATATGGGTATTTGAGAGAAACCAGAATAACCATCTAGAAAACAAAAGTGTGTATGCTTAGATAATCTTTCTAACATTTGATCAATAAAAGGTAAGGGGTAATGATCTTTTCTAGTGGCTTTGTTTAATTTTCTAAAATCAATTACCATCCTATAACCAGTTACAATTCTTAGGGACACAATGAACGGGACTTACCCATCTACTATCAGCTATGGGATAGATTATACCTGCTTCCAGAAGTTTTAATATTTTGGTTCTTACCACCTCTTTCATCCTAGGATTTAATCATCATTGGTGGTCGACAACTGGTTTAGCATCAGGCTCCATATTAATTTTGTGCTGACATAGAGTGGGACTAATGCCCTTAAGATCATCAAGAGTATAGCCATTAGCAGCTTGGTTCTTCCTTAGAGTTTTTAGTAATCTGTTTTCTTCATGCGCTGAAAGGTTAGCACTAATAATAACAGGATATATCTTCTTTTCATCAAGGTAAGCATATTTCAATGTATCAGGCAATTGCTTCAATTCAAACACAGGATCACCTTTAGGTGGAGGAGGGCCTCCAAGAGTTTCAATAGGCAAATTGTGTTTAAGGTAGGTGGTTGATCAAAGAACATCTTATCTATTTCATTTCTTTCATTCATATGCATATCGTTTCCATGGTCTAGTAAATATTATTCTAATGGATCAGTAGGAGGTACGACAATAGAAGCAAGACCAATAATTTCATCTTTACTAGGAAATTCTTTATCATGAGGTTGTCTACGAAACTTGGAGAAATTAAATTCATGAGATATAAGACCAAACTTAACTCGAACCTTTTCTTTAACACAATCAATTTCAGCATTAACGGTATTCAAGAAAGGTTTACCAAATATAATGGGACAAAAATATCTTGTTGTGAGCCAAGTACTAAGAAATTACTAGGGTATTTGATTTTGCCACACAAGACTTCAACATCTCTAACAATCCCAAGTGGTGTAATAGTATCTCTATTCGCTAGCTTAATAGTAACATCAATATCTTCAATCTCAACAGGTGCAATATCATGCATTACTTCTTGATATAAAGAAAATGGAATAGCACTCACACTAGCACCCATATCACCCAAACCATGATAGCAATGATCTCCAATCTTAACAGAAATAACAGGCATGCCAACTACGGGCTTGTTCTTGTCTAACATATCTCGTTCATTTCTAACAGGTTTAGAAATTCTAACAGCCTCATCACAAAAGTAAATAACATGCCCATCTATATTATCGACATCAGGTTCAACTTTAATTTGGTCAGAGGGTCTAGGTGCTCTAATATTACTTTTGTTAACCACGGTTGAAGCTTTAGCATGTTCCTTAATCCTAACAGGAAAAGGTGGTTTCTCAATATAAGCAGTAGGCACAACTGGATCAACATGGTATACAATTGTTTCTTCTTTAACACTAACAGGTTCCTCAATCTTTTCTTTAACAAGGGGATGATATTTAAACCACTTCTCCTTAGGGAGATCAACATGATTAGCAAATGATTCACAAAAGGAAGCTACTATCTCAGAGTCAAGTCCATATTTAGTGCTAAACTTATGAAAAGCATCGGTGGCCATAAAAGATTTAACACAATCAAACTCAAGTATTATACCTGACTCATTACCTTATCAAGTTCCCAATCTTCAGAGTTGCCTTTAATTCTTTCCAGAAGATCCCATCTGAATTCAATAGTTTTCTTCATAAAGGAGCCAGTCGAAGAAGAATGGAGCGTAGTTTGATTATCATGAGAAAGCCGAGCATAAAAATTCTGTAAGATAATTTCTTTTGAGAGCTCATGATTGGGACATGTGTACATCATGTACTTAAGCCTCCCCCAAGCTTGAGCGATGCTTTCTCCTTCACGAGGCCAAAAATTATATATATAATTTCGATCACGATGAACCAAATGCATAGGATAAAATTTCTGATGGAATTCTAGTTTCAATCGGTTCCAGTCCCATGTATCAGTATAATCACATAGCCTATTCCACATTAATTCCTTTCCCTCCAAAGATAAAGGGAATACTTTATTCTTAACTCCATCTCCGGATAAACTTGCAAGCTTAAACAATCCACAAATTTCATCCACATAGATCAAGTGCATATCAGGATGTACCATTCCATCTCCTGCATAAGGATTAGCTAGCAGTTTCTCTATCATGCCCGGAGGGATCTCATAATAAATATTTTCAGTAGGTGCAGTAGGTTGAGGAGCAACTATTTGTGTTTCCAGTCGAGGTGAAGATACCCCGAACAAACCCCTCAAAGGATTACTTTCCATAGTGACAAGTGACAGTAAATTTCAGCACGTAATATAAATGTTTCCTTACCAAATTCCACTCACCAAAGGCGCTTCACTCCCCGGCAACGGCGCCAGAAAAGAGTCTTGATGACCCACAAGGATAGGGGATCAATCATAGTCCTTTCGATAAGTAAGAGTGTAAAACCCAACGAGGAGCAGAAGGAAATGACAAGCGGTTTTCAGCAAGGTATTTTCTGCAAGCACTGAAATTATCGGTAACGAGTAGTTTGATAGCAAGATAATTTGTAACAAGTGACAAGTAGCAATAGTAACAAAGAATGCAGCAAGGTGGCCCAATCCTTTTTATAGCAAAGGACAAGCCGGAACGATCTCTTATAGTAAGTAAAAGCGTTCTCGAGGACACATGGGAATTTCATCTAGTCACTTTCATCATGTTTGTTTGATTCGCATTCGCTACTTTGATAATTTGATATGTGGGTGGACCGGTGCTTGGGTGTTGTTCTTACTTGAACAAGCCTCCCACTTATGATTACCCCCTCTTGCAAGCATCCGCAACTACAAAAGAAGAATTAAGATAACTCAAACCATAGCATTAAATATATGGATCCAAATCAGCCCCTTACGGAATAGCGCATAAACTAGGGTTTAAGCTTCTATCACTCTAGCAACCCATCATCTAATTACTACTCCACAATGCATTCCCTTAGTCCCAAAGATGGTGAAGTGTCATGTAGTCGACGTTCACACGACACCACTAAGGGAATCAACAACATACATATCATCAAAATATCAAACGAATACCAAATTCACATGATTACTTATGACAAGACTTCTCCCATGTGCTCAAGAACAAAAGTAACTACTCACAAATCGTAATCATGTCAAAGATCAAAGAGGTATTGAATAGCATAATAGATCTGAACATATAATCTTCCACCAAATAAACCAACTACCATCAACTACAAGATGTAATTGATACGTCTCTGTCGTATCTACTTTTCCAAACACTTTTGCTCTTGTTTTGGACTCTAATCTGCATGATTTGAATGAAACTAACCCGGACTGACGTTGTTTTCAGCAGAATTGCCATGGTGTTGTTTTTTGTGCAGAAATCAAAGTTCTTGGATTTGGATGAAACTTTTTGGAGAATTTTTGTGGAATATATAAAAATTATTGGCGCAAGAATCAACATAAGGGGGGCCACCCGGTGCCCACGAGGCACCAGGGCGCTCCACCCCTCCCGGCGCGCCCTGGTACCTCGTGGGGCCCACGTGGCTCCGTCTGACCTAATTCCAACGCTATAAATTCACAATTCCAGAGAAAAAAATTCACAATTCCAGAGAGGAAGTTTTATTGCGTTTCACGATACGGAGCCGCCGCCACCTCCTATTCTTCATCGGGAGGCCAGATCTAGAGTCCGTTTGGGGCTCCGGAGAGGGGGATCTTCCAGCATCGTCATCATCAACCATCCTTCATCACCAATTTCATGATGCTCACCGCCGGGAGTGAGTAATTCCTTCGTAGGCTTGCTGGACGGTGATGAGTTAGATGAGATTTATCATGTAATCAAGTTAGTTTTGTTAGGACTTGATCCCTAGTATCCACTATGTTCTGAGATTGATGTTTCTATGACTTTTCTATGCTTAATGCTTGTCACTAGGGCCCAAGTTCCATGATTCCAGATCTGAACCCTTTATCTTTCCATGAATATATTTGTGTTCTTGATCCGATCTTGCAAGTTATACGCACCTGCTATGTGTTATGATCCACATACCCCAAGGTGACAATAATTGGGATTCTTTCCGGTGATTGCCATAGTTTGAGGAGTTCATGTATTCACTATGTGTTAATGCTTTGTTCCGGTTCTCTATTAAAAGGAGGCCTTAATATCCCTTAGTTTCCTTATGGACCCCGCTGCCATGGGAGGGTAGGACAAAAGATGTCATGCAAGTTCTTATCGCAAGCACGTATGACTATATACGGAATACATGCCTACATTACATTGATGAATTTGAGCTAGTTCTGTGTCGCCCTAGGTTATGACTGTTACATGATGAATGTTATCCAACAATATCACCGATCCAATGGCTATGAGTTTTTCACATATTGCTCTTGCTAAGTTACTACTGTAGCTACTACTGTCACAACTGTTACAAAACTATAGCTGCTACCGTTACCGCTACTGTTACTATTATTGCTACTGCTATCAAACTATCATACTCCTGTGCTACTGATCACTCTGCTGCAGATATTTAGTTTCTAGGTGTGGTTGAATTGACAACTCAACTGCTAATACTTGCAAATATTCTTTGGCTCCCCTTGTGTCGAATCAATAAATTTGGGTTGAATACTCTACCCTCAAAAACTGTTGTGATCCCCTATACTTGTGGATTATCAAGACCTTTTTCTGGCGCCGTTGCCGGGGAGCATAGCTTTATTTGCTAAGTCACTTGGGATTTATATCTGTTGATCACTATGAAGAATCTGAAAGACGCTAAGACCAAGATCGTTCCCTCTTAAGACGAGGGGAGGTAAGGAACTGCCATCTAGCTCTGCACTTGATTCACCTTCTGTTTTGAGTAAACTTGCAACACCACCACATGCTATTAATTCTGATATGTTGCAAGTTATTGATGATACCACTTCTTCTATGAATGATACTCATGATGATACCACTGGGTGAATTTCTTACTGAACAAATTGCTAAAGCTAAAGAAATTGAAAATGTTGAAACTCTTGAGAATTATGATTCACCTATTATGCCTAGCTCCCCTACTAGAATAGAAACACCTAATGAACAGTGCTTTGATAGGGAGATGGCTAGAGCCATTCTTTCTTGTAATGATAGACATGAAGTTATAAAGTTGCTTGCTGATATGAAAGAAAAATCTACGAGGGAGAGAATGAAATATGATCCTAAGTTTGCTACATCTCCCATATTTGTTATTGATAAGGATTATGAATTCTCTATCGATCCTGATTTAATTACTTTGGTTGAATCTGATCCTTTCCATGGTTATGAAACTGAAACCGTTGTGGCACATCTTACTAAATTAAATGATATAGCAACCCTATTTGCTCATGAGGAAAAAATTCGCAACTACTATATTCTTAAGTTGTTTCCTTTCTCATTAAAGGGTGATGCTAAGGAATGGTATAATACTCTTGCTCCTGGATGTGTGCGTAGTCCCCAGGATATGATCTACTACTTCTCTGAAAAATATTTTCCTGCTCATAAGAAACAAGCTGCTTTACAGGAAATATTTAACTTTGTGCAAATTGAAGAAGAGAATCTCCCTCAAGCTTGGGGGAGGCTTCTCCAATTACTTAATGCTTTACCTGATCGTCCTCTTAAGAAAAATGAAATACTTGATATCTTCTATAATGGACTAACCGATGCTTCTAGGGACTACCTAGATAGTTGTGCGAGTTGTGTTTTCAGGGAAAGGACTATTGAACAAGCTGAGGAATTATTGAATAATATATTGAAAAATGATAATGATTGGAAACTTCCTGAACCACCGCCTGAACCCACTCCAACGAAGAGGGGTATTTTATATCTCTGTCCTGAAGATATGCAAGAAGCAAAGAAATGTATGAAGGAAAAAGGTATTAAAGCTGAAGATGTTAAGAATTTACCGCCTATTGAAGAAATACATGGTCTTGACGCAGGTAGTAGAGGTAAATTCTCTTATAAAATTCGATGAAGGTGATATTCCTTATAACAAACCTCCTAGTCAATGCTTATATGAATTTGACAATTATATTATTAAGCAATATCATTTCAATGCAAATGTTATGAAACAATTAAAACGAAATGCCTACATGATTGATCGCTTGAGTGACTTGTTATTTAGAATTGCTAATGATGTCAAAGGTGTGCGTAAACATGCATCTATGGTTCAAACCCAACTAGAACAAGTTGCTAAATCACAAAGGCAATTGCTCAATGAAATGAATAACAATATGAATGATCATGCTGTTCGAGTAATGACTAGAGGAGGTAGAATGACTCAAGAGCCACTTTATCCTGAAGGTCACCCAAAAAGAATTGAACAAGATTCTCAAAGAATTAATGTTGATGCACCTAGTCCATCTAAAAAGAAAAAGAAAAAGAAAAATGATAGGACTTTGCATACTTCTAGTGAACCCGAGGTAGAAAAACCCTTGGAGGATAGTAATGATGTTTCTATTTCTGATGCTGAAACACAATCTGGTAATGAACAACCACTCGATGATAATAATAATGATGATGCTCATGTGGATACCCAGCCAGATAATGATAAAGCGCCTGATAATGATGTTGAAATAGAACCTGCTGTTGATCTTGATAACCCACCTTCTAAAAATAAAAGTTATGATAAAAGAGACTTCATTGCTAGAAAACATGGCAAAGGAAGAGAAGAATGGGTTCAAAAACCCATGTCCTTTCCTCCTAAACCATCTAAGAAAAAGGATGAGGAAGAATTTGAACGCTTTGCTAAAATGCTTAGGCCAGTCTTTTTGCGTACTCATTTGACTGATATTATAAAGATGCCTCCCTATGCTAAATATATGAAGGACATTGTCACAAATAAAAGAAAGATACCTGAAGCTGAAATTTCCACCATGCTTGCAAATTATTCTTTTAAGGATGGAGTACCTAAGAAACTAGGAGAACCAGGAATACCACCTATACCATGCTCCATTAAGAGAAATTATGTCAAAACTGCTTTGTGTGATTTAGGAGCCGGTGTTAGTGTTATGCCTTTCTCTTTATACAAAAGACTTGATTTGAATAAACTCACTCCCACTAAAATATCATTGCAAATGGTTGACAAATCAACTGCATACCTATCGGTGTTTGTGAGGATGTGCCCATTGTGGTTGCAAATGTTACTATTCTAACAGACTTTGTTATACTTGATATGCTCGAGGATGACAACATGTCGATTATCCTTGGTAGACCCTTCTTGAATACTGCAGGGGCTGTTATTGATTGCAACAAAAGCAAGGTCACTTTTCATATCAATGGTAATGAGCATACGATGCACTTTCTGAAGAAATAATTTCATGTAAATGGTATTCATATTATTGAAAAGACTCCGACAATTACTATTGGAAGTTTTCAAATCCCTCTTCCTACTGTTAAAAAGAAATATGAAACTCTTATTATCGGGTAGATGCATATCCCCGTTGAGGTAACTTAGTGTTATACGAAAGTTCCTCGGTTTCATGTTACTTGGAAATGGTTTGTTAATAAGACCTGATCAACCTTATTAATGGATTCTTTTTGAGGGGCATGTGGTCGATGAATTTAGTAACCCACTTTGTATTTTCTGTTATTTTTAGTTAAATGCAATAAAATGCCATGATTATCCTGTTTTCTGATTTATCCGTGCAATAAAAAAGTGCCCAGAAATAAAAGTGCTCAGAATGCAATAAAATATTGATATGATTTTTTTATGTAATATTTAAGAATTTTTGGCACTGGACACATACCAGGGGGTGCCCCAGGTGCCCACGAGGCACGAGGGCGCGCCACCCCCCTGGCGCGCCCAGGGACCCCCTCACTTTTTCCTTCAGCTCACTTTGTCTCTTACCTCTAGCAAAAATTCCTGGTAGCTCTCTCTCTCGTGTTCTTGCTCACAAACCTGAAATTTTCTATCTCTTTGCTCGGAACTCTGTTTTCGAAACTGTTTTGGGAGATTGCTCCTTGGTATGTAACTCCTCCATTGCTCCAATTAGTTTTTGCTCTAGTGGATTATATTTTGCATAATTAGCTGCTCTTGGTGCTACAGAAAACGAGCTTGCATGTTGAATTCTTTGAGTTCCAAGTAGTTTGAATGCTTGATATAGCCTCTTGACATCCATATGAGTAGTTGCTATCAATCTTGTGAAGTTTTATTGATATCATTTTGTGGCCCAAAAATTTTCAGAAATTTGTTCTTAGGAAAATGAATATTTTCCGGAGAAGTTCTTCGAGGAGGAGGCCCTCAGAAGTGTCATCAAGTGAAAGCTCGGCACGCCAATCATATGAGGAACCAAGGGAAAGTTTAGTGCGAGGTGCCGAAGCAAAGTCGTGTCGATGGCCGAGTTCATGCTAGGTGCAGGCATCAAGGAAGAATTTGACCAATATATTCACAATGTCGAGCTCTCTGCCTTTATCGCAGATAAGCCACCACAACATTGCAACCTCACTCATTCCTTCACTCAAAACTTTGATTATCACCCGCGCAATTCTAGAGTTTTATTTCACCTCTATGACAACTCCTATAATATGTCTCTAGAAGACTTCTGTGATGCATGCAAAATTCCATATTGAGGTTCGTTAGATGAACCACCAAGATCTGATTATGAGTTGTTTCTTAATAGCCTTTGCAATGGTGAGGATAGGGGAATCACGCAGGCTAGAATAATTAGCATTCACTTTCCCGCTATTCGGTATTTTGCGCTTTTTAATGGTAAATGTGTTGTTGGTAAGCAAGACTGTAGTGCACTTTGTGCCCCTGATCTGAGTCTTATTCATAC
Source organism: Elymus sibiricus (assembly GCA_039707655.1). Taxonomy (NCBI): domain Eukaryota; kingdom Viridiplantae; phylum Streptophyta; class Magnoliopsida; order Poales; family Poaceae; genus Elymus; species Elymus sibiricus. The sequence goes on along the minus strand of CM077664.1, from coordinate 112,905,091 downwards.
AGCTTTAACTGGTAGCAAGCTTTATAATCTTGGGGCTATTGTTGCACGTAGGCTGCAGCGTAATGCGGGTAATGGTGATTTGTATGGAGGAATTCATGCCTCCCGCTTAGCTGCAAGGTTAGGGGTCTCGCCCAAATTCAATGATCCCCTCTTGCCTTATAAATATTTAAATTTCGAAGCAATGCGAGAACATAGGTTCTTAAAACGCAACGCACAGGGTTATGAATATAACTTAGTTTTTAATAAATATCACTCTGTGTATGTTGCTTTGCCGGCTCCTGCCCTCTTTGATTTTCAGAACAAACAGAGATATTTTCTTCATGAGAGTGAGGTGCACGAGAACAATGTGACTGTCGAGGTTGTTCGTCTGGCTGAGGAGGCGGCTCAGAACGCCTCTGCGACCTACCACTTCGATTATTATTCGGGACAGCCATGGCCGTAGACCAAGCTAGGCAAAAGCCTAAGCTTGGGGGAGTACGTATTTCTCACCGACATTACATTCATGCTCACGTATTTCATTCCAGTTGTCGGTGTTCATACTTTTTCATTGTATTATCCATCTTAGTTTTATTTTCTTGCTTTCTTCTAGTGCGTTCAAAAAACTTGAGAAAATCCAAAAACATTTCTTGCTTCTTTTCAATTTTTCTTTCTAGTTTAATTAGTTGTAGTTTCGTAGTAGTAAAAGAAAACCCAAAAAGATTTCCCATTCCTTCTTTTACTTGTTGGGAGCTTTCCCGTGTAAATAGTTTTTCTTGTTTTTCATTTTTCTTCTTTATTTCATTTCCTTTAGAAAAACTAAAAACTCCAAAAATATGTCAGTGTGTTTCTCTGAAATTCTTTTCTTTTGTTGAGTCATTGTAAGGAGAAGACCACGATGAAAATGTTGAGTGGCTCACGTATGCACTGTTGTTGATCTAGCAAAGAGCCCATTTTACCTTGTCTTCTCCTTTGAATAAAATGCTTGTAGATTCCAGCTTAGTCCACGGCATGCTTGCACTATTATTATTTTCATATCATTCGGTCGTGCAAGTGAAAGGCAATAATGACGATGATTTGATGAAGTGACTGTGGCAAGGAAAAGCGGGTATGAACTCAACTTGTTCTTTGTTTTTGTAAATATGTTTAACTCAGTATCCATGATTCAGCATGTTATGATCAAACATGTTTATGATGACAATTAGAGATTATAGTTGCTCATGCCATGCTTAAGTAGCTAGGAGTGGATAATGATTTATCTTGAGTGTCAACATGCATTAAAATTATTGTGATGTAGTACGATGATATGGTCTCCTCCGCTGAATGTTTCAAGTGGCTTGACTTGGCACATGTTCACGCATGTAGTTGATTCAAAACCAACATAGCTTTCATGATATTTATGTTCATGGTGTTTATATCCTACTCATGCTAGTATTCAATATTGATTATTCATAATGCATGATTGTGACCGTTTTCGCTCTCTAGCTGGTCGCTTCTCAACCTATTTGGTAGCCTTCGCCTGTACTAAGCGGGAATGCTGCTTGTGCATCAAAACCTTTAAACCTAAAGTTATTCCAGATGAGTCCACTATATCTACCTATATGCAGTATTACTCTGCCGTTCTAAGTAAATTTGCAAGTGCCACCTCTAAATATTCAAATGAACATCTGTTTTGTGTGCCCGTACCGCTCATGGAGTGACAGGGGGCGGTCAGTATCTTCCATGCTAAGCGGGTTATTCTCATGATGAGTGTTGATTCACTTGTCCTTGCACGAGAGGGGCTGGTAATCAGGATGCCCTGTCCCATTATTAAAATTGCAAAATAATAAAACAAACTCCCCCGGAAAGTTGTTGGTATGGAGGGCACCCGAGGATTCGGCTAGCCATGGCACTTGGGAACTGCCGCTAATGTGTTTAGCATGGAAGATATTGAAAACTCTCGGTCGTGACGTTGACAGGAAAGGCATACCTCCCAAAATTATACTTATCTCTGATTTAAGCTTCGAGCTCTGGCACCTCTGCAAATCCATGCTTCCCTCTGCAAAGGGCCTATCTATTTACTTTTATGTTATTTTACTTTTATTATTGAGTCATCGCCTTCCCAAATAAGCACCAGTCCTGAGAGCACTATTGTCATTCTCATGCATTGTGAATAGTTAATGTTGTGTGCATCCTGACTGGATCCTCTACCATGAATTACATTGTTTAGTCGCTGCTTGAACTTTGGAGGTGCTCTGCATTTACGTTTTGCGGTCTCAGAAAGGAATAGCGAGATACCATGTTGTCATATTATATCATGATCATTTTGACAAAGTGTTGGCATTTGATATATCTTATTATTGCTCGCTAGTTGATTATGCCATTGATATGAGTGAATATAATTTCTAAGAGTTATCATTTGCATGGTTAGTTATAATCTTTGCTGAAAACTTGGGTACTATTTAAGCATATATATAGATACAAGAACAAAAGAGTTTGTAAAAATTTTCTTTATCACTTTCAGTTTATCAACTGAATTGCTTGAGGACAAGCAATGAGTTAAGCTTGGGGGAGTTGATACGTCTCCATCGTATCTACTTTTCCAAACACTTTTGCTCTTGTTTTGGACTCTAATTTGCATCATTTGAATGAAACTAACCCGGACTGACGCTGCTTTCAGTAGAATTGCCATGGTGTTGTTTTTTGTGCAGAAATCAAAGTTCTTAGATTTTCATGAAACTTTTTGGAGAATTTTTATGGAATATATACAAATTATTAGCGCAAGAATCAACAGAAGGGGGGCCACCCAGTGCCCACAAGGCACCAGGGCGCGCCACCCCCCCAGGTGCGCCCTGGTACCTCGGGGGGCCCACGTGGCTCCGTCTGACCTAATTCCAATGCTATAAATTCACAATTCTAGAGAAAAAAATAAGAGAGGAAGTTTTATTGCGTTTCACGATACGGAGCCGCCGCCACCTCCTGTTCTTCATCGGGAGGCCAGATCTGGAGTCCGTTTGGGGCTCCGGAGAGGGGGATCTTCCAGCATCGTCATCATCAACCATCCTTCATCACCAATTTCATGATGCTCACCGCCGGGAGTGAGTAATTCCTTCGTAGGCTTGCTGGACGGTGATGAGTTGGATGAGATTTATCATATAATTGAGTTAGTTTTGTTAGGGCTTGATCCCTAGTATCCACTATGTTCTGGGATTGATGTTGCTATGACTTTGCTATGCTTAATGCTTGTCACTAGGGCCCGAGTGCCATGATTCCTGATCTGAACCCGAATATATTTGTGTTCTTGATCCGATCTTGCAAGTTATACGCACCTACTATGTGTTATGATCCGCATACCCCAAGGTGACAATAATCGGGATTCTTTCCGGTGATTGCCATAGTTTGAGGAGTTCATGTATTCACTATGTGTTAATGCTTTGTTCTGGTTCTCTATTAAAAGGAGGCCTTAATATCCCTTAGTTTCCTTATGGACCTCGCTGCCACAGGAGGGTAGGACAAAAGATGTCATGCAAGTTCTTATCGCAAGCACGTATGACTATATACGGAATAAATGCCTACATTACATTGATGAATTGGAGCTAGTTCTGTGTCGCCTTAGGTTATGACTGTTACATGATGAATGTTATCCAACAATATCACCGATCCAATGCCTACGAGTTTTTCACATATTTCTCTTGCTAAGTTACTACTGTTGCTACTACTGTCACAACTATTACAAAACTATTGCTGCTACCGTTACCGCTACTGTTACTATTATTGCAACTGCTATCAAACTATCATACTCCTGTGCTACTGATCACTCTGCTGTAGATATTTAGTTTCCAGGTGTGGTTGAATTGATAACTCAACTGCTAATACTTGCAAATATTCTTTGGCTCCCATTGTGTCGAATAAATAAATTTGGGTTGAATACTCTACCCTTGAAAACTGTTGCGATCTCCTATACTTGTGGGTTATCAGTAATCAACACTACCAGCAACCCACAGGTACCAATCTGAGGTTTTGAGACAAAGATTGAATACAAGAGATGAACTAGGGTTTGAGATGAGATGGTGCTGGTGAAGATGTTGATGAAGATTAGTCCTCCCATGATGAGAGGATAGTTGGTGATGTCGATGGCAACAATTTCCCCTCCCGGAGGGAAGTATCCCCGATAGAATCTCTCCGCTGGAGAGCAAAAGTGCTCCTGCCCAAGTTCCGCCTCGAGACGGCGGCGCACCATCACTATCAGAATTAATCCTTGCAAATATCCGCTAAGAGGATTGACGGCCCTCTTATTTGCGTTGGGTGCAAGTGTTTGCTTTTGTGTGTGCATGTGCGTTTAACGTGATTTTGCTTGGTTCTCCTACTGGATTGATAACCTTGGTTCTTAACTGAGGGAAATACTTATCTCTACTATACTGCATCATCCTCTCCTCTTCGGGGAAATACCAACACAGTCTACAAGTAGCAGGAAGAATTTCTGGCGCCGTTGCCGGGGAGACATCATCAAAATTACCAAGTACCTTCGCACAAACTATCATCCACTTGCATTTATTGTATTTGCCTTTTTATTTGCATTTGCCTCTCGTTTTCATCTCCCCCACTTCTATTTTTTTTTTACAAAAACACAAAAAAAAATTTATTTGCTTGTTTGCTAGTTTGCTTGCTTCGTCGCGATGTCTCAAGAAAACACAAAATTGTGTGACTTTTCGAATACTAATAATAATGATTTTATTAGTACTCCTATTGCTCCTCCCGCCACTAGTGCAGAGTCATGTGACATTAATGCTTCTTTACTTAATCTTGTTATGAAAGAACAATTTTCTGGTAGTCCTAATTGTTGGTGTATAAAACATGGGTATTTTATACCCTGACTTATGCACAGACGGTAGCGGCCTCCTTGCCGGCTAAGGCTTGCCGGATAACAAGATTAAAGATCCAGTTGTAGAGGCTACTGGAGAGAAGTTCAAGATGAAGCATCAACAAGCACTCCACTAGTGTTGAAGGTGAAGACACCCCTTGCCAGCAAGGCGAAGACCCGGCAAGCTCTGTGCCGACAAGCTTTCGCCGGCTCATCAGCGCTCCACCTCACCGGGTAGCTAGTCGCTAATTGGTGAGGTGTCAACCGCGCAGGCTGGTTGGTGAGATTTGTCGGGCACGTGCAGCACGCAGGGAGAAGATTTGCCTTTAATGACACCCGTCCAGAAGGCGTGTCAAGCTAATAGGAGGTAGCTGGGCGAGCGGTGCAGGAACCTTGCCGGAGCTCCTCCTCCACATGACACCTAACGGTGCATTTATTGCTTTTGTCCTAAACTGGCAAAGTTAGGTATGATAGCACTATTTGCTATCTAATCAACCTGTAATTATTGTTTTGCCACTGTGGTAACCCCTTGAGCTATAAAAGGAGGGCTAGGGCAACGTTTACAGGGGATCGCTCGATCGAAACCCTAGCACAACCTGCATGCGCATCTGCTCCTCCCGCACCTAGCCGGAGAAAGCGCTCCTTGTACTCGTGCTCACACCCATCCAATACATCAAAGCAGGAGTAGGGTTTTACACCTCGTGGTGGCCCGAACCTGGGTAAAATCCTCTGCGCTCTCCATCGATTCTGCTCTTTGTGCCTGCGCATTCCCCTAGCCGAACCACAAAGGGGCTAGATGGCCCCATAGATGGTCGTACCCACGACACTAATTAAGTTGCTGCATCCCATCTAAATCATTTCGTTGAGCTTTGTGATATGCAAAAGAAAAAAGATATGGATAATGATATTGTCAAATTAAAACTATTTCCGTTCTCACTACGAGATCGTGCTAAAACTTGGTTTTCATCCTTGCCTAGACATAGTATTGATTCTCGGGATAAGTGTAAGGATGCTTTTATTGCCAAGTATTTTCCTCCCGCTAAGATTATTTCTTTAAGAAATCAAATTATGAATTTTAAGCAACTTGAACATGAGCATGTTTGTGACACCCCCGACTTAATCATGCACTAATCATACACGCAAATGCACACGATCAAGCCTAGGGACTCACTTGAAGATATCACAACACAACTCTTCATAAATTAAAATAATGCAAGCTTTATGTTACAAGCCAGGGGCCTCGAGGGCTCGAATACATAAGCTTGATGTCAAACAAGCATCAGCGAAAGCATTAGATATCTGAGTACAGATATAAAAGTAAAACAGATAGCCTTTAAGAAGGCGGGGCAAAACAACAACACTGATCGAAAAGGCGCAGGCCTCCTGCCTGGGAGCCTCCTATCTACTCCTAGTCGTCGGCGGTCTTCACGTAGTAGTAGGCTCCTCCAGAAGTGTAGTAGTCGTCGACTGGGGCGGCTGACTCCGGGACTCCACCATCAGGTCGCAACAATCGGATATGGACAAAAGGGAAGCAAAGCAACCGTGAGTACTCATCCAAAGTACTCGCAAGACTTACATCAGAGCTATGCTAATATGCATCGGTATCAAAGAAAGGCTGTATATGTGGACTGAACCGCAGAAATGCCAGAATAGAGAGAGAGCCTAGCCTATCGAAGACTAGCATCTTCGACGGTCTTGCAACATAAGAAGAGTGCAGATTAGTACATATTTAAAGTAGCAAGCATGTTGTATCAAAGCCTAGAGATCCTTCCTCGACTCCCTGCGAGAAAGCGATCCCAGAGCTTCCAATTTATTAACATGAAACTAGTTCAATTAGTAGATCGGGATAGTTTACTGAGCGTCCTGTTACCATGGACACGGCTATTCAAATAGATATATCTTCCCTGCAGGGGTGCACTACTGTTACCCAACACGCTCGATTAACTCTGGCCGGACACACTTTTCTGGGTCATGCCCGGCCTCGGCTGATCGACACACCACAGCCCTACCTAGAGCTCAGCAGAGAGGTCCCTGCCGGTCTACATCCTAAGTGCTCAGGGTTCTTGGTATTGGAAATATGCCCTAGAGGCAATAATAAATTGGTTATTATTATATTTCCTTGTTCAAGATAATCGTTTATTATCCATGCTATAATTGTATTGATTGGAAACTCAAATACATGTGTGGGTACATAGACAACACTGTGTCCCTAGTAAGCCTCTAGTTGACTAGCTCGTTGATCAAAGATGGTTAAGGTTTCCTAGCCATTGACATGAGATGTCATTTGATAACGGGATCACATCATTAGGAGAATGATGTGATGGACAAGACCCAAACTGTAAACGTAGCATTTGATCGTGTCAGTTTATTGCTATTGTTTTCTGCATGTCAAGTATCTGTTCCTTTGACCATGAGATCATGCAACTCACTGACACCGGAGGAATACCTTGTGTGTATCAAACGTCGCAACGTAACTGGGTGACTATAAAGGTGCTCTACAGGTATCTCCGAGGGTGTCTGTTGGGTTGGCATGGATCAAGACTGGGATTTGTTACTCCGTGTGACGGAGAGGTATCTCAGGGCCCACTCGGTAATACAACATCACATTGAGCCTTGCAAGCAAAGTGACTAAAGAGTTAGCCACAGGATCTTGTATTACGGAACGAGTAAAGAGACTTGCCGGTAACGAGATTGAACTAGGTATAGAGATACCGACGATCGAATCTCGGGCAAGTAACATACCGAAGAACAAAGGGAACAGCATACGGGATTAACTGAATCCTTGACATAGAGGTTCGACCGATAAAGATCTTCGTAGAATATGTAGGAGCCAATATGGGCATCCAGGTCCCGCTATTGGTTATTGGCCGTAGAGGTGTCTTGGTCATGTCTACATAGTTCTCGAACCCGCAGGGTCTACACACTTAACGTTTGGTGACGATTAGTATAATTGAGTTATTATGTTGGTGACCGAAAGTTGTTCGGAAGTCTCGGATAAGATCCCGGACATGACGAGGATCTCCGGAAGAGTCCGGAGGTAAAGATTGATATATGTGATAATAGTGTTTTGATCTCCGAAAGAGTTCCGGAGTTCACCGGAATGGGTTCCGGATGTTTACCGAAGTGTTCGGGTGCAGCAACACTTTATATGGGCCAAAGGGATAAAGCCCACGAGGTATTGGAAAGTGCAAAAGTAGTTTTGCTGCCGCGTAAACGGTACTACCGCTTGTGTGAAGCGGTACTACCGCCCGAGCGGTACTACCGCTTGTGTGAAGCGGTACTACCGCCCAAGCGGTACTACCGCTTGTGAGCGGTACTACCGCTTGTGCGCGGCTGTGCACGGTTCGGCAGGGATCCGAGTTGGACTCTTTCCCTGCGGGCCAAACCGACCTTGTGCGGGCAAAACCGACCTGTAGGAGGCTTTTACTCCAAGTTTAGACCCCAAGGCTCAACATATAAATAGAGGGGCAGGGCTAGCACACGGGACACATCAAGATTTCCCCAAGCCGTGTGCGGCAACCCTAACCCTCTAGTTCCTCCGTCATAATCTCCGTAGCGCTTGGCGAAGCCCTGCAGAGATTGTTCCTCACCACCATCACCACGCCGTCGTGCTGCTGGAACTCAACCACTACTTCATCATCGCTCGCTGGATCGAGGAGGTGAAGGCGTCATCAAGCCGTACGTGTGTTGAACGCGGAGGTGCCGTCCGTTCGGCGCTAGTTCGTGATCGGATCGAGGGACGACTTGCGATTTGGATCGCGGAGACGTTCGACTACATCAACCGCATTTCTTAAACGCTTCCGCTTAGCGATCTACAAGGGTATGTAGATTCACTCTCCCTCTCGTAGATGCTCATCACCATGGATAGATCTTGTGTGTGCGTAGGAAAATTTTTGTTTCCCATGCAACGTTCCCCAACACTTGGGCCCATCCTCCCTTGCACTCCGGGTCGTTGCGCACATGGTTAGATCCAGGCACCACCTCTGTCCTGGATGGCGCCGATCCTGCCGTGCCGCAATGCTGAACTGGACGTCTGACAGAGCTTTCGGCTGATACATACGGTGCAGAGGGCCTCATTAAACCATTATCCCGCGTGGTGGTAGTGCGTATAGGCCAGTGGCCAACTTAGACCAAATACCCAAATCCGTTAAGTGCAGTGGGAGCTCGCGGAAATGAGCAGAGATCCAGGAAACATGTGGCCCCGTCACCCCGTCTCATGGACTTACGGCAAGGGCTCAGAATGCCCGGCCATGCCACGTAATCATCTGGCGGGTACCCTCATGGTCAACCCGACTGCACATCTCTCGCGGGTACCCCTCGGGGTCGACCCGACTTTATCAAGTATCTATAGTAAAACCCAGGTAACCGTGTGTCCATATCATCAAGAGGGAATCCGAGGAATCACCCTCGTTGGATACCCACTCGATGTACCCGTCATGGTGAACCCGGAGGAATCACGCTCGATGGTATTCACACTTGCGGGGTTGCACGACAGAAGCTTCGTCGGAGGTGGTGGAAGAGGAATCACCCTCGTACCCACAACCAACTAGCTGTACTACAGAGGCAACATCAGGAGTGAGATAAGAGGTATCACCCTCGGCACTCGATATTAGCTCTGCAGAGTCGAGCAACTTAGGGGGTGTGCGGTGATGTGCAGGTCTTAGCCCGACGATCACATCGATCGGGGCACAAGTAGCTAAGCGGGGCAACTAGGACAAGGAAGGGGGCCACAGATCGTTTACTGCCAACCTAAACTAAGCATTTAGGATATTAGGTAAAGTATCAAAAAGCAGTTTACAAAAACAGGCTATGCATCAGAATAGGATCAAACAAATGCAGTAGCAAATTCTAATGCAAGCAGGAGGGAGAAAGAATAGGTGATATAGGCATGCTCAAGGGGGTTTGCTTGCCTGGTTGCTCTGCGGCAAAGGAAGGGTCGTCGGGGATGTAGTCGGTCTCCGGAGCGGCGGCGGTCTCAGAGGCTATCGGAAAGAAGAGGGGCAAGAAACAATAAATAAAGGAAAATAATGCAACACGGATGCATGGCATGGCAGTATGCAATGTTAGTGGTGACCTAATGCATGGCTACATGTCGCAGACGAATCGGGAAAATATCTAGGATATTTTCCCGGCGTTTAGGCTGACTTCGGTATACTGAACCGGAGGGGAAGGTTCCATGTTTGCATGGTTGTGTGCATGTGACAGATAAACGGAGGGCGCATTCGGGTTCGTCTCATTTTTCTGATCAACTTTCATGTAGAAAGTTTTTCGATTCGAGTTACGGTTTATTTTCTATGAATTTTCAAAGATTTAAACTATTTTCTGAAATTTCTGGAATTATTTTAATTAATAAATTCATATTATCCAGAATAGTTAATGATGAGGTCAGCATGACATCAGTATGACGTCAGCAAGTCAAACCCAGCTGGCCAGGTCAAACCTAACCAGTGGGTCCCACTGGTCGGTGACACAGCACTAATTAGAGGTTAATTGAACTAATTAGGGGTTAATTATAGTGTGGACCCCATCTGTCAGTGCTTAACTAATTATAGATTAAGTTAATTAACAATTTAGCTAATTAAATGGGTGGGGCCTACGGGTCAGTGACTGACCCGGTCCAGTCAGCCGCGTTGACCCAGTCAACAGGGTCAACCTGGCCCACGGGACCCACCTGTAGTGACACAGGGTGGGCCCCGAGTGGTGCCACGTCGGCGCCGATGCCGGAACAGCTCCGGCGAGGTCGGTACACGGCGGCGAGCTCCGGCGAGGCTCGGACTTCGCGTACAGGGGCTTGTTTTCGACGCGGTTTGCTGCTTTCGAACGGCCAGTGCAGCGCACGTCTAGCGGTGGCAGCGCAGGACCAAATGGTCGCCGGAAACGGAGCCGGCAACGAGGTCAGCGGCGGCGATGCTTCGGGCTACGGCGGAACCGGCGACGCAGCGCGCTTTAGGGCAAGGTAGAGGGACATGCCACACCTACGCAACGCCCTGAGCTCGGAGACGAGCTCAGACGACCATAACAATGACGGCACAGGCGGTAGCGAGCGGCGCGGTGGAGCCGAGCTCCGGCAGTTCTAGCAGCAGCAGCAACGGGGCCAGAGGAGGGAAATGAGTGGGCCAGGGAGGAGCTGGAGCTCACCAGGGAGCGCACGGCGGCTCAGTGGTAGGTTCAGTGGCGCGGATCGACGCCGGCGAGCTGCGACGATCCGAGGGGAAAGATGGAGGCGATCCGGCGATGGAGACGTTCCCGGCTCGTGCGAGAGGCCAGGGAAGATGTAATCGACGAAGACGGACTCGGCTGGCACGGCGAGGCGGCGAGAAGGGCTCGGTGGCCACGATGTAGCAACGGCGCGGCGACGGTGGCGCACTGGTGATGGTGGGGAGAAGAGCAGCAGCGATGGAGAAGGAGAGGAGAGCGGCTGGGGCGTCCAAGGCTCGAGGGAGGCTCAGCCTTATCCCCCTTGGCCACCTGCTCCGTCGCCGTGGCGCCTAGCGGCTGGAGCCGGCGAGCTCTGGCCATGGCGACGACGACAGCGAGGCGGGAGCAGGTGGGAGGAGGCCATAGGTGGGCTGGGCCGGCCTGTAGCTGCGGCCCAGAGGCCAGGTAAGGCTTTTCCCTTTTTCATTTTCTCTGTTTTCTCTTTTATTTAATAAACAGAGGTAGAAACGGAAATATTCAAGCTACCAAATGGCTAAGGAAAAATATGGATCTAGTCCACATAAATCCCTGGCAATTTTAGGCACTGACACAAAAAGTTTGGGATTTATTTGAACCCAATTGGAATTTTCATAAATGAATTTGCATTTTAAGTTGCTGGAATGGCACTATTTTAAATAGGTTAGGGCCATTTAAATAATTCAATTAATGTTGATTCTATTTTTATAATTGCTTTGGGATTATTTGAAATATCATGAACATTTTTATTTTGCTGTTTGGATAATTACTAATTCTGACTTTATTTTAAAATTTGAATTTGAAGTTGGGTTATCCTCTAATGCAATTTACTTAGGATGATCATGATGACATGGCTAATTAATTAGCAAAATGGCAGGGTTAAGATCTGGGGATCTTACAATGTTGCACAATCTTGGCAGAGAATGAAATTGATGATAAGAAATTGCCCAACACATGGTTTAAGCTTATGGATGATCATACAAAACTTTTATGCGGGACTAAACTTTGTTTCTAGAAATTTGCTAGACTCTACTGCAGGTGGTACTTTTATGGAAATTACATTGGGAGAAGCTACAAAACTCTTGACAATATTATGACAAATTATTCTCAATGGCACACAGAACGAACTCCAACTGGTAAGAAGGTAAATTCTGTTGAAGAAATTAATACTTTGAGTGATAAGATGGATGCTCTTATGAAATTGGTTGCTTGTAAAAGTGCTCATATTTATCCTAATGATGTGCCATTGTCTATGTTGATTGAGCAAAATAATGATGCTATTGATGTGAATTTTGTCTCTAGAAATAATTTCAACAACAATGCTTATAGGGGTAATTACAATCCTAGACCATTTCCTGGAAATTCCTCTAATAATTATGGTAATTCCTATGGCAATCCATATAATAATAATAATAGGATACCCTCTGATCTTGAAAGTAATATTAAATAATTTATTAATTCACAAAAGAATTTCAATGCTATGATAGAAGAAAAATTGAATAGAGTTGATGAATTGGCTAGGAACATGGATAGAATTGCTCAGGATGTGGAAAATCTCAAAATTAAAATTTTGCCACCCAAGCATGATATAAATGATTCTATTAAAGCTATCTATGTCTCCATTAATGAAAGTAAAGAAAGGACCGCTAGGTTCAGAGCTAAGCGAGAATTTCTAGAAAAAGCTATTCCACCCGGTTTCTATCGTAGTAATGATGAAGATATTAAAATGATTGGTGTCACTCCTATTGAATCATTATTTAGTAATATAAAACTTGATGAAAAAGGGACTGAAGAAGATTCAACTTTAGATAGAAGGAGTCCCAATTGCTTGGAGGGTGATAATCTTAATGATAAAAATGAAAAAAGTGGGTTTGGAGAGGTCAAAACTTTAAATAGTAATGCACCCACTACTTTGGATTACAAGGACTTTAATTATGATAGTTGTTTTTTAATTGAGTGCATTTCCTTGTTTCAATCCATGATTAATTCACCAAATGCATATGAACAAAATAAAGCTTTCACTAAACATATTGTAGAAGCTATAATGAAAGCCCATGAAGAAAAACTTGAGTTGAAAGTTTCAATTCCTAGAAAATTAAAAGATGAATGGGAACCTACTATTAAAGTCAAAATTCAATATTATGAATGTAATGCTCTTTGTGATCTTGGTGCTAGCGTTTCCACTATACCAAAATCTTTGTGTGACGTGCTAGGTCTTACCGATATGGATCCTAGTTCCCTTAATTTGCACCTTGCGGATTCCACTATTAAAAAGCCATTGGGTAGAATGAATGATGGGCCTATTCTTGCAAAAAGAAATTTTGTGCCCATGGATTTTATTGTTCTTGATATTGAATGCAATCCTTCTTGCCCTATAATACTTGGCAGGCCTTTCCTACGAACAATAGGTGCTATTATTGACATGAAAGAAGGTAATATACGATTTCAATTTCCATTAAAGAAAGGGATGGAGCACTTCCCTAGAAAGAGAATTAAGGCACCTTATGAATCTATTATGAGGGCCACCTATGGATTTAACTTGAAGGATGACAACACATCAAACTATGCATTATGCCTAGCTAGGGGCATAAAACAATAGCGCTTGTTGGGAGGCAACCCAATGAATAAAATAATTGTTTTGCTTTACCTTCTGTTTTTGTGTGTTTACACAATTATAGCCTCTGTTATGATTTTTTTATCTTTTAATTAGTGTTTGTGCCAAGTAATGCCTTTGGGATGATTTGGAAGATAGTATAATTGATGATGTTTGAAAACAGAAACTTTTTCGTCCAGTGCTGGAATTTTGATTTTTTTCTGGAGCGCCAGAACCTTCTGAATTTTTTACAAAATATTTACATATGAATTTCCCACGTTTTCCTAATTTTTCAGAATTTTTGGAGTTACAAAAGTAGGGATTTTAAATAGACCTTTATAGACTGTTCTGTTTTACACAGATTCTGTTTTTATTGCATAGTTTGCTTATTTTGATGAATCTTTGGATCGTATCGGGGGGTATGAGTCATGGAGAAGTTGGATTACAGTAGCATTATGCCAATATTAAATATGAATCAATTTACAACAGTACCTAAAGTTTAAGATTTGTTTGTTATACTAACGGATCTCACGAGGTTTCTGTTGAGTTTTGCATGCTGAAGTTTTCAAGTTTTGGATGAGACTACGATGGATAAAGGAATAAGGAGCGGCAAGAGCCTAATCTTGGGGATGCCCAAGGTAACCCAAGGTAATATTCAAGGAAGACTCAAGCGTCTAAGCTTGGGGATGCCCCGGAAGGCATCCCCTCTTTCGTCTACAATCTATCGGTAACTCACTTGGAGCTATATTTTTATTCATCACATGATATGTGTTTTACTTGGAGCATCTTGTGATATAGTTTGTTTGCTTTTGTTTGCTTTTTTAGTTTGTCACAATCATCTTTTCTGAACACACCTTTTTGAGAGGGACACACATTATTCGTGATTTGTTAGAATACTCTATGTGCTTCACTTATATCTTTTGAGCTAGGCAGTTGCTCTAGTGCTTCACTTATATCTTTTAGAGCACGGCGGTGGTTATATTTAAAAAAATATAGTTGCACTCTCATGCTTCACTTATATATTTTTGAGAGTCTAATGAATAGCAATGGTAATATGCATGGGTTATGAATTTGGTCCTAATATGATAGGTATTCAAGAGGGATATAATAAAAACTTTCATGTATGATAGGTATTCAAGAGGGATATAATAAAAACTTTCATGTAGATCACTGAATATGATATGTTTGATTCCTTGCAATAGTTTTGCGATATTAAGATGGTAATATGTGGGAGGTGCTAGTAGATAATTGTGGTTTAGTAAGAATATTGGTGTTAAGGTTTGTGATTCCCGAAGCATGCACGTATGATCTGTCGTTATGCTAAGAAGTTGGAGCATGATTTATTCTTGATTGTCTACCTTATGTGTGGCGGTCGGGGATGAGCGATGGTCTTTTCCTACCAATCTATCCCCCTAGGAGAATGCATAGTAATACTTTGCTTCGAGGGCTAATAAACTTTCACAATAAGTATGTGAGTTCTTTATGACTAATGTGAGTCCATGGATTATATGCACTCTCACCTTTCTGCAATTTGCTAGCCTCTTCTGTACCGTGCATTGCCCTTTCTCACATCGAGAGTTGGTGCAAACTTCACCGGTGCATCGAAACCCCGTGATATGATACGCTCTGTCGCACATAAGCCTCTTTATATCTTCCTCAAAACAGCCACCATACCTACCTATCATGGCATTTCCATAGCCATTCCGAGATATATTTCCATGCAACTTCCACCGTTCTGTTTTTATGACACACATCGTCATTGTCATATTGCTTTGCATGATCATATAGCTGACATAGTATTTCTGGCTCTGCCACCATTCATCATTTTTTATAAATGTTACGCTAGTATCATTGCACATCCTGGTACACCGCCAGAGGCATTCATATAGAGTCATATTTTTGCTCTAGTTTTGAGTTGTAATTTTTTTGAGTTGTAAGTAAATAGAAGTACGATGATCATCATTATTAGAGCATTGTCCCAATGAGGAAATTCAAAAAAAGGAGGCCAAAGAGAGCCCACAAAAAAAATGAGAGAAAAAGAGAGAAGGGGCAGTGTTACTATCCTTTTCCATATTTGTGCTTCAAAGTAGCACCATGTTTTTCATATAGAGAGTCTCCTGTTTAGTCACTTTCATATACTAGTGGGAATTTTTCATTATAGAACTTGGCTTGCATATTCCAATGATGGGCTTCCTCAAATGCCCGAGGTCTTCATGAGCAAGCAAGTTGGATGCACACCCACTTAGTTTTCATGTTGAGCTTTCATACACTTATAGCTCTTAGTGCATCCGTTGCATGGCAATCCCTACTCCTCGCATTGACATCAATTGATGGGCATCTCCATAGCCCATTGATTAGCCTCGTTGATGTGAGACTATCTTCTTATTTTTGACTTCCCCTTATTAATCTCTACCACCACACTCTATTCCACCCATAGTGCTATATCCATGGCTTGCGCTCATGTATTGCGTGGGGGTTGAAAAAGCTGAAGCGCGTTAAAAAGTATGAACCAATTGCTCGGCTTGTCATCGGGTAGTGCATGATAAATATTTTGTGTTAAGAAGATGGAGCAAGATCGGATTATATGATTTTGTAGGGATAACTTTCTTTAGCATTTTTATTTTGAAAGACATGATTGTTTATTAGTATGCCTGAGTATTGATGTCTTTATATCAAACTATAGACTATTGCTTTGGATCATTCGGATCTTATTATTCATACCGTAAGAGAGAGATTACATGATGAAACATGTTAGGTAGCATTCCACATCAAAAATTCTGTTTTTATCATTTACCTACTCGAAGATGAGCAAGAATTAAGCTTGGGGATGCTTGATACGTCTCCAACATATCTATAATTTTTGATTGTTCCATGCTATTACAGTATCAATCTTGGATGTTTTTATATGCAATTATATATCATTTTTTGGGACTAACCTATTAACCTAGTGCCCAGAACCAGTTGATGTTTTCTGCTTGTTTTTGGGTTTTTAGGAAATCAGTACCAAACGAAGTCCAAATGCCACGAAACTTTTTGGAGATTTTTTCTGGACAAAAGAGACCCTGGAGACTCGAAGAGGAGGCCAGAAGGTTCACGAAGCCTCCACAAGGCAACAGGGCGCGGCCCTAGGGGGCGCCCTGATGCCTTGTGGGGCCCTCGTGGCTCCGTTTGACCTAATTCTAGTTCTATAAATTCTCAAATATTGGGAAACCAATAGAGAGCCACCCCAAATAACTTTTACGCCGCCGCAAGCCTCTGTTCTTCCGCGATCCCATCTGGAGGCCTTTTCCGGTACTCTGCCAGAGGGGGAATCAATCACGGAGGGCTTCTACATCAACCTTGCTGCCCTTCCGATGATGTGTGAGTAGTTTACCACAGACCTACGGGTCCATAGCTAGTAGCTAGATGGCTTCTTCTCTCTCTTTGATCTTCAATACCATGTTCTCCTCGATGTTCTCGAAGTTCTATCCGATGTAATCTTCTTTTGCGGTGTGTTTGTTGGGATCCAATGAATTGTGAGTTTATGATCAGATTATTCATGAGAAATATTTGAGTCTTCTCTAAACTCTTTTATGCATGATTATTACAGCTTTGTATTTCTCTCCAATCTATCGATTTGGTTTGGCCAACTAGATTGGTTTATCTTGCAATGGGAGAGGTGCTTTATGATGGGTTCAATCTTGCGGCGCTCAATCCCAGTGACAGAAAGGGACATGACACCTATTTGTATTGTTGCCATTAAGGATAAAAAGATAGGGTTTAATCATATTGCTTGATTTTACTTTGTCTACATCATGTCATCTTGCTTAAGGCGTTACTCTATTTCAGACTTAATACCCTAGATGCATGCTGGATAGCGGTCGATGGGTGGAGTAATAGTAGTAGATGCAGGCAGGAGTCGGTCTACTTGTCTCGGACGTGATGCCTATATACATGATCATTGCCATGAATCCGTCATAATTATTTGCTTTTCTATCAATTGCTCAACAGTAATTTGTTTACCCACCGTATGTTCTGCGCACAAGGGGGAAGCCTCTAGTGAAAACTATGGCCCCTGGGTCTACTTGTATCATATATTAAAACCAAAAATACCTTGCTGCAATTTATTTACTTTTATTTTATTTAGTATTTTAGTTTATCTATCGATCACTATCAGAATTAATCCTTGCAAATCACCACTAAGAGGATTGACGACCCTCTTATTTGCGTTGGGTGCAAGTGTTTGCTTTTGTGTGTGCGGGTGGGTTTAACGGGATTTTGTTTGGTTCTCCTACTGGATTGATAACCTTTGTTCTTAACTGAGGGAAATACTTATCTCTACTATACTTCATCATCCTCTCCTCTTCGGGGAAATACCAACGCAGTCTACAAGTAGCAGAGTGCAATCATTTCTATAAAATATAACGACCGCCGTGCTCTAACAAGTATAAGTGAAGCACAAGAGCAACTGCCTAGCTCAAAAGATATAAGTGCAGCATATAGAGTATTCTAACAAATCACGATAAATGTGTGTCCCACTCAAAAGGTGTGTCCAGCAAACAATGATTGTGGCAAACTAAAATTAAAACTAAACTAGAGCACAAGACGCTCCAAGTAAAACTCATATCATGTGATGAATAAAAATATAGCTCAAGTAAGTTACCGATAGATTGTAGACGAAAGAGGGGATGCCATCCGGGGCATCCCCAAGCTTACACGCTTGGGTCTTCCTTGAATATTACCTTGGGGTGCCTTGGTAATCCCCAAGCTTAGGGTCTTGCCGCTCCTTATTCCTTCATCCATTGTGATCTCACCCAAAACTTGAAAACTTCAGCACACAAAACTCAACAGAAACTTCATGAGATCCGTTAGTATAATAAATCAATCATCCACTTTAGGTACTGTTATAAACTCATTCATAATTGTTCTTGCATAATACCTACTGTATTATAACTTCTCCATGATTTATACCCCCCTGATATAATCCATAGTTTCATTAAAACAAGCACACTATGCAATAAAAACAGAATCTGTCTAAAACAGAACAGTACGTAATGACAGAATATTTCTCTATACTTCTGTAAGTTCAAAAATTCTGAAAAAGTAGGATAACGTAAAAAAATTGTACCCCAATACTGTGTAAAAATTTCAGATTTTTCTGACGTTCCCGTAATAAATTCAAAATAAACTACTGGGCACAAAACTTTCTGTTTTCAAACATCATCATTTCTACTATCATTCAAATCATCCCAAAGGCATTACTTGGCACAAACACTAATTAAAAGATAAAACCACAATCATTACATTTGCTATATTTGTGTGACTCAAGAAAATAAAAATTGTAATAAAGATAAATATTGGGTTGCCTCCCAACAAGCGCTATTGTTTTATGCCCCTAGCTAGGCATAATGCATTCTTTCAAGTATTGTAATAATCATATGGGAGATCATCCATGTTCATCTCATACTCCCTTGTTTCAAGAGCAAGCTTTCTAATAGGAAGGCAAAAATAATTGAAAGGGCTAAATTTTATAGGAGCCGGATCCGTGAGATCAAGTTTAGGAGGAGGAGGAGGTTCCTCCTTTGGCCCTTTGTAGGTGACGGCTATTTCTTCATTATGTAAGTTTCTATAGAGATATTCCTTTAGCCTTTTCTTAAGCACACAATCCAATCAAAGATTTCCTATAGAGAATTGATCATTATGTTCTGAAATTATATCAATCAAGATAGCTGGTGGGACCTTCTTTCTAAGATTCTCATTATAAGCAGCTTAGTCTGTTGATTTCAATCTTCTTATCTCTTCTTGATCATAAAGAATTTCTTCAATAGGAGGACACTCAGTATTTATTATATAATGAGCAAATATTTCTCTTGCCTCCCTCATGATGCGACTAAATTCATGTACTAGAAATATGGTGGCTAAACGTTTAACGGAAGGATCATGAATATTAAAAAATTCTAGAAATAGCCATTGTATAGACGGATGCATGTGTACAAATTGTCTTTCCAACTCAACTATAAGCAAAGATACGGCATCCGCAATACTAGTAGTTCTAGCAAGAATTGATCCCCCTATCATAGGTAATGAGCCAGCACAAGTAAAGAAATCTTGAATAACACTTTTCCCAATAACATTACCACTACCTATACGGAGCCTTTTTTGTATGCATAATAGTGGCTTCTTCATTATTATTAGGATCATCATCAACAAGATTATCAGGTGTTGCTTTATTGGTAACTTCATCAAAGCTTCTTTTAATATTATCATTTTTCATAAGACTTAGTAGCATAACTTGATGATCAAAAGGTTTCGCACTAGTGGCGGGAGCATCACTAACTTTTTCAAACTCAGACATGATAGCAACTTAAAGCAAGCAAGCAAACAAGCAAAGTAAAATAAAATATTTTTGTATTTTTGATAGTTTTTAACAAAACTAATAAAGACAAATAAAAGTAAATAGAAAGTAGAACAAATAATTGATAAATTGTGTGAAGGGACTTGTAGGTATTTGATGATGTCTCCCCGACAACGGCGCCAGAAATTCTTTCTGCTACTTGTGAGCTGCGTTGGGATTTTCGCCGAAGAGGAAGGGTGAAGCAATATAGTAGCGGATAGTATTTCCCTCGGTGAGAAGCAAGGTTATCGAACCAATAGGAGAACCAAGCAAATCATAGTCAAACTATACCTACAGATAAGAGAGCAAATACTTGCACCCAACGCGGTTAAGAGGGTGGTCAATCCCCTTGAACTCATTATTACTTACAAGGATTAAATCCGATAGTGATAGATATATATAAATTCAAAAGTAAATAAAAAGTAAATTAATTGCAGCAAAGTAATTTAGGGTTTTCTAATATAATAAAAATAGACCCGGGGGCCATAGTTTTCACTAGAGGCTTCTCTCTCGAAATATAGCATACGGTGGGTAAACAAATTACTGTTGGGCAATTGATAGAAAAGCCCATAGTTATGATGTTATTCATGGCAATGATCATGCATAAAGGCATCACGTCCATGACAAGTAGACCGACTCATGCCTGCATCTACTACTATTACTCCACCAATCGACCGCTATCAAGCATGCATCTATGGTATTAATTTCATAACAAACGGAGTAACACTTTAAGCAAGATGACATGATGTAGACAGAATAAACTCAAGCAATATGAATAAACCCCATCATTTTACTTTTAATGGCAACAATACTAATATGCGCCTCGCTACCCCTACTGTCACTGGGTGAGGACACCACAAGATTGAACCCATTACAAAGCACCTCTCCCGCTAAAGATAAATCAATCTAGTTGGCCAAACCAAACGGATAGATCGAAGAGAAATACAAAGCTATACCAATCATGCATAAGAAATTTAAAAAAAGACTCAATTACTTTCAATGAATAATTTGATCATAAACCCACAATTCATCAGATCCTAACAAACACACCGCAAAAGAAGATTACATCAGATAGAACTGCATGGAGATCATGGAGAACTTTGTATTGAAGATCAAAGAGAGAAAACAAGCCATCTAGCTACTAGCTATGGACTCGTAGGTCTGTGGTAAACTACTCACACATCATCGGAAGGGCAGCAAGGTTGATGTAGAAGCCCTCCGTGATCGATTCCCCCTCCGGCAGATCGCCGAAAAAGGCCTCCAGTTGGGATCGCGGAAGAATAGAAGCTTGCGGCGATGGAAAAGCTATTTCGGGTGGATCTCTATTGGTTTTGGAATATTTGGGAATTTATAGAAGTGGAATTAGGTCAAACGGAGCTGCGTAGGACCGACGATCTCAGGTGGCGCCCCCCCCCAGGGGCGCGCCAGGTGAGCTCGTGGCTCTCCCATAGGGCGCTTCTGGCCTCCTCCCAAAGCTTCTAGGGTCGTCCCTTCTGGCCCAGTAAAAAATCATCATAAAGTTTTATTCCGTTTGGACTTCGTTTGGTACTGATTTCCTAAAAAAGCAAAAACAGGCAAAAAACAGCAACTGGCACTGGGCACTGAGTCAATAGGTTAGTTCCAAAAAATGATATAAAATTGCATATAAAGCATATAAAGTATCCAAGATTGATAATATAATAGCATGCAATAATCAAAAATTATATATGCGTTGGAAACGTATCAAAGCTCAATACTGAAACTAAGTGGGTATGCATCCAACTTGCTTGCTCATGAAGACCTCGGGCATTTGAGGAAGCCCGTCATCGGAATATACAAGCCAAGTTCGATAATAAAAAAAATCCCACTGGTATTAGAAAGTGACAACTCAGGAGACTCTCTATACGAAGAACATGGTGGTACTTTGAAGCACAAGTGTGGTAAAAGGATAATAGCATTGCCCCTTCTCTCTTTTTCTCACATATTTTTGTTGGGATCTTTTTGGCCTCTTTTTTTATAGAACAATATCATGAACCTCATCCCCACTTTTTGGAGGACTCACCAGTCTCCATCATTCTTTACCTCACTTGGACAATGCTATAATAATGATGATCATCACACTTTTATTTACTTACAACTCGATAAACTAAAACAATATGACTCTATATGAATGCCTCTGGTACTGTACCAGGATGTGCAATGATCTAGCGTAACATGTATTGCAATGATGAACGGTGGCTTTGCCACAAATATCATGTCAGCTCTATATGATCATGCAAGTCAATATGATGATGAACACACATGTCATAAGTCCGAATGGTGGAAGTTGCATGGCAATATATCTCGGAATGGCTATGGAAATGCCATGATAGGTAGGTATGGTGGCTGTTTTGAGGAAGATATAAGGAGGCTTATGTGTGATAGAGCGTATCATATCACGAGGTTTGGATGCATTGGCGAAGTTTGCACCGACTCTCGAGGTGAGAAAGGGCAATGCACGGTACCGAAGAGGCTAGCAATATGTGGATAGGTGGGAGTGTTGTATTAGTCCATGAACTCACATTAGTCATAGAGAACTCATATACTTATTGTGAAAGTTTTATTAGCCCTCGAAGCAAAGTACTACTCGCATGCCCCTAGGGAGGAGGTTGGTAGGAGTTTACCATCACGCGCCCCCGATTCAAACAACACAAAGGATTTCAATCAGACATAAAAATGCTCAAACTTCCCCACCATGCCATGACCGACACTTAAATGAGTAGTTAATAACAATCTTTAATATTGATATTTCTACTAACCAATGATCATGAACTAATACCCTTTCATATTACGACATCAATATAATTAAATCATATGTTTCATATTTAGTGATCTACATGAAAGTTTTTATTATATCACTCTTATATACCTATCATTTTTAGACTAGTCTTATAACAGATGCATATTACCGTTTCCTATTTAGGACTCTCAAAAAGACTTAAGTGAAGTATGAGAGTGCAATAATTTCTATAAAATATATAAGCACCGTCGTGCTCTAAGAATATAAGTGAAGCACAAGAGCAACCGCATAGCTCAAAAGATATAAGTGAAGCACGTAGAGTATTATAACAAATCATGATGACTGTGTGTCTCTCTCAAAAGGTGTGTCCAGCAAACAATGATTGTGGCAAACTAACAAGCAAACAAAATAATACAAGACACTCCAAGTAAAACTCATATTATGTGATGAATAAAAATATAGCTCCAAGTAACATACCAATGAATTGTGGACGAAAGAGGGGATGTCCTACTTGTGAGCTGCGTTGGGATTTCCCCCGAAGAGGAACGGTGAAGCAATATAGTAGCGGATAGTATTCCCTCGGTGAGAACCAAGGTTATCGAACCAATAGGAGAACCAAGCAAATCCTACTCAAGCAGTACCTACACACAAGAGAGCAAATACTTGCACCCAACGCGGGCAAGAGGGTAGTTAATCCCCTTGAACTCGTTACTTGCAAGGATTAAATCTGATAGTGATAGATATATAAATTGAAAAGTAAATAAATTGCAGCAAGGTAAATTAGGGTTTTCTAATATGATAAAAGTAGACCCGGGGGCCATAGTTTTCACTCGAGGCTTCTCTCTTGAAACACATCATACGGTAGGTAAACAAATTACTGTTGGGCAATTGATAGAAAAGCGCATAGTTATGATGTTATTCATGGCAATGATCATGTATATAGGCATCACGTCAGTGACAAGTAGACCAACTCCTGCCTGCATCTACTACTATTACTCCACCAATCGACCGCTATCCTATGGTATTAAGTTCATAACAAATAGAGTAACGCTTTAAGCAAGATGACATGATGTAGACAGAATGAACTGAAGCAATATGAATAAACCCCTTCATTTTACCCTTAATGGCAACAATACAAATACGTGCCTCGCTACCCCTACTGTCACTGGGTGAGGACACCGCAAGATTGAACCCATCACAAAGCACCTCTCCCACTGAAGATAAATCAATCTAGTTAGCCAAACAAAACAGATAGATCGGAGAGAAATACAAAGCTATAAAAATCATGCATAATAAAGTTCAGAAAAGACTCAATTACTTTCAATGAATAATCTTATCATAAACCCACAATTCATCAGATCCCAACAAACACACCACAAAAGAACATTACATCGAATAGAACTCCATGGAGATCATGGAGAACTTTGTATTGAAGATCAAAGAGAAAGAAAAAGCCATCTAGCTACTAGCAATGGACCCGTAGGTCTGTGGTAAACTACTCACACATCATCGGACGGGCAGCAAGGTTGATGTAGAAGCCCTCTATGATTGATTCCCCCTCCGACAGATCGCCGAAAAAGGCCTTCAAATGGAATCACGGAAGAACATAAGCTTGCGGCAGTGGAAAAGTTATTTCGGGTGGCTCTCTATTGGTTTTGGAATATTTGGGAATTTATAGAAGTGGAATTAGGTCAAACGGAGCTGCGTGGGACCCACGAGCTCAGGTGGCGCGCCCCCCAGGGGCGCGCCAGGTGAGCTCGTGGCTCTCCCGTAGAGCTTCTGGCCTCCTCCCAAAGCCTCTAGGGTCCCTTCTGGTCCAGAAAAAATTGTTTTAAATCTTTATTTCCATTTGGACTTCGTTTGGTACTGATTTCCTAAAAAACCAAAAATAGGCAAAAAAACAGCAAATGGTACTGGGCACTGAGTTAATAGGTTAGTTCCAAAAAATGATATAAAATTGCATATAAAGCATATAAAGTATCCAAGATTGATAATATAATAGCATGAAACAATCAAAAATTATAGATACGTTGGAGACGTATCAGCATCCCCAAGCTTAATTCCTGCACGTCCTCGAGTAGGTAAATGATAAAAACGGAATTTTTGATGTTGAATGCTACCTAGCATGTTATCATGTAATCTCTCTTATGGTGTAAACATTGAGAAACGATGAAGTAATTGATATCAACATAATAATATCCATGAATACAGGAACATAATCATTAAATTTTCAAAATATACGATGTTCAAAGAATGTTATCCCTACTCATTGAATTATGTAAGCATGGCACGACTCCGCCTTCACCGCATAAATATAACTCATGAGCACCCCGGTGTCAAACCAGGCAATTGTATCATACTTTTAACGCGCTTCAGCATTTTCAACCCCACTCAATACATGAGCGTGAGACATGGATATTAGCACTATAGGTGGAATAGAATGCGGTGGTAAAGGTATATAGGAGAAGTCAAAAAGGAAGAAAGGCTCACATCAACTCGGCAGATCAATAGGCAATGGAGAAGCCCCTCAATCGATATCAATGCGAGGAGTAGGGATTGACATGCAACGGATGCACTAAGAGCTATAAGTGTATGAAAGCTCAATGGAAACTAAGTGGGTGTGCATCCAACTTGCTTGCTCATGAAGACCGCGGGCATCGGAGGAAGCCCATCATCAGAATATACAAGCCAAGTTTTATAATGAAAAATTCCCACTAGTATATGAAAGTGATATCTCAGTTGACCCTCTATATGACGAACATGGTGCTACTTTGAAGCTCAAGTGTGGTAAGAGGATAGTAGAATTGTCCCTTCTCCCTTTTTCTCTAATTTTTTTGGAACTATCTCATGGACCTCATCCCCTCATTTTGGAGGACTCATCAGTCTCCATCATTCTTTTCCTCACTCGGACAATGCTCTAATAATGATGATCATCACACTTTTATTTACTTATAACTCGATAACCGATCAACGATGACTCTATATGAATGCCTCTGTGTGACGCCCCCGACTTAATCGTGCACTAATCATACACGCAAATGCACACGATCAAGCCTAAGGACTCACTTGAAGATATCACAACACAACTCTAAACACAAATAAAAGTCGTACAAGCTTTATGTTACAAGCCAGGGGCCTCGAGGGCTCGAATACATAAGATTGAGTCATACAAGCATTAGCGGAAGCATCAGATATCTGAGTACATACATAAAAGTTAAACAGATATGCCTTAAAAAGGAGTGGCAAAACAACGACACTGGATCGAAAGGCGCAGGCCTCCTGCCTGGGTGCCTCCTATCTACTCCTGGTCGTCGATGGTCTCCACGTAGTAGTTCTCTCCACCAGAGGGGTAGTAGTAGTAGTCGTCGGCTGGCGCAGCTGGCTCCTGGGCTCCGTCATCTGGTCGCAGCAATCAGGTATGGGGAAAAGGGGGAAGCAAAGCAACCGTGAGTACTCATCCAAAGTACTCGCAAGACTTACATCAGATCTATTCTATCTATGCATTGGTATCAAAGAGGGGTTGTATCAGTGGACTGGACTACAGAAATGCCAGAATAGAAAGAAAGGCCTAGCCTATCAAAGACTAGCATCTTCAGCGTCTTGCAGCATTAGAAGAGTGCAGATTAGTACATAAATATAGTAGTAGCACTAAGTAGCAACAATGCCCAGAGATCCTTCCTCGACTCCCTGCGAGAAAGCGATCCCGGAGCTAACATATTCAAACCATTTCTAGTTGTAGAAGATCGGGATATTTTCCGAGCGTCCTGTTACCGTGGACACGGCTATTCGAATAGATATACTTCCCTACAGGGGTGCACCATCTTACCCAACACGCTCGATTAACTCTGGCCGGACACACTTGCTCGGTCCATGCCCGGCCTCGGCTGATCAACACGTCGTAGCCCTACCTAGGTTCAACAGAGAGGTTAGCACGCCGGTTTACATCCTAAGTGCTCAGGGGTCTTGGGCCCATCGCCCATTGCACTCCTACACATTGCATGGGCGGCCGGGAGCAGACCTGCCCCCTTAATACAAGCGCGGGCGTTCCCAGTCCAACCTGGCGCGCACCGCTCAATCGCTGATGTCTGAAGAACTTCGGCTGATACATACGACGCCGAGTGCCCATACTATTCCCGCGTGGCGGTTAGTGCGAAAAGGCCAGAGGCCTACTCAGATCACATATCCTAACCCATTAGTGTGTTGGGAGCTCGCGGAAACGAGCAGAGACTCACGATCATGTGACCCCGTCGCCCCGTCTCGTGGACTTACGGCAAGGGCTAGGAATGCCCGGCAGTGCCACGTAATCATCTCTCGGGTACCCTCATGGTCAACCCGATTCCACATCACTCGCGGGTACCCATCGGGGCTGACCCGACTTTATCAGGTAACTATAGTAAAGTCAAAGTAACCGCGTGTCCATAACATCAAGAAGGGATCCGAGGAATCACCCTCGTTGGATTTCCACTCGATGTATCCGTCAAGGTGAATCCGGAGGAATCACCCTCGATGGCATTCACACTTGCGGGGTTGCACGACAGAAGCATCATCGGAGGTGGGGAAAGAGGAATAACCCTCGGTAACCCACAATCGACTAGCTAAACTACAGAGGCCTCATCAGGAGTGAGATAAGAGGTATCACCCTCGGCACTTGATGGTAGCTCTGCAGAGTCGAGCAACTTAGGGGGTGTGCGGTGATGAGCTGGTCTCCGCCCATCGATCACATGGATTGGGGCACTAGTAACTAAGCGGGGCAACTAGGACAAGGAAGAGGGGCCACAGATGGTTCACTACCAACCTATACTAAGCATTTGGGATAACAGATAAAGTATCAATAGCAGTTTGCAAAAACAGGCTATGCAGCAGAATAGGTATACGGAACAATAACTGTAGCAGTTCTAATGCAAGCAGGAGGGAGAAAGAATAGGCGATATAGACATGCTCAAGGGGGGTTTGCTTGCCTGGAAGCTTTGCGGCAAAGGAGGGGTCGTCAGCGGTGTAGTCGGACTCCGGAGCTGCGTCGGTCTCGGGGTCTACCGGATAAGAAGAGGGGGAAGAAACAATAAATAGTAGCAAACACAAGCAACACAGATGCATGGCATGACGATATGCAGTGCTGGTGGTGACGTAATGCAATGCGACATGTCGCATTAGGCAGTTATCGGTATACTGAACCGGAGGGGAAGTTTCCATGTTGGAATAGATAGGAGTGATGGTCAAGCATTTTGAGCACATATTCAGATTCGTCTCGTTTTTCTGATCAACTTTCATGTTGAAAACTTTTCGATCCGAGCTACGGTTGAATTTCTACGAATTTTCAAAGATTTAAACCTTTTTCTGAAATCCTGGAATTATTTTAATTAATAAATCGCATTATCAAGAACAGTGCACGTGTGATGTCAGCATGACTTCAGGATGACGTCACTGGTCAACCCCAGCTGTTCCAGGTCAAACCTGACAGCTGGGTCCCACTAGTCAGTGACAGAGAGCTAATTAGGGGTTAATTTAAACTAAATAGGGTTAATTAGCACGTAGGCCCCACATGTCAGTGTCTAATTAGTTTATCTAATTATTTTATTTAGTTTAAACAGTGATTAAACGGTGGGGCCCGCATGTCAGTGGCAGTAGCTGCCCAGTCACCCGAGTTGACCAAGTCAACTTGGTCAACTGGGCCCCTGGGCCCACTGGCAGTGACCCAGGGGGTGCCAGCGTGGCTGCCAGCTCGGTGGCGCCGGCGTTTAAACGCCGGCGACCCCGTTTCACGGTGGAGGCGCACGGGCGCTCGCCGGAATTCGCGTACAGGAGGCACGTTCGAACGGGCACTCCGCGCTGTGTCGAGTAGTGGCGGTGGTTTGGCCGGAGTTGGCCGGAAACGGCGACGGCGAGCGGCGGAGGTGGCGGCCGAAATCGGCCCACGGCGGTTTCGGTACTGTGGGGCTCAGCGAAGCGGGCTGGCGAGCGCGTCGGGGTCCTACGAGCGCACTGGGCACGCGGCTGAGCTCGGTTGAGCTCGTCGGCGACCGTAGCCACGGCTACGAGCACGACGGCGGTGGTGGGTACGGCCATGGCGGTTGCGGTGCCTACGGGCACGGAAAGGCGCGGGTAAGAGAGGGGAGAGGGAGAAGAGCTCACCGAGCAGGCACACGGTGGCCCGGCAAGTAAACGGTAGAGCAGGGCGGCCGGAATCGGAGGATCTCGCCGGCGTCCGTAGGGGAAGAAGACGGCGGCGATTCAGCATTGTAGGGGCTCCCAGCTCGAGGCGGTGGTCGTAGGCGATGTAGCGGTCGACGGCGGAGACGACGGACAAGGTGGCGAGGCGAGGTGAGGCGAGTGGCCGCAGTGGAGCAGAGGTGCGGCGACGGCGGCACTCGGGTGGCGGTGGGAGCGAGCGAGAGATAGGCGAGAGAGGAGCGGCGAGTGGATGAGGATGGAGGGGAGGCCGAGGAGGCCATCCTTATCCCCTCGCCCGGCCTGGGGCATCGCCGTGTCGGCCGTTCGCCGGTGCGCGCGCGCTCGGCCACGGCGACGGTGACACGCGGGAAGAGAGAGAGGAGGGAGACGGTGCGCTGTGGGCTGGGCCACACTGTGGACTTAGGCCCAGTCCACAGTAGCTTTTCCCTTTTTCCTTTATTTCTTTTCTGTTTTTCTTTTTACAGAAAGGTTTGCAAAATAAAAGAGATGCCAAATGCTTTATGTAAAATGTGAAACTGGTCCACATAAATACATGGCAATATTCTGCACTGCCACAATAAGTTTGGGTAATTTTTGAATCCATTTGAATTTTTCAAAAATGGAAATGGCATTAAAAGTGCTGTTTTTGCACTATTTAATTGCCCTAGTCCACATTTAGCATTGATGGTGATGTTGTTTTCCTGAACAAATATTTGTTTTGGAATTTTTGCTACAACATGAACTATTTTCCAGCAATTTTTGAGCAACTTCAAATTTCACTTAGAATTTGAATTGAATTCAGTAGAGGAATTTGAAATGAGATATTATTCCAACATGATTAAACATTGCAAATCACAGTAGCTTAGCATAATCATGATGGATCACTGTTGCTCATTACAGAGGGGTGTTACAATTCTCCTCCTCTAAAAGAAATTCTCGTCCCGAGAATTCAGGAGGTAGAAGTGAAAAGATCGGGGTATTCCTCCCGAACACGATCCTCGCGTTCCCAAGTGGCTTCATCTTCAGTGTGGTTCGACCAGTGCACTTTTAGGAACTTGGTTGTCTTCTGGCGGGTCCGACGTTCAGCTTGATCGAGAATGCGGATCGGATGCTCTCGATAAGATAGATCATCTTGCAAATCGAGCAATTCATGATCCACTGCTCGGTGAGGTGATTCCTTGAAGCAACGGCGAAGTTGCGACACATGGAAGACGTCATGGATGTGAGAGAATTGCGGTGGCAACTCCAATTTATAAGCCACATGTCCATGTCTGGCGAGAATGCGGAAGGGGCCGATGTAGCGTGGAGCTAACTTGCCCTTGATTCCGAAGCGATGAGTGCCCTTCATAGGAGTGACATGCAGATAAGCTTGCTCACCAGGTTGATAGATCGATCCCCAGTGTTTACGATCATAATTGCTCTTCTGGCGAGATAGAGCCGCTTTGAGATTTTCCCGCACGATACGGACTTGCTCTTCAGCGTGTTGGATAATATCCGGACCAATGAGTGGCCGTTCCCCAGTTTCTGACCAATTCAGAGGGATCCGACACTTACGTCCATATAATACCTCGAAGGGGGCCATCTTCAAGCTAGCTTGATAGCTGTTGTTGTAAGAGAATTCGGCATACGGGAGAGATTCCTCCCACTTCTTGCCAAATGAAATAACACAAGCACGCAGCATATCTTCAAGCACTTGATTGACTCGCTCGACTTGGCCTTGGGACTGGGGGTGATAAGCGGAGCTCCAGGTTATATGAGTCCCAATAGCTTCTTGGAAACTTGCCCAGAACTTAGAAGTGAAGAGGCTGCCACGGTCTGAACTGATCTCCTTCGGAATACCGTGGACTAATACAATTCTGGAGATATATAACTCTGCTAACTCACTAGTAGTGATCGTCTCCTTGACTGGCAGAAAGTGTGCAACTTTGGAGAGTTGATCAATGACGACAAGAATTGCATCATGACTTTTCTGTGACCTGGGAAGACCAGTGATAAGATCCATTTGCACTTTGTCCCATTTCCACTCAAGAATAGGGAGCGGTTGCCGAATCACAGCAGGCTTCTGATGTTCTGCTTTAACGCGATGGCAAACGTCACATTCAGCAACATATCGAGCAATGTCCTACTTCATCTTAGACCACCAGTTCCTTTGACGAAGATCACGATACATCTTGGTGCTACCCGGATGAATAGACATCGGTGTATCATGTGCCTCCTTCATGACCTTGTCGGTCATAAGCTCGAACCGAGGTACCACAATGCAGTCTCTGAAATGCAAAGTTCCATCTTCAACAAGCGAGAAATCCCTGTACTTTTCAAGGTCAAGATCCCTTTTCATCTGATCAACTTCAGCATCTTTTGCTTGCGCACGCTTAACAGCCTTCTCAAGATCTGGCTGCATAACAAGGGTATTAAGAGAACCCTATGGAACAATATGAAGGTTCAACTTGCGTAGTGCTTCATACAGGTGAGGTTGAGCTCGCTGAACCATGAGGTTGTTACAATAGGACTTGCGGCTCAAGGCATCAGCCATCACATTGGCCTTGCCAGGGGTGTATGAAATACCGCAATCATAGTCCGTAATCGTTTCCATCCATCGCTGTTGGCGGAGATTGAGATCCAGCTGAGTAAACAAATACTTCAGACTTTGATGATCAGTATATATCTCACACCGGTTACCGAGAAAGTAATGTCGCCACAACTTCAATGCATATATCACTGCAGCAAGTTCAAGATCATGCACTGGGTAATTCTCTTCGTGAGGACGCAACTGTCGTGAGGCATAAGGAATTACTCTTTGTTCTTGCATCAGGACACAGCCTAATCCTTGACGCGAGGGGTCGCAATAGATCACAAAGTCTTTGCGAGAATCCAGAGGAGCAAGCACTAGTGCAGAGGTCAGCTTGTCCTTGAGGGTTTGGAAACTTTCCTGACATTTGTCTGTCCACTCAAACTTAACGCCTTTGTGAAGCAGATTAGTCAGAGGCTTGGCAATTTTAGAAAAGTTCTCGACAAATTGGCGGCAATAGCTTGCAAGGCCGAGAAAACTTCTCACTTGCTTAACGTTCTTCGGAGGAGTCCAGTCAAGAATAGCCTAAACTCTTTCTGGGTTGACAGCAATGCCATCCTTGGAAATCACAGGACCAAGGTAGGTTACTTCACATAACCAGAATTCGCACTTGGAATATTTGGCATGTAGCTGATGCTCTCGAAGCTTTTCCAGAACTAGACGAAGATGTTTAGCATGTTCTTCCTTATTCTTGGAATATACCAAAATATCATCCAGATAAACCACGACGAATTTGTCGAGGTAATCCATGAAGATATAATTCATCAGGCGGGAGAATGTTGCTGGAGCATTAGTTAAGCCGAATGACATGATAGTGTACTCGTATGAACCATAGCGAGTAGCAAAGGCAGTCTTGGGGATATCCTCTTCACGAACGCGGATCTGATGATAACCCAACCTCAAGTCAAGTTTAGAGAACACTGATGATCCAGCAAGTTGATCATACAGGTCATTGATCCGAGGAAGCGGATACTTGTTCTGAATGGTGGCTTGGTTGATAGGCCAGTAATCTTGGACCAAGCAGTTAGTACCAACTTTCTTCTTGACAAAGAGAGAAGGTGCTCCCCAGGCAGAGGAACTTGGGCGAATGAAACCCTTGCGAAGTGATTTATCGAGTTCCTCCTTAAGCTCGAGAAGTTCATGCAGAGGCATCTTATAAGGATGCTTCGCAATAGGAGTTGTGCCTAGTTTTAGGTAGATGACAAACTCGACAGTTCTAACAGGGGGTACTCCTGGAAGTTCTTCTGGAAAGACATCTTGGAAGTCGCGAATGACTGGAACATTTCGATCCCCTCAAGAGGAGAAGCGTTCAACGCATTCAGTGCATAGATCTAAGCCTCGGCACTTTGAACAATATGAGCATGGTAATTTACTAGATCATCCGATGGGTGCAGAAGGTGTATGACTTTGGTGGCACAATTGATTAAGGCAGTGTGAGCCTTCAACCAATCCATTCCCAGATTGAGGTCAACTTTGGAAGACTTCAGAATAATGGGAAAAGCACGAACTCCAACCCTTCAATATCAATGGTGACATCGGGGCTGAACAAGGAGGTTCGACATTGGCCCGCGGGAGTGTTAACTACTAGTGATTGGGATAGTTCTTCGCATTTAATGTCATGCATGAGTGCAAAATGTTCCAACATGAATGAATGCGATGCTCCTGAATCAAATAAAACAGAAGCTGGTACTGAGTTAACGAGAAGAGTACCCATCACAGTCTCTGGTTGATCTTGAGCTTCAGCCATGTTGACATGATAAGCCTGTCCACGACCATACGAAGGCCTGACATTGTTGTTGCGGGGTTGATTAATACCACGGCCATTTCCACGGCCAGCTGGTGGAAGCACAAGCTGATTCTGACTCTGGGAGCAGTCTCTGGCACGGTGACCTGGATGGCCACACTTGAAGCAGAGTCCATTGTTGGGACGGGGAGCAGGAGCTCGAGGCATTGGAGCTTGAGGTTTGAACTGCCTCGGAGGTGGAGAAGGCATACAAGGTGCAACATACGATGGCCTTGGAACAGGAACAGTCGGACGGTACATGCTTTGAGGGATCCAAATGCGGCACTTCTGGGAAGACGAGCCCGAAGATGAGCCCGCTTCACGGGTGCGCTTAAGAGCGTCCTTGTGATCCTTCAGACCTGTCTCAACCTGTATAGCCAAGGTGGCGAAGTCGGCAAAGTCTTGGACTAGCAGTGCAAGCTTGATGTCAGGGTTGAGCCCTTCACGGAACTTTTCCTGTCTGCGTGCATCAGTAGCAATGTCCTCTTCAGCGTAACGAGATAGTTCCAGAAATTCCCGCTGATAAGCTTCCACAGACTTGCTACCCTGAGAGAGATTGCGGAACTCATGCTTCTTCCGGTCCATGACTCCCTGGGGAATATAATGGGCACGGAAAGCGGCTTGGAATTCCACCCAAGTGATGATGGTTCCAGCAGGTAGGGTATGCCTTTGAGTGTCCCACCATTGGGCTGCGGGTCCCTTCAGAAAGTATGATGTGAAAGTGACATAGCTGGCAGGGGCCACATTCGCAGACTCCATCTCGAAAGTGATGTCGCGGAGCCAGTCATCAGCTTCAAGCGGCTGGACTGAGTTGCGGAAAATGGTTCGATTCAGGCGCACAAACTCTTGTAAAGTGATTGCGGCTGGCTGCTGGTTGGCATTGGGACGAGGAAACTGATCCATGAGTCCTAGCATGAACTGATGGTGCATTTCGAATTGTTGCATCTTTGCAGCCATATAGTCGGGCGGTGGTGGATTGTTGGCACCACGGCCATGACCTGCGGGTCTAACCATCCTGCTAAAATTCAACAGGGGGTAGTTTAGCAACGAGCATTGCAGAAGTATGGATTCATTCATGAAGTAACGCGCATGACAAAAGGAAGTGCAATAGATACATCATCATAGTCAAACATGACATACAGATCCATACATAAAGTCGGTTACAAGCCAGCGTTACAACAACAAAAAGGAAAACTAGACAACTAGGTGGCACGCAGGCACGCGGTGGAGGGATACAACAATGGAACATAGCGATATGCTACATCAACGTCGGAGAAAACCACTGAAGCCAGGCAGTTGTAGGTGACGACGCAGGGTACCCTTGATGTAAGGATCCTGCACTCTGTGAACACTCTGGTGCAGAACCTGGTCCCGAACTCGAAGAACAGGACCACGTGGAGGAGTAAGACCTCCAACAGCAGGCCACTCAAGACCTGGTGGCATCTCCGTCCTGCGCGGGTAAAGAATGTACTCTGGGTGCATCCGTGCACTGACTGCTGGTAGCAACTGTGTCAGAGCGTCGTAAAGACGAGCACACGTGGTGTACAACTCGACAGCAAGAGCTTGAGCAGTGCGGTCCAGAGTCTGAGTGTACTGTACCAAAACCTACGGGTCATAACGACGCAACACGTAAGGAGTACAGACAACAGTGTAATATCCACTCTCATCCCCAGCGGGGGCATATGGGATATATCTGAAAGCAGTCTCCTCCAAGCGACTGTTGTGCTCTCCACGAAGACGGGCAATAGCAGTATAGGCAGCATCATGGACGGCCATGTCGACAGTCACTCCAACACCATGAAAGGTGTGCAACTCAGTGATGGAGATGTCCTGCCGATCAAAGATGCGAACCACAGCGTGGTACTGCTCCTGGTTGAACTCGCGGTAATCCTCGTAAACAGTGTACTCGGGGTACCAGCGATATCCCAACCTGGTCAAAAGAACGACCAAGATAGCCGGGAACCCAGTCGCATCAAGAGCCATCGTGTGGCGTACTAGCTGTCTTGCGGGACGCATCTGAAACAAGAAGTGCAAGATGTCAAACGACAGTGTGAGAAGCATAAGATAGCATTGGAAAGAAATGTTGCAGATAATCCAGCTCTCCAGGTGAACGTGATCACGAGAACCTAATGTTAGAGTTAGCAAGGTTTTAACCCGAAAGAAAGAGAAATCAGAGTCCCAGAGTAAGGAAGGGGAATAAAAGATCCTAATACCACCCATTGGTGACGTGGGCCCGTAAGCCACACAGCCATGTTAGTAAAATCGTTTTTTTTCAAAGACTAGACTCAACTTCGGCCAAGGAGTTGGAAATGGGGGGTTCCTACAGGCAGTCGGCTCTAATACCAACTTGTGACGCCCCCAACTTAATCATGCACTAATCATACACGCAAATGCACATGATCAAGCCTAAGGACTCACTTGAAGATATCACAACACAACTCTAAACACAAATAAAAGTCATACAAGCTTTATGTTACAAGCCAGGGGCTTCGAGGGCTCGAACACATAAGCTTGAGTCATACAAGCATCAGCGGAAGCATCAGATATCTGAGTACATACATAAAAGTTAAACAGATATGCCTTAAAAAGGCGGGGCAAAACAATGACACTGGATCGAAAGGCGCAGGCCTCCTGCCTGGGTGCCTCCTATCTACTCCTGGTCGTCGGTGGTCTCCACGTAGTAGTTCTCTCCACCAGAGGGGTAGTAGTAGTAGTCGTCGGCTGGCGCAGCAGGCTCCTGGGCTCCGTCATCTGGTCGCAGCAATCGGGTATGGGGGAAAAAGGGGAAGCAAAGCAATCGTGAGTACTCATCCAACGTACTCGCAAGACTTACATCAGATCTATTCTATCTATGCATTGGTATCAAAGAGGGGCTGTATCAGTGGACTGGACTGCAGAAATGCCAGAATAGAAAGAAAGGCCTAGCCTATCGAAGACTAGCATCTTCAGCGTCTTGCAGCATTAGAAAAGTGCAGATTAGTACATAAATATAGTAGTAGCACTAAGTAGCAACAACGCCCAGAGATCCTTCCTCCACTCCCTGCGAGAAAGCGATCCCGGAGCTAACATATTCAAACCATTTCTAGTTGTAGAAGATCAGGATATTCTCCGAGCGTCCTGTTACCGTGGACACGGCTATTCGAATAGATATACTTCCCTGCAGGGGTGCACTATCTTACCAAACACGCTCGATTAACTCTGGTCGGACACACTTGCTCGGTCCATGCCCGGCCTCGGCTGATCAACACGTCGTAGCCCTACCTAGGTTCAACAGAGTGCTCAGGGGTCTTGGGCCCATCGCCCATTGCACTCCTACGCATTGTGTGGGCGGCCGGGAGCAGACCTAGCCCCCTTAATACAAGCGCGGGCGTTCCCAGTCCAACCCGGCGCGCGCCGCTCAATCGCTGATGTCTGAAGAACTTCGGCTGATACATACGACGCCGAGTGCCCATACTATTCCCGCATGGTGGTTAGTGCGAAAAGGCTAGAGGTCTACTCAGATCACATATCCTAACCCATTAGTGTGTTGGGAGCTCGTGGAAACGAGCAGAGACTCACGATCATGTGACCCCGTCGCCCTGTCTCGTGGACTTACGGCAAGGGCTAGGAATGCCCGGCCGTGCCACGTAATCTTCTCTCGGGTACCCTCACAGTCAACCCGATTCCACATCACTCGCGGGTACCCCTCGGGGCCGACCCGACTTTATCAGGTAACTATAGTAAAGTCAAAGTAACCGTGTGTCCATAACATCAAGAAGGGATCCGAGGAATCACCCTCGTTGGATTTCAACTCGATGTATCCGTCAAGGTGAATCCGGAGGAATCACCCTCGATGGCATTCACACTTGCGGGGTTGCACGACAGAAGCATCATCGGAGGTGGGGAAAGAGGAATCACCCTCGGTAACCCACAATCGACTAGCTAAACTACAGAGGCATCATCAGGAGTGAGATAAGAGGTATCACCGTCGGCACTCGATGGTAGCTCTGCAAAGTCGAGCAACTTAGGGGGTGTGCGTTGATGTGCTGGTCTCGGCCCGTCGATCACATCGATCGGGGCACTAGTAACTAAGCGGGGCAACTAGGACAAGGAAGATGGGCCACAGATGGTTCACTACCAACCTATACTAAGCATTTGGGATAACAGATAAAGTATCAATAGCAGTTTGGAAAAACAGGCTGTGCAGCAGAATAGGTATACGGAACAATAACTGTAGCAGTTCTAATGCAAGCAGGAGGGAGAAAGAATAGGCGATATAGACATGCTCAAGGGGGGTTTGCTTGCCTGGAAGCTCTGCGGCAAAGGAGGGGTCGTCAGCGGTGTAGTCGGACTCTGGAGCTGCGTTGGTCTCGGGGTCTACCGGATAAGAAGAGGGGGAAGAAACAATAAATAGAAGCAAACACAAGCAACACAGATGCATGGCATGACGATATGCAGTGCTGGTGGTGACCCAATGCAATG
Organism: Elymus sibiricus; assembly: GCA_039707655.1. Lineage (NCBI taxonomy): Eukaryota > Viridiplantae > Streptophyta > Magnoliopsida > Poales > Poaceae > Elymus > Elymus sibiricus. The sequence goes on along the minus strand of CM077664.1, from coordinate 112,867,396 downwards.
CTACATGTCGCAGACGAAGTGGGAAAATATCTAGGATATTTTCCCGGCGTTTAGGCAGTTATCGGTATACTGAACCGGAGGGGAAGGTTCCATGTTCAGATAGATAGGAGTGATGGTCAAGCATTTTGACCACATATTCGGATTCGTCTCATTTTTCTGATCAACGTTTATGTTGAAAACTTTTCGATCCGAGCTACGGTTGAATTTCTATGAATTTTCAAAGATTTAAACCTTTTTCTGAAATCCTGGAATTATTTTAATTAATAAATCGCAATATCCAGAACAGTGCACGTGTGATGTCAGCATGGCTTCAGGATGACGTCACTGGTCAACCCCAGCTGTTCCAGGTCAAACCTGACAGCTGGGTCCCACTAGTCAGTGACAGAGAGCTAATTAGGGGTTAATTTTGTGACACCCTGGTTTTCGCTCCTTATTTTTTTTCCTTCGCGGGATTTGACTCTCGTCTTTTTTCGATGTTATCGGTTTTTCCTTCGCTCTTGGGTATATGAAGATGGTCATTTAGCCTTGCCTTTCTCATTCGACCAGAGATTCTCTCCAGTCCAACCTTGCCACCCAAAATATATTCTCAAGATGTTGCTACCGAAACCCTACTCTCCAATCCACCGGAAGGGAAACCCTAAATCCTTCTGTTACAAAGGAACCCCAATTTCCTTTGATCTGTTGCCTCCCAAACTTTTCCCAGTGATCATTCCACATCTATAAACCCTGGATATGCAAAAAATATTACCAAGTCATTTGCAATATTTTTCATTTAAAATTAAGTCCTTTTTCTGCCAGTTAAAGGAATTAAATCTAGGAAAATATCTATCCATCTCCAAAGTTCATGAAAACTTGTGGATATATTCTTTGTGATCATATTGAGCTCCAATAAAAATATTGGCCATAATTAAATAAGGGAAATTGCCTTTTCCTATTTAAAGCCAATATTGCATTTTGGGCACTTTCTAAAGGAACTACCATTTTGGTAGCCAGGAAAAACGCCAAATAATTTGTGGACTTCTCCTATCCATATCTTCACCATTTCTATCAAGAACCCAAGTTCCATAGTTCAACTTTTGAGCACATCATCCAATTCTTGTCTCTGGACTTATTTTGAGGTTGTGAAGCAACTATATTTTATATTGCTTCAAAAACCTTGAAATTAATCCAGGACCTCACATTCTCTATATGATGTGATCATGCAAAAATTCACATCATTTTATCTATCCAATTTCTCCCAAATATTCCGTCAAGTTTATGTCCAGATTCTAGCTCTGTGAAGGAAGTACCACTTTGGCATTTCCAACTGAGCTGAAATTTTTCCAGTACCTCCATGCATCCAAATAACCTCCCTACACAAAAATTCAGATCATTTCACCAAGGTAGTTGAGCACAACGTCCTGATCTAGTTTCTGGACCAAATATTGCATTACAAAGGAAGTATATGCAAAATAGGTCCAAATGCCTTCAAATTTTTCCAGCATCTACTCCTTCCTACCCCATCTTATTTTGACAACATTTCAATCTCACTTGTTAAGTCATTTCACCTCAGCTTGGTCCCCAAGTTTCTGTCCAGAAGTTGTTCTGGATCCCCTCGACTACTCTAGAGCTATCCTGGTCCATCCAGTGATCGACCTCATCTATTTGAGCAGTGAGGGAGCTGTTTGACAAGATTGGACAGGCAGGAGAGTGCCAGAGCTTGTTGTGCGCGTGGTGACCACGCAGCCACCGTGCAGAAACGGTGCTCTGCGGCACTGTCCTCGTCGGCCCGATACCTCCGGCCAGCCCGAGCTTGTCTGAGCATGTCGACTAGCTTCGCACCGTCCACATACCCCTCTCCCGCACCTTCTCCTCTCTGATTTCTTCCTCCTCGTGCCACGGCGGTCGCCGCCGCGGTACTGTTGTCCCGTGACCCTCGAGTTGTCACCTCCCTCTCTGGTTTCTTCCTCCTCGAGCCATCCCCTCCCTCTGCCCACGTCAGGTCGGCACCTCTCCCCGTTTGCCACCTCGCCGGAGCTCCAGGACGGCGATAAGCACGCCACCGCGGCCGTGCCTATCCGCATGTCTTGGCCGGCTATAAATAGCCATGGTCGAACCCCTCCCCGAGCACCACCAGCACTCGCGGCCTCCTCCTCTCCCTCCTAGCGACCTCCTCCTCTCCCTCCTAGCGACCTCCCCAGCCCCTCGTTTGAGCTCGAAGAGCTCCGGTTCCCTCCCATGGCCGCCATCGCCGTCGCCATCCTCTACCTAAATTCGCATGCCCCTGGCCTTCCCCGCCTCCATCGAGTCCACTGCTGGACTCCCCGGTTTCCGTAGTCCACCTCCGCCCCCTCGCCTAGCCTCCCTGGCCGCCGGAATTCCCACAGTGACCGGAGCCGCCATGTTCGGTCGCATTATGCAGCTCCACCTCTAGCCATCCCCAGCCGCGTCCGAGACCTCCTCTGGACGAGGCGGTCTCCGGCGCATCCATCCATAGCCTCGGCCGCCCGGGAGACCTACCGGAGCCTCGAGCCCGAGCTTGCCGGAGCTGCCCTCCGCCATGGCCGACGCCTTGCCTAATTCCGAACTCCCCGGCGATGGTGCCATACACGGGCGGGACCAGCTCGGTCCCCTGAGCACACCGGTGGACGGGGCATCTCAAATGGTGGCTGTCAGTGTACTAAAGATCGGGTCCTTTAGTACCCCGTACTTGTGCCCGGACAGTTGTAGCCATACCTGCGGCAAGGCCTGCCGGAGGACGGCTGGAGACAGATGCAAGATATTAAGAAGGCGTTTAAGCAAAAGATCAGAAGACCGAAGGCTGGGCGTCCGGCAAGATCTTGCCGGGCTGGCCCGTCGAGCCCCGGCAAGATCAGCACCCGGCAAGATCCCACCGCTTCAGCACAGTGCCGCCGCTCCAGCGCAGCGACCAGCCTGTCGTTTAGGGCTTGTCCTCCTGGTTGCGTGTCAAGGCGCTGGCCGCAGAAGGGGTTAAGCGGTGCTGATGGGATGAGTCGTTTTTCCATCCCCAAGAAAGGCAGGGACTCCTATTCAGAGCATTGAAAGCGTCTTGTCCTAAGACGTTTCTCCTAAGACGTTTGTCCTAAGGCGTCAGTAGTAATCATGAGATACTGGTAATCATGGGATACTGGTAATCATGAGATACTGTAGATACTTTACACCTCTTGTACTTCGCCACTGTTGGAGACCCCTTGGACATATAAAAGGAGGCCCAAGGCGTAGCTACAGGGGGGGAGCCAGACATTCGACCCATTCTTCATGCGTAGCTGCTACTGTAGCTCCCAGAACTTGGCCAAGAACATCCACAGTAATACAACCAAGCAGGAGTAGGGTTTTACGCTTCCGAGCGGCCCGAACCTGGGTAAATCCCCTCGCGTTGATTGTTAGTTCCGCTCTTTGTGCTGTCCTTTCTCCCTTGCCGAACCGTAGAGGGATTCTTCGATCCCATAGGTGTCGTTTCCCCGACATCTTTGGCGTGCCAGGTAGGGGAGAAAAGGTTGCATGAACCCGATCTAGCAGTCGGCGCGCCAGTTCTTGATCATCTTTCATCGCCATGGCCCCCAAGAAGAAGGGTTTCACGGCGGTTGATCCATCTGCGTCCAGCCCCCCCGTACCCACACAGACGGGTGATGGCGCGGGCGCTGGTGGAGAAGGTGGAGGTCTTGAGCCTCCGCGACGTTCTGGCGATCCAAGCCAGGCGAGCGCCAGGTCCAAGGACAAGGCCGCGCTACCTACGGGTGGTGCAGCAATCTCCAAGGACGGGACGGCGCCTTCCAAGACACCCACGACGGCGCATGCACCGCGGCCTTCTCAAGACGCGCGCGACGTGCAGCACCGTGACGTCGGTGGTTCCAAGCATCCCCATGGGAAAACCCCTGCGCATCACTCTCAAGATGCGCGGGGCCAAGATCCACGTCAACACGCCGGTGGAAGCCGCGCGCGGTTGCAGGACCGTGACGGTGCTCCTTCTAACCCAGTCAGGAGTTTGAGCACCTCACGTTCTTCGCATCTTTCGCCGCCGCCTACACCAGCAGAAGCGTTGGCGCGAGCTCAGCTGCTCCTAGACTTCCCTCCCGCTGCAGAGAAGCTAGATGAGTGGAGAGCTGCCATTCAGAGCCTCATCGGTCTAGCCAACAACGACAGGCCGCAACAAGCAGAGCCTTCGCAGAGGCAGTCTACTGGACCGGTGCGGGCCGATGGTGAGAAGACCGGAGGCGGTGCATCTACGATACGCTCCCCTCCACCACGTCAAGAGCGGTCGCTAACTCGGCGGGTTGACGCCCGTGATGACGATTCCACGGCGTCGTCTGATCCGCGGGATCGCCGCGATCAACGTCTGATTCTTCGGGAACGGCAGAAGGAGGACGCTCGAACCACCATCGAGTGGCGACGGGAAGCGTGCCGTCAGTCCGACAAGCGCGCGGGACCCACTGTCGACGAGCCTGCGCCAGGGTATCCTGGTAGCCTGCCTTACGAGGTGGGCTATCCAGCGTTTACTCGTGAGCTGCGGCGAGTCCAGTGGCCCAACTCCCGCTCTTTCAAGCCGGAGGTGCCGGAGAAGTACGACGGCAAGACTCACCCGTCAGAGTTCCTGAGCATCTACACCATTGCGGTGCAGGCTGCCGGGGATCGAGACGACAAGATCCTCGCCAACTACTTCCCGTTGGTGCTGAAGCCCAACGTCAGGTCGTGGTTGATGCATCTGCCGGAGAATTCCATTTCCTCCTGGGCAGATCTATGTCATGAGTTTGTTGGCGCCTTTACTGGCGGCCACCAAGCTCCTGGCCAGGAAAGCGACTTGCATATCATTCCCCAGAAGGATGGCGAAACCTTGCGCAGGTACATCCAGAACTGCAAGACAAGGAGATTGCTGGGTGTGCCGCATGTCAGGCCTTGGCGGCTGCCGACAAGCCGGAAGGCTCCGCCAAGCAGTATTGCAAGATCCACCTCACCAAGGGCCACGATCTCCAAAACTGCCGGCAAGTTGAGGAGCTTGTCGAGAAGCAGAGAGCCGAGTACGAAAGGCGAGACAAGGAGAAGGCCCAGGATGGCGCTGGAGGGTCCGGCAAGAAGCGCGGTCGAGGAGGTCGCCGCGGTAAGGCCAAGCAACAGAAGGAGCGGCCCGCCCGAGGCTGCGACAAGGAGCAGGGGGATGATGATGATGATGCAGAGGGCGACGAGTCCAGCGAGCACGAGTTCCAGAAGGCGACAAAGGCCATGTGCGTTGATGGAGGCACCTCGTTGCATTCCTCTCACCGCCAGCTCAAGCAGTGGGCGCGCGAGATTAATGCAGCTGAGCCCTCGCTCGATGCCCGGAAGCCACTGAAGTGGTCCCACACGCCTATCGTTTTTGACGCCGAGGACCACCCTGATCGCACGACTGCGGTCGGGTGCTTGCCGTTGTTGGTTTCACCAACGATCCGCAACCTCAAGGTGATGAAGATGTTAGTTGACGGTGGGGCCGGCCTAAACCTGATCTCGCTCGATGTGATCAAGAGATTGCAAATTCCCGACGAAGATCTCGAGGAAACAGGCTCATTCGAAGGGGTCAATCCGGGAAGGAACCAGCCGAAGGGCAAGATCACCCTGCAAGTGACGTTTGGCAGCGAGTTGAACTTCAGGACGGAGAAGATCGTCTTCGACGTCACCAAGATTCCATTACCCTATAATGGGATTCTTGGTCGCCCGGCGCTGGCCAAGTTCATGGTGGCATCGCACTACGCCTACAACGTGCTGAAGATGCCCGGGCCGATGAGCGTCATCACCATCCACTCCGACAAGAAGGATGCGCTTATCTGCACCGACAAACTATACCGGGAGGCAGTTGCAGCATCTGCCGCCAAGGCACCTGCTCCTATCGCTAAAGCTCCCGGGAAGAAGAAGAAGCCCGGCAAGACCTCTAGCACCCACTCCGACAAGCGCACCTCCTCGGAGTGCTGCGCTCCCGTTGAGGACATGCCGGAGAGCTCTGCCGGCAAGAGCAAGAAATCCAAGGCTGCTCCACCAGAGACCAAGAAGGTGCCCGCCAAGGAGGATGGTACGGGAGGAACTTTCACCATAAGTTCCACCCTTGATGACAAATAGGAAAGTGCGCTCGTTGCCTTCCTGCGGGCGAATATCGATGTGTTTGCATGGCAACCATCTGATATCCCCAGTGTTCCTAGGGAGGTAATTGAGCACTACCTTGCTGTCTGCCCTCATGCGCGGCCCGTCAAGCAGAAGATCAGGAAGCAAGCCTTGGAGCGGCAAGAGTTTATCGCCGAAGAAATCAGAAAGCTTGAAGCAGCAGGTCTGGTTAGAGGAGTCCTCCATCCGACATGGTTGGCCAATCCAGTTGTAGTGCGCAAGGCGAATGGAAAATGGAGGCTATGTATCAACTATACTGATATCAATAGAGCCTGTCCAAAAGATCCTTTTCCCTTGCCGCGCATCGACCAGATTGTGGACTCCACTGCTGGCTGCGATTTGCTGTCATTCCTTGACGCATATTCAGGCTACCATCAGATTTTCATGACCAAAGAAGACGAAGAGAAAACCGCATTTATCACCCTATGTGGCACGTATTGCTTCACACGTATGCCTTTCGGGTTGAAAAGTGCTGGTTCGACCTTCGCAAGAGCTGTCCAGATTGGTTTCGAGACCCAGCTGCATAGAAATATGGAAGCCTATATGGATGACATAGTGGTCAAGACCAAGGACAAGGCAACTCTTATACAAGATCTGGAAGAGACGTTTGCAAATCTGCGCATGATCAATCTGAAGCTCAATCCCGAGAAGTGCGCGTTTGGCATTCCATCCGGCAAGCTTCTCGGGTTCTGTGTGTCTCAACGCAGAATTGAAGCCAATCCTGACAAGATCAAGGCAATTGAGCAGATTGAAGCACCAAGACGTGTCAAAGATGTGTGCCGGCTTGCCGGCTGCGTTGCTGCTCTGAGCAGGTTCATCTCCAAGTCTGCTGAGCGCGCCCTGCCCTTTTTCAAAATCTTGAAGAAGGCAGGACCAATGAAATGGACTCTGGAAGCGGAGGCAGCGCTGCAGGACTTGAAGAGGTACCTCTCCTCTCCGCCGACACTGGTCGCACCTAGGCCACAAGAGCCGTTGCTGCTGTATCTAGCGGCAACGAATCAAGTGGTTAGTGCTGCACTAGTGGTGCACAAAGAAACAGACGAAGAGGCAGCGGCAGCGGCAAGCCCGTCATGCGACAAGCCAGGACCATCCCCGGCAGAGTCTGGTGCCGACAAGACAGAGCCCGCGCAGTCAAGTGAAGCAGTGCAGAAGAAGAAGATGGTGCAGCGCCCAGTCTATTTTGTCAGCTCCCTTTTGCAGGGGGCTAGGTCAAGATATTCTGGTGTGCAAAAGCTGCTCTTCGGCCTCCTTATGGCCTCGAGGAAGCTGCGCCATTACTTCCAAGCACATGAGATTACCGTCGTCACTCGCTTTCCGCTGCAACGGATCTTGCAGAATCCAGAAGCAACCGACAGGATTGTGGAGTGGGCGTTGGAGCTGTCATGCTTTGGCCTCAAGTTTGAAAGCACTTCAACTATTCAGAGCAGAGCCTTGGCAGAGTTCATTGCAGAGTGGACACCAACGCCAGACGAAGAAGTTCAAGAGTCGGTTGTCCCCGGCAAGGAAACAGATCGCGAATGGATTATGTACTTTGATGGGGCTTTTTCTCTGCAAGGCGCCGGTGCTGGCGTGCTGCTTGTCGCACCCACCGGAGAGCACCTCAAGTATGTGATTCAGATGCACTTTCCCCGGGAGAGATCAACGAACAACACTGCAGAGTATGAAGGGCTGCTTGCCGGTCTCAGGATCGCGGCAGACCTTGGGATCAAGAAGCTCATCGTCAGAGGTGACTCCCAGCTTGTCATCAGGCAAGTCAACAAGGATTACCGGAGCTTGTTGATGGAAGCTTATGTCGACGAAGTGAGAAGGCTGGAGGAGCGTTTTGACGGTTTGCAAACAGAGCATGTTCCTCGAGCAGAGAACTGCATTGTTGACGACCTGTCGAAGCGTGCTGCCCTTAATTTACCTGTGGAACCAGGAACTTTTGTGCTCCGCCTGACTCAGCCATCCGTAACACCACCAACGAGGCCGGACAAGAGAAGGAAGTTAAGTACCGGCAAGTACTTCCCGGCAGAGCTTCCAGAAGCTGCCGGCAAGGAAGTTGCCGGGAATGACACGGTTGCCGGTGAGCAGCGGCTTCGCGCAGAGCCTCAGGTTCTTGCCGTAGAAGTACGCACCCCCGCAGCTGAGGATATGCCGGTTGCCGGTGAGCAGCAGCTTTGCGCAGAACTTCAGGTTCTTGCCACTGAAGCAAGCGCTCCCGCGGCCGAAGAGATGCCTTTAGCCCTTGTCGTCGAGCCACATGCTCCGGCATGGGCACAGCACATAGTTCATTTCCTTCAGACAGGAGAACTCCCTGAGGAACAGGAAGAAGCGGAGAAAGTAGCCCGTCAGTCTAGTATGTACCAGTTCGTTGACGACGTCCTATACAGAAAGAGACCCAACGGTGTGAAATTGAAGTGCATTCCATGGGAGGATGGACTAGAGCTGTTGGCAGAGATTCATGGAGGCATATGTGGCTCCCACATAGGCTCGAGAGCTCTTGTCGGCAAGGCATTCCGGCAAGGTTTCTTCTGGCCCACTGCTCTCCAGGATGCAACTGCACTAGTAACCAAGTGTGAAGTGTGCCAGTTCCATTCAAAGTGACTTCATCAGCCAGCTCAAGCTCTTCAGACAATCCCTCTTTCCTGGCCCTTCTCGGTCTGGGGACTCGACATACTGGGTCCTTTCCCCCGCGCTGCCGGGGGCTTCGAGTACTTGTACGTTGCTATCGACAATTTCACGAAGTGGCCGGAAGTGGAAGCAGTGAGAAAGGTGACAGCACAGTCAGCGGTCAAGTTCTTCAAGGGAATAGTGTGCCGGTTTGGTGTGCCGAACAGGATCATCACCGACAATGGCACGCAGTTCACAAGCCACACCTTTATGCAGTACGTCCAAGACCTTGGCGGCAAGATCTGTTTTGCCTCCGTTGCTCACCCGAGAAGCAACGGCCAAGCAGAGAGGGCAAATGCTGAAGTGCTGCGCGGTCTCAGGACCAGAACTTTCAACAAGCTGCACAAGTGCGGAAGACGCTGGATTGATGAGCTGCCGGCGGTTCTTTGGTCAATCAGAACGACACCAAATCGAGCTACCGGCCAGACTCCCTTCGCCCTGGTCTACGGGGCTGAAGCAGTTCTCCCCACGGAACTCATATACGGGTCACCTCGAGTGCTCGCTTATGATGAGCTCGAGCAAGAGCAGCTGCGGCAAGATGACGTTGTGCTCCTTGAGGAAGATCGTCTTCGGGCTGCTGTGCGTGCTGCACGCTACCAGCAAGCTTTGCGCCGCTATCATAGCCGCAAGGTTCATGCCCGGAGTCTTGAGGAAGGCGACCTTGTTCTTCGGCGCGTTCAGTCGGCCAAGAATTCCAACAAGTTGACGCCGAAGTGGGAAGGCCCTTATCGGGTAGTACGAGTCACCAGGCCTGGCGCTGTCCGCCTGGAGACCGAAGATGGCGTGCCAGTGAGCAACTCCTGGAATGTCGAACATCTTTGTAAGTTCTACCCGTAAGGCGCGGTTGTCGGTTAACAGCAGTTTCGCGCAGAACCTTAGGTTCTTGCCACAGAAACGCTCCCGGCAACCACCTTTTGTACAAGTCTTGCCGATGCAGCATGTAATCCTTTGTACAAAGCCAGGCGAAGGACCTGTGCATAGTTTAATTAAGCTAAGTGTTTTACAATTCTTGTCGATTTCATGTCATTTTATATGCATGCTTATCTGAGATGTTGTATTGCGCTTGCTTCCGGTAAGAGCTAATGAACCGCCAAGGTTCCATATTTTCTCTTCTTTCTTTTTCTCAAAAGGATAGAAGGTTCCCTCGAATGCAAGTTTGCCGGGGGGGAGGATGGTATGGATACCGACAGGCGACGTTCAAGGTTGACATCTTGCCGGAAGAAGAACAACAACGAAAAGCTAAGTTGCAGAAACCCTTTAAAACAGATTTTTGTTGTAAGGCTATCCTCCTTGAATGATTTCGACTTTTGTATGGAAAACCTGCACGCGATGGAACCTTGTCATGATCGGTCGCGCCCTTACTCTGTTTCGAGTCCGCTCAACAGTTTAGGTGGCTGCACTGAAAACATCAAGGTTTCTTGCCGGTAGCTGCGCCTCCAGCAGGCTGCTGAAGTCCCGAACCCAGCGCTCGCGGGGGTGCGCACCGGCAAGTTCCCAGCATAAGCGTAGGGCATACACCATACAGAAAGAAATCAAACGAGGGGAATAGCATACATTAATCCAGAGACAGCAAGTTATATTACATGATAGTTGCCGCGTTTCTAACTAAAGATAAATTGTCTTTGGCATGGAGCGATGGCGACAAGATAAAGAGAAACAGCTAATCCTGGCGATCGCCTTCAACCCTCTTGACTTGGCTCACCCTGTCAACGATGGGCGCGACAAGCTCTTCGAGTACCTTGACGTCCACATCCTTCGGCAAGCGTTTGAAGACGTTGGAGAGGTTGATGCCGGGGTTCTTGTGCACAACCTTGACCAGCACCTCGCGGAGGACGGCCTGGCAGAGCTTGCGGGATTCGTTCGCCAGCTGGGATGTTCGGTCAGAGTGAAGCTGCTCCAAGGCTTCGAGCATGCGGTCAAAGAACATGGTCAGCCTGGCGCTTGTGGACACCCTGTCGTCAGAAGAATAGCTGAAGCCTTGCAGACCCATGATGGACAGTTGCGCGGCAAGCTTCTTTGCAACGTCGATGAGCTTCTCAGTCCAGATCTGCACGCCTGCCACATAGTCGTTGTGTGTGGCGGCAGCACTCTTGAGCAGCTCCTGTTCATTGTGGAGGTCTTTGATCAAGGTCTTCTCCCGACCCCTGGCGGTCTCAAGGGTCTCCGTCAGCGTGGTCAGCTTCTGCTCCAGATCAACGATGGATTCCTTGGCGGAGGTGAGCTGCTGAGTCTTCTCGGATGCGGCAACCTGGGCCTCCATAAAGCTGTGAAGAGCTTTGTCTCTTTTGGCTTCGAGTGTTGAGACCTTCTTGCCGTGATCCTCGAGATCAGCCTCTAGCTTCTTCACCTTCCCCTCCAGCAAGCTCTTGGTGGCCTCTGCAGCTCCGGCAGCATCGACGGCTTCCTTCAGTTTGCCGACGTGATCTTCAGTCAGAGCTCTGAGCGTCTCCATGTGTTCCTGCTCTAGCTCCTGGGTCCGCTGCGCGACAAGTTTCTCGATCTCCTCGTCCTTGCTGCGGAGCTTGGTGGCAAACGCCTCCTCGCGAGAAGTAAGGTCCTCTTCGTGAGCATCGAGCCCGATGCGGCGCTCCGTCAGGCGAGCTTCTGCTGTGGCGACCTGCTGTGCAGCCTCCTCCTGTGCTTTCTCGACATCAGATTGCTTCATGAGGAGGTCGTTCCAGTTCTCGCTCAGCTGTTCCCGAGCAGTCTTCAGCTCTTGGAAGGCCTCAGCATACCAAGCCTGCATCTCCTCGACGCGCTTTTGGAAGTCCGCCTCTGCTGCATCAACAACCGCTGCCCTGGAATCCAGCTTATCCTTCCGGGCGCGGTAGAGTGCCTGGAGCTTCTGATAGTTGTCGTGCACGGCTTGGAGTAGCTACTCTTCCTTGGGTTCACTGCTGCTGGCGGCGGCGATGACGTCTCCATCCAGAGTTTCTCCTTCCACCGGCGCCCCAGTGCTTGCCGTCCCTGGCATGCTGACGAATAGGTTGTCGCCGACCTTGAGGTAACTGCTTGACGGGGGCACGTCAGATGTTGACGGTTGATCTTCACCGGCAGCTGGGGGCTCCGCGACCGGTGTGGCGCCAGGCGCTCCTGCGGTAGGAATGTCGTCAGTGCGGTCGTCGGTCTCCTTGCCGGTCCCCTCAGCAGACTTCTTGGCGGTCTCTTCCTGTGCGGCCTTGGCGGCCTCGTCCGCTGCGACCCTGTCGGCCTCGGCGGCAGCGTCCCTGGCGGTCTCCTCGATGACGGTTTCGACATCCATGGGTTCCGCCAAGAGGAAATCTAGAAGCCCAGGAAGGGAAGCAAGATGAGACCAAGGTTGAAGTTCAAGAAGACAAAAAAAAGAGAAAAACAGGAATAGCAAGTACTCTGAGGCGAGCGGTTTACCTGCGTCGAGCTGCTGAGGGGGGTTGCCGGAGCCAGTGCTCGCCGGCTCTTCTTCATCGCGGTAAAGCTCGCTTGCCGAAGGCTCATCTCTGGGCGGTGTAGTCGATGGCGGCGGCACATCAGGGATGGTTCCCATTGGTACTCCTTGTTGCCGCTCCGCTCCCGCACGCCCGGAGATGTCAGCAGTGAAGATACGCACCCCGGCACTTGCTAGCGGAAAGTGCATAACGGACTCACGTTGGGGGCTGCGCCGGGGGCTGTGTTGAGGACTGCGTTGTGGGCTCGACTCCGGGCTGATGTTGATCGTTTCTGGCGCACCTGAGGTGCTTGCCGGCGGTTCGTCGCCCGTTGAGGTCTTCGCCCTCTTCGCCATCCTTTGCGCCAAGGTTTCTACATCTCTGTGGAGACAAGCCAAAGTGAATTAGTCAAGTGAAGCCAGAAATACAGGAATTATAAGGTGTGGCAAGGCCCTTACTCTTCTTCTTCGGATTCCAAGGCAGAGAGGTCGAAGACGACTTCTGCTTCGGCACCTGGGCGAGGAGGTGGAGAAGGAGACCTGGTGCGCTTGGCTGCAGCAGAAGCAGTAGGTTGCTGCGACCCTGCTGCTCCAGCCGCTGGTGCCGTCGTATGGGACGCTCCCGCCGCACCAGTTTGTGCCACGGTCGAGCGTGTCGTACGTCGCACGGGCGGTTGTTGGGCCTCTTGCCGTTGCGTGGCCTTGCCGGCCGCCTTCTTGCCGGCAACCTCATCCCTTGAGGGAGGCTGACTTGCTGGGGCGCCAGAGTTGGCTTTCCAAAGAACGCGCTTTTTCTTCCCTGGAGCTGGGGGCTCCTCGTGCGGCTGCTCCTCGGTTGCGCCCTCGACGGTAGAGCCCCCGGCAACCATGCCGCTCTGCTCCCCGGCAACTTCCTCTTGCTCAGAAGAGGTCTCATCTGGCACCGTCTCTTCTTCACTGGTGTCTCCTCCCGTGAAGCCAAAGTCGCCGGCCTCCGCGGCAAGGTTTGCCTCTTCCGCCTTGCTAGCAATGTAGGCTATTCTTCATCAGTGGTGGGACGGATAAGTTTGGGATCTTCCCGGATGGCCCTCTCCGACAAGTTGTCGAAGAACTCCTGCACTTGCTCTGGAGGCGGCTCTACCCAAGTCTCGTCAAGGCCGTGGGCGTTGCACACTGGCATCATAGCAATAATGGAGCTCAGGGCAGAGTTATTGCACAGAGGCACGACTCCAGGCGGCAACATGAACCTCCCGTCAGGCCTGAACAGCTTGTGGCAGAGATACATGTGCTGCAAGACCGTGAAGTTGTGATTCAAGCCAGGGCGCAGCCTCATAATATCTGCTGCGTTCTTGAAGTCCCAGGCTGGCCAAAGTCTTCAGGGTCGAGGTCACTCCAATTCTCACCACGGGCCACCTTCTTTTGCCGGGGCACGCAGAATGGCTGAGGGTCTTTCTCCTGGATCCAGCACCACTCGGATCGCCACTCATCCCACTTCTTGCGGTAGAGACCCACTGGGTATATATCCTTGTTCCATGTCCTTGGAATCCAAGTGATAGATCCAGAGAGGGCGTCTCCTGTCTCGATGTGGGGGATGAAGTAGTGGGGGAAGAGGGCCGTGTTGGGGACCACTCCGGCAAAGTTTTCACAAAGATGCGCAAAGACAGACATGCACGCTACGGCGTTCGGCGTGAAATCCAAAAGGCGGAACCCGTACATGTACATGATGTCGACGGAGAAGTCAGAGAAAGGAGGATAGAGCCCGCAGTAAAAATAAGCAGCGAAGAAAGGGTATCTATTCGCGCCGCCCCCGGCAGAAGCCGAAAGCACGCGAGTTTTGGGATGGCCATTTGTCTTCTTCCCCCATACGCACCTGTACTGAGTAATCAAGGTGTGCCCGTCAAGCGTCGGGTCGAAGACGGCGTGCTCTCTCCGCATCTGCACCAGATCCCCTTCATCTGCTCCTGCGGCTGAGCCGGCGGCTTTCGCCGCTTTGCCCTTGCCTGCTTTGGGCGGCATGGCGGCAGTGGAAGCGGAGTCCGAAGGTGGCGAGGGCGTGCGGGTGGCGGAAGAATGAAGGAGGCGCGTTTCAGGCTCGAGGAGGAGGACGATGGCAGCGTCCAGATTGGAAAAGATGAGAGGTAAATGAGCAGCACCCCTGCGGATTTCCTTTTTACGGGGAAGGAGCGGAGGTTGCGGTCATTCCGCGCACGTCCCCCACGTTCCGCATTCAACGCGCGTCGTGGGAGGGCGCAGTAAATGAGAAGATTATGACAGTAACTCCTGCCACGCCTGCCCGTGCACTGTTTTGGGCCTAGCCCAACAACGCCTCGCACCCGTGTATGGCCTCAGCCCGGGGGCTCCTGTCGGTGTACTAAAGATCGGGTCCTTTAGTACCCCGTACTTGTGCACGGACAGTTGTAGCCATACCTGCGGCAAGGCCTGCCGGAGGACGGCTGGAGACAGATGCAAGATATCAAGAAGGCGTTTAAGCAGAAGATCAGAAGACCGAAGGCTGGGCGTCCGGCAAGATCTTGCCGGGCTGGCCCGTCGAGCCCCGGCAAGATCAGCACCCGGCAAGATCCCACCGCTTCAGCACAGTGCCGCCGCTCCAGCGCAGCGACCAGCCTGTCGTTTAGGGCTTGTCCTCCTGGTTGCGTGTCACGGCGCTGGCTGCAGAAGGGGTTAAGCGGTGCTGATGGGACGAGTCCTTTTTCCATCCCCAAGAAAGGCAGGGACACCTGTTCAGAGCATTGAAAGCGTCTTGTCCTAAGACGTTTGTCCTAAGGCGTCAGTAGTAATCATGAGATACTGGTAATCATGAGATACTATAGATACTTTACACCTCTTGTACTTCGCCACTGTTGGAGACCCCTTGGACATATAAAAGGAGACCCAAGGCGTAGCTACAGGGGGGAGCCAGACATTCGACCCATTCTGCATGCGTAGCTGCTACTGTAGCTCCCAGAACTTGGCCAAGAACATCCACAGTAATACAACCAAGAAGGAGTAGGGTTTTACGCTTCCGAGCGGCCTGAACCTGGGTAAATCCCCTCGCGTGGATCGTTAGTTCCGCTCTTTGTGCTGTCCTTTCTCCCTTGCCGAACCATAGAGGGATCCTTCGATCCCATAGGTGTCGTTTCCACATGTCACTGTCAAATTAGTTTATCTAATTATTTTATTTAGTTTAAACAGTGATTAAATGGTGGGGCCCACATGTCAGTGGCAGTAGCTGCCCAGCCAGCTGAGTTGACCAAGTCAACTCGGTCAACTGGGGCCCCTGGGCCCACTGGCAGTGACCCAGGGGGGTGCCAGCATGGCTGCCAGCTCGGTGGTGCCGGCGTTTAAACGCTGGCGACCCCGTTTCACGGTGCAGGTGCATGGGTGCTTGCCAGAATTCGCGTACAGGAGGTCGTTCGGCGCGTGGCTAGGCGCGTTCGAACGGGCACTCCGCG
Organism: Elymus sibiricus; assembly: GCA_039707655.1. Classification (NCBI taxonomy): domain Eukaryota; kingdom Viridiplantae; phylum Streptophyta; class Magnoliopsida; order Poales; family Poaceae; genus Elymus; species Elymus sibiricus. The sequence goes on along the minus strand of CM077664.1, from coordinate 112,851,784 downwards.
CTGCGTCGAGTGGTGGCAGTGGTTTGGCCGGAGTTGGCCAGAAACGGCGACGGCGAGCGGCGGAGGCGGCGGTCGGAATCGGGCCACGGCGGTTTCAGCGCTGTGGGGCTCGGCGAAGTGAGCTGGCTAGCGCGTCGGTGTCCTACGAGCGTGCTGAGCACGCGGCTGAGCTCGGTTGAGCTCGTCGGCGAGTGTGGCCACGGCTACGAGCACGACGGCAGCGACGGGTATGGCCATAGCGGTTGTGGTGGCTACGGGCACGGAAAGGCGCGGGTAAGAGAGGGGAGAGGGAGAAGAGCTCACCGAGCAGGCACACGGTGGCCCGGCGAGTAAACGGTAGCGCAGGGCGGCCGGAATCGGAGGATCTCGCTGACGTCCGTAGGGGAAGAAGACAGTGGCGATCCAGCGTTGTAGGGGCTCCGAGCTCGAGGCGGTGGTCGTAGGCGACGTAGCAGTCGACGGCGGAGACGACGGACAAGGTGGCGAGGCGAGGCGAGGCGAGTGGCCGTGGTGGAGCAGAGGTGCGGTGACGGCGGCGCTGGGGTGGCGGTGGGAGCGAGCGAGAGAGAGGCGAGAGAGGAGCGGCGAGTGGATGAGGATGGAGGGGAGGCCGAGGAGGCCATCCTTATCCCCTCGTCTGGCCTGGGGCTTCACCGTGTCAGCCGTTCGCCGGTGAGCGCGCGCTCGGCCACGGCGACGGTGACACGCGGGAAGAGAGAGAGGAGGGAGACCGTCTGACTACAGTGGTATTCAGGCGGGGCGCCACAATGGATGGTATTAGAGCCAGGTTGTCTGTTGGTTACCCTAGCCAGACTTCATTGCCTTTTTGATTAGTAGAAAGCCCAGATGGATTTCAGCCATCTTTGCCAGACTGGCACGGCTACTATTGATCATAAGGCAACCCCATAGGCTTTTGGCTCCATCAGACCCCAACTCTCGTGGCCTTTGCCTCCGGTGGGAAATGTCCGCACCAGGCAACGACCCGTGAGCCCTTAATCCCTAGGTAAACCAGATATCCCTACCTTGCTTGCTAACCATGGCATTTCTCTTCTTAAATCCAGTTTCCTTTGGGAAACGCCTATAAATTCCATCCTTCCCCGACAAACCTAGGATCGTTGACTAAGCCACTTTGGCTATGGTCGTGTGCTGAGTTTGATGCTCCCTAAGGAAGTAGTAGGAGCTTGGCCCAAATTGCTACCAGGAGCATTGTGTGGTTTTGCTTCTAAATCCTTAGAGGCACATCGAGTGCGCTATACTAGTTATACTGGTGAATCTTTGGCCACGTGTGAAAGGTCCGCAAAATTTGAGCTTTATTTGCTTTTTGGTTTTTCGCGGTTCTTGCTTCTTTTCTCGTTTTTGTTCTCTTGCTCCGACTGGATCCATCCGCAAGTACCACTAAGAAGACCAGCATACAACTTGGATAATACCCAATAATCCATGTTCAGTAAGAGTCAAGCCAAGCTAACTGTCCGAAATTCAGAATATTATCACCGGATCTGTCAAGAATGAAGAATGTGTCAGAAGCAGACTCTGAGTGCAACCGGCAAGGCCAGACTATACCTAAGGGAGTTTGCCGCAGAATAGATTACACCTAAGGAACAAATGATTCCGTCCTCGACACAAGGATTATTTCAGTCAGTGAGGTGAACCTCGAGTCTTCCTCAATGGACTCAAGAATCATTTATTCCCCACAGAAGACATATTTCAAGGAGGTGAAGATGCTCAGAGCAACCACAAAATTCTGGTATGCGAGAAATATGGATGAGTTCACGGCTGCCCAGAATCAACGAGAATTTTAAATATGTGGAAGTTCAGCTAAAACCGAATGGAATTATTCGTCAGCTACTTGCTACCGGCAACAGCTGGTATCCTAGAATAATTACCAACATGAAATTTGCATCAGTTGTGCAACCTCTACAGCAACAATGATCAGACCAGCAGAAGGACAAGTGGTGTGCATGAATAATGGAATATCTTCAGACAAGGTATGGCCTACACCAAGTTTTGGGTATGCTATGGATAAGTTCCGGATACACCAGTAGAAAGCCAGAATCGGCCACAGGTCTGACTGCATATCACAGTGCAAGGCTTTTGGTACAAGAAACCCAGCCTTCCTCCGTAAGTGATCGGGAGGAGCTTGCGACGCAAGACTCCCAACCTTCCTCGCTACACCACTTGGCGAGAAAATCTTCTGGTGTACAGCACTCGCATCTTCCTCAGAGAGCTACCGTGGAAAGCTTTCGGCACAAGGCACTCAACCTTCCTTAGTAAGCCACATGAGGGAAACCTTCTGAGGTACGATACCCAGACTTCTTCGGCACACTACCCTGGCAGAAGCTTCGAGCGTAAGCTATTCAACCATCTTCAGCATGCCGTCATGGCCACGACAATTTTTTCAGAAGTACGAACTAGTCCGGACACATGTCTGCCTCGGAACTCAATGGTTATGAAAGGATTTATCCTACCCCTGCATATGTTGTGAGCATGCAGTCCAGTGGATCAGTTCATGCGAGCCACTCGTACATGGGAATGACTGTGTTCAAAGAAACATCGGCCCATAGTTCAGGGGAAGGATATGAGCACAGCAACCCCTACGAGATATGCAAGAGTAAGTTATGATACACTCAATAAAGGTGAAGCTTCACAGGCAAGGTGATATTATCAATCTTTATCAGATTCTTGCATATACGGCCACAACAATGCAGCAAGCATGTTGTACTCCTCATGAGCATGGGCCATCAACCAAGATAAGGGGCTATGCTCCGAAAGGTACACGGGATGAGAGTCATACTATGTTCAGCTCAGTGGTCATACCAAATACTACAGAGGACATATATGGCAGAGCCACCTCAGTAAAGAACAAAGTATGACCGTCTGAATTCACTTGGAAACAAGACATTCAGATAGAATAGTCGAAAGCACATGCACGCCAGCTCTGACAGTTCATGGATGCCATGATAAGAGAGTATTGTCTATGACTACTTTGTGATCATGCCCGACATTTCAGTTGGGGTTCCCTAAGGCCAAAGCACGAATGCAAATGACAGAAGAAAGCACCCATATAGACCCACAGCCAGACTAAGGATTTAATCTGAGCATGACACAGGGACAATTGTCCAGAGATACTCAGGAGGAATAGTGGATGTACGCATGTAATACCATGCACCAAGAAGGATGTCTTGCCCATGAGAGTCAGGGTACGAAGTATCGCAATAAAACTCGAAGCAGCTAGCTCCAAGCCTTGAAAATGAGCTATTCTATTGATACTACTCGCTACCAATCATCCTCAGGCTACCAACTACCAGGAGAGAAGGTTTGCCTGCCAGGAAAGAGAAGGATTCAATGTAGCTGTGTGAAAAGACAACACCTGAGCCGTCAGAAGAGGCAGTTAAAAGGCCAGTGGACCAACGAAGACAAGACAGCTGATGGATCCATGTCACACACAGGTAAGTGTCCCCCTTTGCCGGGAGGTAAGCCCGGAAATCTCAAGGACGAGATTTTCTTAAGGGGGGTAGCTTTGTGACACCCTGGTTTTTGCTCCTTGTTTTTTTTTCCTTCGCGGGATTTGACTCCCGTCTTTTTTCGATGTTATCGGTTTTTCCTTCGCTCTTGGGTATATGAAGATGGTCATTTAGCCTTGCCTTTCTTATCCAACCAGAGATTCTCTCCAGTCCAACCTTGCCACCCAAAATATATTCTCAAGATGTTGCCACCGAAACCCTACTCTCCGATCCACCGGAAGGGAAACCCTAAATCCTTCTGTTACAAAGGAACCCCAATTTCCTTTGATCTGTTGCCTCCCAAACTTTTCCCAGTGATAATTCCACATCTATAAACCCTGGATATGCAAAAAATTTGCCAAGTCATTTGCAATATTTTTCATTTAAAATTAATTCCTTTTTCTGCCAGTTAAAGGAATTAAATCCAGGAAAATATATATCCATCTCCAAAGTTCATGAAAACTTGTGGAGATATTCTTTGTGATCATATTGAGCTCCAATAAAAATATTGGCCATAATTAAATAAGGGAAATTGCCTTTTCCTATTTAAAGCCAATATTGCATTTTGGGCACTTTCTAAAGGAACTACCATTTTGGTAGCCAGGAAAAACCCCAAATAATTTGTGGAGCTTCTCCTATCTATATCTTCACCATTTCCATCAAGAACCCAAGTTCCATAGTTCAACTTTTGAGCACATCATCCAATTCTTGTCTCTGGACTTATTTTGAGGTTGTGAAGCAACTATATTTTATATTGCTTCAAAAACCTTGAAATTAATCCAGGACCTCACATTCCCTATATGATGCGATCGTGCAAAAATTCACATCATTTTATCTATCCAATTTGTCCCAAAAATTCCATCAAGTTTCTGTCCAGATTCTAGCTGTGTGAAGGAAGTACCACTTTGGCATTTCCAATTGAGCTGAAATTTTTCCAATACCTCCATGCATCCAAATAACCTCCCGACACAAAAATTCAGCTCATTTCACCAAGGTAGTTTTGCACAACGTCCTGATCTAGTTTCTGGACCAAATATTGCATTACAAAGGAAGTATATGCAAAATAGGTCCAAATGCCTTCAAATTTTTCCAGCATCTACTCCTTCCTACCCCATCTTATTTTGACAACATTTCAATCTCACTTGTTAAGTCATTTCACCTCAGCTTGGTCCCCAAGTTTCTGTCCAGAAGTTGTTCTGGATCCCCTCGACTACTCTAGAGCTATCCTGGTCCATCCAGTGATCGACCTCATCTATTTGAGCAGTGAGAGAGCTGTTTGACAAGATTGGACAGGCAGGAGAGTGCCAGAGCTTGTAGTGCGCGTGGTGACCACGCAGCCACCGTGCAGAAACGGTGCTCTGCGGCACTGTCCTCGTCAGCCCGATAGCTCCGGCCAGCCCGAGCTTGTCTGAGCATGTCGACTAGCTTCGCACCGTCCACGTACCCCTCTCCCGCACCTTCGCCTCTCCAATTTCTTCCTCCTCGCGCCACGGCGGTAGCCGCCGCGGTACTGTTGTCCCGTGACCCTCGAGTTGTCACCTCCCTCTCTGGTTTCTTCCTCCTCGAGCCGTCCCCTCCCTCTGCCCACGTCAGTTCCGCACCTGTCCCCATTTGCCACCTCGCCGGAGCTCCAGGACGGCGATAAGCACGCCACCGCGGCCGTGCCTATCCGCATGTCTCGGCCGGCTATAAATAGCCATGGCCGAACCCCTCCCCGAGCACCACCAGCACTCACGGCCTCCTCCTCTCCCTCCTAGCGACCTCCCCAGCCCCTCGTTTGAGCTCGAAGAGCTCCGGTTCCCTCCCATGGCCGCCATGGCCGTCGCCATCCTCCTCCTAAATTCGCGCACCCCTGGCCTTCCCCGCCTCCACCGAGCCCACTGTTGGACTCCCCGGTTTCCGTAGTCCACCTTCGCCCCCTCGCCTAGCCTCCATGGCCGCCGGAACTCCCACAGTGACCGGAGCCGCCACGTTTGGTCGCGTTATGCAGCTCCACCTCTAGCCATCCCGAGCCACGTCCGAGACCTCCTCTGGACGAGGCGGTCGTCGGCGCATCCATCCATAGCCTCGGCCGCCCGGGAGACCTACCGGAACCTCGAGCCCGAGCTCGCCGGAGCTGCCCTCCGCCACGGCCGACGGCTCGCCTAATTCCGAACTCCTCGGCGACGGTGCCATACACGGGCGGGACCGGCTCGGTCCCCTGAGCACGCCGGTGGGCGGGGCATCTCAAATGGTGACCCACAGCGCCGTCAGTCCTCGCCGGACTCTGCTCCTCCCTCGGCCGGGCGCGGGCACGAGAGGAGGGAGATGGACCTGCAGGCGGGCCCCGCCTGTAAGCGTCTGTCGCCCGGGCCCGCATGATTTTAAGTGGAGGCGCCTTTATCAAAGTCCGCCATCCACTTATGAAAGCGCAATCAGCGGTATCTCAGGACAAAATACGCTGTCACTTCAACCAAAGCGTATTTTCCTAAATGCGCCTTCTGTTTTAACCCAGCCGCCAAAATCCTTATATAGTGGATGTTCGTTTGTTAAGAATAGAAACGAATAGTTTTCTGTTTGTTTTCTGCTTAACGAACGAACGGCGACAACTTCACGACCGTAACTCCGATTCAGCCCTCCGAGAGGGAATCTTTCCTTGCGAATTCTTCCGCGAGGTGATCGCACTTCTCCCGGAGTATTCCTTCACCCCCCAGGCAAGCCGACCATCGGATATATGCCCTAAAGCATTGCGCTGTGTTATTCTTGCATGTTTAAATTAATATGCTTATGCTTGTATGCATAGTGGTGAGTTGTATGTGACGCTAATGAACCCTTGCCTGCCTTTCTTTGTTGACGGCACCACGCCTGTGTTCTGAGCTGCTTCCGGCCGTCCGGGGTGGACGCCGACTTTATGTTTCTCTTTTCAACAACTGGCCCGTGTTCTGAGCTGCTTTTCGGCCGTCTTGGGCAGCTGTTGAATTTCTTTCTGTAGCGGTAACCCTATGCTCTGAGCTGTTCTTCGGCCGTCTTAGGGAACCACTACACTCTTTTTATCAACACCGTCTCATGCTCTGAGCTGCTTTTCAGCCATCTTGAGTCGGGGTTGAGTTATTCCAGTCACGTCCCAGATCTGAGTTGTAAAGACCGTTCTGGTGGCTACTGGTTTATTTGCCGGTTTCATACAAGGGTTCAGATGGTCGCCGCTTACAGCTAGAACTTGTAAAGTGATAACTTGCCATTTAAATATTGTTTCACTAATGACTCGTTGTGATATTGTATGGAGATAGGTTATTATGTTTTCATAATTGTTACTTCATGCATGGTTACTGTTATTGCAATATTATAAAATGTGACTTAATGATAACAACCTCCTTCGTCAGCTGGATCGAGTCATAGTGCCACCGAACTGAGCTCATCAAGTGCAACCACATTTGCCGGTATGGGACGGCCCTAGCTTGGTCTATTGTCCTGCCTCTTGTCGGTACTTCCAAAGAGGGAAGGTTATGCGTGCGCGCTACCCTGGCCCGGTAGGCGGCGATAACCTTGTGAGCCCAGTAATTTGTTTGCGTGCAGTCCCCGTTTGGGATAGTTTTGTTTGGCCATGACGGTGGCAGGTGTCACGGGGTGACACAGGGGCCACCCAGGACATTACCCTGGGAGGGTATGATTGTCGGTGGGACCGTAAGAGTGCCAGGCAATAGACCAGTTTTGTTGGAGCAGCACCGGTCCACCCGAATGGGAACATGTACTGAAGTACGAGGCCAGGAGCTCCATGATGTGGGTAAAGTGCGCAACCTCTGCAGAGTGTAAATCTATTCGAATAGCCGCGTCCTCGGTCATGGGACACAGTTCGTACTAGGTCACACTATTTGGTCTGTGTCGAGTCCGGAGGAATAAACCAGATAATGTTGCTGTTAAGAATGAACCAGAGAAAGGTATGATTTGTCAGACGTATAGTGCAGATGTAAGGACATCGGATGATGTTAGGTATATGATGTTGGCCATGCGATGGCTATGAGATGAGTGGTCGGATGACCACAGGACTTGGATTTGGTTTGGATCATGACATATTCGGAATATGGATTAATTACTTGATATGCTTTATCTTCGTCATACCACAGATAGTTTACATGCTAAATAATACTGCTATGACATGATGATTAATACTGCTAGATGCTTAATCTTGTTAAATAATTCTTCCATAACATGGTAGTCAACACTATTAAGATAACAAGTGCATGCTTGAATGCCATGGATTGCATTGCTTGGTGTATATGTTGGTTTGGTTTGCTTGCGAGTACATTCAAAAGTACTCAGCGGCCTTCAATGTGGCCAGGTTCACCTAAGGATCCGTCGAGGAGCCGGAGCGTTCGCGAGCTAGAAGAGTAACCCAGTCAGATCCCTGTGGATTGGAGCCGCACCAGGACCATGCTGCCTTAGATAGAGCTTCTCCACTGCCATCACCCTTGTAAAATATACCATGTAAGACTTATATATCCATAAATAGAAATGTCTGTGTTCATGATACTTGTTGTAAAAGCGCATGCCAGAGTGATTTCCTAGGCTGGTATGTGCGGTGACCGTCTGACTACAGTGGTATTCAGGCGGGGCGCCAGAAATTTAAACTAAACAGGGTTAATTAGCACGTAGGCCCCACATGTCAGTGTCTAATTAGTTTATCTAATTATTTTATTTAGTTTAAACAGTGGTATTCAGTAGCTGCCCAGTCAGCCGAGTTGACCAAGTCAACTCGGTCAACTGGGGCCCCTGGGCCCACTGGCAGTGACCCAGGGGGTGCCAGCGTGGCTGCCAGCTCGGTGGTGCAAGCGTTTAAACGCCGGCGACCCTGTTTCACGGCACAGGTGCACAGGCGCTTGCCAGAATTCACGTACAGGAGGTCGATCGGCGCGCGGCTAGGCGCGTTCAAACGGGCACTCCGCGCTGCGTCGAGTGGTGGCAGTGGTTTGGCCGGAGTTGGCCGGAAACGGCGACGGCGAGCGGGGGAGGCGGCGGTCGGAATCGGGCCACGGCGGTTTCAGCGCTGTGGGGCTCGACAAAGCGAGTTGGCTAGCGCGTCGGGGTCCTACAAGCGCGCTGAGCACGCGGCTGAGCTCGTTTGAGCTCGTCGGCGAGCGTGGCCACGGTTACGAGCACAACGGCAGCGACGGGTATGGCCATGGCGGTTGCGGTGGCTACGGGCATGGAAAGGCGCGGGTAAGAGAGGGGAGAGGGAGTAGAGCTCACCGAGCAAGCACACTGTGCCCCGGCAAGTAAACAGTAGCGCAGGGCGGCCGGAATTGGAGGATCTCGCCGGCGTCCGTAGGGGAAGAAGACAGCGGCGATCCAGCGTTGTAGGGGCTCCGAGCTCGAGGCGGTGGTCGTAGGCGACGTAGCGGTCGACGGCGGAGACGACGGACAAGGTGGCGAGGCGAGTGGCCATGGTGGAGCAGAGTTGCGGTGACGGCGGCGCTTGGGTGGCGGTGGGAGCGAGCGAGAGAGAAGCGAGAGAGGAGCGGCGAGTGGATGAGGATGGAGGGGAGGCCGAGGAGGCCATCCTTATCCCCTCGTCCGGCCTGGGGCGTCGCCGTGTTGGTCGTTCGCCGGTGCGCACGCGCTCGGCCACGGCGACGGTGACACGCGGGAAGAGAGAGAGGAGGGAGACGGTGCGTAGTGGGCTGGGCCGCACTGTGGACTTAGGCCCAGTCCACAGTAGGTTTTGCCTTTTTCCTTTATTTCTTTTCTGTTTTTGTTTTTACAGAAAGGTTTGCAAAATAAAAGAGCTGCCAAATGCTTTATGTAAAATGTGAAACTAGTCCACATAAATACATGGCAATATTCTGCACTGCCACAATAAGTTTGGGCAATTTTTGAATCCATTTGAATTTTTCAAAAATGAAAATGGCATTTAAAGTGCTGTTTTTGCACTGTTTAATTGCCCTAGTCCACATTTTGCATTGATGGTGATGTTGTTTTCCTGAACAAATATTTGTTTTGCAATTTTTGCTACAACATGAACTATTTTCCAGCAATTTTTGAGAAACTTCAAATTTCACTTTGAATTTGAATTGAATTCAGTGGAGGAATTTGAAATGAGATATTACTCCAACATGATTAAACATTGCAAATCATAGCAGCTTAGCATAATCATGATGGATCACTGTTGCTCATTACAGAGGGGTGTTACACTCTGGCACTGTACTAGGATGTGCAATGATCTAGCGTAACATGTATAATAATGATGAACGGTGGCTTTGCCACAAATATTATGTCAGCTCTATATGATCATGCAAAGCAATATGATGATGAACACACATGTCATAAGACGGAACGGTGGAAGTTGGATGGCAATATATCTCGGAATGGCTATGGAAATGCCATGATAGGTAGGTATGGTGGCTGTTTTGAGGAAGATATAAGGAGGCTTATGTGTGATAGAGCATATCATATCATGGGGTTTGGATGCACCGGCGAAGTTTGCACCGACTCTCAAGGTGAGAAAGGGCAATGCACGGTACCAAAGAGGCTAGCAAAGTCCGAAAGGTAGGAGTGCATAATTGTCCATGAACTCACATTAGTCATGAAGACCTCATATACTTATCATGAAAGTTTTATTAGCCCTCGAAGCAAAGTACTACTCGCATGCCCCTAGGGAGGAGGTTGGTAGGAGTTAACCATCGCGCACCCCCGATTATGACAGCACTCAAGGATTTCTATCAGACATAGAAATACTCAAACATCCCCACCATGCCATAAAGGACACTTAAATGAGTAGTGCATAACAAGCTTTAATATTGATATTTCTACTAACCAATGATCATGAACTAATACCCTTTCATATTACAACATCGATATAATTAAAACATACGTTTCATATTTAGTGATCTACATGAAAGTTTTTATGATACCACTCTTGAATACCTATCCTTTTTGGTCTACTCTCAGAACTCATGCACGTTACCACTTCCGATTTAAGACTCTCAAAAAGATTTAAGTGAAGCATGAGAGTACAATCATTTCTATAAAATATAACCACTGTAGTGCTCTAACAAATATAAGTGTAGCACAAGAGCAACTGCCTAGCTCAAAATATATAAGTGAAGCATATAGAGTATTCTAACAAATCACGATAAATGTGTGTCCCTCTCAAAAGGTGTGTCGGCCTAGTGGGAACCAGGGTACCACAGCCCGTCTGCCTCCGGCCCGGAGGACAATGCTTGGGCTGGCCCGTGAGGGTGGCTACACCTCGGCCACTCCGGAGGAAACCGCCTCGCGAGGGGCGAGCCTCGCGAGGCCCCTCGCCGCCAGGCTAGACCCTGCCGGGGCCGCCAAGCACCGGGTTGCCTCACGAGGCTTCCCTCGCGAGGCCTTCTCGTGGAGCAGATCATACGGCGTCAGTTGTAGGGCTCCGCGCCTAGCACATGGATGACGACCCACTGTCAGGATAAGGACAGCGGGGCGTGACCGAGCCTAGCTTCCATTCTGGTGATAAGGGAGCAGTGGCGTCTGCCTCCCCCAAAGCAAGTCCCAAAGTGTTTCCTCTTTGGTGATAGAAGATCAGGGTGGATTGGCGTGCCAGGACGGAGGTCATCGCCAAGCCAACCAGCTCGTCACGAAGACTACTTTATCAGGCGGAGACCGCCTTTAGTTAGGATAGACCCGCGCGCCTGTCCCCCTTTGAATTGCCGCCCTGTGGCCACCCCTTCCCGCTCATATTTTTGGGGATGAGGACCAAGGCACTACAAAAGGGGCAGGGCCACTTCCATGTAAGGGGATCGATTCATTCTCCCCCACACCTCGTGTACCTCGAGCCACAAGCTCTCCACTACAGAGCAATCCAACACAGGCAGGAGTAGGGTATTACACCGCACGGTGGCCCGAACCTAGGTAGCTCGCGCGTCCCCTTCGTGTTCGGTGAGAGCCAGGGAGCCCGTTGTGAACCCGCCGTAGTTGCCGTCGTGTCGTAGGTTGCCAAGCGAAGTCCCCCAGAGTTCTAATCCTAAGTTCTTGGAGAAGTTTCTTGGACGTAGATCCTAGACTCCGACATTTGGTGCGCCAGGTAGGGGGACTTGCCGTCTTCGTGCCTTTGACCTCGACGCCAGCATCGACATGGACGACGCTGCCGCTCGCCAGGAACGCGCCGTGCGCCGAGCCGCCGTCAGGGTCCGCACGGCACCCGCCGCCCACGGTGCCCCTGGGCAGCGCCCTTGCGCTGCCACCGAGCCTGTTGGGGAACGGGTGGCCTCCTCCGCCCATCCGTCAGTGAACGAGCAGGCGCGCGGCCGCTCCGCCGCCACCTCCTTGCTTGCACGTCGCGATCCTCCCGCTCCGCACGCCGCGCTACTCATGGCGCAGGAGCTGCTGCGCTATCGTCCCACCAAGGATGGCTACGACGCCTGGCTCGGGCACATCACCAAGCTCATCGACGCCGCGCACGATGGCCAGGCGCCCTCCCGTTCCTTGCCTACTCTGCCGTCCCGTGCTGACTGGGCCAGGCGCGACGCGCCTCCTCCTCCTCCTCCGGACCACGATGTGGCCGAGCGCCGCCCCGCAGCGCGCGTGCCGGAGCCGTCCCGCGGCTTGCTCGCGCCGGACAGCGACAGCGATAGCTGCCAGATCGTCCACCGCCCGCATTCGGACGCGCGCGTGGCCCTCGAAAAGGTGCGCAACTGCCAGGACTGAGTCCTCCATGACGTCGCCATGGCGAGGCACCAGAACCGCGCGGCCCTCGACGGTGGCTCCGTCACCAACGGGGGCTACCTAGCCCTCGCCCCCGAGCTATGTCGCGTGGTGTGGCCCGACAAGTTCAAGCCAGAGCTCCCTCAGCGCTACGATGGCAGCGCCAACCCCACGGAGTTCCTCCTGCTCTACACCATCAGCATCCAGGCCGCGAGGGGGTACAACCTGGTCATGGCGAACTGGTTCCCCATGGCCCTCAAGGACGCTGCGCGCTCATGGCTCATGAACCTCCCTGAGGTGTCCATCTCTTCGTGGGAGGGCCTGTGCAAGCAGTTCGTCACCAACTTCAAGGGCACGAGCGACCGTTCCCTCACACTCAACGACCTGCGAAACATGCGTCAGTGCCCTGGTGAGCCCCTCCGCAAGTTCATCCAGCGCTTCAGCCAGGTGCGCCACAGGATCCCGAAGGCCTCCAACACCGCGATCGTCTCCGCCTTCACCAACAGCGTCACGGACGTGAAGATGTGTGAGAAGCTCTCGGTCAGGGACGAGCTCGACTCCGCAGCAGAGTTGTTCGTCCTCGCCGACTTTTGCGCCAATGCCGAGGAGGGACACCTCTTCCTCCACAACGACATTGACGCTGAGCCTGATGCGGTGTAACCCAAGGCCAAGGACACCAAGTGCAAGTGCCCAGCCGTGCTCGCGGCGGAGCTGGACTACAAGCGCGGCCGCGACCATGGGGAGGCCAAGAAGGATGACCGTCCTTTCTGTGCCTACCACAACCTGAAGTCCCACAGCACGAAAGACTGCCACGAGCTCAAGCTGCTTCGCGAGGGCCGCACCGAGCGCCGCGGCAGCCGCAAGGAGCGCGGCAAGGGCCACGGCGGCGCCAGCGGAGGTGGCCGCTGGGGCGACAACCACAACAACGGCGCCGGCGACAACAACCGTCAGGGCTGGCAGAACCAGCCGCGAAAGGCTGACCCTCAAGCCAATGCCGCCCCAATGCGTGCCAATGACTCCCCTCCCGCTGAGAACGCTGGGGGCTACCAAGAGCCCGTAGGGTGGCCTGCATCCTCGCTGGGGCCCAGGCCCCTCCATCCAACCGCTACTTCAAGCAGTTCTCTCGGGAGGTGAACGCAGCCCTCCCGGCGCTCGAGTCCGCTGGGCGCCTCAAGTGGTATGAGTTCCCCATCACCTTCGATGCCAGCGACCACTCCAAGTCCACGAAGGCCATGGCACTGTCCCCCTGCTGTGCACCCCCACCATCAGCAACGTCACGGTCACCAAAACCCTCATCGACGGAGGCGCCGGCCTCAACATGATCTCCATCGAGACCTTCGAGATGCTCCAAGTGCCCTACGAGCGCCTGATGCCTACCAGGCCCTTCTCGGGCGTCACCGACGGCTCCACTGTCCCCCTGGGGCAGGTGCACCTTCCCGTCACCTTTGGCACCCGCAAGAACTACCGTACGGAGTTCATCGTCTTCGATGTGGTTCACATCGGCCTGCCCTGCAACGCCATCTTGGGCTACCCGGTGCTCTCCAAGTTCATGGCCGCGACCCACCACGCTTACGGCCTCGTCAAGATGCCCGGCTGCAGCGGTACCCTCACCGTCCACTGCGATGAGAAAGATGCGCTGCACACCCTCGAGCACGCCTACAAGACTGCCTCCACCGCGTACCCGGCCGATGAGGATGTGCCTGGGCCTACTGAGGAAACGCCCGTGAAGAAGAAGCCCCTGCTCTCTCAGGAGCGGGCCGAGTCCAAGAAGGCGTCGCTGGATGGGGGTGAAGCAGGCCCCTCCCTCGCCGTCAGCGGCGGGCCCTCCCCCAAATAGGAAGGCGCGCTCGTCGCCTCCCTCCGGGTGAGCCCTGATGCGTTAGCTTGGACAGCATCAGGCGCGCCCGTCCTACCGAGTGAGGTGATCGAGCACCACTCAGCCGCGTGCTGGAGCGCGCGGCTCGTCAAGCAGAAGGAACGACGTCATGCGCCCGAGAAGTAGGAAGTGACCACCCAGGAAGTCAACAAGCCCCAGGATGCTGGAATCGCCCGTGAGGCCCCCCACCCCAAGTGGATCGCCAGCCTCACCCCCGTCGCTAGGCCGTGCAGTAGCGCGCGCATGTGTGTCGACTTCATCGCCCTCAACCAGGCTCGTCCCGCGGGACCCTTCCCTCCTCCGCGCATCGCCGCGAGCTCGCCCTGGCTCATGCGTATGCCGTTCGGCCTGGAGGGTGCCGGAGCCACCTTCGCAAGGCTGATGCGCGTGAGCCTGGAGTCCCACATCGCAAGGAATACGGAGGTGGTTAACACCCGCCCACCGGCCCCCCACGGCCCCACTCGTGACGGAGGCGGGTGTTCCGGTACCAAAGACATGGAACGCCCTCCATCACCATAAGTTCTATCCGTGCCCCATGGATATGAGCGACATGGAGCTGTACATGCTCCGGGGCTCTCTCTACCCACGCTGCGTCCAGCATGTGAGAGCTCCTTCCCACTCTCGTGGAAGCCCCATGCTCCGCGCTGGCGGATGCCCCATGCTCAGCGCTGGCGGCCTACTTGAGGGGCCATCGGCCGTCATATCCTCAAGCTGACCCATGTCGAACATGGCAGCATGTATCTTTCTGTTATGTAATGAACCTACTTCATGCATCAGTAAAGCTCATTTCCTTCAAAACCCTGTGTGCTTGCAGCCGCGGGGCGCGCGCTCATGATCTCACCCGTGCCTGTCACGCGAGCGGTGGCTGGGCACGGTGTCGGTGCTCGGGTCAGTCCTAGTAGCACTGAAAAACCCAAGCGACTGAGCTCTGGCTCGCGGGCTTGCTCCTGTGCACATCACCTCACCAGGTCCTTGGTGCTCTTTTCTCCTCGCGTAACACCCACAGGTGACCTCGCGAGCGCGCCCTGCTGCACTACTTGGAAAAACATGGCAGTTTCCCTAGTGCAGGATATCGAAGGCCTCAGGAGCCCCCCCCCCCCGGGAGGCCTCGCTAGCGGGGACCTATGGGCGGAAGGCCTCACGAGGGACGGCACTTCACGAGCCGTGCCCTGCGAAGGACTCGCCCCAAGCCGCACGCCTCGAAGGAGCTAAGTCTAAAGCACCCCTCGGGTC
Source organism: Elymus sibiricus (assembly GCA_039707655.1). NCBI lineage: Eukaryota > Viridiplantae > Streptophyta > Magnoliopsida > Poales > Poaceae > Elymus > Elymus sibiricus. The sequence goes on along the minus strand of CM077664.1, from coordinate 112,836,520 downwards.
TTTTCCCTCTCGTTTCTCTCTCGTGGTATCCTGATTTCCTTGGCACGAGCCGCCTGCGCGTCAAGGGGGGGACCCTAAGCATCACGCCTCAGGGACTCCTACCAGCCCTAAGAGCCCTACACCCTCTGGCCTTGCCGAGCGCATGCTCTGGGCATACCAGCAACGACTGTAGCTTGACTCGGGGGCTGGGTCTAAGCGACACAGGGCACGAAGGCAATGTAAAAGGGAAGTAAAGGCCTTGAGAGGAAAATGAAAACGCGTAAATCATCAAGTACTTGGCAACAAAAACTACCATGCAATTGTTTTCACGCCCCCGCGGGCCGCGTCTACCCTATTCCAGCAACAGGTCAAGGAGAATTTAGGCACGTGAGGCGCCGCCGTCGCCGCTGCCGCCGTCGTCGCGAGGCGGCTCGCCACCGCCGCCGCTGATCTCAGGCTCGAAGGCGTACAGCCCGACGAAGCTGGCCATGCGCTCCCTCACAGCCTCCTCGACGGGTTCACGGAGCTCCGTCGGGACAGGGGTCACCACCCGCCCTAAGTCGAAGCGATCGTCGAGGCGGAGAAGGTTGCTGAAGAGTCGTGTTGTCACCTGGGTCAGCAGGTCGCGGCACGCTTCCTTGACGGTGGCGTCCATATCCAGCAGCTGCTTCTTGAGGTCATCGACCACGGCCCAGAGCTCGTCCCGCCTGGCCGCGAGGCTCCTCTGCTTGTTGAGAGCGTCCTGGGCGGCCGCCAGCTCGCGCTCCTTCACCAGTAGGTGCTCCCGCTCTGCCTCTTGTGCGGACGCGGATGCCGCGAGCTCGTGTTCCAGGGTCTTAGCGTTCGCCTCAAGGGTAGCAACCACCTCCTGGCGCCTCAGGATCTCCTCCTCGCACTTCGGGAGCTCAGCTTCGCGGGATGCGAGCCGGCCGCCGCGGGCCTCCGCGACCTCCTCCCGTGTCTTGAGCCGGCGCTCACGCGAGGCAGCCTGCTCCTGGAGTGTCTTCTCATAAGCATCCGCCTCCTCCCGCCGCCGCTTGGCCTCCTAGGCATCTTCGAGGGCCTTCGCGAGGGACGCCTGGGCGTCTTTGGCGAGCTGCTCGTGCTGCACCTGCGCCTCCTTGTCCCGCTGGCAGTCGAGCTTCGCCGCCTCCCGGAGCTGGCTCCACCCCTCCGTCAACCTCCGCCGCTCCTCCGTGCAGAGCTCCGCCTCCTTCCTGAGCTCGCCTTCGAGGGCCTCGAGGGCCGCCTTGACGCGGTTGACGGCCCTGCCCCAGGGCGTGGTGCCACTCTCCCTCAGCACCAAGGTGCGACTCGCCCGCGCCTCCTCATCACCTGCTGGCGTCGTCGGGCGGGAAGGCACAATCTTGAGCCCCTTCGGCAGCCCTGCACTGTCGCCCCCAGCAAGGGCCGCGATCACCGTCTGGCGCGGAGGGCCCGGAATGGCTGCCCCCGGTGCCGGCGGCGTTGCCCCACGCTCTGGCGTCGCCTTGGATGCCTCGAGGGCTAGACGCTCGGGCCTGGGGACGGTTCCCGTGGGGGCTACGGTGAACTTTACCGCAGCGGGCATGGCGCGCTGAGAAGAGGCCGATGCCTCATCCCCCTTTCCCGCCGTCTCGACACCGGCAACAGGGGCCGCCTCAGGAGGCACCGCCGCAGCAGGCCCGGGAGGCGTCGCCCCGCGTTGGGCGGTCACCTCCGCGTGCCCCTGGGGAGCACCCCCTGGCCATCGGCGGCCTCGCCCCCGCTCTCAAGCCGCCGCTTGGCCTCCTCATTGCCTCCTGCCGGATTCACCTCCAGGTGCGCCGGCACGACAGGCGAGGTGGTCTTCAGAGGAGGGGAGGGTCCCTCAACATCGGCCTTCTTCCTCTTGGCCTTCTCCTCCTCCTCGGCGGCCAGCTCGAGGCTCCTGCGCAGGCGAAAGCTCGTCAGGGTCGCAGCAGCTAGGAAGCAGGGATCAATAGGAGGGGCGGAGGAACTTACACATCCTTGGGGTTCCAGTGCCTCTTCTTCCGCTCCTTGATGGCGCCACTGCTGGTGCTGCCTCCTTCACGCGGCGCGCCTAGGCGGCCGCCCGAGGGCGCGGTGTGAGTCCTGTCGGAGTAGGCAGGCATGGTGGTCCCCTCCGCCCTCTCCTCGAGGGGCTCGCCGTTCTCCGCGGCACCGTCTCCTCCATCTCTTGCCGGCACAAGCCTGGCCGGCACAACGTGAAACGCGTCCCCATCGTCGCCCCCGTCCTCGCCCAGCTGAAGCCGACGACACGCTGGCGGAGACGGAGGAGGTGGCGGGGACGATTCCTCACTACTCTCCTTCCCGGAGTCGGAGGCCTCATGGTCGCCCGAGGAGGACCCCGTCTCCGAAGAATCCTTGAGAAGCTCCTCGGGCTCCTCGAGATCCGTCCGAACCAGCCCCCACTGGTCGAACTGGGGCATCGCCGTGACCAGCTTAGCCTTGTTGTCCCAACGGTGCACCGGGCGCGTGTCATAAGGCATCTCCTCTGCCTCCCCTGGAAATAAAACTTCCCAAGCGTCGGCCACTGCTTCGGCCGAGAGGGACTCCTGCGCCAGCCAGATCCGGTCCTCGGCGCCGGTGATCTCCCACACCGGGTGCGAGCGCTTCTGCAAGGGCGTGATGCGCCGACGGAGGAACTCCTTGGCGATCATGCCAGCCGTGAGCCCGGCCTCACGCAGCTCCGCCAGCCTCTCCAGGATCGGCCGCAGGGCAGCACCGCTGAGCTTCTTGTGCTCCCAGCGGGGGATCTTCTCGGCTGGCTCGGTAGGGACCGCCAGGAGGGGACTGGCCCACAGGGCATCTAGGTAAACCCAGCGCGACCTAAATTTCTCCACCTTCTTCAAGATCTTCATGTCAATGAAGACCTTGCGCATCTCGTCGTCGCTGCGGCGGTGGTTTCCCGAGGAGAAAACCTGCAGGCTGTAAAAGGTTCGGACGAGCGCCACGGATGGCATCACCCCGAGGAAGGCCTCGCAGAGGTATGCGAAGAGAGCAAGGACGAGGATGGAGTTGGGGTGAAGATGGAGAAGACAAATCTCGTAGTGCTCAAGGATGGCGAGGAGGAAGTCGGAGAAGGGCGGCACCAGCCCGGCGAAGAGCGAGTGCAAGAAGATGGGGACCACCGTGGGTCCAAGTTCACGTCGTGGGCGCGAGCCCGGCCAGATCTTGGTGGCGCCTCCCTCGAAGTGCGCGGAGGCCAACAGGGGGCGGGCCTTGGCTAGCCAGTTCTCGTTGATTGTGGCCGGCAGCAGAGCCGGACAGAGCTCTGCCTCCGGGGAGCTCTTGCTGGAGGAGGCCTCGGCGGTCACGGGTTTCTTGCCTGGGGCCATAGCGAGATTGGAAGTTAGAGGAGAAGGAACAGAGGGGCTGCTCGCGCGAGATGAAGGGGAGATGGAGAAGGGGAGAAATGGTATACCTGCGCCCCGCGCGGGCAGGCTTTATCACCAGGACGGTGGTTACCGAGGCGTCGTGGGGAGTGGGGGCGACCTGCCCCGTGAAAGCCGCCACGCGTCACCTCTAGGCCTGGCAGCTCAGTAGGCCCCGCGTCGTTTCGTCCCTAACGGGCAGAACTTGCGCGCCGCGGGCCCGGGGGCTACTGTTGGCCCAGTGGGAACCAGGGTACCATGGCCCGTCTGCCTATGGCCCGGAGGACAACGCTTGGTCCAGCCCGTGAGGGTGGCCCCGCCTCGGCCGCTCCGGAGGAAACCGCCTCGCGAGGCCCCTCGCCGCCTGGCCAGACCCTACCGGGGCTGCCAAGCACCGGTGACGGTGTCCTGGACTAGGGGTACTCACCACGTCGTCTCTCGACCAGTGGGTCGGGCCGAGGACCCCCATGGCGGTTCACTAATGGGCCACCTCGGGCAGCCCATGACATATACGAGGAAGATTCCGCAAGACTTGGTGATCAAGACAAGGACTCCTCCCCACCGACGTAGCCGATTAGGACTCCTGTTATCCTAGGCCTCCGGTACATTATATAAGCCGAGGCTAGGCTAGTCGATAGATACGTTCATACATTAGCGCAACATCGAACACCTAGCTATAGTAGTTAGACACATATTATGATCTCGAGGTAGATCAACTCTGTACTCGATACACCTCCATTAATATAAACAGAAGCAGGACGTAGGGTTTCACCTCCATCAACAGGGCCCGAACCTGGGTAAAACATCGTCTCCCTTTGTCTCTATTACCATCGATCCGAGATCCGCAGCTTGGGACCCCCTACCCCGAGGTCTGCCGGTTTTCACACCGACACTGGTGCTTTCATTGAGAGTTCCGCTGTGTGATCACCGCGGTTCGATGGGAATTCAGATCGGCTCTGACGCGATCTACACGTCGGGACCGAACCTCATCGTCGACAACGGCATCTTTGTTGCCGGCTCGACTAGCAATCTCGGCTAGACCGAGGACAATGCTACTTGTCGGATCATCAAGATCGAACTGGTGTCCTCATTAACTTCAACTCCGATCTCTATCAAGATCATGGGGGAATCGTCCATGGAGCTCGGGGGCTCAAGATCAACATTGCCCTCGGGTGACCGTGCAGTTTTTCTGGACAGCGGAGTCGTGTTCGCCGTCCCCGTCTCCTCGATCGTCGCTTTGACGATTGCTTCAGTGGAATTGTGCGGAATTGAGTCTAGAACAACCTTGTAAAATTTCGTCGCGTTCCGATGGAGGAATCTCCGGCGATCCATGATATACTGGAGGATTGTCAAATCTGGACGGGAATCTGGACGAGTTTAGGGCATGGGCTCCAGCGTCTAGCTCGGATGTCCTTTGGAAGATCCAACCATTGATCGGCTGCGGAATTCCTATATCTACCACCCCTCAAAATTTAAGGTCGATCCCACCGTCCAAACTCCGGGAATAGTCCGATGATTGCATCACTTTTCGGATCTGTTTTCTGCGCGGAAACGAATTCGACCCATGTTCGTCTTTTTCGTGAACGGGATATCGGATTTCCTTTTTGAAGGAAACTCTCTCTAGGGTATTGTGTTTTGTTTCCAAACACATGCTCACAAATTTTGCTCCTTTTCGGAGGTGATCTTCACTGTCATGCCGGTGTCAAACCAGTCCGACAACGTTGCTCCACGGCTGCCGACCTGCGTTAGACAGGTCGTCGCTTCATCGAGCCGAGGTCAACCTCATCAGGATCCTCACCCCGGCGAGCCGACCAAGAGTTCGGCATCACGGCTAAATCATCACCAACATCTTCGCCCCATGGATTGCACGGGTCGGGCCCACCGGCATCCCCGCGCGGTCACTTCATCGAGCCGGCATTGACCGCGTCAGAAGTTACGATCTATGTCGGCATCACCGCGCCATTGCTTCTTCAAGCCGATGTCCACCACGCCGACCTGCTTCGACACCTCGGCTGGCATAGGGATGCAACGTCACTTTACCGACCTGCTCCGACACCTCGGCTAGACCGGGGACTTCGTCATCTCTTTATCAACCTACTCCGGGGACTTCGGCGTCACCAGCCGATCAGCTTCGTCACCTCGGCTGGACCGGGGGCTTCGCCTTAACATATCGGCAGTGTTGTACTACCACTTCATCAAGCCGAGCTCTTCGCTCGGACACCTCGGCCGGACCGGGGGCTTCGCCATCGCTTCATCGACCTACTCCGGCGTCACCCTGCCGACCAACTCTGTCTCCTCGGCTGGACCAGGGGCTTCGCCTCGGCACATCGGCAGTTTTGTGCTGCCACTTCATCAGCCGAGCTCTTCTCTCGGCCACCCCAGGACCGGCTTGGGGGCTTGGATCTCGATCCGTTGCAAGCCCGAACTACGTCATCAACTCCGAGCACATTAACCAGCTAAGTCGCTTTCATGCTTAACTTTTTTAAATTTTTAATTTTTGTTTGGTTCAACCAAGCGTTATGCTTTTGTGTTAAATAGACAAATTATTAGTTAAACACTTAGTTTGTTAAAACCTCTGTTTGTTAAAAACACTCCCTTTACCCATGTTAACTGGGGGCTCTTAAATTTATACGAGCCGTTTTATAATAAGTGTTTTCTTCTAAGTCGTTGCAAAGTCTTTTTCTACCACTCCTTTCTCGACACGAGTGTGTGGTCACTAGCCGGATAGCCTGGTTTCTCTCTAAAGCCGCTCGAGTTTGGTTCGCTAAACTGGCCTGAGAAGCACTCCGCCTTCGGGAATAGGAGGTTGAAGCCGAAGTCTGACCCGCTTGAAGTCTTGAGATCGGATGTGTCATGTTAAAGCACGACGGAAGGACAAATTAATTTTAAGACCATTTTTCGGATTGGCACCAAAAACTTGATTTAGTTCGGACGTCAAGTTTTTACATAAGTTTTTGGCTTTTTGAGCTTATGGCACTTTTAAGGTATTTGTATGTTTTTCTTTCAGGAGGCGGGACATCCTCATGACCTAGGCGCCCTGAGTAATAATTTAGCTCGGGAGATCTTTTCTGACCCGCAGCTCGGCATCTTTTCTGCCGACCTACACCTCGGTGCGGTTACATCAGGACTCCTGGAGAGCCCAACATATCATTAGCGTTTGTATTCAATATACAAAAGCTACCTTCCGTAATCATCGTTATAAAGCCATAAATATGCATCAACTTGACTTAAGATTTTGGCCAAGCTGGGTTGCCTGGCTCCTGTGCTTACCCCTACGTTTCCGATTGTTCGGCTAGGAGGTAAAGGGAGCACCTCTGTGATTGTTACTACTGGGTCATCCGAGTTAGTACCTCAGACTGGGTGAAGCCGAAAGCTAGGCATCTTAAGAATACAATTGGTCGGCAACGACGGAAGTGACAATTTAGGTTCATTAAAGACCACAGAGTTCACTAAATCCTCAATATTTTTCTCCCACATTGATCGGAGTTGAGGTTTCACGATCATGGTCAACATGATAGCCTGAGAAAAGGAACTTATAGAGGAACTATTTTTCTTGGAAGATGTTTCTTACGCTTAAACGTAATATAACATAAGCTCTCTTCCACTTTGTTTGTAGAACCAAATAGCCAGATTGCCTTGTTAGCCGAAGAGTCTGGTTCGCCTCGGCGGACCAGGAGTAGGAAACACTCCTCGGCCAATGGTCGAGGAGGTAGAAGCCGAAGGCTGGTTAACAAAAGTTTGTAGAACAGAGGCATTTGTCATGATGTAAAGTACTTGGATACATAGAATCATTACAGATAAATTGTGAGTAAAGTCAATTTATTCTGGATATCGATCCTTAAGTCGGCCACCCGTGCCCAAATTAAGGCTCGGGGGCTACTGGGCTTCGTGCTTCTCAATTAAAAGCCATTAAGGGGTACATCGATCCCCTGATCTGGTGTTGCCACCCGACCAGTGGCTCGGGGGCTACTGCATTGCTGATTCAATGCAGGAAAAATCAAAGTGCAAAACAGTTTCCGAGGAGATTACGATCCTCGGGTTGGTCAGCCGCACCCAACCTGAGTCTCGAGGACTATGCACACCATGTTTCTGTTCCCAAGTATGTTGCCGAGCTAAGAGTTGATCCTCAGGCCGATTTTGCGAATCGACCTGAGTCTCAGGGGCTACTGGGATCAGCAGTTTTATGTTATCCTTCAGGTGCATCTCGGATTTTGGACCGACACACACCTTGAGAGCTACTGGCTATACATCTCGACAGAGAATAAATTGAACCAATTGGAAATAAATTCCACAAAAAATCAGCTTATGGCCGAGGTAGTGCACCACCTCGGAAACAGTCTGGCGTAAAGCTCGGCTGTGAGTGGCTGGCTCCATAGAGAACTTTTTTGGCATTAAGCTTGGCTAAACTCCTTCAACTTTTTCAAGACCGAGGTAATCTATGACACCTCGGATGCCGATCGGCGTTAGAGCTCGGCTACAAAAAGACACCTCGGATGCAGTCCGACGTTCGAGCTCGGTTGCAAGAGGGCACCGCTGCACGGGGAAACTTTGAACACGAGGTGCGGCGTAAAAATAACAAGGCATTGATAAAGGCCGAAAACTTAAAGGGCTCCTCGGATGCCCGACGTATGAACTCTTCGGATTCAGCTCGGCGATCCTCAAGATCGAAGATGGGAAGATTTGTTGAACCAGCTTTCAAGACTGACGGCCGAAGACGAAGAACAGCTCGGAAGAACCGAGGAGCGTCCCCAACTTGAAGACCGGTTCAGGGGGCTAGTGACGGTGTCCTGGACTAGGGGGTACTCACCACGTCGTCTCTCGACCAGTGGGTCGGGCCGAGGACCCCCATTGCGTTTCACTAATGGGCCACCTCGGGCAGCCCATGACATATACGAGGAAGATTCCACAAGACTTGGTGATCAAGACAACGACTCCTCTCCACCGACATAGCCGATTAGGACTCCTGTTATCCTAGGCCTCCGGTACATTATATAAGCCGAGGCTAGGCTAGTCGATAGATACGTTCATACATTAGCGCAACATCGAACACCTAGCTATAGTAGTTAGACACATATTATGATCTCGAGGTAGATCAACTATGTACTCGATACACCTCCATTAATATAAACAGAAGCAGGACGTAGGGTTTTACCTCCATCAAGAGGGCCCGAACCTGGGTAAAACATCGTCTCCCTTTGTCTCTGTTACCATCGATCCGAGATCCGCAGCTCGGGACCCCCTACCCCGAGGTCTGCCGGTTTTCACACCGACAACCGGGTTGCCTCGCGAGGCCTTCTCATGGAGCAGATCATACGGCGTCAGCTGCGGGGCTCCGCGCCCAGCACATGGGTGACTACCCGCTGTCAGGATAAGGACAGCGGGGCGTGACCGAGCCCAGCTTCCATTCTGGTGATAAGGGAGCAGTGGCATCTGCCTCCCCCAAAGCAAGTCCCAAAGTGTTTCCTCTTTGGTGATAGAAGATCAGGGCGGATCGACGCGCCAGGACGGAGGTCATCGCCAAGCCCACCAGCTCGTCACGAAGACTACTTTATCAGTTGGAGACCGCCTTTAGTCAGGATAGACCTGCACGCCTGTCCCCCTTTGAATTGCCGCCCTGTGGCCACCCTTTCCCTCTCATATTTTCGGGGAAGAGGACCAAGGCACTACAAAAGGGGCAGGGCCGCTTCCATGTAAGGGAATCGATTCATTCTCCCCCACACCTCGTGTACCTCGAGTCACAAGCTCTCCACTACAGAGCAATCCAACACAGGCAGGAGTAGGGTATTACACCGCACAGTGGCCCAAACCTGGGTAGCTCGCGCGTCCCCTTCGTGTCCGGTGAGAGCCAGGGAGCACGTTGTGATCCCGCCGTAGTTGCCGTCTTGTCGTAGGTCGCCAAGCGAAGTCCCCCAGAGTTCGAATCCTAAGTTCTTGGAGAAGTTTTTTGGACGCAGATCCTAGACTCCGACAAGGTGTGTCCAGCAAACAATGATTGTGGTAAACTAATAGTAAAATAAAACTATAGCACAAGACGCTCCAAGTAAAACTCTTATCATGTGATGAATAAAAATATAGCTCCAAGTATGTTACCGATAGATAGTAGACGAAAGAGGGGATGCCATCCGGGGCATCCCCAAGCTTAGACGCTTGGGTCTTCCTTGAATATTACCTTGGGGTGCCTTGGGCATCCCCAAGCTTAGGGTCTTGCCACTCCTTATTCCTTCATCCACCATGATCTCACCCAAAACTTGAAAACTTCAGAACACAAAACTTAATAGAAACTTCGTGAGATCCGTTAGTATAACAAATCAATCATCCACTTTAGGTACTGTTATAAACTCATTCATAATTGTTCTTGCATAATACTTACTATATTCTAACTTCTCCATGACTTACACCCCTGATATAATCCATAGTTTCATTAAAACAAGCACACTATCTTATATTTACTAATTGGAAGCACCATACGACCTTCCACGTTAATCCTCAAAAACTAAATATAAATAACCGTTAGATCTTAATCATGTGGTTAGAAATAAATGAGATATGGAAACTCTATTCCATCATCCTGTTTAAAAGTCCATGCATTTACAAGTGAGATCTGATCGACCGAAGAGTCCATATGTATTACGCTCGGAAGAAAACGTGTGATGTCCACTCAAAAAAAGAAAAAAGGAAACGTGTGATGTCAAAAAATTAGAGAGGAAGGAAACGTGCAATTCCCTAAAAAGGGAACGTGCAAAATAAAATCAGCTAGCAAGGTAAAGTTTTTTTTTTTAAAAGCTAAAGTTTTTTTTCCACGAAAACATGGTGACGAAGTTTTTTTTTTTTTTGCGTGGAACTGAAGAGCTTTATTCAATCAAACGGGCTCCGGCACTATCCGCCATAAGGCTAGTAACCAGGAGTCCAGGGGGAGAGTTCATCCAACACTCCGTCACGTCCAATGTGCTAGCGTGCTTGGCACAAAGGTGGGCCGGGACATTGGACTGTCTCTTTACATGATGAATATCAAAAGAAGAAAAACTAGTTGCTAGCTCTTCAATATCTAATAACACTGGCGCTATCAAGGAGCGCGAAGAACGGCGCGAGTTCCAGAGATCCACCACCTCTTTGCTATCAGTCTCCATCTGTACTCGCTCAAAGCCACGAAGCTTTGCAAAAACAACGCCTTCACGGAGAGCCATGGCCTCCACAACAAGCGAGTCAGTAATACCATGGACCGGCTTGCACCAAGCTCCGATGAAAGCTGAAGATGAGCGTGCAATACCTCCCACTCCGGCAAGCCTTGCTTCCATCGAGATTCCTGCATCGGTGTTGATCTTAGTTACACATGCATGCATAAACACAGCTGGAAATATACGTACATCATTCCACTCAAAAAAATATACGTACATCACGGACTTTGGTGTATTATATATACATAAATCTAGGAACGTGTACTAATTTTTCTCATTTGGAAATTACCACGCACACAACCACAACACATATATTCATGTACTGTACCGTCCATAGATCACACTTAAATATATGTTTTCTGGAAATATAAAGAAATTAGTATAGAATTTTTTCTAAATCTATGTCACAAATATATTTAATAAACAAATCCTATATTATATTCAGAAATAAAATTTCTAAACCGCGCGAGTGCACTAGAAATCTTCAAAAAATCCATAATTATTAAAGCACGGCAGTGCATCAGAAACCGACTGATTTTAGAAATTCACACACAGTGTGTAAGTTACATATACTATACTAATCCCATCCATAAATCACATATAAGTATATATTCCCAAATTTGCACGCGACAAGCAGATAGAGTTTTTGAAAATATAAAGAAATTAGTATGGAAAAAGTTCTAAACCTATGTCACAAATATATTTAAAAAATACAAAACTGCAAAACCGCGCGAGTGCATCAGAAACCGACTGGTATTAGACATTCGGACACACGGTGTAAGTTTCATATTTATAAGATATTCAAGGAATAATAGCACAATGCGAGAGTGCTTATACTTGATAAAAACACAATTTAATAGTAGTCAAAAGGAGAGATGTGCTCCAGATAAATTAATACAGAGACGTCAACTGGATAAAGCTATATATCATGGACTAGGATACGGGCTTCTCGCAAAAAAATGGACTAGGACAAGGGCTAGCGGTCATGACCTAAAGAAAATCATCATTATTACTTCCGATGGATCAGTTGAGAAGTCAAAAGGATCAATTTTCAAAAATGTAAAATAACTTTGCGGTAGGCATCCAATAATTAAGGAATTCTTAGACAGAACAAAAGGTAAGCCTCTAAAAATATAATTGCCAGTTTAAAAATATTTGAGCAGACTTCAAATTTTTAGTGTTGAAATTTTAAAAGTACAAGGATGGATTCTAGAACATTATAGTCCAAGTAAAAAATGAAAAAACATTGATCACAAATCCAGAAATATACTGAATTATTAAAAGGAGATATAAGGCTTCCATGAATTTAAAAACGAGTGCGGCGACGAGTTAGATGGTGCTATGTGTGTGTCACCGCATGCGCGTGTGTAACACACACAGAACACACATGGACGGGGTTGAGAGTGATCAACGTAACTAACTACTGAGAGAATGGTTGTTTCTCACAGATGTTTTGGAAAAATATTTTAATCGGATGTATGCATGCGAAACAGGCCAATAATAAGTGGTAGATAGCGAAATCATAGATGATATATGTATAATACTGTTAAAAAGATAAGACATCCTCATATGCATTTCCTCATTGCTAATTTGGAACCGTTAAATATGTATAATGATATCACCATATTTTGTTGTGGCATAAAGAATAATATGAAAATTTCAAAGATATATGATTATCCACTATGTTTTAAGTATAGGGTGTATGGAAATATAATATTTTATACGCTACGAAAATAAGTAGTAAAAATAATTATAAGTATTTTGTACTTCCAATTTGTATGAGATTTAATGTAAATAACTATGAAACTTTTTATGTACTACCTCCAATCCATAAAATAAAGTGTCACAATTTTGAACTAACTCCAATATTGTGACCCTTATTTTGTTTCGCAGGGAGTACTATATTATAAATTTTCAAAAATTCCTAGCCTGTGCAGTAGCACAGGTTGACGACTAGTGCAATAAAAACAAAATCGGTCTAAAACAGAAAAGTACGCAATGACAGAATATTTATAGATACTTCTGTAACTCCAAAATTCTGAAAAAATTAAGACAATATAAACATTTGTATCCCAATACTGTGTAAAAAAATCATATTTTTCTGACATTCCAGTAATAAAATAAAAATCAACTCCTGGCAACAAAACTTTCTGTTTTCAAATAGCATCAATTATACTATCATTCAAATCATCCCAAAGGCATTACTTGGCACAAACACTCAAGAAAATAAAAATTGCAATAAAGATAAATATTGGGTTGCCTCCCAACAAGCGCTATTGTTTTATGCCCCTAGCTAGGCATAATGCATTCTTTCAAGTATTGTAATAATCATACGGGAGATCATCCATGTTCATCTCATACTCCCTTCTTTCAGTAGCAAACTTTCTAATAGAAAGGCAAAAATAGTTGAAGGGGCTAAATTTTATAGGAGCCGGATCCGTGAGATCAAGTTTAGGAGGAGGAGGAGGTTCCTCCTTAGGCCCTTTGTAAATGACGGCTATTTCTTCATTATATAAATTTCTATATAGATATTCCTTTAGCCTTTTCACAAGCACACAATCCAATCCAAGATTTCCTATAGAAAATTGATCATTATGTTTTGAGATTTTATCAATCAAGATAGTTGGGGGAACCTTCTTTCTAAGATTCTCACGATAAGCAGCATAGTCTGTTGATTTTAATCTTCTTATTTCTTCTTGATCATAAAGAATTTCTTCAATAGGAGGACACTCACTATTTATTCTATAATGAGCAAATATTTCTCTTGCCTCCCTCATGATGTGACTAAATTCATGGATTAGAAATATGGTGGTTAAACGTTTAGCGGAAGGATCATGAATATTAGAAAACTCTAGAAATAGCCATTGTATCAAAGGATGCATGTGTACAAATTGTCTTTCCAATTCTGTCGGAAGTTGGGCTCTGGGGACCCTGGTTCGAACACTGGGGGCCTGCTCACTACCTCTCTACTAGACGGTGACCATGGCAAGGCTACGGCGAGCGGAGCACGACGGGAGCGCACATACACAGGGCATGGCAGGGACACGAGGAGCTACCCAGGTTCGGGCCAGCGTGTGGTGTAAAACCCTACTCCTGCTTGGTGGGATTGATGTGAGTATAGTGCTTTTGAGTACAAGGTTGAAGAAGGTAGGAAAAATGGCCAACCTCCTTCTAAGGTGGCAGCACTACCCCTTTTATCGCTGTCTTGGTCCTCTTCCCCCAAAAATATTGGCGTGAAGGGTTCCCACACAACGGCATTTCAAAGGGGGACAGGCACCCAGGCCTATCCTGACAAAAGTGGTCTTCGTCTTCAAAGAAGCCGTCCATGACGCGCCGGTGGGCTCGGTGATGACATCTGCCCTGGCGTGCCTCGTCATCGCGGTCTCCTTGCACCAAACTGGCAAGCTTTGGGACTTGCTTTGAGGGAGGGCAGCTGGCGCTGCCCCTTTATCACCAAAGAGGAAATCCTCCCTGACCGGCCTGCTGGCACGGCCCCTGTCGCTGTCATCTTGTGCAGGCGCGTCACCCACGTGGTCGGCGCGCAGCCACGCGGCTCCTCGCGCAGGTGGCCTCGGGAGGCCACCTCGCGAGATGGGCCTCGCGAGGCTGGCTGCCGCTGCTGGTGGTCTTCGGTGGGCCTGCCCCTCGAGGAGGGGATCTTCGTGAGGCCAGTGCCTTGTGAGGCGCCTTGCTTCGCGGCGCCCACAGCTGGGCCACCTCTTGAGCCCGTCGCCAGGTGTCGCTTCCTGGGCCACAGGCAGACGGCCCGTAGTACCCAGGTTCCCACTGGGCCGACAGTAGCACACGGGCCCGCGACGCGCATGCTTTCGCCCGTTAGGAACAAAAAGGCACGAGGCCTAAGTAGACTGCCGGGCCCAGGCAGGGATGCGTGGCGCACGATGAGACGTGGGACGCGGCTCCAACGAGGAGCACGGACACGGAAGCCCGGAGGGGGTCCGACGCTGGGCCTTCACAGGCATGACGGTGGAGGGCGGCGCTGAGCCGCGCACCGGTTGGGCCCTGCAGCTTGTGAGCAGCAGCGCTGTACTCAAGTGCGGGGCCCTACAGGGCACCAGGGCGGCCCTGGACACGCTCGAAGCGGATCTTCAGGCGGAAGAGACGCGCCTCATCGAGGAGCGTCAGCGCCTCGCGGAAGGGTGGCGACAGCTCAACGTGGCCGTCAAGCTGGGGCGCCGGCAGGATGACGCCACGCGGGAGCGGCGCGAGAAGGCCGCCCAGGACGCCAAGGAGATCTTTGAGAATGCCGTCAAGGATGCCGGCGAGGCTGACAGGCGGCGCGAGGTGGCAGAGGCTCGTGAGAAGGTGCTCTGGGAGAAGGCCGCCGGCCGCCGCCAGGGAGTTAGGACTACAGGCACGGGAGAGCGTCGTCGTAGCCCGTGAGGGGCAGCTCGCCTCCGGGGAGCAAGAGCTCCAGGCCTGGGAGGACGCCGCCGCGACACACGAGGGGCAACTTGCCTCCCGTGAGGGCGAGCGTGCCAAGCGTGAGGGGGCCCTCATGATCCGCGAGGGGGACATCGAGATCCACGAGCGGGAGCTCGCGAGGACCGCGATTGAGCAGGAGGTTGAGCGCGAGTGCCTGGTGACACTGGACCACCAGGTGGCGGCCGCCCAAGCCTCCTACGACGAGCGCCTCGCGAAGGCCAACGCCCAGCTGGCCGACAAGGAGAAGAAGATCCAGGCGGATGCAGATGTGAAGTCCAAGAATGAGTGCGATGCGCTCGCCAAGGACTACAGCAAGAAGGTGAAGCTTTAAGAGGATCGCTTCACCAAGAAGTGGGGCGAGCTCAAGGATGAGATCTCCCGCCTCAAGAAGTAGGTGCAGGAGGTGGGGGCTGCCCGGCAGCAGGCGCTGAAGGTCAAGGCAGACACCGAGGAAGAGCTGGCATCCCAGCAGGCGCAGGTGGGCGGCGTCTCCGAGGTCATCGAGAAGGCCAAGGACGAGGCGGCTCGGGCGTGGGGGCGGCAGCATGAGCGTGCGAAGATGTACCATGCCGCCCTCTCCAGCTTCGCCGCCGAGTGGCTTGAGGACCCCCTCGAGGACGACAATGCCGGCTACCTCAACTTCTTCACCAAGCTCGTGGAGAGACTGGAGGACAGAGCCGTGAGGATGAACGGCATCATCGAGGATGAGTGCCACGACCTCCTGAGCCAGGCGGTGACGTGGATCTTCAGTAACCTCTTCCGTGCCAATGCCTCCTTCGACTTCGACAGGGTGATGAGCCCTGTCCCTCCGGAGCTTCGCGGCTAGCTCGAGAAAGAGGTGCGGGAGCACGTGGAGGCTCTGGCCCAGAAGTTCTCCCACGATAGTGAGGGCTCCGGCGAGGCTGTCGACGGCGACGGCGAAGGCGATGGCGACAATGATGGTGGCGACAGTGCCTCGTCTGCTTAGGCCCCTTTTCTTTTTTCTTTTCTCCTATATCAGAGTAGATGTAACCCCGTGGGGGCATGAAGACATGGTTTTTATGATTAAGTTAAGTACTTAATGCTTTGCTGCCATTTACGCTCTTCGTGAGGCCTCCTCGTGAGGCCCGTCTTTCCTTTTTGCTTCCTTTCATGCTATACGTTACTAGGACCCAGCCCCCGAGCATGCTACTACCGTCGCTGGTATGTTAGGACACGTGCCTAGACAAGGCCAGAGGGTGTAGGGCTCCGCGAGGTGGTAAGCGCTCTTGAGGCGCGATGCTCGGGAAGCCCCCCTTTGACGTGCAAGCAGCTTGCGCAAAGGAAAAACACCAGCACCCAGCGAGGGTGCGAGGAAGAGAGAGTTTGAGAGGCGCTGAGGAAAGCTTGTGAGGTGTTTAGACTTAGCTTATTCGTGGAGCGTGAGGCTTGGTGTGCTGTGGCTTGTGGGGTGCGCCTCGCGAGGCGCTCGCTCATGAGGCCTCCTGCTGGCACTTGGTGGAGATGGGCACCGCAGGCCGCGTCGCGAGGCAGCGCTCATGAGGCTTCCTGCGGGCTTCTTGAAGAGGCGACGCGCCGTGGGTCACCTCGCGAGGCAATGCTCGCGAGGCCTTCTGCGCACCCTGTCTATGTGACAATCATATTAGACAAGTTTCACAAGTAGTGGGGCAGCGCGCGCTTGCTAGTTCACTCATGGGTGCCGCGCGAGGAGACAGAGCACCATGGACCTTGGTGAGGTGACGTGCATGGGAGCAGGCCCGCGAGCCAGAGCTCAGTCACTTGGGTTTAGCGGCGCTGCTGGGACTGACCCAAGCACAGGGACTGTGTCCAGCCCCCGCTCGCGTGATACGCAGGAGGGAGATAGCGAGCGCGCACAGCCTCCTGAAGGAAATTGCATACAGGGCACACATAATACTTAGAAAATAAAACTTTACTGCTGCATAAAAAGGTTCATTACAGAACCAAAAAGATAAGGCTGTTGTGATGCGCACGGAGCAGCTTGAGGATGTAGTGGCCAGGCGGCGCCCTCAAGTAATCAGTCCGCCAAGTCTGAGCATGGGGCCCCACTGGGTTGTGGGCCGGAGCTCTCACGGCCTCGGCAAGCACCGCATAGATAGGCTCCGAAGCGTGTACAGCTCCACTTCGCTCGTGCCCGTGAGGTCACGGGTAGAACTTGCGGAGGTGTTGGATGTTCCATGTGTTTGGTACCGGAACACCCTCCTCCGTCTCCAGCCGTGCTGTGCCAGGCCGGCAAATGTGCATGACCCTGAACGGTCCTTCCCACATGGGCGAGAGCTTGTGGAGTCCTTCCCTGGAGAGGATCCTTCGCAGGACAAGATCGCTAGCTTCAAGGGTGCGGGGGCGTATGTTGCGGCGGTGGTAGCGACGCAACGCCTGCTGATACCGTGCAGCGTGGACGGCAGCCTGGCGGCGTGCCTCCTCGAGGAGGAGCAGATCAGCTTCCCGCGAGGCATCCTGGTGGGCCTCGTCGAAGGCGAGGACCCGCGAGGACCCATGCTTGAGCTTAGTAGGAAGGACCGCTTCCGCCCCGTAGACGAGGAAGAAGGGTGTTTCGCCGGTAGGCTTGGTCACTGTTGTGCGGATCGACCATAGCACGGACTGGAGTTCGTCAAGCCAGCCTTTGCCGCAGGCAGTGAGCTTTTTCTTGAAGCTTCATGTCTTGAGGCCCTTGAGGACCTCAGTGTTAGCACGCTCGGCCTGGCCGTTGCTTCGCGGGTGCGCCACGGAGGCGTCGCAGATCTGCGTGCCGAGGGTAGCGCAATATGACTTGAAGAGGCCACTGGTGAATTGTGAGCCGTTGTCAGTGATAATGCGGTTGGGGACACCGAAGCGGCATACGATGCTCTTGATGAACTTGACGACTGATCCTGTCGGGACCCCGATCCTGAATCACATCGATCTAGCATAAGACACATCATATCACTTTGCGGCCTCACGCACGGTAACCCACGGCTGCCACCTTTACCTTGGCCGGGACCGTTTGCGTATTTTGGCTCACGTATATGATTGTGATGCTAGCATCCATATGACAGAGAACCTGGGTCGACATGACTAGTCATAAACCAAGGTGGCACAAACGTACAGGGACATGCATAGGTAACCCAGCAATGCACGTGTCGGTCATCAACGTATGAACCCAAGTCGTGGCAAGCTACAAGGACTTAAAGGAACAACGCATGACATTTCCCCGTAGGGACAGACACAGGAGCAAAGAAGGATACATGCCGGTCAATCCATGTGTTCCGGAGCAGTAGCGAACTACCAAGGCTCAGTGGAAGCACTAGGAGGCATTTCCCTATAGGAAAGGCTACCAAAGGCAGATAACTAGGTGTTGAATCCCACACATACCAATGCATTTCAAAACATACACACAATATGCACGATATGTGTAGATACAACATGGCATCACAACATAACTCTACGAATCAAAGTATTTATTTAAGAGGCTCCGAGGAGCCATACATAGCATGATATTACAATCATGGGTCTCATGACCCAACATACAAAGTCATACAAGCAACGGAAGCATAAACATGTCTGAGTACAGACAACTACAAAAGAAAAAGGCTGAGAAGCCTGACTGTCTACAAGACCCTCCATAGGAACCAGACCTCTGTCTAGGATTCCCAAGCTACTCATCGAAGCCCACGTGGAACTAGTAGTGAGACTGAAGTCTCCTCCGCAAAAACATAATTAAGCAACCATGAGTGCAAAGGTACTCAACAAGACTTACATCAGAACTATCTACTTATGCATCAGCATCAACAAGGGGGTTGTGGAGTTTATCTGCAGCAAGCCAGCTTTGACTCAGTGGCTATCCTGTACTACGACTACCAGTAACTTCTTTGAGGTGAGAAAGCGCACATGAGTCCACATATTCACCATATCAATACACCACTATGTATTCTCTCCCATCTCCCTACGAGAAGGCCATCCATAGCACTCACACTTATCTTGCGCATTTTAGAGTATCCACTTAAAGTTGTCTATGAACCATATAAGTATCCAAGTAGTCCATATTTGAGGACACGGCTATTCAAATAGATCATTTTACCATGCCTCAAAGGAACCAACATCCTCATCCCATCAGCAACGTTCCGTCTTGGAACACGTATCTGCGTCCAGCCCGGACACTGTGCCATGCCGTGTGCCACCCGGGCACACGCGCCATGCACCACCTGCCCGCACACCTGACCCGCACATGTCCGTGTAACCGCAAGGTAGGTTCTGATAGCCACGAGGCCCAGTTCCTATGAACCGTATCACAAGACAATCCACCATGTTCTCCAACACGGCCTCTCTTCACTATCTTTACCAAATCGTGTTCACACACTTGGCTCTCAACATCAGAACATGTTCACAACATTCCAATTCAACACCCAGATGAATCAGACCTGACACAACTCTAAGCAATAACAGGCATGGCATGGATGAAGTCACAATATGCTCAAGCAACTCCTAATCATGCTAGGAAGGTTTAGCCATTTACTGTAACAATGACAGGTCATGCAGAGGAATGAGTTCAACTACCGCAACAAGTAACAGTTGAATCATTGTTGTCCTCATGCAATAAAAGAGAGCAGGAGCGAGAGAGTGGGATTGTATCGGAATTCTCAAGGGGGTTTGCTTGCTTGGCACTTATGAAGATAGCATTGTGTCTTCATCAGTGACAACGATCTCAACGTCGAAACAACGTCTACCGAGAGGGAACAACACCGGCAAACAGAGAGAAGGAACAACATTCAATACAATGCGCAACCAAATGCATGATATGTCATTTTAAGGTACTGAATTCACCTAATGCAGTGGTTAGTCATATTAATTGAAGTGGAATTCAAACCTATAGCAAATTCCAACTCAAATCTATTTACCAAATTTGCCCTAAACATGATTTGTCCTAAAAAGTGGGGTTAACTTGTTCAAACACGCATGAACATGGCATAAACAGATTCTTCATATTTTTCTGATCATTTTTCATATATAAATTATTTCAATCGGAATTATGGTTGGATTTCTGTGAATTTTATAAGTTTGGAGTATTTTCTGTAATTCCTAAATCATTTTCTGAAATTTAAAATTACAGCAAATACTTTTGTTACTCTGGACAGGGCTAGCCTATGTCAATGACAGTGGGGTCAGGTCAACATGACGTGGCAGTGGTCAAAACTGACTGTGGGGCCACTGGGTTTATTAATTATATTAACCATTTTAGTTAGCTAGTCAAACTAATTAGCAGGGCCCACCAGTCAGTGACCTAGGGTTAAACTAACATGGTAATTAGCCTAAGCTAATCACTGCCATGTCAGCTAGCCGGAGATTAGTCGCCAACACTAAAAGTACACGGCAGCATTGACCGTCCGGCCAACTCTGGCGACGGAAGCTAGCGAGGCTGGGCTTGTTGGAATGCCTATAGCGCGGCGCGTCCAATGGTAGCATCGGCACATGATGGGGTGGGCTGTGGCGACAGCGGTGGCAAGGTCAGCGGCGGCCGGAGCCACGGGTTTGAGCAGAACGAGGCTACGGAGCACGGGGAGCCCAACTAAGGAGGCCTACGGCTTCCTGGGGTCACCAGGAGCTCGACCGTGTGCTCGGGCGCGACTAATGCACGCTAGAACTACGGCGGCAATAAGGATGCCGGTGGTGTGCTCATGGCCATGGTTGGGACTGGGCCTAGTGGGCACAAACAAGGGAGGGAGAAGAGGGGTTCGACGCAAAAGCTCACAACGATGCTAGCAGAGGGCTCGGCAGGCTCTAGAGCGGCCGAATCGACGACGAGGAGCTTCGGTGGCCGGCGATGGAAACGGCGGTGCTGGCGATGAAGCAGGGTGTCCACACTTGTGAGCTTCGACACAGAGGAAGAGGGCGTCGCGACGCTTCTTCTGGACACGGCGGCAAGGCGTGGGGACGGCGGTGAGCGCGGTGACTCACGGCGGCGTGCTTCGGCTCTGGGGAGAGAGCCAGAGAGGAGTGGAGAAGTGAGAGGGGCTCTGGGGCGTCTCCAGGCGAGAGGATAGGGGAGAAGGAGGGCTCGACACGGTGAAGCAGGAGGTGGCACTCCCGCGCGCGTGCGCTGTCTCCCCCTCTGCCTACTGGCGTGAGGTAGGGGATGACTGGCAGCGCCAGGTGGGCTGGCCCAGCTGGAGGAGTTGGGCCAGGTAAGTTACTCTCCTTCTTTCTCTTTTATTTAAAGTTTTCTAATTTCTGTAGTTTGTTTTGATTTGATTAAAATATCAAACCATTTTTAAAACTTCTGGAAATTTATATGTGGACTAAGTGGACCTATCCAAAGCCACATAACAGGTTTCAGAATTATTGGAATTATATTTAATATATAATAAATATAAATCCAATCCAAATATTTATTGGATTAATTCAAAGGCCCAAGATAAATATTTCTGAGATTCCAAAAATATTGGTTTGAATTTTAGCTCTTGCCAATATTTTCATAGATTTTAATGTTAATCATTTCAAAATGGTTTCTGAGGCTTTGAGAATTCCCTCAATTCAAATTCCTTTGAATTTAAAATGATGCATGATGATGTCCACTAATGCATTTAGTTACACACAACTATTCTAGGGTTGTGACAACTCACCCCCACTAAACAAGAATCTCGTCCCAAGATTCAAGGTGTAGGGTAAGAGGAAGGAGGGGATACACAACTAACACAATCTTCTTGGTCCAGATTGTACTTCTTGAGGAGGGTTATTCATTGCATCATTTTGATTTTGACACCTTGCTTCAAGATCTTCATCCAAACACGAAGACAAAAGAAAGGGGAAAACTTTACAGGAATCGATCTTCATGAAGATCAAGTAACTCACGATCAACTCATGGAATGAGACATAGAGACATCTCTTGAGCTGAGACACAAAACACATCAAGGGAAATGGAACGAGGTAGATTACAAACGTTCAATTATGTAGGCAACAATTACATGCTTATGTAAGATGGTGAATGTGTTTCAATGTAGCGAGGAGTTAATTGCCCTTCATACCATAACGGGGCACCTTACGGGAGGTGACTCGTAGAATTATTCCCTTAACTGGCAAAAATAATTACTTTTGATACATAGATCATTGAAACTCTTTATACCAAGATGAGGCAAGTTCACAAATGATCATTTGAAGGAATCCGAGAGAGTGGCATACCCAGACCAGACAGGAAACTAGAGTTATAGAACAACCCGGCAACGGAAGGCACATTCCAATTGACACCAAGGATATAACCCAGTTTTTGAGCGTGCTTTCAAGAACTTGAGCATTTCCATATTCACCAGGGTTTTACCAACATCCATGCCAAAGATCCTGGCAACACTTCATACTACCGTGATAAATAGTGATGGAGGATGCATATGCAAAAGGAAGACAACACTTTCTCATATTTCACCTTAGCTATGCCAAGGAACGAAATCTGGAAGATTGACCAAGAGACATTTAGCACTCCGCTTTTAATGTTCTCCTCGATGTACTAGCGTAACCCAATTATAGGTATTGTTTGGATCTAGAACACCAAGTAAAGGTCAGACTTCAGAAACACAAAAGATCCACAAGGAACAACTTCTAGAAGAAGTCATACGAAATCCTCATGGGGAGTGGCCAAATTGCTCAATCAAGATACTACAATAATAGGTCTTCCGGCTAGGTGTGTTGGCCACAACATCCACTTTACCAGTTTAGAAAGACCAATATTATAACTCTTGGGAAATGTTCCAACCATCATATCTGCCTGAGATTCAGATCTGATTGGTGACAGGATAATTCAGACTCAGCGTGTCTGAAAGAAGGGTTGCAACACAAATCGACAAGATGATGTTGCGAGATTCTCGGGAAATGAACTACAAAAGCCAACTCCAAAACATGAGTTGTATTGCAAGATACATGTGAACACACTGTCCAAGACAATCGTGACCACATAGAAGTCTTGCAACAAAACACTACCGAGTTCTGGTTGGGAACCATCATCAAAGATATCGAAGTCCTTGTATACTTATCGATGAACTTCTTATCCTTGGACAAATCAATCAGTGGCATGGCATGCTAGGGAATACATATGGAATGAAGGTAGCTAATCTGTCAAACCATAGAATACTTCGCACATGCATGACTGACCTGGGATGATTCCAAAGAAAGCAAAACAAACATTCTTGAATTCACGGCGGCAACATGCATCAAATGCACATGAACTTAGAGGAAGTCACTTCTTTCATCTAACATATGCTTCATGAACGAGACACGAAGATAATGCCTACAAAAGTTTCCAACACTAGCTTAAATGTTCATCAATAATCATGGAGAGCACTAAGATGTTGCCGATGGGCTCAACAACAATATCGAGATTTCCACATGGATGGAATTCCATAACTATGTGAACAAGATGATAGCATTGGTCAGACCAAAAGATATAATGGTGTATGCTCGAGGAAACATCCATGAGGGAAGCAACATTACGAAAATTGTTGGTTCTGATTTTGATTTGATGATAGCCCACTTTCAAATCAAAGTTTGGGGTAAGACAATACATCCAACCATTGATCATGAGAATCAACCGATGAAGATATCATCTTTCTTCAACACACACACACAAAGGATATCCCTTTGAATGAACCAAGTTAAGCAAAGCTTTTAACTTCCAACTCTCCAAGTTGTTGTTTAGCTTAACCAACTAGCTCAGGGGTATCCTACACAGATCCTTGGAGAAGGGGTGGTTTATGGGGAAACCAACTTGATCACGAACTCAACATAATGGTCAGGAACAACCTGGTGATACTTCTGAGAAGATATTCGGAAAATCACAAACCACCAATATGTTACTAAGCTCGAGAATAATTTTGCTTTTCCAAGGCAAGATGATATGATCAAATAAGCAAGGGATTGACACAAAGCTAACTCATTGATCGAAAAGTGCACCAGGGGAGATGGACTAGGTAGCACGATCAATCTTAGAATGATGATTCAGTAACCAGCAGGCTAAGAATGAAATTATCGTCCATTAACTTCCAAGCAACAGGGTTGCTAAGAGTATTGACTTCACACATCACGGTTCACTTGTCGGCATTCCGGTTACAAAAACACGGAGACCAAGGAATGAATTATGATGGCGAGAAGTATTACCACATCAAGAATTCATAAGAGGTTGTGCAATTCCCATGACATTCCTGACATAAAGGGGGTAATACTCCAGGGTAGAACAGAAGAAAAGCTGGATTGGCATTTTGATCTGTGGAATACAACTGCTTTGACCCAATCCTGGATATGGATGAGGTGCTGGAGTTTGTTTCTCCTAGTCATTCTGAAATAGAATGGCTTGACGAACCACAAGAACAATAGGCATCGATGAACACGAATGCACACATACTCCTGACTATCAATTGATAGACGAAGGTCGGATACAGCTGAAGAGGGACAACTCTAAGTAACACATGATTTTCTGAGTTGTGGATGAATGGATTAGCATGTCGAACAAGGCTCAACATATTTCTTCCGGATAACCCATGCAGAAAGGAAGATCGGCAGAGTCACAAATATTGAATGGAGAACTCATCAAGAGCACTCTTGTTGTGATATTTTGGTTCAAGGAGAACGTCAGCCATAAGCAGTTCATGGTATTGGAAGAATGATATACCATGAACCTCGAAGACTATCACAAAGGTTACTAATATTCTAAAGGAACGAGCAAATACTGTCAACAGAAATATGCAGATCGAATCTTGGGTCCAAGAACCCAGAAATAGAATACCTACTCACTAAATAACATCATGAGATGCTTTCGAAAATGAGGGCTAGAATTATCACACTGGAGATACAACACAACGGCTGAACCTCTGGGTGGTTCACTTAAGATAACAAGGTTTCCTATTAACTTCAACAGACATGTTAAGGTAATGGAATACCCCAACACAATAATTTGTGTGTTTAGTCTGGCCAAAAAGGCATCAGAACAGGAAGAAATGATTTGCAAATGCATTAGACTATATAGAAACCTTGGGTAACTCGGACAGCATAACGGCTGTACGGGCATGGAGAATGGGACAACCTGCAACACAACTGACAACATAACAACTGAATTACTATGGAAACACTGGTCCGAGAAGACAACAACTTTTCTATAGGTCTCCAGCATAGTAACTCATCATCCTAATAGATAGATGAGAAAGCCTAGTTTCTTAATCCCCGTAGAAAAGAAGAGGGTGACTCAGAATCAGAATGACACAAGGAAAGGAGTAAACAGACCCTTACATTCCCTTCCACAATCAATTCCCCTATATAACTAAAGCATTTATAGACTTGACTTCGACCAGTTTGGCTTGGTAATCCTACAGGCAGTCAGGCTCTGATACCAAAGCTGTCGGGACCCCGATCCTAAATCACATCGATCTAGCATAAGACACATCATATCACTTTGCGGCCTCACGCACGGTAACCCACGGCTGCCACCTTTACCTTGGCCGGGACCGTTTGTGTATTTTGGCTCACGTATATGATTGTGATGCTAGCATCCATATGACAGAGAACCCGGGTCGACATGACTAGTCATAAACCAAGGTGGCACAAACGTACAGGGACAGGCATAGGTAACCCAGTAATGCACGTGTCGGTCATCAACGTATGAACCCAAGTCGTAGCAAGCTACAAGGACTTAAAGGAACAACGCGTGACATTTCCCTGTAGGGATAGACACAGGAGCAAAGAAGGATACATGCCGGTCAATCTGTGACGCCCCCGACTCGACCGTGCACTAATCATACACGCAAATGCACACGATCGAGATCAGATACTCACGGGAAGATATCATAACACAACTCTAAACACAAAATAAAATAATACAAGCTTTATATTACAAGCCAGGGGCCTCGAGGGCTCGAATACATAAGCTCGAGTTATACAAGCATTAGCGGAAACAAAAGTATCTGAGTACAGACACAAAGTTAAACAAGGGTGCCTTAAGAAGGCTAGCATAACAGCGACACTGATCGAAAAGGCGAAGGCCTCCTGCCTAGGGCCTCCGAACTACTCCTGGTCGGCGAGCTCAACGTAGAGGTAGATGCCTCCGGGGATCTCCTATTCCCGGGCTCTGTCGTCTGATCGCAGCAATCGGGTATGGGGAAAAGAGATAGCAAAGCAACCGTGAGTACTCATCCAAAGTACTCGCAAGACTGACATCAGAACTATGCTAATTATGCATTGGTTTCAAAGGAATGGGGCTATATCTTTGGACTGAACTGCAGAATGCCAGAAAAGAGGGGGAGAGGCCTAGCCTATCGAAGACTAGCATCTTGAAGCAATCTTGCAGCATCAGAAGAGAATAGAGCAAGATGATATATATCAATCATAGTTAGTAAAGCCCTAAGATCCTTCCTTGACTACCCTGCGAGAAAGGGATCCCGAGAGCAGTAGTAGCAATTTATCATTGTAACAGTATCCATTTGTAGTTGTAGCAGATCAGGATATAACTCCGAGCGTCCTGTTACCGTGGACACGGCTATTCGAATAGATTACTTCCCTGCAGGGGTGCACTACTGTTACCCAACACGCTCGATTAACTCTGGCCGGACACACTTTTCTGGGTCTTGCCCGGCCTCAGCTGATCGACACACCGCAGCCCTACCTAGAGCTCAGCAGAGAGGTCCCCGTTGGTCTACATCCTAAGTGCTCAGGGGTCTTGGGCCCATCGCCCTTTGCACTCCGGGTCGTTGTGCGCAGGGTTAGATCCAGGCACCACCTCTGTCATGGATGGCGCCAATCCTGCCGTGCCACAAGGCTGAACTGGACGTCTAACAAAGCCTTCGGCTGATACATACGGCGTAGAGGGCCCCATTAAACCATTATCCCACGTGGTGGTAGTGCGTATAGGCCAGTGGCCAACTCAGATCAAATACCCAAATCCGTTATGCGTGTTTTAGTAGCTTGCAGAGACGAACAGGGTTACTGTCACTCCGACTAGTTATCTCGCGGACCACGACCAGGGACCAGGCCCACCTCTCACCTAGGTAGTCTACGCCTGCCCTGTCGCTCCGACTACAGTGCAAGTTCCGTGTCGGCTGTCGGGACAAGTCCCGAGCTACCACCACATTGGGAGGTACCGCTAATAGCCAGCCGCCACAGGACTCTCTCGCGGGTACCCTTGGGTTCAACCCGTCTTGTTTCATTACCTCGCAGGCACTCTTGGAGCCGGCCCGACTTTAACAATTTAAAGTATTGCAGTAATGTAAACAGTTCCGTGATCATTCCCCAGAGTGATCACGGCCCGATGACAAGCCTGGCAGACGGACATGGGTGAAGGGCCAGCTGATGAAACATAGCATACATGATTAAGCATCATAGGATAGCAGAAAAGGTATCAATAGCAGGCGACAAAAATCAGGCTATGCATCAGGATAGGAGCTATCGGAATAACAACAGGGGCAATTCTAATGCAAGCATAAGAGAGGAGTGGGTGATATCTGGATGATCAAGGGGGTTTGCTTGCCTGGAAGCTCTGCTGAAAGGGGATGGTCTTCAGGGGCGTAGTCGTACTTGGCAGCGGCGTCAGTCTCGGAGTCTACCGGAGGGAAGAGGGGGGAAGAAACAATAAATATAAGCAACAAATGCAATCACGGATGCATGACATGCCTAAACGATACAAGCAACAAATGCAATCACGGATGCATACACCTCTCTAACTACTTTAGATATTTTAGAAATTTATTTGCAATTATTTATCTGAGGTCATGCACTATTCATCTATCGGAAACAGGCAAAAAGTTCTAAGTTCATCATGTTAGAGGGGTGTGGCAGGTATGGGGTGGCATATTAAGATTCTTCATATTTTTCTGATCATTTTTCATATATAAATTATTTTCATCCGAGTTACGGTTTATTTTATATGATTTTTCAAAGTTTTAATCATTTTATGGAATTATTATATTCGAATTATCCGAAACAGTATTTGATGACGTCAGCATGACGTCATTGTGACGTCAGCGGTCAAACCCAGCTGGCCAGGGTCAAACCTGACCAGTGGGTCCCACATGCCATACACAGTGGCTTAACAGGGACTAATTAAACTAATTTAGAGATTAATTAGCAGTTAGGCCCCACATGTCAGTGACTATATTAATTAACTAATTAAGTTTTAATTATAAAAGTTAATTAAATGGGTGGGGCCTATGTGTCATTGACTGGGTCAAACCCAGTCAGCTTTGACTGGTCAAAAGTCCAGAGGGGGGTCCCACCTGTCATACACAGTAACGGCTAACAGTTTTTATTTTAAACTAATCCAGACTTAATTAGGGGGCGGGCCCCTTTAGTCAGTGACTGGGCAGTTAGATTAGTCAGATAATTAGCCTAATTAAACCGGCCACGTCAGCACGGTCAGCAGCTCAACGCCGGCGACCAGCCGACGCGGCGGAGTCCGCGCGGGACAGCGTTGCAGGCGGCGGTGGGATGAACCGCGGGCACCAACGGGTTGCCCACGTTTGCGCTCATCCAGGGGAAGTATCCCGAGGCTGCGGGGTTGCCGGAGTGGAGCAGACGGAGGAGCTATGCGGCGGCACAGCTACGGTGAGGACGGGGGCGATGCGATAGGAGGCTATCGAGCAAGCGGAGCACACCGGCGTGTTCAACGGAGCACCAGGAGCACGCGGATGCAGCCCGTTCATGCGGTGGAGCTCTGGTGCGAGTGCTCGGTTGGCAATGGCGGACGGTGGAGCTTGGCAATGACAGGAGCTAGCTAGCGGCCATCCGGGAGCGCAGAGAGAGAGGGGAAACATGCCGGGGCTCACAGCGAGGTCAGCAGGGTGGTCAGTGGGCTCGGGGAGGTCGAGGCGGAGCAGATCAACGGCGAGGCAGAGGCTGCATCCGGTGAAGGGGATCGACGAAAGCGATGGCGATGCGACGACTCGGCCCTGATCCAGTGGTGAGGGAGAAGAGGTGGTCCACGCCGGAGCTCCTGGCGCGGTCTCAGGTGGCGGGGACGACGGAGAGCGCGCGGGTGCGGTCGGACACGACGTCGACCGAGGCGTCCATGGAGGAGAGGGAGAGAGCAGAGCAAGAGGATGGGGAAGAAAGGGGTTAGGGTTCGAGGGTTGGGGGCCAAATAGGCCGCGGCTGGGCTGGGCCTTCATCTGTGCTGCGTCGGCCCAGGTGAGCAGGTGAGCTTTCCCCTTTTTTTCCTTTTTTTCATTTTCTGTTTCATTTTTTACTTTCTGTTTTGTAAATCCTTTTCACACCAAACAAATTTTTTAAAATGTGCAATTGGTCTCTACAATCATTAGGCAACATATCTCACTGCCACAAAAAGTTTGAGGATTATTTGAATTCATTTGAAATTTGTTTAAATGGAATTGTATTAAATAATGCTGTTAGGGCACTGTTTTAATTTCCAGGGCTATTTTAGGCATTTTTAGAAATGTTGTTTTCTTCACCAATATTTATTAGGGATTATTTCCTAAATTATGAAAATTTTAGTTTTATTATTTGACAAAGTTTTATTCCTACCACAATTTGAATTGGATTCAAATGGAATTTGAAATGAGTTTTGAATTGAAGTGATCATTAAGCCTTTCCAAAACATGGTGACCTGGCATTTTCATTGATGATCACTGTAGATAATACAGGGGGTGTTACACTATCCATGTGTTCCGAAGTAGTAGCGAACTACCAAGGCTCAGTGGAAGCACTAGGAGGCATTTCCCTGTAGGAAAGGCTACCAAAGGCAGATAACTAGGTGTGGAATCCCACACATACCAATGCATTTCAAAACATACACACAATAAGCACGATATGTGTAGATACAACATGGCATCACAACATAACTCTAGGAATCAAAAGTATTTATTTAAGAGGCTCCGAGGAGCCATACATAGCATGATATTACAATCATGGGTCTCATGACCCAACATAGAAAGTCATACAAGCAACGGAAGCATAAACATGTCTGAGTACAGACAACTACAAAAGAAAAAGGCTAAGAAGCCTGACTGTCTACAAGAACCCCCATAGGAACCAGACTTCTGTCTGGGATTCCCAAGCTACTCATCGAAGCCAACGTGGAACTACTAGTGAGACTGAAGTCTCGTCTGCAAAAACATAATTAAGCAACCGTGAGTGCAAAGGTACTCAGCAAGACTTACATCAGAACTATCTACTTATGCATCAGCATCAACAAGGGGGTTGTGGAGTTTATCTACAGCAAGCCAGCTTTGACTCAGTGGCTATCCTGTACTACGACTACTAGTAATTTCTTTGAGGTGAGAAAGCGCACATGAGTCCACATATTCACCATAGCAATACACCACTCTGGATTCTCTCCCGTATCCCTACGAGAAGACCATCCATAGCACTCACACTTATCTTGCGCATTTTAGAATATCCACTTAAAGTTGTCTATGAACCATATAAGTCTCCAAGTAGTCCATATCTAAGGACGCGGCTATTCAAATAGATCATTTTACCATGCCTCAAAGGAACCAACGTCCTCATCCCATCAGCAACGTTCCCTCTTGGAACACGTATCTGCGTCTAGCCCGGACAGTGTGCCATGCCGTGTGCCACCCGGGCACACGCGCCATGCACCACCTGCCCACACACCTGACCCGCACATGTCCGTGTAACCGCAAGGTAGGTTCTGATAGCCACGAAACCCAGTTCCTATGAGCCGTATCACAAGACAATCCACCATGTTCTCCAACATAGCCTCTCTTCACTATCTTAACCAAATCGTGTTCACAGACTTAGCTCTCAACATCAGAACATGTTCACAACATTCCAATTCAACACCCAGATGAATCAGACCTGACACAACTCTAAGCAATAACAGGCATGGCATGGATGAAGTCACAATATGGCTCAAGCAACTCCTAATCATGCTAGGAAGGTTTAGCTATTTACTGTAACAATGATAGGTCAAGCAGAGGAATGGGTTCAACTACCACAACAAGTAACAGTTGAATCGTTGTTGTCCTCATGCAATAAAAGAGAGCAGGAGCGAGAGAATGGGATTGTATCGGAATGCTCAAGGCGGTTTGCTTGCTTGGCACTTATGAAGATAGCATTGTGTCTTCATTAGTGACATCGATCTCAACGTCGGAACAACGTCTACTGAGAGCACACTAGAACTACGGCGGCAATAAGGACGCCGGTGGTGAGCTCACGGCCATGGTTGGGATCGGGCCTAGTGGGTGCAAACGAGGAAGGGAGAAGAGGGGTTCGACGCGGAAGCTCAGAACGATGCTGGCAGAGGGCTCGGCAAGCTCGGGGAGGCTCTGGAGCGGCCGAATCGACGACGAGGAGCTTCGGTGGCTGGCGATGGAAACGGCAGTGCTGGCGATGAAGCAGGGCGTCCGCGCTTGCGAGCTTCGACACAGAGGAAGAGGGCGTCCCGATGCTTCTTCTAGACTTGGCGGCGAGGCGTGGGGACGGCGGTGAGCACGGTGACTCACGGCGGCGCGCTTCGGCTCTCTCAGGCGAGCTCGGAGGAGGAAGCTAGAGGAGAGGGAGAGAGCCAGAGAGGAGTGGAGAATTGAGAGGGGCTCTGGGGCGTCTCCAGGCGAGAGGATAGGGGAGAAGGAGGGCTCGACACGGTGAAGCAGGAGGTGGCACTCCCGCGCGCGTGCGCTGTCTCCCCCTCTGCCTACTGGCGCGAGGTAGGGGATGACTGGCAGCGCCAGGTGGGCTGGCCCAGCTGGAGGAGTTGGGCCAGGTAAGTTACTCTCCTTCTTTCTCTTTTATTTACTGTTTTCTAATTTCTGTAGTTTGTTTTGATTTGATTAAAATATCAAACCATTTTTAAAACTTCTGCAAATTTATATGTGGACTAAGTGGACCTGTCCAAAGCCACATAACAGGTTTTAGAATTATTGGAATTATATTTAATATATAATATATATAAATCCAATCCGAATATTTATTGGATTAATTCAAAGGCCCAAGATAAATATTTCTGAGATTCCAAAAATATTGGTTTGAATTTTAGCTCTTGCCAATATTTTCATAGATTAACAGGAACATTTTCTTGGACTTGTTTGAAGAGATTTTAATGTTGATCATTTTAAAATGGTTTCTGAGGCTTTGAGAATTCCCTCAATTCAAATTCCTTTGAATTTAAAATGATGCATGATGATGCCCACTAATGCATTTAGTTACACACAACTATTCTAGGGTTGTGACAGATCCTGCCAGGATGGAGCGGACGGGCTCCACTTCCGCCCATTTGGTGAACTTGTCGATGGCGACGTAGAGGTAGCAGTAGCTGCCGACTGCACATGGAAAATGGCCCAGAATGTCCAGCCCCCAGACCGTGAAGGGCCATGAGAGGGGAATGGTCTGGAGCCCTTGCGCCGGCTGGTGGATTTGCTTGGTGTGCAACTGGCAGGCTTCACAGGATTGGACTAGCTCAGTGGCATCTTGAAGCGCGGTGGGCTAATAGAAGCCACTACGGAACAACTTGCCGGCAAGAGTGCGCGATGAAGAGTGGTGGCCGCAGTCTCGACCATGTATGTCGGCAAGCAGCTCACGCCCTTGCTCCTTGGAGAAGCACCGCAGTGTGACTCCATTGGGACACATGCGATAGAGATCACCATCCCTCAGGCAGTAAGTTGTGGCCTGGCAGGCCACGCGCTCTGCCTCTGAGTCTTTCTCCGGGAGGGTGTCGTCCTCCAGATACGCCTTGAACTCGTTGGCCCAACTGTCGGCCTGTGGCTCCAGTGCCAGCAGCAGGCGAGCGCCTGAGGGCGGGCCATAGTCTGGGGCTCCTGTGGGAGGTGCGGGAGGGAGTTCCTCATGAGGCGCCATGGAGCCGATGGCGGGTGGCATTACTGCTGGCCTCAGGAGCCTCTCCTCGAAGACGCCAGGTCTTTGAGGCTCGCGGTGAGGCGCCCGCTTGGCGATGTCATTTGCTTCCTTGTTGGCACCGCGAGGGACATGTTGGAGTTCCATGACGAGGAAGCGATTCTCGAGCCTGCGCACCTCCTCCAAGTAGGCGGCCATGTGCTCGTCCTTGGGCTTGTAGCACTTGTTGGAGAAGTTGATGAGGAGCTGCGAGTCTCCCTTGATGAGGATGCGCTTGATGCCAAGGGCGAAGGCAGCCTTGAGCCCAGCGATGAGGCCCTCGTACTCAGCGATGTTGGTGGAGACCTTGTCGTCATGCTTGAAGCAGAGCTGTACAGCATAGTAGAGCTTGTCTCCTGTCGACGAGGTGAGCATGATGCCAGCCCCCGCGCCCTGCCGGGAGAATGCGCCGTCGAAGTGCATGGTCTAGCCGCCAGGGGTGTCCTTCCCAGGCAGGAGGGATTCGTCCTCGCGAGGCTCCTCTTGGTGCGGATCCGTCCATTCTGCCATGAAATCTGCCAGGGCTGTGCCCTTGATCGTCCTTGTGGTGAGGAATTCCAGCTCAAATGCCTACAGCTCAATGCTCCATTCGGTGACGCGGCCAGTGGCGTTGGGGCTGTGCAGGACTTGCTCCAGGGGATAAGACGTGATCACCTTGATGGGGTGGCCCTGGAAGTAGTGGTGCAGCTTCCTAGAGGCGATGAGGAGTGCAAGGAGGAGCTTCTGCTGCATGGGGTACCGCTCACGCGCATCCCGCAACACCATGCTGATGAAGTAGACGGGGTGCTCGACGAGACGCGTAGTCGTGTGCTACTTGTGAACTGCGTTGGGATTTCCCCGAAGAGGAGAGGATGATGAAGTACAGTAGAGATAAGTATTTCCATCAGTTAAGAACCAAGGTTATCAATCTAGTAGGAGAATCACACAGAACCTCGTTAGCAGCACCTACACACACAATAGCAAACACTTGCACCCAACGCAAATAAGAGGGTTGTCAATCCCATTAGTGATCACTTGCAAGGATTAAGTCTGATAGTGAAAGATAAAAAGTAAATTGCAAAATAAAATAAAAGTAAATAAATTGCAGCAAGGTATTTTTGAATTTTAATATATGATAAAAGTAGACCCGGGGGCCATAGTTTTCACTAGAGGCTTCTCTCTCGAGCGCAGAACATACGGTGGGTAAACAAATTACTGTTGGGCAATTGATAGAAAAGTGCATAGTTATGACGGATTCATGGCAATGATCATATATATAGGCATCATGTCCGAGACAAGTAGACCAACTCCTGCCTGCATCTACTACTATTACTCCATCCATCGACCGCTATCCAGCATGCATCTAGGGTATTAAGTATAAAATAGAGTAACGCCTTAAGCAAGATTACATGATGTAGACAAAGTAAACTCAAGCAATATGATTAAACCCCATCCTTTTATCCTTAATGACAACAATACAAATACGTGTCATGTCCATTTCTGTCATTGGGATTGACCACCGCAAGATTGAACCCATCACAAAGCACCTCTCCCATTGCAAGATAAATCAATCTAGTTGGCCAAACCAAACGGATAGATCGGAGAGAAATACAAAGCTATAACAATCATGCATAAAAGAGTTCAGAGAAGATTCAAATATTTCCCATGAATAATCTGATCATAAACCCACAATTCATCGGATCCCAACAAACACACCACAAAAGAAGATTACATCGGATAGAACTCCAAGAACATCGAGGAGGACATGGTATTGAAGATCAAAGAGAGAGAAGAAGCCACCTAGCTACCAGCTATGGACCCGTAGGTCTGTGGTAAACTACTCACACATCATTGGAAGGGCAGCAAGGTTGACGAAGAAGCCCTCTGTGATCAATTCCCCCTCCGGCAAAGTACCGGAAAAGACCTCCAGATGGGATCGCGGAAGATCAGAGGCTTGCGGCGGTGGTAGGGTTTTCTCGTCTGGCTCTCTGTTGGTTTTCGAATATTTGAGAATTTATAGAAGTGGAATTAGGTCAAAAGGATCCACGAGGGGCCCACAAGGCATCAGGGTGCCCCCCTGGGGCCGCGCCCTGTTGCCTTGTGGCCTCCTCGTGAGGCTTCTGGCATCCTCCCGAAGCCTCCAGGGTCTCTTTTGTCTAAAAAAATCATCAAAAAGTTTCGTGGCATTTGGACTTCGTTTGGTACAAATTTCCTGAAAAACCAAAAACCAGCAGAAAATAGCAACTGGCACTGGGCACTAGGTTAATAGGTTAGTCCCCAAAAAATGATATATAATTGCATATAAAACATCCAAGATTGATACTATAATAGCATGGAACAATAAACAATTATAGATACATTGGAGATGTATCAAGCATCCCCAAGCTTAATTCCTGCCCGTCCTCGAGTAGGTAAATGATAAAAACAAAAATTTTGATGTGGAATGCTACCTAACATATTTCATCATGTAATTCTCTCTTACGGTATGAATATTAAGATCCGAATGATTCAAAGAATAGTCTATAATTTGATATAAAGACATCAATACTCAGGCATACTAACAAACAATCATGTCTTTCAAAATAAAAATGCTAAAGAAATTTATCCCTACAAAATCATATAATCCTTTCATGTTCCATCTTCTTAGCACAAAGTATTTATCATGCACTACCCCGATGACAAGCCGAGCAATTGGTTCATACTTTTTAACGCGCTTCAGCTTTTTCAACCCCCACGCAATACATGAGCGCCAGCCATGGATATAGCACTATGGGTGGAATAGAATGTGGTGGTAGAGATTAATAAGGGGAAGTCAAAAATAAGAAGATAGTCTCACATCGACGAGGCTAATCAATGGGCTATGGAGATTCCCATCAATTGATGTCAATGCGAGGAGTAGGGATTGCCATGCAATGGATGCACTAAGAGCTATAAGTGTATGAAAGCTCAACATGAAAACTAAGTGGGTGTGCATCCAACTTGCTTGCTCATGAAGACCTCGGGGATTTGAGGAAGCCCATCATCGGAATATACAAGTCAAGTTCTATAATGAAAAATTCCCACTAGTATATGAAAGTGACAAAATAGGATACTCTCTATATGAAAAACTTGGTGCTACCTTGAAGCACAAGTATGGAAAAGAATAGTAACACTGCCCCTGCTCTCTTTTTCTCTCATTTTTTTTCTTTTTTTCTTTTTCTCTTTTTTTCTCTTTTTTCGTGGGCTCTTTTTGGCCTCTTTTTTTTTCTTTTTTTTCCACACTGGGACAATGCTCTAATAATGATGATTATCATACTTCTATTTACTTACAACTCAAAATTACAACTCGAAAATAGAACAAATATGACTCTATATGAATGCCTCCGGCAGTGTACCAGGATGTGCAATGATACTAGTGTAACATGTATGAAAAATGATGAACGGTGGCTGAGCCACAAATACTATGTCAGCTATATGATCATGCAAAGCAATATGACAATGATGATGTGTGTCATAAAAAAATGGAACGGTGGAAGTTCGATGGCAATATATCTCGGAATGGCTATGGAAACGCCATGATAGGTAGGTATGGTGGCTGTTTTGAGGAAGATATAAGGAGGCTTATGTGTGATA
Organism: Elymus sibiricus; assembly: GCA_039707655.1. Classification (NCBI taxonomy): domain Eukaryota; kingdom Viridiplantae; phylum Streptophyta; class Magnoliopsida; order Poales; family Poaceae; genus Elymus; species Elymus sibiricus. The sequence continues at coordinate 112,800,150 of CM077664.1, read as the reverse complement.
GAGCGTATCATATCACGGGGTTTGGATGCACCGATGAAGTTTGCACCGACTCTCGATGTGAGAAAGGGCAATGCATGGTACTGAAGAGGCTAGCAAATTGCGGAAAGGTCAGAGTGCATATAATCCATGGACTCACATTAGTCATAAAGAACTCACATACTTATTGCGAAAGTTTATTAGCCCTCGAAGCAAAGTACTACTACGCATGCCCCTAGGGGGGAGGTTGGTAGGAGTTAACCATCGCGCGCCCCCGACCACCACGCAAAGGAAGACAATCAATAATAAATCATGCTCCAACTTCTTAGCATAATGATAGATCATACGTGCATGCATAGGGAATCACAAACCTTAACACCAATATTCTTACTAAACCACAATTATCTACTAGCACCTCCGACATATTACCATCTTAATATCGCAAAACTATTGCAAGGAATCAAACTTATCATATTCAGTGATCTACATGAAAGTTTTTATTATATCCCTCTTGAATACCTATCATATTAGGACCAAATTCATAACCCGTGCATATTACCATTGCTATTTATTAGACTCTCAAAAAGATATAAGTGAAGCATGAGAGTGCAACTATTTCTTTAAAATATAACCACCGCCGTTCTCTAAAATATTTAAGTGAAGCACTAGAGCAACTGCCTAGCTCAAAAGATATAAGTGAAGCACATAGAGTATTCTAACAAATCACGAATAATGTGTGTACCCCTCAAAAAGGTGTGTTCAGCAAAGATGATTGTGGCAAACTAAAAAGCAAACAAACTATAGCACAAGACGCTCCAAGTAAAACACATATCATGTGATGAATAAAAATATAGCTCCAAGTGATATACCGATAGATTGTTGACGAAAGAGGGGATGCCATCCGGGGCATCCCCAAGTTTAGACGCTTGAGTCTTCCTTGAATATTACCTTGGGGTGCCTTGGTCATCCCCAAGCTTAGGCTCTTGCCGCTCCTTATTCCTTTATCCATCATAGTCTCACCCAAAACTTGAAAACTTCAGCACACAAAACTCAACAGAAACCTCGTGAGATCCGTTAGTACAACAAACAAATCTTAAACTTTAGGTACTATTGTAAATTGATTCATATTTAATATTAGCATAATGCTACTATACTCCAACTTCTCCATGACTCATACCCCCCGATACGATCCGTAGATTCATCAAAATAAGCAAACTATGCAACAAAAACAGAATCTGTCTAAAACAGAATAGTCTGTAAAGATCTAAATTAAAGTTATACTTCTATAACTCCAAAATTCTGAAAACTTAGGACAACGTAGGCAATTAATATATCAATAATGTGTAAAAAAATTCAGAAGGTTCTGACGCTCTAGAAAAAAAAATTCAAAATTCCAGCACTGGACGCAAAAGTTTCTGTTTTCAAACAGCATCAATTATACTATCATCCAAATCATCCCAAAGGCATTACTTGGCACAAACACTAATTAAAAGATAAAAACACAATCATAAAAGAGGCTACAATTGTGTAAACACACAAAAACAGAAAGTAAAACAAAAATTAAAGATACATATTGGGTTGCCTCCCAACAGGCGCTATTGTTTTATGCCCCTAGCTAGGCATAACGCATTGTTTTAGGTGTTGTCATCCTTCAAATTAATTCCATAGGTGGCCCTCATAATAGATTCATGTGGTGGCTTAATTCTCTTTCTAGGGAAGTGTTCCATCCCTTTCTTTAATGGGAATTGAAATCTTATATTACCTTCTTTCATATCAATAATAGCACCTATATTATAGGACATGACGGATTGCATTCAATATCAACCACAATGAAATCCACGGGAACATAATTTCTATTAGCAAGAATAAGCACATCATTTATTCTACCAAATGGTTTTTTAATAGTGGAATCCGTTATATGTAAATTAAGGGAACAAGCATCCATATCGGTGAGACCTAGCACGTCACATAAAGATTTTGCTATAGTAGAGACGCTAGCTCCTAGATCACACAAAGCATTACATTAATAATCTTTGATTTTAACTTTTATAGTAGGTTCCCATTCATCATGTAATTTTCTAGGAATTGAAACTTCCAACTCAAGGTATTCTTCATGAGCTTTTATCATAGCTTCTACAATATGTTTAGTAAAAGCTTTATTTTGTTCATAGGCATTAGGTGAATTAATCATGGATTGCAACAAGGAAATACATTCAACTAAAGAGCAATTATCATAATTAAATTCCTTGTAATCCAAAGTAGTGGGTACATCACTATTTAAAGTTTTGACCTCTCCAAACCCACTTTTGTCATTTTTATCATTAAGATCATCACCCTTCAAATAATTGGGATGCCTTTTAGTTAAAGTTGACTCATCTCCAGTCCCTTTTTAATCAATTTTTATATTACTAAATAGAGATTCAATAGGTGAGACACCAATCATTTTAATATCTTCATCATTACTACAATAGAAACTGGGTGGAATGGCTTTTTCTAGGAATTCACGCTTGGCTCTCAACCTAGCGGTCCTTTCTTTACTCTCATTAATGGAAACATGGATGGATTTAATAGACTCATTTATATCATGTTTAGGAGGCAAAATTTTAATTTTGAGATTTTCCACATCATGAGCAATCCTATCCATGTTCCTAGACATTTCATCAACTCTATTCAGTTTTTCTTCTATCATAGCATTAAAATTCTTTTGAGAATTATAAATTCTTTAATGTTGCTTTGAATATCAGAAGGTATCCTATTATTATTATTATATGAATTACCATAGGAATTACCATAATTATTAGAGGAATTTCCAGGAAACGGTCTAGGATTGAAATTACCCCTATAAGCATTGTTGTTGAAATTATTCCTAGAGACAAAATTCACATCAATAGCATCATTATTTTACTCAATAAAAGTAGACAATGGAACATCATTAGGATCAACATGAGCATTTTTACTAGCAAGCAATTTCATAAGAGCATCCATCTTATCACTCAAAGTATTAATTTCTTCAACAGAATTGACCTTCTTACCAGTTGGAGTTCGTTCAGTGTGCCATTGAGAATAATTTTTCATAATATTATCGAGGAGTTTTGTAACTTCTTCCAATGTAATTTCCATAAAAGTACCACCTGTGGCAGAGTTAATTTCTTGAAACAAAGTTTAGTCCCGCATAATTTTTTTATAGATCATCCATAAGCTTAAATCATGAGTAGGGCAATTTCTTATCATTAATTTCATTCTCTCCCAAGATTGTGCAACGTGTTCATGCTAAAGTTGTTTGAAATTCATAATTTGATTTCTTAAAGAAATAATCTTAGCGGAAGGAAAATACTTGATAATAAAAGCATCCTTACACTTATCCCAAGAATCAATACTATTTCTAGGCAAGGATGAAAACCAAGTTTTAGCACGATCTCGTAGTGAGAACGGAAATAATTTCAATTTAACAATATCATTACCCACATCTTTCTTCTTTTGCATATCACAAAGTTCAACGAAAGTATTAAGATGGGATGCAGCATCTTCATTAGGACTACCAGAAAATTGTTCTTTCATAACGAGATTAAGCAAAGCAGCATTAATATCACACGACTCTGCACTTGTGGCGGGAGGAGCAATTGGAGTACTAAAAAAATCATTATTATTAGTATTGGAAAAGTCACACAATTTTGTGTTTTATTGAGACATCGCGACAAAGCAAGCAGACTAGGAAACAAGCAAACGAAAATATTTTTGTGTTTTTGTATAACTGTTTTAGAAGTCGGGGAGATGAAAACGAGAGGCAAATGCAAATACAAGGCAAATGAAAAAAAATGCAAGTGGATGATAGTTTATGTGAAGGTACTTGATAAGTTTTGGTGATGTCTCCCCGGCAACGGCGCCAGAAATTCTTCCTGCTACTTGTGAACTGCGTTGGGATTTCCCCGAAGAGGAGAGGATGATGCAGTATAGTAGAGATAAGTATTTCCCTCAGTTAAGAACCAAGGTTATCAATCTAGTAGGAGAACCACAAAGAACCGCGTTAGCAGCACCTACACACACAAAAGCAAACACTTGCACCCAACGCAAATAAGAGGGTTGTCAATCCCCTTAGCGGTCACTTGCAAGGATTAAGTCTGATAGTGAAAGATAAAAAGTAAATTGGAAAATAAAATAAAAGTAAATAAATTGCAGTAAGCTATTTTTGGATTTTAATATATGATAAAAGTAGACCCGGGGGCCATAGTTTTCACTAGAGGCTTCTCTCTCGAGCGCAGAACATACGGTGGATAAACAAATTACTGTTGGGCAATTGATAGAAAAGCACATAGTTATGACAGATTCATGGAAATGATCATGTATATAGGCATCACGTTCGAGGCAAGTAGACCAACTCCTGCCTACATCTACTACTATTACTCCACCCATCGACCGCTATCCAGCATGCATCTAGGGTATTAAGTATAAAACAGAATAACGCCTTAAGGAAGATGACATGATGTAGACAAAGTAAACTCAAGCAATATGATTAAACCCCATCTTTTTATCCTTAATGGCAACAATACAAATACGTGTCATGTCCCTTTCTGTCACTGGGATTGAGCACCACAAGATTGAACCCATCACAAAGCACCTCTCCCATTTCAAGATAAATCAATCTAGTTGGCCAAACCAAATGAATAGATCGGAGAGAAATACAAAGCTATAACAATCATGCATAAAAGAGTTTAGAGAAGACTCAAATATTTCTCATGAATAATCTGATCATAAACCCACAATTCATCAGATCCCAACAAACACACCGCAAAAGAAGATTACATCGGATAGAACTCCAAGAACATCAAGGAGAACATGGTATTGAAGATCAAAGAGAGAGAAGAAGCCATCTAGCTACTAGCTATGGACCCATAGGTCTGTGGTAAACTACTCACACATCATCAAAAGGGCAGCAAGGTTGATGAAGAAGCCCTCCGTGATCGATTCCCCCTCCGGCAGACTACCGGAAAAGGCCTCCAGTTGGGATCGCGAAAGAATAGAGGCTTATGGCCGCGGTAGGGTTTTCTCGTCTGGCTCTCTGTTGGTTTCCGAATATTTGAGAATTTATAGAAGTGGAATTAGGTCAAAAGGAGCCACAAGGGGCCCACAAGGCATCAGGGCGCGCCCCCTAGGGTCACGCCCTGTTGCCTTGTGGCCTCCTCGTGAGGCTTCTGGCATCCTCCCGAAGCTTCCAGGGTCTCTTTTGTCCAGAAAAAAATCATCAAAAAGTTTAGTGGCATTTGGACTTCGTTTGGTACTGATTTCCTGAAAAACCAAAAACAAGCAGAAAACAGCAACTGGCACGGGGCACTAGGTTAATAGGTTAGTCCCAAAAAATGATATATAATTGCATATAAAACATCCAAGATTGATATTATAATAGCATGGAACAATCAAGAATTATAGATACGTTGGAGACGTATCATCGTGACAGCGGCGGCTTGCTCTTCGGGGGCTCGGGAGGGGGTTCCTCATGAGGCTCGGGATGCAGCTTGCCGGGGGGCCTCCTGAGGAGGGCCCTCGGTAGGCGAAGGTGCCACCTCAGAAGGCGCTGGTGCGGCCTCAGCAGGCGCAGGTGCGGTATGCTTCTTCTTGGCAGGAGCAGGCTCTTCTCATTCCACCACAATGGCTGCACTGGCAATCTGGGGGGTGGCCGCCAAGTACCTCTTGAGGGCTCGTGAGGGCGCGAAGCAACCATGACGGGAGGGCTTGTCAAATACCTCTGGAGGTCCTCGAAGGCTGCGTCAGCTTCGGGAGTCCACTTGAAGGGGCCCAATCTCTTCATGAGCTTGAAGAACGGCAGGGCCCTTTCGCCGAACTTGGAGATGAAATGCCCAAGCGAGGTCATGCATCCCGCGAGGCGCTGCATTTCTTTGAGGTTCCGTGGAGGCCGCATCTGCTCGATGGCCTTGATCTTCTCGGGGTTGGCTTTGATCCTGCGGTGGGAGACCAGGAAGCCAAGAAGCTTGCCGGAAGGGACCCCGAAGACGCACTTGGCGGGATTGAGCTTGAGGTTGACCTTGCACAGGTTGGCAAAGGTTTCTTTGAGGTCCGCGATGAGGGAGCACGACTTGCAGCTCTTCACGACGATGTCGTCGATGTAGGCCTCCGCATTTCTTCCCATCTGGGGCCCCAGGGCGATGCGCATCAGCCTCTGGAAGGTAGCCCCCATGCTCTTCAAGCTGAAGGGCATGCAGATGTAACAGTACACTCCGCAAGGGGTGATGAAGGCCGTCCTTTCTTCATCTTCCTTCGCCATCTTGATCTGGTGGTAGCCTGAGAAGGCATCCAGGAAGCAAAGCAACTCGCACCCAGCGGTGGAGTCCACGATCTGGTCGATTCGCAGCAGCAGGAAGAGGTCCTGGGGGGAGGCCTTGTTGAGGCTGGTGAAGTCAATGCACATCCGCCCCCCGCCGCTGTGCTTGGGAACCACGACAGGGTTGGCGAGCCACTTGGGGTGGCGCACCTCACAGATGACTCCTGCGTCTTGTAGCTTCTGAACTTCTTGGATGATGAACTCTTGCTTCTCGGGCGCTTGGCACCGTGCCTTTTGCTTCACGGGGCATGCGTTGGGGCACACCGCTAAGTGGTGCTCGACCACCTCCCTCGGCACACCGGACAAATCTGATGCTGTCCAGGCAAACACATCAGCCACTACAAAAAAAACACTTCCGTGATGATACGTCTTTGTCACAGTAGGTCAAGTTTTCTGTCATGCATGTACATCCGTGACAATTTTATTACAGAATCAAGATAGTCATACCTGTGCTGTCGTAGAAGTGTTCCATGACAATACTGAAATTATCATCACGGAAGTGTCCACTTCCATGACGATAAATATCACGTCATGGAAGTGTTTTCGTCAAGGGTAACCGACACGTGGCATTCACCGTAACGGGTCGCCGTTAAGCTATTGGGTTCCGGTTTCGATCCAATAACCCATTAGCAGCCCTGACCAATGACGATTTTCCATGTGTAAATTTCTCATTCGCCGGCGGAACCACGTGTCAGCTCGGCATTGGGACATATGTCATCCATTCATTGGACGCAAGACACCTATGATACGTCGACACATGGCACGGCCCAATAGTGGCCCATTTACGTTAAAAAGGCCAGCCTGTTTGACTTGGTCAAAAGTAAGCGGGCCGGCCTAAGGAAAGACTGTTAACGGCATGTTCGCATAAAGCCCATTTACGGCCCGGGTACTCACAACCCGTTATGGCCTTTCAAAATTCGGCCCAGTAGAGCCATGTGGGCCGTGCCTTAGGATTTCAGCCCGTTGTCACTTTCGGCCCATCTAGGGCCCGTGACGTCTTTCGGCCCATATTAGGCCTTTTGTTTCTCTGGGCCAATCTATGGCCCGTGACGTCTTTCGGCCCATATTAGGCCTTTTGTTTCTCTAGGCCCATTGACGGCCCGTGGTGATTCTGGCCCATCATGAAAAGTAAACGGCTTTGAGCCCATTAACGACCCATGATTCAGTTGGGCCGTTTCCAACCCGTGTTTTCTTTCGGCCTTCTAAGGGCCCATAAAATCTGTAACATCCCAAAATTCTAAATTTTGGAATGTTATATTAATTAAGTAACTATGATTGATTGTTTGATTGATTGACTGAAAGTGAGTGAAATTTGAATATTTTTGAGAGTTTAATGTGAGGGAATGAAATGACTTTCCCAAAACTTTCACTTTACATTTTGATCCCTAGGAATTAAAATTAATTTCATCACAAAACCCTAGAGTGAAGATGATATGACTTCTTCCATTTAAAGCAATAAAAAGGGATTTGGAAAGGATTTGAATACTATTTGAAAAATATTTCAAACTCAGAAACTTTATGCAACTCAATGATTTTCATGAGAGAAGATAAAATGACTTCTTCAAATTATATGAAATATGAGTTGGAAGTTTAAAAGAAGGATTTGAAAGTGGTTTGAAATTCAAATTCAAACCCAATTTGGAGTTATTTGGTTTTTATTCAAATTATTTTTCTCCTAAAAACAAATATATAGAAATAAGTGTAAAATGATTCCCTTCAATGAAAAATTGGGAGAAAATAAATTTGAAATCATTTTGGTATTTTAAAACAATTTTTATTGCATTTTAAATGCAACAGTAGCACTGTTTGAATTTTGAGATTTTGTGAGAATTTTATTTGAACTTGAAAAATAGTTCATCATTTAGGAAATATTTCTGGTCATTTGGCTATATAATATGTCTATATAAAAGTTTTATTAATTTCTCTTTATTTACTTTTCTTTTCTGTCTTTTAATTTAAAAAGAAAATTTTGGCCGAAGCCCAGCTGGCCACAGTAGCAGGCCGGCCCATTTGTCTCTCACGCGCGCCCGAATCCCTTTCCATTCGGTCGCCCGCCCCTTTCCTTCTTTCTTTCTGCCACTGACACGCGGGGCCCACTACCCGATCCGAATCCCCACCTTCCTTCTTTCTCTCCCTCTTTCCTTCGCCAGAGCGCGCCACCACGGCAGCGAATCCCTCTCGGGATCGGCCGAATCCCCTCATCGACCCCTCCCTCACGGCTCCCCAGCTATAAAACCCCTCCCCCTCGACCCATCCCGCCACTTCCAAACCCCGGAGACCCCCTATGCCGCCCGCAATTGCTCGCCGTAGCCACGCACTGCCGCCGCCGTCCGTCGCTCGCAGCCGTCACTCCCGTCGTCCCCGAGCCGCGCCAAGGCCACCCTCGTGCTCACCATCGTCGCCCGCATCAAACGGAGCTTTCCCCGACGCTGGATACCCAAGGGAGAGCCCGCCCGCACCACCACCGAGGCGTCGTCGACGTCACCCTCGCCGGAGTTCGTCTCCACCGCCGCTGTAAGCGCCGCCACTCTCCCCTCTGTTAGATCCAGATCCAACGGCGTAGATTAGAAGATTTATTTCCCGAACCGTTTTCTTTTAGTTATCGGTCGTCCACCCGTAGCCTTCCGCAGCGCATACCCATAAGCCTATCAGGAGCCGCCACGTGTACAGTAGCCAATCTGTAGTTTTTTCCAATTTTTTTCTCTGTTTTAATTTTCAGAATAGTTCTGTTTTTAGAAATTTAATATCTTTTATGTTTTAAGTCCAAATTGAGTGATTCTTTTTGTTATAGTTTCAAAATTTTATGAAGTTTATGTTGGTGCACTTAGTTTTTAAATTTGAGTAGTTTAAATTTGAATTTGATGAAATTTGTTCAAATCATTAATTTGGCCATATCTTGAGTTTAAAAATATATTTTTGATTGATTCTTTTTGTTACTGTTTTCATATTGTATTGTTTATCCAGTAGTATTTAATTATTTATTTTTAGTTTATTTTAAATTAGGGATTTTGCAAAAACAGTACTGTTTTGAATAGTTTTGCTTTAATTCTTTCTCCTTTAGTTTTCATTTGATTTTAATTATCTTCTATTGTCACTTTTGACAAAATTTGCTAGGTTTTTGTTACTCAATCGTAGACAAATATTTTATTTTGTTTTTACTTTTGTTTTGTGCTAAATCTTGTATGGGCCATAGTGTGAGTTTTATAAAAGATTTTTTGTTGATTCTTTTGCTAGGGAAAAATATTATAAAATACTTTCTGTTTATTATTTAGTTTTATATTTTATTTTCTATTAAGTTATTAGTTTAGTGTTTTTCCTTGCTGTTAAGTTTTTAATTATGACAAAACTATTTTTGTTAGTTGTGGTTAAGTCATAGAGTTTCTTGAGTAGTTTTCTTTAGTGATCTTCTTTGGGAGTTTTCTCTTTGGATTTTATTTGGTTTTTCTTATTGATTTTATTTATTGATTCCTTTAGTACTTTTATTTGATTTGTTGATTATTTTGATTGTTAGTATTGCTTGCTAGAGTCAATGCTTATGTGAATGCAATGTTTGATTATATATAGATTTTCATCGAAGAGTGACGAATAGTTCTATCAAGTTATTTCTGAGAGCGATATTATCTTCATCAACTATAACAGGCAAGTTCATTTTGACCATATTTTCATATCTATGTTTTATTGCATTTAGTGATACTTTTCAACATGTCCTCCAGCAGTTATATTGAGCTTGCAACTTGAGGTAGTATCATGAGTAGGACAAACCCAATACCCCTGTTACCATTGCCCGGGAAGGGACGTTATCTTGCATTATTGCTACGCTCTAGTAGACGGGGGTTGAATGTGTGATACAAGAGTGTCGTGAGGATTAATAATTCAAGACTTGCATGATGATCAAGACTTCAAGACTTCAAGGACTCAATATACCTCTAGGTGGAATGGAATGCATCTGGCAGCCTGATATCTATCATGGTTAAGCCCGGGAATCCTGGTATCTACCTGTGATCATCCCGATGGAATGCCACCCAGGCTCAAAGACAAGGATGGATACTTCAATGCCGAAAAGCTTACGTGGGCAACCACAAGTCATTATGGGCTCTGGCTTGGTTGACCTTAGTTGTGACTCTGGCCGGGACGGTGCTAGCAGATGTAGACGAACGGTAGGGTTGGATGGGCACCGGACAGTGGCCAGGGGAACTCTTTGGAAGATCATGTTTCGATCGTCCTGTTCTCAAACACTCTGAAGTGCGAGGACTTAAAGGGAGGGATCGAATCATGCGGGTAAAGTGTACAAACCTCTGCAGAGTGTTAAACTAATCGATTAGCTATGTCCCTGGTTACGGACAACATGAGCACCGGAGATGATACTATCAGCCATTCTCAACACAATTAATATTAGTGAGTGGGTATTCTTAATAATTTGGGATATGGGAATTGGTTGGCAGAACCATTTCATTAACAACCAACTTTTGTAGTAATATTTCTTTCCACTCCTTTGTTGTAGGGAAAAACTAGCTTTTATGCAAAACTCAGACTCAGTGCCACCACAGTCATATTTCAAATAGAGATAGAGTTATTCTCCTTTGCATTCATATGTGATCTTGCCGGTACATTCAATGTACTGACCTACACGATTGCAACGTATCAAGTTGCAGGATTTCTACGACGAGTAAGAGTTACGATATAGGGTTACGGTCTACACTCAACTTGCCGTTGGCGTTGATGGGACTCCACACCCCTATTGATTTGTTTTCGCTGTGATATATAAGGTATACTCTGGATCTACGGTATTTATTTTACATGTGATGTTATGGTATTTCATCGAAGTACTGTGTGTGCCAGCATACTGATCTAGGGATGGCACAGAAAGCACAAAGACTTGACTGTATTGGGTTGGGTCGCTACAGAGATGGTATCGGAGCACATGTTGACTATCGGACGTGACCCTAGAAACTGGAAAGCCCCTAGGACAGGATATCTCTAAAACTTTATTTTCAAAAAGATCTTTTATTTCTCATCCTTTTATAATTTTGCCAAATATTCCCTCTCACCTCAAATAGATAGAATACACCCTTTCCCTTTTGACCCCTCGAAGAATCAACTGAGGACCACTTCAGAGTGAAAGAAAATTTCACCCGGCATTAGAAGAATTGAAGCTACAACGGTTGAAGACTCCGAAGACCCGAAGAATTTGAAGACCCTGAAGAATCCCAATATTATTACGACCCTTTAGAAGACCAAAACCCTGATGTATACTCACGTTAGAGCGATGATTTGTGAGCTGTCATTTGTGTGTGTTTTCCGACAGCCACAAATAATCCTAAGTTCAAAACTATTGTTTGTATTGTGTGTATCTCTCTCTATCACTCTCTCGTATCTCATCCCAAAACCCTTGGACCCAATAGATGATGAATGAAGATGGACTCGTATTTCCTGGATCGATGACTCAGCTGGAGGTAGAACAGTGGATACAGAACATGGAAGATCACATGAAGGAATTCGGTGTTGGAAGCACGTATATGGTTCCCTACTCCCTATGGTACTTTACACAAGGTGCTTTAACATGGTGGAAAATGCATCAAGCTATTCAAGGATGGAATGGAGCAAGAACTTGGGAGGAATTCAAGGAGACTCTGTTAAGATCCCGTCTTATCCGGAAGCACTGTGATAACCCGAAGAAGAAACCTTGTGCATGCAAGATCTGTGGAGAAATAGGACACACCCAGGAAGAACGCAAGGATGGATGCCCTCATTGTGAAGATAATCACCCAGAGGAAGAATGCCCAACTAGGCAGGTGACTTGTTTCTCGTGTGAAGGAACTACTCATTACCCGGCTCAATGCCAAATTTACCCCAAGGTACAAGAAGTCATCAAGCAACAGAAGGAAGCCATGAAGGAAGCCCTCAGGGAAAGTTTAGAAGAACCTATGATGAAGGAAGTTGTTGAAGACCTTGATGGAGAAGGCCTAACCAGATTTTACACCAATGCCTGCTATTCATGTGGAGAAGAAGGACTTTCTTCACAATATTGCACGAAGGAAAGCCAAGAGTATTTGAGAGAGTTCCAGACAGTGGAGTTTGAGTATGACCCACGGGAAATAGAGTCTCTAATCAGTACGAAGAAATCCAGGAAGAAGAGGAGAAAGTATACCAGGAAGAGCCAAATCCCTGCACTGAAGGACCTGAGTTATATCACATGTTTCAGGTGCAAGACCTTAGGTCACTATGCCAATATGTGCCCAGGAAAAGAGCCAAGAACCCAAGGAGCAGACACAGTCACCAAAAAGCCCCAAGACTTGTCGGAGGTCATATGTTTACTTTGCAAGGAAGTAGGACATGGTGCCAGGGATTGTTCAGATCAGAAGAAATCTTGAGCGAAGTACTTCAGATTTTGGTACTGGAATAAGGAATGTAATAAATATAGTAGGAAGCACTTTTATATTCCTGGGGATGTTGAGTTAAATTATGTAATGGAAATCTTGGAGAATGTAATGGTTCATGAATCAATAAAACACAAATGTGCCCTGATCTTAATTACTGCATTTGTATGTGCTCATGTTTGGAGATATGAAGAATAAGACCTATGGATGAACTAGTACATTTTCATTTTAAGTGTGGTAGTAATCGGTAAAACCACAGGAACAACGGAGAAGAATGTACCAAGAAGTTTGGACAAATAAATAAAGATGAAAGTAATGCTGGACCATATCAAACTATGTGGATGGCAGTAGTTGTAATAAAGTTCTTTTGAATTTGGAGTGATTAAGGATGTGATGAAGGATTTGATCTGAAAAGAATATGATTCATGGATGAACCAGTGCATGTTATTTTAAATGGTGATACTATTTGGTGTGAACACTTGACCAATGGAAAGGAAAATGTGTTCCACAGAGTGGAGTTTGGACAAAATAAGTTGGAATTTTGTTTTTCTTATGATGATTACCCCGAGAGTAGGAAGGAATCAAGTATTATTGGATTTTAAGGAGGCATAATGTTGGAATATGGAACAACCATAACTCCAAGGATGAGTTAAAGTTGTACAAGTGTTGAAGTGGGCCCGTAACCCATAGGCCCAGGAGTTAATAAGGAGCAAGCACTACCTTGTTGAAGGAAGAAATCTGGCAGAAGCTGTGATTTGATCAGCAGACGTTTCTTAGGAGGATACGAAAACCCGAGAGTTGTGAAGAAAACGATAGATATTATGTTTGGCTTGCAGAACAAATGGATTTACCCGAACCCAATTCAAGGACAAGAAAAGTTCTGCAATGCTTGCGAGAATGCCCGAGTGTTAGAAATGCGAGATTCGCTAAACCTCATACAGGGTGATGATTTGGGTGCGGAATGGATTGATCACCATACCGACTTACTCTTATCATTCGCTCTTGTTATTTGGAATGGTAAATCTGGAGTGACATACCCATAGTAGAGAGACAACGATCGTTGAAAACCTTGCTTAAGCCTTAGAATGGTATGATAAGAAGCCCTTTTACAAGGCAGTGGTTGCCAAACGTAGGTTATACGGTGAGATTCAACCCAGACCATTTTCCTGCAGGAACCACAAATTGTTGACCACCCTGAGATTTACGACAGTTGTTTAGTATTGGCTTCAGACCTGTCAAGCCTCAGAAGAACTTATAAAAGGACTCAACTTATGCGAGAAGACCAATACTGTCAAGAAAGAAGTACCCAAGTTTTGATGGACCCATGACTTTGATTTTAAGTTTGGTAGCACCCCAGACCTTTCCGATGAATGGATTTGCCAGAAAACCCCCAAACCCTAACCTTTTCTTGCTAGCCTCTCTGAATCTCGAGGATGAGATTCATTTTAAGTGTGGTAGGTTTGTAACATCCCAAAATTCTAAATTTTGGAATGTTATATTAATTAAGTAACTATGATTGATTGACTGAAAGTGTGTGAAATTTGAAACTTTTTGAAAGTTTAATGAGAGGGAATGAAATGACTTTCCCAAAACTTTCACTTTACATTTTGATCCCCAGGAATTCAAATTCATTTCATCACAAAACCCTAGAGTGAAGATGATATGACTTCTTCCATTTAAAGCAATAAAATGGGATTTGGAAAGGACTTGAATTCTATTTGAAAAATATTTCAAACTCAGAAACTTTATGCAATTCAATGATTTTCATGAGAGAAGATAAAATGACTTCTTCAAATTATATGAAATATCAGTTGGGAGTTTAAAAGAAGGATTTGAAAGTGGTTTGAAATTCAAATTCAAACCCAATTTGGAGTTATTTGGTTTTTATTCAAATTATTTTTCTCCTAAAAACAAATATATAGAAATAAGTGTAAAATGATGCCCTTCAATGGAAAATTGGGAGAAAATAAATTTGAAATCATTTTGGTATTTTAAAACAATTTTTATTGCATTTTAAATGCAACAGTAGCACTGTTTGAATTTTGAGATTTTGTGAGAATTTTCTTTCAACTTGAAAAATAGTTCATCATTTAGGAAATATTTTTCTGATCATTTTGATATATAATATGTCTATATAAATGTTTTATTATTTTCTCTTTATTTAGTTTTCTTTTCTGTCTTTTAATTTAAAAAGAAAATTTTGGCCGAAGCCCAGCTGGCCACAGTAGCAGGCCGGCCCATTGGTCTCTCGTGCGCGCCCGAATCCCTTTCCATCCGGTCGCCTGCCCCTTTCCTTCTTTCTTTCTGCTGCTGACATGCGGGGCCCACTACCCGATCCGAATCCTCACATTCCTTCTTTCTCCCTCTCTTTCCTTCGCCGGAGCGCTCCACCGCGGTAGCGAATCCCTCTCGGGATCGACCGAATCCCCTTGCCGACCCCTCCCCCATAGCTCCCTGCCTATAAAACCCCTCCACTCGACCCATGCCTCCACTGCCGAACCCCGGAGACCCCCTACGCCACCTGCAATCGCTCGCCGTCGCCACGCACTACCGCCGTCCTCCGTCGCTCGCCGCCGTCACTCCCGTCGTCCCCGAACCGCACCAAGGCTACCCTTGTGCTCGCCGTCATCGCCCGTGTCAAACGGAGCTTTCCTCGATGCCAGATACACAAGGGAGAGCCCGCCCGCCCCACCACCGAGCCGCCATCGATGTCACGCTCGCCGGAGTTAGTCTCCACCGCCGCTGTAAGCGCCGCCATTCTTCCCTCCGTTAGATCCAGATCCAACGGCGTAGATTAGAAGTTTTATTTCCCGAACCGTTTTCTTTTAGTTATCGGTCGTCCACCTGTAGCCTTCTGCAGCGCACACCCGTAAGACTATCAGGAGCCGCCACATGTACAGTAGCCGATCTGTAGTTTTTTCCAATTTTGTTCATTGTTTTAGTTTTCAGAATAGTTCTATTTTTGGAAATTTAATATCTTTTATGTTTTAAGTCCAAATAGAGTAATTCTTTTTTGTTATAGTTTCAAAATTTTATGAAGTTTCTGTTAGTGCACTTAGTTTTCAAATTTGAGTAGTTTAAATTTGAATTTGATGAAATTTGTTCAACTCACTAATTTGGCCATATCTTGAGTTTAAAAATATATTTTTGATTGATTCTTTTTGCTACTGTTTTCATATTGTATTGTTTATCCAGTAGTATTTAATGATTTTTTTAGTTTAATTTAAATTAGGGTTTTAGCAAAAACAGTACTGTTTTGAATAGTTTTGCTTTAATTCTTTCTCCTTTAGTTTTCATTTGATTTTAATTATCTTCTATTGTCACTTTTGACAAAATTTGCTAGGTTTTTGTTACTCAATCGTAAACAAATATTTTATTTTGTTTTTACTTTTGTTTTGTGCTAAATCTTGTATAGGCCATAGTGTGAGTTTTATAAAAGATTTTTTGTTGATTCTTTTGCTAGGGAAAAATATTATAAAATACTTTCTGTTTATTATTTAGTTTTATATTTTATTTTCTATTAAGTTATTAGTTTAGTGTTTTTCCTTGCTGTTAAGTTTTTAATTACGACAAAACTATTTTCGTTGGTTGTGGTTAAGTCATAGAGTTTCTTGAGTAGTTTTCTTTAGTGATCTTCTTTTGGAGTTTTCTTGTTGGATTTTATTTGGTTTTTCTTATTGATTTTATTTATTGATTTCTTTAGTACTTTTATTTGATTTGTTGATTATTTTGATTGTTAGTATTGCTTGCTAGAGTGAATGCTTATGTGAATGCAATGTTTGATTATATATAGATTTTCATCGGAGAGTGACGGATAGTTCTATCAAGTTATTTCTGAGAGTTCTATCCAGTAGTTATATTGAGCTTGAAACTTGAGGTAGTATCATGAGTAGGAGAAACCCAATACCCCTGTTACCATTGCCCGGGAAGGGACGTTATCTTGCATTATTGCTACGCTCTAGTAGACGGGGGTTGAATGTGTGATACAAGAGTGTTGTGAGGATTAATAATTCAAGACCTGCATGATGATCAAGACTTCAAGACTTCAAGGACTCTATATACCTCTAGGTGGAATGGAATGCAATTGGCAGCCTGATATCTATCATGGTTATGCCCGGGAATCCTGGTATCTACCTGTGATCATCCCGACGGAATGCCACCCAGGCTCAAAGAGAAGGATGGATACTTCAAGGCCAGAAAGCTTACGTGTGCAACCACAAGTCATTATGGGCTCTGGCTTGGTTGACCTTAGTTGTGACTCTGGCCGGGATGGTGCTAGCAGATGTAGACGAACGATAGGGTTGGATAGGCACCCGACGGTGGCCAGGGGAACTCTTTGGAAGATCATGTTTCGATCGTCCTGTTCTCAAACACTCTGAAGTGCGAGGACTTAAAGGGAGGGATCGAATCTTGCGGGTAAAGTATACAAACCTCTACAGAGTGTTAAACTAATCGATTAGCCATGTCCCCAGTTACGGACAACATGAGCACCGGAGATGATACTATCAGCCATTCTAAACACAATTAATATTAATGAGTGGGTATTGTTAATAATTTGGGATATGAGAATTGGTTAGCGGAACCATTTCATTAACATCCAACTTTTGTAGTAATATTTCTTTCCACTCCTTTGTTGTAGGGAAAAACTAGCTTTTATGCAAAACTCAGACTCAGTGCCACCACAGCCATATGTCATATAGAGATAGAGTTATTCTCCTTTGCATTCATATGTGATCTTGCCGGTACATTCAATGTACTGACCTACACGGCTGCAACGTATCATGTTGCAGGATTTCTACCACGAGTAAGAGTTACGATATAGGGTTACGGTCTACACTCAACTTGCCTTTGGCGTTGATGGGACTCCACACCCCTATTGATTTGTTTTCGCTGTGATATATAAGGTATACTCTAGATCTACGGTATTTATTTTACATGTGATGTTATGGTATTTCATCGAAGTACTATGTGTGCCAGCATACTGATCCAGGAATGGCACCGAAAGCACAGAGACTTGACCGTATTGGGTCGGGTCGCTACAAAATCTTGGGCTCATTTCTGGCCCTCGATTACTTATGGTCCATTACTGGCCTGTTATGCTAATGAGCCAGATTTAACCCGTGGTTACAATCGGCCCGTTTGTGGTCTTTTAACCCATTGGGCCATTTTCAGCCCGTCATGTATTCCGGCCCATTAACGACCCGTTATGACTGTCGATAGAATTAAGCCTATGATGACTTTCGGCCTGTTAATGGCCCATTATGCTATGGGCCCTTAAATAGACCATTCCCACTATGGCCCGTTTACGACCCATAATGCGGTCCGCTTTTGGCCCACAGATCCTACGGCTCGTAGATGGCCCTTGTGCACTTTAGCAGGTAGCAGGCCCATGGTTACCACGGGCCGTATGTGGCCCATGGTTATTGCGGACGCTAACAAACCGAGGAAAAAAGATGACTATGAGGAAATAAATAAGCAAGCAACTAATGCTAGGCTATTACAGCGATTGCACACATTACATCCACTGGGCATCAAAGTTCACCACCCGTGCAAATATAGGGAACACCCTACACTATACAAAAATCACTTGCTGTTTTCTTCAGCCGGTCGCTGCCCATTAAGAACAACTTTTGTAATGCAACAAAACAAATTACAGCCATACAACAAAAGGAGGGTTGGCATAAAAGTAAATGCACCATCAGAAGCTCAGAAGCTCGGATGATTTGACCTGACTGGTACGTTTTCATGTTGTAGTGTCTGATGGAGCACCATAAACTTCGCTGTCATTTTTCCTAGGCTCCTGAACAACATAGCAAATGTCTGATAGTTTCGTTTCAAAACCATGCATATCTTGACGATATCAAACAATGGCTGTTCTTGTTTCACAAAGGGTCTCTGTTAGGGATTGGACTTATGTGTGGAGCGTAGATATATCATTCTGTCGAGCTTGCAGATCTTGTTCATGAGGTAATTTGGATGAGGTTGCCTTAACAACCAACCCAGTATTACACAGGAAGGTGCTTTTGGCACTGTTAGTGGAGAGATACTGACCCACTGCAGCAAGAGGTGACATTGTGGTTATGGTTGCCTCATCACCTTCAGGAGGTTGTTGCGGTTCCACCATTTGTTCCATAGCTTGTTGAAAACTTGAGTTTGTACATTAGTAGTACCAGAACAGAAGTTATTAATGAGGCAGCAAAACCAAACAGAATAGCTTTGGTTTATATACAGAACTTAATTTGGTGAACCCGTGTAAAATATTAGTTGTATTTTATTGCAAAGTACATAATAAAACCAGGTTCCAAACATATGACCATATACCATGGCTAATGTATTGTCTATTTCTTCACATTGTATTGACAGCTAAGATAAAGATACAAAGTTTATAATACGGTGAGCATAGTATGACATCATTCATATCACAAAACTACTGAGATCAGACAAACAGGCAATTGTAACATTGTGTGCAGCACAGAACTAGATTACAGATCAGAGCAAAGCAACATCGTTCTTCTCTTTTAAACCTTGTAAAGTGCAATGATACGTTCAGACAACTGTGTATAAAATTGAAAAGAGTAATAGACATTGGCTGCAAACCATGCTGTTCAATGCACCACAAGTCAGAGTAACCAATAGTTCAAAGGGCCTGAGGATTAAGGACTTACTACAGCGGCTTTGACTGGTGTAGTCATGCCCTTCGTCTTGCTGGTGTGACAGTCCTTGAAGATTTCCACCGCATTTGGTTCAGGTTCTTTTTGGTCCTTGCAGGCTTTCCTCTGCATTTGGAACAAGTCAATATAGATGTGATAATATGGCACAGCCAAAAGAGTGAAACATCATCTAGTTACCAGAGCCTCGCAGTGTGCAATATAGCTATGAGATCCTGTCGTCTGTTGGAATTTCACTTTCGTACGGCTGGCCTTGTTCTTTGAACAGTTCACCTAGAAGAAGATAGATTTGTGAGGGACATGCGTAAATAGGAGTTCAACATGTGATCTGATCACATTTATATAACATACTTGATACTTTGGATCAGACCAGTGTTTAACAAGGGCTGTCCAGTCTTCATCCGTTATATTTTCCACTGGAGATGTTTGGGCAAGTTCATTGTTAGCCTTGCCTTCAAAGTGAGTTTTCCTCAGATTATACCGATACTGTCGTAGAGCAGACTTGAAAACATGAGTGCATGCTTGTCTGGTTGCATCATCTTGCCGATCCAACTTGAACCTCATCTGTTCAAAATTATAGGAGTCTCATTACCAGCAACCTAGAAAGTATGGGACAGAGCAAGACGATATTACTAAGTTCCATAAATAACCATACTTACAGATAAATGGTCGAGGAAGGTGTTAAACTAGATTTCATCTTTGTCATTCCTGTACTGAATCCATGTTGGGAGGATACGTGCATGACACCTAACAGCAACGGCTACCTCTGATACTAACTTGGCTGACTCTGTAGCATCACGTGGCCTTTTTAAACCTGACTCAAAATGGATCTCCATTCTTCCTCCTTTAGATTTAGTTAACCTGTCGAGCATTATCCCTGATGTCTGTTTCCTCTTGCGCCTAGGTGCTAGTTCAACAACGAACATGGGAAGTGTTAGTGTACATCAAACTGTGAGACTACATATAAAGAAGCATGCAACTGTAACTTGACTCGATTAACTACCATCTTGGTGTTGAAGCACACAAGGTTCATCTGATCTTGCCAAGTCCTCTTGTGCCAAGAGTGCTTCGAAAGTAGTGTCAGGTGGTAAAGGAGCTTGGGAACTTGCCGCTAGCAGAGTTGACGAACGAGTAAGTCGTGCACATGTTGGTACTGTGGAAGAAGGTGTTGCAACCACTAGGGCTGTCGTTGCTTGTTTGGTTCGTTTGTCTTTGGTACGTTTTGCAAGTGGTGTAGCAGGGGATACTGTGTTTGTACATTTATCCAGTGGACTTCGACCTTCTCTTGCACTATCAGTACCAGTAGAATCTGCAGAGCTGTTCCGCTTCCGTTTCCGTGCCTCCTAAGTAGTAACACCATCCCCTACCATTTTGTGTACCTTCCTCTCTTTTTTCCATGTCAAGTCAAACCCACGAGAAATGGGAATAAAAATTTAGTTCTTCAGAACTAATTGATGTGTCATTCAGACTAACTGAACTTTGATGTTAGACAACCGCATGATAGGAGGATGTAATATGTACAAAAAAACAGGACGGCATGAGATAATTAGACCTATTATGCGTAAACTAAGCAGAAGGTATTTCAATAAATTAGAAGCAATGCAATGGAAGCTAGACACCATATGAAAGATGCTACAAATATCACTCTGCCAAGTTAATAGTGTCTCGTCATAAGTGGCATTTAAACAAATGTCAAGCAGTACAAGCAATAAATCATATGCAAGATCCAAACAATATCACACTACCAAGTTAAAGGTGTTTCGTCATAAGTGGTTGATGCAGGATAGACACGAATAGTATTTCGATGTTAGAACATGTAATAGACAGATGTAGTATATGCAAAAAAAGGAAGACATACCATGTTAACATGTATAATGTGTAAACTAAGCAGACGCAATTTAATCAAATTAGAAGCAACACAAGCTAGACACCATATGCAACATGCAAGCAAATATCACACTCCCAAGCTAGAGAAAGCACCTGGGATGCTGGAGTAGGGTTGTTGAGCACATCATATTTACTTGGAACTTCTACTGCACTAGCAGTAGTAGCAGAATCTCTAGAGCGCCTCCTTACCGGTGGTGCCAGATGACCGCCATCAGCCCCTGCCTTACTTTTTTCCTTCCTCTCTCTTATTTTTTTTGCCTTGTCAAGTTAAACCCACAAGAAAAATGAATAAAATTCGCTTTTCAGAACTCATTTATGCATGATGCTGATGAACACTACTTTCATGTAAGGCGACCGCATGATAGGAGGATTGAATATGTAAGAAAAAAGGACAGCATTGCATATTCACACCTATGATGTGTAAACTAAGCAGCAGGCATTTCAACAAATTAGAAGCAATGAAACCTAGACACCGTATGAAAGATGCAACGAATGTCACTCTACCGAGTTAAAACTGTCTCGTCATAAGTGCCATTTCAACAAATTAGAAGCACTACAAGCTAGAAAACAATGCAAGATGCAACCTATATCACACTCCCAAGTTACATGTGGCTTATGATAAGTGATTGTTGTAGGTTACACAACAGTAGTACTTTGATGTAAGAACATGGCGTGATAGACAAATATTGTATGTTCTAGAAACAGGAACACGTGTCTTATTCACAAGTATAATGTGTAAACTAAGCAGATGCAATTCAACAAAATTAGAAGGAATACAAGCTAGACATCATACGTAACATGCAACCACATATAACAGTGCCAAGTTAGAGCGAGCACCTATGATGGTTGGGTAGGGAAGATGTGCTCATCATCAACACAACTACGTTGACTGTCTATGCATGTGTTGTCTTGCAAATCTTGTTTGGAGGATGGCAGAGTAGAATCTGTAGAGACCCTCCATTTCAGTTGGCCGGAAGGAGCACCATCATCCACTGCCTTGCTAATTTCCTTCCGCTTTATTGATTTTGCATTGTCAAGTCAAACGACAAGAAAAAGGAATAAAAATCACTCTTCAGAACTCATTCATGCATGATACTGATGAACACTACTTGGATGTAAGGCAAACACATGATACGAGGATGGAATATGTATGAAAAACAGGACGGCATGGCATATTCACACCTATTTGTGTAAAAGCAAAAGCCATTTCAACAAATTAGAAGCAATGCAAGGTAGACACCACATGAAAGATGCAACCAATATGACTCTGCCAAGTTAAAAGCATCTCATAATAAATGGCGTTTCAACAAATTAGACGCAGTACATGCTATAAATCATATGCAAGTTGCAACAAATATCATGCGGCATATACTAAAGGTGTCTCGTCATAAGTGATTGATGTGGGATACACAAGAACATTAGTTTTATGTAAGGACGTGGTTAATAGACAGATGTAGTATGTACCAAAAACAGGAAGGCATGTCACATTAACAGGGATAATGTGTAAACTAAAAAGAATAGCAGATGCAATTTAACCAAATTAGAAGAATTACAACCTAGACACCATATGCAACATGCAACCACATATCACACTGCCAAGTTAGAGAAAGCACCCGCGATGGTGGTGTAGGGGAAATGCGGTCACCAACTACAGAGCTACGTTGACTATCTTCATCTAGCCTTGCTGTTTGTTGAGAATCATGTGGGGAGGATGACACTGCACTATTTAAAAGAGTAGCGCGTCTCACACTAACCCACCCGTCTGACTGTCTCATCATAAGTGATTGATGAGGGATACACAAGAACATTAGTTTGATGTAAGAACATGGTTAATAGACATATGCAGTATGTACCAAAAACAGGAAGGCATGTCATATTCACAATATATGGCTAAGCAGATGCAATTTAACCAATTTAGAAGCAATATCCAAGGTAGACACCATATGCAACATGCAACAACATATGACACCATGAAGTTAAAGCAAGCACCTGCGATGCTGGTGTATGGCGAATGGGGTCATCAACTACAGAACTACGTTGATAGTCTTCATCGAATGACACTACACTCTTCTTTAGAGCGTCAAACCGCGCCTTTCCAATCCTTGATGCACACTAGAGCGACAGCTGTGTTTTCTTTCTAGAATATTGTGGTTGAGGTTCTGAAATACCCATGCGCAATAAAACAATAGTGAGAGAGTATGGGTGTAGTTTGTACACAAGTAGTGCAGTGTAAAAGTATCACATAGCAGGTGGGTCAAAAATAAATGACGGCAGGCATATGATAGCTCTACAACATGCATGGCACACGAAATTAGATTCTAGGCTTTTGAAATATGAGCACATGGATGGCTGGGAAGTGCAGGTAATCCTCCAGCAAACCACCACATGTGGTCCGATGAAAATAACAATCGACTAAAAACAAATAGGTCAGTCAATTTTTTCTGCACTGTCCGATCTACAAGGAACGGGCGGATGGCCTTCATCTACCTCCCGCCAGTCACTGTTGATGATCTTCCTCGAACCGCCAGTGACCACCGGCCCAGACCCCTGCCTCCGCCGCCCCACCCTCCCCTCGACCTCACCCCACCGCCGTGCTTGGCAGCGCCCCCCGGCCATCCTTTTAAGCCCGGCGGACCTCCAGATCGGGCGCCAGCAGCTCCTGCGCCACACACACCTCTAAGATAGACACTGAGGCGCTGATTCCCCGGCGAACAGGCGGACTAGGTGCTCCTCACGCCTCCACGGGTGGTGCTTCCTTTAATTGGGAATCAACTGACACTGGATTGAAATCCAGGCAAGCGACGGACCTCTAGCTAAAGTGAAATAGTAAATGGGGGGAAACCTTGTGCATCGCGAGTTACTTGGAACATCTAGTATTAGGAAGAATGTGCAATAAGAAGTGGTCAACTAGTTTCCTTCGTGGGATGAATACCGTGCGAGCAGACATGTAAGATTTACAAGATTAAGGGAAGAGCAGTACCAATATCGGCTTGCCATGTTGTGTCCTCCTTATGATTTTTCGATGATCTTCTTGTGGTTTGCTGGAAATTAGATATTGTGGAGGACAGTGGAGCCTTGGACGCATCCATGGCCAAGTTGTTGAGTGTGGTGCGGTGGCCCTCTGTCGGCGGCGGAGAAGCAGATCCGAGGTGGCGAACGACGGCGTAGCGGGAACAGCTCTGGTGCGGTGGACGGTTGTGACGTTGGAGCAGCAGCGGTGAGGCGCAGGATGGAGGGGTTGATGTGGCTCAGGTACGATGCACGTCCGCGCCGTGGAGGCAGCTCTGCCTCGGCTTCAACTACTAAGTCCTGGAGGGTGCTGCGGTTGAGGTTGCGGTGGACGACGACGTCGGGGTATCGGCTCCGGCGTGATGGAGGAGGGCGGTGGAGGATCGGTGCGATGGGGTGGCGGATGGAGGAGGCTGGGGTTTCGCGGCTGGTGCAGAGGGAGTTTTGGCGCCCACGGAGTATGAATGGAGAATCGGATGGGGAAGGGGGGAAGCTAAGGGGGAACCATGTTTTCAGGATGCGCTTATTTGAAATTTGGGGAAAATTACAAACTTTGCCCCCATCTAAAATTTCGGACATGCTGCAGGTCGGGGGTAGGACGGTAATCTCACGTGTCCAAAATAGTGGGCGGGAGTGATTTCGGCTGAGCGCATCGGCGTTTAGGCGCCCGCGGTATATGAATGTTTCTCGGAGGTGGTTGTGTGGCGTCTCGGTGAAGTTACAAACCTACCCCGATTTAGACTTCTGGACGTCGGGCCGATAGGCTTCACGGGTCAGAGTTAGGATGGTAATTTCCTTCTACCAAACATTGGTCTCGCGCGGTTTCGGGCGAGGAGAGGCTCTTTTAGCGCTTCATTCAAAATTTTGAACCAGAAGCATTCACGTTTACAGTACTCTTGAACTATTAGGATTAACCTTAATAGACCTCGTTAAATTTGACCTTGTATGATTGAAAACCTGATTAAATTATGCGCTTCTTTTGAAATTTTGACTCTTGAAAATCCTATAACTACTATTATTTTGGAATGGAGGTGGTAAATTTGAATGTATTTTGTACACGACTATATGTTATTATGTTCAAAAGCAAAGCAAAGATTGATGCACCCCTAATTTAGGAATGATTTACAAATGCCATGATCTCGAATTCAAATAATTGAATGCACATCATGTTGAATTCAAATATTTGAAACCACCTTAAGTTGATTTCAAACGTATGCTAGTTCCTAGCTAGCTATTTAGAATGTTCACTATGTATCTTTTGTATGTATAATGTGCTTTACACACACAACATAAACTATAATCACGTTTATATTTGAATTGCTAAAGCCATGCATTGCCTGGATTTCAAAATACTGACTCTATGGATCAATTATGTCGACTAATACCATACACATGCTCAAATTCGACGGAATATGGATGTTTGATACACCAATGATCGTTCCATACGCAAATCACAAATATCATGATCCCATCCAAATATTTGGATAAAATTTATATTTTAAATTGATGTGTACATCAGTCTTTTATGCGTACCCTCCTCACACACGTGTTATCTTTCTCTCTCACACATACGCGCGCACGCTGTATATCCATTGGCCTTCTCTCTCGCACATCCTCACACTCTCTCCTGAGGTGTCTCTCGCACACACGCTATCGATATATATCACCCTCCCTCCCTCTATCTCACAACTATCTACGAGTCCTTTCACTAGTCTCTGTCACAAGAACTCTTTCACACGCATAGGCACGCACGATCTACATCGACCCTTTTCTCTATACATATACCTGCCTACGTGTCTCCCGGCCGCTTAGGCCTATCTCGCACGCATTGTCGATCTCCACCTCTCTTACTAGTTGACGAATATGATTCCAGCAGAGCATTCAGTAGGATATCCCTTACAGCTAGGTTGGATGCATGGTAATAAGAGACAAGGATTTACCTTAGTTCAGGCCCTTGCGATCCAGGAAATACCCTACTCCCGGTCATGTATATTTGTGAGTAGGGTGTGTACAGAGTACACTACGTGAATACCAAGGGTTTTGTGTATGCTATCGACAAACTAGGCCCCGGGCTTGTATAAACATACCCGGGGCCTAAGGTTACAATTCCTAGCCGGCTTTGTCAGTGGACACAAAGTCCTTCGCGGCTCTGGTTTCTTTGTCTTGTGCGACCAGTCCTCCAGGGGTCTCTGTATAATGTGTCACAGGTGGACCAATGTGGCACAGGACGGAACCGACCGGGGGCCTCACCTCGGCCCACCGGACCTCACACACCCCTACCCCTAGGTCTCGGTATCTTGTCACACCCACACATGCGTACCAGACACACACACCCCACACACTATTTCTGCTCATGTCTCTCTCCCCTACTCCCTTGCATACGCACACTCAAGACCATCTCTCGTCGAGACATATCCTATTCGTCCTATCTCTCTAGACCTCTCTCATTTCTCGTGCTATCTATCTCTCATCGCACACACACCCCCTATATCCGCGCCTCTCTCGAATACGTACACATACCCTCTCCAGGCCCTGCCAAATACGTAAACTACACATTCAAACATGTTGCATCTTATCATGTGCTCCATTGATCTAAAAAGCCCTCTGTTCACGTTTACTTCGCATACAAGATTCCTTTTGAAGTAGAACTACGCAAAGTGTGGCCAAAATTTATTTTATAAAATCTACATCTATACAATATTGCAAAGTTATATGGAGTACGGAAGTTAATTGCATGGTGCATCCAATGATATTTATTCCGCATTGTGAATGTTTATATTTTTATACTATGAAGTTAGTCATAATAAAGAGAAACGAAGAGCATCTCTCTCTCCCCATCGCCCCCTGCTCTACGCCTCTTTCACGTACGCACACAAACTATCTCTAGGCCCTCTAAAAGTATGCCCCATCACATTCACGCATGTTCCATCTTTCTCTCGCGAGATATACACCGACGATCACTGTATTTGAAGCGAAAGCACGATACAATCACTGGACTTCACAATACACTCACTGCGGTCACCATATACATTTTGTGGTTGTTATACAGTCACAGGCTCACCGTAGAGCTCTGTATTTGTTGAAGACATGATTAGTTGACCAGTTAAACAGTCCATGTGGCGCATCTAGTGTTGCATCATCAGCGCTCATTATCTCACTACCATAGGGCCCACCTGTCAGCGGGTATAAGAATGTAAACAAACGAAAATAAAATATTGCACAGTGGGTATCACTAGTAGAAGAGATTCGAAGTGGCGCAGACAAGGTGGCCTTGTATTGGTATGCTGTGCTGGTTGACTGGTTCTTTTAATACACAGGATCTAGTGTGGTGATTATACACACACACACGCATGCACATGAACTGCATGCATGCAACACTCACACGCACACATGCACGCATGCATGCACACACACGCAGACAAGCACGCACGCATGCATGCATGCACTCACCACACGACCAACACACACGCTCACGCTCAAGTGCTCAACCTACACGTGCATGCACACACATCAGGCCCTGACACACACATACACAGCCAAGTGGTTAACGCGCAAGGGTTTGAGTCTTGTCGTGCCTGCGTAAATTTCTGTTTATCTTATCTCTTTCCTTTGCCAATTGACAGGTGGGACCCACAAGGAACGTGGCAAATTTAACCAGTCAACATACTGCCACGTAGACTATTTGGCCGGTCAACAGAGTGCAATACGATGCTGAACGGTGAGCGAGTGACCGTATAATCACCGTCAAACGTATATAGTGACCCTGATGAGCGTATTCTGAAGTCCGGTGACCGTATTATGCTTTCGCTTCAAATACAGTGACCGCCAGTGTATTTATCTCTTCTCTCGCTCTCTCCGTGGAGCCGACTAAGCCAACCTCCCACGCCAAAATTGGCGCACGCCACCCCAATATTGTTGTACTGGTTTCGTAAGAGCGAACAAGCATTCACGTCTACCGTATAAACTCTAGATATGAGTTACAAATGCTATGATGACAAATACAAATATTTGAATCCACTTTATGCCAAATTTCTCTCTGTAGTCCCTCCAAAAGTACGTCCCTACACGTTCTCGCATGTTATATCTAACAACTATGCAATACAGTACTACTATACTCTAACACAATAAATCATATGTATTTTAAGTTTTAGATCTCATATTGTTACTTCAATTATTCATGTTGCATACATTAAAATTGTGTTGAAATGTATGGCTAGTATCACCTAGTGATCTGAAAGGTCCGACTACACGAACACATGACACAAAAAAAGGGCCCACTACACATTCAAGCATTTCACATCTTTCTCTCGGTCTCTCTGTCAAACTGACTATGCCAAACTACCCTGCCTACCGCGCGGGAAAAGACCCAGCCTCGCCTGTTTAATCGGGTTTGTATCAATGGATCGCGCGAAACAGAAAAACCAAGTGGTACAAGACTACCACATAGTACTAGTACAGTAGTACAGTACAAGTTACAGTTCACTGGGCCGCCGTGTCTTGTACTCCTCCATCGTAAGAGTGGAGTGCTCGCTTTCATAAATGTTCTACTGCCTTTCGCTGACATGTGGGACATCCAGCATCCGGATCCACGTGCCATGCACCAAATAATAGTGCAGAGCAGCAAGGGGGACGCACCCCGGTCGTGGCGCCGCAGTAGTAATGAGCAATGAGGTGTCAAATCACAAAGCTGTAGCTTTCCCGCGGTATAAGTTGGAGGGACGAAGCAACCATCATTTCACTCTTCGCTGAAGTTGCTTCTGTCGTTGTTCTGCCTCATGTAGTCATGTGGGACGCGGATCGGCTTGGTACATCACTGACACGTGGGACCGCATGTTAGCAAACCGTGAGGCCAACCTCCCCCGCCTTCCGCGCGGCAAAAACACCTCCTCTTTACTAATCAAAACCAGGTGGTACGCTTAAGGGCATCCACAATGTGTAGCCAAATGGTAAAATAGCTTTTGGCATCGATGGGAACCATTGTGGAGGGTGCTGCGAAAGCCAAAAAAAGAGGGAACCGGAACTCGGTGGTGCGCCGATGCCAAATTGATTGAAGGAATAAAAAATTGCAACCTCTCTCCTCTTTCTCCCTTGCATGGACGCATGCATAGAGCACAGAATCTACTCCCTTCTACTATCACAAATCACAAAGCAATGAGGCGTCAAATCACAAATGCACAGGCGAAGCAACCATAATTTCACTCTTCGCTGAATCCGCTTCTCCATCGTCTTCTTCCATAAATGACCTTTCCCGCAGTAAGCTGGATAGACGAAGCTATTGTGCTACATTTAATAATATAGGAAATCCTACATCTACTCCAACCTAGGAGTATTTTAAAAATTCATCTGTCTTTTCTATGACATCAAACACACACTCCTAATCCTATACTCCAATCCAAGCCATTCCCATCCAAAGAGAACAATCCTATATTTTTGCGATTCCTGCATTTTGAGGATCCTACAAATCAAATAGGCCAAGGTGATTCCGGCTGGTGGAGTGGTGGATCCCAATGGTAACATCTCGTTTGATCGTGACTGTGTTTCAAATTTAGCTCGGACATCCACGGCTACGCAACATTCACCAAGTAGTACCAGTTACTCAATGGTTACAAATATAGAACTAGTACTTATTAGTGACAAGACCAAACGTACATAGAGCATTATATGATTTAAAATTTCTCGTATGTGCATCAATAGGCCGGCGAAAGCCTAGATAAGAGGTACTACTGTACTACTTGTTTGATGGTGTGTGCGAGACATGCCAGGCACGTCCCAGCACCTTCCTCGCCATGAAGCTTCTCCATGAACGTAGCGCCGGCAGGGTCACGACATGACGCCGGTCCACATTCATGTTGAAGCTGAAGTCACACCCTCCTCGTTGATGCAACCGCCGGCGATTCGCCTCCTGGACTATCTTCCCCACAAACGACCGTGTAGCGACCCGACCCAATACGGTCAAATCTTTGTGCTTTCTATGCCATCCCTGGATCAGTATGCTGGCACACACAGTACTTCGATGAAATACCATAACATCACATGTAAAATAAATACCGTAGATCCAGAGTATACATTATTTATCACAGCAGAAACAAAGCATAAGGGTGTGGAGTCCCATCAACGCCAACGGCAAGTTGAGTGTAGACCGTAACCCTACAACTTAACTCTTACTCGTCGTAGAAATACCTGCAACATGATACGTTGCAGCCGTGTAGGTCAGTACATTGAATGTACTGGCAAGATCACAATAGAAGCAGATGAAAAGTCTATCCTATATGCAATATGGCTTTGTGGCTCTATGCCTGATGTTTTTGCTTAAAAGCTGGTTTTATTTTCCCTACAACAAAGGAATAATCAGGATTCTTCACTACGGAGTTATCTACTATGACATGGTTCCGCCAACCGATGTCTCATAGCCCCCAAGTATCATAAGTTGCCCACAATTAGTTATCAGTCCGGTGTTGAGAGTTCACAGATAGATCCAAGTCCAGAGGCTCAAATTGTCTATAACTGGGGACACGGCTAATCGATTAGGTTTTAACTCTGCAGAGTGTTGTGCACTTTACCCACAAGAATCGTTCCCTCCTTTTATGCCCTCGCACTGCCGGTGTTTGAGAACAGGACGAACGAAACATGGTCTTCCAAAGAGTTCCTCTGACCACCGTCCGGTGCCCATCCAACCCTACCGTCGACTACATCTGCTAGCACCGTCCCAGCCAGGATCACAACTAAGGTCAACCAAGCCAGAGCCCATATTGACTTGTGGCTGCACAGGTAAGCTTTCGGGCATGAAGTATTCGTCCGTCTCTTTGAGTCTGGGTGAAGCTTTCCGCAAGATGTCATGGCGCTTCCCCATGAATCCCAGGGTCAACCACTGGATTCCCCAGGGTGCCTGTCAAATCCATCCTTCACCCAGTAGTGTGTATTGAATTCTTGTCTCGAGTCTCGAAGTCTTGAGGTCTTGTAGATGCAAGCCTTGACGTTGCCACCGTGAAGATTGTCATCTTTGACGTAGAGTCCTTCACTTTACACCACTCACGAGCACTCATACCAATCCCCGTCTACATAGCGTAGCATAATATAAACAACGTTCCCGGGTCTTGGTAACAGGGGTGTAGGTTCCTACCTCATGCTTCTACCCAACTACAAGATTCAATATAACTACTGGAGGGATGTTGAAAGGTGACACTAAATGCAAAGTAAAAACATAGGTATAAACACATGGTCAAAGTGAACTTGCTTGGTAAGTTGATGAAGATAATATCGCTCTCAGAAAACTTGATAGACTATTCGTCACTCCCTGATAAAAATCTATATAATCAAACATAGTATTCACATAAGCATACACTCTAGCAAACAACTCTATCAATCATATTAACACTCAATCAAAATAGAAGCAACAAATAAATCAATAAAGAAATCAAATAGGAAAACCAAATAAAGTCCAAAGAAAAATTCCCAAACAGAAAATCAATAAAGAAAAACTACTAATAAAACTCTATGACTTAGCCACAATCAACAAAATAGTTTTGTCCTAAATAAAAATTTAACAGCAAAAAAAACTAAACTAAATAACTTAACAGAAAATAAATATTAAACTAATAAATAAACAGAAAGTATTTTCTAATATTTTTCCCTAGCAAAAGAATCAACTAAAATGATTTGATAACTCACATATTATGACCTAGACAAACTTTAATACAAAACAAAAGAAAAACAATATAAAAATATTTGTCTACTGTAGACTAACATAATCCCAACTATTTTTTTCAAAAGTGACAAAAGAAAATAATTAAAATCATTTAAAACTAGAAGAAAATTGAATAGAACAAAACTATACTAAAACAGATCTGTTTTTCAATAAAGCTAATTGAAAATAAACTAAAAATAAATTACTAAATGCCACTGGATAGGCAAAACAATAATAAAACAGTAGCAAAAGGAATCAATCAAAAATATATTATAAAACTCAAGATATGTCCAAATTAGTGATTTAAACAAAATTCATCAAATTCAAACTTAAAAACTTCAAATATGAAAACTATTTGAATCTACAGAAACTTGATAAAAATTTGAATCTAATGCAAAAAGAATCACTCAAAAATACTAAATACTTTAAAAGATAAAGCAAAAACAAAACAGAAACTATTTCTGTAAATTAAAACAAAAAAAAATACAGAAACGCTACGGGTCAGCCACTGCTACGTGGCGGCTTCTGACTGGCTATGGGCGTGCGCTGTGGGATCTAAACGGCGGGCGACCGTGATTAAAGAAAAACGCTTCGGTCAAATAAAACATAAAAGAAAACCGGCCGGTTCGTTCTAATTAAACCGGGCCCTAGCGAAACGGTATCGCGGATCTAATCTGCGCCGTATAAAGTAGATCGGACGGTCGAGGTGGCTTACAGAGAGGAGGGGAGGTCCGGCGAGGTCGACCGCGGGGCAGAGCGTCAGGCGGCGAGGGTTTCGGCGGCTCCGATGGTCCTCCGGCGAAGGAGAGACCACCAGGCGATAAGGCTCTTCACGCCGCGTCCGTGGGTGGTCGAGGTGGAGCTCGAGGACGACGGAAGTGGACGGCGGCGAGCTTGGGGCGGAGACGGCGTTCGGGCGTCGACGGTGAGGGCGTTCCGGTGGAGGTTGGGCTTGGCGAAAGCACATGGAGGCGTGGCCGAGGGTGGAGAGTCGATTGGTGGCGGTGGCTAGGGTTGCGGTGGTCGGAGGCGACGGCGGCGAGCAATGGCGTGCGGCGGCCGAGGCGAAGTACGGAGAGGAATTCCGGCGAGGTGCGGGGTTCTCGGAGGGGGCATTGGGGAGGGATCGGTCGAGGCTCCTTATATAGGGGGGGACTCGGCTTGGAGCAGAGGGCGAGCCAGAACGGAAGAGGATCGGCGGCGGCGATTGGCTCCGGCGAGGGGAGGAAGGCGATCGGCGCGTGGAGGAAAGTGACCGCACGAGATTCGAATCGGGCGGTGGGGTCCACGCGCCAGTGAGAGAGGGAAAGGGGAAAGAGATCGGGCGACCGTATCTTAAGGGATTCGGTTGCGGGCGTGCAGTGCTGGGCCGGCCTGGTACTGTGCCAGCTGGGCTTCGGCAATTTTTTTGTTTTTAAAACAAAAGCTGTCAAACAAGAAGAAAAAAAAATAGGCATATAATATATCAAAGTTGCCAGAAAAAGATTTCCTAAAACATGAACTATTTTTCATAGTCAAATAAAATCCACAAAAATTCATAAAATTCAAACAGTGCTACTATTGCATTTAAAATGCAATAAAAATTATTTTAAAATATCAAAATGATTTCAAATTTACTTTTCTCCATGTTTCTATTGAAGGGAATCATGTTACCCTATTTTCCATATATTTTATTTTTGAAGAAGAATAATTTGAATAAAAACCAAATAACTCCCAATTGGGTTTGAATTTGAATTTCGAACCACTTTCAAATCATTTCTGTTTTTCCTTGGTCAAATATATTTCAAATGCCCTTGAATTTTTGAAGTGTCATATTACTTCTCTCTTTTTGAATATTTCCAGAGGTTTTGAAACTTGAAAATTCAAATGACTTCAAATTGAAAGCGGGTTTCAAAATAACTTCAAAATGACTTTCAATTTGATTCTTTTAAACTTCCAACTCATATTTCATATAATTTGAAGAAGTCATTTTATCCACTCTCATGAAAATCATTGAGTTGCATAAAGTCTCTGGTTTGAAAATATTTCAAATGAAATTCAAATCATTTTCAAATCCCTTTTCATTTCTTTAAATGGAAGAAGTCATATCATCTTCACTCTAGGGTTTTGTGATGAAATGAATTTGAATTCCCAGGGATCAAAATGCAAAGTGAAAGTTTTGGGGAAGTCATTTCATTCCCTCTCATTAAACTTTCAAAAGTTTCAAATTTCACTCACTTTCAATCAATCAATCAAACAAACATTCAAACAATCAATCATATTTATTTAATTATTATAAAATTCCAAAATTTAGAATTTTGGGATGTTACAGACCGTCTCCCACTCTGTTTCATTGGGACGTAGATCGATGAGCGGAGCCAGCCCCGAACTGCAAGCCGGCATTTCCGTTGGTTGCACAGGCTGGCCGGGTCCCCGACACGGAAGAGCCTTTCTGACAGTAAACCAGTGCCCGTGTAAGGGTACACGGTCATGTTCGAGTCCCCTTGCGGCAGCTCGAGCTTGAATGACGTGGTCACGTTGCATCCAACAGTCACGGTGACACGACAGTTGCTGTCTCCTACGGACTTCCTGGATGCAAAGAAAGCGGTTGTCTCCGAACGACATGACCATCATCTGCCACAATGGTGCGCTCCGTCGAATGCACTTCGCCAAAGCCACAGCAATCGCGATATCATCGACGTCACCGTAATGGGGAAGGAAGTCAAATAGAAAGTATGATTAGCGCGATGATTGCGGCTGAAGGGGCGAAAAGGACGCCTTTTTACGGGATTTAGTAGAAAATTCTGCGTCATTATAATCGGGATTTCCATCAATGTATCGCGCGAAGGCAAAGAACCAAGTGTTATCTTCACATTTTTTTTTATACGCGCGCGCGTGTCGGAGCGCACGATTTCCGACCGGCTGGGCTTGTCCTAATTAAGTAAGTCCATCAGGGTGTATTATTGATAATTAACGAAAGGGTGGGCCCCACCCAAGTGAAAATCAGGGGGGGCTATTAATTGGGGATGGAATGGTCCATACGCATTCACCGGGCGAGGATTAAATGGAAAGTAGAGTGGGACAACGTGCATGCAACCATGTGCAGCTTGTATCGTCAAAGGAGGAGGTGGGGCCACTGTAAATACATGGAAACGGCTGCAGTTATTAATTCGGAAAGAAACAGACTTGGTCGGAAGTTTATTGAGGTTGCGAGAAGGGGATCTGCGTGTTAGCACGCGCGATCGTGGAAGAGTCTTTTCGGATACGAATCCCACCTACAGCATCTAAAAAAACAAATCCCACAGACCGAACGGGTGGGGAGGTCCGGACGTCTGCGACGTCAAACTCCGAAACTTTGGTCCCATCCCACCCCACAACTCTCCAGGCTCCAGCCGTCCAGCTTTGCAAACTCCGCACAGTCAAAACCGATTAACCGGTCGTCACCGGTACCACTATTCACACCGGACCCTTCGCTGCTCGGCCTACGCCAGCTACTTGCCGGCCAGTCACCACTGCCCCAAAACCCCACCTCCCAGCCCATTCTCCCACCTTTCGATCTCCTAGCCCGCATCAGCCATCCCCTAGTTCGCCGGATAGCCATGGTGCGCAGCAAGATCACGTACTACAAGATGTTGACACCGAAGCGTCGCGCAGAAATCGCGGTGGCGGTAGGCGCCACAGACCTCCGTTCCCAAGCTCGCTTTGCGGTGGGCCAATCCCCGAGTCCTCTGGAGCCGAGCTCCGAGGAGGAAGGCGATCCAATGTTCATGGCAGAGGTCGCGGCGCAGATGGCCCCCGCGGCGAAGGAGACGATGGACGTCGACTTTGTGCCGGCGTCCGGGTCCCCCATGGTGCAGGCGGACCAGCTGTTCAACCTGGCAATCCTAAAGAAGCACCAGGCGGCGGAGGCTCAACTCGACGGGGAGCGCGCGAATGCTGCTGCCATCGAGGCCATCCTACAGGCGGAACCGGATGTCGTGGTCGTGAACCGGGCGGCGGAGGCTCAACTCAACGCGGAGCGCATGGATGTCGCTGCCATCGAGGCCCTCCTGCAGGCGGAACTAGATGTCGTGGTCGTGAACCGGGCAGCGGAGGCTCAACTCGACACGGAGCGCGTGGATGCCGCTGCCATCGAGGCCCTCCTACAGGCGGAACCGAATGTCGTGGTCGTGAACCAGGCGGCGGAGGTTCAACTCAACGCGGAGTGTGCGGATGCCACTGCCATCGAGGCCCTCTTGCAGGTGGAACCGGACGTCGTGGACTTGAACCGGGCGGCGGAGTCTCAACTCGACGCGGAGTGCGCGGATGCCGCTGCCATTGAGGCCCTCCTGCAGGCGGAACCGAACGTCGTGGATGTGAACCAGGTGGTGCTCGCGTCCGTGCAGAGCGCCATCATGCTCCACGTGAACGAGTAGCTGGAGGCCTAGGACAACCACGCCGCGGAGACACACGTCGGTAGCTCTAGCTAGTTCGCACCGGCAGCCAAAGACGATGAGGCCGGCTCGTTCCGTGAGCAGTGATAGTTTTTCTTTATGTTGTTGTTTTTAGGGATCATTTGCTGTGTAAAAACATATTTATATTTAATAAATTGGCCTCATAAACATACTGTATCGGCAAAAAAAATCATGAGCTCAATGTTTTTGATCCTGCTGTTCGAGTAACAAGGAAGAGTCGACAAGATGACAAACCTAAAGATTTGGAAAAAATGGTTTGGTATGTGTTGAATAACTGTCCTGAGATTCTACCTTATATCGAGTAAGTGCTAAGTACTGTAGCTTATACATCGTAATCTACTAAACTTGCAGCACATTCTTATATATTTAGATGTTTGACGCGATCACTATGTTCTGTAGCGTGTACGAAGAGGAGTTACTGGCGCAAAATCCAAGAAACATTGACAAACGGGTTAGGGAAGGATTTGCGAAATGGTTGAAGAGCCGTGTAAGCTTTTGAATTGCGATGTTAGTTTTTTTAATATATAGAGTACATAAGATGACCAGCTTGTCTATTTTCTAACCATAGGTTAAGGAGATGCGGGAGGAGGGGCAGGCAGTTAGTGATACCCTTTACGCACTAGCAATGGGTCCTGATACTTGGGTAAGACATTATGCATCTTGCGTTGTTGGAGATGTGTGCTACAACACCCTTGCACGCGACGAAGGCAGGAAGACACAAAACGGTGCCGTCATGAACATGGATACCGCACAAGAAAGTGACAACTAAAATGTATGCTAACATAACAGACATTGTTCAGTTGCAGTATATCTCCAGTTTCGAGGTTCATCGTTGCATGGTTCTGTTTTGCTGTCATTGGTATAACCAGTTTACCAGGACCTCAAAACCCAAAGCTGATGATTATTTCAAATCCATCAATGTCAAGGCGGTGTACCGCACCGACGAGCCTTATATTTTGGCAAATCAGGCAACACAAATATTTTTCTTGGAAGAGACATATGCACGTAGCCAAGACTAGAGAATATTGCAAAAGTTTGAGCAGAGGAATTCCTTTAATGAAGTTGCACAACAAGATGATGCTTACACTGCTGCTGATGTAGAGGATTCCACAGATGTTTATGATATGTTTGCGGACCATCACATCAATAAGGCTAGAGAAAAGATTGCTTGTCAGGCTGTGGAAGTTGATGAGTTGATCAATAAGAAGCCAATGTTCGAGGACAATGATACCGAAGAAGAAGATGACACTGGGGGGAATTACGATTCAGACTGACACACATGGTGAAGATGTTGACGCTGCTGCTGCGGATGATGATTAGATTGCTTTTGTCGTATTTGCCTGTGAGAAGACAACTTATTATCTACTATGTTAAATTGTGTTTGCTATGACAATTAAAACCTGATGAAGTAGTTGTTCAGTGAGAACATCACTTATTATGTCTGTTGATTTGTGTTTGGCGATTGTATGACGACTGAAACATGATGACATTGTTGTTTAGTAGTACTCATATTTTGCTGTGAAACTTGTATTTCATGATTGTACAACCGCAAATGTTGTTGATGGCAGTTTGCTGTTGGACTGCAATTTGCTGAACGTCTTGCAATGGGAACATAGCTGACCCGCAGGTCCTCTGCTTATCTATTTATTTATTAGAAAAAGGGGATGCCCCCTGATTCCCATTAATATAGAAATCATTAGATGTTCACAACACTAGACGCCCAGCCTGCTAAATAGGTTTCATTCATTACTAGTTTCAGCAAAGTGCTCATGTCAGAGCCACTAAATACATCACGAGTGCTACATACACTGAAAATAAAGAGACAATCATCCTACAGAGCACAACGATCTTGCCCATTATCTTCACAAGCTATTTCATCTCCTCATTGCTGCCAGGGCTGTTCACCAGTTGTTGCTTGGCCATGATATGATGAACTGCATCGTCTTTAACCTTCTGCTCTATATCTTCCTCTTCTGTCGTTCCTTCAGTTACTTGTCCAACACCCCAGCCTGCTGGTATTGGGATTCGTCGGCTAACCAAATAATCCGCGTAGTTCCATTCCCCCACATTTGCAACTTCCCAGAAATACAAATCACAAGAATCCTCCCTTTTCTGCATGAATCAAATTCAAAGATCATCAACCAAACTCTTAAAAGATAAAATTCAGCAACTGAAAGCAGGCAAACAACTCAACCATAGTACCCATGATTTGGGCATTTGTAGAAGACTCAGCCAGGGTTGAGGGTTGTAGTTGAGACGCAATGGGTGACTCTGCGTGATTTGCAGCAGTGGCACCACACCAACGGTAGCGGGGTGCGATGAGCAACCGGCTACGGTGAGTGTGCCGGCGGGGTGTGATGAGACCCACAGGCGGTGGTACGAGTGGCGACTTCGTGCACATCTGGTTGTTAGCTCGATTCCCTGCTGAAGAGCAGGTGGACAAGTCAGCGGACATGGTTGCTGCGGCCGGAGCTTCTGAAGCTAGGCAGAGTAACTAGAGAAGAGGAGAAGCGAACGTTGGATATGTCAGTTTCATTACTTGCAGAGTAGTATAACACTATATATAGTCTAGGTTTGGATTTGAACCAGTTACAGCAGCACATCTCTCTTTTTTCTAATAGTCAGGAATGTCTCTTTACTGCCACCTTAGCTTGTTCTGTATGCCTTCTCAAGTCTTTGATTTTCGGGAATGTTATCTGGCGAACGTTCCCTGGGAGGAGGATGGAAAACGAATGCATTTTCCTGGCAGTTTTAGTGGCGATGCAAGATCAAACGGTGGTAGTTTCGAGAATGTTATCTGGCGAACGAGCCCAGTTTTTCTTTTCTTGCGAAAAATGTATGCAACGTGGTGTCAGCTTAGTCAACATACGATTCTGCCAACGTTGACCGTTGGATTGACATCCAACGTCTGCCGTGTTTCTTCAGTCTCTTCTTCCTCCAGCCGCCAAAACCAAACCAGCGCCGGCAGGACCCCCTGCTCCCGCCTCCCACGGCTGGCTGCGCTGCCGCGCACGCATCGCCGCCCCATCGCACCCTAAAACTCTGGCCAGGCCATCCATCTACCCCACACACCTCCAGTTATTCTCCGGCGAAGTCAGCCCCACCCTGCACTCGAACCAGTTAACCCTCGTACTCCCCTCCGCCTATGACTACACTGCTGCATCTTCCCCGGCTCCTGTTCGTTCCCATCCGAGGCCTCGCCGTCGTTCTCCACCTTGGTTCGCTCACCGCGGCGCCGCCCTCTGGCGTTGTCAACATGGTCAACAACCGAGAGGACTCAGGAGATGATTGTACGTGGAGAGAATGACAGTAGGGACCCACCAGGGTCATGGCAGTATGCAAGCAAGTGCCTCCTTGTACAAGCCAAAATAAATGCTCCTATGGTTTCCAAACATCTGGGTCCCACCCCATTGTCAACGTATAGTCAATAAATGAGAGAATTGCACAACGACCGGCAGACACCAGGGACCCAGTAGCTCGCCCAGTTGTTTTCTGTTTTTGAGAGGACGGGAGCAAGGTATCAACTGGGTTGTGCGGGGGCTGTACCCCGTCTAGCCCAGGCTTTTATTTTTTGTTTACCACATGACAAGCCCAGTTTTTTTTCTTTCTGAAAATGGCTAGCCCACTTCTACTTTTTTTGCAGAATACCCAACCGAGGCCTACTTGCTTAAACCATCCCTGCTGGGCTACAAATCTTTCAAGACGAGGAGGGATGTATTCGGGGCTTGCCCAAAAATGGGCTGTAAATTTTAAAACAATACAGCAAACCGGCAATTAGTTTCAAATTACGGTTTTTTATGATTTCCATATTTCAAATTTCACTGATTTTTTTGCGGGAAAATTATGTTTGATTTTAAATTAATATATATTTATTTTTCAAATTAGTTTGAATCGGACTCGAAATTTTGGGATTAAAAATAGTTTGGACCCCACCGAAATATGCAAAATTTCGTTGAATTTTTTAACCGTGGCCAGAATATGGGTTGTAATGCAAGCAAAAAGAATATGGGCTTCGAAAAAATCCGTAAGAATTAGCAAATGGGCTGTAAATTATTAAAAATAATGGCAAATGGGCTGTATGCTATTTGCCACAGATTTGGAGGCTGACTTGTGGGCCTACTATGTTGACCCGTACGCAAGGCTTTGTGAACTTAGTCAACAAACGATTGTAGCGGCAGTGACCGTTGGATAACATCCAACGGCCGTGCTGCTTCTTCAATCTCTGATCTTCTTGCTCCAGCCGCCCAAACCAGCACGGGCGGGACCGCCTGCTCCCGTCTCCCGTGGCCAGCTGTGCTGCCGCGCAGGCCTCACCGCCCCTCCTACTCCCACCACTGGCCAGGCCATCCCTCTACTCACCCACACCTCCTGTTATTCACTGGGGACACAGGCCTCACACCGCAGCCGAACCAGTCAACCCTTGTACTCCCCTCATCGTGGGCATACACTGCTGTGGCTACGCCGGCTCCGGGTCATTCCCTTCCTGGGCCTCGCCATCGTCCACCGCGTTGGTGCTCTCAGTGTGGTGCGGTCAGCGTGGTCAACAAACGACAGCCATCGGAAGAGGGATGTACGTGGAGAGGCTGATAGTAGGGACCCACATGGTCCATGGCCGCACGCAAGCAAGTGCCTCCTTATTACGCGAAAAAATGATTCCTCCTCCTGACAGTTGGGACCACGAGCTATATCTTCGCAAGGAAAGAAGTGCCTCCTTATTACGCGAAAAAAATGATTCCTCCCCATGACAACTGGGCCCCACCATATTTGGAGGCTGACTTGTGGGCCTACTAAGTTGACTCGTACGCAGGGCTTTGTCAACTTAGTCAACAAACGATTCTAGTAGCAGCGACCGTTGGATGTTAATCCACCGGTCGTGTCGCTTCTTCAATCTCTGATATTCTTGCTCCAGCCGCCCAAACCAGCTCCGGCGGGACCGCCTGCTCCTGCCTCTCGTTGGCTGTGCGGCTGCACAGGCCTCACTGCCCCACCCTACTCCCACCGCTGGCCAGGCCTTCCCTCTACTCACCCACATCCCCTGTTATTCTCCGGTGACGGTAGCCTCACACTGCAGCCGAACCAGTCAACCCTTGTACCCCCCTCCGCGTGGGCATCCACTGCCGCGTCTTCCCCGACTCCGTGTAGTTCCCTTCCATGACTCGCCGTCGTCCACCGCCTTGGTGCTCTCGGCGCGGCGTGGTCAACGTGATCAATGAACGACAGCCATCAGAAGAGGACTGTACGCGGTGAGGATGACAGCTGGACCCACCAGCTACATCTTCGCACGCAAGGAAATGCCTCCTTATTACGCGCAAAAAAAATGATTCCTCCCCCCTGACAGCTAGGACCCAGCAGCTATATCTTCGCACGCAAGGAAGTGCCTCCTTATCCTCCCTGACAGCTGGGACCCACCCGGTCGAAGTGTACGTAGCGTTGTCTGTCTGGTCGCGAACGTGTACGTACATACTGGTCGATCGGTCTCTCTGCAATGATGAAAACCGTGGGCGTGTAAGGAGCGGCACGTGTCGTAGTAGAGCCCCCGGTGTAGCAGTTCAGGCAGCCCCGTCTAAATCATGTACACGTACGTACAGCCACATAGCAAAAAATATGGCCACAGACGTACATATACGGGCAGGGTCTCGAACGCGTACTCGCGCATACATACGACCAGGGCTCGTGTACATGGAGAGAGGCAACGGACAGCAGCAACGGCCTCATGTTCATTGGTAGCCAACCGGCTGGGTCGGAATGGAGGAAACAGCGTCGTGTTCATCAGGAGCCAAGCGACTGGGTCGGAACAGGTCCTGTTCATCGGGAGCCAACCGGCTTGGACGGAACAGCCGAAACGGGGTCCTGTTCATCGACTCGGGGTCTGGCGTACCGCAAAACGAAGGAAACAGCCTTTTGTTCAACCGCCTACGGTCGAAATGGGGTTCTGTTCATCGGCTGGGGGTCTGGCGTACCGCAAAATGGAGGAAACAGACTTCTGTTCAAGCGCTTACAGTCGAAACGGGGTCCTGTTGATCGGGAGGGCTTTGGCGTACCGCAAAACGGAGGAAACGGACTTCTCCCCAACTGCCTACGGTCGAAACGGGGGTCCTGTTCATCGGGAGGGGTGTGGCATACCGCAAAATGGGACTCCACGGGCTACTGTTCATCCACGGTCGACCTCCTCCAGCCTCCACCAGCTACTGTTCATCCACCGTCGACTTCCTCCAGCCTCCACTGGCTACTGTTCATCCAGCCTACACGGGGTCCTGTTCATCCACCCCCAACTGACTGGCCTCCTCGGGGTCCTGTTCATCCAGCGCCAACCACCTTCACACGGCCAGGGTACTGTTCATCCATAGCCAACCCACCGGCTGGGGTGGAGCGTATGAGCGGGTGGCAGCAACGGGAACTGTTCATCCACAGCCAGCCAACCGGCTAGGTCAACTCACCACGTCTCACGCAAGGGGCTCAATCGATGCGTCTCGACTCGTTCTAGCTACATATCGCGCGCGCGGCAGCAACGGGCACTGTTCATCGAGAGGCAACCCAACACCGGCTACGTGTCGCACGTACGGGGTGCTCGACCGGCATCAGTTAGTAGCGAAGGAATCGTTCGGGTTCAGTTAGCAGCGAAGGAATCGCTCGGGTTCAGTTAGCAGTGAATGGATCGATCGGCTTCAGTGCGTAGCTAGTGCGATCGCTCGGGTTCAGTAAGCGAATGCCCCGCTCGGGTTAGTTAGCGAACGCCTCACACACACACGCGCATACGAGAGAAACGCGCAAACCACATTGCATCGCTTGGCCCCGACC
Source organism: Elymus sibiricus (assembly GCA_039707655.1). NCBI lineage: Eukaryota > Viridiplantae > Streptophyta > Magnoliopsida > Poales > Poaceae > Elymus > Elymus sibiricus. Next base: position 112,756,984 of record CM077664.1, on the reverse strand, counting down.
ACCCACCGTAACCGGGAACTCCCCGAAAATTTCTTCGCCCTCACTTCTACCATGATTTTTTACGTCACGGACGGCCCAAAGAATGTCATGCGTGTGCGTCTCCAGCCCGCCCAGGGCGAAAAGCCCATTCTCTGTCATAATTTTTTGTCATAGAAGTAGGAGCCCACCATATCTATGATTATACATGTTTTTGTCACTATTATTGTCATAGAAGTGTGACACCCTGGTTTTCGCTCCTTGTTTTTTTTCTTTCGTGGGATTTGACTCCCGTTTTTTTCGATGTTATTGGATTTTCTCTCGCTCTTGGGTATATGAAGATGGTCATTTAGCCCTGCCCTTCCTATCCAACCAGAGATTCTCTCCGATTCAACCTTGCCACCCAAGAGGTATTCTCAAGATTTTGTCGCCGAGACCCTACCTTCCGAGTCACCGGAAGGGAAACCCTAATTCCTTCCGTTACAAAGGAACCCCAATTTCCTCTGATCTATTGCCTCCCAAACTTTTCCTAGAGACTCTCCTATATCTATAAACCCTGGATATGCAAAAATATTGCCAAGTCATTTGCAATATTTTTCATTTAGAATTAATTCCTTTTTCTGCCAGTTAAAGGAATTAAATCCAGGAAAATATCTATCCATCTCCAAAGTTCATGAAAATTTGTGGAGATATTCTTTGTGATCATATTGAGCTCCCATAAAAATATTGGCCATAATTAAATAGGGGAAATTGCATTTTCCTATTTAAAGCCAATATTGCATTTTGGGCACTTTCCAAAGGAACTACCATTTTGGTAGCCAGGAAAATTCCCAAATAATTTGTGGAACTTCTCCTATCCATATCTTCACCATTTCCATCAAGATCCCAAGTTCCACAGATCAAAGTTTGAGAGCAGCATCCAATTCTTGTCTCTGGACTTATTTTGAGGTTGTGAAGCAACTATATGTTATATTGCTTCAAAAATCTTGAAATTAATCCAGAACCACACATTCCCTATATGATGTGAGCATGCAAAAATTCACATCATTTTATCTAGCCAATGTCTTTCAAAAATTCCATCTAGTTTCTGCCCAGCAGAAAGCTTTGTGAAGGAAGTACCACTTTGGTAATTACAAATGAGCTGAAATTTTTCCAGTACCTCAATACTTCCAAATCAACACCCTACACTAAAATTCAGCTCATTCAATCAAGCCATTTGAGCACAGCTTCAAATCCCAGATTCTGGACCAATTTGGCAGTTGTGAAGCAAGTATATGCAAACCAAGTCCAAATTGCTTCAAATTTTTCCAGCAGGTGCTCCTTCTTATCTATTTCCCATGTGACAACCTGGCCAGCTCATTAGCACCTCTGTTTGACCACAGCATCCTGTCCAAATTTCTGTCCAGAACCTATGTGAGCTCAAATCAGTCAACTCATGCCCTCACCTCCATCCAAAATCCTCATAGGTCAACTCACTGACCTCTGATCTATCTATTTGACATGATCGCCTGGACAGTTCCTGGCTTGGCCACGTTGCTAGAGTGGTGACCACTCATCTGGCATGCCACCCGAAAGCACTGCCGGGTTCTAGAGTTGCCGCGGCTGCAGCAGGCAAGCCCGAGCCTCCCCAGCGCGCCAACTCACGCCTCTGCTCCTCCGCGAAGCTCCTCGACGCTAGCTAACCTCCCCGGCGTCGCATCCGAGCTCGTGGCGCCGTGTACCGACAGGGACAACGACGAACGGAGTAGTGTCGTGCCCGTGTCTCGCCGTTGTTTCCTTCCCCTTCGTCTCCTTCCTTTCACCGCGTTGAGCTGTCCTCGGCGGTCAGGACGGCAACGCGGGCCGGCCGAGCCATCCCCTCCGCACGCGGTCCAGCTGACCGCCGCGTCCGCCACGTCGCCACGGCCGTCCTCATCCGCTCGCCGCGGCCGGGCTATAAATAGCCAAGGCCAAGCCCTCCCCGAGCATCGACCGCACCCCCAGCAGCCCCTCTCCCTCCTAGCTCCTCCCCAACCTCTCGCCGGAGCTCCTGGAGCTCTCTTACCCTCCCATGGCTGAGGCTCCGCCGCCGGCCCTCCGCTCAAATTCGAGCGCTCGGGTCCCTCCCTCTTCGTCCAGACCTCACCGAAGTGCCCTCCCCACCTCCACGAACCACCCTAATACCCCAACTCCCCCTTTCCCGTGGCCGTGCGGTGCTTCCCATCATCGCCGCCATAGCCACCGTCCGCCCTGCTCAGGCCGTCGTCGACTCGGACCTCCTCGGCGTCCGCGCCTGGCCTCGGTGGGTGCGGCCCTCCGTCCCGAGCACGCCGGTGGCCAGGGCCCCTCCCGAGGTGGCTGGAATCGCCCGGAGGCGCGCCGGAGCCGAGCCCTCTGTAGCCGGTGTCGGGGAGAGGAGAGAGGAAGAAGAAGGAGAGGGAGGAGAGAGAAAGTCAACGCGGGCCCCACCCGTCAGCCACCCATAGCCCAGCCAGTTGGATAAGTGGAGACGCCCTCCCGCGAAGCTGCCTCCCCGCGCTGAAAACGTATTCCCTCGAATACACTTTCGTTTATTCAGCCAGCGGCCGAACTGGTTATTTTATGAACGTTCACTCGTTAAGGACAAAAACGGACAGAAATCTGTTTGTTTTCTGCCTAACGAACGAACGGCCATTTCTCTTCAACCGTAACTCCGATTGAGGTAAATCCAATGCCCACGTCTTCAGTTCATCGAGCCCGTTCCGATGGTATCATTTTCATAATATTTCCACACTATGAAAATGACCATTTTTCCCTTGCCCTTCTATCAGCCCCTCCAAGAGAGAATCCTTTCCGGCAAATTTTCCACAAGGTGATCGCACTTCTTTCCGGAGTATTCCTTCACCCCCAGGCAAGCCGACCATCTGATATGTGCCCTAAAGCATTGCTCTATGTTATTCTTGCGTGTTTAAATTAATATGCTTAAGCTTGTATGCGTAGTGGTGAGCTGTTTGTGACGCTAATGAACCCTTGCCTGCCTTTCTTTGACGGCACCATGCCTGTGTTCTGAGCTGCTTCTGGCCGTCCGGGGTGGATGCTGATTTTATGTTTCTCTTTTCAATAATTGACCCGTGCTCTGAGCTGTTTTTCGGCCGTCGCGGGCAGCTGTTGAATTTCTTTCAGTAGTGGTGACCCTATGCTCTGAGCTATTCTTCGGCCGTCTTAGGGAACTGCTACACTCTTTTTATCAACACCGTCTCATGCTCTGAGCTACTTTTTAGCCGTCTTGAGCCGGGGTTGAGTTATTCCGGTAACGTCCCAGATCTGAGTTGTAAAGACCGTTCTGGTGGCTACTGGTTTATTTGCCGGTTTCATGCAAGGGTTCAGATGGTCGGAACTTACGGCTAGAGCTTGTAAAGTGATAACTTGCCATTTAAATATTGTTTCACTAATGACTCATTGTGACATTGTATGGAGAAAGGTTGTTATGTTTTCATAGTTGTTACAGCATGCATTATTACTGTTATTGCAATGATAAAGAAATGTGACTTAATTATGACAACCTCCTCCGTCGGCTGGATCGAGTCATAGTGCCACCGAACCGAGCTCATCGAGTGCAACCACACTTGCCTGGATGGGGAGGCCCTAGCTTGGTCTATTGTCGTGCCTCCTATTGGTACCACCAAAGAGGGGGGATTATGCGTGCGTGCTACCCTAGCCCGGTAGGCGGCGATAATCCTGTGAGCCCAGTTTGGTTATATGGATCCAGGGTCCCTGTTTGGGACAGTTTAGTTTGGCCACGACGGTGGCAGGTGTCACGGGGTGACACAGGGGCCACCCAGGACTTGACCCTGGGAGGGTATGATTGTCGGTGGGGCCGTAAGTGTGCCGGGCAATAGACAAGTTTTGTTGGAGAAGCACCGGTCCACCCGAATGGGAGTACGAGGCCAGGAGCTCCATAGTGTGGGTAAAGTGCGCAACCTCTGCAAAGTGTAAATCTATTCGAATAGCCGCGTCCTCGGTCATGGGACACAGTTCGTACTAGGTCACACTATTTGGTCTGTGTCGAGTCTGGAGGAACAAACCATATGATGTTAATAATGAACCAGAGAAAGGTATGATTTGTTAGATTTATAGTGCAGATGCAGGGACATCGGATGATGTCAGGAATATGAGATGTTAGCCATGGGATGGCTAAGAGAGAAACGGTCGTATGACCGAAAGATTTGGATTGGATTTGGATCGAATTCGGATTCGGATTTGGATTTGGAACGGATTTGGATTGGATCATAAGATTATTCGGAGTATAGATTATTTACTTGATATGCTTTATCTTCGTCATATTGCAGTTACTTGGTAGTTGTCATGCTAGATAATCCTGCCATAATGTGATCGTTAATGCTATTAAGATAACAAATGCATGCTTGAATGCCATGGATTTCTTTGCTTGGTGTATATGTTGGTTTGGTTTGCTAGCGAGTACATTCAAAAGTACTCAGCGGCCTTCAATGTGGCCAGGTTCACCTACGGATTCGACGTCCACTAGTGAGGAGCCGGAGTGTTCGCGGGCTAGAAGAGTAACCCAGTCAGATCCCTGTGGATTGGAGCCGCACCAAGACCCTGTTGCCTTAGATAGAGCTTTTCCGCTGCCATCATCCTTGTAAAATATATCAGGTAAGACTAATATATCCATTAATAGAAATGTCTGTGTTCATGATACTTGTTGTAAAAGCGCATGCCAGAGTGATTTCCTGGGCTGGTATATGCGGTGACCGTCTGACTACAGTGGTATTCCGGCAGGGCGCCACAAGAAGTGTCACAACCATGATAGAAAAAGTTTTCGTTCGGGCCATAATGTCATGGATGTGTCTTTTTTTTGTAGTGGCATTTGCCCGGAGGAAGGCGACGAGCACGCCTTCCTATTTGGGATCGAGGCCATTGCCGATGATGAAGGCGGGCCTGGAGCCACTGCCATCCACCGACACTTTCTTCGTCTCGGCGCGTGCCTGAGAGAACAGCTACTTCTTCTTGGCGGGTGCGGGCTCAGTAGGCTCAACATTCTCCTCGTCGGTAGGATGAGCGATGGCGGCAACCTTGTAGGCACGCTCGAGGGAGCGCACTACGTCCTTCTTATCACAGCGGACGGTGGTGGTGCCGCTGCAGCCCGGCATCTTGAGGACGTTGTAGACGTGGTGGGTCACCGCCATGAACTTGGCGAGCGCGGGGTAGCCCAAGATGGCGTTGTAGGGTAGGCCGATGTGTGCCACGTCGAAGTCGATGAGCTCGGTGTGGTAGTTCTTGCAGGTGTCGAAGGTGACGGGAAGGCGCACTTGCCCTAGAGGCAGGGTGGAGCCGTCGGTCATGCCTGAGAAGGGCCTAGTTGGCATCAGGCGCTCGTAGGGCACTTGGAGCTTCTCGAAGGTCTCTATGGAGATCACGTTGAGGCCTGCGCCGCCATCGATGAGCGTCTTGGTGACGGCGACGTTGTTGATGGTGGGCGTGCACAACATGGGGATGGTGCCCACACCCCTCGTGGACTTGGGGTGGTCCGTGGAGTCAAAGGAGATCATGTACTACGACCACTTGAGGGGCTGCGTAGCATCGGGCCCCGGGAGGGCCACATTCACCTCGCGAGAGAACTACTTGATGTGGCAGTTGGATGAGGGGGCCTGGGCCCTGCCGAGGATGCATGCCACCTCGCAAGGCTCCTGGTAGCCCCCAGCGTTCTCGTCGGGGAGATTGTCATTGTTCCTGCCAGGTGGCGGTGGAGCGGCATTGGGTTGAGGGTTGGCCTACCGCGGCTGGTCATGCCAGCCCTACCGGAAGTTGTTGTTGCGATCTCCCCAGCGGTTGCCGCTATGGCTACCTCCACGGCCCGTGTCATGCTCGTTGCGGTTGCCACGCCCGTCCTGGCGGCTGTCTCAAAGCAGCTTGAGCTCGTGGCAGTCTTCAGTATTGTGGAAGTGCATGTTGTGGTAGGCGCAGAAGGGGCGACCATCCTTCCTGGCCTCATCGCAGTCACGGACACGCTTCTGCTCAGGCTACGCCGCAAGCACGGAGGGGCCCTTGCACTTGGCATCGTTGCTGTTGGCCTTGGCGGCGTCTGGCGCCACGTCTGGGTCATTGTGGGCGAAAAGGCGGCCCTCTTCAGCCTTGGCGCACCTGTCGGTGAGGTCGAATAGCTCGACCGCGGTGTCGAGCTCGTCATTGATGGCGAGCTTCTCGCGCATCCGGACGTCCATGACGCCAGAGGAGAACGCGGAGATTATCGTGGCGTTGGAGGCGTGCGGCATCTTGTTCCGCACTTGGCTGAAGCACTAGATGTACTTGCGGAGGGTCTCATCGGGCCGCTGGCGCATGACGCGTAGGTCGTTGAGCATGAGAGGGCGCTCATACATGCCCTTGAAGTTGGTGATGAACTGCCAGCACAGTTCGAACCACGAGGAGATGGAAGCCTCGGGAGGGTTCATCAGCCATGAGTGCCACTACAAAAAAAACACTTCCATGATGATACGTCTTTGTCATAGTAGGTCACGTTTTCTGTCATGCATGTACATCCATGACGATTTTATGACAGAATCAAGATAGTCATTCCTGTGCTGTCGTAGAAGTGTTCCATGACAATACTGAAATTATCATCACGGAAGTGTCCACTTCCATGACAATAAATGTCGCGTCATGGAAGTGTTTTCGTCAAGGGTAACCAACACGTGGCATCCACCGTAACGGGTCGCCGTTAAGCTATCGGTTGCAGGATTGGATCCAATAACCCGTTAGCAGCCCTGACCAATGGCGATTTCCACGTGTAAATTTCTCATTCACCGGCGGATCCACGTGTCAGCTTGGCGTTGCGACAGATGTCATCCATTCATACGTACCGCCAGGAATTTCCTATGATACGTCAACACGTGGCACGGCCCAACAGTGGCGCATTTAGGTTAAAAAGGCCGGCCCAGTCAAAATAAGCGGGCTGGCCCATTTACGGCCTACTTTCGTCTGGCCCATTTAAAAAAATGGCCCATACGAGATCTGCCAATTCGGCCCGTCAATGCCCGTTAACGATTTGACACCATTGCGGCCCATCGTCTGTTCCAGCCCGTTAACAGCCCGCTATGTCTTTGGGCTCATTTGCCGGCCGAGGTTCTTTCGGCCTGTTAGAGGCCCATTATAGAGATGGGCCAATTTCCAGGCTGTACGTCTTTTGGCCCGTTAGAGGCCCATTATAGGCATGGGCCAAATTCCTGGCGGTACGTATTTCGGCCTTTTAGCGGCCCATTAGCGATTTGGGCCAGCTTCTAGCCTAGTGTATCTTTCGGCCTGGTAACGGCCCACACCATAGTTGGGCCATTTACATTCCGACCTGACTTTCGGCCTCTTAGCGGCACATGTTCTCCATGGCCCAACTCGAGCCCGACATGACTTTCGGCCTGTTAAAGGCCCGTTCTGTATATGGGCCAACTTATGGCCCGATTGGCTTTTGGCCTGTTAACAGCGCGTCAAGGAAATGGGCCAAGACTCAACTGACAATCATTTCGGCCTGCTAGTGGCCCGTGGGCTCGTTTCCATTATAGCGGGCCTATCTAGCGTTCGGCCTACTAACAGCCTGGTAAGAGCCCACGTTACGATGGGCCCACATTCGAGCCCCAAATCCATTTCTGCCACGCGACGGCCCATGATTGTAACGGGCCTCGTAGATTGGAACATCCGAGCAATTATGGGCCCACGTAGATTGGGCCTGTTGGACGCCATTTCTACAATAGCATATATAACAACATAGAACTATCCTACTCTACAATCCCCTAAAAAAACCTACACTATACAATAAAGAGATTTAAGGCATAGAAACGAAGAATAATCCTACACTATACAATAAAGAAATTACAACAGATTACATCCACTGAAGCGTAAACAAACAGCAAATTACATACATAGGGCACATACAACTCATACATCATGGACGCGCATCAACACAACTTACCATTTGAACTATAATCTCTTCAGAAAATAGAATTGGCCGGATTCAGATAGCACAAATTTCAGTCTGCAAAATCTCCACTTTCTTTGTGGTTTCCTCAGTCCCTTGTTTCATTTTTTTTACTGTTGCATGCTTTGTCTGCACCTCCAATCTCAACATGTTGATTAAATCTTGAGACTCATATGCACACTGTCTTGCCGCCTCTAGTTAATGCTCTAGAACATCAGCATGTTCCAATTCCAATCCATAATCATTTGGTAACGGTCGTGCCGCACTGCTCTGAGAGCTTTGTGTTGATGTTAGTTTATCCTGAAATGTCTCTGTAAGTACACATGACTACAGCAAAAATATAGTTACAATAGTGAAGCGAGCAAGACAAACTATCTTGTACATGGCAAAACAGGACTAACAATAATGCACACGTCATGAAGCATAAGCAGGTGATATTTTAAAAAGTATAAAGATGGCAGTTTGTGCAGGCCGCATACAGAAATCTCTCTTAGCTCACCAAAGGAGCATGATGTTGGGGCAAATCCAAAACACAGACAGGTTACAAATTTAAACCACACGCGGCTACTGAACATTAGATATATCTTGCATATAAGTAAGCAAGCAGTTAGCCATTGTGTAGCTCGTATTAACTAGCTGGAACATTGTGTGCCATGTTTCAAAAGAGTCTTAGGGAGCATAATGAACTGCAGAGGGATTCATACAAACCTACTACAGCAAGCAAAACTATGCAATCATTAGCCTCGTATAAACTAGATTGTGAGCCTCATGCAGTAATAGTTGGTTAATGGACTTCAAAGCTTCAGGCACACTTCGCCAGTGTAATGAAATGGTAAGGCATTTAATTATGTCAACTAATAGTTATACAAGTACCCTACATGAGGCAGCATTGTTTGGGCATCAAATTAACTGAGGACAAATAAAGCAATTGAAAAGAGCAATTTTGCCTGAAACAAACAAGCAATTCAACTGTTGTGTTGGCAGCATGCATACACGCACGCCTCAATAACATCCTTAGCCTGGCTACATTTGAATCAACTGATGTATCTTCCATATAATGGAACAAGTAATGTAACATTGTTTGCCCCCTATGAAGTATCTCGACTAGTATGTACTCAAGATCCTAGTAATGATAGGGAGGCTAATGATGTGAACATGCGTTTGGTTATGACATTTATGACATCGAGAACTCTACCATAGCAGGAAGGAGTTTCTCACTCTGTTCACTAATATAAGATGTTTTAGATATTTAAATGTAGACTACATCCGTACTGAAATGAGTGAACAGACACATTAAAATGTGTTTGCATACATCTGATTTAGGAAAAAAAGTTAGAACATCTTATCTTATAATAGTGAGTGGAGGGAATATTAATCAATGGCCCAATGACTGGGTTACAGGTGAAGAACCCTATGCAAGCACAATGTCAGACAAATAGGATGTCCTGGTAATTGTAATACAGTGACTTACCATAACTGGTTGTACAGGCTCAGTGCTGCTCCTCCTTCTCTTGAAAGGCTCCTTCCTAACATCTTGTACTTGGAAATCCTGAATCTTTGCTTCGTTGCACCCCCTCTGCAAGGTGACACAAACTAGTTACAGGTCTCCTTACATGGAAGATAAATATGCATACTTTCCAGTCTCTAGGCAACACCAAAGCATGAGTTTATAACAAAATGACACCACATAATGAAACATGCCACATCTCTAGCACACACTCAAATGAGCATTTACTATGTGTGCGTTATGTACAAACTAGGCGTACCTTCGTGAACTGGACCTCCATGTACTCTTGGGGAGCCTAGTTTAGTGTACAGGCAAACCTTTATGTCACCTATGAGTTATACAAGCCCCCACTACAGCAGCCATTAGTGTTTAAATCATTGACAAGCTCCGTTAGGTCATGAACATCAAGTAATCAAAGCAAACCGTTTATGGCTGGCTGATACAAACAAGCAATTGAACACATGTGTGAGCAAATCTTGCACAACACTGAATTACATACCAAGAAAACAAGCATAGAAGGAGGCTTAAAGACCATCACTTGACTGACCAGATTTAGGAGGCATTTAAACATCATGTGCAACATACGAACTAGCATAAACATTGCATATTTTAGATTCTATAATGAGATGCACATGTATTAGGTTATGCCATGTATGATGCCTAAATCTACTCTATAGCAGGCAGGAGTGATTCATCATTGCACGCACAATTGAATTGCAGGTTAAGGACTAGTTCTTTTCTACCTTTTGAGAGCTTATGGTCAAAATGAGCCATAAAAGCTCTAAAGAAGTCGTTTTTGAGTTATGGGCTTGGGCTAAACTTATTTCCACCACCCATTCCTTCACAATGAGAAAAAGCTTGGGGGGTGCTTCCCGTAGAAGCTCACTTAAAATTGAAGGGGTATAGCCAATGTTTTTAAGGCAGTACGGTGAGGCAAGGCGTTGGGGCGCCTCACTTCCTAAGCGATAAGGCATAAGGCAAGGCGGACACCTTAGAGAGTTCTAAGCAGCAGAATAGAGTAGAATTTGGTTGGTAGGCAACTAGGCATACTGGCATACACACCTTGTAGTTGCTGCTAGTTGTAGAGTCCATATATCGTCCATCCTCTTTGCACTTTCTCTGGGAGGAGGAGCTGCTGCACAGGAGGAGAATAAGGAGCTGCTGGAGAGGAGGAAGAGTCGTTGGAGAGGAGGAGGGGGAGGAGCTGCCAGAAGGGATCTGCTGCAGAGGAGGAAGCAGATCTGCTGCAGAGGAGCCATTTGAGAGAAGGAGGGGGAGGAGTGTGTGGATTGGGGGCTGTTTCTCTCTCTATCTCCCCCCCCCCTCTTACCTGTTGGCGCCAACAACCTTCCCGTTTCCCGCCAAAACTCTGTTTCCAGCCTAAAACAGCTCCCCTGCCTGCCTGGCAAGCTAAGGCGTCCAAAATGGACTAAGGCAACAACCTGGACGCCTAAGCAGACGCCTCAGACGCTCTAAAGCTTAAGGCGGACGCCTTACGCAGGTACATAAGGCAAGCTAGATGCTTCAAGCTCGCATGGCGCCCTAACGCCTAAGCGTCACCTAGGCGATGCCTTAGGGATGCCTTAAAAACAATGGGTATAGCGAAATGACTCTGTTGTTTGCCCATATTACACTGAAAATGCCACTGCTCAGGCCAGCGTCACACCTGACCCCCAAGTAAAAATAAACACGCAAGCATTCGTTCCCCTGCCCGCCCGCATCTCCTCTCCCCTTTCCCTCTGCCTCGATCCCCTGCCTACAGTGCTAGAGTTCCTCCTGCGAGCCGCCACTACCGGTCCCATCTGCCCTGCTCCTCGACGATGCTCTCTCCAATGAGGCTCGATGGCCTACGGGCAAGGCTCCATCTCCCCGGCAGCTCCTCCCTCTGGCACTGCCCCTCACTCTGCTGGTCCCCAGCAGCTGCTCCGCTATGGTCCGTCCAACGCTCCACTCCGGCGGCCGCCGCCCAACTATGGCCGACGCCCCACTCTGGCAGATGGCCCCTCGTTCCCCCTCCCCTCCTCCTAGGCCGTGGCCATGAGGTGTTGTGGCGGGATGAGCTCATCCAACAAGGTGAGGATCTCCTTTGATTTTTTGCCAAATTTTCATTCTAATCTGCTATATGATGAATTGCTATGAGCTGCTGCTGCTATATGATGAATTGTTGTGAGCTGCTGCTGCTATATGATGAATTGCTATGAGCTGCTGCTGCTGCTATATGAGGAATTGCTATGAGCTGCTACTGCTACTATATGATAAATTGCTATGAGCTGCTGCTGCTATATGATGAATTGCTATGAGCTACTGCTGCTACTATAAGATGAATTGCTATGAGCTGCTGCTGCTGCTACATGATGCTTTCAGGTGGTGCTGCTATATGATAAAAACCAACCACTTGGACCATGGAATTTTGATAGATAATGATTAATCATATAAATTTAGGCAATTATCCTCTGTTTGGAAGACATTGACCAAAGTAGATTCTGCCAGGTAGATGGTATATCTTTGTATTTGCATTTTGAACAAATAATGATGGTCTGTTTTCCTATCATATTAATTACTGTGATGGGTTGAATTCGTGATGTTTGCAAGTCAAATTTATTTTCATACGGGCAGCAAAATGACAAAATATAATGCAATAGACTTTTCACTCATCACACAACAGATAAGCCGAAAAAGCAGGCAATGAAAAGAACTGGTTGGCTTATTATCTCGAGCTTATATTCACAGGAGCTTATTTTCATAAGATAACTCAAAATAATGGGCCCTAAGAACCCTGGCCAACGGCAATGCCAAACAAATAACATCACGATGATTGCAATGGAGTGAATTACCATACCACGCTGTATAGGCTCACCGCTGCCCCTCATTTTTTTTGCGATGTTCCATGAAAATGCACCATACATCTTGTACTAAGAAATCTTGTACTTTTTCATTGTTGCGCCCCATCTGCAAGTTGACACAGCAAATTTGAGACATCTCTACATGATAATACATTGCATATCCCTTGCACATAATTAAACCACCAATTAACGATTGCGTGCATTGCATAAACTAGCCATGACTTTTTGTATTGGAAAACGTGCAGGCACTCTAAGGGAGCCAAATTTAGTGCACTGGCATTCCTTCATGCCACCTATGACTTTGTGTAATGTATGACGTCTATATCTCTAATTTAGCAGCCACTAGTGGTAATCATTGGCTACACAAAGGGATTACTGGTCGAAAATGCTAGCAAAGCACGCTACTAGGCACACAACAATACAAGAGAGAGACACACTTACAAGATCATAGCAATGCTTCAGTCTAAGAGTTTGGTTGGCCAAGGTGTTAGATCCAGAAGAAACATCGTCCTTGTGGCTCTTGCCAGCTCCATAACATGTAACAGTGACCTATTAGTATATTTGAAGTACATTTGGCAGGTGATGCTGGACGGGTTTAAAGGTGACAAGTACCTAGGTCGCGGTGGGTGCTTGGCATCGTGCCAGACGGTGGGAACCAAGTTAGAAACGTCAAGGGTGATGATGTTGTGGTGGCTGTCGGGGTCCAGTAAGGAGATCTAGGACCATGGACGAGGGCGTCGGTGAAGCTGCTCTAGTGGTAGGGTTGAGGATGGTGTCGACGATGCGGATCTGCGGCCGTGGACGAGGGCGTCGGTGAAGCTGCTCTGGTGGTAGGGTTGAGGATGGTGTTGACGATGCGGATCTACGACCGTGGACGAATGCGTTGGTGAAGCTGCTCCGGTGGTAGGGTTGAGGATGGTGTCGACGATGCGGATCTGTGGCCATGGACGAGGGCATCGGGAAGCTGCTCCGGTAGGGTGGACGGTCATGTGGATGATGCGGATCTGAGGCCGTGGACTTCGGCGTCAGTGAAGCGGCTCCGGTTGGGTTGATGATGGTGTCGGCGAAGCGGCTCCGGTAGGGTTGAGGACGGTTTCGATGAAGTGGATCTGAGGCCGTCGACGGGGGCGTCAGTGAGGCGGCTCTGGGGTGTGGACGAAGCGGCTCTGGTGCGGTGTAGGAAGGAGCCAATGCAGATGCGCTGCGGTTGACAAGAGCACCGGCGAAGCAGATCCGGCGTGGTGGAAAAGGCCGGCAGAAAATGGGCTGTCGTACAGTGGTGGATGAGCAGTCTACGGTTTCCAGGGGAGGTGGGAGGGGTAGATGCGGCCTCAGAAGCAGATCCGGCGAGGTGGACGATGCTGGCAATGAATAGGCTCTAGTACGCCGATGGATGAGCAGTCTAGGGTTTCGAGAGGGAAGGGGGTAGAATCACCGATGAAGTATGGACGGCGTGCTGTAAGATGCTCTGGTGCTGTGGAGTAGTCGTTTTTGCAGGAGGGGAGAGGAAATGGGGGGTACCGTGTGGTGGGGGGGACCGGAAGTTACCAAAGCAACCCCGACCTATTATGTAAATGAGGGATGTGTTGTTCTCCTTGCACCAAGAACAAAAGGGGAATTTCGCATGCTCTGGACTAGGTCGCGGAAATTTTAGAAGTCGGCGGGGGATTTTGCCTCCCGCGGGATCGTTCGTATATAGTTTCAACTAATTTTAGACAGTGCTAGCGGGAAGCCGCTGATGCGCGACTGTGTACGCGGCGCACACGTCAGCAATAACTCGTATGAAGTCGACCCCAGAAAAAAAGACAATAACCCGGATGATGCACCGATAACTTGTTACGATCACACGGGCGCGGCCGATCATACAGGTGTAACTGAGGCACGTTCATAAAAAACGGAGCAAACGCTCAGCCTATGTATTTCTCGTGTAAATATGTAATTTTGTGCCATTGGTTACTTATTTTAAACACAATGCATTGATCGTGTTAATTTCAATTATATTGTACAATAACAAATGGATAATATAGATGCGCAAAAGAAATGGATATTATAGTCCGCTACTTAAAAGTGTTACCTCATATGATTACATGGCATCCATTTCATAAATTGCAGAACCCGTTGAATTCATATATGAATATTATGTATATTACTTCATAATAGAACCTTAAATCATCCAAAACTAACGAATTTGAATGCAACACTAACAATGGTGCATGTACATGATAACTACATTGGTTGTTAGAAGAAATATCACTATAACTTTGGCATGCATGATTGAAAAAGGCTATTTGAAAAAAAAAGTATAACTTATGCGATATGTGAGTGTCCAATTTTTATAGCGTTGAATTGATATTGTATCTTCGGCCACGATACGAAGTAGATATTGATTATGTTCAAGCAAGGCACGTCCTCGACCGTTAGATAGTGATACGTGAATGAATTGGAGGCGGGTAAACAGCCTTGGTTCACACTCTTTGTTTATCGGCCTCAATTATCTGATTAACCAGGAGATCACCTTCAAGGATCTTGATGGCGGAGAGGCTTTGTTTGCTAGGGAAAACTGTGTATACACGGTGAACCGGTCTACGGGATCAGCTGCCCCTCATTGTCAATGATACAGCATGCAGCCAAAAGAAGGTGAGAATGAGAAAGGCATCTGGATTAACTTTGATCCTTGGATGTCTCAACACCGAAAGGCAGTGATGTGGTTCAAGCCTTGAGGTTCATAGGTAATGGGGCTGTTGCGTCGAAAGGGTGGAGTCCTGGTGTATACGAGTCACTGGTGGCTGAAGGGGAGCTGCAAATTATTATGGCGCTGGATCATCCCTCTTTGAATGACTTGCTGTCTTAGCTGCTTGTTCTGGATGGGTGATGTTCTCTTTTGTTATGCAGACTCCTTGTAATTTGGTCATTCTTGTCTATGTCACTCTTACTATGTACTAGTTCGCTCTGTTTAGAACTTTGTGATTTGTGTCTGGATCACGAGAGTCTGAGCGCTTCAGATGGGTGCATTTTGGTGGTTTAGCAAGACTTGTGAACTTTCATGTCTCGCTCTTTATGTCAGTAGTAGACGCTAGTCAGTGTTTCCATGTTGTATATATCGTTGTTTTGAACTATTTTTTGTTTCAAACTGCTGATGTGCTAAATGGGGGCATAACCATTCTCCAGTGTTTAGTGTATATATCCTTTTTTCAAGTTATAATTTGAGCTCAGTGACTTTTCGATGATGTACACTTATTTGGGCCATGTGAGGTGTCGTTGAATATGGACTGAGTAGTAATGCAATGCCAAACAGGACAATTATGAACTCTGATGCCGGGCGCTCAAAAAAAATAAAAAAAATATTAGTCCGACATGTTGGCGCCACCGGTGTTTTCGTGCGCTTGCGCGGCAAGAGCGTACTGGCGCGCGTTCGAAATTCATGCTACCTTTTCATCCCGAATCCCCCGCCCCTCCCCCACCTCTGGAATCTCGATTCCTACTCCAGTTCCCCCAAATCCGCCTCCTCTACTCCCTGTACTCAAGCACACTATCATGTCGCTGGTCAACGAGGATCTCCTAGCCGGAGATCCTGAGGTCCGTCCTACCTTCGGGCACTGCGTGCTGTCGCTCAACAGTGGCATGGCGGCACTTGACGACCAGTTTGCCGGCAAAGTGCTGATGGTAACCATCAATGGCAACTGGCCTCTCATCTCGCCGGACGACCTAGTTAAAGCTCTTGGCATTGCGTACGTCATCCAAATAAGTGACTTGCTCGTCGAAGTCTGTCCGCCACCGGCTGATTTTTTCGTCAGGTTCCGGACAACTTTCGACTGCAGTTGTGCGTTCGAATCTTCCCGGTGTTTGTTCTGTGGTGGCGCACTGGTGAGCTTCGATCGGTGGCACCCAGGATGGGGCTCGGTGCCCTCTGAGCTTGGGTTTTTAACAAAGCTTACCTTCCACGGCATGCCTCGACGGTCTTGGAACAGCGAGTCCATGAATGAGCTTATCAACGACCTAGGAGGTGAGCTCTTAAGTATGTTTGTTCCTCCAGGCAGCTGGGCTCTGACGGTTATGGCATGGATGAAGAAGCCGTCCACCATACCGAAGGTGATTGGTGTTGAGATACCGGTGCAGGAACCGGGGTTATACTATTCGTCGCCACCAAGGCTGCCGCGGACCACGTTAGGTATGTACCTGTATCGAGTCTTCGTGCATGTCAAAGAAGTGGTCAATCCATCAATCGAAGTCCTGCCACCATGGCAGGTGGCGGGGTCCGTCGACGACGTCCATTACAGGAGTCAATGTCAGACTTTCCCCGTGTTGCTTGGAACGATGGATGGCACAGGGCCTACTCCATCGCGCGGCAGAGGCCACTGCTTCTTTGGGAGAAGAGGCCGGGCTGGCTACCTGGATGTGCTCTAATTTGAGGTAAATCTTCTCAGATACTACTTATATCCGAGTTATAGGTGTCTAGCTCTGATGTGATACATTTGATTATGACCTGTTCTATTTTTGTACCTGATTTTTTTCAGAATGCGTGTACGTCAACTTAATGTGCTAGCAGAACTTATTATGTTTGTCTGTCTATTTTCTTTGCACAACATTCAAGATATTTCCACGTCATTGATCAAGACGATGAACGGTGATGTACGAGTTTGTTGGTTTCAAGATAGCCCTACCCGTAGCGATCCACTGCTTCCACCCCTATTGTGCCACCCGCGTGAAATTTTTGTATGCAAGCTCAATGTGCTATGATGTTGTATATGATTGTGTCAACTATATAGCAATGCATATGGCTGAAAGATGTATGCACGAGCATCGACCAATCAGTTTCTCTCTCTCTCCCTCTAACAAGTGGGCCCCGCTGCATTATTTCTTCGCTCGTGACAGCTTTTAATTAGGTTTCACTGGACTCTACATTTTTTCTCAACTTAAAATTTGAGTTCAGTGACTTTAAAAAATGTACACAAGCCTTGTTTGGGCCATTTCAGGCGTCGTTGAATGTGGGAGTACGTACGTAAATTTGTACAGTACTACACATGCCTTGTTCGTTGAACATCAGCAACGCAACTGGGCCAAAAGACGCGTGCCAGCCTAGGTTTTCTTTTGAACTAAAATAAGTGCAGCCCAGCCTATGTTTTTTTTTATAAAAAAATGCACAACTTAGTTCTATTTTTATACAAGAATGCCAAGCCCAACTTAAAGTTTTTCAATAAAATTCCTAGCTTATAATTAATTTTTTATACGAAATGCTCTGTCCAGACCAACTTGTTTTTTCACCCATCCCAGAAAATGGGTCTATTTCTACTAAAAGCAAATGGGTTGTAAACTAACTGATATAATAAATGGGCTGCATGTCCGCAATATTATTTTTTCACCCATCCCAGTAAATAGGTGTATTCAAACAAATAATCAATTGGGCTGTAAATTCTCAGAAATAGTAAATAGGCTATTTTTTTCACCCAGCCCAGGAAATCGATGTATTGGATGACAAAATCAAATGGGTTGT
The DNA here is from genome assembly GCA_039707655.1 of Elymus sibiricus. NCBI lineage: Eukaryota > Viridiplantae > Streptophyta > Magnoliopsida > Poales > Poaceae > Elymus > Elymus sibiricus. The sequence continues at coordinate 112,739,225 of CM077664.1, read as the reverse complement.
AAAAACTAAATAAATGGGTTGCATGTCCGCAAGAGCTTTCGAAGCTGACTTTGTTGGCCCATGCCGAGGAGTTCTCAAAAAAAAAGTTGGCCCACGAGGACGAAGCCTGCGCAAGGCGTTGTCCATTTAGTCAACAAAATGATTTAATGGTCAAAAAGAAAAGTCAACAAACTATTTTGACAACTGTAGCAGTTGGATTGACATCCGACGGCCATCCTGCTTCTTCAATCTCTGATCTTGTTGCTCCAGTGGCCAAAAGCCCAAAACCATCACCGACGGGAGCGCCTGCTTCTGCCTCCCATGGCCGGCTGTGCTGCCGCCCAAGCCTCGCCGCCCCACCCTACTCCCACCGGTGGCCAGGTCATACATGTACTCACCCACACCTTCTGTTATTCTCCGGCGACGGCAGCCTCACACTGCAGCTGAACTAGTCAACCCTTGTACTCCCCTCCCCGTGGACATCCACTGCCGAGTCTTCCCTGGCTCCGGGTCGTTCCCACCCTTAGCCTAGCAATCGTCCACCAACTTGGTGCTCTCGGTACGGCGTCGTCAATGTGGTCAATGAACGACAGCCATCGGAAGAGGTGAAAGCACATTTGCTCCCTTGGTGGTTTTGGTAATTCATGCCAACATACGTGTTGTTGGACTAATGTCTCTATCTAGTGAATTTCAGATAAGTTCAACAATGGAGTGGCGAGGACAAGGAGATGTGGAACCCTTCAAAATGCTGAGGACATGGATTGGCAAAAGCTCAAGACTCTACATTTTTGTTAAGTGATCCAAGATCACATTGAGTCCATAGGAAAGCCAATACTAATAAAAGGGGATGAGGTGTTTCTTAATGGTCTTTTTGCTCAAGTGCTTAGTGACAGTACTCCAAAACCCTCAACCACTTTCTCCATCCAAATATGTCCAAAACCTACATTCCAACTCGGCCCCACCGAAAATTCCAATCCAGAGCCACCAAGTTCATCTGGACTTAGCCACTGCCAAAATCCTAACAAATCAGATCCACCGATATGGATCTCGGTCTCACTGAGATGGCCTTGCCAACTCTTTGTAATCGGTTGCAATTACTTCAGTCCCACCGAGTTCTGCAAATCGGTCTCACCGAGATGGCTTGCCAACTCTCTGTTGCCTTATTGCTTCACTTCGGTCCCACCGAGTTGATGCAATCGGTGCCACCGAGATGAGGTTTGCCCTAACCATTACACATCGGTCCATCCGAGTTGTTCCAGTCGGTCCCATTGAGATTCCTAATGTTCATATCTTTTACACAGTTCGGTGCTACCGAGATTTCTGATCGGTGCCACCGAGTTGGGTCAAAAGTGTGTAACGGTTGGATTTTGTGTGGAGGCTATATATACCCCTCCACCCCTTCTGACTCAGTAAGGAGAGCCATCAGAACATGCCTACACTTCCAACATACATTTTCTGAGAGAGAACCACCTACTCATGTGTTGAGATCAAGATATTCCATTCCAACCATTTGAACCCTGATTTCTAGCCTTTTCCAAGTTGCTTTCCACTCAAATCCTTCTTCCACCATAGCCAAATCAGTGAGGAGTTGTTTGAGTGTTGGGGAGATTATCATTTGAAGCACAAGAGCAAGGAGTTCATCAACAACACACCGTCTATTACCTTTTGGAGAGTGGTGTCTCCTAGATTGGTTAGGTGTCACTTGGGAGCCTCCAACATGATGTGGAGTTGAACCAAGGAGTTTGTAAGGGCAAGGAGATCGCCTGCTTCGTGAAGATCTACCCCGAGTGAGGCTAGTCCTTCGTGGACGTAAGCCATGGTGGAATATGCAAGGTTGCTTCTTCGTGGACCCTTTGTGGGTGGAGCCCTCCGTGGACTCGCGCAGCCGTTACCCTCCGTGGGTTGAAGCCTCCATCAACGTGGACGTACGATAGCACCACCTATTCGAACCACGCCAAAAACCACCGTGTCTTCATTGCGTTTGATCCTCCATATCTACCCCTTTACTTTCCATACACTTGCATGCTTTACTTTTTCCCACTGCTCAATCTCTAGATATGCATGTGTAGAAAGTATTGGAGTTGCCTTAACTTGTGCCAAAATCTGCCTAAGTTCCAAGAGAAACTAAAAACTGCACCTTTGGTTGGTTAAGTGTCTATTCACCCCCCCCCCCTCTAGACCTATCTCCTCGATCCCACAATTGGTATCAGAGCTTTGGTCTCCATTGCTTTGGTTCAATTACCATTGGAGGGAGATGGATGTGTCTACGTTGGGGAGTCTTAGACGTAGAGTGCCTATTCTCGATGGGGAGTATTACAATGCTTGGAAACATGAGATGCTTGATATATTTGATGAATTTAACTTGAGCAAGTATGTTCATAATCCTTATGTGCCCCCTATTGATCCCTTGCATCCTACTCATGAAGAGGAAATTGACATGCTTCGTAATCTTAGAACCATCAATCTTATCATTAGACGATTACCTAAAGTTGTGCTTCGTTGTATGCAAAACTTTGAATGTGCTTATACTCTATGGCATGACTTGGAAAAGCGATATCCCAATTACACTTTAAAGAATCTTGATGAGATTCTTCATAAGACTATTGCTTTTCACAAAATGAGTCCTAATGATCCTAAGTTTGATGATTGTTTGTTTGAGCTTCGTGATCATATGCGTGCTAAAGGAGTTGTTGGAACTATTAGTAACATTATCATGGAAGCCATTAGAATTCATAAACTTGAACATTGTCATGATCATGAAACTAATGAATTCGTTGCCCTAGGTGATGATCATATGCATGATGATGATGATGTTGAGCATGGCTATTATGATGAGGACGAAGAATTTGATATTGAATTTGAGAAGACCATGAGGAATCTTAGTCTTATGGCAAATCTTCAAGATTACATGGACGGAGGAAAAGAGTGGATTCTTGATAGTGGATGTACCGATCACATGACCGGAGATAGAGACATGTTTCGTGAGCTTGCTAAAAATGATGGTCCACGCAAGTATGTGACTTTTGGAGACAACTCCAAGGGTAAGGTACTTGGCCTTGGTAAGGTGGCCATATCCAATGATAGCTCCATTCAAAATGTTATGCTTGTTGAATCTCTTGGTTACAATCTACTTTCCGTATCTAGACTAGCCGACTTTGGTTTCAATGTTCTATTTACCAAAGTAGATTGCCAAGTGTTTCATCAAGATAATCATAATATGGTCTTTACCGGCATTCGTAGAGGTGATCTATACATTGTTGATTTCACTAAGAGAGCCCAACCTCGTACATGTTTAATTGCTAAATCTTCTAAAGGTTGGTTATGGCATAGGAGACTTGGACATGTTGGCATGCGTAACCTTGATAAACTTGTTAAAGGAGATCACATTCTTGGTGTGAAAGAAGTTATATTTGAAAAAGATCAACTTTGTAGTGCTTGTCAAGCAGGAAAACAAGTTGGAGGAAGCCATCCCATGAAGAACATTATGACCACGAGGAGACCACTCGAGCTACTTCATATGGATCTTTTTGGTCCCAACTCCTATAAGAGTCTTGGTGGTAACTCTTTCGGTTTGGTCATTGTTGATGATTTTTCCAGATTTACGTGGGTGTTCTTTCTCGATGACAAATCGCAGGTACAAAAGATCTTCAAGAACTTCGCAAGAAAGGCCCAAAATCAATTTGAAGTAAGGATCAAGAAGGTTCGGAGTGACAATGGAACGGAGTTCAAGAACGCAAATGTGGACACCTTTCTTGATGAGGAGGGTATTTCACATGAGTTCTCGGCTACGTACACACCTCAACAAAATGGAGTTGTTGAGTGGAAGAACCGTACTCTTATTGAGATGGCAAGAACAATGCTTGATGAATACAAAACGCCAAAACACTTTTGGGCGGAAGCGGTTGAAATAGCTTGTCATGCGACAAATCGACTCTACCTTCACAAGTTTCTTGGTAAAACGGCGTATGAACTCCTCACCGGTAACAAACCACAAGTTGGATACTTTCGAGTATTTGGCTCAAAATGTTACATTCTTGATAAGCATCATCGTTCAAAATTTGCTCCTAAATCTCATGAAGGTTTCCTACTTGGTTATGGATCAAACTCTCACACTTACCGTGTCTACAACAACTTCACTCGAAAAGTTGAAGAGACGGTAGATGTGAAGTTTGATGAGACTAACGGCTCGCAAGTCGAGCAATTGACAATTGATGTAGGAGATCAAGAACCATTAGAAGCAATCCAAGACTTGTCCATTGGCAAGATTCGCCCCGTGGAAGTAAAGGAGAGTACCTCGTCTATTCAAGTGGAAGCCCCAACTTCACATCAAGGTGAACAACAAGTTGATATGGAGGCATCCACAAGTGGAACATGTCAAGACGATGGGAATGAGGAAGTACAACAAGATGATCCACCTCAACCTCCTTCTCCACCTCCACAAGCGAACAACGACAATATCAACGAAGAGAAAGAAGATGATGATGATCAAGCCTCACCACAATCCAAGCAAAAGCTACCTCGAGTTAGAGCAAGAATCAACAAGAATCATCCCGTCGAACAAATACTTGGAGATATCCAATCCGGGAGAATCACTCGCTCTAAAACTTGTTTAGCAAACTTTTGTGAGCATTACTCTCTAGTGTTGAACCTTTGAAGGTGGAAGATGCTCTCAAGGACCCCGATTGGGTGAATGCAATACATGAGGAGCTACACAACTTTGTGTGGAACCAAGTTTGGACATTGGTTGAGAAGCCTAAAGATGAGCAAAACATTATTGGAACCAAATGGGTGTTTCAGAATAAGCAAGATGAAGATGGACAAGTCATACGCAACAAGGCTCGTCTCATAGCACAAGGTTACACACGAAGGTATGGAATATGGTGAGACCTATGCCCCCGTTGCAAGACTTGAGTCCATTCGCATTTTACTTGCTTATGCCAATCACCATGATATCACTCTTTACCAAATGGATATTAAAAGTGCATTCTTAAATGGTGAAATTGAGGAGGAAGTGTATGTTAAACAACCTCCCGGCTTTGTGAATCCCAAAAAACCTAATCATGTCTACAAACTTCATAAAACTCTTTATGGTCTTAAACAAGCCCCTAGAGCTTGGTACAAATGCTTAACCAAGTTCCTTCTTGAAAAAGGTTTTGAAATTGGGAAAATAGATTCAACTTTTTTCACTAAGAGGGTTAATGGAGAATTATTTGTATGCCAAATTTATGTTGATGACATTATCTTTGGATCTACTAACCCCTCTTTTAGTGAAAAGTTTGGAAGGTTGATGTCGGAAAAGTACGAGATGTCTATGATGTGTGAACTCAAATTCTTTCTTGGTTTGCAAATCAAGCAAACTAAGGAGGGTACCTTTGTTTCTCAAACAAAGTGTACCAAGGACTTATTCAAGAAGTTCAACATGCATGAAAGTAAAGGTATGAAAACTCCAATGCCCACGAGTGGACATCTTGACTTGACCGCCGAAGCGGAATACATTGCCGCGGGATCATGTTGCGCTCAATTACTATGGATGACACAAACTCTTAAAGACTATGGTGTGCATGTGAGACATGTACCATTACTATGTGATAATGAGAGTGCTATTAAGATTGCACACAATCCCGTGCAACATTCTCAAACTAAGCATATTGAGGTTCGTCACCATTTCATTCGAGATCATGTTGAGAAAGGTGACATTGACCTTAAACATGTTCGTACCGACAAACAATTGGCGGACATCTTTACCAAACCTCTTGATGAAAAAGTGTTTTGTCACTTGAGAAGTGAGTTGAACATCATTGATGCTTCAAATGTGAACTAGAGGTTCATATGGATGCATACAAGGGCATGAGCATTCTTGACTAATCCATGATACTTTCATGATCATCTTATATCTTGGACATTTTGCTCCCTTGTATTGTATCTAACCTTTTGTAGGTACTTGGACAAGCTTCATGTCACAAGATTGCATCTCATTCTTATCTTGAGCAATCTTGTATAACTCAAGTATCAACAATTGTTGGTGGAACAAGGAACAAGACAACCTAAACATATCCTTTGACAACTTTAGAGCTATGCTTCATTCTTGTCATTGTGGATATACATGTTGTTCCTTGCAAAACTAACCCATGTAGGAAGACGAACTACAAATGATAGGATAGCTCCCAACTTCAACTCATGAGCATCCACTTCAAGTTCAACTACATGATGGACATCACCACCAAATCCCAATGTAAGTTCTCACATCTTAGAGAAGCTTTACTCAAAGACATGAGCTAAAGCAACTCAACAAGATGTGAATACATTGAAAGGCTTAAAGGAAAAATGGCAACCCCATTTTGAGCTTAAATGATGAGTATGACCTATCTAGATGAAGTTCTCTAGTGTTTCTTTTGTTTGTTCTCTTCTTACTAAAAAAAAATCTTCATCTAGACGTTTCTTTGCTTCTTTCCTGTGTTTCTTTTCTTTTAGCTAGGTTCGCAGCAAATTCATTGCAAATCTTTGTAAGAATTCCTTTGCCTAGTGAGCCGAGTTGACAAAAAGTTCCTTCGCACTAAACTCGGTTCCACCGAAGTGATACAACTCGGAGTCACCGACTTTGCTGCTCTAAGGAGTTTTCTGTCCAATATTTTCTGAGATTTTCTGCTCCAGCTCCACTCAATGATTCTTATCCTCTACTTGCATCTAGAGCCACTCAACGGCTGGATGTGTTTCTCAAGGACCAAACCCACCTGACCAACAACCTTGAAGTCTCTTCTTGGAAATTGATGTCAAAGGGGGAGAGAGGAATACATCAAAGCTTATCACTACAAAAGAGATGCACCTTACAAGAGGAGAGAATGCTACATGTTTCTAAGAGGGGAGAAACATGATTCCAATTGCTTTAGTGTTTTCGATTGCTTTAGTGATTCCAATTGAAAGCACATTTGCTCCCTTGGTGGTTTTGGTAATTTGTAACAACATATATCTCATTGAACTAATGTCCATTCAAGTTAAAGATTTCAGGATGTTCAATGATTGGCATGGCAAGGACTAGAGATGTGGACCCCTCAAAATGCTAAGGACATGGATTGGCAAAAGCTCAAGACTCTACATTTTTTGTTAAGTGATCCAAGATCACATTGAGTCCATAGGAAAGCCAATACTATTAAAAGGGGATGAGGTGTTGCTTAATGGTCTTTTTGCTCAAGTGCGTAGTGACAGTACTCCAAAATACTCAACCACTTTCTCCATCCAAATATGTCCAAAACCTACATTCCAACTCGGCCCCACCGAAAATTCCTATCCGGAGCCACCGAGTTCATCTGGACTTAGCCACTGCCAAAACCCTAACAAATCGGATCCACCGATATGGATCTCGGTCCCACCGAGATGGCCTTGCCAACTCTCTGTAATCGGTTGCAATTACTTCGGTCCCACCGAGTTTTGCAAATCGGTCTCACCGAGATGGCTTGCCAACCCTCTGTTGCCTTATTTCTTCACTTCGGTCCTACTGAGTTGATGCAATCGGTGTCACTGAGACGAGGTTTGCCCTAACCATTGCACATTGGTCCATCCGAGTTGTTCCAGTCGGTCCCACCGACATGATTCCAGTTGCTTTAGTGTTTTCGATTGCTTTAGTTTTGTCACCCTACCTGCTCCCAATATCCAATGTCAGATTCAGGGGGAGGGGAAGTTCTTTAAGGGGAGACAACTATTTCTTTCTTTTGGGGACATGTCTGCTTCAAAGAAGTATTCACCTAGTGATACTCTCCTCTACATGTCATCCCAATCTTGGCTTCTTGTTGATCTTGTGTCTTTTCTTGATGAAGTTATCTTGTGTTATCTAACCTTGTTTTCTCAAGTGTATTTCATCAGGTATTTGATCAAGAACTTCAAGGTAAGTATATGCATCACACTCATGTACATGATTGACCTCTTGCTTGTATATATTGTTTGCAAGGAGACAATCATGGACATGTGGACACCTAAATGCCATATATATTGCTCTGATGCATATAGCCAAGATACATGTTGCATGTATATTTCCCATGTGATATCATCATTCTATATGCATATCTTTAGGGGGAGCGCATACATGTTACATGCTTTTCTTCAAAGCGTTCATACAATCTTCTGCTAAATCTTTATTTGAAGCTTTGATGTATGTTGTCATCAATTACCAAAAAGGGGGAGATTGAAAGCACATTTGCTCCCTTGGTGGTTTTGGTAATTCATGCCAACATACATGTTGTTGGACTAATGCCTCTATCTAGTGAATTTCAGATAAGTTCAACAATGGCGTGGCGAGGACAAGGAGATGCGGAACCCTTCAAAATGCTAAGGACATGGATTGGCAAAAGCTCAAGACTCTACATTTTTGTTAAGTGATCCAAGATCACATTGAGTCCATAGGAAAGCCAATACTATTAAAAGGGGATGAGGTGTTGCTTAATGGTCTTTTTGCTCAAGTGCTTAGTGACAGTACTCCCAAACCCTTAACCACTTTCTCCATCCAAATATGTCCAAAACCTACATTCCAACTCGGGCCCACCGAAAATTCCTATCCTGAGCCACCGAGTTCATCTGGACTTAGCCACTGCCAAAACCCTAACAAATCGGATCCAACAATATGGATCTCGGTCTCACCGAGATGGCCTTGCCAACTCTCTGTAATCGGTTGCAATTACTTCGGTCCCACCGAGTTCTGCAAATCGGTCTCACCGAGATGGCTTGCCAACTCTCTGTTGCCTTATTGCTTCACTTCGGTCCCACCGAGACGAGGTTTTCCCTAACCATTGCACATCGGTCCATCCGAGTTGTTCCAGTTGGTCCAACCGAGATTCCTAATGTTCATATCTTTTACACAGTTCGGTGCTACCGAGATTTCTGATCGGTGCCACCGAGTTGGGTCAAAAGTGTGTAACGGTTGGATTTTGTGTGGAGGCTATATATACCCCTCCACCCCTTCTTACTCAGTAAGGAGAGCCATCAGAACGTGCCTACACTTCCACCATACATTTTCTGAGTGAGAACCACCTACTCATGTGTTGAGATCAAGACATTCCATTCTAACCATTTGAACCTTGATTTCTAGCTTTCCCAAGTTGCTTTTCACTCAAATCCTTCTTCCACCATAGCCAAATCAGTGAGGAGTTGTTTGAGTGTTGGGGAGACTATCATTTGAAGCACAAGAGCAAGGAGTTCATCAACAACACACCGTCTATTACCTTTTGGAGAGTGGTGTCTCCTAGATTGGTTAGGTGTCACTTGGGAGCCTCCGACATGATGTGGAGTTGAACCAAGGAGTTTGTAAGGGCAAGGAGATCACCTACTTCGTGAAGATCTACCTCGAGTAAGGCTAGTCCTTCATGGACGTAAGCCATGGTGGAATAGGCAAGGTTGCTTCTTCGTGGACCCTTTGTGGGTGGAGCCCTCCGTGGACTCGCGCAACCGTTACCCTCCGTGGGTTGAAGCCTCCATCAACGTGGACGTACAATAGCACCACCTATCGGAACCATGCCAAAAACCACCGTGTCTTCATTGCGTTTGATCCTCCATACTCTACCCCTTTACTTTCCGTACACTTGCATGCTTTACTTTTTCCGCTGCTCAATCTCTAGATATGCATGTGTAGAAAATATTGGAGTTGCCTTAACTTGTGCCAAAATCTGCCTAAGTTCCAAGAGAAACTAAAAACTGCACCTTTGGTTGGTTAAGTGTCTATTCACCCCCCTCTATACCTATCTCCTTGATCCCACAAGAGGATTGTACGTGGAGAGGCGGACGGCTGGGACCCACGAGGTCCATGGTCGCATGCCACGAAGTGCCTCCTTATCATGCGCAAGAAAAATGATTCCTCCCCCTGACAGCTTGGACCCACCAGCTACATCTTCGCATGCAAGGAAGTACCTCCTTATTACACGCAAAAAAAATGACTCATCCCCCTAACATCCGAGACCCACTAGCTACATCTTCGCACGCAAGTAAGTACCACCTTATTACGCGAAAAATAAATGATTCCTCCCCCTGACAGCTAGGACCCACCAGCTATATCTTGGCACGGAAGAAAGTGTCTCCTTATTACGCGAAAAAAAGATTCCTCCCAATGACAACTGGGACCCACCGGATTTGGAGGCTGACTTGTGGACCTACTAAGTTGACACGTACGCATGGCTTTGTCAACTTAGTCAACAAACGATTGTAGCAGCGGTGATCGTTGGATGTTAATCCAACGGCAGTGCTGCTTCTTCAACCTCTGATCTTCTTGCTCCAGCCGCCCAAACCAGCGCCGGCAGGACCGCCTGCTCCTGCCTCCCATGGCCGGCTGTGCTGCCGCACAGGCCTCACCGCCCCACCCTACTTCCACCGCTAGCCAGGCCTTCCCTCTACTCACCCACATCCCCTATTATTCTCCGGCGATGACAGTCTCACACCGCAGCCGAACCAGTCAACCCTTGTACTCCCTTCGTGTGGGCATCCACCGCCATGTCTTCCCCGGCTCCGCGTCGTTCCCTTCCTAGGCCTCACCGTCATCCATCGCCTTGGTGCTCTCGGCACGGCGTAGTCAACGTGGTCAATGAACGGCAGCCATCAGAAGAGGACTGTACGCGGTGAGGCTGACAGCTGGACTCACCAGCTACATCTTCGCACGTAAGGAAGTGCCTCCTTATTACGCGCAAAAAATGATTCCCCCCTTATAGCTGGGACCCACCTGCTATGTCTTCGCACGCAAGGAAGTGCCTTCTTATCCTCCCTGACAGCTGGGACCCACCCGGTCGAAGCGTACATACTGGTCGATCGGTCTCTCTGCAACGATGAATCGTGGGCGTGTAAGGAGCGCCACATGTCGTAGTAGAGCCCCTGACGTAGCAGTTCAGGCAGCCCCGTCTAAATCATGTACACGTACGTACAACCACACAGCAAAAAATACGGCCATGTACGTACATATACGGGTGGGGTCTCGAACGCGTACTCGCACATACGTACGGCCAGGGCTCGTGTACATGGAGAGAGCCAACGGATGGCTGCAATGGCCTCCTGTTCATCGGCAGCCAACTGGCTGGGTTGGAACGGAGGAAATAGCGTCATGTTCATCGGGAGCCAAGCGACTGGGTCGGAACGCGTCCTGTTCATCGGGAGCCAACTGGCTTGGACGGAACAGCCGAAACAGGGTCCTGTTCATCGACTCGGGGCCTGGCGTACCGCAAAATGGAGGAAACGGCCTTCTGTTCGACCGCCTACTATCGAAACGGGGTCCTGTTCATCGGCTGGGGGTCTGGCGTACCGCAAAACAGAGGAAACTGACTTCTGTTCGACCGCCTACGGTCGAAATGGGGTCATGTTGATCGGGAGGGCTCTGGCATACCACAAAAAGAAGGAAACGGGTTTCTCCCCAACTGCCTACGGTCATAACGGGGGTCCTGTTCATCAGGAGGGGTGTCGCATAGCGCAAAACGGGACTCCACGGGCTACTGTTCATCCACGGTCGACCTCCTCCAGCCTCCACCAGCTATTGTTCATCCACCGTCGACTTCCTCTAGCCTCCATCGGCTACTGTTCATCCAGCCTCCATGGGGTCCTATTCATCCACCCCCAACCAGCTGGGGTGTGGCGGCCTCCTCGGGGTCCTGTTCATCCAGAACTAACCAGCTTCACATGGCCAGGTACTGTTCATCCACAACCAACCCACCGCATGAGGTGGGGTGTACGAGCGGGCGGCAGCAACAGGAACTATTCATCCACAGCCAACCAACCGGCTAGGTCAACTCACCACGTCTCGTGCAAGGGGCTCGATCGATGTGTGTCGACTCGTTCTACGTATCGCGCACGCGGCAGCAACGGGCACTGTTCATCGAGAGGCAACCCAACCGGCTACGTCTCGCACGTACGGTGGCTCGACCGGCTTCAGTTAGCAGCGAAGGAATCACCCCCTTTTTGGTATTAAAAATTTGCGTTTGAATGCAAATGCACAATCGATTAGGCTCATGGGTTACTCTTCCATGTCATATACATCTTGGTGGAGCGCGCAAAATGATAAGATTGGAAAGGTAAGCACAGATCACCAACATAAGTAATTGATCATACAAGATAATGGTAGAGATAAACATGGAATATCACAGTAGGCATAATATGATCAATCAACATCGTATCTCACAAGTATAAACGACAGAATACTGTAGCAAGCACACACATAACAAAGTATCAACGAACAAGCAAACAAGTAGCAAAAGGAAACTCTCGAAGCAAATCAAAAAACAAGAAACTCTCTCTCTCGAAACCTATGATCTATACAAATTCTCCCCCTTTGGCAACAAGTACCAAAAAGTTCAAATCGTATAGCACTACTCGGCTCTCTAGGCACGGTCCTCCGAAGGCGATCTCCTGCTGGCGGCTCCGGTGTGCGTAGACGGCGTTGAGATGAGAGCGTCCGTGAATGCTTCTGCTGACGACTGCTGGACTGGAGGAGTGGAGATCTGCTATGGCACTGTGGCTGTGGCGGCTGGTGCAGATACTGTGGTCCGTGGATCCACAACTAGTATCGCAGCTGACCTGGCAGCCCTAGGCACTGACTGAAACTGCTCTGTAGTCGGTCTATCATCTCCACTGTCGTCTGATCTGGCAAACTTGACAGCATCGACATCTCCTTGCAGCTGTTCCACTGTGGTCTGAATCTCTGTCACCTTGACATCCAAATCATGAAATTTGGTCTCAATGATCCGCTCAAAACTAGCCTGGGTCTGGGTGAGGTTGGCCAGACTTCGCTCAATCCTCAGAGTGGCTTCAAGCAGATATTGCATTTGATCTTTTGGTGTCTTGAGATTCGCAATTGGAGCATTGGGAGCTGCTGCTTCCTGAGCTGCTGTAGCTTCTTGTGCTTTGCGGATTTCCTCTTGAGCTTGGGTAGAAGTGGGATGCGAAGGATCCATCACTATAACGTTGTCCTCAAAATCTGGATGGAGTGGCAAATGCTCTCGATCAAGAAGATATGTGCTGGTTCCAACCTAGGAATTGATCAACAACTGAATATGTGGAGCATAACCACACGATCTCTTCTGATTTGCTGCTGTCCTCTTGATAGTCTCTACTATCAGGCTCATCACCTTGAATTTCTAAGGTGTATCAAACAAATGCAGCAAGTTGATGGAGTGGCCACGAATCATCTTGTCATCTCCTGACTTGGGTAGCAGAGTGTACCGCAGTATAGTGTTCGTTGTGGCCAGACCTGGTAGCAAATGCTTCACTGATCCAAGCTTATGAGTCTCAAGATCCTCTTAGGGAATAGCAGTGTACATGTTCTTCATGGAATTGTGATCAAACTTGAGCTTGGCATATACATCATAATCATCATCCTCTTCCTTGGGTGCACCAAGAAGATTTGCCCACTCAGAGATGGTTGATTGATATCTGATTCCTTCAGTCATCCACACTATGCGACCATCTGGATAGAAGTGTGCTGTGGAGTAGAATTGCATGACCATTTCGTCATTCCACTTGGTCAACTTCTTTCCAACAATTTCATCAACACCTGCAATTCTGAAGCTTTCATGCACATGGGGAAAATAATCCTCGTTCTCATCGATGTATTCCCAGTCCACCCATCTCATGTCATGGACTATGGGCTTCTTGTCAAGCAAAACTGTTTCATAGAAATCCTGTTGCTCATGAGTGTGAAAGCGGTAATCACAAGCAGTCCTCCTCCTCACAGCATAAGGATCTGACAATCTCCATTGACGCAGTCCTTTGTCCTTTCTCAACATAATGTTCTCAGCTACTGGGTGTGCGTTGTCATGTTCTGGTATCTTGGGCTTCAATTTTCTGAGCACTAGAGGCTCTTCATCAACAGTTGATTCAGGCACTGGGGCCTTGTTCTTCTCTGCAGCAGATATGTTTCTGGTTGATCTCTTGGGTGCTGGTGCCTTAGGCTTTGACTTGGGAGGTGCAGCAGTCTTGATAGCATCAGACATGAGCTTCTGTGCTTTTGCAGGGGGTGCAGCAGCTGGCTCTTCCTCCTCCTCTTCTTCCTCATCAATCATCATAGTAGGTCTGCCAATCACTCGGGCAGTAGTTTTTCTTATCCTCTTCTTCTTGGCACCTGCAGCTGCCTCACTAGGCTCTTGCATAATATGCTGAGGCACTTTCCTCACAGCAGTTCTTTCCTTGACAGAAGTAGGCTTTGTGATGTACTCCTTAGCTAGCACTACTCTCTTCTTCTTTTGTACAGTTTCACTTGCAACAAAGTCCTCATCCTCACTATCTGAGGTTTTTCTTCTTCCGTGTTCTGGTTGCAGCTTTAGGAAGATCTGGAGAGCTTCTCTCTACCTCATAGAAACTTTCATTATGGCTTGATCCTTCACTTTGTTCTTCATGCTGCTCTGACCTGTTTTGACTGTCACTGACATCAGACATCTTGCTGAGCTGACCCTGTGAATAGATAGGTATGGGTAGAGTAGATGAGTCATCACAAAAAGCAGATAGTTTTTCAAAAACATGAGTTCAAACTTTAGTTCTAGGTTTTCACAGAATGCAGTTCGGATGGACCAAGTTGGAAATCTCGGTGACACTGAAGCACACTACAGAGACATGGCAAGCCATTTCGGTCTGACCGAGATGGGTTTTGGTGGCTCCGAGATGCTAGGGTTTCGCTAAGATGTTACTTTCGGTCTTACCGATTCGCACAACTCGGTGGCACCGAGATGTACTTGTGCTATGGCCAGGGCCAAATCGGTGGGACCGAAAATTCCTATTCGGTCGGTCCGAGATGCATTCGGCGGAAACCTAACCCTAAATGTTTTGCTCGAATCTCGTTCAAACGAACTAATCTGGTGGAAAGAGAATTGCATTCGTGGCAAGATTACAGGCAATCCAATCGTGCATTGAATCGGAAAAGGGAAGCACGAAAGGGATCGAAACTCACCCTAACTCGGTGGAGATCCTCTACGGCGGCAACGGCGGTGGAGATTACCGTTGACGGCGACGGAGTCCTGCGGCGAGGGCGCACAGGCGACGACGGCGACGATCCGGAGACCAAAGGGGCGGCAGCAATGGGGCGCGGGCGCGTGACGTTTGAAGAAATTTTCAACCGCACGGTTCGCTGGGAATATATACCCATTCGCTATCGGTGGCACCGAGTGGAACAAATCGGTAGCACCGAGACGTGCAACTGCTTGCAGTTACAACAACTCGGTCCGACCGAGTTGGTCTAATCGGTAGCACCGAGAGGAAAACCTAGATCAATCTAAATGCTTTCGGTTCGACCGAGTTTGAGTAGGTTGGTCTGACCGAAATCAATTAGAAGGTTTTGGAGGTTCAGCCCTTTCAGATCGGTGGCTCCGAGTGCTCCTCACCCGGAGGGTCCGAAAAAGACTTGTTCAATTTTTGTGATGCAGCAAGAATAGAATTTGAGACAAGAAAGCATAGATAGCTAGAGAAGGTTCTTAGGCATTCTTGTACATCCACTTGGCCAGAAAAACCAAGATAATCAAAACAACAAATGGATGTCCTCGAATGATGAAAACATGCAAATCAACATGCTCACACAATAAGATAGCAAATGAAATATGTGTCAAACATGCACAACCAATTCTAGCATCTATCAAGCAATGGCGATGACTAGGTCATCTATATATGAGTATATTGACTTAGGAGCCAAATGAGAACATTTGATCATAGGCCATACTCATCGTTTAAGCACAAGTGGGGTTACCACTTTTACATAAAGCATTAATGTGTTCACACCATTAGAGTTGCTTTAGCTCAATTTTTAGAGCAAAGCTCCCCCTAGATGTGATACCCCCCCCCTAAGAGGGTTGAACTAACCTTGGGTTTTGTCGATGATGACTTCATGTAGATGTTGAAGATGTGGATGCTCAATGTTGATGTAGACCATCAAAAGTTGGGAGCAATCCTTTGGAGTTTTGTGCTTTCAATACCTACATGGGTTAGTCCCACACAAGGAACATACAAGGATATCCATAGACATAGAGTGAAATACACATATGATGATGTCCATGAATGCATTGATTACCTTGTCCCTCGCCTTACCAACAAGAGGGTTTGTGACTCCATGAACTAGTGCAAGATGTGAAAGTTGGTTGCACAAGTCCTTGCCATAAAGGATATGAGTGAAGTTTGTTGGCGGAGTCACCCTCAAGAACTCTCTAGTTCTTCTTCTTTTGGACCCACATCAACTTGATGGGAATCCTTGGAGTTGTAGTAGCACTTGATAAAGTAGAACTTGATGAAGTCTTGGGAACCCACTTGACCATGGCTTGAGGAGCTTCTTCAAATGAGTCAATCTCTTCTTGAAGCTTGTCCTTGCCTTTTAGCTTGTGGTATTGTGGTGGAAGGTCTTCTTGAGCTTGTGTTCCCTTGAAGGAAGTAGGATCATACTTCTCCTATTGAGGAACAAACTTCGTCTTGGGGTATTGACCTTCTTCCCACTCAACTCCATCGGCGTTGAACTTTCGTTCAAAACCAACACCTTGGTTCATCCGATGCCTTCCTTGCTTGCGTACAATTTCCTCAAAGTGTTTACTCCCGGCAAGGCTCTTGTAGACAACTTTTTCTATAATTCCTTTCAATAGCATATTTTCTTGCTCAAGTGTAACTTGGCTAAGAGAATCATTAGTGGAATCAATAGAACTACTAGAAGCAACAACATTGGATTTAGCATTGTTATTGTTACTACTAGAGGTAGAACCATTTTTACCCTTGTTGCTAGTTTGCTTAGGTTTAACTTGTGGCATAAAGGTAGACAAGAGTAAACGTTTGGCAAGATATGAAGAACTCTTCTTTCGAAGATCGTCATTGATAGCTTTAAGAAACTCATGCTCTTGCTCTAAATTTAGCTTCTCAAAGCGTAGCTTCTCATGAGTTCTTAGAAGTTCTCTATGATTCTCTTGAGTTGTTTCATGAGCTAACTTAAGAGCATTTAGTTCTTTAGTTAGGCGCTCAAACTCTTTCATAGCGTTGTCACTCGTTTCCTCTTGACTATCATGATTACTAGCATTTTCATTATAGCTCACATCACTAGCCCTATCAACAAGTAAATCATCATCACCAAGCAAATCATCTTCATCACTATTAAAATCAAGATACTCGGGGTGTGATACCTTAGGGCCTTTTGCCATGAAGCATCTTCCAATTCCTTCATTTGGTGAGTCAAATATATCGTAGGAGTTGGATGACACAAGTGCAAGTCCTGCAACACCTTCATCTTGACTATAGTCGGAGTTGGAGTGAAAACTTCTCTCGGAGTGGTTGTCGGAGTCGGAGTCGGAAACCCATTCACCAACATGAGCTTGATGTCTTCTTCTTGTGTAGCTCCTTGATGACTTGTCCTTCCTCTCCGAATCCTTGCTTCTTCGAGAGTGTCTTCGTTCATAATAATCATCACTACTCCTTCTCTCCTTATGAGGTGATTCGTCTCTTCTATGTCTTCCTCTTGGTGATTCTTCTCTTTTCTTGTAGGGAGCCATACACTCATTTGAGTAGTGTCCGGGCTTCCCACAATTGTAGCAATTACGGTCACGACTTGATGATCTTCTCTCATAGTGTCTTATAGAACTTGTTGAACCTTTTCACCATTAGGCTAATCTCTTCATTGGATACTAGCTTGTCACTTGGAGTTGTTGGAGCATCGATTGAGACTTTGTAAGCACCACTTGACTTGTTGTGTGGCTCCTCTTTGTCCTTGAGCGACATTTCATGAGCAACGATCCTTCCAATGACTTCCGTGGGCTTGAGATCTTTGTAATTTGGCATCATTTGGATCAATGTGCAGACGGTATCATACTTTCCATCCAAAGCTTTAAGTATCTTCTTGATGATGAATTTGTCGGTCATCTCTTCACTTCCTAAGCCGGCAATCTCATTTGTGATGAGAGCAAGCCTAGAGTACATCTCAGGGACTCCTTCACCATCCTTCATCTTGAACTTGTCAAGTTGACTTTGAAGCACATCCAACTTAGATTCCTTGACGGACTCGGTACACTCATGCATATCAACCAAAGTATCCCAAATTTCCTTTGCATTCTCGAGGCGGCTGATTTTGTTGAATTCTTCAGGACATAAACCGTTGAATAGAATGTCACAAGCTTGAACATTGTATTGCAACATCTTCAATTCTTCCGAGGTTGCCTCACGATCCGGTTCCTTGCCATCCTCAAAGAAGTCACCTTGCAAGCCAACACGAACATCAGCCCAAACGGCAGGGTTATGACCAAGAATATGCATTTTCATCTTATGTTTCCAACTAGCAAAGTTTGTACCATCAAAACATGGACCTCTACGGTGATAGTTACCCTCACTAGACGCCATACTCTCCTAGGTTGTGAAACCAAGGCTATGATCACCAAAACTATGGAAATCAAGGCTTACGGAGACCAAAGCTCTGATACCACTTGTAGGATCGAAAGTATGTCTAGAGGGGGGTGATTAGACTACTTGACCAAATAAAACTTAACCTTTTCCCAGATTTTAGTTGTAGGCAGATTTTAGCAATAGTACATGTCAAGCATCACCCTACACATGCAATTCTAAGAGTATAGCAGCGGAATGTAAGCAATTGCATATGTATATAGAGAGGGGGTAGGAGATTTCAAACGCAATGAAGACACGGCGGTTTTTGGCGTGGTTCTGATAGGTGGTGCTAACGTACGTCCACGTTGATGGAGGCTTCAACCCACGAAGGGTAACGGCTGCGCCAGTCCACGGAGGGCTCCACCCACGAAGGGTCCACGAAGAAGCAACCTTGCCTATTCCACCATGGCTTACGTCCACGAAGGACTAGCCTCACTCGGGGTAGATCTTCACAAAGTAGGCGATCTCCTTGCCCTTACAAACTTCTTGGTTCAACTCCACATCTGGTTGGAGGCTCCCAAGCGACACCTAACCAATCTAGGAGACACCACTCTCCAAAAGGTAATAGACGGTGTGTTGTTGATGAACTCCTTGCTCTTGTGCTTCAAATGATAGTCTTCCCAGCACTCAATCAACTAGTCACAGATTTGGCTATGGTGGAAAAGAGATTTGAGTGGAAAGCAACTTGGGAAAGGCTAGAGATCAAGGTTCAAATGGTAGGAATGGAATATCTTGATCTCAACACATGAGTAGGTGGTTCTCTATCAGAAAATGAATAGTGGAAGTGTAGGCACGTTCTGATGGCTCTCCTTACTGAGAAGGATGGGGTGGAGGGGTATATATAGCCTCCACACAAAATCCAACCGTTACACACTTTTGACCCAACTCGGTGGCACCGAAACGATTATCTTGGTAGCACCGAACTGTGTAAAAGATATGAACTTTAGGAATCTTGGTGGGACCGATACAGACAACTCGGATGGACCGAAGTGCAATGGCTTAGGGCAATCCTCATCTCGGTGGCACCGATTGCATCAACTCGGTAGGACCGAAGTGAAGCAATAAGGCAATAGAGAGTTGGCAAGCCATCTCGGTGAGACCAATTTGCAAACTCGGTGAGACCGAAGTAAATGCAAACGATTACAGAGAGTTGGCAAGGCCATCTCGGTGGGACCGAGATCCATTTCAGTGGATCCGATTTGTTAGGGTTTGGAAGTGGCTAAGTCTTGGATGAACTCGGTGGGGCCGGATTGGAAATTTCGATGGGGCCGAGTTGGACTTTAGGTTTAGGACATATTTGGGTAGAGATAGTGGTTGAGGGTTTAGGAATACTGTCACTAAGCACTTGAGCAAAAAGACCATTAAGCAACACCTCATCCCCTTTTAATAGTATTGGCTTTCCTATGGACTCAATGTGATCTTGGATCACTAAACCAAAAATGTAGAGTCTTGATCTTTTGCCAATTCTTGTCCTTAGCATTTTGAGGGGTCCACGTCTCTAGTCCATGCCATGCCAATCATTGAACATCCTGAAATCTTAATCTTGAATGGACATTAGTTCAATGAGATATATGTTGTTATGAATTACCAAAACCACCAAGGGAGCAAATGTGCTTTCAGACGGGCTCCATGCGGACCATCCTGGCGGCCCTGCGCAGGGCGCGCTCGCGTCGGGCGTCGGCCATGTCGATGTCGAAGCCGAAGGCGTGGTAGCGCCCCCTACCTGGCGCGCCAAATGTTGGAAGTTGGGCTCCGGGGACCCTGGTTCGAACACTGGGGGCCTGCTCACTACCTCTCGACTAGACGATGACCATGGCAAGGCTACGGCAAGCGGAGCACGATGGGAGCGCACATACACAGTGCACTGCAGGGACACGAGGAGCTACCCAGGTTCGGGCCACCGTGCGGTGTAAAACCCTACTCCTGCTTGGTGGGATTGCTGTAAGTATAGTGTTTTTGAGTACAAGGTTGAAGAAGGTAGGAAAAATGGTCGACCTCCTTCTAAGGTGGCAGCACTGCCCCTTTTATCGCTGGCTTGGTGCTCTTCCCCCGAAAATATTGGCGGGAAGGGTTGCCACACAACGGCATTTCAAAGGGGGACAGCCGCCCAGGCCTATCCTGACGAAAGTGGTCTTCATCTACAAAGAAGCCGTCCATGATGCGCCGGTGGGCTCGATGAAGACATCTGCCCTGGCGCACCTCGTCATCGCGGTCTCCTTGCACCAAACTGGCAAGTTTTTGGACTTGCTTTGAGGGAGGGCAGCTGGCGCTGCCCCTTTATCACCAAAGAGGAAATCCTCCCTGACCGCGCCTGCTGGCACGGCCCCTGTCGCTGTCGTCTTGTGCAGGTGCGTCACCCACGTGGTGGGCATGGAGTCACGTGGTTGGAGTCACACGGCTCCTCGCGCGGGTGGCCTCAGGAGGCCGCCTCGCGAGAGGGGGCTTGCGAGGCTGGTTGCCGCTGCTGGTGGTCTTCAGTGGGCCCACCCCTCGAGGAGGGGATCTTCGTGAGGCCAGTGCCTCATGAGGTGCCTTGCTTCGCGGCGCCCACGGCTGGGCCGCCTCTTGAGCCCGTCGCCAGGTGTCGCTTCCTGGGCTACAGGCAGACGGCCCGTGGTACCCTGGTTCCCACTGGGCCGACAAATTCAACTATGAGCAAAGATACGGCATCCGCAAGACTAGTTGTTCTAGCAAGAATTGATCCCCGTATCATAGGTAATGAGCCAGCACAAGTAAAGAAATCTTGAATAACACTTTTCCCAATAACATTACCACTACCTATACGGAGCCTTTTTGTATGCATAATAGTGGCTTCTTCTTTGTTGTTAGGATCATCATCAGCAAGATTATTAGGTATTGCTTTATTGGTAACTTCATCAAAGCTTCTTTTAGTATTATCCTTTTTCATAAGACTTATTAGCATAGCTCGATGATCAAAAGGTTCTGCACTAGTGGCGGGAGCATCACTAACTTTTTCAAACTCGGACATGATAGCAACTTCAAGCAAGCAAGCAAACAAGCAAAGTAAAATATTTTTGTAGTTTTGATTTTTTTAACGAGTCTAATAAAGACAAATAAAAGCAAATAAAAAGTAGAACAAGTAATTGATAAATTGTGTGAAGGGGCCTGTAGGTATTTGATGATGTCTCCCTGACAATGGTGCCAGAAATTCTTTCTGCTACTTGTGAGCTTCTTGGGATTTTCCCCGAAGAGGAAGGGTGAAGCAATATAGTAGCAGATAGTATTTCCCTCAGTGAGAAGCAAGTTTATTGAACCAATAGGAGAACCAAGCAAATCCTAGTCAAGAAGTACCTACACACAAGAGAGCAAATACTTGCACCCAACGCGGGCAAGAGGGTTGTCAATCCCGTTGAACTCGTTACTTGCAAGGATTAAATCTGACAGTGATAGATATATAAATTAAAAAGTAAAGAAATTGCAGCAAGGTAAATTAGGGTTTTCTAATATGATAAAAGTAAACCGGGGGCCATAGTTTTCACTAGAGGCTTCTCTCTCGAAACATAGCATACGGCGGGTAAACAAATTACCGTTGGGCAATTGATAGAAAAGCACATAGTTATGATGTTATTCCTGGCAATGATCATGTATATAGGCATCACGTCCGTGACAAGTAGACTGACTCCTTCATGCATCTACTACTATTACTTCACCAATTGACCGCTATCTAGCATGCATCTATGGTATTAAGTTCATAACAAACATAGTAACGCTTTAAGCAAGATGACATAATGTAGACAGAATAAACTCAAGCAATATGAATAAACTCCGTCATTCTACCCTTATTGGCAACAATACAAATACGTGCCTCGCTACCCCTACTATCATTGGGTGAGGGCATCGCAAGATTGAACCCATCACAAAGCACCTCTCCCACTGAAGATAAATCAATCTAGTTGGCCAAACCAAACGGATAGATCGGAGAGAAATACAAAGCTATAACAATCATGCATAATAAAGTTTAGAAAAGACTCAATTACTTTCAATGAATAATCTGATCATAAACCCACAATTCATCGGATCCCAACTAACACACCGCAAAAGAAGATTACATCAGATAGAACTCCATGGAGATCATGGAGAACTTTGTATTGAAGATCAAAGAGAGAGAAGAAGCCATCTAGCTACTAGCTATGGACCCATAGGTATGTGGTAAACTACTCACACATCATTGGAAGGGCAGCAAGGTTGATGTAGAAGCCCTCTGTGATTGATTCCCCCTTCGGCAGATCGCCGGAAAAGGCCTCCAAATGGGATCGCGGAAGAACAGAAGCTTGCGGTGGCAGAAAAGTTATTTCGGGTGGCTCTCTGTTGGTTTTGGAATATTTGGGAATTTATAGAAGTGGAATTAGTCAAACAGAGTTGTGTGGGACACACAAGCTCAGGTGACGCGCCCCCAGGGGCGCGCCAGGTGAGCTCGTGGTTCTCCCGTAGGGCTTCTGGCCTCCTCCCGAAGCTTCTAGGGTCCCTTCTGGTCCAGAAAAAATCATTTTAAAGTTTTATTTCCGTTTGGACTTCGTTTGGTACTGGTTTCCTAAAAAACCAAAAACAGGCAAAAAACAGCAACTGGCACTGGGCACTGAGTTAATAGGTTAGTTCCCAAAAATGATATAAAATTGCATATAAAGCATATAAAGTATCCAAGATTGATAATATAATAGCAAGAAACAATCAAAAATTATAGATACGTTGGAGACGTATCAGGATGCCATCTGGGGCATTCCCAAGCCTAGACGCTTAGGTCTTCCTTGAATATTACCTTGGGGTGCCTTGGGCATCCCAAAGCTTAGGATCTTGCCGCTCCTTATTCCTTCATCCATCGTGATCTCACCCAAAACTTGAATACTTCAGCACACAAAACTCAACAGAAACTTCGTGAGATCCGTTAGTATAATAAATCAATCATCCACTTTAGGTACTGTTGTAAACTCATTCATAATTATTCTTGCATAATACCTACTGTATTCTAACTTCTCCATGACTTATATCCCCCGATATAATCCATAGCATCATTAAAACAAGAACACTATGCAATAAAAACAGAATCTGTCTAAAACAGAATAGTCAGTAATGATCTGAATTAAAGTCATACTTCTGTAACTCCAAAAATTCTGAAAAATTAGGACAACGTAAAAAATTTGTATCCGAATACTGTGTAAAAAATTCAGAATTTTAGCACGCTCCAGTACAGAACAGAAATTCCAGAACTGGGCGCAAAACTTTCTGTTAAACAGCATCAATTATACTATCATTCAAATCATCCCAAGGCATTACTTGGCACAAACACTAACTAAAAGATAAAAACACAATCATTACAGTAGAAATAATGGTGTGACTCAAGAAAAATAAAATGAAAGCAAAAGATAAATATTGGGTTGCCTCCCAACAAGCGCTATTGTTTTATGCCCCTAGCTAGGCATAATGCAAAGTTTCAGGTATTGTTATCTTTGAAATCCAACTCCTCAATCACACATCCAAGCTTTCTATGAGGTTTAGCAAACATATTTTTAACAATTGCACTCCTAGGAACAAAATTGAGGAATTTGTTTTCAATAATAGGTTCGTTTATCATATCAATGAAGTTGGGGTGCACACTAATCATTTTAAGATCCTCTTTCCCTCTACTAGAAGATAAATCCTTATTTTTAGGAATGTACATAAACTTAGAATTTTTATTTGTAGGAGTCCTTTCAATAGTTTTAACAGAAGAAAAATCTGAACCCAAATTATTAATGATTTCTTCCAATTTATCAATTCTAGCAGGACTTTGGTCTACTCTTTCAGTGATTATTGGTTCCTTTTCCTTTTGCATCTTTAATGTGGTTCCTACTGTTGAGCCAAATTTAGTAACTTGATTGTGGACCTTCTTGTCTAGATTTTCACTATGTTCAATAGTAGGCATTTTATTCTCAATAGCTTCTAACCTTTGCATAACATGCTCCAAAGTCAATGTCGTTTCATTAATAGTAATAGGTGGTGATCGTACTAAATTTCCCATAGCATTGAAAGCATCTCAAGGGTGACTACTTAGAAATTTTCCTCCAGTAAGAGTGTCAAGCACAAATGTATACCAAGTAGTAACACCCACATAAAAATTGCGAAGAAGAACGGTGGTGCATTGCTTACGAGTAGATCTATTTTGAGCATCGCAAATCCTATACCAAGCATCTTTTAAATTTTCTCCTCCCCTTTGTTTAAAATTAAGCACTTCATTTTCAGGGGTGCAAGTAACAAGTGAAGAACTAGCCATAGTGGCAAAACAAGCAAGAAAGCAAACAAGCAAAATAAAATATTTTTGTGTTTTTGATTTTTTTTATGAAACTAATAAAAGCAAATAAAGGCAAATAAAAAGTAGAACAAGTAAATGATAATGTGAATGTAGGAACCTGTAAGTGTTTTATGATGTCCCGGCAACAGCGCCAGAAATTCTTTCTGCAACTTGTGAGCTGCGTTGGGACTTTCCTCGAAGAGGAAATGTGAAGTAATATAGTAGTGGATAAGTATTTCCCTCGGTAGAGAACCAAGGTTATCGAACCAATAGGAGAACCACACAAACACCCGTCAACAGTACCTGCACACACAAGAGCAAATATTTGCACCCAACGCGGGCAAGAGGGTTGTCAATCCCCTTGTACTCATTAATTGCAAGGATTAAATCTGGTAGTGGTAGATAGATAAATTGCAAAGTAAAATAAAAAGAGTAAAATTGCAGCAAGGTATTTTTTTTTTTTGTAATATGATTAAAATAGTCCCAGGGGCCATAGTTTTCACTAGAGGCATCTCTCTCATAAAAATAGCATACGGTGGGTAGACAAATTATGTTGGGCAATTGATAGAAAAGTGCATAGTTATGACGATATTCATGGCATGATCACATACATAGGCATTACGTCCATGAAAGTAGACCGACTCATGCCTGCATCTACTACTATTACTCCACCAATCAACCGACACCTGCCTGCATCTATGGTATTAAGTTCATGACAAACAGAGCCATGCTTTAAGCAAGATGACATAATGTAGACAAAATAAAGCTAAGCAATATGATATGTGCCTCGCCACCCCTTCTATCACGAGGTGAGGACACCGCAAGATTGAACCTACTACTATGCACCACTTCCACTGAAGATAAATCAATCTAGTTGGCCAAACCAAACGGATAGATCGGAAAGCATTACATAGCTATAACAATGACACATAATAAAGTTCAGGAAAGACTCAATTACTTTCAATGAATATTCAAATCGTAAACCCACAATTCATCGGATCCCAATAAACACACCGCAAAAGAAGATTACATCGAATCGATCTCCGAAGAGAACATTGTATTGAAGATCAAAGAGAGAGAGAAAGCCATCTAGCTAATGACTATGGACGCGTAGGTCTGTGGTGGACTACTCACACATCATCGAAGGTGCAGCAAGGTTGATGTAGTAGCCCTCCGTGATTGATTCCCCCTCTGGCAGAGTACCGGAAAAGGCCTCCAGATGGGATCACAGAACAACAGAGACTTGCGGCGGCGGAAAAATTGTAATATTTGGGAATTTATAGCTGTGACGCCCCCCAGCTCGACCGTACACTAATCATACACGCAAATGTGCACGATCAAGCCCAGGGACTCACGGGAAGATATCACAACACAACTCTAGACACAAAATAAAATAATACAAGCTTTATATTACAAGCCAGGAGCCTCGAGGGCTCGAATACATAGGCTCGAGTTACACAAGAGTCAGCGGAAGCAACAATGTCTGGGAACAGACATAACTAAACAAGTTTGCCTTAAGAAGGCTGAGCAAAACAATGACATCTAGATCGAAAAGGCGCAGGCCTCCTGCCTGGGAGCCTCCTAAACTACTCCTAGTCGTCGGTCTCCACGTAGAAGTAGGCTCCGTCATCGACGGGGTCATCTGGCTCCGGGGCTCCGTCATCTGATCGTAGCAATCGGGTATGGGGAAAAAGAGATAGCAAAGCAACCGTGAGTACTCATCCAAAGTACTCGCAAGACTTACATCAGATCTATGCTAAGTATGCATTGGTATCAAAGGGAAGGGCTGTATCTGTGGTCTATACTGCAGAAATGCCAGAATAGATGGGAGGGCCTAGCCTATCGAAGACTAGTATCTTGTAGTGTCTTGCAGCATTAGAAGAGTGCAGATTAGCAACATATAAAAGTATTAGTAACAAATATAATATTAGTCATGCCCAGAGATCCTTCCTCGACTCCCTGCGAGAAAGCGATCCCAGAGCTATCAAATTATTAAGTAACACAAGTATCCAGTTCTAGTTGTAGTAGATCGGGATACAACACTGAGTGTCCTATTACCATGGACACGGATATTCGAATAGATAACTTCCCTGTAGGGGTGCACTACTGTTACCCAACACGCTCGATTAACTCTGGCCGGAC
This sequence comes from Elymus sibiricus, assembly GCA_039707655.1. Taxonomy (NCBI): domain Eukaryota; kingdom Viridiplantae; phylum Streptophyta; class Magnoliopsida; order Poales; family Poaceae; genus Elymus; species Elymus sibiricus. The sequence goes on along the minus strand of CM077664.1, from coordinate 112,712,476 downwards.
ACACTTTTCTCGGTCATGCCCGACCTCGGCTGATCGACACGACGTAGTCCTACCTAGGCTCCGCAGAGAGGTCCCCGCCGGTCTACATCCTAAGTGCTCAGGGGTCTTGGGCCCATCGCCCTTCGCACTCCGGGTCATTGTGCGCAGGGTGGATACCAGCGCCATCCCTCTCCTGGATTGCATGATCCGACCGTGCCACAATGCTGAACTGGACGTCTGACAGAGCTTTCGGCTGATACATACGGCGCCGAGGGCCCCAATAAACCATTATCCCGCATGGTGGTAGTGCGTATAGGCCAGTGGCCAACTCAGATCAAATACCCAAATCCGTTAGTGAATTATTAGGAGCTTGCGGAGACGACCAATGCTTCGGCCATTCCGACTAGGTATCTCGCGGACCACGACCAGGGACTAGGCCCACCTCTCTCCGAGGTAGTCTCCGCCTGCCCTGTCGCTCCGACTACAGTGTAAGTTCCGTGTCGGCTGTCGGGACAAGTCCCGAGCTACCACCACATCCTGGGTGGTACCACTAACAGCCAGCCGCCACAGGACCCTCTCGCGGGTACCCTTGGGGTCGACCCGACTTCAACATTATCTTGCGGGTGCTCTTGGAGCCGAACCCTCTTTAACAAAGGTCTGAGGTGAAGGTCAAAGTACCCGTGTGTCCATAACATCATGGGGAATCTGAGGAATCACCCTCGATGGATTCCCACTCGATGTAACCATCAAGGTGAACTTGGAGGAATCACCCTCGATGGGTTCACACTTGAGGGGCTGCACGACAGAGGCCTCATCGGAGGTGGTGAAAGAGGAATCACCCTCGGTAATCCACAACCGACTAGCTACGCTACAGAGATATCATCAGGAGTGAGGTAGGAGGTATCACCCTCGGCACTCGATAGTAGCTCTGCAGAGTCATACAACTAAGGGGGTGTGCGGTGCTGTGTTCGGTCTCTGTACATCGATCACTCTGATCGAGTCACTGGTGGTAAAGCATGGCAACAAGGACAAGGGTGTGGGGCCATTGATGGATCACTAACCAGCCTACACTAAGCATTTAGGACAACAGGTAAGTATCAACAGCAGGTTACAAAATTAGGCTATGCATCAGAATAGGAGCAATCAATACAGTAGCAATTCTAATGCAAGCATGGGGGAGAAAGAATGGGCGATATAGGAATGATCAAGGGGGTTTTGCTTGCCTGGAAGCTCTGTGGAAAGAGGCTGGGCGTCTGCGATGTAGTCGTACTCAGGGGCCACGTCGGTCTCGGGGTCTACCGGAGAAGAAGTGGGGGAAGAAACAGATAAATACAAGCATACAAATACAATCACTATGCATGACATGTCTGAATGATATGCAAGGGTGATATATTGCATCTCTAAATATTTTAGATGTCTTAGGAATTTATTTGGAATTATCTATCTGAGGTCACGCACTATTCATCTATCAGAAACAGGCCAAAAGTTCCATGTTCATCATCTTAGAGGATTCTAACATGAGTGCAAATGACATATTCGAATTCGTTGAATTTTTTTGATCATTTTTCATATATAAATTATTTTCATCTGACTTACGGTTTAATTTCTATGATTTTTCAAAGTTTTAAATGATTTTCTGGAATTTCTAGAATTAATTTAATTCAAAAATAAATGATTAAATTGATACGGGTACACAGAAGTGTACCCAACAAAATGCTCATTAGGCTGACAGGTGGGGCCAGTCAACTGCCCAGTCAGCAGTTGACTGGACCATTGACTAGTCAACTGGGTCCAGTTAGCAGAGGCTGACTGGTGGGTCCCCTGCTGAGTCAGCACGCTGACTGGACCCATCTTATCCGTTTAAACAGTACCAGGGGGCCCCACATGTCAGTTAGTTAATTAGCTAAATCATTTTTATTAGGTCTAATTAATCCGTGTGGGGCTCGGCTGCCAGTGGGGTTAGGGGGTAATTAGCACAGTAATTAGGCGCTAATGGCCGTGCCACGTCAGCCCACCGGCAACATGTCGCCGGCGACCAAAATTCACGGCGGCGCACTGCGGATTTCTCTACGGGCTACCAAATCGAGCGCGAGGGGTCGCGTTCGAACGGTCGTGGAGTGCCGCGTCGATCTGGAGCAGTCTCAGGAGCGGGGGTGGCCGGAGTGGAGCTAGGCGTCGACTGCGGCGGTGCCGGAGTTTGGGCCAGTTCGAGGGCGACGCTATGGGGCACGGGAAGAGGAGTGCATGGGTGTGTTGGGCTCCTAGGAGCACCAGTAACACGATGGCGTGCACGGGCGCGAGCTGCAGCGGCTGTGGCCGCGACGAGCACGGCCATGGCGGGAAGCTAGCTATAGCGCATGTACGATGGCGAAAAAAGAGGGGAAAGAAGCGGATGCTCACTGCGATCCTGCAGATGTGCAAAGGCGGGCTCGGGGAGACTTGACGGCGGCGAATCGACAGCGCTTTGCCGGCGACCGAAACTTGAAGACGGTGTCGGAGAGCTTGATGCAGGGGCTCCCGGCTCGATCCAGAGGCGAGGTCAATGAGGACGAGCATGGGGAGGCTGCCGGACTCCTTGGAACGGCGGGAGGAGGTCGGTGGCCACGACGGGGACGATGGTGCGGCGACGGATGCGTTCGGGCACCGCCGAATTCGAGCGAGAGAGAGGGCGAGGGGCAAGTGGGGGCTAGGGTTCGACGAGGGGGGGCTCGGGGATCTTATCCACGACGGGGATACGTGGGATGGACGGCGCGTGGCCGTCGGCTGCGTGTCGGCGCGCGCGGCTGACAGCGCGCGAGAGGTAGGGGACGACCAGGGAGGTGGGCTGGGCTGGCACCTGTGCCACTTAGGCCCAACGGCACTGTGGGCTTTCCCTTTTTCTTTTTCTACTTTCTGTTTTCTCTATTTCTTTACTGTTTTGCATTTTGTTTCAATAGCAAATGATTTTTGTTTAATGTGAAACTTGTCACATAAACACATTGCAATATTTTGAGGGTGCACAAAAAGTTCCAGAGCATTTGGAATTGTTTAACTATTTTTAGAAATTGAAAAGGTCATTTAAATTACTGTTGGTCTACTGTTTTGGTTGCTAGGGTAAATTTTGGAATTTCAAATAATGTTGGTTTTATTTCTATAATAGCTTTGGGAATTTTTGCAATATTATGAACACTTTTGTTTTGCTGTTTGGATAATTATTATTTTGACTTTCTTTTAAATTTTGAATTTGAAGTTGGAATATTTCTTAATTGTTTTTCTTAGGGCATAATGATGATGACTTGGCATGATTGATTAGCATAACCAGGGTTTCGTGATCTGGGGATGTCACAATAGCGCTGGAATTAGGTCAGACGGAGCCACGAGGGGCCCACAAGAAATCAGGGCGTGCCTACCCCCCCAGGGCATGCCCTGTTGTCTTCCTGTCTCCTCATAGGTCTTCTGGTCCACCCCCGAAGCTTCTAGGGTCTCTTATGTCCAGAAAAAATCATCAAAAAGTTTTGTTGCGTTTGGACTCCGTTTGGTATAGATTTTCTATAAAACCAAAAACAAGCAGAAAACAGCAACTGGCACTGGGCACTGAGTTAATAGGTTAGTTCCCAAAAATGATATAAAATTGCATAAAAAGTATCTAAGAATGATGATATAATAGCATGAAACAAACAAAAATTATAGATACGTCGGAGACGTATCACCAGTAAGTCTCAAGAAACTTCTGAGTTCAGTGGCACAAGTACGAACAGGCGAGTTGACAACAGAAGAAATTTTTGAGGGGTCAGTGGCCACTCCATCCTTGCTGATAATGTGCCCTAAATATTCCACTTGGGTCTGTCCAAATATGCATTTCTTGTAATTAGCATACAGCTGGTGTTTCTTGAGGGGCCCCAAATACTTGTGTCAAATGGGAAATGTGTTCTTCCTCAGTTTCACTAAAAATCAGAATGTCATCAAAGAAAACAACCACAAATTTCTTGAGATATGTAGCTAGGATGGTGTTCATCAGGAGTTGAAAAGTAGCAGGGGCATTTGTCATGTCAGCCCAAAGGGCATGACTAGGTATTCATAGTGTCCCATGTGAGTATTAAATGCAGTTTTTGGGATATCAGCCCCATTCATTCTGATCTGGTGATATGCACTAGTCAGATCAATCTTTGAGAAAATTTTGGCTCCATGAAGTCCAATAAATCCTTAATAACAAGCAGGGGGGTACTTATTTTTAATAGTTTGAGCATTGACTTTCCTGAAATCATTGCACAATCTCCAACTAGTGTCCTTTTTCTTTACTAGTAGGACATGAGAGGAGTAAGGGCTATTACTTTCCCTTATAATGTTTTGGTTGAGCATTTCTTAGATTATGTCTTCCATAACATTTTTTGGTGGTGAGGGAGCCTATAGGGTCTCATATTCACAATTTTAGTATCAGGTAGCGTGGGAATCTTACGATCATAGACCCTAACTGGGGGCAGAGCAAGGATTTCCTTGAAAACATCCATATATGTGTCCAGCAGTAACTGGATGTTTTTAGGTGGGGCTGCTTTTGCACTATCTTCAGGAGCAACGGGCCTAACCAGTAGAAATACCCCTCACACAGCATCATCCATAAGTCTGTGAAAATTACAGGCATTAGTCACTTCCATATGTGAAGGAAGTGTCTCATCCACCAGCTTAACTCTATCACCATGTGGAAGTTTGATTTCAATGTACATTTCCTAGTAATCCATCAGCAGAGGACTGTATTGACACAACCAGTTAGCCCCTAAGATCATATCATAACCTTGTAATTTTAGTACTTTGAAATCAGACTGCAGAGTGTGTCCTCATATGGATTAGGAGCAGTTATCGACAATACTATCAGTCCACAAATGGACACCATTAGCTACTATAACTCTCAATTTTTTTGTAGGTTAGAGAGCACAATTGGCCTTTTCTGCAAGGTTAGGGGAAATAAAGGTGGTAGTGCTTGATACGTCTCTAACGTATCTATAATTTTTGATTGTTCCATGCTATTATAGTATCAATCTTGGATGTTTTATATGCAATTATATGTCATTTTATATCATTTTTGGGAACTAACCTAGTGCCCAGTATCAGTTGCTATTTTTTGCTTGTTTTTGGTTTTCCAGAATATCGGTACCAAACGGAGTCCAAACGCTACGAAACTTATTGACAATTTTTTTCTGGACAAAAGAGACCGTAGAAGCTTCGGGGGAAGACCAGAAGACTCACGAGGAGGTGGCAAGGCAACAGGGCGCACCCAGGGGGGTGGCCGCGCCCTGTTACCTTGTGGGCCCCACTTGGCTCCTTTTGACCTAATTCCACTTCTATAAATTCTCAAATATTGGTAAACCAACAGAGAACCACCTGTAATAACTTTTCCGCCGCCGCAAGCTTCTGTTCTTCTGTGATACCATCTAGAGGCCTTTTCCGCCACCCTGCCGGAGGGGGAATCAATCACGGTGGGCTTCTACATCAACCTTGCTACCCTACCGATGATGTGTGAGTAGTTTACCACAAACCTATGGGTCCATGGCTAGTAGCTAGATGGCTTCTTCTCTCTCTTTGATCTTCAATACAATGTTCTCCTCGATCTTCTTGGAGTTCTATTCGATGTAATCTTCTTTTGTGGTGTGTTTATTGGGATCCGATGAATTGTGGGTTTATGATCAGATTATTCCTGAGAAGTAATTGAGTCTTTTCTGAACTTTATTATGCATGATTTTTATAGCTTTGTATTTCTCTCCGATCTATCCATTTGGTTTGGCCAACTAGATTGATATATCTTCAGCGGGAGAGGTGCTTTGTAATGGGTTCAATCTTGCGGTGCTCTATGTCCTAGTGACAAAGTAGGGGACAGGACACGTATTTGTATTGTTGCCATTAAGGGTAAAACGACAGGGTTTATTCATATTGATTGTGTTTACTTTGTCTACATCATGTCATCTTGCTTAAGGCGTTACTCCGTTTTCATTAACTTAATACCCTAGATGCATGCTGGATAGCGGTCGATGGGTGGAGTAATAGTAGTAGATGCAGGCAGGAGTCGGTCTACTTGTCTCAGACGTGATGCCTATATACATGATCATTGCCTTGAATATCGTCATAACTATGCGCTTTTCTATCAATTGCCCAACAGTAATTTGTCTACCCACCGTATGCTATGTGTTCGAGAGAGAAGCCTCTAGTGAAAACTATGGCCCCGGGGTCTACTTTAAACATTAAAATAAAACCTAAATATATTTGCTGCAATTTTTTTCTTTTGTTTTGTTTTGCAATTTATCTATCTAGCACTACAAGATTTAATCCTTGCAAGTAACGAGTTCAAGGGGATTGACGACCCTCTTGCCCGCGTTGGGTGCAAGTATTTTGAAAGCACATTTGCTCCCTTGGTGATTTTGGTAATTTATGCGAACATACATGTTGTTGGACTAATGCCTCTATCTAGTGAATTTCAGACAAGTTCAACAATGGCGTGGCAGGGACAAGGAGATGTGGAACCCTTCAAAATGCTAAGGACATGGATTGGCAAAAGCTCAAGACTCTACATTTTTTTGTTAAGTGATCCAAGATCACATTGAGTCCATAGGAAAGCCAATACTATTAAAAGGGGATGAGGTGTCGCTTAATGGTCTTTTTGCTCAAGTGCTTAGTGACAGTGCTCCAAAGCCCTCAACCACTTTCTCCATCCAAATATGTCCAAAACCTACATTCCAACTCGGCCCCACCGAAAATTCCTATCCGGAGCCACCGAGTTCATTTGGACTTCGCCACTACCAAAACCCTAACAAATTGGATCCACCGATATGGATCTCGGTCCCACAGAGATGGCCTTGCCAACTCTCTATAATCATTTGCAATTACTTCGGTCCCACCGAGATTTGCAAATCGGTCTCACCGAGATGGCTTGCCAACTCTCTGTTGCCTTATTGCTTCACTTCGGTCCCACCGAGTTGATGCAATCGGTGCCACCGAGACGAGGTTTGCCCTAACCATTGCACATCGGTCCATTCTAGTTGTTCCAATCGGTCCCACCGATATTCCTAACGTTCATATCTTTTACACAGTTCGGTGCTACCGAGATTTCTGAACGGTGCCACCGAGTTGGGTCAAAAGTGTGTAATGGTTGGATCTTGTGTGGAGGCTATATATACCCCTCCACCCCTTCTTACTCAGTAAGGAGAGCCATCAGGACGTGCCTACACTTCCACCGTACATTTTCTGAGAGAGAACCACCTACTCATGTGTTCAGATCAAGACATTCCAATCCAACCATTTGAACCTTGATTTCTAGCCTTTCCCAAGTTGCTTTCCACTCAAATCCTTCTTCCACCATAGCCAAATCTGTGAGGAGTTGTTTGAGTGTTGGGGAGACTATCATTTGAAGCACAAGACCAAGGAGCTCATCAACAACACACCATCTATTACCTTTTGGAGAGTGGTGTCTCCTAGATTGGTTAGGTGTCACTTGGGAGCCTCCGACATGATGTGGAGTTGAAGCAAGGAGTTTTTAAGGGCAAGGAGATCGCCTACTTCGTGAAGATCTACCCCGAGTGAGGCTAGTCCTTTGTGGACGTAAGCCATGGTGGAATAGGCAAGGTTGCTTCTTCATGGACCCTTTGCGGGTGGAGCCCTCCGTGGACTCGCGTAGCCGTTACCCTCCGTGGGTTGAAGCCTCCATCAACGTGGACGTACGATAGCACCACCTATCGGAATCACGCCAAAAACCACCGTGTCTTCATTGCGTTTGATCTTCCATACTCTACCCTCTTTACTTTCCATACACTTGCATGCTTTACTTTTTCCGCTGCTCAATCTCTAGATATGCATGTGTAGAAAGTATTGGAGTTGTCTTAACTTGTGCTAAAATCTGCCTAAGATCCAAGAGAAATTAAAAACTGCTACTTTGATTGGTTAAGTTTCTATTCACCCCCCCCCCCCCTCTAGACCTATCTCCTCGATCCCACATATTTGCTTTTGTGTGTGCAGGTGTTGTTCACGAGGCTTTGTGTGATTCTCCTACTGGTTCGATAACCTTGGTTCTCACTGAGGGAAATACTTATCTCTACTGTACTGCATCTCCTCTCCTCTTCGGGGAAAATCCCAACGCAGCTCACAAGTAGCAGTGCTCCGACTGTCCACAAGTGACATTGCAGTGCAATTTTTTATATGCACAGCAACAGTGAAAGTGTACTTCTTAACGCTCAGTCCCATGAGTGCCTGCATGGATATTTGGAGTTGTTGATCAGGTAGTTCATTACTTGTCTCTTCTCCTTCCTCCTCACAATCAGTAAAATAAATGATTTCTCCATGATGTGGAACTTGAGTTTGGAGAGCTGGCACTTGTCCCTGTTGACTCAAGCACACCCCTTTTTGTCTTGCATGTCCAATAACAGCAGAAGGGGAAATATTTTGAGGTCTTTTGGGAACAAATTGCCCTTTTCTTCTAACGAGTAGTTGTTGTTGCTGGAAAACAGCTCTTTTAGGGGGCTGTTGTCGGAGCTAAATCTGGCATATATCGAGGTAGGGGTCCTAAGCTAGGCTTCTTGGAGCGACGATAACATGGACACAGGATTTTACCCAGGTTCGGGCTCTCTCGAAGAGATAATACCCTATGTCCTGTTTTGATTGTATTGATATGGGGTATAGTACAGAGTACATGTATCTACCACGAGATTGTTGATCTAAGTTGTAATGACCTATTGACTAGCCTAGCCTCGGTATATATAATGTACCAGAGGTCTAGCATTACAGGAGTACTCATCTTATGCGCCAAGTCTTGTGGAAACTTCCTTGTATACGTCGTGGGCTGCCCGTAGAAGCCCATTAGTGAACCGCCATGGGGGTCCTCGGCCTGACCCACTTGGTCGGGAGACGACGTGGTGAGTACCCCCTAGTCCACGATACCATCAGTTACACCTGAACCAGTCTTCAGGTTGGGGGTGCTCCTCGGTTCTTCTGAGCTATTCCTCATCTTCGGTCGTCAGTCTTGAAAGCTGGTTCAACAAATCTTCCCATCTCCGATCTTGAGGATCACCGAGGTGTATCTGAAGAGTTCACACGTCAGGCATCTAAGGAGCCCCTTTAAGTTCTCGACCTTTATCAATGCCTTGTAATTTTTATGCCACACCTCGGGTTTGAAGTTTTTCCCGTGCGGCGGCGTCCTCTTGCAGCCGAGCTCTAGCGTCGGACTTCATTCGAGGTGTCTTTTTGCAGCCAAGCTCCAACGCCGATCTGCATCCGAGGTGTCATAGATTACCTCGGTCTTGAAAAAGTTGAAGGAGTTCAGCTGAGCTTAATGCTAGAAAAGTCCCTTGTGGAGCTAGTCACTCGCATCCGAGCTTTATGCTGGACTGCTTCCGAGGTGGTGCACCACCTCGGCCTTGGGCTGATTTTTTGCGGATTTTTTTCTGATTGATGCAATTTATTCTCTGCTGAGATGTATAGCCAATAGCCCTCAAGGTGTGTACCGCCTAAAATCCAAGATGCACCTGAAGGATAACAAAAAACCACTGGTCCCAGTAGCCCCTGAGACTCAGGTTGATTCATGAAATCGGCATGAGGATCAAGTCCTTGCTCGGCAGCATACTTTAGGAACGGAAACGCGGTGCGCAATAGCTCCCGAGACTCAGGTTGGGTGTGGCCGACCAACTTGAGGATCATAATCTCCTCGGAAACTTTTTTGCACTTTGAATTTTCTGCATTGAATCATCAATGCGGTAGCCCCGAAGACTTGGATTGGGGCACATGGCCAATCCTAGGATCGTATCTCCCCAGGAACTAGTTCAACTGTCGTGCGCGTTTTGCCAACGCCGAGGTGCGGCTCGGCAGAGAAGATGCCAACCTGCGGGTCGAAAAAGATTTCTTGAGCAGAACCATCACGCATGACACCTCGATCAAGAGGATGTCCTGTCACCTGAAATACAAACATAAAATAGGTTAAAGGTGCCATAAGCTCGGAAAAACCAAAAAAAACTTATGTTTACGCCTGAATTAAATCAAGTTTTTTGGTGCCAATCTGAAATTGGTCCTAAAATCAATTTGTGCTTCTGTCGTGCTTTAACATGGCACATTTGATCTCTAAACTTCAGGTGGGTCAGCCTTCGGCTTTAACCTCCTTTTCCCAAAGGCGGAGTGCTTCTCACGCCAGTTTAGCGAACTAATCTCAAGCGTCTTTAGAGAGAAACCAGGCTATCCGGCTATTTGACCATACACTCGAGTCGAAAAAGGAGTGGTAGAAAAAGACTTTGCAATGACTTAAAAAAATACTTAAAAACAGCACATATAAATTTATGAGCCCCAATTAACTTGAGTAAAGGATTTTTTTAACAAACAACTTTTTTGTTTAACAAAAAATATAACGCTTGGTTCAACCAAAAAAATAAAAAACTGAAGAAAAAAGATTTGAGCATGAAAATGATTTAGCTGGTTAATGTGCTCAATGTTGATGGTGTGTAGTCCTCGGCTTGACCGAGGTCCCAGCCCCCAAGCCCGTCCCGAGGTCACCGAGCGAGGAGCTCGGCTTGATGAATGTGGCACCCCGATAGAGGGCCGACGCATGCCAGTCCCAGGATAAGACCTGGCGCACGTCTGAGACATGATACAACAATTCCAGGCACCAAAAATGGCTTTGTTATATGAAATGGAGTATTACAATACGGTTGCTTACAACAATATTACATGGCTCCAAGGCTAACTAAATGGTAGTAGAGGTCTTGGTTCAGCGGCAATGACATCTCTGGCTGGGCTCCACAACTCACAGGACTGGCTGGGTTACGGTCTAGCATGCCGGATCTTCTCCTGCAACTGCCCATGTGCAAGGCCAGGTGAGTACTTTGAATGTACTCGCAAGACAACCAAATACATAGCATCCAAACAAGCAGATAACAGGGCAAGCCCTATGCTTATATAAGAGTTTATCCTAAACATGGCATGGAATCAACATGAAAACATGGATCTAGCATGGCATAAAATGGATCAGACATATCAACTACATATCAAGGCATGGCAGGACTATTTCTACGAGACATGATATCCAAAATTAAACTGGAACCTACACTATGCTTACCTCCCGTGAAGCATTAAAGTAATATGTGGGGACATCATTCATTTTCACTGCCCTTCGGGGCTAACTCATGACTCACCAAGATCTCATCTCGTGATCATGTCAGAACAACATGGTGACTACTCACAATCATTCCATAGTCCAAGTTACCACATTTACTTGGTAGCACATTCCTTAACAAGTTTATAATAACAGGTTCATCCTCTAGATCGACCAAGACCAAATAGTGTGACCTAGTACGAACTGTGTCCAATACCATGGACTTGGCTATTCGAATAGATTCATACACTCTGCAGAGGTTGCGCACTTTACCCACACCATGGACACTCGTCCAACGAAAATCGCCTAACCCGTGACTCCTCTATCATACCACTGACAATTAATCATTCCCCGTCCGAGTCATGTCCTGGGTGGCCCCTGTGTCACTCCTGACACCTGCCACCATTGTGGCTAACTAAACTGTCTCAAACGGAGACTCCCGGGCTAAACAAACAACTGGGCTCACAAGGTTATCGCCGCCTACCTGATCAGGGCGGCACGCGCGCATAACCTTCCCTCTTTGGTGGTACCGATAAGAGAGCACGAAGTTAGACCAAGTCAACGCCGTCCCATAACGGCAAATGTGGCTACACGGGTAAGCTCGGTTCGGTGGCACTATGACTCGATCCCATCGATGACGGAGGAGGTTTAGTTTACAAGTTCGATTTAACATATCCGTCATCTCATCATAACATCAACATTTATGAGCAGGAACAATCCCTTAACAGCATAACAAAACCATAATAGTATTGACAATCCTGGCATGAGATCAAATCATAGCACTAACATGATAATGGTATTAAAAGTATTGTTACTAGCATGGAAAGATATGACATGAAAGCAATTCATGATATTATATGGTAGCTAACACTAGCATCTGGTACAGATGAACTAACAAGACTATGCTGGTGCAGATGATCGGAAACCTACTGCAATAAACACACAGGGTGCAAGCAAAGTCATCACGCAAGTCCGGAGCTCATGATAAGAGGTTGGCTTGCCTTGGGGTTGACGGAGTCACCGGGAGGAAGTGTGATGAGCTCACGGAAAGATTTGCCAGAAAAGTTCCCCTCTCAAAGGGGGGTGGTTAAAGGGCAAGGGCAAAATGGTCATTTTCACAGTGTGAAAACATTATGAAAATGATATCATCTGAAAGGGCTCGACAAACTGAAAACGTGGGCGTTGGATTTACCTCAATCGGAGTTACGGTCGCGAAGTTAGGGCCGTTCGTTCGTTAAGCAGAGAAACAGACAGAAAACTGTCCATTCCAGCTCCTAACGAGTGAACGTCCGCTAAATAGCCTCTTCGGCCGGCGGCTGAGAAAACGAAAGCATATTTCAGCGATTACGCTTTCACTGTAGTGAAAGCGCACTTTAGTCTGAAGTTGTGCCCGAATACGCTTTCGAAGTTGGAAAGCGTACTTTTAAAAGTACGTTTCCACTTAAACCGCGCAGGCCCGGGCTAACAGTGGCTTACACGTGAGCCCTCTTATCCTCTCCCTCCCCTCCTCCCTGGTCGTCCTCTTGCTCGCGACCAGAAGCAGAGATAGGGACAGGGGCGCTCGGCCGCCGGCACAGCCGATGAACGGCGGCACGGGAGGGCCTGCCACCGGGCTCATCGGAACCGGCGCTTCGTACCGCGTCCGAGGGTAGCCGCGAGGCTGTGTCAGCCGGCCGGCAGCGCTATAGCCACTGACCGGGGAGCGGCGGTGGACGGGCACCAGAGAAGCTGCTCCGGCAGCGTTTCCCCGGAGGAGCTGGAGATGACGACGGCTTCGTGGGCACTCAGGGGACACCAAGGACAGGGACGGAGAGGAGGGGGAGGGCCATACGGCCGGAATCGGCAGCGGGGATCAGCGGCGGCTCACAGCTAGAGGAAGGGGAAGAGAGCTTCGCGAGCTTGAGGGGGAGAGGCTGGGGCTGCTGGTGCTCGGGAGAGGCTCGAGGGCTCGCTTATATAGGCGAGGGGAGGGCTACGCGACGTCGGGTGGAGCTTCCAGACTCGCGGCGAGGTGGCGGCGTTCCGGCAGAGAATCCATGTCGGCACAGCCGTCCACGGGCTAGAGGACGAGAGGGAGAGGTACCATAGGGCACACGCGTGAGGTGGGGAGTTCTCCGGCTCTCCTGGACAAGTCGTGGCTTGCCAGGGACGGCTCCCGAAGGGTCCCGAGCTCTAGTGAGCCAGTTTGGCGCGCTCCGCACGTGGTCACCGCATGGCCATGGCGTTGCCACGCCCTATGTGAGGCCAAACCATGTCTGCGGTCTTCTCCTTCCTTCCCTAAGTTGACCTGTGTGGCTGAAATGCACAGAAGGGCTCGGGTGTGACCACACACTGCTCAAATGTTTGATAGCAACAAAGTTTGGACACGTGGTGTGGCCACCACAGTGCTCCTCTTGGCCTGATCTTTGGCAGAGGTCAATCATCTACCAAGGTGACCATCTTGGCCAAAATTCAGCTCAAATGGACAACTCTAGATGGTACCTCCTTTGTAACCTTGCAATCTGGCCAGAAATGAAAATGATGATGCTGGGGTCAGATGGCTAGATAGACTTGGCTTATTTTTGGTGTAGGGTGATGATATGGTTATGAGAGCTAGCTGGAAAAATGTCAGACCATTTTGATCATCTATGAGGGTACTTCCCTCACAGAGATGTAATCTGGACAGAAACTTAGATAATTTACTGGGGACAATTGGCTAGATGAAATGGGCTGGTTTTTGGTTTGCATGAGTTATTTGCCAATGCCAATCACCCTAAAAAAATTCAGCCCAAAAGGATCAAGGGAGCAGGCACTTCCTTTGCAAACTAGAAATCTGGACAGAATTTGCAAATGGATGTTGTGCTCAAAATTTGAATTGTGGAACTTGAGATCTTGATGGAAATGGTGAAGATATGGATAGGATAAGCTCCACAAATTATTTGGGATTTTTCCTAGCTACCAAAATGGTAGTTCCTTTGGAAAGGCCCCAAATTGAAATATTGGCTTTAAATAAGAAAATGCAATTTCCCTTATTTAATTATGGCCAATATTTTTGTGAGAGCTCAATATGATCACAATGAATATCTCCACAAGTTTTCATGAACTTTGGAGATGGGCAAATATTTTCCTGGATTTAATTCCTTCTTAGGGCAGAAAAAGGAATTAATTTTAAATGAAAAATATTGCAAAGGACTTGGCAATATCTTTGCATATCCAGGGTTTATGGATGAAGGAGGATCTCTGAATTTTTTTGGAGGATTAACAGTGCAAGGAAAATGATAGTTCCTTTGTAAACACAAAGGCAGGATTTCCAGTTCCAATATTTTGGAACTAGGGTTTGATTGAGGTTCGGGGTTTACTGACGGGAGCTTGGCTGGCACATGAGCATGGGAAAGGTATGGAGAGGCTGAGGATTGTCTGGATTCACCTGGTCACTCACCAGATTCCAGAGGAAAAATTTGGGAGAGGAAAGCTAGGAAGGAATAACAGCACAAAAATTGATAACCCAATTTTTGGGGTGTTACAACGAAGTGGCGATGCAGCACGATCGATGTGGCGATGTGAAGCCCCCGGCCCAACTGTCGTGATGAAGCTAGTCGGCGGGGTGATGATGAAGTCCTTGGAGTAGGTTTAATGAAGCGATGGCGAATCCCCCGGTCTAGACGAGGTGACGGAGCTAGTCGGCGGGGTGACGCTGGAGCCCCCATGTCCGCCGATGTGTCAAAGCAGGTCGCTGTGGTGGACATTGGCTTAAAGAAGCGATGGCGCGTCGATGCCGCCGCTGGTTAGAATTTGTGATGCGGTCAATGCCAATTTGATGAAGTGACGGCACAGCGATGTCGGCGTGCCCTACCCGCTCAATCCATGGGGCAACGATGTGGTCTTAACGATGATATGGCCTTCGTAATGCCGAACTCTTTGTCGGCTCACCGAGGTGATGATCCGTGGTGGTTGTCGTCAGCTCGATGAAGCGGTGGTGCAGTCGATGCTGGCATAGCTCGGCATCCGTGGAGCAACAAGGTTGGGTTGGTTTGCCACCGGCGGAATGGTGAAGATTGCCTCAGAAAAAGCTCAAAATTTGTGGACACGTGTTTGGGAACAAAACACAATGCCCTAGGAAAAGAAAAATTCCTCAAAAAGAACGTCCAATAACCCGTTCATGAAAAACATGAACTCGGGTTGGATTCGTTTTCGCGCAGAAAACAGATCCAAAAATTGATGCACTCGTTGGACGTTTCCCAGAGTTTGAACGGTCGGATCGAGCTGAAATTTTGAGGGGCTGTCTATATGGGAATTCCGCAGCCGTTGAACAGTTGGATTTTCCAAAGGATGTCTGAGCTGACTACTGGACTCTTCCAGATTCCCGTCCAGATTCAACAGGGCTCCGATATATCAGTGATTGCCGGGATTTCTCCATCGGAACGCGATGAAATTTTACAGGGTCATTGTAGGCACAATTCTGCACAATTCCACCGAAACAATCTTCAAAGTGACGCTCGAGGAGGTGGGGATGGCAAAAATGGATTCGCTGTCCAGGTTCGGGCTCTCTTGAAGAGATAATACTCTACGTCCTGCTTTTGATTGTATTGATATGGAGTATAGTACAGAGTACAGGTATCTACCACGAGATTGTTGATCTAACTTGTAATGATCTATTTACTAGCCTAGCCTCAGTTTATATAATGTACCAGAGGCCTAGGATTACATGAGTCCTCATCTTGTGCGCCAAGTCTTGTGGAAACTTCTTTGTATACGTCGTGGGCTGCCCGTAGAAGCCCATTAGTGAACCGCCATGGGGTCCTCAGCCCGACCCACTTGGTCGGGAGACGACATGGTGAGTACCCCCTAGTCCAGGACACCATCAGATGTGCTTGCTCCATTTTTCTAGCTAGCCAAATAGCCTTCTATAAATTGGGGGGTGGGGATGGGGGTTCATGGCACTGAATGTAGTGTTGTATACTATCATTAAGTCCAGAAATGAAGTTGTTCATGTAATAAGAGTCGGGCATAGGAGGGTTGTCCTTCTCATAAGGTTCATGATATGTTCAAATTGCAGAACATATTCCTTCACTGATCCAATCTGGGTAATGGCATGAAAGTTTCTGACATTGTTACAAATAGAGGTTTTTGAAAACCTATTAGCCAAATACCTGCAAAATCTATACCATGGCATGGTTGTTGCAATGTACCCAGTGCCTCCCCACCACTGAATTGATGGTCCCTTCAAATAAGTAACTGCAATTTCAGTTTTTGTTTTAGGTGGTGTCCTAGCATCATCAAAGTATAAATCCATTGTCTGAATCCAAGAATTGGTATTTTCTCCTTCAAACTCTGGCATGTTCATTTTAGCATGCTTGACAAATGCTTGAGCACTTCTATTTTTCAGACAACTATTGATCCCTTTGAGTTCTCCTATGATCACCTTCCAAGGTGTCCAACTCTTGTTTAGTGGCCAATTGTTGGTTGTGTAGAGGAGCAGGAAGTTGTGGCTGAACTCTTCCATAAGGAACAGTACTCTATTGTCTTGCAGCTCCATAATTTGGGTGTCCATATGGATGTTTGAGTGAGCCATCCAAATTTAATTCTTTCCCAGACTCTGCATCATGAAGTACTGTAGATCTCATGGTGTTAGGAGTTTGTAAATTTTCTGTGGAGCTCTCAGAGGTGCTTGTGGTGTTAATTGTTGGGCACTACCCTGACCAACTAGACGTGTGTCAGGTGGGTGATCCCTAGGGTTACGAGAATGAAAGGATTGATATGGTTGACTAGAGGGGGTGTCGTGGTTTTAACACGGCAGATGCCCTTGTGAAAGGACTTGGAGATGAGGCCATCGCACAAGTGTGGAAGCTTAACGGGGTTGATCAGGAATGAGAATACGCCGGGTTACCTAGGTTCGGCCCCTCACGGTGGAGGTAAAAGCCTACGTCCTTCTTGATTATATTGCTGTAGATCTTGATTACAAGGACGTGAATTCGCTAACCTAGCTTTCGAGGGATTGCAACTTAGTCTTTTTTGTATAGGTTCTCCCCTTTATATATGCAGGTGGAACCCTAAATTTACACGGGAGTCCGGGTCATTATCCCGACCCATCTCCTACTCTGCCTACTTGTTCTCCAAGACGGTGCTTAACCGTCCATCTTCTCCGTGAGCCGGCCCACTACCTGAGCCGGCTTTTCCAGCTAGGGCTCCATCAAGCCGGCCCGCTAAGAGTCTTTTGACCCTGCAGTGATATGACCTGCTGAGCCTGCTCCATGGCCGGGTTATCCCTCTGTCGGGTCTATATGCTGGTAAATATCCCCAACATTAGCCCTCAGTTTGACTTGAATTCATTCATGTTAAACTTCAACCTGAAAACAAAATTACTAACAACACTACTCCATTGCTTCTCAAGCCGGCTTGTTGGATCGCCGGGTCATTCTTCCGTCCTCGGACTTGGCATTTTTCATCGCCTTCGTCTCATGACATTCAATTTATCTCCACAAGATCCGGAATGACGTCATTGAGAATCTGAGTGGATTTGTATTGCCTCATCGGGCGCGAAAATCGAGGAGCTCTTTTCGCTACTGTTTACTGTGTCGCCTAGGATTTCATGCACACCATTTGAGAGTCCAGTGGTGCCCATAAATAGACTGTCGTCTTCCGCTTTCTCTTTTACTGCCTCTCGTCTCTCCCTCTTCTGCAACGCCACCGCGCCCACTCGAGCCCGTCGCCGCCGGAGCCAGCACTTTGCCGCGCCCCTTCTTCATCACCGGAGCCCTTCATCATCGCACGGCCACACCGCCACACTTCATCGCCTGCAAGGTTTCTTCCAATCCAGATCTATAAGTCGCGCACGCCATTGCCATGGTTCTTTACTGTTCTTCGTGTTCTTTGCCACCATTGCCATAGATCATCAATACGTTAGGCTCCTTGTTGTCTGTAGTTCATACGGCCACCCCGCAACATTTCCCCTTTATTAGATCCATTGCGCTGCTTCCACTAAATCCCACTGCGGTTCATCGTGTAGGGCGAAGAACACGTTTAACCTTTTGTTTCTTCATTTTTATCTATTTTGTAGATCCGTAAAATCTCCTCACCTCATATAACTCTGTTTGCGGACTCGTATCCCAAGCCGTGCCTCAACACTTGTAAAAATTTGTGGCCTGTAGTTTCCGGCTTAACCTCTCTAGCAATGTTGACCCGGATTTCATTTGCTTCTCTTCTCGGTACCCGGCAAAATACCTCATGCGCCGGCTTACATGCATCATTCATACCTTACCAAGAAGAGCTCATATATCCGGCTTATGACATTTTCTCTTTTTCAGAACAGCCGAAACCATGCCTCCCAAGCCCAAGATCGTCAACTGGGCCAAGTCCAGTATGTCTGAACTGAGCCTGCAAGCCCTGACAGACTCCGGGTTGCTGCCAGCTAAGGAGATAATCTCATGGCGAGCTCCTGAAGAAGAGATCCACCCTCAACCCGGCTAAAATGAGGTTGTCGTATTTGCTGATCATGTCTCAAGGGGTTTTCGTCCTCCCGGCTCAAAGTTTTTCAGGGATGTACTGCATTTGTTCAACATCAGGCCTCAAGACTTGGCCCCTAACTCCATCTTCAATCTGTGCCAATTCCAAGTGTTTTGCGAAGTTTATCTGCAGCTCGAGCCGTCTCTTAACTTGTTCCGGGAACTCTTTTATTTGAACCGCCAAACAGAGCACAAGGACGGTCCAAGTATTGAACTCGGCAGAATTTCTAACCAACGCCGAAAGAACATTATCTTCCCTAACGCCAAGCCAGCCAGTCATCCCAAAGGGTGGCACAGGACCTGGTTTTACTGCAAAGACACTTCCCCCAAAGGCCAGAACCCATTCTGGTTTACCGGGCCGGCCGGCTTGTCATCACTGCGGCCTTCCCGGGTCTTCCTTCCAAGGACGAGAGAGAGAACTTCGAGCCTCTCTATCCGAAGATGAACACCTTGATTGCACATGGCCTCACCGGTGTCGATCTGACCCGGACTTGGGTCGAGTGGCGAATCCAACCACTCAGCTCCAGAACCCGGCTTATGCACACATACACCGGTCGCCACGACGACCCGCTCCGGTTCAGCTCGGTTAATCTTAAGGAGAAGGAGGTCCCAAAATTTGCCAAGAAGCTTCTTGGCGAAACAAAGGATGACATCAAGATTGTGGGGCTCGCCCCATTCTTTGTCAACAACCCGGCCCCTTCAGTAAGCCATTTCTATTCCCTTCACCTTGCCTTTACTGCTTTCTCTTTATCATAACTCAGTCGACCTGCCATGATATAGGAGAATGACGATTGGTGGCGGGTTGAGGTCCAAGACCCGGCTCTTCGAGAGTACGACGAAGAAGAGTCGGATAATGAAGAAGACAATGAGGTACAACTTGACTCCCTTGGCCGCCTTTTTAATCAGATTGCTAATGCTTACTCATCTCAGGAGGAAGCTGAAGTTAGCCACCACATCGAGCCAGAGGTAACCTTGATCTCCTCAGATTCTGACTCCCCAATACCTATTAGAAAGAAAACCCGGGTTGCAATCCGCAAAGTTCGAAGGAAACCCTGGGTTGCCGTCCGTAAAGTCCCCTTTTCACATCAGGACGCTCATTTGGATCCCCAATTTGTTTTGAAGAAAACACAGCATGCCGGCACCTCCAAACGGAAGACACAGAGCAGTGAGGGCGAGTTGAGTGGCGGGGTTCCATATGAGCTGCCATCCCGTAGAGCGCGGGCAGAGGTGCTTCTCAGTCCAACTCCCTCTTTTCCTCTAGCTGGTCGTTTCAAGGAACCCTTACATTTAAATGACTCGGCATACCAGACGTCTCCTTCTTCAGATAGTCAAGCGCTACTCAGGCGCCGGCTTTCAACATCAACCCGGGGTAAGCGCATTGATTATTCCTTGCTCACACGACGGCTCTTTACCTTATAACCTTTAACTGACTTGACTCTTTGCTCCTTACACAGTGCCAAGGCCATCAAGAAGAAGACCAGTGTCGCAGCTGGGTCATCTGACCCGGTTACTCAAACGGTCCCTCAGGAAGAGACAGAGGCCCCTTTGATTATTCAGGATGAGCCGGCCTGTCAACCTAGCCCGCTGCCTCAAGATACCACAAGCCCGGCTCGCGCTTCCTCTCCTGTTCAAGAGAAGGAAATATTTACTGAAGATCAAACGGAACAGCCGCCTGAGGCCCCGGCTCAAGAGGAGGTGGTGATGATGGACAAGCAGACTGCTCCGCCTGAGACCTCCACTGCCCTTACAAAAATTCCTGCCAGGGCTGAGCCGTCCATGAAGGACAAGGGGAAGGCGACTCTGGACTTCTCTGCTTTTGAAGACCAAGATGCCAATGCCCTTCACCAAGCTGTGCTAACCCAGCTGTCTGAAAGCCGGGACACAGAAATTGCGATGATATCCTCCTTGAAGCGAAAATATGAGGTAATTGCACCTTCTGACATGAACCATATATATATATATGTAGCCCCCAAGGGCCGGGTCATTATGAAATGATGACCCGGGACTTCCAAATTTTATCTCCCATGCATAACCTCCGTTGGTAGCTCCAAAGGCCGGCTCGTCATATCATGACGGGCGGGTCTCCATGCCCACTAAGATCAAATCATGCATTAGCCCCCAAGTGCCATGTAGAATGCCTGCATCTGCATGAAACTTGCCTGTTTTACTTTTTTAAGAAGCGCTGAAACCCGTAGCCCCCTGAGCCGGGTCGACCAGGAGGGCGGCTTGGGGCATGTTACAGATAATGGATAACTGATGGTGCTTTGCAAGAAATGTTGAACCAAGTGGAGACTCAGGCCTCCTTCTTCCGAAAGGAAGCAAAAAAAGAGAAAAAACTATGCCAAGAGGCTGAGAAGGCATCTGAAGAAGCCAATAAGTCTCTGCTTGTGGTGCGGAGCACGTTGGAAGAAACTGAGGCAGTGAGAGCCGCCGTAGCTGCACGCGCTGAAGAGGCCGAAGCCAAGCTTGAGCCGGTAACACAAGAGCTGGCAACTTTAAAGGGCCAGATCACCGCCATGTGCCGAGCCATTTTTGGTAAGTAAAACATGCCACTTATGCGCCAATTACTTCGACTTGAACATGATGAGCCGGCTTTTACTGATCGTACTTATCCTTGAAGGTCGCAAGAACCAAACTCTAATTCAACAACCACTGGTGAAATTGAAGGCGGTGTACACCCTTGTGGAGCAGCTGTATATAGGCGGCTGTCATTGCGTAATGGCCGCAAAGACCACCAAGGCGCCGCCGCAGTTGATTGCTGACACTTTGAAGGAATTATCCGTCGTGCCAAAGTGGTTCGATGACTGGAAAAAGGCGGCTTGCCGCACTGGGGCTCTAACAGCGCTTGCTCGAGCCAAGGCATACGTGCCAGAACTCGATCCGGCTCAGATTGTGGGCGGGTATCCAGAGTTCAATGTGCATGACTCGCCATTTACCAAGAAAGACTTTCAACGTTGTATCAAAGAAACCCGGGTTGCAGCCACTGAGATTGCAGAAGAAGTAGATCTGACCAAGTTTCAAGCCGGATACACCAAGGAGAATGAGCGGATGGAGCCGCTAAATCACAAGTCGGTTGCCCTAACCTGAATGCGTAAGCCATCTTTCGCTCCTGAAGTTGACCCCTCCTCCCTGATAACAGCCGATGTCCTATTTGAAGCATTATGCTCAATCCAGTGGTCGATCGGCGAATCAAGCCAGGAGGCGGAGCATGACGACGGCCGCGAAGAGCCAGCACATGGTGCTTCGTCGGGCGCTGGCGCCAGCTCTAAACCGGCAACATAAAACGTTGGCTTGTACTTTGGTAGTCTGAACTATAAAATCCTTTGTCGTGGCCGCAGCTGATGGGCGGCTTGTAATAGTGTAGCATGAAATACTTGTTGCTGACGCCAATGCCATCACGTACTGTGCTTCTGTACAAATACTGTGTATGACTTGCTTCCGTGAATCCTCTTTTGGGCTTCGAGAGCCGGCTTTTGCAATGAAAGTGATTCTGCTGCAACAACAACAATTGCATAATAATGGTTGTGATGGATGAAATCACCCAAATAGCTAGTAATCTGTGTTACTGTCTTTAATGAATCAACAATATCAAATTTGACTAAGGTAGATGCTATGTATGAATGTATGCATGTATGCAGAGATGGAAATAATGCAGAAAAGAAAATCTGGCTGTAACAAGCCGGTTTTTGCTAAACACAACTTGAGAGACCGGCTCATAAAGCTCAAGTCTAAATTGCTTGCATGAAGCTGGCACTTTGGCCTGTTGGTTTATCCTCGCTTTCTGAAAGCCGGCTCTCATGTAACAAATTGAATGTTTTAACTCTGATGAATTCAGGGTCACCTATGTGATTGACTCATCAGACGTACGCCGGGTCACTTTTTACGGAGTAGCATCTTGCTAACAGGCAGGTTTAACCAACTCGTGGCATTTCGCCGGGTTAAAGGGTTTTGTAAGCTAAACTCAATTGAGTTGGAAGCCCCCTAGTAACCAAGATCAACCAATAAAGAATCAACACATAATTTTGATGAACTCTTTTATGTAGAGCTGTGTGGTCTTTATTTCATTGATCAAAAGAGTCTGTATATACATAGTAGAAAGGTATGTTCAAAGATGTGACCCAGTCAATGACTTAGGTGTAATATGGCCGGAGCTGGGCAATGTTCCAGGGCCGGCTTGTCTCCTCCTCAGAGGTACGTGACTTATCTGCCTCACGTATGTCAATCAGGTAATATGACCCATTGTTGAGATTCTTGCTGACCACAAAGGGCCCTTCCCAAGGTGGTGAAAGCTTATGCATGCCTGTCTGGTCTTGTATCAGACGGAGCACAAAGTCACCTTCCTGAAAAGTGTGGCTTCGAACCCTATGGCTGTGATAGCGACATAGGTCTTGTTGATAAATTGCTGATCTGGACGCAGCAAGTTTGCGCTCCTCTTCCAGAGCATCAAGAGTGTCTTGTCGAGCTTGTTCATTATCCAATTCCACATAAGCCGCCACTCGAGGCAAGTCATGACGAATATCGCTCGGAAGTACAGCTTCTGCACCATAGACCAGGAAAACGGCGTATAGCTTGTTGACCTATTTGGAGTAGTCTATATGCTCCAAAGCACCGCAGGTAACTCTTCTTCCCAGCAACCCGGCGTGCGCTGTAAAGGCAGCATGAGCTGGGGCTAGATACCCTATAGCAATTCCTGATTGGCTCTTTCCGCTTGCCCGTTGGACTGAGGATGCGCAACCGATGCTAAGTCAAGCCGGATGTGCTCCTGTTGGCAGAACTGTTTCATGACTCCCTTGGAAAGATTGGTGCCATTGTCTGTAATTATACTGTGTGGATAGCCAAAACGAAATATCAACTTTTTCAGAAATTTGACGGCTGTAGCAGCATCACAACGGCTGACCGGCTCTGCCTCGACCCACTTGGTAAACTTGTCCACAGCCACCAGTAGGTGCATATGCTTGTTTTTAGAACGTTTGAAGGGTCCAACCATGTCAAGCCCCCAGACCGCAAAAGGCCAAGTTATCGGGATCATCCTCAACTCTTGAGCCGGCACGTGAGCCTGGCGAGCATATTTCTGGCAACCATCACACTTGCGTACAATGTCCTCTGCATCAGCATGAGCCGTGAGCCAGTAGAAACCGTGCCGGAAAGCCTTCGCGACTAGTGACCTTGAGCCAGCATGGTGTCCACAGTCACCAGAATGAATCTCATTGAGAATTGCGCGGCCTTCTTCAGGCGAAACACAACGCTGAAAAACACCAGTGATGCTTCATCAGTGCAATTCACCATTGACAATAGTCATAGACTTAGATCATCTGATGATCTGTCGAGCAAGGATTTCTTCTGTTGGCAGTTCTTCCCGGCTTAGGGGACTATCCAATCAGGTATAGCGTGGACAGTAGCCACTAGAGCCACCTCCGGGTCAGGAATTGCCAAATCCTCTTCTATTGGTAACTTGACAGACGGGTTGTGCAAAATGTCCAGGAACACATTGGGCGGCACCGGCTTGCGCTGAGAACCCAAGCGAGAGAGTGCGTCTGCCGCCTCGTTCTGTCGACGATCAATGTGATCAACTTGATAACCTTTGAAGTGTCCAGCAATGTTGGTGACCGCGTGCCGATAAGCCGCCATAAGAGGATCCTTGGAATCCCATGTACCAGAAACCTGCTGGGCCACCAAGTCTGAGTCGCCCAAACACCTGACCCGGCTCAGATTCATCTCCTTGGCCATCCGAAGCCTATGAAGCAAAGCCTCATACTCTGCTGCATTGTTAGTACAGGGGAACATAAGTCTTAAAACATAACAAAACTTATCTCCTCATGGGGAAGTGATTACAACTCCAGCCCCCGAGCCTTCAAGCTGCCTTGAGCCGTCAAAGTGTATGGACCAGTATGTTGTGTCAGGCTTCTCTTCAGGAGCCTGTAACTCTGTCCAATCATTAATGAAATCCACCAATGTCTGAGATTAGATTGCTGTGCGGGGCACATATTTAAGATGATGCAGACCAAGCTTGATGGCCCACTTGGCAACCCGGACTGTGGCCTCCCGGTTCTGGATTATATCCCCAAGAGGTGCTAAGCTGACCACAATGATTGGATGCTCGTGGAAGTAATGCTTCAGCTTGCGGCTAGCCATAAATACTCCATAGACCAGTTTCTGCCAATGTGGATATCGCTACTTGGACTCGGTTAACACCTCGCTGATATAATACACGGGGTGCTGAACTGGATACTCTTTGCCGTCCTCCTTGCGCTCTACCACAACTGCCACGCTTACGGCCTTATTGTTGGTGGCAATATATAGCAACATTGGTTCCTTCTCACGAGGGGCAGCAAGGACCGACGGCTCAGACAACTGCTTCTTGAGGGCCTCGAAAGCCTGATTTGCAGCATCACTCCAGACGAAGTTATCTGATTTCTTAAGCAATTGATACAACGGAATTGCCTTCTCTCCGAGCCGGCTTATGAACCGACTCAGTGCCGCAACCCGCCCGGCCAGCTTCTGCACACCGTTCAGGTTGGCTAGCTTAGCCAGGGTCACGATTGCTTTGATCTTTTCTGGGTTAGCTTCAATGCCACGCTCAGACACAAGAAAGCCCGGAAGTTTCCCTGCAGGGACACCAAAGACACACTTCTCCGGGTTAAGATTCATCTGGTAGATACGGAGATTGTCGAACATTTCCTTGAGATCCTCCAACAGGGTTTCTTTCTTCCGGGACTTAACCACAATATCATCAACATAAGCATGAACGTTCCGCCCGATCTGCTTGTGAAAACAGCTTTGGACACAACGCTGGTAAGTCGCCTGTGCACACTTCAGACCAAACGGCATGGTTGTATAACAGAAAGCCCCAAAAGGTGTGATGAAAGCCATCTTTTCCAGGTCTTCCAGCTTCATTTTGATCTGATGATAGCCAGAGTAAGCATCCAGGAAGCATAAACTCTCGCAACCAGCCATAGCATCGATGATCTGGTCAATACGGGGCAAGGCAAAGGGGTCACTAGGACAAGCCTTATTCAGATCTGTGTAATCAACACACATCCGCCAAGTCCCGTTTTTCTTTAGAACAAGTACTGGGTTAGCTAGCCATTCAGGATGGAAGACTTCCACGATGAACCCGGCAGCTAGGAGCCGAGCCACTTCTTCACCAATAGCTTTCCGCCGCTCCTCATTAAAGCGATGGAGATACTGGCGAACTGGCTTAAATTTGGGATCCACATTGAGGGAGTGCTCAGCGAGTTCTCTCGGTACACCTGGCATGTCAGAGGGTTTCCATGCAAAGATGTCCCGCTTCTCATGGATGAACTCGATGAGCGCGCTTTCCTATTTGGGATCCATGTTCGCCCCGATGGTGAACTGCTCAGAAGAATTTCCTGGGGTGAAATCAACTTGCTTTGTGTCTCTGGCCGACTTAAACTTGAGCAGAGGGTCTGACTCCATCGTGGGCTTCTTCAGGGATGTTCTGTCAGACGGGTCAACATTATCCTTCTAATACCGCAATTCCTCTGCAGCGCAAGCTGTCTCGGCGTATGCTGCATCTCCTTCCTCACACTCCAGTGCAATTTTCCAATTGCCTTCAACTGTGATGGTTCCTCTCGATCCTGGCATCTTCATCTTCAGATAAATGTAGCAAGGCCGTGCCATGAATCGTGCATAAGCCGGCCGGCCGAATAAAGCGTGGTATGGGCTTTTAAGCTTAACCACCTCAAAGGATAGAAACTCAAAACGCCAGTTATCCTCTGAGCCAAAGGCCACCTCTAGGGAGATTCATCCTATGGGATAGGCTGACTTGCCAGGAACAATGCCGTGGAAGACTGTAGAGGATGGAGTCAACTGCTTATCGGATAGATTCATCCGTCTGAACGTATCATAGTATAGAATATTGATGCTGCTGCCGCCGTCCATGAGCACCTTAGTCGGTGTATAACCGCCAACTTGTGGTGCAACCACCAGAGCCAAGTGGCCAGGATGATGGAGGAGGACAGGATGATCCGCTATGCTCCAGGTAACCGGCTGTTCAGACCAGTTGAGATAATAAGGAGTTGCCGGCTCAACCGTGTGGGCGGCTCGTCGTTGCACCTTTCGATCTCGTTTGCAGGTGCTGGTGGTGAAAACATGGTACTGTCCACTATTTAACTATTTCGGGTTACTCTAAAACCCTGTGGCACCAGCTTGGTGCTGATTTCCCTGGTTTCACTGATTGCCGCCACCAGTATTGCCAGCCCCCTGAAACCCGCCGCTTTGGCCATTGTTCCCCTGGAAACCGGGTCCCGCGAAGGGCCCTTGTGAGCCGGGTCCCTAGTTGGCGGGTTGCCCACCGTTGCCGCCCCCATTATGATGATTCTGGAAGACTCGGTTGGCAAACTCTTGCATGACATAGCAATTTTCCTAGGAGTGACTGGATGGCTTACCATTGTAACTGTGTTTCAGACAAGGAGCCTAGAGAGCTTCCTCGTAAGTGAGAGGGCGATTACCAGAGGACTGCCTCCTAGAACCGTCGTTCTGACGCTGACCTTTGTTCCATGTATTGATGTTCGCCACCAGATCAGAGTTACCATCATAACCCTTTCGTTTAGCGCCGTTGTTGTTCTGCCCGTTGCCGTTGTTCTGCTGGTAGCCCTTGCCGCCGCCTTTTTCATCTTTACCGGCTTTCTCCTCATCAGACGGCGCGTCTTTAGTGTTGTCAGACTCCATGTACTGGGCTAAAACATCCATCAGATCACCCATATCCTGGGTCTTTCTCTTGAGTTACCCTAGTTTTTGGACCAGAGGCTGGAATTTACATGTCCGTTCCAGAACAAGTACCGCCTGAGCCACCGAGATATTGTCAGAACTATGTATGACCTCTGCAACCCGGCAGGCCCAATGGTGTGCCGACACATCCTCGCGCTGAACACATCGTTCCAGATCAACAATGGTGGTTGGCCTTTTACAGGTTCCTTGGAAGTTCTTGATAAATCGCTCCTTCAGCTCCTGCCACGTGTTGATGGAATTCACCGGTAGGTTTTTCATTCAGGTGCGAGTAGGGCCTTCCAACATGAGAGGCAGATAACGTGCACACACTGCCTCGCTTGCGCCCAATAAGTCCATTGCCGGTTCGTAACTCTCAATCCACTCGGTGGGCTCCATATTCGCAGTATAGTTGGGAACCTTGCGAGGACCTTTGAAATCTGGGGGTATGCGCGCTTCTCGCAGCGCTGGTACCAAACAGGGAGTCCCGATCATGCGGCCCGATGAGCCCCCAAGCCGGCCAGCTGACTGGGTTGCGGCGGGCGGGTCATGCACTTCCGACGGGTTGATATTCGACGACGGATTAACACGCGACGGCGGGTTGTGCCCTGCACGCGCGTTTTCCTCCTCCCATACCCGTAGAGCCTGAGCAGCATCTACAATATCTTGTGTGTTTGGGATCCTGGGCTGGGGTTGATCCGCCAGCAACGGGGCGGCTCTTCTGCGATGTGCGCTACTGGAAACCGTCGGCGACTCTGGGCGCTGGCTCCTGGTACGGCTCTGGTGAGGGGTTGAATGAAGACGGTGCTGGCTATGCGAGTAGTTGGCCTGCTGCACTAATGTTGTCTTAAGCATTGCAATAGCGTTCCTTGCCTCCGTTTGAATCGGACCGTCCCCCTCGATCGGAATCGCTGCCAAGTTGTGGGTTGCTGCCAGCACGTTATCGACCGGGTTGGAGTAGTGTCCAATTGGGGTCTGGAACCGGCGAGATGGCGGCTGCTGTTGCTGATCCGGTGTGTGAAGCTGGGCTGGCTCCCTTTGCTGCATCGGCCGCTGCAAAGGCAGCTCTCCCGTGGGGACAACTCTAGCCCTCGGGTTCGTCGGAGCCGGCGGCGTTGTGAAGAGCTGAGTCGGCTCGAGATTGGCCGGAAGCCGGCTCTGATGATGTCGCCGGTGGACGAGTTCCGACTCGGCCTGACGGCGGTTCAGGTAATGCGCCTCTTCATTCAAACGCTGCCTCTCCTCCGCAAGCCGGGCCTGCGCTGAGCTATACGTGTGTTCTCCGCGTTGATATCCTCCTGGATCTTAGCCATCTACTCACGACACTTCGTGATCTCCGCATTACGTGCCGCTGTGTTTTCCACCGTAACCGGCTCGGTGAGCAGGCCGGTCAGCATATTCATCAAGTCCGCGAGGGCCTGCACTCCGGTTCTCTGAGAGCCGGCGGCCGACGCGCCGGCTCCTCCTGAGCCGGCAAGGGTGAGGTTCTGACCGGTCGCTGCATCAGCCGGGTCACGCACCGGATCCTGCCTACCTGCCATGTATACCGCCGCAAAGCGAGGCGGGTCGGGGCCTTCTGGAAAGTCGTCGGTGCATCCGAGCCTTCCATCATACAGAGGGTGGATCGACTCGGTTTCTCCCGTCGAGGACTCATCATCAGACTGGATGAGGGTGTCATCTCCAGACAGGGAGTTCTCCGACAAGGCCACCCCTTGGGTGAACCCTACGAAGACATGGTTCCGGCTGGCTTGAGGCGGGTCGGGTCTCGCCTGGCTCAGACTAGCGCGGCGCGCCGAGTCGACGCCTGCGAGGTTCTCCAACCCGGCGGCCGGCTCACCGGCCACGCCGATGAAGGTGTGGATCTTGCCGAAGGGGACCCTGTACCCGTACTCAATCAAGTCGGCGTCGGGGCCCCAGTATGAATCGTCGATGTAGAGCTTCCCGTGGCGGCTCTTTGTCATCAAGCCGACCGCATACTTCCCGAACCCGGGGAGAGATCCCGCTAAGAACTCAACTCCACCGTGCATAGGCCCCACGGTGGGCGCCAACTGTCGTGGTTTTAACACGGCAGATGCCCTTGTGAAAGGACTTGGAGATGAGGCCATCACACAAGTGTGGAAGCTTAACGGGGTTGATCGGGAATGAGAATACGCCGGGTTACCCAGGTTCGGCCCCTCACGGTGGAGGTAAAAGCCTACGTCCTGCTTGATTATATTGTTGTAGATCTCGATTACAAGGACACGAATTCGCTAACCTAGCTTTCGAGGGATTGCAACTTAGTCTTTTTCGTATAAGTGCTCCCCTTTATATATGCAGGTGGAACCCTAAATTTACATGAGAGTCCGGGTCGTTATCCCGACCCGTCACCTACTCTGCCTACTTGTTCACTCCAAGATGGTGCTTAACCGTCCATCTTCTCCATGAGCCGGCCCACTACCTGAGCTAGCTTTTCCTGCTAGGCCTCCATCAAGCCGGCCCGCCAAGAGTCTTTTGACCCTGCAGTGATATGACCCGCTGAGCCTGCTCCATGGCCGGGTTATCCCTCTGCCGGGTCTATATGCTGGTAAATATCCCCAACAGGGGGGGTGAATAGGCAACTACCATTTTTTAGCTTTTGTTAACAAATTAGGTTTAGCAACAAATAGGTTGTCTAGATATGCAACTAGGTGAACAACCTATATGATGCTAACAACAACAACACAAGCAAGCAAGCAAAGGATACAACACAATAATGGCTTGCACAAAGTAAAGGTTAGACATAACCATAAGTGGAGTCGGTGAAGACGAGGATGTGTTACCAAAGTTCCTTCCCTTTAGGGGGAAGTACATCTCCGTTGGAGCGGTGTGGAGGCACAATGCTCCCCAAGAAGCGACTAGGGCCACTGTATTCTCCTCACGCCCTCACACAATGCAAGATGCTGTGATTCCACTAGTGGTGCCCTTGAAGGCGGCGACCGGACCTTTACAAACAAGGTTGGGGCTCTCTCCACAACTGAATTGGAGGCTCCCAACACCACCACAAAGCTTCACCAGAATGGATTGTGGCTCCAGGGTGACCCCTTCCATCTAGGGTGCCCAAACACCCAAGAGTAACAAAATCCACACAAGAAAGTATGGGGGAATCAAATTTCCTTTGGTGGAAGTGTAGATCTAGGTCTCCTCTTCTATCCCTAGAAAATCAACAAGTTTGAGTGGCTAGAGAGAGAGAGAGATCGGGCAAGAAAGCTTGAAGGGAATAAATGGAGGAGAGAGAGAGAGGCAAGAGGTAGGTGGAAGGGAGAAGAACCACCCCCTTATATAGTGCCCTGCCAAATCAAACCGTTAGGGTAGTTTTTACACTGCAGCGGTACAACCGCCTGAGTCACTGGTAAAACCGGGATTCATGGGGTACACTGCAGAAATGTGCCAGGCGGTACAACTGGGAACAACACCGGTAGTACTGGTTGTTCGGAGATACCCGGGAACAACCGGTCCACTACCGCCCAACAACCGCTTCATCACAGAAGGGCATCACCCCCATAGCGGTGGTTGGGGTGGTGGTTGTGCCGGTGCAACCGCCCGACCAGGGTCCAAGTGGTGTCTAAGTTAGGGGCGGTACAACCGCTGACTGACACCGGTAGTACCGGTCGGCAGAAACCGTCCAGGAACTACTGGGCCACCACCGCCCAACAACCGCTCCACTACAGAAAGAATTCTGGTAGTTGAGCGGTGTTGGGCCGGAACAACCGCTGAGCACCAGTTACAGGGAACTGCCAAGCACTAGGTGGTACAACCGCCCGAACGCAGAGGTACAACCGCTTGACAACCTCCTGGAGGTGGCAAACCCTAGGGTATCACCCTAGCAGCGGTGGTTGTGCCGGAACAACCAGTCAAGCGGTACAACCGCTTAGAAAAGCAGTATAACCACTTGGTAATAAAAACCACTGCCACAGATAGACATTGGGGGCCTCTCTCCTCGAATGGAAGGATATATAGTGGGTGCAATGAAATGTGTACGTGCATTGATTCACCCATTACCTTCCGATGCGAATTCCCTCTTAATAGTATGGGTTTCCTACGACCAAAGAAAGAAAACACGTCGGAAACACCGTCTTCGATCTTTTCCTTCCAGAGGGAATGCCGAACCGTCTTGCATCAAATAAAGCGTACCTGAGTAACTTGGCACACGATTAGTCCGCAAGGTGAATTGTCATCATCATCAAAACACTAAGGCGGGAAATACCCTAATGATCTCCCCCTTTTAGGTGGATGATGACAACCACATGATTTGCACTGGAGGTCTACAAATATAGACGGGCTCCCCCTAGATGTGAGCACTATTTTGTTTTTGCTTTTGCAATGCAAAGTGATCACATTAGGATCAATGCTCCCCCTTGATTTTATAGACCAACCAGTGAATACAACTAAAATGAAGTAGAGCAAAAGGTAAGGGCAACAATAATAAGCAAGCTCTACTAACATATGAGACAAGATATAAATAACCGAGGAAAGGTAGATCGGGGTCGCATGTATCACACCATGCACAAAGTCTCCACACACGACAAAGTCACAAACCAACTCGAAGCAAATAGTTCAACTGACAACCAAAGCAAATAAACACCCATTCAAATCACGAGACCTAATAGAACTCTCTCCCCCTTTGGCATCAAGACACCAAAAAGGAAAAGAGCGATGCTAACGCCCCAGAGCTCAGTAGTCCTCCTCTGACTCCTAGGTCTCCTCTGGATCATCACCATCTGGATCAACACCGTCAGACTCCGCGTCCTCCTCCATGATATCGTCATTCGCGGCGGCAGCAGAGGTGGAGGTGGCAGGAGGAGCAGAGGCCTCATCATCAGTCCAAGTGCTACTCTCGAAGATCCACTTGTCCTCTGGAGTGATGCTCTTCTCGGTTCCACTGTCTGCTGCTACTTGTGACTTGCGTTGGGATTTTCCCCGAAGAGTAGAGGAGATGCAGCACAGTAGAGATAAGTATTTCCCTCAGTGAGAACCAAGGTTATCGAACCAGTAGGAGAATTACGCAAAGCCTCCTGAACAGCACCTGCACACACAAAAACAAATACTTGCACCCAACACGGGCAAGAGGGTCGTCACTCCCCATGAACTCGTTAATTGCAAGGATTAAATCTTGTAGTGGTAGATAGATAAATTGCAAAAAAAAATAAAAGTAAATAAATTGCAGCAAGTATATTTTAGTTTCCTTTTTATATTTAGACCCGGGGGCCATAGTTTTCACTAGAGGCTTCTCTCTCAAACACATAGCATACGGTGGGTAAACAAATTACTGTTGGGCAATTTATAAAAAAGCGCAGAGTTATGACGATGTTCAAGGCAATGATCATGTATATAGGGATCATGTCCGAGACAAGTAGACTGACTCCTTCCTGCATCTACTACTATTACTCCACCCATCGACCGCTATCCAGCATGCATCTAGGGTATTAAGTTAATAAAAACAGAGTAACGCCTTAAGCAAGATGACATGATGTAGACAAAGTAAACTCAACTAATATGAATAAACCCCATCATTTTACCCTTAATGGCAACAATACAAATACGTGTCTTGTCCCTTTCTATCACTGGGATATAGAGCACCGCAAGATTGAACCCATTACAAAGCACCTCTCCCGCTGAAGATAAATCAATCTAGTTGGCCAAACCAAGCGGATAGATCGAAGAGAAATACAAAGCTATAACAATCTCGCATAATAAAGTTCAGAAAAGACTCAATTACTTCTCATGAATATTCAGATCATAAACCCACAATTCATCGGATCCCAACAAACACACCGCAAAAGAAGATTACATCAAATAGAACTCCAAGAAGATCGAGGAGAACATTGTACTGAAGATCAGAGAGAGAGAGAGAGAGAGAAGAAGCCAT
The DNA here is from genome assembly GCA_039707655.1 of Elymus sibiricus. Lineage (NCBI taxonomy): Eukaryota > Viridiplantae > Streptophyta > Magnoliopsida > Poales > Poaceae > Elymus > Elymus sibiricus. The sequence goes on along the minus strand of CM077664.1, from coordinate 112,679,313 downwards.
CTAGCTACTAGCTATGGACACATAGGTCTGTGGTGAACTACTCACACATCATCGGTAGGGCAGCAAGGTTGATGTAGAAGCCCTCCGTGATCGATTCCCCCTCCAGCAGAGTACCAGAAAAGGCCTCCAGATGGGATCATGGATGAACAGAAGCTTGCGGCGGCGGAAAAGTTATTTGGGGTGGCTCTTTGTTGGTTTCCCAATATTTGAGACTTTGTAGAAGTGGAATTAGGTCAGACGGAACCACGAGGGGCCCACAAGGTAACAGGGCGCGCCCTGTTGCCTTGCCGTCTCCTTTTTTTGCCGTCTGGTATCCTCCCGAAGCTTCTAGGGTCTCTTATGTCCAAAAAAATCATCAAAAAGTTTTGCAGCATTTGGACTCCGTTTGGTACTGATTTTCTGGCAAACCAAAAACAAGCAGAAAACAGCAACTGGCACTAGGCACTGGGTTAATAGGTTAGTCCCAAAAATGATATAAAATAGCATATAAATGCATATAAAACATCCAGGATTGATAATATAATAGCATGGAACAATCAAAAATTATAGATACTTTGGAGACGTATCAGCATCCCCAAGCTTAATTCCTGCTCGTCCTCGAGTAGGTAAATGATAAAAACAGAATTTTTGATGTGGAATGCTACCTAACATGTTTATCATGTAATCTCTTCACGGTATAAATATTGAGAAATGATGAATTAACAACATCAACCTAATAATATCCATGAATATAAGAAGCATAATCATTAAACTTTCAAAATATACGATCCTTAACGAATGTCATTGCCCCCTCATTTTATCATGTTAGCATGGCATGACTCCGCCTTCACTGCATAAATATAAATCATGAGCACCCTGGTGTTAAACTAGGCAATTGGATCGTACTTCTAACGCGCTTCAGCATTTTCAACTTCACACAATACATGAGCGTGAGCCATGGACATAGCACTAGGTGGAATAGAATGCGGTGATAGGGATTAATAGGAGAAGTCAAAAAGGAAGAAAGTCTCGCATCAACTCGCGGATCAACGGACTATGGAGATGTCCATCAATCGATATCAATGCGAGGAGTAGGGATGATTGCCATGCAACGGATGCACTAAGAGCTATAAGTGTATGAAAGCTCAACTGAAACTAAGTGGGTGTGCATCCAACTTGCTTGCTCATGAAGACCTCGGGCATTTGAGGAAGCCCGTCATCGGAATATACAAGTCAAGTTCTATAACGAAAAATTCCCACTAGTATATGAAAGTGACAAAATAGGAGACTCTCTATATGAAGAACATGGTGCTACTCTGAAGCACAAATGTGGAAAAGGATAGTAACATTGCCCCTTCTCTCTTTTTCTCTCATTTTTATGGGCTCTTTTTGGCCTCTCTTTTTTCGTCCGGAGTCTCTTCCCGACTTGTGGGGGAATCACAGTCTCCATCATCCTTTCCTCACTGGGACAATGCTCTAATAATGATGATCATCACACTTTTATTTACTTACAACTCAATAAAACTATACAGAATGACTCTATATGAATGCCTCTGGCAGTGTACCAGGATGTGCAATGATCTAGCGTAACATGTATGAAAAATGATGAACGGTGGCTGTGCCACAAATACTATGTGAGCTATATGATCATGCAAAGCAATATGACAATGAACACAAGTCATATGACGGAACGGTGGAAGTTGCATGACAATATATCTCGGAATGGCTATGGAAATGCCATAATAGGTAGGTATGGTGGCTGTTTTGAGGAAGATATAAGGAGGCTTATGTGTGATAGAGCGTATCATATCACGGGGTTTGGATGCACCTGCAAAGTTTGCACCAACTCTCGAGGTGAGATCGGGCAATGCACGGTACCGAAGAGGCTAGCAAATTGCGAACGGGTGAGAGTGCGTATAATCCATAGACTCACATTAGTCATAAAGAACTCACATACTTATGGCAAAGTCTATTAGCCCTCGAAGCAAAGTACTACTCGCATGTCCCTAGGGAAGAGGTTGGTAGGACTTAACCATCGCACACCCCTGATTATAACATCACTCAAGGATTTCATTTCAGACCTAAGAATGCTCAGACCTCCCCACTATGCCATGACCAACACTTAGATGAGAAGTTAATAACAAGCTTTAATACCGATATTTCTACTAACCAATGATCAGGAACCAATATCCTTTCATATTACGACATCAATATCATTAAACCACACGTTTCATATTTAGTGATCTACATGAAAGTTTTTATTATATCCCTCTTGAATACCTATCCTTTATGGACTAGTCTTATAACCCGTGCAAATTGCCATTACTATTTGTTAGACTCTCAAAAAGATTTTAGTGAAGTATGAGAGTGCAACAATTTCTTTAAAATATAACCACCGCAGTGCTCTAAAAGATATAAGTGAAGCACTAGAGCAACTGCCTAGCTCAAAAGATATAAGTGAAGCACATAGAGTATTCCAACAAATCACAAATAAATGTGTGTCCCTCTCAAAAGGTGTGTCCAGCAAAAGATGATTGTGACAAACTAAAAAGCAAACAAAGAAAAGAAAACTATGGCACAAGACGCTCCAAGTAAAACTCATATCATGTGATGAATAAAAATATAGCTCTAAGTTACTGATAGATTGTAGATGAAAGAGGGGATGCCATCCGGGGCATCCCCAAGCTTAGACGCTTGGGTCTTCCTTGAATATTACGTTGGGGTGCCTTGGGCATCCCCAAGCTTAGGTCTTGCCGCTCCTTATTCCTTCATCCATCGTAATCTCACCCAAAACTTGAAAACTTCAGCACACAAAACTCAACAGAAACTTCGTGAGATCCATTAGTACAATAAATCAATCATCCACTTTAGGTACTATTATAAACTCATTCATAATTGTTCTTGCATAATACCTACTGTATTCTAACTCTTCCATGACTTATACCCCCCGATATAATCCATAGTTTCATTAAAACAAGCACACTATGCAATAAAAACAGAATCTGTCTAAAACAGAACAGTACGTAATGATAGAATATTATCTATACTTATGTAACTCCAAAAATTCTGAAAAGTTAGGAAAACGTAAAAATTGCATCCCAATACTGTGTACAAAATTCAGATATTTCTGACATTCCAGTACAGAACTAAAAATCAAATACTGGGCGCAAAACTTTCTGTTTTCAAACAGCATCAATTATACTATCATCCAAATCATCCTAAAGGCATTACTTGGCACAAACACTAATTAAAACAAAAAAACACAATCATAAAAGTAGCTAAAATTTTGAGACATAAGAAAAATAAAAATTGCAATAAAGATAAATATTGGGTTGCCTCCCAACAAGCGCTATTGTTGTATGCCCCTAGCTAGGCATAATGCATTGTTTCAGGTTTTGTAATAGAAGTAAGGGAGATCATCCATATTCATCTCATACTCCCTTCTTTTAGCAGCAAGTTTCCTAATGTGGCACCCCGGCTCAGAGACACCGGAGCACCCCGTATTCCAGCCCAGGGATCAAGTCTCCTGGAATACGGCACTGCTTGGCATAGAACAAATCAGCTCTTTATTACTAATAGTTGGAATACAAAGGTTACAAAGAGTTTACAAAAGGTTACAATGATTCTACTCCGGCTATGGTGGCTCTATGCTAGCAGCAGCACGACTCATAACAGCGAAACCACGACGACGAAGATGGGCTCCACTCCGCAAGGACTCTGGAATGTACTCGCAAGCTCACAACAAACACAAGCATCAAAACACAACAACGTCATAGCATGTATGATTATATCAGATTCCATTGTTATTAAAAAGGGTGGAAGAAAGTAACAACGTGCTATTGCTAAACTATCCACAGAAAGTCACCCTTTGCTAAACACTATTGTGCTCTTGGATACTCGGTTGAACCACATACTCTTGTGACCAACTCTTGGTCACCTCAAGAACCTCGGACGATCATTCCCGAGATCGCCTACAACATTACCAGCGGCCTTCCACCAAGCGGTCAGCTTACCATACTGAGATGAGTTCTCCCATCATTATCAAGTCATTCCATCGTGGGTGTTGATCAGACAGTGTGACTTAGTACGAACTGTGTCCAATACCGTGGACGCGGCTATTTGAATAGATTCTTACACTCTGCAGAGGTTGCGCACTTTACCCACACTATGGAGCTCCTGGTCCCGTACCTCGGTACACTTCCCTTCCGGGTGGACCGGTGCTGCTCCAACGAAACTTGCCTAACCCGTGACTCCTCCACCGTACCACTGACAATCACTCCCCCTTCCGGGTCATACCCTGGGTGGCCCCTGTGTCACTTCTGACACCTGCCATCGTCGTGGCCAAACAAACTGTCCCAAACGGGGACCTGAGCTCAATAACCAAACCGGGCTCACAAGGTTATCGTCGTCTACCTGATCAGGGCAGCACGCACGCATAACCTCCCCTCTTTGGTGGTACCGATAAAAGAGCACCTGGTTAGACCAAGTCAAGGCCGTCCCATTCCGGCAGATGTGGCTGCTCTGGAAAGTTCGGTTCAGTGGCACTTGATCAACGATGAAGGAATTTATCCCCAAGTAATCTTTCCATCGTGACTGACACTCCAGTATCACCGTGATCCAAGTTACAGCAATAACCAACTAGAAACCTAACTAGCAATATAATCATCTCCTGCTACTGACTCTATATCTGAAATACCAGACGGAGTCACAAAGTAATCATAGACGGTAATCTCACAGTTCGATAACATTTGGCATCATCAAACTTGTAGACTACTAATGACTACAATCTCATTATCAACATGACAGTAGCCTATCCAAGATTTCCAAAATGTTGCATGAATTAATCCATCCACAAGTAATTCATAATTTAGAGTGGAAATACTTATTTAAACCATGATATTGCAATGCAATCATGCAAATGAGAGTTGTGGCTTGCCTTGCACCAAGGAGGTGTGGAAATACTCCTGGTCTTCACCCACTAGTCAAAATCACTCAGAAAATATTTTTGGAAGTATTTGTAAATATCACATAAATCATTTTTCTTGGTCCAGAAATTCTAGACAGCAGAGAAAAATACCAAAATTTTACAGAAAATAGAGGAGCTCGTAAGAAAAATAATGCAAAAAGAATGAACTCATTTGGACTTAGGGTTTAAAAGATATTGCTGGTCAAAGTTTAGTCAAAATTCTGGATTTAAAATGAATTTAACAGAAAAACCAGGGGGCGGCCACGTCGAAGGCGTAAAGTGGAAATACGCTTCCGCTTACATACCCCTTCGGTCCCACATGGATTCGCTGACCAGTGGGGCCCCTTGTCAGATTTAAAAGGGAAAGAGGAAGAGAGCAGAGGACGGCGGCTCACCGGCGATGGCTGGCCGGCGAGGAGGCCGCGGTGGCGTCAGGAGATGGTCAAGATGGATCGGGTGCTCGACGGCGAGCACGCCCATACTCACAGCTGGTCGGGAGGTGGCCGGACGGCGTCGGCCCCTTCTTCTCAGGCGGCGACCATCTACGAGCGTCGGCGGATCCGGTGATTCCGACAAGCTCTCAGGTAGAGAAAGGGCTGGGGAGGATCAGTGGAGCTCTGCGAGCTCACTGGTGGGCTTGGTTGGAGCTGGGGTGGATGGAGGCGAGTGGGTGGAGCTGGGGCAGAGCGGCAGAGCTTCTCACGGGAGACGGGGAAGGAGAGCTCCCCGGCTCTGCTACTGGGTGCGGGGCGGCGATTGTGAGGTGGAGAGGCCGAGTGGTGAGGCGAGGAGGGCTCGGGGCTGGCTTATATAGCCACGCGAGAGGTGCCGGGGCTAGATGCCGCCGAGAGGAAACGGCCGGCACCCACGTTGAGCTGGCCATTGTGCTGGCGCTCGAGCCGCGTAGGAAGGTGATGGGAGAGGCAGAGGAGTTATGGCGCTGGCGCAGAGCGGCGAGGAAGAGGCCAGCCAGTGTGGCCACAGTGCCTGTACTGTGCCGCGCATGGCAGCGCTTGGCTGGGTCCGGCGAGGGTGTTGCCGGCGATGGGAGGCTTCCAGACGAGCCAGGTGGACGGCAGGGAGGACGTCGGCACACTTGGACAAGGAGGGACAGCGCGGGCACGCAGCGCCAGCGAGACCCGAGAGGGTTCGGCGCGCAGAGCGCAACCTTGGCCCAGGCAGATGCGTGGTCACTGCATGCACTGGTGCACGCGGTGTGCTCTGGCCCGACGGGTCATGTCTACACGGTAGTCCTTTCATCCAGTGATCTCCCTGTGCCTCTGGTTTGACTAGAGATGGCCTGAACTGCTGGCTAGCTTCCAGACAAGTTTCTGGTCAGAAACTTGGGCAGCAAGCTGAGGTAGAAATGTTGGGTAACTGAGAGAGGGAGTTTGTCACAATGATTTGTAGTAGGAAGGTGCCCATTCTGGACAAATTTCAGGCCAAATGGACAAGCTTTGGAAGTAGTTGCTTCACAACTACTCCTCTGGTCTAGAAACTTGCTAAGGAAGATGCACTCATATGGATGGGCTTCTGGAGTTGAAACTTGGTATTTGTGGGTCATTTGGTTGTATCAAGATGCTATAAAAATTTCATAGCATTTGGGCAAGTATAAGTGGTACCTCCTTCACAAAGCTGCTGCTGCTGCTACTAGCTACTGTCGCTGCTGCCTGCTGCTGCTGTTGCCCACGCCGACTCCGTCCGCCCACGCCCGGCCGCGCCACCCTCCCCTCCCGCTCGCCGCTGCCCGGCATAGCCCGGCCGGCTGGCCTCGCCGCGCCCGCCTCCGGCCACGGCCGGCCCTCTCTGCTGGTGCGCGCGCGCCGTTTACCCCCTCCAGCGGCCGGCCTGGGCCACTGCCTTGTGGGGCCGCCCATATAAAAAAAGAGAAAAGAAAAGAAAAGGAATAAGAAAAATAAAAATAAAAATAAAAATAAAAAATAAATAAAAGATGAGACACTTACAGGTGGGCCCCATGAACAGTGCAGTTGACGAGTCAACCTTTGACTGGGTCAACTGGGCCCCCTGGCCCCCGCCTGTAATACCCACTGTATAAAATGCTGGGTACACTTCTGTGTACCCATAGCATTTGTGTTTATTAATTTTCAAATTAAATTAAATCCAGAAAATTCAGAAATTGTTTAAAACTTTGAGAATTAATAGAAAAATAACCATAGCTCGGATGAAAATATTTTATATATAGAAAATGATCAGAAAAATAAGACGAATCTGAATATGCCATCCACATACCTGTCACATGTCTCCAACACTGCAAACATGGAACCTTCCCCTCCGAATCGTCTGTTCGATAATTGCCTAAAGCCGGGAAAATATCCCTAGATATTTTCCCGCTCCGTCTGTAGCATGTAGCTCTGCGTTAGGTCACCCCTAGCACCGCTTACTGCCATGTCATGCATCTGGGTTGCATTTGTTTTCTCTGTATTTATTGTTTCTTCCCCCTCTTCTCTCCGGTAGACTCTGAGACTGACGCTGCTCCCGACTACGACTACGCCCCTGACGCCCAGCCTCTTTCAGCAGAGCTTCCAGGCAAGCAAACCCCCTTGAACATTTCAATATCGCACATTTCTTGCTCTCCCGTGCTTCCATTAGAATTTGCTACTGTTGTCCGAAAGCTCCTATTCTGATGCATAGCCTATTTTTGTAACTGCTGTTGATACCTTACCTGCTATCATAAATGCTTAGTATAGGTTGGTTAGTGATCCATCAGTGACCCCGCCCCCTTGTCCGTGTTGCCATGCTTTGCTTCCGGATGTTTCGATCAATGTGATCGATGTGCAGAGACCGACACAGCACCGCACTCCCCCTTAGTTGTACGACTCTGCAGAGCTACTATCGAGTGCCGAGGGTGATACCTCCTACGTCACTCCTGATGATATCTCTGTAGCATAGCTAGTCGGTTGTGGGTTACTGAGGGTGATTCCTTTTTCACCACCTCCGCTGATGCCTCTGTCGTGCAGCCCCTCAAGTGTGAACCCATCAAGGGTGATTCCTCCAAGTTCACCTTGACGGTTACATCGAGTAGGAATCCATCGAGGGTGATTCCTCGGATTCCCCCTTGACGTTTTGGACACACGGATACCCTGCTTTTACCTCAGTCCCTTGTTGAAGTCGGGTCAACCCCGAGGGGTACCCGCGAGAGATGTGAAGTCGGGTTGACCGTGAGGGTACCCATGAGATAATTACGCGGCACGGCCGGGCAGGCAGACCGCCCCAGGAGAGGGATGGGCCTGACCCTTGTCGTAAGTCCGCGAGACGGGGCGACAGGATCACTGATCGTCTCCGCGAGCTCCCAATACATTAACGGTTTGGATATGTGATCCAAGTAGGCCTCTGGCCTTTTCACACTAACCACCACGCGGGATAAGTTATGGGCACTCGGCGTCGTACGATTCTCCCGAAAGCTCTGTCAGACGTCCAGTTCAGCATTGTGAGCCGGTTGGAGCAAGTGCCATCCAGGACAATGGTGGGCTTGGACTCCGATCCGCGACACAATGACCCGGAGTGCTTAGGGGTGAGCGGCCGAACTACCCCCTCGCGCTTAGGATGTAGACCGGCGGGGACTTCTCTATGGAGCCTAGGTAGGACTACGGCATGTCGATCAGCCGAGGCCGGGCATGACCAGGAAAAGTGTGTCCGGCCAGAGTTAATCGAGCCTGTTGGGTAAGTTGGTGCACCCCTGCAGGGAAGTTATCTATTCGAATAGCCGTGTCCACGGTAACAGGACGCTCGGAGTTGTATCCCGATCTACTACAACTTGAACTGGATACTTGTGATACTTAACGGATATGATGGCTCCGGGCTCACTTTCTCGCAGGGAGTCGAGGAATGATCTCTGAGCGTTACTAATATATATTTGTTACTACATGTTATGTTACTCTACTCTCTTCTGTTGCTGCAAGACGCTGGAAGATGCTAGTCTTCGATAGGCTAGGCCTTCCCCTCTATTCTGGCATTTCTGCAGTATAGTCCACAGATACAGCCCCTTCCCTTTGATACCGATGCATACTTAGCATAGATCTGATGTAAGTCTTGAGAGTACTTTGGATGAGTACTCACGGTTGCTTTGCTACCTTTTTCCCCCCTACCCGATTGTTGCGATCAGATGACGGAGCCCCGGAGCCAGCTGATCCCGTCGATGACTACTACTACACCGACGGAGCCTGCTACTATGTGGAGACCGATGACCAGGAGTAGTTTAGGAGGCTCCCAGGTAGGAGGCCTGCGCCTTTTCGATCTAGTTGTCATTGTTTTACTCAGCCTTCTTAAGGCAAACTTGTCTAATTATGTCTGTACTCAGATACTGATGCTTCCGCTAACTCTTGTGTATTCCAGCTTATATATTCGAGCCCTCTAGGCCCCTGGCTTGTAATATAAAGCTTGTATTATTTTATTTTGTGTCTAGAGTTGTGCTGTGATATCTTCCCGTGAGTCTCTGGGCTTGATCGTGCGCATTTGCGTGTATGATTAGTGCACGATCGAGTCGGGGGCGTCACAATAGAGTGCCTTATCGAGCTTGTATACATGATTTGGAAACTTGGGATCCTCGAACCCCCGGGGTTATTTGACATATACCAACTCATTAAGAGGACCATTAAGAAATGCACTCTTCACATCCATTTGTTGTAACTTGAAATCATGATGAGATGCATATGCAAGCAACATGCGAATAGATTCAAGGCGAGCAACGGGAGCAAAGGTTTCACCGTAGTTGATACCCTCAACTTGGGAGTAGCCTTGAGCTAACAATCTTGCCTTGTTTCGAATGACAACACCGTTCGCATCTTGTTTGTTTGTGAAGATCCATTTGGTTCCAATGACATTATGGTTCTCCTTTGGCCTTGGCACCAATTGCCACACCTTGTTGCGCTCGAAGTTGTTGAGTTCATCATGCATGGCTTCTAGCCAATCCGAGTCCTCGAGCACCTCATGTACCTTTTCGGGGTTCAATACAAGAAACAAACACGTGATGCTCACAAAAGTTTGTCAATTTTTTACGAGTGGTTACCCCCTTTCTTAAGCGTCCAAGGACATTCTCCATGACATGTTCTTGATGTTTGAGTTTGGAAGCAATCTTGGCGGCACGACGCTCCAATTGCGCTTTAAGTGGAATTTGAGGATAAACAACTTGATCATCTTGAGCATCGTCTTGAGCTTGCTCTTGATCTTGAGCTTGATCGGTGTCATGAACTTGATCTTGGTCATCACCAACAACATGCAGTTGATCTTGCCCTTGATCTTGTTCACTTGGTTGAGGGCCTTCACTTTGTTCTTTGGAAGTGTGTGGGTCAAGTGTCGGTGATGGTTCTTCATGCGTAGAACATTGTCCTTCTCCTTCGGCCACAAGGGGTTCCTCAATGGGGAGGATTTGACCAACACCCATTCTTCTTATGGCTTGGGGAGGAATTTCATCACCTACATCACAAAGACCACTTTGCTCCACTTGGGAGCCGTTATTTTCATCAAACTCTACGTTACACGTCTCCTCAATGAGTTCATTGGACTTGTTGAGGACACGATAAGCATGAAAGTTTGTAGCTTAACTAACAAATATGCCCTCTTGAGCTCTAGGTTCGAACTTAGACAAACGAACACCTTTCTTGAGAATGAAACACTTACAACCGAACACCCAGAAGTACTTGAGGTTGGGCTTGTTACCGGTAAGTATTTCATATGGTGTCTTGTTTAAGCCTTTGCGGAGGTAGAGCCGATTGGATGCATGACATGCAGTGTTGATGGCTTTGGCCCAAAAGTTGTACGGAGATTTGAATTCCACCATCATGGTCCTTGCCGCGTCCATCAATGTCCGGTTCTTCCTCTCTGCTACACTGTTTTGTTGAGGAGTATATGGTGCGGAGTATTGGTGCTTGATCCCCTCATCACTAAGAAACTCATCCAAGGTGTAGTTCTTGAACTCGGTGCCATTGTCGCTTCTAATCATCAATATCTTTGCATCATGTTTACGTTGAGCTCCATTTGCAAAGTCGATGACGGTTCATTGGGTCTCGCTCTTCCTCTTGAAGAAATATACCCATGTGTATCTTGAGTAATCATCCACAATCACCAAGCAATACTTTCTTCCCCCAAGACTATCAAAGGATGGAGGTCCAAAGAGGTCCATGTGACGAAGGAGCTCCAAGGGCCTCCTCGAGTAGATAATAGTCGTGGGTCGGTAAGCCATCTCATGTAGCTTTCCTTCAATACAAGCACTGCAAGCACGATCTTTGGCAAAACTAACATTTGTTAGTCCACGGACATGGTCCCCCTTGAGGAGACTTTGCAAAGATCTCATATTGATGTGGGCTAAATGGCGATGACAAAGCCACCCCACGTCAACTTTAGCCATTAGGCACGTTGCGGTCTTAGTGGGTCGCTCCGAGAAGTTAACCACATAGAGACCGTTCTCGACATGCCCAACAAAGGCTACTTTAAGAGTCTTGCTCCACAAAAGGGCCACGGTATCAAGATCAAAGAAAGTGGAAAAGCCCATAAGTGTGAGTTGACAAACGGAAAGTAAATTGTATGCAAGGGTCTCAACAAGCATGACCTTCTCAATTGAATATCATGAGAAAGCACAAACTTGCACCCAATACCTTAGATGTTGGAGCATCATCGAATTGGACATGGGTGGGCATAGATGGGCTTGGCTGCACATCCACCACCAAGTTCTTGCTCCCGGTCATATGATTTGTTGATCCACTATCGAGCAACCATGACACCCCACCGGAAGCAAACTCCTACATAAGATCAATGCTTGGTTTTAGGTACCCATTTTTGAATGGGTCCTTTGATGTTAGCAACAAGGGTCTTAGGAACCCAAATAGACCATTCAATGTACTCAAAAGAAGAACCAACAAATTTGGCATAAACATGCCCATCACTAGCACGGCACAAAACATAAGAAGGGTTAAAGTCGCCGGCTTTGTTGGGTGGAGTGGCTTTGCCCTTCTTGGCATCACCACCCACCACTTTGTTCTTCTTCTCCTTAGGAGCACCCTCTCCCTCCTTACAAATACCTCCTTGAGAGGGAGAGGTTTCTTGGTCTCGCTCTTCTTCTTCTTCTTTGACTTGGGTACAAACCCAAGTCCCTCCTTTGCCACAACTTCCTTTTGATTGCTCAAAAGTTCGTTGAGATTCTTCTCGCCTTGTATGCAAGTCACAAGGCCCTTCTCAAGTTGCTCCTTCAACTTGGCATTTTCCTCAACAAGATGTGCATGCTCACAACAAGGGTTAGTAGTATGAGCATTATCAATTAACATGAAAGGAGGACACGTGGCTATTTCCTTAGTGAGCTTCACTTGGAGTTGATCATGAGACTCCTTGAGTGTAGCATGAGCACTCTTCAAGGCCTTGTGAGCCTTTTCAAGTAGCTCGAACTCCTTTTTGAGTCTAGCATGGCCAACCCCATGCTCAACATTCTTCGATTTGAGCACATGAGCAAGAACTTGAGCATGATCATGATCTTTCTTTAATTTAGCAAGATCAACGTTTTGCGACTCCTCAAGAGCCGAACGAAGACCTCGCTCTTCCTCAAGAGCAATAGAAAGATCCACTATCTCATCGGCATAATCACGATTGTGACCTTACAAGTTAGTGATAGTCTCTTCGTGAGACTCAATGATATCATTGGCCTCACCAAGTTGTTCCAAGAGAGCAACAAAGTGCTTCTTGGTCTCACCTTTGAGCTTACCCAAGAACTTGTTGAACTCATTTTCATCCACCTTTACCTCCTCATTTTCATCCACACAATCCGACAAAGGGGGATTAGTAGTGATGGAAGTTTTAATGTTGGAGGTTACCTTGTTGATGCCTTTTTCCATGAGGCACTTGGGGATGAGGTTCTCGTTGGGGACGTCGAAGAGTGATACCGAGGTTGGAGAAGAGGTGGCAATGGCCATGGAGGCCATTGCAAACGCTTCATCACTTGCATCTTCATCATCATCGTCAGAGATGTACTCTTCTTGCACCACCAACCCTTTTTGTGGCACCTTATTCGTGAAGTTGTTCTTGTTGGGGAAGGACTTGGCCTTGTCTTTGCGAATGAGCTTGTCACCATTGTCTTCCCTCTTCTCGTAGGGGCAATCCGCCACGAAGTGACTCACATTGCCACAATTGTAGCAAGTTCTCACACGTTGCTTGCCCTTGGAGCCACTTGAGTTGTTCTTGGAGAAGTTGGGCCTAGAGTTTCTCTTGTTGCCTCAAAATTGCCTTGACACAAGAGCTATGTGCTCGTGGTAAGCATATTTGGTGTCTTCGGGGCAACTCTCCTCCTCCTCCTCTTCTTCTTCTTCCGGTATTGCTTTGGCCTTCAAAGCAAGGTTGGGCTTCTTTGACCATTGAGCACGCGCAAGGGCATTGTCGGCGGTCTTGTTCGAGCTATTCATAGCAATGAATTCATCCAACACATCACTTGAGGACAAGGTGTGGAAGTCCGGTCTTTGACAGATCACGGAGGACATGGCCTTGTTGAAGGGCATGATAGCCTTGAGGAATTTGCGCTTGATCCAATTGTCATCTGTATCCTTGCTCCCATGATCTCGGAGTGAGACCGCGAGAGTAGTCAATCTCCGGTAGAGCTCACAAGGATCTTCATCTTGAATCATTGCAAACTCATCGGCCTTATCAAGTACCACTTCAAAGTTGGAGCGTTGAATGCTTAAGCTTCCCTTGTACAATGAGACAATATGTTCCCATGCATCTTTTGCACGAGAGAATGGGCGCAAGTGAGCAAGCTCTTCAGGAGGCATAGCATATTGAAGAATGAATAGGGTTTATTATCCACTTCTTCTCTTGGAGTGAGGTTATTTTGGATCATGTGGGTAGAAGCCTTGCTCGATGATTCTCCAAAGGTGTGTTGAGCTGTGATTCAAATGAGACTTGATACGAAAAACCCAATTAGGAAAATCATTTAACACAAGCTTAGGAGGTGGACCAAGGAGGTTGATATGCGGTGAGGGGACCGGTCCTCCATAGACCGGGGGAGGGGCAACCGCGGCATGGATGCCCGACCCATTCTTTCCTTGATGCAAAGTAGGTTTATCACTACTAGCCCCCTCCTTACCGGAGTTGGCATCCGAATCCGAGGTAGTGGGTTTAACCACTTGCAATGGATCGGTATAAAGTTTGAGACCATCAAGGAATTCTTTAAACAAGGATTTGACCTCGGTCGTCATGGAAGATTTAAGTGAGGCAATAGCCTCATTTAAATCCTCACGGGTGACCGTGGTCACTCCCTCGGCCACGGGTAATTCCTCCTCCCTTGCCCCGTCGTCAACCATACTCTTTAGGCGGTATGATACCAATTGAAAGGATCGATATGGTTGACTAGAGGGTGGTGAATAGGTAACTACCAATTTTTAGCTTTTCTTAACAAATTAGGTTTAGGAACAAATAGGTTGTCTAGATACGCAACTAGGTGAACAACCTATATGATGCTAACAACAACAACACAAGCAAGCAAAGGATACAACACAATAATGGCTTGCACAAAGTAAAGGTTAGAGATAACCACAAGTGGAGTCAGTGAAGACGAGGATGTGTTACCAAAGTTTCTTCCCTTTAGGGGGAAGTAAGTCTCCGTTGGAGCGGTGTGGAGGCACAATGCTCCCCAAGAAGCCACTAGGGCCACTATATTCTCCTCACGCCCTAGCACAATGCAAGATGCCGTGATTCCACTAGTGGTGCCCTTGAAGGCGGCGAACGGACCTTTACAAACAAGGTTGGGGATCTCCCCACAACTGAATTGGAGGCTTCCAACACCACCACGAAGCTTCACCACAATGGATTGTAGCTCCGAGGTGACCTCTTCCGTCTAGGGTGCCCAAACACCCAAGAGTAACAAAATCCACAAGAAAATATGGGGGGATCAAATTTCCTTTGGTGGAAGTGTACATCTAGGTCTCCTCCTTCTATCCCTAACAAATCAACAAGTTTGAGTGGCTAGAGAGAGAGAACGGGCAAGAAAGTTTGAAGGGCATAAATGGAGGAGAGAGAGAGAGGCAAGAGGTAGGTGGAAGGGAGAAGAACCACCCCCTTATATAGTGCCCCCCCCCCCCCAAATCGAACCGTTACAGCACTTTTTACACTGCAGCGGTACAACCGCCTGAGTCACCGGTACAACCGGGATTCACGGGGTACACTGTAGAAATGTGCCAGGCGGTACAACCGGGAACAACGCCGGTAGTACCGGTTGTCCGGAGTTACCCGGGAAAAACCGGTCCACTACCGCCCAACAACCGCTTCATCACAGAAAGGCGTCACCCCCATAGCGGTGGTTGGGGCGGTGGTTGTGCTGGTGCAACCACCCGACCAGGGTCCAAGTGGTGGCTAAGTCAGGGGCGGTACAACCGCCGACTGACACCAGTAGTACCGGTTGGCAGAAACCGTCCGGGAACTACTGGGCCACCACCGCCCAACAACCGCTCCACTACAGAAAGAATTCTGGTAGTTGAGCGGCGTTGGGCCGAAACAACCGCCGAGCACCAGTTACAGGGAACTGCTAAGCACCAGGCGGTACAACCGCCCGGACGCAGCGGTACAACCGCTTGACAGTCTCTTGGAGGCGGCAAACCCTAGGGTATCACCCCTAGGAGCGGTGGTTGTGCCGGAACAACCAGTCAAGCGGTACAACCGCTTAGAAAAGCGGTAGAACCGCTGGGCAATAAAAACCACTGCCACAGATAGACATTGGGGGCCTCTCTCCTCGAACGGAAGGATGTATAGTGGGTGCAATGAAATGTGTACGTGCATTGATTCACGCATTACCTTCCGATGCAGATTCCCTCTTAATAGTACGGGTTTCCTACGACCAAAGAAAGAAAACACGTCGAAAACACCGTCTTCGATCTTTTCCTTCCAGAGGGAATGCCTAACCGTCTTGCACCAAATAAAGCGTACGTGAGTAACTTGGCACACGATTAGTCCACAAGGTGAATTGTCATCATCACCAAAACACTAAGGTGGGAAATGCCCTAACAGAGTAGAAATCAGGTTGGTGGGAGTGGATTGCATTTCCACCATCATTTTCTGGACATCTGAGAATTTTTTGTGAACAGTTGTCTAAAACTCCTGAAACTCCTTCATGTCACTGTCTCTATCATGTTGTAAGGCCTTGATATCCAACTGAAGAGAATCCATTTTCAAATCAGCCATGGTGTCTGAGACTTGCACCATCCAATCAGTAAGGGTTTACACAAACTGGGAGCTTTTTCACTCACTAATTAGCAAAACAAGAATAAACACACGGAAGCGAGGAATTTTACCACAACCAAAACTGCAACCCGAGCTTGGTGGGTTGTTCCTACCTCCGCCAACACCGCCGCCTGCGCCGCGCTGCCCTGGTGCTCGAGAAGGGAGGGTTGGTGGGATTTTAGACTGGAGAAATGTTCTCCAACAACCACAACCCGACCACTTCTAACACTCGAACTGTCTACCGCCACCAACACCTCCCGAACTGCACCATCGCCGGAGATCTAAACGGAGGAGTTTTACCATGGAAAACCCCAACCTTGCTCGCCTCCAGATCTCACGCGCCTCCAAGAACCGATCGCTCTAGATACCACTTTGTTAAGCCCGAACTACTGCCTGAGGTTTAAGCACTTCTCCAATCACACAAGAGCGAATTTGGGGGAAGAACTTGGGGGATTTGGATTAGGGTTTGCTCCGCCAAGGCAGACGATACAGAGCCAGCCGGAACACGGCGGCCTAGGGTTCAACCCTATTACAGATTAGTTGCCTTCTCTTGGCCGATCCCTTTCTTATAAGCCATTACAACTTACTGGAGGTAAAAACAGAAAGAAGAAAATGAATAGTTCCCTTACCGGAAAGTAAACAGCGACATGACGAAGACTATCAGCCGTCCGATTTGAGATCGACGTCGGGAACGAGTTCCTCTTGGCGCGAAGCGGTAAGTGAGTGTCCTGACCGTCGGATGAAGATCTTGCGGCTGCATTTGAATTCCCTTGAACCGGTATGAGGTGCTTAACTGACGAAGTGTTTGAAGTGTCGAATTCTTAACTTAGGGGCCTGACATTCCCCTCCCCGCCACCAGCTGCCGGAGCGACAGGCAGAGGGGAGGCGAATCACGGACTCATCGATGAAATCTGGAGGGGGAGGTTTGCCTTAGCCGCCTAGGGTTAGGGACGAAAAAGGAGAGGAAACTGTTGCATAATGTTTGAGTTGGAAGAGAAAGAAAAAAAATTGGTCTTGCTTAGTGAAGAGACGATCTCTTGATATGAAAAATGGCATTTTTAACCATTGTGCGAGATTTCTTTTCCATTTTTTGCGAAAAGAGATTTATTTTCTTTAGCCACACTTTTCTTAATTTAATTTTAATCATCCGCAAAAAAAGAGTTTAATTTTAATCATTGAATGACTGTCGGAGTGATGCAGATAATGCAAGAGATAATCTACCGTATAACATGCCTTTTTATCTTCTTGCATGGTATGAAATAGAGTGAAGTCTGATTTAAACCCTATGAATAAGAAAACATATCGTATCAAACACTGTACATAGCCTAAGTGAGTGAATATAAGACTAATTCAAACTCACTCTCTTTTTTTCACATGAACATGGTTCTCTTTTTACACATCAATTAGTTTTCTGCACAAAATTAACCAACTCCAAGAAACTAAAACTGGTCGTCCATCCATGTGACAGAAAGTGCTTCGAATTCTCTGCCGATGAAGAAAGAAACCATGCCGTTCGCAGAGTCCTAGGCACACAGGTTGGCTTCCAGATTGCTTAGCACCAGCAAGATCTGCTCAAATTAGGCACGAGAAAAGATAAGTTAAAGGAGATGGGACACATTGGACCAGCGAGGTGATGATAGAATATGGCAATGCGCATGTGGAGTGCTTACCGTGTCCACGACGACGGGGTCGGCGCCCTGCAGCTGAAGCCTCTGGAGTTGCTCCTCGACCGT
Source organism: Elymus sibiricus (assembly GCA_039707655.1). Classification (NCBI taxonomy): domain Eukaryota; kingdom Viridiplantae; phylum Streptophyta; class Magnoliopsida; order Poales; family Poaceae; genus Elymus; species Elymus sibiricus. The sequence continues at coordinate 112,661,427 of CM077664.1, read as the reverse complement.
TACAGCCGCGTCGGAGGCGAAGACGTCGCCGACGAACCTGTAGACCAGCGCGAAGCGCAGGTCGCGGGGAGACAGTGGGAGCTCAACGGTTTCGTCCTGCAGGTGCAGAGCGCCGGCGGACGGCCACTCTCCGGCGCCCGGCGCGTCGAGGTCCGGCCAGCGGGATTCAGGCGCGGCGCATGCCCAGTCCATGCTCGGCACCAGCATGTCGGTGTCAGGGTGGAGCGGCGGCTGCTGGCGGAGGGCCGCGGCGCGGCGAGGGTGGAGCGGCGGCGGCAGGCACGCCCCGAGGCCGAGCTTCTGGGCCTTGAGGAAGTGCTTCTGGACGTGGCTGCGGATCTGCACGCTCGTCTTCGTCGCCACCAAGGCCTCGATGCTCTTCCAGTCACGGCCGAATCTGCATTCCCGCCAAAAGGAAAACAAGAAAGAAAGCTTCTCATCAGTTCAGAGCTCCAAGTACAGGAGGAGGAAAGAGCAGGTGATCGAGGGAGAGAGCGGCGACTCACATGTGCAGCGCGTGGAGGAACCGGTCGTGCTCCTCATCGGTCCACCTCTCCCGCGGCCTCGTGATCGTGTACGGCTTCCGGAGCTTCTTGTTCTTCCCCGCCGCCGACGACCGTGCAGCAGCAGGCATCCTGGCGCCTCTGACCATTGTTGCCATCGTCTTCTTCTTCTCTGTCTCTCTTTCAGGAGCAGCGCTGAGAATCTCTCTTCTCAGTAGCAGAAGCAGCAGTGAGGAGTCTGTCGAGAGCTGAGGCCTTGGAGGACTGCAGTGAAGTGTGATGAACTGAGGTGGCTAGGAGCGCTCGCGTATATGTAGTGGTCCGTCGACCACCGGACAGGCGAGAACCGAAGCCGTGTGAGGCGTGGAGCACGTGCATGCCTTATGTCTTTCGACCAGGCCACAGCAAGAACACACGTGCTCAATGTGGCACGTGGGGATTAGCCACGTGTCCGAAAGAAGGACACGGCTTAGATAGTTCCAGCTCGCCTTCCCTTCCGGTATGCCTGTCTCGCAGCTCGGCAGCCGTGGTTACGCCGACCGAGGGCGCCTAACTAGGCCGAACTTGGGCACACAGCAGCTCCTTGCCTCGAAACAACCCAGCAAGCGGAACCCAACAGAACAGATGCATCACAAAAATAGCCGCACGACCGCGGGTACCACAACACGTCAACACAAGACTGCTGCTTTGTTGTTCAAACAAAAAAGGACTGCTGCTTCGCTAACCAGCATCGACAAAGGAGCTGCCCCACATTTGCAATTGCAACATGGGGGGTTTGCAACATCCATGTTCAGCTCGCGTTGCAAACACCTCCCGGCCGTCCCAGTGTTTTCTGATTGTTGCAATTTACTGTTAGCCGTGTGCTCGGCTGTCCTGCATTGCTCGCCAATGTTGCGGTCAAGCGCTGACTCATGTTACGCTCAAGGTCTACACAGCCTGCGTTGTGCTCGGCTGTCTTGCGCTATGTTGTGTGTGCAAAACAGAACACCGAGGGCAAGAGACACCGCCTTTTTGGTTCGTTGTTGGGGCGTTAACACACTCGAGGTCTAATCTATGACATGGTGATTTTATCCAGACTCGGGTCGCTCGGAAGCGTAAAACCCTACGTCTTGCTGTACGCGAGCGTGAATTCTCTAGGTCGCGTGAATTCTCTAGGAATCGAACCCCTTACTACGTAGCCCGGGAGTCACACAAAGGGACACCACAATGGCTATACAGTGTATGTATAGTGGAATATACGTACCGCATTAAATGCAGGGGTATGTGGCGCTGCATCCCCTTGCCGAGGCGTAGACGTCTGTCTTGTCGTTGCAGCTTTACTGACGCACTCCTTTTACCATGACGTTGGGGGAAGGTGTCACTCTCCGTTAAAAGAGGGGTCAGGGTGACCAGTCATCTGGATCTCCACTTTTCTACTATCTTGTAGCAGCATCCCCCACGCGACAGCTAACCCTCCGCCCCCGTAGGCCTTGGCAGGGGTAGTAGCTGTGCCACGCCGTTGTAGTCAGCTGTCAGGCGTCGCTGCAGGAAGGCCCGGCAACTCTTGTCGGGACTATGACATGGAGGGGGGGCTTTGTCGGAGCAACACCCACAGAAAAAGGTATTGCAGCTCAGGGGCCTGCGAGCCTTGCATAGTTGTGCACAGAGATGCCTCGGTAATCTTTGCCTTTGACGTTGTTACAAGACTCTTCTCCTAGGGTGATGGTTTTGCCAGTGAGCCTCAAGCAACGCCGTCATGGCCCATGCTTGGTGAGACCCTGGTTGGACGTTCAACTCAATCCGTGTTGCGCTCAACTCAATCAAAGCCTGGTTGGACGTTCACAGAGGCGGTCAACGTGCGTGTACTTATCCACCAGTTGAGGGCGAGGCACGATAGTAGATGACACAAAAAGGACAGGCCAAAAAACAAACATGTTTCGACTATCCTTTGCTACATAGTAGTTTCAAGATGCTTCAGTTTTCAAATGGGGCAATCGACTCAAGAGTATGTTAGTGGTGCCAACTAGGTTACACGGACGAAAACTGCAACCATGGAGACGGGCATATATGTAGAAACAGACGTATGATGTAAAAGATCAGACAATGGCCAATCACAGCTTGTAAACCGGTGTGATCCCAAGCAGCTGGAAGCATTGTCGCATGACGACCGCCGTCGCTTCGCAAAGCAGCAGCCGGCTTGGCTCCTCCGGTGACCCAACAACCTGTGAGTTGACAAAGACAGCGGTTACATCTCATGTGCTAAAAGGTGCTAGGCGCTGTCGCTGTGAAATGGGAGGCTGGCGCTTTTAGCACCTAGTAGGTGGAAGCTGCTGCCATTTTTTCACTTGGAATAAATTAAACCATGGAAATAGATAGAAGTATACCTGGCAATTTGTGTAGAACCTTGTGAACATTTCGGATAAGTTGTATAGGTACTCGCACAGAACACTGGGAAGGAGATTGGTGCATGCCTCTTCAACAATCTGACACAGATAGAAGCATGTAACAAATCAATACAAAAGGAGGACAAAATCACACTTAATTAAGCCATACTCCTCGCTAATGGTATTAGTTGTTGATGCATAGTAACATACAGGAATAACTTGAAAATAGAAGTGCCACAGTGCTTTACTAGGTGACTGGTCGGAACAAGCCGCACACCAGCAAGCAACACTCGGTGCGGCACTCTACGCACTTGATGTGGAGGCACATGGTGCAGACAATGCAATCCTTATCATAGATGCCTTCACCAGCGCACGTGGCTCAGTCGCCACTTAACCACCAATCTAATTTTTTAGCACGGACAGGAATGGGGAGGTAGGCAAACGTGGAGCTCAAGGGGATTTACAGCTTTACATGACAGACACCGTGCCAGTGCAAGGAGCCTAGTATTTCTCCTTGATTCTAACTCATGACCTCCTACTAAAACCACCCCACAAGAGCACAATGGCCCATAAACCGGGTTGTTCTGATTTCATGTCGAATTTGGCAAGTATTATCTATAAAACCAGTTTCCTAACGCATATGAAGTCAGATTTCCTTCAAACATACTCCCTCTATCAAAATATAAGACGTTTTTTGACAGTCAGTGTCAAAAAACGTCTTATATTTTGATACGGAGGGAGTACTTAAGAATCTATAGAATATAACCACATCGAACTGGTTAAGCCAGCGGTTAGACGGGCAAACCGGCTTTGACCAGTTCACTACCCAGTCCCGTTTTTAAAACTATGGCAGAGACCTAGCCTGGGAGGGGTCCATCAAGAACGGGAGAAAGGACAGAAAATGAGGGGAGGAAAGAAGATGTACAACTTTTTGTTGACTCACAGCCAAGTCATCCAAACGGCTGCCCATGCGTCTACACATAATTGGCACTTCAGTCATATGATACAGCAAACTACCTTCTCATAGCCTAGGGCAAAAGGGGTTGAAGTAAAATGTATTGATCACATTGTGTGTAACACGCTTTATTTGCGCCCAAAACAACTAGCACAATCAAATGTCTACTAATCACTGTGCCTGCTCACAGTTCAACAATATTACCAGACTACAGTTGTGGCGCTGGATCAAATGAATAGATTTAGTTGCGGCAACAATCATACCTCTGCATAACGGATAAGATACAGTCCCAAGACACGCTCATCTGGATGAGCAAGAGAAATGCTCCCACTCTAAGAACAAAAAGTTAACAATTTAATCCATTTCCAATGGTCGAAAGAATTTCATAGTGATTTTATATAATTGACAGCATAAACACGAAAAGCTAACAAGAGTTTACCACTTTTAGCTCTTTTACATCCATGTTGGATTTTCGAATAATGGAGCAGATACGAGCATGAGCATACTGAAGATAGACAGCAGTATTTCCCTGTTCACAAAGGGAATAAGGATGTAAATAACAATTAGGGAGAGTGAGCAAAAAGATGATGAGGTCAGAATAAAAGTTCCGTTCATGCAAAAGAAAGACGATACAGTAATGCCAGCAACAGAAAGACACAAAATAAACACAGTACAAGACTTGATGCAGAGCATAGAGCCATAGAGTAAAATAGAGTAAAGACGTTGATCCGTCCACAAAACGGTGGAGTATTTTAAACAAGTATATGGTGTTACAGTAGTTGAGAACAAATAAATGGTGAAGAAACCAAGACTGCAAAATAATTCAGCGAATAAATACTTGAGTTTGAAAATACCTTGTCACTTAGCATCTGATCAAAGCTGAACGTGTAATTAGTCAGTCGGTTGTTCTTCAGATCCGCGTACCTGTATTGAAGGTAGAAAACATGAGTATACAAATCGATTTAGGATTAAAAACGTTTAATTATTCAACTTCAGTCCAACAAGTTTGTCCTCATAAAAGAAGAAAAACGGGTACATACTTGACAGCGCCATATCCTACTGCCTTTGAAGTTTTCTCTAGTTCCTCATCAGTCCAGTCAACAATTTTACCTGAACAAAACCATGATCATAAGACTATTAAGAAAACAAAACGAAGTTGTATAAGCGTACCGCTTACCATTTTCAGTGAGACGCTGGAGAAGTTCTGATTTACTTCGAGATTTAGCCTCATCAAGTAGGTCTCCCAACCGAACAACCTCAGTACTACGAGTTCGGAAGCGCTTGCCATCTGCTCCAAGAACAAGGCCAAACCCAACATGACTCGTTTTTGGGAACTTCTTTTCCTTTGGGTCTGGAAGCCAACCAGCCATCCTGGCAGCCTGAGACAAACACAATATGTAAAATTAAATCCCATGCAGAATATGGAATTTAGATAAAAAACGGTTCTCTTGATCTGAAGAATTACTAGCATCAATATTGCAATAACATGTTTCTGGTAAAGATAAATGGCACTTTGTACATGCCTTGAAAAACATATCAAAGTGCTGCTGCTGACCAACATCTGTTACATATATTATCCATTCCGCCTTCTCAACATTAAGCCGGTACCTTCATAAAAGCAAGGACAAAGAAAAGGTGTAAGTTCACAAAATCCATCACTGCACAAACCAGACTGCATCAACTATGAAAATATATCCACTTTGCTTCTACAGAAAACAGCTAAATAGGCACTCAGAAAGATATAAAGGAAAAAACATGTATTATTTAGCTACTAACCAAAGAGCAGCCAAGTCTGTTGAGGCATAGTTGAAGCCACCATCTCTTTTAACCACTATCAAAGGAATTTGATGACCTTGAATGAATATTACACGAGCACCCTCACTTTCCTCGATCAAACCTTGGCTACTCAATTTCTCCAAAACTTGTGGAATATAAGGATTATAAAAGCTCTCCCCCTGAAAAGTTAGTAGATTAGCTTCGTTTTTCACCGATTTAACATAAATCAACAACCTTTTGGTTGCTTCCAGGGAAGAGACAGACGGCATGTATATAAACATTCAAGCGAATGAACACAAAGGGACACAGATGCTTTGATCAGAGTGATTTTTTGGATGATAAAGTAAAGTATAAAGTGTTGCAAAAAAATGGCATCAACAAATACACAACAGGGATTTCTTAAGTCTTGCAAATATCTCAAGAAATATTGGCTGGTAATATGATAAGTGGAAGAAATTGGGCAAAAAAGACAGGGTTTATTAAATTTCTAAAGCAAAAGGATCCATAACGACCAATAAGTGAAGCCAGATTGTAATACTTGGCAGCAATTGTAAATTTTGGATCTGCGAGGATTCCATGACAATGAGAAAATATGCCAGGGTGAATAAACTAAGATTTAATATTTGACTACCGGCATGTTCTTCATTATGATTCAAGTGGGAGAAAGAAAATAAACACCTTTGAGCAAAACTGCTAATCAACAAACATTGCACAAGTTTCAGTTCAAGAAAGTACAATAGTTCATGTTGCAATTTGCATACAACAAGTAAGGATATTATGAAGACAAACATTCAAGAAACAGATGCGTTGGTTTCAACATTAAAAAAATCAGGTTGCAGCTACATTCCGTCGATACTTTATTGAGCAAAACTTTATAGATCAGTAAAAAAAGCAACATTACCTTTTCTTCAAGTTGTACATCTAAGAGCTTGTAAACCTGGTCAAATTCGTTCCTGCTGATTTCACATATCTTTTTCCAAGCAGCACGATACTTCTCCTCCCCTCCCTACAGTGTGTTATTGCTGAGGTTAGAAGAAAAAACCACAATCTTCCCAGACTCCACATGCAAGGAAGGTGAACTTACCTGTAACCGAACAACAGCTTGTTGAGCCCTATCTTTAAATTCTGCATCTTCATCAAATCTTTGTTTGGATGCTTTATAGAAAACCTGCAGCAAATAACCAAATTAATATATGACTATTTGTTTAATGAATCAGAAATTCTAACACAATGTAAAATAAGCACTTCTTCTGACTTTGGCAAAATAAGCACAATGCATGGAACAACACCATACCTGAAGGTCACCAATAGCCTGGCTGCCAAGTTCCTCCCAATTCGGAAACTTTTCAAATAGAAATTCTATGAGCATTCCAAACTGCATGAACAAAGACCAACATAGTTTAGTACACGAAGCAGAAATTCGTTCAACTTAGAAGGCCTCCATATAAGCAAGCAAATTTTACAGTTACTAGTGCCTACAGAACAAGCAGAAGTAGATATCTCTGCCAATGCAATATACCAAGACTCCTATTTCTCCAGCACGGCACAAAATAGTTCAATCAAGTATAATTTCAACTGTTAGTATATTACAAAATACTCCCTCCATCCGGAATTAGTTGACGCTCAAACGGATGTATCTAGACGTATTTCAGTGCTAGATACATCCGCTTGAGCGTCAACTAATTCTGGACGGAGGTAATAGATAAGAAAGCTTAGATATTAATAGTACATCTAATAATTATAAGGTTATAAAATGTCATCAAAGAGCAATCAAAGAGCTAAAGGAAAATACGGTAGCATTTGGATAAACAAATTAAATCAAATTAGATTGTGAAGTGGAAACAAGCTCTAGTTTATCAAACTACCAAAGTACAGAAAGTAGTGCACATTGCAGCAATGAATAGAGCACATCATAGTGTAATAGGTAGTAAGTAGATCTCATGGAAAATACCACCAACAGAACCTGTCAAATATTTGGTGGCACAGAAGAACCGCACCAACTGAACATTTTAATGCATCAATGTGTCAAAGGTACATGAAACTGGAAATGGATGCAGGCCCAATAATCATAACCACACCCAGGAAAAAATAAGGATGAATTTATGTGCATAACAACATTCTCTATGAACCAAAAGGGTTCAGCAGATTAAGGGGTCATATGTTTGTACCCGTATTTTTCACCCAAAAAAAGCAAGTATTAAAGTACCTAAAGGTCATAGCACCAAATCTATTACCTGTGTACCCCAGTCTCCCACATGATTGCGTCGGAGAACTTCAACATTTGAGAATTCAAACATGCGTGCTAAGGTGTCTCCGATGATTGTTGACCTTAGATGCCCAACATGCATTTCCTTTGCAATATTAGGAGATGAGAAATCAAGCACTACCCTCTTAACTGGCAGAATTGGTGCCCAAGTTTTGATACCATTCACAAGCATATCTTGTATTCTCTGCAACAATGTAGTTCATTGGTGCTTAGCAGAAAGGAATTGTAGTATCAATGAATGCATGCAAAGCTTGCAGGTAAAACAATCTCAGGCAGACCTTAGCAACCCAGCTCTTGGATAAGACAATATTCACAAAACCAGGACCAGCAACAGAGGCTGATTCAATAACGTCACAGGCAGGCAGGTTCTTAGCAATCGCCTGTGAAAAAAATCAGCATGTATGAAAAGGTTGAAATGAATGAACAAGGAAATAATGGTAGTGGCACCTATGAAAGAACCCTCCTACTCCATGAGATCTTCTTGAAGTAAACCACCAGCATCCAGAGAGTTAGGATCGTTCTAACCTGTCCGATTGCATTGGGGTTTTTGAAGCTTGTCCCGGATCCCTTTACTTTTGACCACAATCCCATTGCATTGTTGCTGCAAACGGTTTAGATAAAGTTTCTTGATGAGCACATTGAAGGGATGCTAACATGAACAGGAGTCACACATGTCCAGATCATCAAATAAAATAGACACATAGGGGACGTACCACTGGTAGTCACCAAACTTTCCCGTGCAAACTTCAACTATCGGTTCTACATCCACTTCAGGCACTGTCGCACGGAGTGACAGGGCCACCAAATTGGAGATCTGCTGCTTGACACTCCCGGCTCCCTGCACGACCTAGCAGTTTGGGTCGTCACCATCTCAATTAAGTAGATACGGGCAAACGCACACACAACACAATCATCTCTGGAACCAGCAATCCAATACTCACCGGTGCTGCAGGTTCCTGGGCCGAGCCTGAGGCAGAAGTGGAGGTCTCGTCTCCCATGGTGGTGGAAGCGTAGCAGGTGCTCCTCGGTAACCTTGGGAAGGGAGATGCTCTACAATGACCTAGCTAGATAGGCAGCACAAAGATAAGCAACAAGGCCGAAATTATGCCCCAAAAAGAGGAACTATGAAGTGAAACTTGCATCGTCGGCCACGAATCCCCAAGCTACAATGTAAACCTAGCATGTCATAAGTTAACTTGAGCAGAGTGCAGAATGAACCACAGCCTTTTTCATCCCCAATTCCAAAAGCTGTGGGTAAATTCGCATGAGCCCCATACGCCGACTAGCAGATTCGTGCACAGCAAATTTAGTTTAGAGTGCTATAAACCGGAACCATGTGAAACTAAATGCAAACATCTCAAGCAGCGTACACTCTAAACCCCGCAAAAAGTCCACTAGACAATCCGCTATTCCCTGTAAATCTTCGGAGCTCGCAGGCATGGACCCTAAACCAAAAACCGCACCAAACTCAGCCCCCATGACCCCTCGGATTTCCGCGGCGAAATCAGACCTCGCAACTCCGGGCGACGCGGGGACCGCGCGGCGCTATGGACGGCCGGAGCGGGGTGGAACCGGATGGGATTGGGGGAGAAGGAGAAGTCGCGGGAGAAGCGAGGACTCACCGAATCGCGGAGCAGTGCGGCGGGCGGAGACGAGGAGGAATCGCGCGGGGGTAGGCGCCGCCACTACTGCAGTTGCTGCTGCTGCCGCGAGTGCCCGCATCTCGACCTCGTTCGCGAATAAATACGCTCCCACGCCGCGTGCAGGGAAAGGGCTAGGCGAGGGTTTTCGCTGCGCCTTATCGGGCCCGTCAAGTCTTGACGTTTGGGGCTCATCAGGTGTGGATATTGGAGCCAAACACAGATTCCGCTCGAAATTTGCTTAGTTTTGACTTTTAAATTTCAGTCTTTGGGGCTTATTATGTGTGGATATACCAACAGGTTAGGATTTGAACAGATTTCGCTAAAAATCTGACGTCATATGCCATATAAAAACGTTTGATTTGACATGGTTAAAAATCTGACATCGGACTTTTAACATTCTTTTGCAAAAACATTTGAACAAAGACATTGTGACATCTATGTGTTTTGTCCTGCAGTGTGTTTTTTAGGTGTGGATATGCCAGCCGGTTAAGATTTGAACATGCGTTCCCCCCCCCCCCCCCCCAAATACTATACAACCGATGTTAGATTTCTAGCAGTCTCGAGCGAATGTGCTCGTCGCTGTTGAATGAGGCACACTAATCTTGTCGTGGGCTGGTTGTCCTCATCAGCATTTTGTGACCGTTCACATTGTAGTGTTATCATGCGCGAACGCCCGCGGCTGCGCGGTGGACTCGATATCTTCTTCCCGAAGCACCTCTCACTTTCCGCTTGTTCCCTCCCCGATCTCGTCCCTTCTCATCTCTCGACGGAGGCGGAGCAACGCGCGCGACAGTGGTGGAGGCACCGGCGCGGCGGTAGGCTCGAGCACGCAGAGGAGCAGACGACGTCGTCCAGGCGCAGCTGGTGCTGGGGGAAGCGCATGAAATTCCTGGACGCCAAGTTCAATCACGGCTTTCAATGGAGCCGTCCAGGCATAGTTGCGGCCCACAACCATGACTTCAGTCGGTCTCCCTGATGAGTGATATATTTGTGCTCATCGCACCGTTGTTTAAACCGGATAATTCCGGAATTTTCAAGAAAATCACTCCATTATTGCCACTAATTACTAGAATGCGAGAGATCGTGAAATCCTTTGTTTAATGTGTTTTCTCAAGAAAAAGGCTTAAACATGGAAGGATATCCTCGTATACAGCGAAATACGAAGTTTGGCGCATCAGACTCAACAGACCGCAAGACGGCGCATGGTACAAGCGCGCCCACTCGTACCACTTGTTTTCAGCTCCAGATGGTCCACCTGGCCAACATTTATAAAGGGTCGACGCCAGAATATTAATAGAGAGAGCACCATTCGCGAAACAGAGAATCAGAACCGAGTGGAAGGAGCTTTCTCTCGACCTTTCCCCTTCGTTCCAGAAAAGCGACTCAGGGGCGACTCCGGCTACAGCCGTCTCGCCGGCCGATCTGTCGGTTCCTCTCGCCTCCGCGCAGCCGTTTCGGCGTCCGGAGGCGGGGGGGACCCGGATCTGAGGTCTGGTGTGTAGATATGGTAGTTTGGTAGGGGTAGGGCGTGGAATTTGTGTCCTCCGTCGCTCGCCGCGGAGGCTGGTTTCCTCGCCGTCGACCGGGCGGAGATGGTGACGGTGTTAGTAGGAATAAGTGTCCCTCGGCTCCCTCTTCGTCTTGGCGGTAGCCCGGCCTGCGCCGCTGAGGAGCCTGTGGGTTTGTGGCCTCTTTTGTGCCGGCCATCGCTCTGTTTTGGGGCGGCGGCGGCTGTTCGCGGAGGTGCTGTGGTGGCTGCAGGTGTGTTCGGGGTGTGGTGATCGGGCTTGCTTCTCTCCGTCGGCGGCAGTCGGTGGTGGTGGCTGGTCCGGGGTCGAAGGAGCACGGGGTGTGTCCCCAGCCGTGTCGGACAACTGCTAATCGGATCCTGCTTCGCGGGTGGTAACTGCGGCTCACAAAGCCATTGGGCGATGGTGTTCCTTCCGCCTTTGCTGCTGTGCCCGGCGGCTTCTTCCGGCTCCGGCGGTGACGAAGTTCGTCGTGGTGCGAAGACGTTGGAAGGCACGGAGGCGACCAAGGTCCTTAGCGTGGTTTTTGCTTTCTTCTTGGTGCTCTGTGTTGTTTGGTGGACAGCTTCCTCCTCTGTTTCCTCAGCGTTTGTGTGTCGTTCATGTACTCGTATTTGTACTGTTGTCCTTTCTTTAATCTGAATACGAGTATGTTTTCTCAAAAAAAAAGAGAATCAAAACCAATCTTTCAACCCTAGCCGCTGTTATTTCCCATCTCATCTCCATAGCGGTCGCCACCATCATCACCGCAACAATTCTCTCCAAGATAGTCATACTTGTAATCGGTGTATCGCATCTGGCAACTATTGTAATACATATTATCAATCAATCATTCATCTTTATGTCGTCTTCAATGAGTTCATCTTGCGATCTAATCGCCATGTTTGGGTAATTCGGTAAGGCAATGAGTTGAGGCAAGGTCTTGCAACCCTATGTATTTGTGCAAGGGATTGTCCATCGGAGTAGGGTTACTATCTGTTGGGGTTGGGTTAGATGCGGTGTAGCTGGTTCTCTGTACATCGGAGTATGGATACTATCTACCAAAGTGTGGGTTATGTGTAGTGGGGCTGGTTCTTTGGCAAGTACAACCAATGTGCTATCTGCATTGACAGGTAGCACTGTTTTTGTAGAAGAGCGTGTTTTTACTCCTCGGATACTGTCATCACCCCTCTAATTTAAATGTAAATTGGATGTACGAACATTGTATGATAGACATGCAATAGATAGTGAAAAAAACAGATATTAAATAATTCACATATATGTGTCTTACTAGACAGTAATGCTACACGTACGGATAAGTTACAGGGATTTACAAAGAGGATTCATTTATCAGCTTGTGATTGGTTAATAGATGAGGGAGGCGGCCCACCCCCTGAAAATCAGGGGGGACAGGTTTATGATTGGTCATTAGATGAAAAGAGCCTGTAAAACCCTGTAATTGTCCGTACGTCTAGCATTTTTGCTTACTAAATAGGATGTCATGACGTAATTAACATATATGATGTCTAGCATGACATAATTCACATATATGATGTTTAACTAAACAGGGTAGTATTAAAGTATATTTCATGTATAGTTTGTTAGGCAATCTCTTATACCGATCCACTCAATATTTGGTTGTCAAGATTGATTTTAATCTTGCCTTGCAAAGACACTCATGTACATCCCAAAAGTTAAGAGTTGGATAAAAACAAGTCCTACCAATCACCAGAGCTCTTGGGCCATCATATTCGTTTTACAGCGAGATCTTGCCCGGCCGATCTCGGCCTTCATGGATGTCGGCCATTCGATTTTTACCCGGCTGCTCTCAGCCGCCTACGAGTCGGATAAAAACAAGTCCTACCAATCACCGGAGCTCCTGATTCGTTTTTACAGTGAGATCTTGCCCATCCGATCTCGACCTTGATGGATATCGGCTGTTCGATTTTTTCCCGACCTCTCTCAGCCGCCAATAATGAATAGTGCCCCGTAATATCCCAGCACCCACCGGGGCATTTTAGTCATTTCGCGTGCTGGTTATAAGACAGCGGCGGCTCGCGCGCTGGAGACCTCCTCGCCCTGTCCTCCCGCACTCAACCCTTTCTCTCCCACTCGCCCCTTCCTCCCCCCTTGCCCCTTTCTCGATCTGGATTTGGAGAGCTCTACTCCTCGCTCTAGGCTGCTCTCCTCGTCTCAGGTGCTTGCCATTTCTTCTTGTCCCCTTCGTCTTTCATATCAGTGTGTTGCTGCTCTTCCTGGTCGCATGTGTGTTGTCGCAGCACACCCGAGATCTGGCCGCATGATTCCTTTTGTTGGTCGCCGCCGTGTCGCCGTGGGAAAGGTAGATTCTTGTCTCATTTCTTCTTCCCGTTATCTATTGATGTGTGATGTGTGCGGACCGCCTGCTCATCGGCTCATGCTATTTGGCGGCGCAGGGGTTGGTTAGGGTTTGGTGGTACGGTCGAGGCTTCTAGGGTTCATTGCTGCTGGTCCTTGGTGATTTCTTTGACGGACAGATCTTTCTTAGGTCTTCTGCCTTCCATACTTCCTGCAGTTGCTGTTTTTTGGTCTTACTTGTTGTAGATTAGCATGACCTGTTAGTTGTTTGTGTGTTCCTACTAGATGGATAAGCAAGCGTCTGTTAATTTGTTGTTGGGTTCCTGCTGAATGGATGGATGAAGTGTTGAGTCTAAAAGGCCTTTTGATAGTGAAGTGTTAGTGATTTTTGGTAGTGAAGTGTTGCCTTTTAGTATGTTTAGGGACTATTAATTGTTGTTGAGTTCCTACTGTATGGATGGATGAAATGTTAGGTCCGAAAAGGAGATGTTTCGGTTTTTGTTATTTTGATAGTGAGGTGTTAGTGTTTTTTGATAGTGAAGTGTTAAAATACAGTTTATTATGTTTAGTTGCATGGTTGATGATGAATAGTGAGGTGTTATCTGATGTCACATGTTCTGAAGCTAGCACTTGGAGCTTGACCAGGAGAGACTAATAGTTTGGTTTGGTTTACTCTTCTTGCTGATGTTTGATACGTCTCCATGTAAGTGCATCTAGTGCCCCCCTTTGTGGGTTTGGAGTATTGAAGACAAATGGGTTAAGGGACTAATGTGTTTGTGAGTTTAGACAGGAGATAAAGTTCCTGAAGATTTGGTTTAACGATGAAAGACGGCCCCTAAAAATGTATACTTACATTGAAGAATTTGGTGTGACCCTTGAAGAAATTGAAGAGAAGAATTGGAAGCTTGTAGACTTTGTTTTCGTAGTTTCTTTCTTCTTTATTTGAGTCATAGGAAACACCATACTGCTAAAGGGGGTCTAGGTGATACATAGGCGTATTTCCGAAGTGATCCTCAAACCTAAAACTACATATTTCTTCGAGTGAAGACTTTGGAAATCTCTTATAGTGCAGTCGAGTTCTTAAGTGACAGAGACGAAGTTCTTCTGGTCACTAACGAAATTGGTCTGACTGAGGAGTTAGGATTCCACCAGTGAGACTCTCCTACCGTGAGGAATTTGAGCTTCAAGCTCTTGGCGCCACAGACATCACTGATCATGGGGTGGTGAAGAAATTGCTGAGATCGCTTGACAGCTTGTTTGACACTTTGAGCCTGATGATTCAAGAGCGTCCTGACTACAAGCTTCTTGACCCGGCTGATATTCTTGAGAGACTCAATACTCATGAGTTTCAGCAAGCTGATAAGAGATACATGTATGGTCCAAGCTATGGAAAACCCCGTGCCCTGAAGGCAAAAGCAAAAGCAATTTCTTCATCTGAAGAAGAATCTGACTGCAGTTCCGGTGGCCCCGAAGAAATTGGCAGAGAACTTGCAATACTGGTGAGGAAATTCCAGAAGTTGTCAAAGAAAAACCGTTTTGGGAAGTCTTCAAAGTATGACCTGAAGAAAACTAGAGAAACTTCTTCTTGGGACTACAAGAAGAGAACCTGCCACAAATGCAAGAAGCCAGGCCACTATATTGCTGATTGCAAGAGCAAGGATGACAGTTCTGATGAAAAGAAGAAGAAATCCTCAAAGTCTTCATCGCACAAGAAGAGTAGTTCCAGCAGAGCCCGCGCTTTCATCGGGAAGGAAATGGATTATGAGGAAGAATCTGAACCAGAGGAAGCTGAGGAATATGAGGAGTTAGACTCGGGTGTGGCGAGCCTTGCTCTCACTGCAACATTCGTCACCAAGTCCATCTTCAACCATGAAGAAAATGACTACGTCACCGACGCTGAGGCTTGTGACGGCGACTCTGCTCCCACCTATTGTTTCATGGAAAAAGGTGCCAAGCTAACCTCACGTGCTGCCTACTTTGACACTTCCAGTGATGATGACTCTGAATGTGAATCTAAACCTAGCTACAAAACTCTCACTAAAATTGCTACTAAGCAACAAACTGCTACGGAAAAGATTCAAATACTGCTAGATAAAAGTGATGACCTGTTGAACGAGGAAATGGATCGGAGTCTATCTTTGGCTGATGATTTTCAAAGTCTTCAGTTAAAATATGACGAACTTCCTAGTCGTCATGTGGCTCTCTCAGCCGGTCTTGAGAAGCTTTCCTATGATTTTCTTCTAAGGAAGCAAGAGCTCGAAAAGTTGAGAGTGTCTCATGATGATCTTCGAACTGAGAATGATGCTTTGCTCGCTCAACAGATTAGTTCCGCTCAGGAAGAATTTGTGCCTCCTTACTTAAAGTGTATTGAACGTGAAAATGTTAATTCTTCACCTGAATGTTCAAATGCTTCTGAAGTTGCAATGTCTTCAACTATCTCTATGGTATCTAACCCCTCATCTGAGGCGGCGATAAAATTGTTTCGGGTCTCACTCTGGTGGTTTCTGGATTTTAAGGAATTTATAGGCTTGGAATTAGGTCAAAGGGAGTTGCGAGGGGCCCACAAGCCTGGGTGGCTCCCCCTTGGGGCGTGCCACCTGAGCTTGTGGCTCTCTCGTGCATCGTCTAGTCTCCCCCTGAAGCTTATAGGGTCCCTTCTGGTCCAGAAAAAATCACCGTAAAGTTTCATCGTGTCTGGACTTCGTTTGGTATGGTTTTTCTTCGAAACAATAAAATAGGCAAAAACAGAAACTGGCACTGGGCGCTAGGTTAATAGGTTAGTTCCCAAAAATGATATAAAATTTCATATAAAGCATACAAGATTGATAATGTAATAGCTTGAAACAATCAAAAATTATAGATACATTGGAGACGTATCACCCATTGGAATCATAATGAAGGTTTCCCCTCTTATCCGACATGGTCACCCTTCCGGCGGGCTGGTAATATTCTTTAGTAGCAGCTCAACATACAACATACTTCCTATTGCTCGAACCATGGGATGGATGATCAAGGGCCTCAAAATCCTGACAGAAAACAACTCAAAATGAAACATAGGGGAAAAGGTGTGATATCTAGATTGATTTTTTTTGGGAAAAATATATAGGATGTTTTCTTGTAGAAGGAGGCATTGGGCGAAAAATGGTACAAAGGAGAGTTTAGGGGATCCATGCACTCCTGGCTCGCGGCCAGAGGGTGGACCGCGTGGTGGGGCCGTGCAGGTCCCAGATGGCTCATCTCGGTTCCTTCTTTGCCTTATGTATCCTATGTTTATTAATACTACCAGAAATATTTTTGTAAAACTTTTCAATGGGGCTCTTGCGGCGCCGGGCCATCACCTTCGGCCCCCGCTCCTCCTGATCGATGATGGGTGCTTCTCCTGCACCTCCGAGCCCGCAACAACTCCTCGAGTCAGAGGCACAGGAAGCTCGTCGGGCGAGGCAGGCGCCCGAGCTAGATCATGCCGCTCCGGTCGCAACTCTTGCAGGTATGCACCGACTCCTACTCTTTGACTCCGACGACTCCGACCAGCTCATCCGTGGCGTCCTGCGACCAAGAGGGAATAATGCGAAAACACTGTGGCTCGTCTGATGCCCCCTGAAGGAGCAAACATCTGCCACAACTAAAGCTAGCCGCCAAGAACTGGCCCGCGCTGCTCGGCTGTAACACCCCCATGTTTAAGCTACAGTGATCACCTTTTGATAATGCCAAGTCACCATGATTAACAATGCTTGATCATCATTTGTTTCATATCTCATTTCAAATTCCAATTCAAATTGAAATTCAAATTTAAAGTGAAATTAAAAGTTGTTCAAATTCAGGAACTAAATAGTTCATAATATTGCAAATATTCCCAAAGCAATTATAAAAATAAGATCAACATTTATTGGAATATTTAAATGACTCTAACATCCTAAAACAGTACCAAAACAGCAATGTTTAATCCATTTTTATTTAATTAAAATTCAAATGAAATCATTTAGGCTTCAAACCTTTTTCTGGCAGTGAGATATATTGCCTAGTATTTAAATGGACAAGTCCCATATTTTACAAAATTGAAATGGAGGCCAAACATTTTGCAAAACAGAAAAGCAAAAACAAAACAGAAAAGAAAAGGAAAAAGAACAACGGGCAACTGTGCACTTGGGCTTCCAGTGCACAGTGCAAATCGGCCCAGCCCAGCGAGGCCTTCTCCTTCCTCTCGCTGGGCAGAAGCCATGGCGCGCGGCCGAAGCGTGCACGCCGTCCGAACGCCGATTCGCCACGCTGTCGACCATCCAGTGGCTCCCCGACGTGGATAAGGACCCCCTCGACCCGATGGCGAACCCTAGCCTGCCTTCTCTCCCTCTCTCCCTCGTTCCCCACCTCACCCGAGCGCAGCCATGGCGGCGCCTCCCTAGATCGCGCGGCCACCGCCTCCCTCTCGTCGCCGCATCGTGTCCAACATCTTCCCCGTCCTCGACTACGTCGCCTACGCCTCACCGTTGGAGCTCGGCACCGCCACCGCATCGCCCACGAGCTCGTCTTCAACCTACGGGCACCCGAGTCCCCGCCGTCGATTCGCCACCGTCGCGCTTCCCTGAGCCCACCTTTGCACGCCTACGGGACCACTGTGAGCCCCGCGTTATTCCCCCTCTCCTCTCGCCGCCGTTTGCTAGTCGTAGTAGCCGCCCTCGTCATGCCCGAGCTCTCCGCCGCGGAGCTCGTCGCCGGCGTCATTCTGGTGACCATTTGGTCACGGGCTCGTGCCCGTTAGCTTCGTCGCATCGCGTAGGCCTCGCCTAGGCTCTTAGATCGCTCGCTACCGCGCTGCAACGCCGTCCCCGAACACCACCCATAGCCGCCGCCGCCCGCCGTCGTCGCCGTGCCCGATTCCGGCCACCCCAGCCGTCGTGACCACCGCCATCGGACGCGGCGCGGAGTACCCGTTCCAGAGAGCCCGGCCGCGCGCAAAACCATCCACCACAGCGCGAATCCGAGCTCGCCGGAGTTCGACCGCCGCGGGCGAGCTCGCCGGCGCGTCTCCGGTCGCCGTCCGACGTGGCACTCGCCTGTGCCACTGACTGCTGGGCCCCGCGGGCCCAGTTGACCGAGTCAACTCGGCTGACTGGGCAGCCCAGTCACCGATACACGGGCCCCACCCTGTTTAAACATTTTTTTAAAATAAATAAAATGTTAATTAAACCGTTAATTAATCTGTTAGTTAATTAGTTAACTAAGCAATCACTGACAATAGGCCCCACTGCCTAATTAATCCTTAATTAGTTTAAATAATCCCTAATTAGCTACTGTCTCACTGACAAGTGGGACCCACTGGTCAGGTTTGACTCTGGTCAGCCGGGTTTGACCCGCTGACGTCACCCTGACGTCATGATGACATCACCTATTACTGTTTCGGATAATTCGAATTTAATGAATAAAATAATTCGAAAAATTAATAAAACTTTGAAAAATCATATAGAATAAACCGTAACTCGGATGAAAATAATTTATATATGAAAAATGATCAGAAAAATATGAAGAATCCGAATATCCTTTTCACATACCTGCCACACCCCTCTAACATACTGAACATGGAACCGTCCCCTCCGGTTCAGTGTACCGATAATCACCCGGAGCTGGGAGAACACTCCCGGATAATTTCCCACTCCGACTAACTTGCGTAGTGCTGCATTAGAACACCCCTAGCACTGCATGTTGACATGTCATGCATCTCTGTTGCATTGTTTGCCATGTATTTATTGTTTCTTCCCCCTCCTTCTCTCCTGATAGACCCCGAGGCTACCGACGACACTGCTGCGTACGACTACATCGCCGACGACCAGACCCCTTCAGCTGAGCTTCCAGGCAAGCAAAACCCCCTTGATCATCCAGATATCGCCCACTCTTTCCCTCTTATGCTTGCATTAGTATTGCTTCTGTTGTTGCTCTGATAGCTCCTATTCTGATGCATAGCCTATTTACGTCGCCTGCTGTTGATACCTACCTGTTGTCCCATGATGCTTAGTTAGTTATGCTATTGATTCATCTGTGGCCCTTTACCCTTGTCCGTTTGCCATGTTTGATATCAGGCCGTGATCACTCCGGGTGATGATCACGGAAATGTTTACATATTGCAATACTTAAACTGTTAAAGTCGGGCTGGCCCCAAGGGTGCCCGCGAGAGAATAATATTAAAGACGGGTCGGCTCCAAGAGCACCCATGCATCATGTGTTACCAAGTCGGAGCGACAGGAACCCTGTTCGTCTCTGCGAGTTACTAAACACGCCTAACGGATTTGGGTATTTGATCTGAGTGGGTCGTTGGCCTATACGCACTACCACCACGTGGGATAATGGTTATGGGACCCTCTACGTCGTATGTATCAGCCGAAAGCTCTTCAGATGTCACAGCTCAGAGATGCGGGCTGATTGTTGCGGTGGGCTGGTTACGTCACTTGTGTATACAGTGTCGCGCCTGGGCCCCGACCACCCTCGCAACGTGCAGGAGTGCAGAGGGCGATGGCCCAAGACCCCTTCGCACTTAGGATTTAGACCGGCGTGTTGACCTCTCTGCTGAGCCTAGGTAGGACTGCGTCGTGTCGATCACCCGAGGCCGGGCATTACCCAGCAAGTGTGTCCAGCCAGATGTGATCGAGCGTGTTGGGTAACAGTAGTGCACCCTTGCAGGGAAGTTATCTATTCGAATAGCCGTGTCCACGGTAACAGGATGCTCGGAGTTGTATCCTGATCTGCCACAACTACAAATGGATACTATTACACTGTTAAATTGATACTACTGCTCTCGGGATCACTTTCTCACAGGGTAGTCGAGGAAGGATCCCAGAGCATTACTAAAATATGATTGATTGTAAATTATCTTGTTCTAGTCTCTTCTGATGCTGCAAGAAATGCTTCAAGATGCTAGTCTTCGTTAGGCTAGGCCTTTCCCCCTCTGTTCTGGCATTTCTGCAGTTTAATCCACAGATATAGCCCCATTCCTTTGATACCGATGCATAATTAGTATAGTTCTGATGTCAGTCTTGCGAGTACTTTGGATGAGTACTCACGGTTGCTTTGCTACTTCTTTTCCCATACCCGGTTGCTGCGATCAGACGACGGAGCCCAGGAGCAGGAGATCCCCGGAGGTGCCTACTACGACGTGGAGATTCCCGACGAACAGGAGTAGTTCGGAGGCCCTAGGCAGGAGGCCTTCGCCTTTTCGATCAGTGTCACTGTTTGTGCTAGCCTTCTTAAGGCAAACTTGACTAACTATGTCTGTACCCAGATATTATTTGTGTGTATGACTTATGTATTCGGGTCCTCGTGACCCCCTGGTTTGTAATATGAAGATTTATGTTTAATTTGAGTTTAGAGTTGTGTTGTGATATCTTCTCGTGAGTCTCTGATCTCGAGCGTGCACGTTTGCATGTATGATAAGTGCACGGTCGAGCAGAGGGCGCCACAAGTTGGTATCAGAGCCGACTGCCTGTAGGAAGCCCCCTTCCGATTCCTTGGTCGAAGTTGAGTCTAGTCTTTGAAAAACTATATTTTACTAACATGGCTGTGTGGCTTACGGGCCCACGTCGCCAATGGGTGGTATTAGGATCTTTTATTCCTCTTCCTTACTCTGGGATTCTACTCTCTCTTCTATTCGGGTTAAAATTTTACTAACTCTGACCCTAGGTTCTCGTGATCACGTCCACCCGGAGCTTTGATTATCTGCAAATTACTTCCTTGAATGCACGATGCAAGAATTCACTCACTGTCATTTGACAATTTTGAAATTTCCTCTGTTTCAGATGGATCATTTGTTTCCGCCGCGCCCTGCGACGCAGCTGTTGGGGAACGTTGCATGGGAAACAAAAAATTTCCTACGCACACGCAAGATCTATCCATGGTGATGAGCATCTACGAGAGGGAGAGTGAATCTACATACCCTTGTAGATCGCTAAGCGGAAGCGTTAAGAAACGCGTTTGATGTAGTCGAACGTCTCCGCGATCCAAATCGCAAGTCGTCCCTCGAACCGATCACGAACTAGTGCCGAACGGACGGCACCTCCGCGTTCAACACACGTACGGCTTGATGACGCCTTCACCTCCTCGATCCAACGAGCGGTGGTGAAGTAGTAGATGAGTTCCGGCAGCACGACGGCGTGGTGATGGTGGTGAGGAACAATCTCTGCAGGGCTTCGCCAAGCGCTACGGAGATTATGACGGAGGAACTAGAGGGTTAGGGTTGCCGCACACGGCTTGGGGAAATCTTGATGTATACCGGGTGCTAGCACTGCCCCTCTATTTATATGTTGAGCCCTGGGGTCAAAACTTGGAGAAAGAGCCTCCTCAAAGCCGGTTTGGCCCGCAAGGCAAGAGTCCTGCTCGGACTCCAGGACCAGACGCCAGGGTCCTCGGCGTCTGGCCCCAGACGCCAGGGTCCCTGGCGTCTGGCCCCTGGCCTCCGCAAAACTTCCTTTTGCACCTTCCTAAAGCCTCGTGGGCTTTACCCCTTGGCCCAAATAAAGTGTTCTCGTACCCGAACATTTCGGGAAACATCCGGAACCCCTTCCGGTGAATTCCGGAACCCTTCCGGAGACCAAACACTATTATCCCATATATCAATCTTTACCTCCGGACTATTCCAGAGCTCCTCGTCATGTCCGGGATCTCATCCGGGACTCCGAACAACTTTAGGTCACCAACATAACAACTCAACTATACTTATATCGTCACCAAACGTTAAGTGTGTAGACCCTGCGGGTTCGAGAACTATGTAGACATGACCGAGACACCTCTACGGTCAATAACCAATAGCGGGACCTGGATGCCCATATTGGCTCCTACATATTCTACGAAGATCTTTATCGGTCGAACCTCTATGTCAAGGATTCAGTTAATCCCGTATGCTGTTCTCTTTGTTCTTCGGTATGTTACTTGCCCGAGATTCGATCGTCGGTATCTCTATACCTAGTTCAATCTCGTTACCGGCAAGTCTCTTTACTCGTTCCGTAATACAAGATCTCGTGGCTAACACTTTAGTCACATTGCTTGCAAGGCTCATTGTGATGTTGTATTACCGAGTGGGCCCTGAGATACCTCTCCGTCACACGGAGTAACAAATCCCAGTCTTGATCCATGCCAACCCAACAGACATCCTCGGAGATACCTGTAGAGCACCTTTATAGTCACCCAGTTACGTTGCGACGTTTGATACACACAAGTTACTCCTCCGATGTCAGGGAGTTGCATGATCTCATGGTCATAGGAACAGATACTTGACATGCAGAAAACAATAGCAATAAACTGACACGATCATATGCTACGTTTACAGTTTGGGTCTTGTCCATCACATCATTCTCCTAATGATGTGATCCCGTTATCAAATGACATCTCATGTCCATGGCTAGGAAACCTTCACCATCTTTTGATCAACGAGCTAGTTAACTAGAGGCATACTAGGGACACAGTGTTGTCTATGTACCCACACATGTATTTGAGTTTCCAATCAATACAATTATAGCATGGATAATAAACGATTATCACGAACAAGGAAATATGATAATAACTAAATTATTATTGCCTCTAGGGCATATTTCCATCAGTCTCCCACTTGCACTAGAGTCAATAATCTAGTTCACATCACCATGTGATTTACATTGTTCTAACACCCAATGAGTTCTGGGGTTCGATCATGCTTTGCATGTGAGAGAGGTCTTTAGTCAACGGGTCTGTGACATTCAGATCCGTGTGTACTTTGCAAATCTCTATGTCATACTATAGACACTTCTACCACACTCCACTTGGAGCTATTCCAAATGGCTGCTCCACTATATGTATCCTGACTGCTACTCAGAGTCGTCCGGATAGGTGTCAAAGCTTGCATCGTCGTAACCCTTTACGACGAACTCTTCATCACCTCCATAATTGAGAAATATTTCCTTAGTCCTCTAGTTACTAAGGATAATCTTGACCGCTGTCCAGTGATCCACTCCTGGATCACTCTTGTACCCCTTGACAGAATCATGGCAAGGCACACATCAGGTGCGGTACACAGCATGGCATACTATACAGAGCCTATGGATAAGGCATAGGGGATGACCTTCGTCCTTTCTCTTTCTTCTGCCGTGGTCGAGCTTTGAGTCTCACTCAACTCCACACCTTACAAATCAGTCAAGAACTCTTTCTTTGACTGATCCATTTTGAACTCTTTCAAAATCTTGTCAAGGTATGTACTCATTGAAAGTCTTATCAGACGTCTTGATCTATCTCTATAGATCTTGATGCCCAATATTTAAGTAGCTTCATTCCAGGTCTTCCTTTGAAAAACTCCTTTCAAACAACCCTTTATGCTTTCCAGAAATTCTACATCATTTCCGATCAACAATATGTCAACCACATATACTTATTAGAAATTCTATAGTGCTCCCACTCACTTTATTGTAAATACAAGTTTCTCATAAACTTTGTATAGACATAAAAACTTTGATCACCTCATCAAAGTGTATGTTCCAACTCCGAGATGTTTGCTCCAGTCCATAGAAGGATCGCTGGAGTTTGCATACATTTTAGCATCCTTAGGACTGACAAAACCTTCCGGTTGTATCACATACAACCTTTCCTTATGGATACCGTTAAGGAAACGATGTTTTGACATCCATCTGCCAGATTTCATAATTGAAAAATGCAGCAACTGCTAACATGATTCCAACAGACTTTAGCATCGCTATGGGTGAGAAAGTCTCATCGTAGTCAACTCCTTGAACTTGTGAAAAACCCTTTGCCACAAGTCGAGCTTTATAGACGGTGACATTACCGTCCACGTCCGTCTTCCTCTTAAAAAATCCATTTGTTCAGAATGGCCTTACGCCCTTCAGGTAATACTTCCAAAGCCCATACTTTGTTTTCTTACATGGATCCCATCTCGGATTTCATGGCCTCTAACCATTTCTCGGAATCCGGGCCCATTATCGCTTCTCCATAGCTCGTAGGTTCATCGTTGTTCAACAACATGACCTCTAAGACAGGGTTGCCGTACCACTCAGGAGCAGTACGCATCCTTGTCGACCCACGAGGTTTGATAGTAACTTGATCCGAAGTTTCATGATCATCATCATTAACTTCCTCTTCAACTAACGTAGGCTCCACAGAAACAACCTTCTGCGCTGCGCTACTCTTTGGTTGAAACAAAGGTTCAACAACCTCATCAAGTTCTATCTTCCTCCCACTCAATCTTTCGAAAGAAACTTTTTCTCGAGAAAGGACCCGTTTTAGCAACAAACACTTTGTGCTTGGATCTGAGATAGAAGGTTCACCCAACTGTTACGTTAGGGTATTCTATGAAGATGCATTTGTCCGCTTTGGGTTCGAGCTCATTAGGTGAAAACCCTTTTTCACATAAGCGTCGCAGCCCCAAACATTAAAAAACGACAGCTTAGGTTTCCGCCAAACCAAAATTCATACGGTGTCATCTCAACGGACTTATGGTGCCCCTTTTAAAGTGAATGTGGTTGTCTCTAATGCATAACCCTAAAATGATAGTGGTAAATCGATAAGAGACATCATAGTTCGCACCATATCTAATAGAGCACAACTACGACGTTCGGACACACCATCACACTATGGTGTTCCAGGTGGCGTGAGTTGTGAAACAACTTCCACATTGTCTTAAGTTATATACCAAACTCGTAACTCAGATATTTACCTCCACGATCATATCGTAGACATTTTATCTTCTTGTCACGATGATCTCAAACTTCACTCTGAACTTTTCAAACGATTCAGACTTGTGTTTCATTAAGTAAATATACACTATATCTACTCAAATCATCAGTGAAGGTAAGAAAATAACGATATCCACCGCCCACTACAAAACTCACTGAACCGCATACATCAACATGTATCATTTCCAATAAGTCAATTGCCCGCTCCATCATACCGGAAAACGGGGTTTTAGTCATCTTGCCCATGAGGCATGGTCCGCATGTCTCAACCGATTCGAAATCGAATGAGTCCAAAGATCCATCAGCATGGAGTTTCTTCATGCGTTTTACACCAATATGACATTTAGCGGCAGTGCCACAAGTATGTGGTACTATCATTATTAACTTTGTATCTTTTGGCATCAATATTATGAACATGTGTATCACTACGATCAAGATTCAATAAACCACTCTTATTGGGTGCATGACCATTGAAGGTATTATTCATGTAAACAGAATAACCATTATTCTCTAACTGCAATGAATAACCGTATTGCAATAAACTTGATCTAATCACGTTCATGCTTAACGCAAACACCAAATAACATTTATTTAGGTTCATCACTAATCCCAAAGGTAGAGAGAGCGCGCGATGGTGATCACATCAACCTTGGAAACACTTCCAACACTCATCGTCACCTCACCCTTAGCCTCCGTTTATTCCGTAGCTTTTATTTCGAGTTACCAACACTTAGCAACCGAACCGGTATCTAATACCCAGGTGCTACTAGGAGTACTAGTAAGGTACACATCAATAACACGTATATCAAATATACTTCTGTCGACGTTGCCAACCTTCTTATCTACCAAGCATCTAGGGTTGTTCCACTTCAGCAACCGTTCTCCTCATAATAGAAGCACTCAGTCTCGGGTTTGGGTTCAACCTTGGGTTTCTTTACTGGAGCAGCAACTGGCTTGCCATCCATGAAGTATCCCTCCTTGCCCTTGCCCTTCTTGAAACTAGTGGTTTTACTAACCATCAACACTTGATGCTCCTTCTTGATTTCTACCTTCGCGGGGTCAAACATCGCGAATAGCTCAGGGATCATTATTTCCATCTCTGGCCTTTTATAGTTCATCACGAAGTTCTAGTAGCTTAGTGACAGTGACTTGGAGAACTATACCAATCACTATCTTATCTGGAAGATCAACTTCCACTCGATTCAAGCGATTGTAGTACCCAGACAATCTGAGCACATGCTCAACGATTGAGCTATTCTCCATCATCTTGCAGGCAAAGAATCTTGTTGGAGGTCTCATACCTCTCAACACGGGCACGAGCCTGAGATCCCAATTTCAGCTCTTAGAACATCTCATATGTTCCGTGACGTTCAAAACGTTTTGGAGCCTCAATTCTAAGCCGTAATGCATGACGCACTGAACTATCAAGTAGTTATCAGAACGTGCCTGTCAGATGTTCACAACATCTACAAACGACGCTTGAGGGGGTGGCGCACCGAGTGGTGCATTAAGGACATAAGCCTTCTGTGCAGCATTGAGGACAATCCTCAGATCACGGACCCAGTCCGCATTATTGCTACCATCATCTTTCAAATCTATTTCTCTAGGAACATATAAAAATTCAAGGGAGCTACAGCGCGAGCTAGTAATCTACAACATAATTTGCAAAGACATTTTGACTATGTTCATGATAATGAGTTTAGTTAATCATATTACTTAAAAACTCCCACTCAAATTGACATCCCTCCGGTCATTCGAGCGTAACATGATCCAAATCCACCAACTCATGTCCGATCATCACGTGAGTTGAGGTGGTTTCAATGGTGAACATCTTCATGTTGATCATATCTACTATATGACTCATGTTCGACCTTTCGGTCTCTTGTGTTCCGAGGCCATGTTTGTACATGCTAGGCTCGTCAAGTTTAACCCGAGTGTTCCGCACGTGCAACATGGCTTACACCCGTTGTATGTGAACGTAGAGTCTATCACACCCGATCATCACGGCGTGTCTCGAAACGACGAACTTTCGCAACGGTGCACACTCGGGGAGAACACAATTTATCTTGAAATTTAAGTGAGGGATCACCTTATAATGCTACCGTCGTCCTAAGCAAAATAAGATGCATAAAAGGATTAACATCACATGCAAATCATAAGTGACATGATATGGCCATGAACTCGTGCTTTTGATCTCCATCTCCAAAGCACCGGCATGATCTCCATCGTCATCGGCATGACACCATGATCTCCATCATCTTGATCTCCATCAACGTGTCGCCATGAGGTTGTCGCGCCGACTGTTGCTTCCACGACTATTGCTAACGTTTAGCGATAAAGTCAAGCATTACATAGCGCTTAATGATTGACACGCAGGTCATACAATAATTAAAGACAACTCTATGGCTCCTGCCAGTTGCCGTACTCATCGACATGCAAGTCGTGATATTCT
The DNA here is from genome assembly GCA_039707655.1 of Elymus sibiricus. NCBI lineage: Eukaryota > Viridiplantae > Streptophyta > Magnoliopsida > Poales > Poaceae > Elymus > Elymus sibiricus. The sequence continues at coordinate 112,633,928 of CM077664.1, read as the reverse complement.
ATACAACACATGATCATCTCATACATCACATATATCTCATCATGTAATTGGCCATATCACATCACAACATACCCTGCAAAAACAAGTTAGACGTCCTCTAATTGTTGTTGCAAATTTTACGTGGCTGCTACGGGTTTGCAAGAACCGTTCTTACCTACGCAAAACCACAACGTGGTGTAGTGATTGCTTTTTGATCTTCTAAAAGAACCCTCTTCATTGAAATTGATTCAACTAAAGTGAGAGAGACAGACACCCGCTAGCCATCTTTATGCAATGAAGTTACATGTCAGTTGAAGGAACCTGTCTCGCGTAAGCGTACGCGTAATGTCGGTCCGGGCCGCTTTATCTCACAATACCGCCGAATCAAGTATCAACTAGTAACGGCAAGCAATATGTATACACCCACGCCCACAACTCGTTTGTGTTCTACTCGAGATCTCATCTACGCATAGACCTAGCTCTGATACCACTGTTGGGGAACGTTGCATGGGAAACAAAAAAATTCCTACGCACACGCAAGATCTATCCATGGTGATGAGCATCTACGAGAGGGAGAGTGAATCTACATACCCTTGTAGATCGCTAAGCGGAAGCGTTAAGAAACGCGGTTGATGTAGTCAAACGTCTCCGCGATCCAAATCGCAAGTCGTCCCTCGAACCGATCACGAACTAGTGCCGAACGGACGGCACCTCCGCGTTCAACACACGTACGGCTTGATGACGCCTTCACCTCCTCGATCCAGCGAGCGATGGTGAAGTAGTAGATGAGTTCCGGCAGCACGACGGCGTGGTGATGGTGGTGAGGAACAATCTCTGCAGGGCTTCGCCAAGCGCTACGGAGATTATGACGGAGGAACTAGAGGGTTAGGGTTTCCGCACACGGCTTGGGGAAATCTTGATGTATACCGGGTGCTAGCCCTGCCCCTCTATTTATATGTTGAGCCCTGGGGTCGAAACTTGGAGAAAGAGCCTCCTCAAAGTCTGTTTGGCCCGCAAGGCAAGAGTCCTGCTCGGACTCCAGGACCAGACGCCAGGGTCCTCGGCGTCTGGCCCCAGACGCCAGGGTCCCTGGCATCTGGCCCCTGGCCTCCGCAAAACTTCCTTTTGCACCTTCCTAAAGCCTCGTGGGCTTTACCCCTTGGCCCAAATAAAGTGTTCTCGTACCCGAACATTTCGGGAAACATCCGGAACCCCTTCCGGTGAATTCCGGAACCCTTCCGGAGACCAAACACTATTATCCCATATATCAATCTTTACCTCCGGACTATTCCAGAGCTCCTTGTCATGTCCAGGATCTCATCCGGGACTCCGAACAACTTTCGGTCACCAACATAACAACTCAACTATACTTATATCGTCACCAAACGTTAAGTGTGTAGACCCTGCGGGTTCGAGAACTATGTAGACATGACCGAGACACCTCTACGGTCAATAACCAATAGCGGGACCTGGATGCCCATATTGGCTCCTACATATTCTACGGAGATCTTTATCGGTCGAACCTCTATGTCAAGGATTCAGTTAATCCTGTATGCTGTTCCCTTTGTTCTTCGATATGTTACTTGCCCGAGATTCGATCGTCGGTATCTCTATACCTAGTTCAATCTCGTTACCGGCAAGTCTCTTTACTCGTTCCGTAATACAAGATCTCGTGGCTAACACTTTAGTTACATTGCTTGCAAGGCTCATTGTGATGTTGTATTACCGAGTGGGCCCTGAGATACCTCTCCATCACACGGAGTAACAAATCCCAGTCTTGATCCATGCCAACCCAACAGACATCCTCGGAGATACCTGTAGAGCACCTTTATAGTCACCCAGTTACGTTGCGACGTTTGATACACACAAGGTACTCCTCCGATGTCAGGGAGTTGCATGATCTCATGGTCATAGGAACAGATACTTGACATGCAGAAAACAATAGCAATAAACTGACACGATCATATGCTACGTTTACAGTTTGGGTCTTGTCCATCACATCATTCTCCTAATGATGTGATCCCGTTATCAAATGACATCTCATGTCCATGGCTAGGAAACCTTCACCATCTTTTGATCAACGAGCTAGTTAACTAGAGGCATACTAGGGACACAGTGTTGTCTATGTACCCACACATGTATTTGAGTTTCCAATCAATACAATTATAGCATGGATAATAAATGATTATCACAAACAAGGAAATATGATAATAACTAAATTATTATTGCCTCTAGGGCATATTTCCAACAGCAGCTTGTACTTCAGACTTGGGCTCGTGATGCGCCTGGTTTTCCAGCTATCCTGATCGCCCTCCTGACCAGATTGGGCTACCGCTGGTACCCCGAGTACATGGTTTACGAGGATTTCCGCGAGTTCAACCAGGAGTTGTACCATGCCGATGTTCGTATCTTTGATCAGCGGAACGACTCCGACACTGAGTTGCATACTTTTCACGGTATCGGCATGATGATTGATATGGCAGTCCATGATGCTGCCCATTCCGCTGTCGCACGTCTCCGTGGAGAGCATAGTTGTTTGGATGACTCTGAGTTCTGATACATCCCGTATGCCCCTGCTGGAGATGATACCGGATACTACACAGCTGTCTGTGCCCCTTACGAGCGACGTCGATATGACCCGCAGGTTTTGATTCAGTGCACTCAGGCTCTGGATCGCACTGCCTGGGCTCTTGCCGTCGAGTTGTTTGCCACTCGAGCACATCTCTACGATGCTATGACACAGTTGCTACCAGTTGTTCGTGCAGGGATACATCCAGAGTACATCCTTTACCCGCGCAGGACTCAGATGCCTTCAGGTATCGATTGGCCTGCTGTTGGAGGTCACACACCCGCACGTGGACCTCTTCTCCCAGTTCGAGACCGGGTTCTGCATCAGAGTGCACACGGAGAGCAGGACTTTTCTGCCATGAACACTCATCGTCTGCACCTGCAATTACCCCGTTTCAGTGGTTTTCCCCGACGTTGATATAGCCTTTGCTATGTCTCGTTGTTGTATTCCTCACCGCGTGCCTGCGCGCCGCCTAGTATGTCTAGCTGTTTAATTTTGCGAACTTATGATGTCCGCGTGTAACCGATTCTGTGTATGGTTCTATATGTCTTAATTGACTACTGTTATGTATCTATGGCACTACTTATTCATTGTCGTGTTACATCATGTTTGACTCTACAAAACACTTGCAGTTGTATTTACTAAACTACCCCCTGTTAAATCTTTAGCAGGATGGTTAGACCAGGTGGTCGTGGTCGTGGTCGTGCTCCTGAACAGCCACCACCGCCAGACTATATGGCAGCTATGATGCAGCAATTCGAGCTGAACCGCTAGTTCATGGTTGGAATCATGGCTCAGTTTCCACAACAGAACCAGAATGCTCAGGATCAGCCACCTGCCCCAATAACTCTGCAGGAGTTTGTGCGTCTCAGCCCTACTATTTTCCGCAACTCTGAACAGCCACTGGATGCTGATGACTGGCTTCGCGACATCACCTATGAGATGGAATCTGCCAATGTCGCCCCTGCCAACCTTGTCACCTTCGCGTCCTACTTCTTGAAGGGTCCTGCTGCTCAATGGTGGGACACCCACAAGCATTCACTACCTGCTGGGACAGTCATTACCTAGATCGAGTTTCAGACTGCTTTCCGTGCCTGTTACATTCCTCAGGGAATCATGGATCGAAAGAAGACAGAGTTTCGCAACCTCACTCAGGGCAATAGGACTGTCGAAGCTTATCAACGTGAATTCCTTAACCTGTCCCGCTATGCTAAAGAAGACATAGCCACTGATGCTCGTAGACAGGAGAAGTTCCGTAATGGACTCCACCCAGACCTCAAGCTTGCACTTGCTGCTCAAGACTTCACCGACTTCGCCACCCTCGTGAACAAGGCTATCCTGGTTGAGACTGCTCAGATGGAGCACAAGGAGTCGCAGAAGCGCTATCGTGACGTTGGCTCATCCTCGAGCTCAGCGCAAAAGCATCGTATCTGGATTCCTCACAACGTGTATCGTCCAGCTACCCCTGCGTTAAGGCCTTCCTATGCTGCACCCCGTCTGCCTCCTCCACCACCGAGGCAGCCGGGAGCTCAAGCTGCTCCACCACGTGCTGCTCCTCTTCGTACTGAAGATGGTCTGTGTTTCAAGTGTCGCCGCCCAGGTCACCTTGCCAAGGACTGCCGCCAGAATCAGAATCAGTTGGCACTTCCTCATGCTGGCCGTGGAAATGGCCATGGCAACAACCAGACCCGCAACTATAATACTGGGTCTTCTGCTTATGGTCGTGGACAGGCTTACCACGTCGATATTGAAGAAGTTCAGGATCAACCTGAAACTGTGATGGGTACCCTTCTCGTTAACTCAGTACCCGCTTTTGTTTTATTTGATTCAGGAGCATCACATTCATTCATCTCTGGAGCATTTGCATTCATGCATGGCATACAATATGAAAAGATGCATACTCCATTAGTCGTTAAAACCCCTGGAGGCTGTTGTCAAACCTCCATGATGGCACACAATGTCACTGTTGAAATCAAAGGATTGGAATTCCTTGTTTCACCCATCATTTTGAATTCTTCCAACATAGACCTCATTCTGGGGATGGATTGGTTGAAATCTCACATTGCTTCGATCAATTGTGCCACCAAAGTCATTCAACTCCTTCACCCCTCCGATGAGATAATGAACTATACCCCCCGAGTTACCCGAAATGCCGAAGCTCAGATATATGCTCTGAATGCTTTGAACGCTTCACCTCTTGAGGGAATTGAGAACATTCCAGTCGTTCGCGATTTTCCGGACGTCTTCCCAGAAGAACTTCCGGGAATACCCCTGTTAGAGCCGTTGAGTTCGTCATCGACTTGAAACCAGGCACCACCCCTATTGCTAAGCGCCCCTACAAGATGCCGCCGCATGAACTCCTTGAGCTTAAGGAGGAAATCGACAAATCACTTCGTAAAGGCTTCATTCGTCCAAGTTCCTCTGCTTGGGGAGCACCTTCTCTCTTTGTTAAGAAGAAGGATGGAACTAACCGATTGGTCCAGGACTATCGGCCTATTAACCAAGCAACAATCCAGAACAAATATCCACTTCCCCGGATCAACGATCTTTATGATCAGCTTGCTGGATCCTCTGTGTTCTCTAAACTCGACTTAAGGTTGGGTTACCATCAGATCCGGGTTCGCAAAGAGGATATTCCGAAGACAGCTTTCGTTACCCGTTGTGGATCATACGAGTACACCGTCATGTCTTTCGGATTAACTAATGCTCCAACAACCTTCTCTCGATTGATGAACTATATCTTCATGGACTACCTCGACAAATTCGTCGTGGTTTATTTGGATGATATCCTTATATTTTCCAAGAGTGAAGAAGAACACGTCGAACATCTTCGGCTTGTATTAGAGAAACTTCGAGAACATCAACTGTATGCCAAATTTTCCAAGTGTGAATTCTGGTTATCCGAGGTGACCTATCTTGGTCATGTGATTTCCAAAGATGGCATTGTTGTGAACCCAGAACGAGTTCAGGCTATTCTTGACTGGACTCCTCCGCAAAATGTTAAGCAAGTCAGAAGTTTTCTCGGTCTCGCCAGCTATTACCGCCGTTTCGTCGAGAACTTCTCCAAGATTGCAAAACCACTGACTGATTTGCTCCACAAAGGCAAGAAGTTTGAGTAGACGGAAAAGTGCCAAGAAAGTTTTCAGACACTTAAAGATAAGTTGACATCTGCCCCAGTGCTAGCTCCCCCTGATACCCGCAAGGACTTTGTGATATATTGCGACGCATCCCGTCAAGGATTAGGCTGTGTCCTAATGCAAGAGCGCAAGGTGATTGCCTATGGCTCTCGTCAGTTGCGTCCTCACGAAGATAAGTATCCAACACATGATCTCGAGTTAGCAGCAGTTATCTATGCTCTGAAGCTGTGGCGACATTACCTTCTTGGTAATCGTTGCGAGATATACACGGACCACCAAAGTCTGAAGTATCTGTATACTCAACCAGATTTGAACCTCCGTCAACAAAGGTGGCTCGAGACAATAGCTGACTATGACATGGATATTTCCTATACCCCTGGCAAGGCTAATGTAATGGCCGATGCTTTGAGTCGCAAGTCTTATTGCAACAACCTCATGGTTCAGCAAGCACAACCCCTTCTTTATGAAGAACTTCGCAAGTTGAACCTTCACATTGTTCCTCACGGTTATCTCAGTACCCTGGTTGTTGAACCGGACCTCGAGTGCAACATCAAGACAAGGCAGAAATATGACTCTGAAGTCGAGAAGATTAAGAAATACCTCTCCCAGGGAAATTCTTCGTTCTACCATGTTGATGATGATGGTGCCTTGTTCTTCAAAGGCCGCCTAGTGGTCCCCAGAAAGCACAACCTGGACTCTCGTTCGGATGTTATGAAAGAAGCACATGATACACCTTTGTCAATTCACCCCGGTAGCACCAAGATGTACCAAGACATTCGACAGAGATACTGGTGGCCTGATATGAAGCAAGACATCGCTCGCTATGTTGCTGAGTGTGACGTTTGCCGTCGCATCAAAGCAGAACATTAAAGGCATGCTGGAACTCTGCAACCACTTGCTATTCCTGAATGGAAACGGGACAAAGTCGAAATGGATTTCATTACTGGTTTTCCCAGATCGCAGAAGGGTCATGATGCTATTTTTGTCGTCATTGACCGATTCTCCAAGGTAGCTCACTTTCTGCCAGTCAAGGAGACAATATCTGCTAGTCAGTTAGCAAACTTGTATGTTTCCAGAATTGTGTCACTTCACGGTGTTCCGTTGGAGATCAGTTCAGACCGTGGCAGCCTCTTTACCTTAAGGTTTTGGAACAGTTTCCAAGAAGCTATGGGAACTTATCTGTCCTTCAGCACCGCTTTTCACCCCCAGTCCCAGGGACAAGTTGAACGAGTCAATCAAGTGCTTGAAGATATGCTTCGAGCTTGTGTCATCTCATTCGGTAAGAAATGGGAGGAATCTCTCCCATATGCTGAATTCTCATACAACAATAGCTATCAGGCTAGTCTGAAGATGGCACCATTTGAAGTTCTCTATGGACGTAAGTGCCAAACTCCTCTGAATTGGTCAGAAACTGGGGAACGGCCACTCTTCGGTCCGGACATTATCCAACAAGCTGAGAACAAGTCCGCATTGTACGTGAACATTTGAAAGCTGCTCAGTCTCGTCAGAAGAGCAATTATGACCGAAAACACCAGGTAATGGTCTATCAACCTGGCGAACAAGCTTACCTCCGCGTCACTCCGATGAAGGGCACTCATCGATTTGGGATCAAGGGCAAGTTAGCTCCTTGCTATATAGGCCCGTTCCGTATCCTCGCCAGACGTGGAGAAGTGGCATATCAATTGGAATTGCCACCAAACCTTTCTCAAGTTCATGATGTCTTCCATGTGTCGCAACTACGCCGCTGCTTCAAGGATCCTATCCGAGCAGTGGATCATGAAATGCTTGAGCTGCAAGAGGATCTTTCTTATCAAGACTATCCGATCCGCATTCTTGATCAAGCTGAACGTCGAACTCGTCAGAAGGCAAACAAGTTCCTTAAAGTTTAGTGGTCAAATCATTCAGAAGATGAAGCCACTTGGGAACGCGAAGATCGTCTTCGTGAAGAATACCCCGCTCTCTTTCAGCCTACCTCTTAATTCTCGGGATGAGAATTTCTTTTAGAGGAGGAGAATTGTAACACCCCCATGTTTAAGCTACAATGATCACCTTTTGATAATGCCAAGTCACCATGATTAACAGTGCTTGATCATCATTTGTTTCATATCTCATTTCAAATTCCAATTCAAATTGAAATTCAAATTTAAAGTGAAATTAAAAGTTGTTCAAATTCAGGAACTAAATAGTTCATAATATTGCAAATATTCCCAAAGCAATTATAAAAATAAGATCAACATTTATTGGAATATTAAATGACTCTAACATCCCAAAACAGTACCAAAACAGCAATGTTTAATCCATTTTTATTTAATTAAAATTCAAATGAAATCATTTAGGCTTCAAACCTTTTTCTGGCAGTGAGATATATTGCCTAGTATTTAAATGGACAAGTCCCATATTTTACAAAATTGAAATGGAGGCCAAACATTTTGCAAAACACAAAAGCAAAAACAAAACAGAAAAGAAAAGGAAAAAGAACAATGGGCTACTGTGCACTTGGGCTTCCAGCGCACAGTGCAAATCGGCCCGGCCCAGCGAGGCCTTCTCCTTCCTCTCGCTGGGCAGAAGCCATGGCGCGCGGCCGAAGCGTGCACGCCGTCCGAACGCCGATTCGCCACGCTGTCGACCATCCAGCGGCTCCCCGACGTGGATAAGGACCCCCTCGACCCGATGGCGAACCCTAGCCCGCCTTCTCTCCCTCTCTCCCTCGTTCCCCACTGTTGACACACGAACACGTCACGTGTACCCTCAACGCCGGGGCTGATGCACCGCAGCTCACGTCGAAGGAGGTCCGACCGGCAGCACGATACGCAGGACAGCCGGCAAACGCTTTTGAAGACCCGAAACCCCACACTCCCGGGAGGGACCCCGTCAGGGAGTGCGGCGGCTATGGGCTGCTCTAGGTCGATTCGCTCGCCCCTAGAGCCTCGGGATTCGCAGCTCTCCAACACGAAGAACGACGAAGAACGAGAAAGCAATAACGAGGGAGAGACAAAACGTAGATGAAAAAGTCGTATATTGATTTGTTTGATTGTGTGTTGTTCAATCGGCCGTCACCCCCAACATATATAAGAGGCGGCTGGACTTCCCGTACAAGTAAAGGATTCATCGAGTCTTTCCTTAAAATTACATCAATTCACGTCCTAGAGTCCTGATTCTAGTTTAACTCGGATTTAGTCTAAATCTGACCCAGACTTCTGTCCTGCTCCTTGCTCATCTTTAACTGTGGGTCAGATTCAGTAGGTGGTAAACTGGGCTGTCTGTGCCTTGCCATAATTCTGTAGGTCACACACTACATCGGATCGCGATGACTCCAAAAGCAAAGTGGACCGTTTTGATGATACGCACAACTTTTGTGTAGAACACTTTTCCATCCGAGGTCATCTAGATAATCTTTTGAGTCCATCTTCCGCTTCTGTTTGGATCTTCACTGAAACCGGCAAGCACTCAAAACCGGCAAGCCTTTCAACCGGCAAGCCCCTTTACGCCGGCAAGCTTTTCGCCGGCAAGCCATACTGGCAAGCCTTTCACGCCGGCAAGCTCCTTTACGCCGGCAAGCTTTTCGCCGGCAAGCCATACCGGCAAGCCTTTCACGCCGGCAAGCTTCTCACTCGGGCGACAAGATTTCATGCCGGCAAGCTTTTCACACCGGCAAGCTTTTCACGTCGGCAAGCCATACCGGCAAGCCTTTCACGCCGGCAAGCTTTTCACCCGGGCGGCAAGCTTTTCACGTCGGCAAGCCATACCGGCAAGCCTTTCACGCCGGCAAGCTTTTCACTCGGGCGGCAAGATTTCATGCCGGCAAGCTTCATTCAGCCGGCAAAGGCTGAATAACTCACGCGACCCATTAGACACCACCTAGGTGGGTGTCTGGTCCCTCGCGTCACTTTTCACTCAGGGCCGGTCCGCAAGTTTTTGATCATGCCCAAATCTGGTGTCAACACATGCCCCCCTGTTTTTCGGCAAAACCTGGATGCCGAAAAATAATTTGCCCAAAGCTTGTTCTAAGGACAATGTCAACACTCCATCGACCATTTCGTATGTTCTTAAGGCGATAAGTATATATCGGCTATTTACATGTGCTTAGGGCGATAGTTATATATCGGCCCTTGCCTATCTAGGCTTCTTGCCACACACTCGGATGGTACTTCTTTAAATATTTGCCATTGAGAGCTCGAGGTAACAATGTACCTTGTACGGATTCCACCAAATATGAGTTTCCGGGAACTACTCTTGTAATCCTAAAAGGACCTTCCCAACTTGGAGACCACTTCCCGAATTTTTTGTCTTTCGAACCAATTGGTAGAATCACCTTCCACACGAGATCACCAACCTGAAAATTCTTCAACTTGACCTTCTTATTGTAAGCTCTTGCCACCCTCAACTTATCCCTTTCTATGGCCTTCAAAGCATCCAAACGTTTATCGGCGACTTCATCAATATTATCCATCATCAAGTTATAAAAGTCCACCGCCGATAAATCATTTTGTTTGGCTATTCTCAAAGCATTCAAATTAACTTCCACTGGTAAAACGGCCTCTTGACCATATACGAGCTCGTATGGAGTTACCTTTGTCGCACCATGCCTTGAGATTCTATGCGCCCACAAAGCCTCGGATAATAGCTCATGCCATCTCCTTGGATTATCCTCAATCTTCTTCTTGATGAGCTTGATCAATATTTTATTGCTAGACTCAGCTTGTCCATTGGCTTGGGCATAATACGGAGAGGAATTGAGCAATTTTATCTTATATAATTCGGCAAATTCTCTAACTTGATGTGATATGAAAGATGAACCTTGATCTGTAGTTAATGTCTGAGGAATGCCGAATCTATGAATAATGTGCTCACTTATGAATTGAATTACCTCCGTATGCGTCATATTTTTGAGAGGTGCTTCAGACCATTTAGTGAAATAATCAGTTGCCACCAACACGAACCGATGCCCCTTTGAAGAAGAAGGATGAATCTCTCCAATAAAGTCTAATCCCCTACCTCTAAAAGGCCACGACTTGATAATAGGATGTAACATAGCAGCGGGAGCCAATTGAATATCACCAAACTTTTGACAAGCTTCACATCCTTTATAATACCTGAAGCAATCATTAATCATCGTCGGCCAATAAAACCCAGCCCGTCGCAATAACCATTTCATCTTGGGAGCCGACTGATGAGTGCCACAAATTCCTTCATGAACCTCTCCCATAGCAACTGTTGCTTGGTCCTCATCCAAGCATTTTAAAAGAACATCATCCATCGTTCGGCGATAAAGATTATCATCTCCCTTTGTATATTTGAAAGCCATACGCCGAACGGTCCTATCCACCCTTTTACTAGGATTACGCAAATAATCAATAATGGGTTTCCTCCAGTCTTGATTTCCACCTGCACTAGAATTTTCGTTAGTGGCCGAAGCAGCGAGCTCTGGTTCGGCCTCTACATTGGCGAAGCTAGTCATCGGCCTTTGAGAAATATGAAACATGCCATGATCAACATGATAGCCGGATGCTTGCTGTGCCAACTCATTTGCTCTCCAATTATCATGTCTAGATATATGAGCAATGCTAAAATAATCCAAAGCAGAAATTATATCTAGACACTTATCAAGATAAACATTAAGTGATCCGTCCAAACACTGAAAAACTTGGATATTTGTTGTACTACTAATAACGAATCACCAAAAGCCTCAATATGTGTAGCACCTATGGCCAGCAACATCTCCAAGCCGAATAACAATGCTTCATATTCAGCCTGATTATTTGTGCAAAAATATTCTAAGCGGCATGAGGCTTCAAAAACAGCACCATGAGGAGATATATAAACAATACCAACGCCTTGGCCATTGCTACAAACTGAACCGTCAAAATATAATCTCCATGGTACTAACGAGACAAGGTTTAAATCAATATCTTACTTGTCATAAATCCGATGCTCAACAATAAAATTAGCAACGATTTGGCCTTTCATGGATTTCAAAGATTCATAAGCCAAATCATACTCAATTAAAGCATAAGCCCACTTGCCAATTCTACCACTAAGAATTGGTCTATGCAACGTGTACTTAATGACATCGGTTTGACAAGCTACTATGCAAGCACTCGGTACTAGATAATGTCTCAATTTTGTGCAAGCATAATATAAGCATAGACATAATTTTTCAATAAATGTATACCTTGTCTCAGCATCTAATAGGCGTCTGCTCAAATAAGTAATAGCATGCTCTTTTCCTTCGGTCTCTTGAGTCAAAACAGCACCAATAACACCTTCATCTGCTGCAATGTAAAGCCTAAAGGGCTCTCTATGCTTAGGCGCTTTCATCACCGGAAGAGTGCACAAATAATTCTTGATCATATCAAATGCTTCTTGCTGTTTTGCCCCCCAAGTAATATTAACATCATTCTTTAACCGAAGTATAGGAGTAAATGCATCAACTTTCCCTGACAAATTAGCTATGAACCTCCTCAAATAATTGACCTTGCCGAGGAATTTTTGCATATCTCTCTTGCATGTTGGAGCCTCCACTTTTTGTATAGCTTCTATCTTTTTGGGATCAATCTCTATGCCATCTTCATGAATAATGAAACCCAAAAACTTGCCAGCCAACACGCCAAATGCACACTTCAAAGGATTCATTTTCAGTCCATATTTCTTCATCCTTTCAAAAGCTAAACGCAAATCGGCTAAGTGAGACTCAAAAGCATCCGATTTGACAACAATATCATCAATATAGACTTCAAGTATAACACCGAGTAAATCATGAAAAATTAAATTCATAGCCCTTTGATATGTGGCGCCGGCATTCTTTAATCCAAAGGTCATCACTGTCCACTCAAATAAACCAAGGAAACCAGGGCACCGAAAAGCCGTTTTGGACATGTCCTCTTCGGCCATAAAAATCTGGTTATACCCCGCATTGCCATCAAGAAAGCTAATGACCTTATGTCCAGAAGCATCATTAATAAGCATATCAGCTATAGGCATGGGATACTCATCTTTGGGTGTAGCTCTATTTAAATCTCTGAAATCAATGCACACCCTCAACTTGCCGGAGCCCTTCTTTTCCACTGGTACAATATTAGAAATCCACTCGGCATACCTGCAAGGTCTAATAAAATTAGCTTTAAGCAAATGACCGATCTCTTCCTTGATCCGATCATATGTTTTTGGATTAAACTTTCTAGCCGATTGTTTATACGGTCTAAAACCGGCCTTTATAGGTAACCGATGCTCCACTAGCTCTCGGCTTAAACCTGGCATTTCATGATATTCCCATGCAAAGCAACAAACATATTCTTTCAATAACTCGATTAACTTGGCTTTACAATCGGCTTTCAAATTTTTGTTTACAAATGTCGGTCTAGGAACTGAACCATCTCCAATATCTATTTCTTCTAATGGATCAGCCGTTGTAAAACCTTGTCCAAGTTTATCCATATCATCTAACTCTTCTATAGACTCATACATATCATTCTCACTGGACCGATATTATGTAAGTCGCTTTTGTAACCACTCAGAGTTAGGATCCATTTAAATACATTATACTTTGGAGCCGATTGCTACCAACCGGCTTTAAAGAAACGGACACAAAACCACTTTTGGTGGCGCTGAGGAAATCAAACTCTGATAAGTCCCGTCCCGTCAAGCAAGCAGCATTGGGGTGTTGCCAGTCTACCGATGCATCGGCTAAAGCAACGCAAGCCAAATTATCCGCATGAATGACTTCCACTTCATCATCAACCCACTGAATTAAAAACTGGTGCATAGTGGATGGCACGCATTGGTTTGCATGAACCCAATCACGGCCTAGTATGATGTTGTAGTTACCTTGTACCTCGGCGACAAAGAATGCAGTAGCCAAAGTTTTGCTCCCAACCGTAAGCTCCACGTACATCACACCTTTGGCTTCGGTTTTCTCTTTGCCTTCAAATCCATTAAGCACCATATTGGTCTTGATCAATCCTTCATCGGGCAAACCCAATTTCTTGAAGACCGAATAGGGCATGAGATTCACCACAGCACCACCATCAACAAGCATCCGAGTAATTGGCGATCCATTAATATGACCTCTGAGGTACAACGGTTTCAAGTGTGTCACTGGCTCTTTTGGCTTCTCAAATATTGCATTCTTAGGGCCAAAATCCAGCGGAGCCACCCCCCCTTCTTCATCTATAGCACGAAACTCAGCGGGTAAGTAATACACCATATTGATATCCATACCTTCGTGGACCGGTGTAGGCTCATAATCCAACATATCGTCTTCCTCCTCGGGCGTGTTCATCGATTCTAAAATCTGTCCGAGCGAAGTGGAATCAATAGGTGTTGCGGACAACGTAACAGTGGTGGCATCGTCCTCCTTTGGTGGTGTAAGTGCTGCTGTGACAGATGTAGAAACCACTGCACCTTGTATTTGTTTAGGCATACATGCTTGTTTTGTAGGTATCATGGGCCGAATGTCATTGAACAATTTATCTCTTTGCTTTTCGGCCTCCTGTTCGGCCATCTCCTGACTCCTTAACCTCTGTAGTTTCCTCTTTTGTGTTTTTGTTAGCCCTGGAGGACACCACTTAGGTTGCATATATTTTGGATCCTTGGGCTTAGCTTTGCTTGTGCTAGCTTCATGGTCATTAGCCGAGTGCTTTGGCGCGATAGCAAGTATCGGCTCAGCAGGTTTGCTATGCACAGTCGGCTGTTGTATGGTGAATGTTTCAGTGCCCAAGATGAGCGAGTCGGCATCGATTTTTCTTTTGCCTTTTCCAGACTTGACCGCTGCACTTGGTGATTTAGCACGCCACACTTGTTTGCTGATCCTTTCTTGATTGTTCTGCATCGGCCGATTGACACCATTGTTCAAATGGCCTCGTGTGGGATAAGAAAGCCTCTGACGAATAGGCCTCCTTGGTTCTGCCCACCCTTGATGAAAAGCATAAGGGGCTATTGGGGGCTGCTCCCATCCTCCATTGAATCCTCCCATGTAGTATGGCGCATAGGGAGGTGGCGCCATCCATGGTCCAAGTGCCCATGACCCGTATGGCCTTGTGTGATGCTGAAATTCTTGCCTCGGAGGTGATCTTGAGCGCTTCAAATTTGATGACCGGTTAGAGCTAGAACCGGCCGCTTGATTAGCATATTTCTACAGCAACGTATCAAAAGTTGGCTTGATTATCTTGCACTGTACTCTAGCTTCATTCGTCTTCCACTTGCCAATTTCTGGACTCTTGGGCTTAACAAATTTAACACGAGTATTTCCTTGCACTTGTGGTTGCCCCCCGAGTGTAGGATTCTTGATTACTTCTTTGCCATCAGGTTGCTTGTCAAGCACGACCTGTCTCCCCAAGACCTTGATGTCCTCTTTGCTTTTCCTGGGCTCACCTATGACAACATTGGACTTATTAGCAGATTCGGCCACTTCCGGCCGAATGAGCAACTTCTTCCCCTCCATATCCATGGTGTTCATTGGAAAGGGCTGTTTATCAACTTGCATCTCAGAAAAGTTCAATCGTCCGTCATTAATGGCCGATTGTATCTGTCGTCGAAAAACATTGCAATCGTTAGTAGCATAAGAAAAGGAATTATGATACTTGCAATAAGCTCTCCGTTTTAGCTCTTCAAACGGCGGTAAAGTATGAGATATTCTAATAATCTTAGCCTGCAGCAAAGCATCACATATTTTATCACACTTAGCAATGTTAAAAGTAAACTTCATTTCTTCATCACGATTTTATGAATCGGCTTCAGATCATTGCAAGTAAATGGTTTGGCCTTGGATGGCCAAACAAATTCAGTAGCATAAATATCACCCTCATCGTCCGAGTGATCACTATCATATTCAACCATATTCATCTTAGGACGATCAGCTTTATATCTATGTACTTCTTTGAGATCTTTGCTTCGGCTTTCCTGAGCCAAAGCTCTTTGTAAGACTTGGTTGATATTTAAGAACTCGTAGCCTTCTAGCTTCTCTCTAATGTGAGTCTTTAAACCATTAAGCACAAGGTCTGCCAAGTCTCTCTCGGTTATCACCAAACTATAACACCGGTTTTTTGTTTCTCTAAATCTCTTGACGTAATCGGAGACCAATTCATCATGCTTCTGCTTAACCGATGTAAGATGTGACAACTTAAGTTCATTGTCGCCGCTATAAAAGTGATCATGAAATTTCTGTTCTAGTTGCGACCATACACGAATAGAGCCATGCGGCAAAGAAGAAAACCATGAAAATGCAGTGCCAGTCAATGATAAAGGAAATAAACGCACTTTCAATTCATTTAGTGAGCCTGCTTCACCTAATTGTGCCAAATATTGACTAACATGCTCCCATGTGGTTTTCGTGCCCTCTCCATTGGACTTAACAAAATCTGGAATTTTATATCCTGGAGGGCACTGGATTGCATCAAAGTACTCGGGATACGGTTTTTGGTAAATCCGATTCCTAGGTAATTCAACACCAAAATTTTCCCGAAGCATCTTAGCCATCTCTTCTCTAAAATTAGCTAAAGCATCATCCGTAGTAGACGATGAAACTTGCTGCAGTGGCATAGGTGGAGTAGGATTGCTAGCTGTAGGTAGGAACTGAGGTACGTATGCCGAACCATAGTTCGGCAATAATCTAGCAGCGTTTGCACCAATAGGTAGGGTTTGGTTCGGCGTTGCCACCGAACTTGGCACATTCATGACAGGACTAATAGGTGCAGCCACAATTTGATTTGTATGGGTAGGATAATAATTCATCGGCATGGGAGGTGCCGATGAAAGAGGTAAAGCTTGACTAGGGTTCTCTGCACTAGCATGCATGCCAACATTACCACTAGATGATTGAGGCATATTTTTCTGAGCATTGGTATTTTCTAAGAAAGTTTGATAAACTAGATTATTAACATCAGCAATACGACTCTCAATCTCAGTCCACTGCTCAGGAGAAAAGGTAGTACTTACAGAGGGTTTAATCTGCTCGTCATGAAGGTGAGGGAGCTTGATTTCTCCAATCGGAGTGATATTGCCTTGGCGATCCTTCTTGAAGTTTCCAAGAAATTCCTGCAACTCCTTCTCTTCACGTGCCTTCTTGTACTCCTCATAGATTCGGCGATGGTCGGCCGATAGCTCATCAAGACTGGGCTTAATGATGTTACCGGCGTCTACCTCAGATGGCTTGGACATGATGGATGACGATGATGATTGACCTTCGGTCCCCAGCGGAGTCGCCAAAAAGTGTGTTGACACACGAACACGTCACGTGTACCCTCGACGCCGGGGGTGATGCACCACAGCTCACGTCGAAGGAGGTTCGACCGGCAGCGCGATACACAGGACAACCGGCAGACGCTTTTGAAGACCCGAAACCCCACACTCCCGGGAGGGACCCCGTCAGGGAGTGCGGCGGCTATGGGCTGCTCTAGGTCGATTCGCTCGCCCCTAGAGCCTCGGGATTCGCAGCTCTCCAACACGAAGAACGACGAAGAACGAGAAAGCAATAACGAGGGAGAGACAAAACGTAGATGAAAAAGTCGTATATTGATTTGTTCGATTGTGTGTTGTTCAATCGGCCGTCACCCCCAACATGTATAAGAGGCGGCTGGACTTCCCGTACAAGTAAAGGATTCAGCGAGTCTTTCCTTAAAATTACATCAATTCACGTCCTAGAGTCCTGATTCTAGTTTAACTCAGATTTAGTCTGAAT
Organism: Elymus sibiricus; assembly: GCA_039707655.1. Taxonomy (NCBI): domain Eukaryota; kingdom Viridiplantae; phylum Streptophyta; class Magnoliopsida; order Poales; family Poaceae; genus Elymus; species Elymus sibiricus. Next base: position 112,616,569 of record CM077664.1, on the reverse strand, counting down.
CTGACCCAGACTTCTGTCCTGCTCCTTGCTCATCTTTAACCGTGGGTCAGATTCAGCAGGTGGTAAACTGGGCTGTCCGTGCCTTGCCATAATTCTGTAGGTCACACACTACATCGGATCGCGATGACTCCAAAAGCAAAATTGACCGTTTTGATGATACGCACAACTTTTGTGTAGAACACTTTTCCATCCAAGCTCATCTAGATAATCTTTTGAGTCCATCTTCCGCTTCTGTTTGGCTATTCTCAAAGCATTCAAATTAACTTCCACTGGTAAAACGGCCTCTTGACCATATACGAGCTCATATGGAGTTACCTTTGTCGCACCATGCCTTGAGATTCTATGCACCCACAAAGCCTCGGATAATAGCTCATGCCATCTCCTTGGATTATCCTCAATCTTCTTCTTGATGAGCTTGATCAATATTTTATTGCTAGACTCAGCTTGTCCATTGGCTTGGGCATAATACGGAGAGGAATTGAGCAATTTTATCTTATATAATTCGGCAAATTCTCTAACTTGATGTGATATGAAAGATGAACCTTGATCTGTAGTTAATGTCTGAGAAATGCCGAATCTATGAATAATGTGCTCACTTATGAATTGAATTACCTCCGTATGCGTCATATTTTTGAGAGGTATTGCTTCAGACCATTTAGTGAAATAATCAGTTGCCCCCAACACGAACCGATGCCCCTTTGAAGAAGAAGGATGAATCTCTCCAATAAAGTCTAATCCCCAACCTCTAAAAGGCCACAGCTTGATTATAGGATGTAACATAGTAGCGGGAGCCAACTGAATATCACCAAACTTTTGACAAGCTTCACATCCTTTATAATACCTGAAGCAATCATTAATCATCGTCGGCCAATAAAACCCAGCCCGTCGCAATAACCATTTCATCTTGGGAGCCGACTGATGAGTGCCACAAATTCCTTCATGAACCTCTCCCATAGCAACTCTTGCTTGGTCCTCATCCAAGCATTTTAAAAGAACATCATCCACCGTTCGACGATAAAGATTATCATCTCTCATTGTATATTTGAAAGCCATACGCCGAACGGTCCTATCCACCCTTTTACTAGGATTACGCAAATAATCAATAATGGGTTTCCTCCAGTCTTGATTTCCACCTGCACTAGAATTTTCGTTAGTGGCCGAAGCAGCGAGCTCTAGTTCGGCCTCTACATTGGCGAAGCTAGTCATCGGCCTTTGAGAAATATGAAACATGCCGTTGGAGCTCGGAGCCGCCACCGCGTCGCCCACGAGCTCGTCTTCAACCTACGGGCACCCGAGTCCCCGCCGTCGATTCGCCGCCGTCGCGCTTCCCCGAGCCCACCTTTGCACGCCTACGGGACCACTGTGAGCCCCGCGTTATTCCCCCTCTCCTCTCGCCACCGTTTGCTAGCCGTAGTAGCCGTCCTCATCGTGCCCGTGCTCTTCGCCGCGGAGCTCGTCGCTGGCGTCATTCCGGTGACCATTTGGTCATGGGCTCGTGCCTGTTAGCTTCGCCGCATCGCGTAGGCCTCGCCTAGGCTCTTAGATCGCTCGCTACCGCGCTGCAACACCACCCGTCGTCGCCGTGCCTTATTCCGGCCACCCCAGCCGCCGTGACCACCACCATCGGACGCGGCGCGGAGTACCCGTTCCAGAGAGCCCGGCCGCGCGCAAAACCATCCACCACAGCGCGAATCCGAGCTCGCCGGAGTTCGACCGCCACGGGCGAGCTCGCCGGCGCGTCTCCGGTCGCCGTCCGACGTGGCACTCCCCTGTGCCACTGACTGCTGGGCCCCGCGGGCCCAGTTGACCGAGTCAACTCGGCTGACTGGGCAGCCCAGTCACTGACACGCGGGCCCCACCCTGTTTAAACGTTTTTTTTAAATAAATAAAATGTTAATTAAACCGTTAATTAATCTGTTAGTTAATTAGTTAACTAAGCAGTCACTAACAGTTGGCCCCACCGCCTAATTAATCTTTAATTAGTTTAAATAATCCCTAATTAGCTAGTGTCTCACTGACAAGTGGGACCCACTGGTCAGGTTTGACTCTGGTCAGCCAGGTTTGACCCGCTGACGTCACCCTGATGTCATGATGACGTCACCTATTACTGTTTCGGATAATTCGAATTTAATGAATAAAATAATTCCAGAAATTAATAAAACTTTGAAAAATCATATACAATAAACCGTAACTCGGATGAAAATAATTTATATATGAAAAATGATCAGAAAAATATGAAGAATCCGAATATCATATTCCATACCTGCCACACCCCTCTAACATACTGAACATGGAACCGTCCCCTCCGGTTCAGTGTATTGATAATCACCAGGAGCTGGGAGAACACTCTCGGATAATTTCCCGCTCCGACTAACTTGCGTAGTGCTGCATTAGAACACCCCTAGCACTGCATGTTAACATGTCATGCATCTCTCTTGCATTGTTTGCCGTGTATTTGTTGTTTCTTCCCCCTCCTTCTCTCCCGATATACCCCGAGGCTACCGACGACACTGCTGCGTACGACTACGTCGCCGACGACCAGACCCCTTCAGCTGAGCTTCCAGGCAAGCAAAACCCCCTTGATCATCCAGATATCGCCCACTCTTTCCCTCTTATGCTTGCATTAGTATTGCTTCTGTTGTTGCTCCGATAGCTCCTATTCTAATGCATAGCCTATTTTCGTCGCCTGCTGTTGATACCTACCTGTTGTCCCATGATGCTTAGTTAGTTATGCTATTGATTCATCTGTGGCCCTTCACCCTTGTCCGTTTGCCATGCTTGATATCGGGCCGTGATCACTCCGGGTGATGATCACGGAAATGTTTACATATTGCAATACTTAAACTGTTAAAGTCGGGTTGGCCCCAAGGGTGCCCGCGAGAGAATAATATTAAAGACGGGTCGGCTCCAAGAGCACCCGCGCGTCTTGTGTTACCAAGTCGGAGCGACAGGAACCCTGTTTGTCTCTGCGAGTTACTAAACACGCCTAACGGATTTGGGTATTTGATCTGAGTGGGTCGTTGGCCCTATACGCACTACCACCATGTGGGATAATGGTTTTGGGACCCTCTACGTCGTATGTATCAGCCAAAAGCTCTTCAGATGTCACAGCTCAAAGATGCGGGCTGATTGTTGGGGTGGGCTTGTTACGTCACTTGTGTATACAGTGTCGCGCCTGGGCCCCGACCACCCTCGCAACGTGCAGGAGTGCAGAGGGCGATGGCCCAAGACCCCTTCACACTTAGGATTTAGACCGGCTTGCTGACCTCTCTGCTGAGCCTAGGTAGGACTGTGTCGTGTCGATCACCCGAGGCCGGGCATTACCCAGCAAGTGTGTCCGGCCAGATGTGATCGAGCGTGTTGGGTAATAGTAGTGCATCCCTGCAGGGAAGTTATCTATTCGAATAGCCGTGTCCACGGTAACAGGACGCTCGGAGTTGTATCCTGATCTGCTACAACTACAAATGGATACTATTACACTGTTAAATTGATACTACTGCTCTCGGGATCACTTTCTCACAGGGTAGTCGAGGAAGGATCCCAGAGCATTACTAAAATATGATTGATTGTAAATTATCTTGTTCTACTCTCTTCTTATGCTGCAAGAAATGCTTCAAGATGCTAGTCTTCATTAGGCTAGGCCTTTCCCCCTCCGTTCTGGCATTTCTGCAGTTTAGTCCAAAGATATAGCCCCAATCCTTTGATACCGATGCATAATTAGTATAGTTCTGATGTCAGTCTTGCGAGTACTTTGGATGAGTACTCACGGTTGCTTTGCTACTTCTTTTCCCATACCCGGTTGCTGCGATCAGACGACGGAGCCCAGGAGCAGGAGATCCCCGGAGGTGCCTACTACGACGTGGAGATTCCCGACGACCAGGAGTAGTTCGGAGGCCCTAGGCAGGAGGCCTTCGCCTTTTCGATCAATGTCGCTATTTGTGCTAGCCTTCTTAAGGCAAACTTGACTAACTATGTCTGTACCCAGATATTATTTGTGTGTATGACCTATGTATTCGGGTCCTTGTGACCCCCTGGTTTGTAATATGAAGATTTATGTTTAATTTGAGTTTAGAGTTGTGTTGTGATATCTTCCCGTGAGTCTCTGATCTTGAGCGTGCACGTTTGCGTGTATGATTAGTGCACGGTCGAGCAGAGGGCGCCACATTGGCGTCTCGCCGGGATCCCTACTCGTTTGAATCCTCCAGCTACTCTGACTGCCCTCGACACCTATGCCAACTTCAACATGTACTGTCACGGCTCCGGAAACGACAAAGGGCGAGGTGAATAAGTGGTGAACTAGCCATGTTGATTTTATCTTTATCTTGGCGTACATCGTACCTATGCTATTGTAGTCGTGAACTAGCTATCATTTGAAGTTTTTATGTCCGGTTGTATGATGAACTACTATGTGTTTATTTATGGAAGTTGTGTTGATCTACGTTTCATGGGCTTGTATGGATTTGGAGGTTTGCATATAAGGAGGACAGCTATAGTGGCGGGCAAATAGGGGGTTGATCCTCAAAATAGACCAGTATAATTGAAAAGGTCCGTGGACATATAAGGAGTGAAAATAGCCCAATCCAATTGAAGATGGTCAAACGATCCCCTGTCACATAAATCTACATACGATCACCGTACTGTTGTAGATTTTTTGTGAAACGCCGTCGACGCACAAGTATTGGATCGAATACCTGGCTTCCAAACGACCCCTAAGAACATCTCCAATAGCTGCCCTAAAACAGGACACTGAAAAACTGATTGAGGGCACCAAAAAGTGAGTTTTAGCGCACAAGATTTTTTCTTCTCTAATAACTGCCCTAAAATAGGGCACCACTGCTCCAACAACTGCCCTAAAATAGGGCACTAGAATTGCATACATACTGAAATATATTGAAACAAATAATATCAAACCAAATGAATCAAAAACAAACAAAACACAAATAGTACAAACATCAAATTCATTAATCCACAACATCAAATTATTACATAGTTCATTAATCCACAACATAAAATTCAACATAGATTGTTCATCACATGTGACAACAAACATAGAGATAAAACTAGTGGTCTTGTTGCCCACGGCATGCTCACCACTCCTCTATGAGATATTTTTGAAGATCTTCGTGTGTGTACCGGAATCTCGAATGTCATGCTACACCTCAAGAAAGCGCCGGATTCAGTCTTCCCTTCTACGTGTCTGCATCGGTTGTCTGAGTTCATAGAAGGTGTAATCCAAATATTTGCCACACGCTCATTCTCAATGATCATGTTGTGCATGATCACACAGGATGTGATGATGTACCAAAGGATCACTTGATCCCAAAACCTAGCCGGTCCTCGCACAATAGCAAATTGGGCTTGCAAAAACTCAAAAGCCCTCACTACAAAAAAAAAGACACATCCGTGACATTATGGCCCAAACGAAAACTTTTTCTGTCATGATTGTGACACTTCTATGACGATAATTGTGAAAAAAACACGTATCATCATAGATGTGGTGGGATCCTACTTCCATGACAAAAAATTATGACAGAAAATGGGCTTTTCGTTCTGGGCGGGCCGAAGACGCACCCGCATGACATTCTTTGGGCCGTCCATGACGTAAAAAATTGTGGTAGAACTGAGGGTGAGGAAATTTTCGGGGACCCGATTACGGTGGGTGGTCGGGGCCGAGCGATGCAGTGTGGTTCACGCATTTCTCTCATACGCACGCGTGTGTGTGAGGCGCTCGCTAACTGAACCCGTGCGAGGCGTTCGCTTACTGAACCCGAGCGATCGATCGCCCTCGCACTACGTACTAAACACGAGCGATCGATCCCTCGCACTACGTACTGAACCCGATCGATCCCTCCGAACCCGAGCGATTCCTTCACTGCTAACTAAACCCGAGCGATTCCTTCACTGCTAACTGAACCCGATCGATCCCTTCTCGCTGCTTACTAAAGCCGATCGAGCTCCCGTGCGAAATGTAGCTAGCCGGTTGGGTTGCCTCTCGATGAACAGTGCCCATTGCTGCCGGGCGCGCGATACGTAGAACGAGTCGAGACTACTATTGCATCGATCGAGCCCCTTGCGCGAGACGTGGTGAGTTGACCTAGCCAGTTGGTTGGCTGTGGATGAACAGTTCCCGTTGCTGCCGCCCGCTCGTACGCCCCACCCCAGCCGGTGGGTTAGCTGTGGATGAGCAGTACCCTGTCCATGTGAAGGTGGTTAGCGCTGGATGAACAGGACCCCGAGGAGGCCGCCACACTCCAGCCAGTTGGGGGTGGATGAACAGTAGCCGGTGGAGGCTGGAGGAAGTCGGCGGTGGATGAACAGTAGCTGGTGGAGGCTGGAGGAAGTCGACGATGGATGAACAATAGCCCGTGGAGTCCCGTTTTGCGGTACGCCACACCTCCCCGATGAACAGGACCCTGTTTCGACCGTAGGCGCTCGAAGAAAAGTTTGTTTCCTCTGTTTTGCGGTACGCCACACCCTTCCCAATCAACAGGACCCCGTTTCGACCGTAGGCGGTTGAACAGAAGTCCGTTTCCTCCGTTTTGCGGTACCCATACCCCTCCCGATGAACAGGACCCCATTTCGATAGTAGGCGGCCGAACAGAAGGCCCTTTCCTCCGTTTTGCAGACGCCAGACCCCGAGTCGATGAACAGGACCCCGTTTTGGCTGTTCTGTCCAAGCCGGTTGGCTCCCGATGAACAGGACGCGTTCCGACCCAGTCGCTTGGCTCCCGATGAACACGACGTTGTTTCCTCAGTTCCAACCCAGCCGTTTGGCTGCCGATGAACAAGAGGCCATTGCTGCCGTCCGTTGCCTCTCCATGTACACGAGCCCTGGCCATACGTATGCGCGAGTAGGCGTTCGAGACGCCGCCTGTATGTACGTACGTGCCCGTATTTTTTGCAGCGTGGCTATACGTACGTGTACGCGATTTAGATGGGGCGGCGTGAATTGCTACGTCGGGGGCTCTACTACAACATGTGTCAATCCTTACACGCCCATGGTTCATCGTTGCAGAGAGACCGATCGACCAGTATGTACGTACACGTTCACGACCAGACAGACAACGCTACGTACGCTTCGATCGGGTGGGTCCCAGCTGTCAGGGAGGATAAGGAGGCACTTCCTTGCGTGCGAAGATATAGCTGGTGGATCCCAGCTGTCAGGGGGAGGAATCATTTTTTTGCACATAATAAGGAGGCACTTCCTTGTGTGCGAAAATGTAGCTGGTGGGTCCAGCTGTCAGCCTCACCACGTACAATCCTCTTTTGATGGATGTCGTTCATTGACCAGGTTAACTACGCCACGCCGAGAGCACCAAGGCAGTGGACGACGGCGAGGCCGGGGAAGACGCGGCAGTGGATGCCCACGCGGAGGGGAGTACGAGGGTTGACTGGTTCGGCTGCGGTGTGAGGCCGTCATCGCCAGAGAATAATAGGGGATGTGGGTGAGTAGAGGGAAGGCCTGGCCAGTGGTGGGAGTAGGGTGGGGCGGTGAGGCTTGCGCGGCATCATAGCCGGCCATGGGAGGCAGGAGCAGGCGGTCCCGCTGGCGCTGGTTTGGGCGGCTGGAGCAAGAAGATCAGAGATTGAAGAAGCAGCACGGCCGTTGGATGAACATCTAACGGTCACTGCTGCTATAATCGTTTGTTGACTAAGTTGACAAAGCCCTGCGTACGCGTCAACTTAGTAGGCCCACAAGTCAGTCTCCAAGTCCGGTGGGTCCCAGTTGTCTTGGGGAGGAATCTTTTTTTCGCGTAATAAGGAGGCACTTCCTTCCGTGCGAAGATATAGCTAGTGGGTCGCAGCTGTCAGGTGGAGGAATCATTTATTTTTCACATAATAAGGAGGTACTTCCTTGCGTGCGAAGATGTAGCTTGTGGGTCCCGGATGTCAGGGGGAGGAGTCATTTTTTTGCGCGTAATAAGGAGGCACTTCCTTGCGTGCGAAGATGTAGCTGGTGGGTCCAAGATGTCAGGGGGAGGAATCATTTCTCTTGCGCATGATAAGGAGGCACTTCATGGCGTGTGACCATGGACCTTGTGGGTCCCAACTGTCAGCCTCTCCACGTACAGTTCTCTTTTGATGGCTGTCGTCGTTGACCGCGTTGACGACGCCGTGCCGAGAGAACCAAGGCGGTGGACGACAGCTAGGCTAAGGGTGGGAACGACTCGGAGCTGGGGAAGACTCGGCAGTGGATGCCCACGGGGAGGGGAGTACGAGGGTTGACTGGTTCGGCTGCGGTGTGAGGCTGCCATCGCCGGAGAACAACAGAAGGTGTGGGATGAGTAGAGGGATGGACTGGCCAGCGGTGGGAGTAGGGTGGGGCGGTGAGTCCTTCACGGCAGCACAACCATCCATCGGAGTCGGGAGTAGGCGGTCCCGTCGGCGCTGGTTTCGGTGGCTGGAGCAAGAAATCAGAGATTGAAGAAGCACATCGGCCATTGGATTAACATCGAACGGCCACACTGGTAGAATCGATTGTTGACTAAGTTGACAAATCCTTGCGTACCCGTCAACTTCGTAGGCCCACAAGTCAGCCTCCAAATGTGTGGCAGACAGCATACAGCCCATTTGCTATTTTTGTAAATAATTTACAGCCCATTTTCTAATTCTTAAGGAATTTATTACAGCCCATTTTCTGCCCGGTACCACGGTTAATAAATTCAACGAAATTTCGCATACTTCGGTGTAGTTCGAACTATTTTAATCCCGAAATTTCGTGTTAGATTCAAACTAATTTTAAAATAAAATAAAATTAGATTAAATAAAATCCAATGATATTTAAAATCTCAAAATCCGAAGAAAAAAGCCTAAATTTGAAACTAATTGCCAGTTTGCTGTGTTTTTTTATATTTACAACCTTTTTCTTATTAGTTATTTCAAACAATTTTCTGGGCAAGCCGAATGCATGCCTCCTTGTCTAGATTTGCAGCCCAGCAATTCGCAAAAAAAAATTGCAGCCCAGCACGGTCCCGCCAGCATGGGAGGAAGAGGACGAGAGATTGAAGAAGCACGTTGGCCGTTTGATTTACATCCAACACCCCGGCTATCAGAATCGTTTTATTGACTAAGTTGACAACGCCTTGTGTGGGCTTCAACCTCGTGGGCCCACAATGTGAGCTTCCTATTTTGTGCCTGACATTCAGCCCATTTCATATTTTTTAGAATTTACAGCCTATTTGTTAAAAAATCGAAATACACCCATTTGCTGGGCTGGGTGAAAAAATAATGTTGCGGGCATGCTGCAACCAATAATTTTTTTTTCTTAGAACTTACAGCCCATTTGCTTCTTTTGTAAATACACGCATTTGCTGGCCTGGCTGGACAGAGCAATGATATAAAAAATAAAACTGGGTTGGGCATTTCGTTTGGACAAGAGATTTTCTTTAATAATTTACAGGATGGCTGAAAAAATAATGTTGCGGACTGCAACCGATTAACTTTTTTAGGAGAATTTAAAGCCCAATTGTTCTTTTTAAATACACTGATTTCTTGGTTGGATTAAAAAATAATGTTGCGGACAAGCCCCATTTAATATTTTTGGATAATTTACAGCCATTACCTTTTTTTTAGAAATACACACATTTGCTTCTCTGGATTAAATAGTAATGTTGGTCTGGCCACAACATTCTTATAAAATATAAGACATTTTGTAGGTTATTTTAGCCTACCAAAACGTGTTATATTTTTATACGGAGGGAGTAGAAAATAAGAACTTAGCGATGCGTTTTTTCTTAAAAAAAGATAACTCGGTGTCCCACAGCCCAGTCGAGACCTGCTGGATCCTGGTGTCAGCATGTCGTGGGCTGCGCATATACTAGGCTGGGCAGGCCAAAGCCCAGTTATATTTGCTTGACCTAAAAAAGAAGTCTTTGGTGACTACCTCTCCTTGTTTAATTCACTCGTTTATTTACTACGTTGACAACCTGGTGGGTCCGAGATGTCAGTATTTTACTGGCGGTGAGACTCTTTTTTTTGTTTTTACTATTTATATTTCTGCTGGCAGAACATTTGTTTCGCGTCATTCGCCGGCCGCGGGGTGGCGGGAGCATGTGGTCCGGCCGGCACTGGTTTGGGAGGCTGGAGGAAGAAGAAGACGGGAGATAGAAGATGTAAGAGAAAACGCATGCCAGCCGTTCGATATGAATCAAACCATTGGCAGAAAGAAAACACCCCTTTGACAGTTGATTCATTCAGACGAACAACAGTAGTAGTACTAGTTAATTTGCTTTCACCACGACTACATTTTTAGAAGCTGAAGCTGAACCAGACACTAGCCACGGCCAGCGCCACCCCCACGGCCCCGGCCAGTGCCACCCCCGCGGCCACGACATCCGCCATTGCCACGGCTGCGGTCACCGCCACCACCACGGCCACTGCCAGCGCCACCCCCACGGCTGTGACCTCCACCACCTCCATGGCCGCGGCCAACGCCACCCCCACGACCACGAACGCCGCCACTGTCGTGGTAAAATGCGTGGAATCGGGCAAAGTTGGAGTGGAGGGCATGGAAATACGCCTCGGCTGCGTCAACATCCAAGGCAGGCCATTCGTCCGTGGCGGGCGCAGGGGCCCCAAATAACTGCTCTGCCTCCGCCTTCTTCTGGGCAACTATCTCCAAGCTTAGGTCCATCTCATCCCATAACGGATCCAGAGGATTTGCAGGATGCTCATCCTCCTCCTCTCCAAAATTGAACACGAATTGGTGCTCCTCCGGTTGCTCCATTGATGAGGGAGTGCTGGTGGATTGGAGATGGGAATGGGAGGTGCCAGAGAGAGGATTTGGGGGATAGAGGGTATGGCGACGACGTCTTATAGGCTGCCGCGGGCGCCATTAAGGAGGTAAGAGCGGTGGCGGGCGGTCAAAGGGCGTGGCTCCCAGTGAGAAAAGCTGCTGCCGCTAGCTCGCACGCCTCTCGGATGCACAGGGATGACGCGTCACATTCTCCGTAATTAGAGAGATTAATGATAGGCGGCCATCGCCGGTGGTGCATTGGATGCCGCGCTTCTTAAATCCCCCGGCAGCGCGAGGGCCGAGGGGGAAGAAGATGAAACTTCCGTCCCACGCTGGCTTTTGGGGTATGGAGCAAGCTGGATTTAAGAGGGGGTGGGGGGCATGGCGCAAGGCAGTGCCGCCAGCCCCTGGGCGGCAGCAGACAGTCCAGCCGTGCTGGTTTGGGTGGCGGGACAACCAGCAGAGGGAAGACTGAAGAAGAACGTCAGAAGCGAATTTGTTTTTCAGTGGCTCTCGATGGGGTATTTTTTTAGCTTTCCTCTCCACAATACAACTTGTTATTATAGCCTCCCAGTCCATGGTGGACCAGCAGCCCATTTGCTGGGCGGCCCAAGCTACAGAAAACAACACTTGTCAAAGCCCAAAAAACAATGAAGTAGTATGTTTTTTTAGAGGCCGAAAAAATATGGCGGGGGCTGAACGGGGTGTTTCAACCAGGTACCGGATGTCAGTCTGAAATCTGCTGGGTACCCTGTGTGTTCGAGCGTGATGATGCGCTGGGTCATTCGTGTAGGATACAGTCGATCTGATCCCATGTAGTGTTCGTGTGTTAGCAGGCTAGTTAGCGATCAGTGCTTGTAAAGACTGAGCAAAAGATAAATAAGAGTTGATGCGCCCTTGCAACCCTAACAAGCAGGTGCCATTCTTCTCAGGACGATGGTGTGGCATGTGACACTCACACGTCAAAAGCCCATAACATACATTCTAACAAGTTAACACACCAAGTACAACAGAAAAGGTAAACATTCAGATCAAACTCAGGTTCACAGGATACGTTCATGTTCATAGCCAATGAAAGCGCAGGTTAACTCCCAGGGGGGGTGAATGGGAGATTTTTAGAAATTCGTCAAACTCCAAAGATTTTGACGAAAATCAGAGTGACAAAATAGAAACATAAGTGAAACTAGATCGACACAGATGTAACTAGCATGCATAGGAAATACATACAAGTGAAGAACAAGTAGTCATACAAGCAGACATGCATGAAGAAGATGAACTGAAGAAATGATAAACAACATGATGAAAGTCTTCAGTTCAAATTCATCAGAAAAGTAGAGCACAAGTTCTTCAGCAGCGGAAATTGCGTAAAGGTAAAGGGGTGAGGAATTTGAAACCGGTTGGGCTTGATGAAGACACAGCGATTTGGTAGACCAGTTCTAGTTGCTGTATCAACTGTACGTCTGGTTGAGGCGGCTGAGTCTTACCTCAAAGGACAGTTAGTCCTCACCGTATTCCTCTTGAGCTAAGGTCACTTAGACCTCGCCCAATCACTCGTGGTAAGTCTTCAAGGTAGACTTCCAAAACCTTCACAGACTTGTTCACCGGCACACCACAATTACTCTTGGGTGCTCAGAACATGACGCCTAACCGTCTGGAAGAATGACAGTCTTCAAAGGTAATAAGCATCGGATCACAGAGATCAACTTCTCCAGTGATGCTCAGTCACTTAGGCTCTGGTTGGGTTTTTCCTCACTTGGGTTCTCACAAAGTCGTCGGAGGAAGGGTTGCTCTCAAATGACAAGTGTCAAGTTCTCTCTAGAGCAGCCAACCAACTAGTGGTTGTAGGGGGCGGCTATTTATAGCCAGGGGCAACCCGACATGAATTGTCATAAATGCCCTTCTCAGACATGACCATTGTCAGGATAAGAATCCACTCGACCGCTGGCACGCGGCGCAACAACGGTCGGAAATTAAGCTCTCAATTTCGTCGGGGCACTCTATTTCCTCACGATAGGCAGATCGCACCAGCGAAATCCTAACTCCTTAGCCTGACCAAATTCATCAGAGACCAGATGAACTTCGTCACTGTCACTGTCAAATTCGTCAGCTGTTCCGGAGGTTTCCAAAGGCTTCACTCGAAGCGGCTTAGGTTTGTATAGTTTTGAGCATCACTTTGAAGTATGAAATATGCATCACCTTGACCCCCTTTGACAGTACGGTTTTTCCTATGACTCAAATAAGAAGAAAAAAACTATGAAAACAAAGTCTTCAAGCTTCCAAGTCTTCACATCAATTTCCTCAAGGGCCGCACCAAATTCTTCACTTGAAGAAATACATTTTTAGGGGTCGACTTCCGTGGTTAAACCAAGTCTTCAGGGACTATTTTCTCCTGTGTACACTCACAAACTTATTAGTCCCTTAACTTATTTGTCTTCAATACTCCAAAACCACTAAGGGGCACTTGATGCACTTACAGCCAACATTCACAATCAACTCCTCAAAAGATTCACATATACACAAGTTTAGCATGTTTATGCATCCAAATGATTGAGAGATCACAAGCCAATATTCATAGCCAACATTCACAATCAACAACTCAAAAGATTCACGTATACAAGTTCAGCATGTTTATGCATCCAAATGATTGAGAGATCACAACCAATATCCTCCATCGACACACTTTAATTACCTGGGGTGCAGACTGGTTAAGTGGTGTTCACTCGGTGGTACTTCTTGCTAAAATTAGTGCTTGTCTGAGCAAACTTTCGAGTACATAAGAGGTAGCACAGACCATCTGAACTTTGCTTGTAGGTTATCCTCATGATGGTGGCCTTGATTCCGCGAGAGGTTTGAGCATCTTGGCCACTACTTCCATCCAACTAGTTTACTGGCTCATCTTGGTCCTGTAGCTCGCCAAAATTCTACTGTGTAGACAAGGAGGCGGTGGACAAAATGAACCACCCAAAGTTTTTTTTGCAATTGAACTGAAATGGAGCATCCCTGGGGTGTAGACTGGTTAAGTGGTGTTCACTCTGGCACTTCTTCTTGTCAACATCGATGCTTGTGTGCGTGAACTTTGGAGTACATAGGAGCCAACATAAGTATCTGACCACCTGATCTTTTTGTGCAGTTCTATTGAAATCGGCAACGTAACGCTTTGCTTGTAGGGTCTTCCCATTAATGTTGCATGTAGTTTGGATGGGGTATGTTCTCAGTTCCGAGATTAACATGGAACATTACGAGATGATACGCTTAATATTGCCTGCGAGTTGAGGCTCCAAGTTACTCCTTTTATAAAGCTATAAAGTTATGCTGCCTCATCTTGGGTCTGTAGCTCCTCTGGAGGGAGTCGCGCGGCTGCACATAGAGAGAGAGTCGCGCGGCGATCCACTCGGAGGGAGTCGCACGGCTGCACATAGAGTTGCTTGATGTCTACTACGCAACTTTTATTCTTGTAGACGTTGTTGGGCCTCCAAGTGCAGAGTTTTGTAGGACAGTAGCAAATTTCCCTCAAGTGGATGACCTAAGGTTTATCAATCTGTGTGAGGCGTAGGATGAAGATGGTCTCTCTCAAACAACCCTGCAATCAAATACAAGAAATCTCTTGTGTCCCCAACACACCCAATACAACGGTAAATTGTATAGGTGCACTAGTTCGATGAAGAGATGGTGGTACAAGTGTAGTATGGATAGTAGATATAGGTTTTTATAATCTGAAAATATAAAAACAGCAAGGTAGCAAGTAGTAAAACGGAGCACAAACGGTATTACAATGCTTGGAAACAAGGCTTAGGGTTCATACTTTCACTAGTGCAATCTCTCAACAATGCTAACATAATTGAATCATATAACAATCCCTTAACATGCGATAAAGAATCACTCCAAAGTTCCTATTAGCGGAGAACATAAGATAGAAATTGTTGTAGGGTATGAAACCACCTCAAAGTTATCCTTTCCGATCAATCTATTGAGCCATCCCTTTAAGTGTCACAAACAGCCCTAGAGTTCATACTAAAATAACACCATATGATACGCATCAACCAACTCTAATGTCACCTAGATACTCCAATGTCACCACAAGTATCCATGAGTTGATTATTCGATATGCATCAAACAACTTCAAATTCATAATATTCAATCCACACAAAGAACTTCAAAGAGTACCCCAAAGTTTCTTATCGGAGAAAAGATAATGAAAACGTGCAACCAACCCCTATGCCTAGATCACCCCAAGGTCACGGGAATCCGCGAGTTGATTACCAAAACATACATCAAGTGAATCAATAGAATACCCCATTGTCACCACGGGTATCCACATGCAAGACATACATCAAGTGTTCTCAAATCTGAAATATTCAATCCGACAATAACGAAACCTCAAAGGGAAAGACTCAATCCATCACAAGAAGATAGAGAGGGAAGAAACACCATATGATGCAACTATATTAACAAAGCTCGCGATACATCAAGATCATGCCAAATCAAGAACATGAGAGAGAGAGAGATCAAACACATAGCTACTGGTACATACCCTCAGCCCCGAGGGTGAACTACTCCCTCCTCGTCATGGAGACCGCCGGGATGATGAAGATGGCCTCTGGTGATGATTTCCCCCTCCGGCAGAGTGCCGGAACAGGGCTCCGGATGAGATCGCTTCGGAATAGAGGCTTGCGGCGGTGGCGTGGAAGTTCTAGGTTTCTTTCTAGGGTTTTTGGTATTTATAGGAATTTTTGGCGTTGGTTTCACGTCAAGGGGGCCCACGAGGGAGCGACAAGCCTGCTCCGCGTGCCCTGGGGGGAGGGCGCGCCCTGCTACTTGTAGCTTGCGTTGGTATTTTCCCCGAAGAGGAAGGGATGATGTAGCACAATAGAGGTAAGTATTTCCCTCAGTTATGAAACCAAGGTTATCAATCTAGTAGGAGAATCATGCAACACCTCGTTAGCAGTACCTGCACACAAACAACAAATCCTTGCACCCAACGCAAACGAGGGGTTGTCAATCCCAAGGCGGTCAATTGCAAGATTAAATTGTATGTGATAGATAGATTGAAACAAAAATACAAAATAAAATAAATAAAAGAAAAGTGCAGGAAGGTATTTTTAGGATTTTTAATATATGATTTAGATAGACCCGGGGGCCATAGTTTTCACTAGAGGCTTCTCTCAAGAAAATAGCATACTATGGGTAGACAAATTACTGTTGGGCAATTGATAGAAAAGCAAATAATCATGACGATATCCAAGGCAATGATCATGTATATAGGCATCACGTCCGAGACAAGTAGACCGACTCCTGCCTGCATCTACTACTATTACTCCACACATCGACCGCTATCCAGCATGCATCTAGTGTGTTAAGTCCATAAAGAACAGAGTAACGCCTTAATCAAGATGACATAATGTAGACAAAGTAAACTCACGCATGAATAAACCCCATCTTTTTACCCTTAATAGCAACAATAAATACGTGTCATGTCCCTATCTGTCACTGGGATTGTGCACCGCAAGATCGAACCCATTACAAAGCACCTCTTCCCATGGCAAGATAAATCAATCTAGTTGGCCAAACCAAATCAATAGATCGGAGAAGAAATACGAAGCTATAACAATCATGCATAAAAGAGATCAGAGAAGACTCAAATAATATTCATGGATAATCTGATCATAAACTCACAATTCATCGGATCCCAACAAACACACCGCAAAAAGTGATTACATCGAATAGAACTCCAAGAGCATTGTATTGAAGATCAAAAAGAGAGAAGAAGCCATCTAGCTACTAACTATGGACCCGAAGGTCTATGGTAAACTACTCACGCATCATTGGAAGGGCAGCAAGGTTAATGTAGAGCCTCTCCGTGATCGATTCCCCCTCCGGCGGAGTGCCGGAAAAGGCCCCCAGATGGGATCTCTCGAGAATAGAACCTTGCGGCGGCGGAAAAAGTATTTCGTGGACTCCTCTGTTGGTTTCCCGATTTTTGGGAATTTATAGTGGTGGAATTAGGTCAAAAGAGGCAGAGGTGGGCCCACGAGGCACCAGGGCGCGTCTGCCCCCCAGGAGCGCCCTGGTGGCTCGTGGCCACCTCCTGGGGCTTCTGGCCTTCTCCCGAAGCTTCTAGTGTTGGTTATGTCTAGAAAAAAATCTCTAAAAAGTTTCGTGGCATTTGGACTTCGTTTGGTATTGATATTCTGTAAAACCAAAAACAGGCAGAAAACAGCAACTGGCACTGGGCACTAAGTTAATAGGTTAGTCCCAAAAAATGATATATAATTGCTGTAAATGTATATAAAAACATCCAAGATTGATAATATAACAGCATGGAACAATCAAAAATTATAGATACGTTGGAGACGTATCAGCATCCCCAAGCTTAATTCCTGCTCGTCCTCGAGTAGGTAAATGATAAAAACAGAATTTTTGATGTGGAATGCTGCCTATCATATTCATCATATATTCTTTTCCTTTATAGCATGGACATATGGACTTGAATGATTCAAAGCAATAGTCTATAATTTGACATGAAGATATAAATACTCAAGCATGCTAACAAGCAACCATGTCTTTCAAAATATCAACGCTAAAGAAAGTTATCCCTAGCCCATTATGCTCAATCATTGATCCATTCATGAAACACACTCCATATTAGCTACATCCAATGCACAAGTATGACAATTGTGCTCTCTAGTTGGTGCTTTATAAGTGAAGATGGAGACTCAAGAAAATAAAAAATTGCATAAAAGTAAATAGATAGGCCCTTCGCAGAGGGAAGCAGAGATTTGCTAATGTGCCAGAGCTCAAGGCTTAAATTAGATAGATAAAAAATTTGGGAGGCATGCTTTTCCTGTCAACGAAAACGACCGAGAATTCCCAATTTTTTCCATGATAGACACATCGTAGGCGGTTCCCAAACAGAAAATAAAGTTTATTTCCTTTTCACCATTCTTTCACAATCCATGGATAGCCGTATCCACGGGTGCCCTCCATACCAACACTTTCCAAGGAATTTATTATTATCATCATATAAGATTTTTCATTTCATTTCATTTTGGGACTGGGCATCCCTATTACCTGTCACACTCTCGTGCAATGACAAGTGAATAAACACTCATCGTGAGAATAACCCACCTAGCATGGAAAATATTGGCCACCCCCTTCCGCCTCATGAGCGGTATGGGCACACAAAACAGAAAAATTATTTTGAAAATTAGAGTTGGCACATGCAAATTTACTTGGAACGGCATGGAAATACCGCATATAGGTAGATACGGTGGACTCATTTGGCACAACTTGGGTTTAAGGAGTTTGGATGCACAAGTAGTATTTCCGCTTAGTACAAATGAAGGCTAGCAAATAGATTAAGAAGCAACCAACCAAAAAGCGAAAATGGTCATAAACATGCATTGAACATAACTAACACCGAATAATGCACCATAAGTAGGATATAATTTCGTTGCATAACTATTGACTTGATGTGCATGCATAGGGAATCACAAACCTTAACACTAATATTCTTACTAAATCACAATTACTCACTAACATGACTGACAAATTATCATCTCCATATCGCAAAACTATTGCAAGGAATCACACTTATCATATCCAATGATCTATATGAAAGTTTTTATTATATCCCTCTTGAATATTCATCACTTTGGGACCAAATTCATATCTTGTGCAAATTACCATTACTATTATCAACTCGCAAAAAGATTTAAGTGAAGCATGAGAGTGCACATATTTCTTCAAAATTTCAATCTTATCAACTCTCAAAATAATATAAGTGAAGCATGAGAGTTTATTTCTTCAAAATATAGCCACCACCGTGCTCAAAAAGATTTAAGTGAAGCACTAGAGCAACTGCCTAGCTCAAAAAATTTAAGTGAAGCACATAGAGTATTCTAACAAATTATGATGAACGTGTGGCTCTCTCAAAATAGGGGTGTTCAGCAAGGATGTGTGACATCCCCAGATTACTAAGCCCTGGTTACGCTAATTACCTTGCCAAGTCATCATGTTTGTCATCATTTAATCACAACAAAGGATTAATTCAAACTCAAATTCAAATTCAAAATATAAGCCAAATTATTATTTCTTCTAACTGCAGAACAAAAGTGTTCATAATAATGCAAATAATCCATAAGCAATTATAAAAATAAATCCAACATCATTTGGATTCCCAAAATTGGCCCTAGAAATAATAAAACAGCATCCACAGAAATAAAATGGAACAACTAAATTCAAATATGAAAATATACATTTCCAATTATTCTAGAATTTATTATGGGACTTTGAAATACTGCTATAGATTTATGCAAAAGTTACAACACAAACAAAATTCATCTAGTACCAAAACTAAATCCAAAACAACAACCAAAATAGCCTCTGGAAATAAATGAAAGGAAATCGGACTGTGCACTTTAGTCCACGTAGCAACAGTAGCAGTAGCAGCCCAGCCCATCACGCCAGAGTCTACCTCCTCCTCTGTGTCAGCACCACCACGGCCGATGCGCGCTCGCACCGTCGGATGGACGACACCGCCGCCATAGCGGTGCCGTGCGGGGCTAGATAAGGTCGACGAGACGCCCGCGGACGAACCCTAGCTTCTAATCCCCTCGCACCCCTCCTCTCTGCTCGTTTTGGAGGCGCCCGAGCACTGCCGTGGCCGCGTCGTCGTTGCCCTCGCGGCCACAGGCCACCGTTCGCCGCACCGAAGAGTTCAGGAGCTCCGTCGCGCTCAGCTACATCACCCACGCCGACCAGCTCAAGCTCAATGCCCCTGTATCGAGCGGA
The DNA here is from genome assembly GCA_039707655.1 of Elymus sibiricus. Classification (NCBI taxonomy): domain Eukaryota; kingdom Viridiplantae; phylum Streptophyta; class Magnoliopsida; order Poales; family Poaceae; genus Elymus; species Elymus sibiricus. The sequence goes on along the minus strand of CM077664.1, from coordinate 112,597,044 downwards.
TCGACCGCGACTTCATCCTCGGTGCCCGCCGCTCGTCGCCGTCGATCTCCACCACTGTGCGACCCCGACCCTCTCCGACCACGTTCCCGACCTCACTGTGAGGCCCTCCTCCGATTCCCGCTGCTCTGCCTGCTCTCCTACGCTGCCGCATGCCGTAGCTGCTGTTTACTCTGCTGCACTGCTCTGCTGGCTGCTTAACTGCTGTCGCTAGCTGCCAGCTGCTACTGCTGTTGCTTCTCAGCTGCCCTGCTAGCCGCTGCTGCTTTAGAGCTGCTGCTGCTCATGTACTGCCGGCTGCCGCTGCTTCTGCCGCTGCTCTGCTCGGCTTACTGCCGTTGCTAGGCAGGGCCTTGGCCGACTGTGTTTGTGTGTGTGTGCGCCCGAGTGTGTGTGAGCTGAGTGTGCCGTGTGTGTGTCTGTGTGTGTTATGTGGATGGCCCAAATTAGCTTAGGAGCTAGTTTAATTAGTGGCTAGATTAGCTTTAGGTTTAATTTGTTGTCTAATTAGTATAAAGCATATGACATATGGACCCCATCTTCTAACTAACCCATTAAAACAATCTAAAAAAATGTGGGTCTATGACATGTGGACCCGCCTACACTATTTATCCTTTGACCAGTCAACCTTTGACTGGGACAACCCAACCCCACCGGCCCCACTGTCATAGGCTATGGCTAGAGTAGAAATAGGTGACAAAAGAATTTGCACTGTTTAAATTCGAAATTAAATAATTAAAAGAATTCCCGAAACTTGGTAAAACTTCGAAAGTTTATATAAAGTAATCCGTAACTCGGATGGGAATAATTTATATATGAAAAATGATCAGAAAAATAAGACGAATCCGAATGTGCCACCCACTTACCTGCCACACCCCTCTAACATGATGAACATGAAACTTTCCCCTCCGGATCGTCTGTTCGATAATCACCCGGAGCTGGGAGAACACTCTCGGATATTTTCCCGCTCTGACCAAAATACCTAGCACTGCATTAGAACACCCCTAGCACTGCATATTGCCATGTCATGCATTTGTGTTGCATTGTTTGCCATGTATTTATTGTTTCTTCCCCCTCCTTCTCTCCCGATAGACCCCGAGACTGCCGACGACACTGCTGAGTACGACTACGACGTCGACGACCAGACCCCTTCAGCAGAGCTTTCAGGCAAGCAAAACCCCCTTGATCATCCAGATGTCGCCTACTCTTCCACTCTTATGCTTGCATTAGAATTGCTCCTGTTGTTGCTCTGATAGCTCCTATTTTGATGCATAGCCTGTTTTTCGTCGCCTGCTATTGATACATCGCCTGCTATCCTATAATGCTTAGTTAGGTATGATATGTTTCATCTGTGGCCCTTCACCCTTGTCTGTTTGCCATGCTTGTTATCGGGCCGTGATCACTCTGGGTGATGATCACGGAAATGTTTACATATTGCAATACTTTAACTGTGTAAGTCGGGCCGGCTCCAAGAGTGCCCACGAGAGAATAATATTAAAGACGGGTTGGCTCCAAGAGCACCCGCGAGCTGTGTGTTATCAAGTCGGAACGACAGGAACCATGTTCGTCTCTGCGAGTTACTAAATACGCCTAACGGATTTGGGTATTTGATCTGAGTTGGCCGCTGGCCATATACGCACTACCACCACGTGGGATAATGGTTATGGGACCCTCTACGTCGTATGTATCAGCCGAAAGTTCTTCAGATGTCTCAGCTCAGAGATGCGGGCTGATTGTTGGGGTGGGCTGGTTACGTCACTTGTGTATACAGTGTCGCGCCTGGGCCCCGACCACCCACGCAACGTGCAGGAGTGCAAAGGGCGATGGCCCAAGACCCCTTCGCACTGAGGATTTAGACCGGCGTGCTGACCTCTCTGCTGAGCCTAGGTAGGACTGCGTCGTGTTGATCTCCCGAGGCCGGGCATTACCCAGCAAGTGTGTCCGGCCAGATGTGATCGAGCGTGTTGGGTAACAGTAGTGCACCCCTGCAGGGAAGTTATCTATTCGAATAGTCGTGTCCACGGTAACAGGACGCTCGGAGTTGTATCCTGATCTACTACAACTATGAATGGATACTGTTACAATGTTAAACTGCTACTACTGCTCTCAGGATCTCTTTCTCGCAGGGTAGTCGAGGAAGGATATCAGGGCATTGCTAATATATACTTATTATTATATGCTGCTATGTTCTACTCTCTTCTGATGCTGCCAGATTGCTTCAAGATGCTAGTCTTCGATAGGCTAGGCCTCTCCCCCTCTGTTCTGGCATTTCTGCAGTTTAGTCCAAAGATATAGCCCCATTCCTTTGATACCGATGCATAATTAGTATAGATCTGATGTCAGTCTTGCGAGTACTTTGGATGAGTACTCACGGTTGCTTTGCTATCTCTTTTTCCCTATACCCGGTTGCTGTGATCAGACGACGGAGCCCCGGAGCAGGAGATCCCCGAAGGCACCTACTACTACGTTGAGCCCGCCGACTAGGAGTAGTTCGGAGGCCCTAGGCAGGAGGCCTTCGCCTTTTCGATCAGTGTCGTTGTTTGTGCTAGCCTTCTTAAGGCAAACTTGACTAACTATGTCTAGTTTGCGTGTATGATTAGTGCACGATCGAGCAGGGGCGTCACAGGATGATTGTGACAAACTAAAAAGCAAACAAAGCAAAGACTCATATAATACACGACACTCCAAGCAAAACTCATATCATGTGACGAATAAAAATATAGCTCCAAGTAAAATTACCGATGGTTGGTAGAAGAAAGAGGGGATGCCTTCCGGGGCATCCCCAAGCTTAGACGCTTGAGTCTTCCTTGAATATTACCTTGGGGGTGCCTCGGGCATCCCCAAGCTTAGGCTCTTGCCACTCCTTATTCCTTCATCCATCGTGATCTCACCCAAAACTTGAAAACTTCAATCACACAAAACTCAACAAAACCTTCGTGAGATCCGTTAGTATAACAAAATAAATCACTACTTTAAGTACTGTTGCAAACCCATTCATATTTTATTTTTGCATTATACCTACTGTATTCTAACTTCTCCATGACTTATACCCCCTGATACAATCCATAGTTTCATCAAAACAAGCAAATAGTGCATCAAAAACAGAATCTGTCAAAAACAGAACAGTCTGTAGCAATCTATTTAAAAGCCATACTTCTGTAACTCCCAAAATTCTGAAAACTTAGTACAACGTGGGAAATTCGTATACCAATACTGTGTAAAAATTTCAGATTTTTCTGACGCTCCAATACAGAACCAAAATTCCAGCACTGAACACAAAACTTTCTGTTTTCCAAACAGCATCAATTATACTATCTTCCAAATCATCCTATAGGCTTTACTTGGCACAAACACTAATTAAAAATACAAAAACACAATCATAACAGTAGCATAATTGTGAAAACACACAATAACAGAAACAAAAGGTAAAAATTTATTTTATTCAATGGGTTGCCTCCCAACAAGCGCTATTGTTTTATGCCCCTAGCTAGGCATAATGCATAGTTTCAAGTATTGTCATCTTTCAAGTTGATTCCATAAGTGGCCCTCATAATGGATTCATATGGTGCTTTAATTCTTTTCCTAGGGAAATTCTCCATACCCTTTTTTAATGGAAACTGAAATTTTATATTCCCTTCTTTCATGTCAATAACAGCACCTATAGTTCGTAAGAACGGTCTATCAAGTATTATGGGGCAAGAAAAATTGCATTCAATGTCAAGTACAATAAAATCAACGGGCACATAGTTCCTATTTGCAAGAATAAGAACATCATTAATTCTTCCCAAAGGCTTTTTAATAGTAGAATCCGCAAGATGCAAATTAAGAGAACATTCATCTATATTGGTAAAACCTAGCACATCACATAGAGATTTTGGAATTGTCGAAACGCTAGCACCTAAATCACATAAAGCATTGCACTCATAATTTTTAATTTTAACTTTAATGGTGGGTTCTGATACGTCTCCAACGTATCTATAATTTTTGATAGTTCCATGCTGTTATATTATCAATCTTGGATGTTTTTATATATATTTACAACAATTATATATCATTTTTTGGGACTAACCTATTAACTTAGTGCCCAGTGCCAGTTGCTGTTTTCTGCCAGTTTTTGGTTTTACAGAATATCAATACCAAACAAAGTCCAAATGCCACGAAACTTTTTGGAGATTTTTTCTGGACAAGATAAACACTAGAAGCTTCGGGAGGAGGCCGGAAGACCCTGGAGGTGGCCACGAGCCACCAGAGAGCGCCTGGGGGGGCAGGCGCGCCCTGGTGCCTCGTGGGCCCACCTCTGACTATTTTGACCTAATTCCACCACTATAAATTCCCAAAAATCGGGAAACCAACCAGGGAGTCCACGAAATACTTATTCCGCCGCCGCAAGTTTCTGTTCTCGAGAGATCCCATCTGGAGGCCTTTTCTGGTGCTCCGCCGGAGGGGGAATCGATCACGGAGGGGCTCTACATCAACCTTGCTGCCCTTCCGATGATGCGTGAGTAGTTTACTACAGACCTTCGGGTCCATAGTTAGTAGCTAGATGGCTTCTTCTCTCTTTTTGATTTTCAATACAATGTTCTCCTTGATGTTCTTGGAGTTCTATCTGATGTAATCACTTTTTGTGGTGTGTTTGTTGGGATCCGATGAATTGTGAGTTTATGATCAGATTATCCATGAATATTATTTGAGTTTTCTCTAAACTCTTTTATGCATGATTATTATAGCTTCGTATTTCTTCTCCGATCTATTGATTTGGTTTGGCCAACTAGATTGATTTATCTTGCCATGGGAAGAGGGGCTTTGTAATGGGTTCCATCTTGCGGTGCTCAATCTCAGTGACAGAAAGGGACATGACACGTATGCATCATTGCTATTAAGGGTAAAAGGATGGGGTTTATTCATGCGTGAGTTTACTTTGTCTACATCATGTCATCTTGCTTAAGGCGTTACTCCGTTCTTTATGGACTTAATACACTAGATGCATGCTGGATAGCGGTCGATGTGTGGAGTAATAGTAGTAGATGCAGGCAGGAGTCGGTCTACTTGTCTCGGACATGATGCCTATATACATGAGCATTGCCTTGGATATCGTCATGATTATTTGCTTTTCTATCAATTGCCCAACAGTAATTTGTCTACCCACCGTATGCTATTTTCTTGAGAGAAGCCTCTAGTGAAAACTATGGCCCCCGGGTCTACCTTTATCAGATTACTAAAACCCTAAAAATACTTGCTGCACTTTTTCTTTATTTATTTTATTTTGTATTTTTGTTTCAATCTATCTATCTATCACATACAATTTAATGTTGCAATTAACCACCGAGGGATTGACAACCCCTTGTTTGCGTTGGGTGCAAGGATTTGTTGTTTGTGTGCAGGTACTGCTAACGAGGTGTTGCATGATTCTCCTACTGGATTGATAACCTTGGTTTCATAACTGAGGGAAATACTTACCTCTACTGTGCTGCATCATCCCTTCCTCTTCGGGGAAAATACCAACGCAAGCTACAAGTAGCAGGAAGAATTTCTGGCGCCGTTGCCGGGGAGACATCATCAACATCTATCAAGTACCGTCGCATAAACTCTCAGCTCCTTGCATTTATTTTATTTGCCTCTCGTTTTCTTCTCCCCCACTTCTAAAAAGTTTTTACAAAAATACAAAAATATTTTCCGTTTGCCTTTTTCTTGTTTGCTTGTTTGCTTGCTTACTTGGAATTGCTATCATTGCTGATTTTGGTATGGAAAAAAGTGAGGATGGTAAAACTCCTAAAATCGAAATTCCTACCAATTTAGATACTAAAACTTTTGTGATGGGACATGGAAATATTATAGGAAAAAATGTCATCCAAGAATTCTTTTATTGCACTGGAACTTTGGCTTGTGATGATACTCCTATTCTTAGTAGAACCAAGAATCATGCCGAAGCTATTTCTGCTCTTGTTCTTAAACTAGAAAAAAGATTTATTCGTACCCATCCTACTTTGCAAAGATTGTTTTATGAGTTGCCAGTTATAAAAAATCCTAAGGCTAAAAATATAGCAACTCTTATCCTCATGAATGAATTTGATTACATAGTTCGACAAGCTATAGAAATCTTTGATTTTTATGGCATGAATCATGAAGAACCGGTGATAGATGAGATCTTATACAATGATGATTACTTGTTAAGATATTTATTTCGTGACGATTGCACCTTTGATGAGAATACCAAAAAGGAGGTCCCTCCTTTAAATATAATCCAACAAGTTTTCAATGGTATTAATAAACAATATTCTTGGATTGTAAAAGGGAATCAAGAGGGATTCGAGGATGGCCAACTTAGTAATGCTAAAATTTCCATGGATGATGTGTTTCAAATTGTCTTTGAAAAGTCTCCTGATAAGAACGTATCTTTAGATAAGAAGAAGAAAGATGACAATACTTGAAACTGTGCATTATGCCTAGCTAGGGGCATAAAACAATAGCGCTTGTTGGGAGGCAACCCAATGAATAAAATAATTTTTCACCTTTTGTTTCTGTTATTGTGTGTTTTCACAATTATGCTACTGTTATGATTGTGTTTTTGTGTTTTAATTAGTGTTTGTGCCAAGTAAAGCCTTTGGGATGATTTGGAAGATAGTATAATTGATGCTGTTTGGAAAACAGAAAGTTTTGCATCCAGTGATGGAATTTTAGTTCTGTACAGGAGCGTCAGAAAAATCTGAAATTTTTACACAGTATTGGTATATGAATTTCCCACGTTGTCCTAATTTTTCAGAATTTTTGGAGTTACACAAGTATGGCTTTTAAATATATTGCTACAGACTGTTCTGTTTTTGACAGATTCTGTTTTTGATGCACTACTTGCTTGTTTTGATGAAACTATGGATTGTATCGGGGGGTATAAGCCATGGAGAAGTTAGAATACAGTAGGTATAATGCAAAAATAAAATATGAATAGGTTTGCAACAGTACTCAAAGTAGTGATTTGTTTTGTTATACTAACGGATCTCACGAAGGTTTTGTTGAGTTTTGTGTGATTGAAGTTTTCAAGTTTTGGGTGAGATCACGATGGATGAAGGAATAAGGAGTGGCAAGAGCCTAAGCTTGGGGATGCCCAAGGCACCCCAAGGTAATATTCAAGGAAGACTCAAGCGTCTAAGCTTGGGGATGCCCCGGAAGGCATCCCTTCTTTCTTCTACCAACCATCGGTAATTTTACTTGGAGCTATATTTTTATTCGTCACATGATATGTGTTTTACTTGGAGCGTCTTGTAATATATGAGTCTTTGATTTGTTTGCTTTTTAGTTTGTCACAATCATCTTTGCTGAACACACCTATTTTGAGAGAGCCACACGTTCATCATAATTTGTTAGAATACTCTATGTGCTTCACTTAAATTTTTTGAGCTAGTGTGGCACCCCGGCTCAGAGAGACCGGAACACCCCGTATTCCAGCCCAGAGATCGAGTCTTCTGGAATACGGCACTGCTTGGCATAGAACAAATCAGCTCTTTATTACGAATAACACGGGTACAAAGGTTCTGAAGGCATGAAGGTTACAGGGGCACGGCGACACTTCGCCTGCTAAGATAGCTCTATGCTAGCAGCGAGACATCTCGAAGCGGAATAAATCCTAACAGCGGAACAACGACAACGGTGATGAACTCCATTCCGCAGGGACGCTGGCTGGGACGTATCCTAGGGCGCAACCTCGGGATCCTCGACAAACAAGCAAACATGGCATCACCTGCAATCTGGCATGACACGCCAGGTGAGTGCTTTGAATGTACTCGCAAGCTCACAGCAACCAAAGCAATCAAGACATACAACAGCATGGCATTTACAGGTTAATCATCAATGATGAACATGATACTACTATGGCAACAACATGAGCATGGCAACAACATGAGCATGGTAACAACATGAGCATGGCATCAACATGAGCATGGCAACAACATGAGCATGGCATGTACATATAATTCATGATATGAACAGGATGATACTAGCACTAGCATGCAAGGGGTCGACGTTTAAGGTCTCATGGACCAACTTACTCTGCTCGGAGGTTATCTCGTAACCACAAACTTACCATCGTGATCATCACACGATCAACCAAGCTCGGTATCAACTATACCATCGTGATCATCACATGACCACACGGAGCTTGATCTATACCTGTGATCATCGCATGACCACATAAAGATCAACCAACTTCTTTTCTCATCGAACCGGGGTTGTTATTATTCAGGTTATTATTTCTGTTGACCCATAGTGTGACCTACTACGAACTGTGTCCATGACCGAGGACGCGGCTATCGATAGATTATACACTCTGCAGAGGTTAGTACACTGTACCCACACCACGGAACTCATGGACTCGTGCTCCCATTCGGGTGGACCAACGACATTCCGACAAAACCAATCTATTGCATGACACTCTCCCGGCCACTCCGACAAACTCCCCTTTGGGCTATGTCCTGGGTGACCCCGGTGCCAACATGTGACACCCGCCACCTCTGTGGCTGCCACCGTCGTGGCCAAACATAAACATCGTCCCAAACGGGGACCTTGGATATCCATACAACTCGGGCCTTCAAGGCTATGGCCGTCTACCTGATCAGGGTAGCGCGCACCCATAACCTTCCCTAGTAGGAGGCACCGGCGAGAGACATGACAATAGACCGCATTAGGGCCCCCCATAAGGCAAGTGTGGCTGCACTGGTTAGCTCGATTCGGTGGCACCATGACTCAGCCAACAGATTTGTTCAAGTTCGATTAATGTCAGGTTCACTTGAATGGTGATGAGCTGAGTCACAGGAAAATAACATGACAATGCAGGTGTGCATGCTATCAGTGTAACCATGGATGGGCAACATAACAATATAACATCATTACATCAACAATGATAAATCATTTAGTCTACGAGATGCAAACGAGCATGGCATAACGATGATCATGACTATCACAAGCATTTTCATATCAAACCGTAACTACTCATATAAGCATAGCATTATCACTAGCATCGGAAATGCTTACCAGAATGAAACATAATAATATCATTAGCATTTAGTCATTTCACTTACTAGATGAAAAATGAACATGGCATAAGCATGGACATGGATTCACAGGCATATACGAAGCATTCAAACATTATTAAATGAGCAAACAATTATTTAAATATTAAAGTGGAAACCATGGCTATTGCAATGCCATCATGCAAGTGGTTGTTGTGGCTTGCCTGGAGATGAAGGAACCACCGGGAAGAAGTGCGGGACACTCGCGGAAAAATTTGCCGAAAACAGTTCTCTCTCGGCGGAGCTGAATAGAGGGCAGGGGCAAAATGGTCATTTTCACAGGGTGACAACCTCATGAAAATGATACCATCGGAACGGGCTCGACGAACTGAGATCGTGGGCTTTGGAATCACCTGAATCGGAGTCACGGTTGCGGAGTTACGGCCGTTCGTTCGTTAGGCAGAAATTTAAATAAAAAATGTTCATTTCTGCGCTTAACAGGTGAACGTTCGCTATTTAAGAGTTTTGGCCGGCGGCTGGAAAGTGGAAGCGCATTTCAGAAAATCCACTTTCACAGCAGAGAGACGTATTCTGTGCCGAAGCCGTTCCAGAGTACGCCTTCCTGAGAAGAAAGCGTATTTCACCAAATATGTTTTCACTTAAAAACCGCGCGGGCCCGGAGTCAACTCTTTGTGCGGCTGACCAGTGCGACCGAGGAGCGGTGGGTCCCGCCTGGCCAGCTCGTCTTCATCAACCTCCATCGCCCGCTCCTGGCCGAGGACGGGGCCGGCCCCGACGGCGTTTGCCGCCGGCACATGCCACCGCAGGCGGCGCCTAGCCTCCCGGTGAGTGCAGGGGATCGAGGCGGACCCACTGGTGCAAGGCGCGGCCGTCGAGGAGTGCTGGAACGAGTGGAGTTGCGGCCGCGGCGGACGACCGCGTCGGGCGACGCTAGGCTCGCGCCCACAGGCTGCCGGAGTAGAAGAAGAAGGGCGCCGGAGCTTCGTCTTGCTCTGGGTGGACCGCTGAAAGTGGATAGGTGGGGAAGGAGATGCCGGGTAGCTCTAATTTGAGCGACGGCCGGCGATGGCCCTGGCGACCGTGGGAGGGAATCGGGGCTCTTCGAGCTCAAATGCGGGACAAGGGAGGATGCCAGGGGAGTGGTGAGGAGCTTGGTGACGTTGAGAGGGCTCGGGGTGGCCTTTATATAGGAGAACGAGATCATGGCCGAGGCGACGTGTGCGCCGCGCGCCGGGCTCGGGGACACGCGTAGGAAGAGGGGAGAGGTGCCAGGGGGGATGCACGCGGTGCGGAGGGAGCTCGGGCGTGCTCGAGAAAGCTCGGGGCGGCGTGGCCGACCGGCCGTAGTGGAGCAGACGCGGTCTGCTCTCAGACGCGGCCACCGCGTTGCGTTGGCGATGAAAGAGGAGGGGGAGAGGGGTCCAGGAGGTGTGCGTGGCAAAGGGGAAGATGCTAGACACGGTTTGGCGGCGATTCCTCGAGGAAACGGACGAGGCCGAGGGCCCCAACTGCCAGAGCACGCGTTCTGCCTGCAGTGCACGCGCTCTACGTGTGGTCACCGCGTGCATTGGTGCTCTGGCACGGCTTTGCCCGAATGAGCTTGTCAAATAGTGAACTCACTGCTCAAAAAGGTTATATCTGCGGCTAGGATCAAATGGGCGGTGCTGGGGATGAGCTGTGTGCAGAAAGCCACCTTGGCAGCAAGGTGTTTGTACTGGGTTGGGGGAGGATCACTTGGGGATAGATGCTGAGATTTTGTTGAGGGAGATCAAACCCTAGGATGACCATCCTTGCAAATTTTCAGCCCAAGAGGAGGGGTCTAGGTGACACTTGCTTCACAAACTGCCACTCTGGACAGAAACATGAACATGGAAGCTGCACTCGCATGGATTATTTTATTGGGCTGAAATTTGGTGTAGGATGATGATTTGAGCATATGAAGGCACCATAAAAATTTCATCCCATTTGGATAAATATAAATGGTACTTCCTTCACAATGATCCACACTGGACAGAAACTTGGGGGAATTTTGTGGAGAAAATTACTTGGCAAAATGATGTGAATTTTGGCATGCTCAAATGATATAGGTATCTTTAGGTCCTGGATTAATTTCAGAATTTTTGAAGCAATATAAAATGTAGTTGCTTCACAAACTGAAATTGTGACCAGAAACCAAGATTTGAAGGTGTGCTCACATGGATTGTTGGATGGAGATGAAATTTGGTGTAGAGTCATGATTTGATCATATAAATTATCTACCAAAATTTCAACTCATTTGGATAAGCCTAGCTAGTACTTCCTTCACAAAGCTTCTCTCTGGTCAGAAACTTTGGGAATTTGCTGAGGAAGATTTACTAGGCAAATGGAGTTGAATTTGGCATGTGACAATTATTTGGATGGGAAAGAGTGCCCAAAATTTTTGAAGGCAATCAAGAAAATATAAATGGCACTTCCTTCACAAAGTGCCTTGCTGGACAGAGTAGGAAATGAATATTCCTAAATTATTTTTGAACTAGGCAAGGATGGGTTTTGACATATTGGTGGAAGATATGATCCAAAGAATTTATGAGAATTTTTTGGGAATTTTTGGAATGGCAGAAATATAGGTTGCTTCACAACCTAGGGCAAACAGGGTTATTCCTTTAATAGAAAAAGGAATATTCCCAAGAAATAAATATTGGGGTTGGGCTAGGATGGAAATGACATGGCCTTGGGATAGATTTGAGAATGACAAGCCACTTGGAAGTGGCAGGAGAGAAGATCTTCCCAGGTTTCAAGACCACATAGCCACGGAAAAAGAAATTCCAAATAAAATTCGAAGAAATCCAAAAGAGAAAGAAAGGGCCAAAAATCGGGGTGTTACAAACCTACCCCCCTTACGATAAATCTCGTCCTCGAGATTTGGTTGCTCAGGGAACAAGTATGAATATTCTGACTTAAGGAAACTGTTTCCAACTCGGGTATCCTTTTCCTTTATAAATTGTTCCCACTGAATTGCATCTGACGGACTGCCTTGCTCTGGGGTGGTTTGCTTCACCATAGCCCACATTCTGACAGGTCTTCCTTCATATGTTTATCCTTGCTCGGACTTCAATTCTTTTATGTCTGCTGACTTGTCTGATATTATTATGACTGGAATTTTCATAAGTCCGGGAGTGATTTCCAATTGACGTGACATTCTTCCATCCAGCACCGATAGTATTAATGAAGTTGTGAGCAATTTCCTCGGTGGACATTAAACATTTATTCCTTGCATCGGGTTACTCGAGTAGATGCATGTCCTCCGGGTTCAAAACAATGCTGAGAATCATAACCGTTCTTTTGGCAGAATCTGACTACTTGCAGGGATTTCTGAATCATCTTGGCTGACTCCACTGTCTTGGGTATCCGTACCCTGTTGTTCATGCCACAATTATCATACCTGTATTGCCGGTCTTGCTTCTTCATTATTGTTCTCTTTTTCTGAATCTTTTGCTGAAAGAGCTTGGCCATAGAGATATTTTAATCCTTCGTGTGACCATAGGTGCAATATTCCGGCAGTCATACCTTATCCTTATCCTTAGGCAGTGCAGCAACATTTAACTGGCAAGTTTATCATCTCTCGAGCTTTAACTGTAGGGCAATGATCATCCGAACCTTGTCGGGCGTGAGGAAGCTGGCCTTGATATCTACTGTCAGGATTGTTGTCCCAACATTGTCTTGCTTCATAGCTTGTCAGACATTGCATCACACTGAGGTGTATAACTTGCTTTCTTCCTCTTACATACTCACAGATTTGTTGGATTCTCACCATACTTGCATTATTGTTCGAATGACTTGCATGACCTTGGCAGCATGCTCACAATAAATAGGAGAGTCTGTGTAGCTGAACATTTGATTCCCGGGGCAGACACTTGGGTCCTGAGTAGCTCATGTTTCTGACCAAACTGTTGTGGGCTTGACCCTTGAAATGCACTGCCATATGCTGCCAACTCACTGTGTAATATCTTGTACCAATGACGATGAATGTTTGTAGTGCCGTACTGACGAGGACTGGATAGCTTGTGTTGTAAGCCATCGAGAGTAGCGTGCTGAGGAAGGCTGGATATCTTACACTCGAAGCTTTTGCCGGGATAGCGTGCTGAAGAAGACTGGGTATCGTACCCTAGAAGCTTTTCCCTTGGTTGCTTACTGGAGAAGATTCGGTGCCTTATGCCAGAAGCTTTCTGCGGTGGCTTACTGAAGAAGACTGAGTATCTTACACTGGAAGTTCTTCACATAGCGTACTGAGGAAGACCGCGGAACCTTGTGCCATAAGCTTCTCTGGTAGCTTGCGGAGAAAGACTGGGTTGCTTACACTAGAAGCTTCTCTTGGTGATATGCGGACTGAATGCCATTTATATATCCTTGATATTCCTTTGACCGGAAACGTACTGTTGTCTTGCACACAAATTGTCTTCCAGCTGGTTCATTACGGTTGTGATGGTTGCACACTGAGGCAGTCTTGATGCTGATAGTTATTCCAGAATATCATTTGTATTCAAACCAAATATTCTCAATATAATGCAGTTGGCTGGGAATTCCATAATGTTTAGCTGAGCTTCCAAATAATTGAATTCCTCACTGATTCTTCGAGTCCGGTGTCGGTTGATGAGCAACTTTCATAAGGGGAAATAAGGTAACACCGAGGGCCCAAAGAAAGAAGCGAATGAAACGACTCAAACAAAAGCACACACAGCATTAAGATTACATACAAGCAACTTCACATTTTACAGCTATTCACCTCACTATGCATGCCTACCTAAGCACACAATTCTCGAGGGAACTCCGGTACTACGATCTAATATGCTGTGGCGGTGTGCACGAAAGTGGATCAATGTGTGGAGGGGTTGGTGTAGACAAAGCTACACAAAGCGCTGGCTCAGCACCGGTTGCATCTGTACGGGCTTAGCGGTGAGGACGGACTTGGTGATCATCTAGCGAGACACGGATGTCACGGCCATATCATCATCAAGCGTACGGAAGGGAACCGTACTCGTCCAGAGAATGGGTGATAGGATAGGATAGCGGTGGAAAGCAGGGTCTACTGGCATTGCCCTTTTGCTGGTAACAAAGACCAGTAAGGGTTGCCAAACGATGGGTTGGATGGCAATATCCGGGGTAGAAACATGTCTACCACCGAAACAATAGGTGGCTAGCGGAAAGATATTGGTGTGATACCTGTGCATCAATCCTGTAAGTGATCGACACCACTAGGTACCTCGGCATCACTCCGTTGGGACAAAGATGACACCAAACACCATCGAGCAAGTATGCAAAGCTGGAGGGTGCAGGTTGTGGATTGAAACCGATGCCACCTACACTCACAAGATAAGATCGTTAGCGACAAGATAGTGAGTCTATATGCATGCTATGCAGCAAACAAATGCAACAACCAAATGCAACAAGCAAGCTGGACTCTGAACTACCGGTTTCTAACGCTCGCGCTGACTAGGGCGTCCTATAGCCAGACCTGCTCTGATACCAATCCTTGTGGCACCCCGGCTCAGAGAGACCGGAACACCCCGTATTCCAGCCCAGAGATCGAGTCTTCTGGAATACGACACTGCTTGGCATAGAACAAATCAGCTCTTTATTACGAATAACATGGGTACAAAGGTTCTGAAGGCATGAAGGTTACAGGGGCACGGCGACACTTCGCCTGCTAAGATAGCTCTATGCTAGCAGCGAGACATCTCGAAGCGGAATAAATCCTAATAGCGGAACAACGACGACGGTGATGGACTCCATTCCGCAGGGACGCTGGCTGGGACGTATCCTAGGGCACAACCTCGGAATCCTCGACAAACAAGCAAACACGGCATCACCTGCAATCTGGCATGACACGCCAGGTGAGTACTTTGACTGTACTCGCAAGCTCACAGCAACCAAAGCAATCAGGACATACAATAGCATGGCATTTACAGGTTAATCATTAATGATGAACATGATACTACTATGGCAACAACATGAGCATGGCAACAACATGAGCATGGCATGTACATATAATTCATGATATGAACAGGATGATACTAGCACTAGCATGCAAGGGGTCAACGTTTAAGGTCTCATGGACCAACTTACTCTGCTCGGAGGTTATCTCGTAACCACAAACTTACCATCGTGATCATCACACGATCACCTCAGGATCAACCAAGCTCGGTATCAACTATACCATCGTGATCATCACATGACCACACGGAGCTTGATCTATACCTGTGATCATCGCATGACCACATAAAGATCAACCAACTTCTTTTCTCATCGAACCGGGGTTGTTATTATTCAGGTTATTATTTCTGTTGACCCATAGTGTGACCTACTACGAACTGTGTCCATGACCGAGGACGCGGCTATCGATAGATTATACACTCCGCAGAGATTAGTACACTGTACCCACACCACGGAACTCATGGCCTTGTGCTCCCATTCGGGTGGACCAACGACATTCCGACAAAACCAATCTATTGCATGACACTCTCCCGGCCACTCCGACAAACTCCCCTTTGGGCTATGTCCTGGGTGACCCCGGTGCCAACATGTGACACCCGCCACCTCTGTGGCTGCCACCATCGTGGCCAAACATAAACATCGTCCCAAACGGGGACCTCGGATATCCATACAACTCGGGCCTTCAAGGCTATGGCCGCCTACCTGATCAGGGTAGCGCACACCCATAACCTTCCCTAGTAGGAGGCACCGGCGAGAGACATGACAATAGACCGCATTAGGGCCCCCCATAAGGCAAGTGTGGCTGCACTGGTTAGCTCGATTCGGTGGTACCATGACTCAGCCAACAGATTTGTTCAAGTTCGATTAATGTCAGGTTCACTTGAATGGTGATGAGCTGAGTCACAAGAAAATAACATGACAATGCAGGTGTGCATGCTATCAGTGTAACCATGGATGGGCAACATAACCATATAACATCATTACATCAACAATGATAAATCATTTAGTCTACGAGATGCAAACGAGCATGGCATAACGATGATCATGACTATCACAAGTATTTTCATATCAAACCGTAACGACTCATATAAGCATAGCATTATCACTAGCATCGGAAATGCTTACAAGAATGAAACATAATAATATCATTAGCATTTAGTCATTTCACTTACTAGATGAAAAATGAACATGGCATAAGCATGGACATGGATTCACAGGCATATACGAAGCATTCAAACATTATTAAATGAGCAAACAATTATTTAAATATTCAAGTAGAAACCATGGCTATTGCAATGCCATCATGCAAGTGGCTGTTGTGGCTTGCCTGGAGATGAAGGAACCACCGGGAAGAAGTGCGGGACACTCGCGATTTTTTTTGCCGGAAACAGTTCTCTCTCGACGGAGCTGAATAGAGGTCAGGGGCAAAATGGTCATTTTCATAGTGTGACAACCTCATGAAAATGATACCATCGGAACGGGCTCAACGAACTGAGATCGTGGGCTTTGGAATCACCTGAATCGGAGTCACGGTTGCGGAGTTACGGCCGTTCGTTCGTTAGGCGGAAATTTAAATAAAAATGTTCATTTCTGCGCTTAACGGGCGAATGTTCCCTATTTAAGAGTTTGGGCCGGCGGCTGGAAAGTGGAAGTGCATTTCAGGAAATCCGCTTTCACAGCCGAGAGACGTATTCTGTGCCGAAGCCGTTCCTGTGTACGCCTTCCTGAGAAGAAAGCATATTTCACTAAATACATTTTCACTTAAAAACCACGCGGGCCCGGAGTCAACTCTTTGTGCGGCTGAGTGGTGGGACCGAGGAGCGGTGGGGCCCGCCTGGCCAGGTCGTCTTCGTCAACCTCCATCGCCCGCTCCTGGCCGAGGACGGGGCCGGCCCCGACGGCGTTTGCCGCCGGCACAGGCCACCGCAGGCGGCGCCCAGCCTACCGGCAAGTGCAGGGGATCGAGGCGGACCCACTGGTGCAAGGCGCGTCCGTCGAGGAGCGCGGGAACGAGTGGAGCTGCGGCCGCGGCGGACGACCGCGTCGGGCGACGCTAGGCTCGCGCCCACAGGCTGCCGGAGTAGAAGAAGAAGGGCGCCGGAGCTTCGTCTTGCTCTGGGTGGACCGCTGAAAGTGGATAGGTGGGGAGGGAGACGCCGGGTAGCTCTAATTTGAGCGACGACCGGCGATGGCCCTGGCGGCCGTGGGAGGGAATCAGGGCTCTTCGAGCTCAAATGCGGGACTGGGGAGGATGCCAGGGGAGTGGCGAGGAGCTTGGTGACGTTGAGCGGGCTCGGGGTGGCCTTTATATAGGAGAACGAGATCGTGGCCGAGGCGACGCGTGCGCCGCGCGCCGGGCTCGGGGACACGCGTAGGAAGAGGGGAGAGGTGCCAGGGGGTATGCACGCGGTGCGGAGGGAGCTCGGGCGTGCTCGAGAAAGCTCGGGGCGGCGTGACCGACCGGCCGTAGTGGAGCAGACGCGGTCTGCTCTCGGACGCGGCCAACGCGTTGCGTTGGGGACGAAAGAGGAGGGGGAGAGGGGTCCAGGAGGTGTGCGTGGCAAAGGGGAAGATGCTAGACACGGTTTGGCGGCGATTCCTCGAGGAAACGGACGAGGCCGAGGGCCCCAACTGCCAGAGCACGCGTTCTGCCTGCAGTGCACGTGCTCTATGCGTGGTCACCGCGTGCACTGGTGCTCTGGCACGGCTTTGCCCGAATGAGCTTGTCAAAAAGTGAACTCACTGCTCAAAAAGGTTATATCTACGTCTAGGATCAAATGGGAGGTGCTGGGGATGAGTTGTGTGCAGAAAGCCACCTTGGCAGCAAGGTGTTTGTACTGGGTTGGGGGAGGATCACTTGGGGATAGATCCTGAGATTTTTCTGAGGGATATCAAACCCTAGGATGACCATCCTTGTAAATTTTCAGCCCAAGAGGAGGGGTCTAGGTGACACTTGCTTCACAAACTGCCACTCTGGACAGAAACATGAACATGGAAGCTGCACTCGCATGGATGATTTTATTGGGCTGAAATTTGGTGTAGGATTATGATTGGAGCATATGAAGGCACCATAAAAATTTCATCCCATTTGAATAAATATAAATGGTACTTCCTTCACAATGATCCACACTGGACAGAAACTTGGGGGAATTTTGTGGAGAAAATTACTTTGCAAAATGATGTGAATTTTGGCATTATCAAATTATATAGGTATATTTAGGTCCTGGATAAATTTCAGAATTTGTAAAACAATATACAATGTAGTTGCTTCACAAACTGAAATTGTGACCAGAAACCAAGATTTGAAGGTGTGCTCACATGGATTGTTTGATGGAGATTAAATTTGGTGTAGAGTCATTATTTTATCATATAAATGATGTACCAAAATTTCAACTCATTTGGATAAGACTAGCTAGTACTTCCTTCACAAAGCTTCTCTTTGGTCAGAAAGTTTGGGAATTTGCTGAGGAATATTTACTAGGCAAATGGAGTTGAATTTTGGCATGTGGAAATTATTTGGATGGTAAAGAGTGCCCAAAAATTTTGAAGGCAATCAATAAAATATAAATGTCACTTCCTTCACAAAGTGCCTTGCTGGATAGAGTAGGAAATGAATATTCCTGAATTATTTTTGAACTAGGAAAGGATGGGTTTTGACATATTGGTGGAAGATATGATCCAAAGAATTTATGAGAATTTTTTGGGAATTTTTGGAATGGCAGAAATATAGGTTGCTTCACAACCTAGGGCAAACAGGGTTATTCCTTTAATAGAAAAAGGAATATTCCCAAGAAATAAATATTGGGGTTGGGCTAGGATGGAAATGACATGGCCTTGGGATATATTTGAGAATGACAAGCCACTTGGAAGTGGCAGGAGAGAAGATCTTCCCAGGTTTCAAGACCACATAGCCACGGAAAAAGAAATTCCAAATAAAATTCGAAGAAATCCAAAAGAAAAAGAAAGGGCCAAAAATCGGGGTGTTACAGCTAGGCAGTTGCTCTAGTGCTTCACTTAAATCTTTTTGAGCACGGCGGTGGCTATATTTTGAAGAAATGAATTCCCATGCATCACTTATATTATTTTGAGAATTGATAAGATTGAAATTTTGAAGAAATATTTGTGCTCTCATGCTTCACTTAAATCTTTTTGAGAGTTGATAATAGTAATGGTAATTTGCACAAGATAAGAATTTGGTCCCAAAGTGATGAATATTCAAGAGGGATATAATAAAAACTTTCATATAGATCATTGGATATGATAAGTGTGATTCCTTGCAATAGTTTTGCGATATGGAGATGATAATATGTCAGTCATGTTAGTGAGTAATTGTGATTTAGTAAGAATATTAGTGTTAAGGTTTGTGATTCCCTATGCATGCACGTTAAGTCAATAGTTATGCATCGAAATTATATCCTACTTATGGTGCATTATTCGGTGTTAGTTATGTTCAATGCATGCTTATGACCGTTTTCGCTTTTTGGTTGGTTGCTTCTCAATCTATTTGCTAGCCTTCATTTGTACTAAGCGGAAATACTGCTTGTGCATCCAAACTCCTTAAACCCAAGTTGTGCCAAATGAGTCCACCATACCTACCTATATGCGGTATTGCCATGCCGTTCCAAGTAAATTTGCGTGTGCCAACTCTAATTTTCAAAATAATTTTTCCGTTTTGTGTGCCCATACCACTCATGAAGCGGCAGGGAGTGGCCATTATTTTCCATGCTAGGTGTGTTATTCTCACGATGAGTGTTTATTCACTTGTCATTACACGAGAGAGTGGCTGGTAATAGGGATGCCCAGTCCCACAATGAAATCAAAAATAATAACAACAAAATTCCTTGGAAAGTGTTGGTTTGGAGGGCACCCGTGGATACGGCTAGCCATGGATTGTGAAAGAATGGTTGAAAGGAAATAAACTTTACTTTCTGTTTGGGAACCGCCTATGATGTGTCTAGCACGGAAAATATTGGGAATTCTCGGTCGTTTTCGTTGACAGGAAAAGCATGCCTCTCAAATTTTTTTAATCTCTTTAATTTCAGCCTTGAGCTCTGGCACATTAGCAAATCTCTACTTCCCTCTGCGAAGGGCCTATCTATTTACTTTTATGCAATTTTTACTTTTACTTGAGTCTCCATCTTCTCTTATAAAGCACCAACTAGAGAGCACTATTGTCATACTTGTGCATTGGATGTAGCTAATATTTGAGTGTGTTTCATGAATGGATCAATGATTGAGCATAATGGGCTAGGGATAACTCTCTTTAGCATTGATATTTTGAAAGACATGGTTGCTTGTTAGCATGCTTGAGTATTTATATCTTCATGTCAAACTATAGACTATTGCTTTGAATCATTCAAGTCCAATGTCCATGCTATAAAAGAAAAGAATATATGATGAATATGATAGGCAGCATTCTACATCAAAAATTCTGTTTTTATCATATACCTACTCGAGGACGAGGAGGAATTAAGCTTGGAGATGCTGATACGTCTCCAACGTATCTATAATTTTTTATTGTTCCATGCTGTTATATTATCAATCTTGAATGTTTTTATATACATTTACATCAATTATATATCATTTTTTGGGACTAACCTATTAACTTAGTGCCCAGTGCCAGTTGTTGTTTTCTGCCTGTTTTTGGTTTTATAGAATATCAATACCAAACGAAGTCGAAATGCCACGAAACTTTTTGGAGATTTTTTTCTGGACAAGATAAACACTAGAAGCTTCGGGAGGAAACCAGAAGACCCTGGAGGTGGCCACGAGCCACCAGGGCGCGCCTGGGGGGGGGGCAGGCGCGCCCTGGTGCCTCGTGGTCCCACCTCTGACTATTTTGACCTAATTCCACCACTATAAATTCCCAAAAATCGGAAAACCAACCAGGGAGTCCACGAAATACTTTTTCCGCCGCCGCAAGTTTCTGTTCTCGAGAGATCCCATCTGGAGGCCTTTTCCGGTGCTCCGCCGGAGGGGGAATCGATCACGGAGGGGCTCTACATCAACCTTGCTGCCCTTCCGATGATGCGTGTGTAGTTTACCACAGACCTTCGGCTCCATAGTTAGTAGCTAGATGGCTTCTTCTCTCTTTTTGATCTTCAATACAATGTTCTCCTCGATGTTCTTGGAGTTCTATCCGATGTAATCACTTTTTGCGGTGTGTTTGTTGGGATCTGATGAATTGTGAGTTTATGATCAGATTATCCAAGAATATTATTTGAGTTTCTCTGAACTCTTTTATGCATGATTATTATAGCTTTGTATTTCTTCTCCAATCTATTGATTTGGTTTGGCCAACTAGATTGATTTATCTTGCCATGGGAAGAGGTGCTTTGTAATGGGTTCCATCTTGCGGTGCTCAATCCCAGTGATAGAAAGGGACATGAAACGTATGTATCGTTGCTATTAAGGGTAAAAAGATGGGGTTTATTCATGCGTGAGTTTACTTTGTCTACATCATGTCATCTTGCTTAAGGCGTTACTCCGTTCTTTATGGACTTAATACACTAGATGCATGCTGGATAGCGGTCGATGTGTGGAGTAGTAGTAGTAGATGCAGGCAGGAGTCAGTCTACTTGTCTCAGACGTGATGCCTATATACATGATCATTGCCTTGGATATCATCATGATTATTTGCTTTTCTATCAATTGCCCAACAGTAATTTGTCTACCCACCGTATGCTATTTTCTTGAGAGAAGCCTCTAGTGAAAACTGTGGCCCCCGGGTCTACCTCTATCAAATTACTAAAACCCTAAAAATACTTGCTGCACTTTTTCTTTATTTATTTATTTTGTATTTTTGTTTCAATCTATCTATCAATCACATACAATTTAATCTTGCAATTAACCACCGAGGGATTGACAACCCCTTGTTTGCGTTATGTGCAAGGATTTGTTGTTTGTGTGCAGGTACTGCTAACGAGGTGTTGCATGATTCTCCTACTGGATTGATAACCTTGGCTTCATAACCGAGGGAAATACTTACCTCTACTGTGCTGCATCATCCCTTACTCTTCGGGGAAAATACCAACGCAAGCTACAAGTTGCAGGTTCCCATTCATCATATAATTTTCTAGGAATTGAAATCTCTAGTTCTAACTTTTCTTCTTACGCTTTCATCATTGCTTCTACGATGTGTTTAGTAAAAGCCTTATTTTGCTCATAAGCGTTGGATGAATTTAACATGGATTGTAACAAAGAAATGCACTCAATCAAAGAACAATTATCATATTTAAAATTTTTGTAATCCAAAAGAGTGGGCACATCACTAGTTAAAGTTTTTACCTCTCCAAACCCACTTTTAGCAATTTTCTTATTAAGATTTTCACCCTTCGAATTATGGGGACACTCTTTAGCTAAAGTTGACTCTTCTTTAGTCCCCCTTTTATCAAGTTTTATATTGCTAAACAAAGAGTCAATAGATGAAACACCAATCATTTTAATATCCTCATCATTACTACGATAAAAACCGGAATCACTTTTTCTAAAAATTCTCATTTAGCTTTTAGCATGGCGGTTCTTTTCTTACTCTCATCCATGGAGACATATAAAGCTTTAATTTATTCATTAATATCAATTTTAGGTGGCAAAATTTTAGTCTTAAGAATTTCCACATCATGAATAATTCTATCAATGCTCCTAGACATATCATCAAGTTTACTCAATTTTACTTCTATCGTAGTGTTGAAAACTTTTTGAGCATTAATAAATTCTTTAATATTACTTTCAAGATCAGAGGGCATCCTATTATTATTATTATTATTATTATAAGGATTACCATAGGAATTGCCATAATTATTAGAGGAATTTCCAGGAAACGGTCTTGCATTGAAATTATCTCTGTAAGCATTATTATTAAAATTGTTTCGCGAGACAAAATTCACATCTACGGGATCATTATTTTGCTCAATCAAAGTGGATAAAGGCACATCATTAGGATCAATAGGAGCATTTTTGCTAGCAACCAATTTCATAAGCGCATCAACTTTGTCACTCAAAGTATTAATTTCTTCAACAGAATTCACTTTTTTACTAGTAGGAACTCTTTCAGTATGCCATTGTGAATAATTTGCCATAATATTATCAAGCAATTTAGTAGCTTCTCCCAAAGTAATCTCCATAAAAGTACCACCCGCGGCGGAATCTAAACGATTTCTAGAGACAAAATTTAATCCCGCATAAATTTTTTGTATGATCATCCATAAATTTAAATCATGAGTAGGGCAATTTCTTATCATTAATTTCATCCTTTCCCAAGATTGGGCAACATGTTCATGATCAAGTTGCTTAAAATTCATAATTTGATTTCTAAGAGAAATAATTTTCGCGGGAAGAAAATACGTAGTAATAAAAGCATCTTTACACCTATCCCAAGAATCGATACTATTTCGTGGTAAAGATGAAAACCAAATTTTTGCACGATCCTGCAATGAGAATGGGAATAATTTTAATTTCACAATATCATTATCCACATCTTTTTTCTTTTGCATATCACACAATTCTACGAAAGTGTTAAGATGGGATGTAGCATCTTCATTAGGGCTACCAGAAAATTGATCTTTCATAACAAGATTTAGCAAAGCGGCATTAATATCGCAAGTCTCCGCACTAGCGGCGGGAGGAGCAATCGGAGTACTAATAAAATCATTATTATTAGTATTAGAAAAATCACACAATTTTGTATTTTCTTGAGACATCGTGGCTACGCAAACAAGATAACAATCAAGCAAACAAGCAAACAAGAAAAAGGCAAACGAAAAATATTTTTGTATTTTTGTAAAAACTTTTTAGAAGTGGGGGAGATGAAAACGAGAGGCAAATAAAATAAATGCAAGGATATGAGAGTTTATGCAAAGGTACTTGATAGATGTTGATGATGTCTCCCCAACAACGGCGCCAGAAATTCTTCCTGCTACTTGTAGCTTGCGTTGGTATTTTCCTCGAAGAGGAAGGGATGATGCAGCACAGTAGAGGTAAGTATTTCCCTCAGTTATGAAACCAAGGTTATCAATCCAGTAGGAGAATCACGCAACACCTCGTTAGCAGTACCTGCACACAAACAACAAATCCTTGCACCCAACGCAAACGAGGGGTTGTCAATCCCTCGGCGGTCAATTGCAAGATTAAATTGTATGTGATAGATAGATAGATTGAAACAAAAATACAAAATAAAATAAATAAAAGAAAAGTGCAGTAAGGTATTTTTAGGATTTTTAATATATGATTTAGATAGACCCGGGGGCCATAGTTTTCACTAGAGGCTTCTCTCAAGAAAATAGCATACGGTGGGTAGACAAATTACTCTTGGGCAATTGATAGAGAAGCAAATAATCATGACGATATCCAAGGCAATGATCATGTATATAGGCATCACGTCTGAGACAAGTAGACAGACTCCTGCCTGCATCTACTACTATTACTCCACACATCGACCGCTATCCGGCATGCATCTAGTGTATTAAGTCCATAAAGAACGGAGTAACGCCTTAAGCAAGATGACATGATGTAGACAAAGTAAACTCACGCATGAATAAACCCCATCTTTTTACCGATAATAGCAACAATACATACGTGTCATGTCCCTTTCTGTCACTGGGATTGAGCACCGCAAGATCGAACCCATTACAAAGCACCTCTTCCCATGGCAAGATAAATCAATCTAGTTGGCCAAACCAAATCAATAGATCGGAGAAGAAATACAAAGCTATAACAATCATGCATAAAAGAGGTCAGAGAAGACTCAAATAATATTCATGGATAATCTGATCATAAACTCACAATTCATCGGATCCCAACAAACACACCGCAAAAAGTGATTACATCGGATAGAACTCCAAGAACATCGAGGAGAACATTGTATTGAAGATCAAAAAGAGAGAAGAAGCCATCTAGCTACTAACTATGGACCCGAAGGTCTGTGGTAAACTACTCACGCATCATTGGAAGGGCAGCAAGGTTGATGTAGAGCCCCTCCGTGATCGATTCCCCCTCCGACGGAGTGCCAGAAAAGGCCCCCAGATGGGATCTCTCGAGAACAAAAGCTTGTGGCAGCGGAAAAAGTATTTCGTGGACTCCTCTATTGGTTTCCCGATTTTTGGGAATTTATAGTGGTGGAATTAGGTCAAAAGAGGCAGATGTGGGCCCACGAGGCACCAGGGCACGCCTGCCCTCCCAGGCGCGCCCTGGTGGCTCGTGGCCACCTCCTGGGGCTTCTGGCCTTCTCCCGAAGCTTCTAGTGTTGGTTATGTCCAGAAACAAATCTCCAAAAAGTTTCGTGGCATTTGGACTTCGTTTGGTATTGATATTCTGTAAAACCAAAAACAGGCAGAAAACAACAACTGGCACTGGGCACTAAGTTAATAGGTTAGTCCCAAAAAATGATATATAATTGCTGTAAATGTATATAAAAACATCCAAGATTGATAATATAACAACATGGAACAATCAAAAATTATAGATACGTTGGAGACGTATCACGCCCCCCAAGCTTGTTGCTTCCTCGGGAGGCTTCTGGTCCTTCCTCGAAGCTTCGGGGGTCTCTTTTGGTCCACAAAAAATCACCGTAAATTTTCAGCCCATTCCAAGAACTTTTATTTCTGCACAAAAAACAACACCACGGTAGTTCTGCTGAAAACAGCGTCATTACGGGTTAGTTCTAATCAAATCATACCAAAACAATATAAAATTGTTGTAAACATGGCATGAATACTTCATAAATTATAGATACGTTGGAGACGTATCAGCATCCCCAAGCTTAATTTCTGCTCGTCCTCGAGTAGGTAAATGATAAAAGAAATAATTTATGAAGTGTGAATGCTAGCATAGTGCATAAGTTTGATCAATGATAATTCAAAACACTTTTTCTAGCATCATTATATATCATATACAGTAGCTCATCTCATAAAACTTCTCATGATCAAGTAGCAAGCTATTCACATGTTAAAGTATAGATCATAAACTTTCTTGAAAACTAACAAACTATGTTCTCAGCCATCAAACAATTGCAATTCATCTTATTTTTAGGAAGGGTCTATGTAAGAGCTTTGATTTAGCAAATTCCACATACTCAACTATCATTTAGTCTTCCATGATTGCTGACACTCAAAGCACATTTTTAGAACAAACTGTTTCAGTTAAACACATAGGAAGATGGGGGCTTAATGTTTTGCCACCCAACTTATTTATCTAAGAGATAATGTCAACAATAATAACTCATGATCACCTATATTCAACTGGCTATATATGCCTGGATCTTTCCCCACCCCATGATGCTTGCCAAGAGAGAAAATAAAAACAGAATAGAGAAGAACACTATTAACTCTTGCATAAAAGTAAATACATAAAGTAAAAGATAGGCCCTTCGCAGAGGGAAGCAGAGGTTATCATGCGCTTTTATTTTTGGATGTGCAAACTCTTAATGAAAAGGAACGTCACTTTATATTGCCCCTTGTGAAAGCAACCTTTATTATGCAGTCTGTCGCTTTGATTTATTCACCATCACAAGTTCGTACAAAGCTTATTTTCCTTTCCAATAAAAGATCATACATATTTAGGAGCATTTTTTATTGCTTTTTGCACCGATGACAACTTACTTGAAGGATCTTATTCAATCCATGGGTAGATATAGTGGACTCTCATGACATGAAACTGGGTTCAAGGGTTTTGGATGCACAAGTAGTATCTATACTTAGTGCGGATTTTTGGCTAGCAAAGGATAGGGAGCAAGCACCACATGTTAGAGGATCCAAGAACATATAACTTCTATGTGAATATAAACAAACATAACCCATTACGTTGTCTTCCTTGTCCAGCATCAACTACTTGATCAAGGTTGAAAATAATTAATGGGGGCTCACAATCATAGAAGATGTCCAAGATAGTATATTTATATGTGAAATCTCTCGTCCTTCAATATTCTTTCATGAATTGTTCAAGTGACCAATGTTGTGTTTGCTAGCTTTCAATAAATTTTACCACTTATACTTATTATTTGTGAAGTCACTACTCCCTATGGGACAAGCATATGAAGCACATATAATCTCAACTTTATGATATGCAATTCATTCAACAATTTACTCTTAGGATATAAGTGAAGCACGAGAGTAAATGACAAACTACTCCAAAAGATTTAAGTGAAGATCAATGAGTAGTTAAACAAATAAGTAGCTATGTGAAGACTCTCTCCAAATAAAGATTTCAGATCTTGATAATTTTATTCAAACAGCAAACAAAATGAAAATAAAAGGACACTCCAAGAAAATAGCACATATCGTGTGTACAAGTAAAAACTTAGGCTAACCGATAGGTGTTGATGAAGAAAGGTGGGATGCCTACCGGGGCATCCCCAAGCTTAGTTGCTTGAGACTTCTTGGAATATTATCTTGGGGGTGCCTTGGGCATCCCCAAGCTTGAGCTCTTGTGTCTCCTTAATTCCTCTCATATCGTGGCTTCTCCTAAATCTTAAAAACTTCATCCACACAAAACTCAACAAGAACTCATGAGATAAGTTAGTATAAATCAACTCAAAACCTTAACATTCTCTACTGTAACAAATCACTAAAATTATAATTAAACATTTCATACTAAATGCCTCTGCATATTTAATACTCCTATCCACAAATTTAAACATTAAACAAGCAACATATGCAAACAATGCAACTATAACCGAAATCTGCCAAAACAGAACAGTCTGTAAAGGGGGAATAAGAATTCATACTTACCTAACTAAATAAATTCTGAAAAATTACCACATGACAGAGAACTCATGCATTCTTACTGTGGAAAAATTTCAGATTTTTATCATATTCTGACTATTCAGGAATATTCTGTACATAACAGAAAACTTTCTGTTTTCAAACAGCAACACATAAACTTGCAAACTGAGCATGGTAAAGGCTATACTTGGCATTTTGTTGAACTAAAAGATACAAAACATGATTATTGATAACACCAAGAAAATATCAACATAATAAAATGACGCTCCAAGCAAAACTCATATTATGTGACGAATAAAAATATAGTTCCAAGTGAGGTTACCGATAATGTTGAAGACGAAAGAGGGGATGCCTTCCGGGGCATCCCCAAGCTTAGTTGCTTGGGTCTTCCTTGAATGTTACCTTGGGGTGCCTTGGGTATCCCCAAGCTTAGGGTCTTTCCGCTCCTTATTCTCCTCATATCGTTATCTCACCCAAAACTTGAAAACTTCAATCACACAAACTTAACGGAACTTCGTGAGATAGGTTAGTATGATAAGAATAAATCATCCACTTAGGTACTATCAAGGCAAGATTCATAATTGTTCTCACATAATTTCTACTGTATTACATAATTTCCACAATTTATATCACTCAATATAAGCTATGGAAACACTAAAACAAGCAAACTATGCACCGAAAACAGAATCTGTCAAAAACAGAACAATATGTAGTGAGCAAATTAAAAAGCATACTTATGTACCTCCAAAAATTCTGAAAAATTAGGAAAACGTAAAAAATTTATAACCCAATACTGTGTAAAAATTTCATAATTTTATCACGTTCCAGTACAGAACATAAATTCCAGCACTGGACGCAAAAGTTTCTGTTTTTTGCACAGAATCAACTCAACAAGCATCCACACTATCCCAAAGGCTTTACTTGGAACATTATTGAAAGAAAACATATAAAACATGATTAATACATAAGATTAATCATGTGAACACACAAAAAAAGTAGGGATAAATATTGGGTTGTCTCCCAACAAGCGCTTTTCTTTAATGCCTTTTAGCTAGGCATGATGATTTCAATGATGCTCACATAAAAGTAAAGAATTGAAACACAAAGAGAGCATCATGAATCACATGGCAAGAACATTTAAGTCTAAGATACTTCCTATGCATAGGAATTTTGTGAGCGAAAAATTTATGGGAGCAAGAATCAACTAGCATAGGAAGGCAAACAAAGCATGACTTCAAAACTTTCAACACATAGAGAGGAAACTTGATATTATTGAGATATGTAGAAGCATATATTCCTCTCTCAAAATAATTTTCAGTAGCATCATGAAGAAATTCAATAATATGGCTATCACATAAAGCAATCTTTTCATGATCCATAAGCATAGAATTTTTATTACTCTCCACATAAGCAAATTTCTTCTCATTCATAATAGTGGGAGCAAACTCAATGAAATAACTGTCATGAGATACTTGATTGGCATAATCCAATTGAAAATTAAAATCATGATGACAAGTTTCATAGTTATCATTATTCTTTATAGCATACATGTCATCACAATAATCATCATAGATAGCAACTTTGTTGTCATAATCAATTGAAACCTCTTCCAAAATAGTGGAATCATCATTAAATAAAGTCATGACCTCTCCAAATTCACTTTCATAATTATTGCCATAAGATTCAACACCCTCCAAAATAGTGGGATCATTAGTACCTAGAGTTGACACTCTTCCAAACCCACTTTCATCATTGTAATCATCATAAATAGGAGGCATGCAATCATCATAATAAATTTGATCATCAAAACTTGGGGGACTAAAAATATAGCATCCCCAAGCTTATGGCTTTGCATATCATTAGCATCATGGATATTCATAGAAAGCATACTAACAACATTGCAATCATGCTTATCATTCAAAGATTTTATGCCAAACATTTTATTGAATTCTTCTTCTAACACTTTGGCACAATTTTCCGATCCATCATTTTCAAGAAAGATATTATAACGATGAAGCATTTGAGGCAACCTCAATTCCATTTTTTGTAGTTTACTTTTCTAAACCAAACTAGTGATAAAACAAGAAACTAAAAGATTCAATTGCAAGATCTAAAGATATACCTTCAAGCACTCACCTCCCCGGCAACAGCGCCAGAAAAGAGCTTGATGTCTACTACGCAACTTTTATTCTTGTAGACGTTATTGGGCCTCCAAGTGCAGAGTTTTGTAGGACAGTAGCAAATTTCCCTCAAGTGGATGACCTAAGGTTTATCAATCCGTGGGAGGCATAGGATGAAGATGGTCTCTCTCAAACAACACTGCAATCAAATACAAGAAATCTCTTATGTCCCCAACACACCCAATACAATGGTAAATTGTATAGGTGCACTAGTTCGGCGAAGAAATGGAGATACAAGTGTAGTATGGATAGTAGATATAGGTTTTTATAATCTGAAAATATAAAAACAGCAAGGTAGCAAGTAGTAAAACGGAGCACAAATGGTATTACAATGCTTGGGAACAAGACTTAGGGTTCATACTTTCACTAGTGCAATCTCTCAACAATGCTAACATAATTGAATCATATAACAATCCCTCAACGTGCGATAAAGAATCACTCCAAAGTTCCTATTAGCGGAGAACATAAGATAGAAATTGTTGTAGGGTACGAAACCACCTCAAAGTTATCCTTTCCGATCAATCTATTGAGCCATCCTTTTAAGTGTCACAAACAGCCCTAGAGTTCGTACTAAAATAACACCATATGATACGCATCAACCAACTCTAATGTCACCTAGATACTCCAATGTCACCACAAGTATTCATGAGTTGATTATTCGATATGCATCAAACAACTTCAAATTCATAATATTCAATCCACACAAAAAACTTCAAAGAGTACCCCAAAGTTTCTTATCGGAGAAAAGATAATGAAAGCGTGCAACCAACCCCTATGCCTAGATCACCCCAAGGTCACGGGAATCCGCGAGTTGATTACCAAAACATACATCAAGTGAATCAATAGAATACCCCATTGTCACCATGGGTATCCACATGCAAGACATACATCAAGTGTTCTCAAATCTGAAATATTCAATCCGACAATAATGAAACCTCAAAGGGAAAGACTCAATCCATCACAAGAAGATAGAAAGGGAAGAAAAACCATATGATCCAACTATATTAACAAAGCTCGCGATACATCAAGATCGTGCCAAATCAAGAACACGAGAGAGAGAGAGATCAAACACATAACTACTGGTACATACCCTCAGCCCCGAGGGTGAACTACTCCCTCCTCATCATGGAGACCGCTGGGATGATGAAGATGGCCTCTGGTGATGATTTCCCCCTCCGGCAGAGTGCCGGAACAGGGCTCCGGATGAGATCGCTTTGGAACAGAGGCTTGCGGCGGCGGCATGGAAGTTCTAGGTTTCTTTCTGGTGTTTTTGGTATTTATAGGAATTTTTGGCGTTGGTTTCACGTCAAGGGGGCCCACGAGGGAGCGACAAGCCTGCTCCATGCGCCCTGGGGGGGAGGGCATGCCCCCAGGCTTGTCGCTTCCTTGTGAGGCTTCTTGTCCTTCCTCGAAGCTTCGGGGGTC
Source organism: Elymus sibiricus (assembly GCA_039707655.1). Taxonomy (NCBI): domain Eukaryota; kingdom Viridiplantae; phylum Streptophyta; class Magnoliopsida; order Poales; family Poaceae; genus Elymus; species Elymus sibiricus. Next base: position 112,565,736 of record CM077664.1, on the reverse strand, counting down.
TCTTTTGGTCCACAAAAAATCACCGTAAATTTTTAGCCCATTCCGAGAACTTTTATTTCTGCACAAAAAACAACACCACGGTAGTTCTGCTAAAAATAGCGTCAGTCCGGGTTAGTTCTAATCAAATCATACCAAAACCATATAAAATTGTTGTAAACATGGCATGAACACTTCATAAATTATAGATACATTGGAGACGTATCATTGCTCCTCTGGGCCATGGAGCAGTTGGATTCGCCGAATCCGACCGGGCCATGGAGCAGTCGCGTGGTGGCACTATCGATCAAAGATCGAGAAACCAGAGGAGCAGGAACCGAGCATCTACATGGTGCCGTTTGTGAAGGTGCCATGGATCCTAGAGCCGAAGGAGTCCTCGACGACCAACCGCAAGAGGAGGAACGCATTTGTCGCAACGTCGCTTCCCCGCCGGTCTCCACAGTTCCCTCGCCGTTCTCCTCGTCTCCGGGGCGGTGGTCTGCGGCTGAGGAATAGTAAGCTTCACACTCCATCTAATTTTTCTTCTGTTCATGCTTGCAATCATGGCGTGAGTTGGCATACTCATGTTGCACTGCTGTTTAGTCTTTTGCTTAAGTGTCTGTAATTTATCCATGGCTCTTTTGGTTACATGTCATGTAGGTGTTTTGCTAAGCCCTATGTACTGCATCTACATGTCATTTGCATGATTTTATCATTTCATTTACTCACTGTTTGATTTGCTCAAACTAGGCATCATGCTGTTAATCTGTGTTTTACCCTGTTTCAGTAACACTTAGCATTTAACAAAATTCATAACTAAATAACCATGCAGCACATAAATATATGCCATATAGATGTGTTGCTCATTTTTATGTGTACTATCTGCCCAGGTCATTTTATTTATCACTAAAAATCAAGAGCACATTGTTTTCAGAGGTAAAAGGACCTGTAAGGATAAGAAAGGACGGTACCAGCGAGTGATCCTTCTTCATTTCCTCCTCCTTCTTCTTCTTCATCTTCGTCCTCTTGGTCTGTTTCTCTTTCTCCTCACCAATTGGTGAAACCAAGGACATGATTGGCCTTCAATGTCAGATTTGGTTTTGTAAGTGAGGGGGTACAAGTATACTAGTAAACAATAGCATTATTTTCTCATGACCATAGCAAAATAGAGGTCAACAGATGCGCTAAATATCATTCTTCCCTTAGGTTATAGTGCCAATATGGATGATGAGGATTGGAACACAGATCACCCTTTGTGCAGTTCCACTGAAACCGACCAACGGTTCCGGTGTGACATTTTAGTTCAACTGCACAAAGCACTTCTCGCTTCTTTTAAGAAGTGTTTTGTGCAGTACACCAAAAGGTCGCAAAAGCAATGAGGTGAAATGGATATCCCTGTTTGCACAAAAAGCTACAAAGGAAACAATCAGAGTCTCAAACAATTACTGGCAATAACAATTGGTTAAACTTGTCATGACTAATAATAGTGGCATGGCTTCATTTTACCAGGGGCATCAGATCAGCTAAATAATTGTTATAAGGGCATGGGACAGTGGGTGCACCAACACCATGTACCTCAACTGGCGCATAAAGTGGTGATGCAGAGTTTGTTGCCCCAAGAGAAACAAACATCCAAGCAACATATTTGGGTTGGTCCCATTTTTGTTCTCTTTAGCCACCTATTCCTATGTGTGGATAGCAAATCTAGTCCTGGTCATACTCTATTGCCTTGTCACACTCAACCCCCACTTTCTTTCCTTTTTCAACCAAGATATTGGTTGCTTATCCAGTGTATATAGCGTTTCCCCTATATTCCCCTTTTTGACCAAGAGACCGGTTGGATAGCCAGTTTGTACTACTTTCACCCCCTTTCTTTCCTGTTTGAACTAAGTCCTATATACATACTACATCTTTTCTCCCCTTTCTTTCCTGTTTGAACCAAGTACAAGATTCGACTGCATGAAGTAGCTTTACCTCTAATAATAGAAAAAAATTAGGTGGCGTTGGACCAGCCGATCGAGCCTAGCTACATGGGGGGCTGAGAGGTAGAAAATGATGCACATGCAGCGACGTGGGGAGCTGGGGCAGTAGAGCAAGGCCGGTTTCGAAGGAAGATATACCAGAAGGTCTTCGGGGTGTGGCTAGGTGGGGGGCGGGAGGCCGGATCCGCCAACACTACGGCAGCGACGAAGGGATCGGAGGACCTCCCACGCCGGCGCTCGGTCAGAGATGACGTTGCGGCCGGCAGTGGGACTCCTTCCTCGCCGTCGACGACGGCCTAAATGCTGCACCTCCTCCCCTTCCCCGGCGGAGGGGATGCGTCCGGATCTGTGACCAGCGGTGAGCAGAGAGAGAGAGAGAGAGAGAGAGTGACCATGGCTATCTTGCTTAGATCTGGAGAGGATGAGAGTGTGTGAAGAGCAACCCTAGCAAGCAAGCGCTGGGCTCCTGCCTATATATACATATAGTGGAGTAGTTTTCTTCTTTCACTCCATAAAAACAATTGTTTAAAATTGTGTATGTGCCAGGTCACACTTTGTAACGTTCACATGTGGTACTCGACCCTCCATTAAGTGAACAAACACATATATATTTTATGAACAAGCCCACGGCTCAAATTATCGGAAACATGGGCTGCACCAACATGCAATATTATTTATATTTTCTATGTACAGTTTGACCACATATATAAGTAGCAAACTTTTAATGCATGTCACAAAAAATTATATTGTTGGATTCCTATTTTTATGGAGTATTGATTTTGCTACATACAATTTATATTTTATTAGTTAAAATTATGGTCAAAATATAACACAAAATATGAGGGGATTACTCCCACTATGTCCAGTCTAACAGTAGACACGCTTGACCGCTTGGTAGCCCCTCGGTCGTCGAAACTGTTTCTATGACAAGCCGCTCTATTCCATTGTTTCACGACCATGCTGGCCATCAAGCATCCGGGCCCGATTGCCATCCACCAAATCATAGTGAGGTGCTACAGGCTAGACTCACCAGTCACCCCGGTGTGGCAGTGATGACCCGTCATATCACAAAACCCATACCTTTACCAGCAGTAGTAAAGTGGCCTGGTAAGTTGGATGGACGAAGCAACCATCATTTCACTGGAACGCTCACTCAATCCCTTTCTCCCCTCTATCTTGAAGAAAACCACACTCCAGGATACTCACTTCTGCCATTTTTCTTCTCTACCGAAGAAGGAAAGGTGAGCAAATCAGTGATGTTGCTCTATTTTCTTTCCAAGATTCTTCTTTTTGCGAAGCACCGACCGATCCTCACTTCCTATTCTTTTTCCGTTGTCATTGTGATTGTGGTTTCCTTTTGATTCCTTTTTGTTTGTTAGTTTATTCATGGATCCTGGAGCATTGGGCAAAGAGTTGCCGGCGGACAACCCACTCAAGACAGAGATCTCCAGGAAGCGAGCACCGGCCAACGAGTTGGCGATGTTGGCGGGCAAACCCATGGAGACGAAGAGATCCAAGAAACAAGCACTGGCCAAAGAGTTGACGATGTTGGCGGATGAACTCCTAAACACAGAGAGCTCCAACAACAGCAAGGCCCGAACCGTGCCTACCCCAGAAACCCTAATGGCCACCTATGAGAGGCTCAAGGCCTGGTTTGAGGAGATAGTCGCCATCGAGGAGCAGTGTTCCCCTGGCAAGACGATGGCCCCCGGAGGGATGGGATCCCCCGGTGAGCTGCCCAAGGTAAAAAAAATATTGGCTTACCATAATTGTGGTCTTTGATTATTTGCAATGTGCTTGCTAATATGTTAGGGTTGTGCAGCTGTCGGTGGACGTCCTTGATGATTCCGATGCCGCGGTCCGTCCTATGGACATTGCCCCAGAGATCGATGACACGAAATAGTTGGTCGGGCTAATCTTTCAACGTAGTTTGCATTGTGTTTAATTACTAGATGCATGTTATCAAACCCTGTAGGGTCTATGTGGGTGGTACTTGATACTTTTGTTTGTTAGTAAATCATGCGAACCCTCTTCGAGTTATGGAAACAGATGTATCCTCATAGCTTTTGATGTAATATATGGCATGCTGAGACGTATGTTTGCACTGTCTATCAGATAAGCAGGGCTTGTTTGATGATTCTTCGTGTCAAACCTCGTCTGAATCCGTGCTGTGTTAGTAGGCTAGCTACTTTGCGAGCTATACTACTACTTGCAAACACTGACTGAAGACAAACGTTGGGGCTGATCAGCTCGTTCTACACTAAGAGCGTCTCCAACACCCTTTGTATATTGGATTGCTAAAAACTTGTTATAGCAACAGGAGAGAGAAGGTTTACAAAGCCCACATGTTTTTTGCTTTCGCAACCTTTGTATATTGGATTGCTATATTTGTACAAAACACACAATGACATGTGGGGACAATTTGCCATACACACTACACACTAGCATACGTACATGAATACATATACTACCACAACTCGCCACCGTACACTTCACATACACACACAACACACACGCGTACACGTACACGTACACACTCCATGAAAAAAATCCATGCAAAAAAAGTATACAACACAGCACACATGCGGCATGCAAAAAAATTCCATGCAACAAAAAATACACACAACACACGTACACGCGCACACATGACAAGTACACAGCACACACACGCGCGCGGCATACATGGCCCACCGGTCATTGAGACAAAACTATGACTAGGACCACTTTAGTAGGCTTTGTAAAATTATAGCAAGTGGCCTCTCCACTTTGCAAATATACAAATAGGTTTGGTCGTCGATCTTTTGGAGGAAGCGTGAACGAGTAGTACTTTTACAGTGCCTACAGAGTGTGTGTATATGCTACTTGTGAGCTGCGTTGGGATTTCCCTGAAGAGTAGAGGATGATGCAGTACAATAGAGATAAGTATTTCCCTCAGTTAAGAACCAAGGTTATCAATCCAGTATGAGAACCAAACAGAACCTCGTTAGCAGCACCTACACACACAAAACCAAATACTTACACCCAACGCAAACAAGAGGGTTGTCAATCCCCTTGGCGGTTACTTGCAAGCATTAATTCTGATAGTGATAGATAGAAAAGTAAATTACAAAATAAAAGAAAGGAAATAAAATTGCAGCAAGGTACTTTTGGATTTTAATATATGATAAAAGTAGACCCGGGGGCCATAGTTTTCACTAGAGGCTTCTTTCTCGAGCACATAGCATACGGTGGGTAAACAAATTACTGTTGGGCAATTGATAGAAAAGTGCATAGTTATGGCGATATTCAAGGCAATGATCATGTATATAGGCATCACGTCCGAGACAAGTAGACCGACTCCTGCCTACATCTACTGCTATTACTCCACCCATCGACTGCTATTCAGCATGCATCTAGGGTATTAAGCTAATGAAAACAGAGTAACACCTTAAGCAAGATGACATGATGTAGACAAAGTAAACTCAAGCAATATGATTAAACCCCATCTTTTTATCCTTAATGGCAACAATACAAATACGTGTCTAGTCCCTTTCTGTCACCGGGATATAGAACACCGCAAGATTTAACCCATCACAAAGCACCTCTCCCATTGCAAGATAAGTCAATCTTGTTGGCCAAACCAAACGGATAGATCGGAGAGAAATACAAAGCTATAACAATCATGCATAAATAAGTTCAAAAAAGACTCAAATATTTCTCATGAATAATCTAATCATAAACCCACAATTCATCGGATCCCAACAAATAGACCGTAAAAGAAGATTACATCGAATAGAACTCCAAGGAGATCGAGGAGAACATTGTATTGAAGATCAAAGAGAGAGAAGAAGCCATCTAGCTACTAGCTATGGACCCATAGGTCTGTGGTAAACTACTCACACATCATCGGAAGGGCAGCAAGGTTGATGTAGAAGCCCTCCGTGATCGATTCCCCCTCCGGCAGAGTACCGGAAAAGGCCTCCAGATGGGATCGCGGAAGAATAGAGGCTTGCGGCGGTGGAAAAGTTATTCGGGGTGGCTCTCTGTTGGTTTCCCAATATTTGAGAATTTATAGAAGTGGAATTAGGTCAAACGGAGCCACAAGCGGCCCACAAGGCATCAAGGCGCGCCCCTGGGGCCGTGCCTTGTTGCCTTGTCACCTCCTCGTGACGCTTCTGGCCTCCTCCCAAAGCTTCCAGGGTCGCTTTTGTCCAGAAAAAAAATCGTCAAAAAGTTTCGTGGCATTTGGACTTCGTTTGGTACTGATTTCCTAAAAAACCAAAAACAAGCAGAAAACAGCAACTGGTACTGGGCACTAGGTTAATAGGTTAGTCCCGAAAAATGATATAAAATAGCATATTATTGCATATAAAACATCCAAGATTGATACTATAATAGCGTGGAACAATAAAAAAAATTATAGATACGTTGGAGACGTATCAAGCATCCCCAAGCTTAATTCCTGCCTGTCCTCGAGTAGGTAAATGATAAAAACAGAATTTTTGATGTGGAATGCTACCTAATATGTTTCATCATGTAATTCTCTTTTACGGTATGAATATTTAGATCCGAGTGATTCAAGGGAATAGTCTATAATTTGATATAAAGACAAACAATCATGCCTTTCAAAATAAAAATGCTAAAGAAAGTTATCCCTACAAAATCATATAATCCTGTCATGCTCCATCTTCTTAACATAAAGTATTTATCATGCACAACCTCGGAGACAATCAAGCAATTGGTTCATACTTTTTAACGCGCTTCAGCTTTTTCAACCCCCACGCAATACATGAGCGCAAGCCATGGATATAGCACTATGGGTGGAATAGAATGATGATAGAGATTAATAAGGGGAAGTCAAAAAGAGAAGATAGTCTCACATCGATGAGGCTAATCAACAGGCTATGGAGATGCCCATCAATTGACGTCAATACGAGGAGTAGGGATTGCCATGCAACGGATGCACTAAGAGCTATAAGTGTATGAAAGCTCAAAAATAAAAATTAAGTGGGTGTGCATCCAACTTGCTTGCTCATGAAGACCTCGGACATTCGAGGAAGCCCATCATCAGAATATACAAGCCAAGTTCTATAATGAAAAATTCCCACTAGTATATGAAAGTGACAACATAGGAGACTCTCTATATGAAAAACATGGTGCTACTTTGAAGCACAAGTATGGAAAAAGGTAGCAACACTGCCCCTTCTCTCTTTTTCTCTCATTTTTTTTCGCTGGGCTCTTTTTGGCCTCTTTTTTTCATCTCACTGGGACAATGCTCTAATAATGATGATCATCACACTTCTATTTACTTACAACTCAAAAATTACAACTCGATACTAGAACAAATACGACTTTATATGAATGCCTCTGGCAGTGTACCAGAATGTACAATGATACTAGTGTAACATGTATGAAAATGATGAACGGTGGTTGAGTCACAAATACTATGTCAGCTATATGATCATGCAAAGCAATATGACAATAATGATGTGTGTCATATAAAAAGAATGGTGGAAGTTGCATGGCAATATATCTCGGAATGGCTATGGAAATACCATAATAGGTAGGTATGGTGGCTGTTTTGAGGAAGATATAAGGAGGCTTATGTGTGATAGAGCGTATCATATCACGGGGTTTGGATGCACCGGCGAAGTTTGCACCAACTCTCGAGGTGAGAAAGGGCAATGCACGGTACCGAAGAGGCTAGCAAATTGGGGAAAGGTGAGAGTGCGTATAATCCATGGACTCACATAAGTCATAAAGAACTCACATACTTATTGCGAAAGTCTTTTAGTCCTCAAAGCAAAGTACTACTACGCATGCCCCTAGGGGGGAGGTTGGTAGGAGTTAACCATCGCGCGCCCCCGACCGCCACGCAAAGGATGACAATCAAGAATAAATCATGCTCCAACTTCTTAGCATAACTACAGACCATACATGCATGCTTCGGGAATCACAATCCTTAACACCTTTTATTATATCCTTCTTGAATATCTATCATATTAGGACCAAATTCATAACCCGTGCATATTACCATTGCTAATTATTAGACTCTCAAAAATATATAAGTGAAGCATGAGAGTGCAACTATTTTTTTAAAAATATAACCATCGCCGTGCTCTAAAAGATATAAGTGAAGCACTAGAGCAACTACCTAGCTCAAAAGATATAAGTGAAGCACATAGAGTATTCTAACAAATCACGAATAATGTGTGTCCCTCTCAAAAAGGTGTGTTCAGCAAAGATGATTGTGGCAAACTAAAAAGCAAACAAATGCAAGCAAACTATAACACAAGACGCTCCAAGTAAAACACATATCATGTGATGAATAAAAATATAGCTCCAAGTTACATACCGATAGATTGTAGACGAAAGAGGGAATGCCCTCCGGGGCATCCCCAAGCTTAGACACTTGATTCTTCCTTGAATATTATCTTGGGGTGCCTTGGGCATCCCCAAGATTAGGCTCTTGCTGCTCCTTATTCCGTCATCCATCGTGGTCTCACCCAAAACTTGAAAACTTCAGTACACAAAACTCAACAGAAACCTCGTGAGATCCGTTAGTATAACAAATAAATCTTAAACTTTAGATACTGTTGTAAATTGATTCATATTTAATATTGGCATAATTCTACTGTAATACAACTTCTCCATGACTCATACCCCCCGATACGATCCATAGATTCATCAAAATAAGCAAACTATGCAACAAAAACAGAATCTGTCTAAAACAGAACTGTCTGTAAAGATCTATTTAAAAACCATATTTATGTAACTCCAAAAATTCTGAAAAATAAAGAAAACGTAAAAACTTCATATACCAATACTGTGTAAAAATTTCAGATTTTTCTGACGCTCCAGTACAGAATTAAAAATCAAATACTGGACGTAAAACTTTCTGTTTTCCAAACAACATCAATTATACTATCATCCAAATCATCCCAAAGGCATTACTTGGCACAAACACTAATTAAAAGATAAAAATCACAATCATAACAGAGGCTACAATTGTGCAAACTTACAAAGCAGAAAGCAAAGCAAAAATTTAAGATACATATTGGGTTGCCTCCCAATAAGCGCTATTGTTTTATGCCCCTAGCTAGGCATAATGCATATTTTCAAGTATTGTCATCCTTAGTTTCCAAATCCTCAATTACACACCCACTCTTTCTAGGAGATTTAACATAGGAATTTCTTACAATCACACTCCTAGGCACTAAGTTAAGGAATTTCATAGATAGGTTCCCATATTATATCAATGAAATTGGGATGCACGCTAATCATTTTAAGTTCCTCATTTCCCTTGCTAGAAGTGGCACCCTTAGTCTTAGGAACATACATAAACTTGCAATTTTTATTAGGCGGGGTCCTATCAATAGTTTTAACGGAGGAAAAGGCGAAACCCAAATTATTGATAATTTCTTCTAACTTATCGATTCTAGCGGGACCTTGTTCTATTCTTTCACTAACTATTGGTTCCTTTTCTTTTAACATTTTTAATGTAGTTCCTACCTTAGAACCAAATTGAGTAATATGATTATGGACCTTTTTGTCTAGATTCTCAAGATGTTCAATAGTAGACATTTTATTTTCAATAGCTTCTAACCTTTGCATAACATGTTGCAAAGTCAATGCTGTTTCATTAATAATGATAGGTGGTGATCCCACTAAATTTCCCATAGCATTGAAAGCATCCATAGGGTGACTACTCAAGAAATTCCCTCCGGTAATAGTATCTAGCACAAGTCTATACCAAGTAGTAATACCCACATAAAAATTGCGAAGAAGAACAGTGGTGGATTGCTTACGAGTAGACCTATTTTGAGCATCGCAAATCCTATGCCAAGCATCTTTTAAACTTTCTCCTCCCCTTTGTTTAAAAGTAAGAACTTCATTTTCAGGGGTGCAAGTAACAATTGAAGAACTAGCCATAACGACAAAGTAGGCAAACTAGCAAACAAGCAAACAAGCAAACGAAACTATTTCTGTGTTTTTGTAAAATTGTTTTAGAAGTGGGGGAGATGAAAACGAGAGGCAAATGCGAATAAAAGTCAAATGAAAATAAGAGCAAGTAGATGATATTTTATGCGAAGGTACTTGATAGGTTTTGGTGATGTCTCCCCGGCAACGGCGCCATAAATTCTTCTTGCTACTTGTGAGTTGCGTTGGGATTTCCCCAAAGAGGAGAGGATGATGCAGTATAGTAGAGAAAAGTATTTCCCTCAGTTAAGAACCAAGGTTATCAATCCAGTAGGAGAACCACACAGAACTTCGTTAGCAGCACCTACACACACAAAAGCAAATACTTGCACCCAACGTAAACAAGAGGGTTGTCAATCACCTTGGCGGTTACTTGCAAGGATTAATTCTGATAGTGATAGATAGAAAACTAAATTGCAAAATAAAATTGTAGCAAGGTATTTTTGGATTTTAATATATGATAAAAGTGGGTAAACAAATTACTGTTGGGCAATTGATAGAAAAGTGCATAGTTATGACGATATTCAAGGCAATGATCATGTATATAGGCATCATGTTCGAGACAAGTAGACCGACTCCTGCCTGCATCTACTACTATTACTCCACCCATCGACCGCTATCCAACATGCATGTAGGGTATTAAGTTAATGAAAACAGCATGCATGTAACGATTTTTTTCTGGACAAAAGAGACCCTGGAAGCTTTGGGAGGAGGCCAGAAGCCTCACGAGGAGGTGACAAGGCAACAGGGCACGGCCCCAGGGGGCGCGCCCTGATGCCTTGTGGGCCCCTCGTGGCTCCGTTTGACCTAATTCCACTTCTATAAATTCTCAAATATTGGGAAACCAATAGAGAGCCACCCCGAATAACTTTTCTGCCACCGCAAGCTTCTGTTCTTCCGCGATCCCATCTGGAGGCCTTTTCCGGCGATCTACCAGAGGGGGGATCGATCACAGAGGGCTTCTACATCAACCTTGCTACCCTTCTGATGATGTGTGAGTAGTTTACCACAGACCTACGGGTCCATAGCTAGTAGCTAGATGGCTTCTTGTCTCTCTTTGATCTTCAATACAATGTTCTCCTCGATCTCCTTGGAGTTCTTTTCGATGTAATCTTCTTTTGCAGTGTGTTTGTTGGGATCCGATGAATTGTGGGTTTATGATCAGATTATTCATGAGAAATATTAGAGTCTTTTCTGAACTTATTTATGCATGATTGTTATAGCTTTGTATTTCTCTCCGATCTATCCGTTTGGTTTGGCCAACTAGATTGATTTATCTTGCAATGGGAGAGGTGCTTTGTGATGGGTTCAATCTTGCGGGGCTCTATCCCAGTGACAGAAAGGGACAAGACACGTATTTGTATTGTTGCCATTAAGGGTAAAACGATGGGGTTTATTCATATTGATTGAGTTTACTTTGTCTACATCATGTCATCTTGCTTAAAGCGTTACTCCGTTTTTATTAACTTAATACCCTAGATGCATGATGGATAGCGGTCGATGGGTGGAGTAATAGTAGTAGATGGAGGCAGGAGCCGGTCTACTTATCTCGGACGTGATGCCTATATACATGATCATTGCAATGAATACGTCATAACTATGCGCTTTTCTATCAATTGCCCAACAGTAATTTGTTTACCCACCGTATGCTATGTGTTCGAGAGAGAAGTCTTTAGTGAAAACTATGGCCCCCGGGTCATTTATCCATCATATATAAAATCCAAAAATACCTTGCTGCAATTTTATTTCTTTTTTTTGCAATTTATTTATGTATGTATCACTATTAGAATTAATCCTTGCAAGTAACCATCAAGGGGATTGACAACCCTCTTTTTTGCGTTGGGTGCAAGTATTTGCTTTTGTGTGCGTAGGTGCTGCTAACGAGGTTCTGTGTGGTTCTCCTACTGGATTGATAATCTTGGTTCTTAACTGAGGGAAATACTTATCTCCATTGTACTGCATCATCCTCTCCTCTTCGGAGAAATCCCAATGCAGTTCACAAGTAGCACAACACAGGTGATATGACCGTCCTATTTTTCTTTGAGGGTGATTTGACTGTGTAGTTGGAGGAGACCACACGTAGTACATAACGATACAAAGTGCGACTCGGAGAGACATACGCATCTAGTTGGAAGGTCTCAGACCATATACGTAAACAAATATCCAACCTAATACAGAGTATGTGCCTGCAATTAATATAGTAGATTACGTAGGCACGTACATCATAATATCAACGCGCATTGCACATAACATTTAGTGCTAGTAAGTTCTAAAAGACAAATGCCAACATGCCATGCAGGTTCATACTATTTGTGCCTGGCTACTTCACCTATATTTACCATGGTACATTACTCAGGTTCGTACGTGCCTGGGTACATGTCCATCTCGTAGTTCCAGTCCCAGGTGTTCTTCATAGATGGCACAAACCATAACGGAGGGCAACGGGAATACATATCATCGCAGCTTTTTAGTGCGGCTCCCCATGATGAAGACTCATCCAAGCTGAAGCAGCATAAGTCAGGGATAGGGACATTCAAGATATTAATCCGGCGGTGCACAATGAAAACGCACCCACTCTTCATGAATGGCAGGCCGTCGGCGTTGTGCACGAAAGGTGGCATCGTTTTCACTATGGGGTAGCTGTCCCCAATGAAAATCGAGTACTCTCCAAGTGTGTTCCTCTGCACCCAGGTAGCATCACGGGGGTCAAACACGCAACCGTTCATCTGGTACACCTGGCATCTCAAACCTGGATACATGGTGATGGGCATGGTCAAGGTTCATGCAGGATAAATGTTGTGCAGCAAGTACAATAAGGTGACGTAAGCAGAGGATAAGGATTAAAATAAAATATTCTATATTTGCTTATTTCTATGATAGGGAAGGGAAGCAGTCTAGTAGGAGTAGATTAGAGCTAGCTGCGGCACGGGCTAGAAGAAACAATTTGAGAGTGTGACATGGGCCATGTATATTAATTAAAGTAGGAGGAGTCCTAGTAGTAGTAGTACTTTTTTTATTAGATGGGATTTAGGCTCACTAGCCAGTACATTGCAGAATTGAAATTGCTAACTATAACTGGCATTATAATGTTGTGTCGATGACTATCCCAATCAATCAAAAAAAAGAAAAGAACTACTCCTCATGGAGTATAATGAGACATGTACTGAAATGTTATAAGATGACATGGCAATAAGATATACTCTAGTTCCTGGCTCTACTAGTCTTAGATTGGAGAGAATGGATTACCTGGGTACATGATCAGGGTCCTATCGTGATAGATCATGGCACCTTGCTGCCCTTCAATGGTACCATGGGTAACGACTGCTAAGATAGTACGTCCCAACTAGGTGTCATCAGTTACAAGGTTCCAAGTGAGACCGAATGGCCAGTGCACATCCACAATCGGCGATATGATTTTGATCGGGGGATGACTTTTCCCTGCAAAATAGTGGAGCACTGTTAGGGATTACACCATGATGGTTAGGGCATCTCCAATGCCGACCCCCCAAATTTACTCCGGCATCTGTCTGCGGACATTGATGCCGGAGGCTGCCATCCAACGCTGCCGGCATACCTTTCAACAACTATATGAATAACCAGACGAAATTCATTACATTTCGAAAACTTTTCATATAAACCAGATGAAATTCATTACATTTTTCATACAAACCGGACTAAAACCTACTCTAAACCTATTCTAAATGATCGGCGGCGCCTGTCCCCCATGTCCGGCCATGAGCCCCGAGAACTAAAGCTCTGGCTATTGCCTTCGCCTTCTCCTGTTCCGAGTCGGCTCTCTCCAGCTCCGCCTCTGTAACCTCCTCCTCCGAAGCTCCAGGAAGTGAAGATTTCCACCTCCACGTTGCCGCCAATTGGAAAATCGCCCCTCGTTGTTGTGCCCAATGAGCTTAGCTTCGATGGGAGGGGAGAAGCGGTGGCCTTCTTGGGACCCGAGCAGCGGTGACCTACCATGCACTACTCTTCCTCGCTGCCAGCGGTGCCCGTGCAGACGTGCCGGCTTCGTGATCATGGAAGCGGAGCGCGGCCGGCGCGGAGCTGCCAATGTCCTTCTTCTGCTCCGGCGACAGTCTGTCCCAGAGATCTTTGGAGTGCGAGGAGGCCATGATGGGAGTGGTGCCGAGAGGAGAAAGGATCGGAGGAGGACGAGTGCGGCTATGGCCGGGGCTGAAGTTTATATAGCGGGCGAATGGCAATGAGCGGCGGGAGGCAAACGGACGGGTGGCACCGGAGTAGGTTCCTCGGTAACCGCGTGTCATTAATGTTGGCGGCGGACGGCCGGCCGGCCGGCCATGGTGTTGTTTCAACGCGGAGCAGTCGCGTGCACCGGGAAGCGGCGCTCTCTCGGCCGTCGCGCTACTTCAAAGTCGGCGCCAGTGAGAGGTCGCATCCGCTCTGCCCGGGCATGAATGCGGCACTAACGCTCTGGTCTGGAGCGGCGCTAACCGTTTCAGGCGGGAAGCGCGCGCGGGTGAGGGAGGAGGTTTGGGTGGGCCAGGGCGGTCAGACGCGGGCGTGGTGGTATTGATTTTGTAGTTTGCAAAAGTACTCAGTTAACACACTCAATTTTCTAAACAATTATGGTTAAAAACGTTAATTGCAATGCATGCATGCGTGACCAATAAATGACCACAAAAACTAGTACATGCATTGGTGAGTTTTCTCTTAATCCTTGCATGCAACAATTTAACGCACCTTGAAATCTGAACATGTGATGGGGAGCAATAAATTTGAAACTTATAAAACGGAAAAAGTAAACATATTAAACCGGAAGAGAGGGAGTATACCGTAGGATGTGTCCCATATGAAACAAGTCCCCTGGTTTGTCACCGCGAATATGAGGTTTAAAAGGAGCACGGCGTCTTCGTACTCGTACGGCAACAAATCGGCCGCAGACAGCATGGTCCAGCTTTGACCGCCACGTGCAGGATGTTTCATGAAAGCAATCGCGATGTCGAACACCGCGATGAGAGAGTAATCTTTGTTGCCGCACGACCTTGTCGGGGCTTCCGGGATTGCTATCTTCTTCAAATTCACCATGGTTCCATTGTACCAATTCAGGAGGTGCCCCATTGCATGGCCGATCCCAATGCTGGACAAAGGTTCGACGGGACCGGTCTCACCGGTGTGAATGTTGTGCAAATTGATGTTGGTACCCTCCTGTACGTATGCAAGCCAATCTCCATTGGCACCAAGCCTAACCTGTGCAACAGTGGGCAGCGGGGTAATTATGAAACATGGAAGTAGTCTTTAGAATACATTTACGTGATCAAACTCATCACTGACCTGCTCATGGGACAAAATCCGAGTGCCCCTCAATATCGACATCTCAAGGGGCGTCACCTGCAACTACGGCCACGCCGCGCTGGAGAGACCCCCCAGGAAACATCCTCGTCCTCAAGGACGCATGGCAGACCAACTAGCATGGCCTTCTCCCACGCATATTTATGCACCATCTTAAAATATTTGGTGCAAGCACCGCTGAGTCTTGCGGATGTAAGGAAGTCTAAGTGACTTACGATTTCCCCCAAAGCATCGTCGTCCAAGGTCTCCCAACCTCGATGAGGACGAGAAACACCACCGCCTTGGGAATCCATGGCAATGGCAACAAACTGCCTTCTCCCTTTGGGAACTAGTTTAGACGAGAGGAGATGGTAACCGCAGGGCTTCGTCCCTTCAGAAAGGATGTTCTGTGTGTGCGCATTAGCAGTAGTGCACTAGTGCGGTTTATATTTGAGATCAGGGAGCCGGCGGGCGGTTCGTTGTCCGGCACGTTCGCATCCATCCACCTTCCCGTAATTAAAGCACGCACGACATTTACGGCGACTGGGATTGGTTTGTTTTCCGGGCGCACCGACCAATGCGGACTAGCGGACCTCGTCGCCCTTTTTCGAGCATGACTTCGACAACTACGTGCGTGACACGGAAAATATCTAGTGCTACCAAGGCTTAGGTGCTATCGTGATATGGGCTTCTGGGTCATCACATTCTAAGATCGAACGGCTCCCAGTAACTCTGCAACATTTGCAAAAAAGCCCAGGAGCCAGTATCACCTAAGCCTCGGTAGCACCAGATACTCTCTCGTGCGTGACATGCCTGCATGCAAATCTTGCGTGGCCAAAAAAAATGTGCGAGGCGGAGCGGTAGGCTGTGAGCCTGCATGTTGTAGCCATGTCATCTACACGCAACCTAAAGGCCTGGGTGTACGTAGTACTAGTAGTTAAATATGCATTGTTTGGCATGAAAGTTCCTTGGAGCTCGTGCTACAGCTAGTGTACTCCACAGCCCGCTTCTCCTCCTTCCTCTTCCACTGCCCAGGCACGTCCGCGGGCAACGACCGGTCAACCCTAATATAGTACTCCCTCCATTTTTATTTACTCCACATATTAGCTTTGACTGAAGTCAAACTTTATAAAGTTTGACCAAGTTTGTAGAAAACAATATGAACATTTACAGTAACAAATTTTTATGATGTGAAAATATATGCAATGATGAATTCAATGATATTGATTTGGTGGTGTATATGTTAATATATTTTTCTACAAACTTGTTGAAAATACATAAAGTTTGGCTTTAGACAAACCTAATATGCGGACTAAATAAAATGGAGGGAGTATTTCCTTCGCCACATCCATGTACAATACAGTACTACAAAAAGATGCATGCATGACCACTAATTTCCTTTCTCTTATCTATATTAATTAAATGTGGTGTGAGACTCAAAGCCCTTTTAACTTAACTGGACTCAACGTGAGCCTAATATAATGGAAATCTATTTTTTTAGATGAGCCCTTTAAACCGGAAAGAGGGAGTACCGCGTATATTAGATATGTCAAATCCATACAAAGCATGCAATATTACGTAGTACTACGCATGCTAGACCACACTACTCGTCGTCAAAGATGGGTAGGCGGCCGCATGCTGCAACTCCAGCTCCTCCTCCAGTTCGGCGAACATTTTGTTGATCCCCCCTCCTGCTGGTGGAGGAAGTGGTGGTTGGCCTCCACCTCGGCCTCCGACTGGATGGACTCGAGGATGGCTGCCGCTCTGCCACCCACTCCGCTTGGGACAACTCCGCCATGGCGTCGGCCATGGCGAAGCCTGCAGCCGGTGGTGCCAGCTCCGCCTCGCTCGCGTCGTCATCGTCGTCCTGCTCCAGCTCTACTTCACCCGCGTCGTCGTCCTCCTATTCCAGCTTCGCGTCGTTGTTCTCCTCCTCCGCCTCCATGTCCTCCATGGCCGCGTCCTGCTCCACCTCCCCCGCCTCCTCCTCCGGCTCCAGCGAGTCTGGAGGCAGGCCGGCTGCTATCCGGGCTTCGCGCCACCTCCAGATCTCCGGAAGCAGCTCAAAGCGCCGCTCCGGCGCGAGCATGGCATATGTCGTTACCTTCTGTCGATTCATGGCTATAGGGCGACGGCGAGCGGAGAAGAGGTAGCAGGGAATGAATGCATCTACTGTTTGGGTTCGCCGTCCTGTTTAAATAAATGCGCTCCATCACGTGCACTCGTGCGTGCAAAAATTGTACACACATGGGTATGTTTTGGGTGCGTCACGTAACTCGCATGTGTGTGAGATTCTGAGAGATGGAGTGTGTGTGTGTGTGTGTGTGAGATTCTGAGAGACGGAGTGTGTGTGTGCGCCTCTACTCTTCGGATATGTACTCCACCTTTTGCAACAGGATATAAATATTAGTATAATGGTACGTTAGCTTGTGATTTACCTGACCATATTAATGTGATTGTGTAAATAAAAATTTCTCAATTCCTGCTCGTGATTTGCGTCATATTTTGATGAGAAGTTTGATAACTAAATTGCAGTGGAATTTGTCCATGTTATAAGTAAACTAAGGTGATTGATAATCATACAGGGAAGGTTGGACGAATTAAAGGTGTGGTACGAACAAATACTCCACATAGAGCATGTGTGTGTGTTTGGTCGTATAGAGAGACTGTGTGAAAGAGAGAAGAGAGAGAGAGAGAGTGTGTGTGTGTGTGAAATGGAGTCTTCGGTAGGGAAAGTAATTAAGTGCGTGTGGCTTCATCATAGAGAGGTGATGTGTATGGCAGAGGCCTCCAACTATGGGGGGGGGGGGTGCGAGAGATAAGAGGACCGGAGAGAGGGAAGAGAAGGTGTGTACGCCTGAGAGGGATGCACTACAAAAAAAAACACTTCCGTGATGATACGTGTTTGTCACAGTAGGTCACGTTTTCTGTCATGCATGTACATCCGTGACGATTTTATGATAGAATCAAGATAGTCATACCTGTGCTGTCGTAGAAGCGTTCCATGACAATACTCAAATTATCATCACGGAAGTGTCCACTTCCATGACGATAAATGGCGCGCCATGGAAGTGTCTTCGTCAAGGATGACCGACATGTGGCATCCACCGTAACGGGTCGTCGTTAAGCTATCAGGTCCGGTTTTGGATCCGATAACCCGCTAACAGCCCCGACCAATGGCGATTTCCCACGCGTAAAATTCTCATTTGCCAACGGTGCCACGTGTCAGCTCGGCGTGACGACAAATGTCAACCGTCAAATGGACAGGAGTCGCCAATGAATTGTCGACACGTGGAATGGCCCAGCAGTGGCCCATTTAGGGTAAAAGGGCCGGCCCAGCAAAAGGCCCACAAGATTTCATCAGATACTAATGGGCTGGCCCATTAACAGCCTGCCATGTTTTGGGCTGAATTACGGCCCATATCAGATCCGGCCCGTTAATAGCCTGCCATGTTTTGGGGCAAATTACGGCCCATATCAGATTTGACCCGTTAACAGTCTGCCATGTTTTGGGCCAAATTACAGCCCATAACAGATCTGGCCCTTTAACAACCTGCCATGTTTTGGGCCAAATTATGGCCCATATTAGATCCGGCCCGTTAATAGGCACTATGCTTTTGGGCCCATTGAGGGCCCGATTTGGACTTTGGCCTCTTAAAGGCCCGTTTAACAGTTCGACCCGATATTAGTTTCGGCCTGTTATCGGCCCTTCGTACATATGGGCCGTTGTCGGGCCGGTTTCACTTTCAGCCATTTAACACCCCGTGCTGCATCTGGGCCTATTTCTGGTCTGGAGTGACATCCGGCCTCTTAACGGCCCGTGGTCTTCATGGATACATTTTAGCCCAACCTGGCTATCGGCCTGTTAAAGGCCCGTGATATAGTTGGGCCTAATTATGGCCCGCTTTGCATCCGGCCTGCTTACAGCCCATAATGTGATTGGGTCAACCAAGGCCCGACATAATTTTGGGCCTGTTAACGGCCGTCATGTCATTGGGCCAATCATGGGCCGAGGTATATTTCGGCCTGCTATCGGCATGTGAATTGTTTGGCACAATTCAGGCCTAATCTACTTTTTAGCCTGTTAAAAGCCCATTGTATTTTCTGGCCCAACTAAGGCAAGCGGTTTCGTCAGCCTGTTAAAGGCTCGGAACTAATAATGGGTCAGTTTACATCTAGGCCTGCTAATGGCCCAGATGATTATGGGCCCATGTTTCGGCCCATTTATAGTGATTGGCGGGCAGGCCAGTTTTAGTACCGTAATTTTTTTAATATAAACCTAATGTTTTGGCCCATTGCGCTCCGTCGAAGCTTACGGCCTTTTCATAGAGTGACGACAACATATACGGTAAATAAATTATAGCATCAAGACGAAGAATTAACCTAGACTATACAACAAAGAAATTACGTCATATTACATCCACTGGGCATCAAAGTTCGCCGCCAGTGATAATAAAGCGCAACCAGACAACAGATTACATACACTGGGCATCGAAGGCCGCCATCAGTGCAAATAAACACACCGAAAAAATAATATATAGAGACCAACAACACTTCAACATAGTTCAAGAAAGGTTAGCCCTGCCCGGGAGCTGCAGCGCAAGCAACTGAGCTAGCTGATGAGACTGCGCTTGTTTGAGGCTTATATCCTCCAACTCTAGCTGCATAGCATCAATAGACGTCCTGTACTTTTGGTTAATCTTCCCTAGAGATTGGAGTTCCAGTAGGAGTTGAGCTAAAGCATGTCTTTCAGCTTGAATTTGAGACTGAAGAAGTCGAATGGATTCAGGCGGCGACTTCATCGAGCTTGTGTCACTACTATTAGCGATTAACTTCGACACTACATCAAGACATGACTTTGGGGTTGTATCGCTATCCCCAAGATGTGTTGCCTTCTTCCCTGCAATATATGTTAGAGGGACAAGCAATGGGTTCGTCTCACTATCATTGTGGCAGTTCTTCCTGGCGTCAGAGATATCACTCTGAAAGACAAACAAGAAAACAGATAACAGGTTTTGCACGTATAAGCATCAGTGCTGTCAATTCATTCCATTTCTTATTGGCAAATAAAGAGACACAGTTTAAAATAGCATTAACATCATATGGCATTGTTCATAGTTAAGACATGGCAGGAAATGACATTTTGCAGGAGTGGCCAGCTTCACCACACCACTGGATTACAGATCAAGAACACAAGCATACATGCAGTGATAAAGAACATATAAGCATCAATGGCCAGTGTGCTGTCAATTAATCCCATTTCAGATTGGCAAATAAATAGACACGATTTAAATAACATTAACATAATATGGCATAGTTCATGTAGCGACCCGACCCAAATGGATCGGAGTCTCTGTGCTTAAGTGTCATCCCTGGATCGGTATGCTAACACACACAGTACTCGAGGATTTATAACAGAGTTCAATCACACACTTTATTACATCGAGGTCCTCAAAAGAGTATTTATTACATAAATATGGCTGAAGGCCAACTAAATAAAATAACTGCAGAAGCTTCGAAGGTAAATAAGTCCATCAACTCCACGGCAAACTGAGTGCAGAACAACGACCTATCGCACCTTAATCCTTATCGGAAAACTCTGCAACATGAGATGTTGCAGCCGTGTAGGTCAGCACATGGAATATGCTGGCAATTTCACACCATAGAATAATAATGAAAATGTCTATCTCTATATGCATATTTGGCTGTGGAGGCTCTAGGTTAAATTTTTTGCATAAAGCTAATTTTTTCCCTACAACAAAGGAATTAATTTTATTTACTACCAAGTTTATGCCATTATTGAGGTGGTTCCTCCAACTCAATCCCTTAACCAAAATTTTCAATAACCCAATTCATTAATTAAAATAAAGTGATGAGATCAACCAATAATTCACTTCTAGATACTCAAATTTGTCCATAACCGGGGACATGGCTAATCATGATTAGTTTTTACACTCTGCAGAGGTTTGCACACTTTTCCCCACAAGACTCGACCACCTCCATGATCGGAAGATCGAGACATAGTCTTTCAGAAGCATTTCCCCTTAACCCTGGGTAGACCGGTACACCTACTTTCCCCTACATCTGCTAGCCTACCCGGAAAGAGGTCACACAACTTACTCAACTATGCCAGAGCCCATAATGGCTTGTGGCTGCACACGGAAGTTTCTAGTCATAAAGTGTCGTATGATCCCTTTGAGCCTGGGTGGCAGTCCTAGGGTGATCACACAGGTACTCTGGGATCCCCTTGGGCAAGCACTGGTTTCTCCAGGTGCCCCAATCAATCCACCCAGATGTGTGTTAATGTTGCCACCTTAAGTTTTACCCAAATTATTAATTCTCTCGCAACTTGCATGAATCACTCATACCAATCCCCGTCTACAAGCATGGCTAAGCAATATATGACATAACTAATATTCCCGGGGTGATCAAAGGTCATAGGTTCCTACCTCATGAACTACATAGCAATGCCACAATTTCCCAATCCTACTCATGCAAATTTTAAGGGTGTAACTAATGCATAGTAAAAACTGGGTATAGAAAAGTATGATCAAGGTGTGAACTTGCCTTGCTGACGATTGTTAAACTCTAAAGATTCATAGTAGCAAGCTTCGCACTCCGGATGATCTAACGAAGCAAACATTGACACACATAAGCAATCAAGCAAAGAATCAAAAGGAAATCGAAGAAAAGACTTCGGAAAACTCCAAAAACAACCAAATAAAGTTTCTGTAGAGAACGCAATTTTAACAGTAGCAAAAATATATGATTTTGACATTAAGAGAAAGTACTTGTCACAAGCTTCGATTTGCAAAAAGAATCAATTAAATCGGAGTTATAGATTTTAAATTATAGCCAAAACAAGTTTGAACATAAATCTGTTAGAAAATTAAATTTTAAATAGTCAAAAATATTTTTATTTTGGTTCTCTGGATAGATGGGAATTTTATGAAACTGCGGGAAAAAGAATCAATGAAATTGGATCTGTAGAATTAAAGATATGCTAAAAGAAAGATTGGATTACAATCCGAAATTGGAATTTTCTAGAAAAAAAATTAATTTCGGCCAGAGGCCATGTGGCGCTCTCTGGCTGGCTGGGTAGATGTTTGTTGCATGTAAATCGGCGGACGACCGATCTGTAAGGAACTGAACCATTTTTTTAACAGAAACGAACAAAGCGCTGGCTTACAGAGAAGAACGTAGGTTGGGTGGAGCTCGGGCGCGGTGGTGGCGGCAGCTTCGGCGGTCTTCGGTGGCGGTGGAAGTGTCAGGAGGATGCAGCGGAGAGTGGCTTGTCTGATGGTGATGTCGGTGATGATCGGTGACGACGGACGGCGACGGAATGAGGTGATGAAGCTCGGTGCTCCGGGTGCTCCGGTGAAGACGGCGAGGTCGGGGTGGCGTCTGTAGATAGAGAGGGGATGTAAGATCATGTCAAAACAAATCTCGCGGTCGAGAGAAGTCGAATTACAGAGGAAGGAGGCTTGGGATGGCTCACCGGCGTCGGAATACGGCGATGAACTGCAGCGACTTTGGCGAGATTGGAACGACGAGTGCGAGCGATTGGGGTGGACTTGGCGAGAGTTGTTTGAGGGAATCGGTGGAGAGAGGTCGTGGTTATTTATTGGACATCTTTCGTGGGCGAGGGGTGGACTAGAGATAGGATTCCCACGGATTTGAGCCGAAGTCGGCGTCGGGTGCGTGTACAGGTAGGATTCTGTCCTGTACGTGGTGGGGAAGAAGAAGAAAAAAAAACGAGAGAGAGGGAGAGGCGTACGAGAGAAAGAGAGAGAGCGAACGAGGGGCGCTGGCGCTGTGGCTGGGCTGGCTGGCGTGCCTGGCCTGGCGGTGGACTTTATTTTTTTTACAGAAGCATTAACGCTCCAAAAGACAATAAAAACAATTCTAAAAATCCCAGAAAAATTCATATAAATATTTGGTCATATACTAGACCATGTGAACTATTTTCTGTCCTAAATGAATTATTTTAAAAATAAATATTTTTTCTATGCTTATAAAATTAGCCTTAAAATAATTTGCAAATAAAACCAAATAAATATATTTTAATTTAAAAATTCAATTTCCAATATTTCCTTTCTGTTTTTGAAGAAGTCCTTTTATCTTCTCTCTTTATTTTATTTTTTGGAAATAAAGGAAATGAATTTAGTGAAACCAAATTTGATCCAAATTCCAAATTGTGAAGTCAAAGAATTTTCAAAAATGGATTTAGGGAAACTTCCAATTCTCTCTTTTGCTCCTTGAATTGCTTAAAGTCCCTTGGATCAAAATTCAAGTAAAAGAAATGAAGGGCAAAAATGCATAAATCATGGATGCATATGAATGATCTATTTATTAACATCCAAATTGAAAATTGGGATGTTACAAACCTACCCCCCTTAAGATGAATCTCGCCCTCGAGATTCGGGTTGGTTAGCAAAAAGGTGTGGGTGGTCCTATCGGAGGTCTTCTTCGCGCTCCCAGGTGGCTTCTTCCTCGGTATGGTGACTTCGTTGAACCTTGCAGAACTTGATGACCTTGCTGCGGGTAACCCTACTTGCAGTCTCGAGAATCTTGACGGGCTTCTCCTCATAAGTCAGATCACTATCCAACTGTATGGCCTCCAGTGGCACCGTGTATCTCAAGGAAATATCGGCCATCTCTGCATGACACTTCTTCAGCTGGGAAACGTGAAACGCATCATGAACTTCTGACAGAGCTTCGGGTAATTCCAACTTGTAGGCAACTTCACCCATGCGTTCTAAAACTCTGTATGGCCCCACAAACCGTGGTGCTAACTTTCCCTTGACTCCAAATCGTTTAACTCCCCGAAGCGGTGACACACGAAGATATGCTCTGTCTCCGATTTCATAGGTTACTTCCTTGTGTTTAGTATCGGCATAACTCTTCTGCCTGGACTGGGCTATCTTGAGTCTGTCATGGATCAGCTTGACTTTCTCCTCTGAGTCTCTGATTAAATCTGGTCCGAATAATTTACGGTCTCCAACTTCATCCCACATCAATGGTGTCCTGCACCTCCTTCCGTACAAAGCTTCGAAATGGGCCATCTTCAAGCTGGTCTGGTAGCTGTTGTTGTATGAGAACTCTGCGTATGGTAAATTATCATCCCAACTAGATCCATAATCTAGCGCACAGGCTCTCAACATGTCCTCCAGAATCTGATTGACTCTCTCCGTCTGTCCATCTGTCTGCGGATGAAAGGCTGTACTGAACTCCAGCCTGGTACCTAAAGTTTCGTGTAACTGATGCCAAAACTTTGAGGTAAATTGTGTTCCTCTATCTGATACGATGGTCCTCGGAACTCCATGCAGACATACGATCCTGGTCATGTATATCTTGGCCAACTTAGCACTTGTATAGGTGGTTTTCACGGGGATGAAGTGAGCTACCTTGGTCAAGCGATCAACCACTACCCAAATAGAATCATAACCTGATCAGGTCCTGGGTAATCCGGTGATGAAGTCCATGCCAAGCTTGTCCCACTTCCAATCGGGTATCGGCAAAGGCTGAAGTAATCCTGCTGGTTTCTGTTGCTCTGCCTTAACCCTCTGGCATACGTCGCATACTGCTACATACTCGGCAATATCCTTCTTCATACCTATCCACCAGAAACTTTCCTTCAAGTCCAAATACATCTTGGTGTTGCCTGGGTGTATCGAGTACGGTGAATCATGAGCCTCCGGAAGAATCAACTTCCTGATCTCTGGGTCATTGGGCACGTAAATATGCTGCTCAAACCATAAGGTTCCGTGTTCATCCTCACGAAATCCTTCTACCTTTCCTTGGTTCATCCTTTCCTTTATCTCCGCAATGCCTTTGTCTAACTTCTGGGCTTCTCGGATCTTTCCCAACAAAGTGGATTGAATTTCCATTGCGGCAACAAAACCTCGTGGAACTATCTCCAACTGGAGGTCTCTGAGATTGTCGGCTAACTCCTGAGGTAATCATCCTGCTGTGAGAGTATTAACATAACTCTTACGGCTCAATGCATCTGCCACAACATTGGCCTTTCCTGAGTGATAATGCAATCTCATGTCATAATCCTTTATGAGCTCCAACCATCTCCTCTGCCTGAGATTCAACTCCTTCTGCGTGAAGATGTATTTCAAACTCTTGTGATCCGTGTAAACATCGCAACTATTTCCGATAAGAAAATGTCTCCAGGTCTTGAGCGCGTGCACTACGGCTGCTAACTCCAAATCATGCGTGGCATAGTTCAACTCGTGAGGTCATAGCTGACGTGAGGTATATGATACAACTCCTCCTTCTTGCATAAGAACACCTCCAAGTCCCTGACATGAAGCATCGCAATACACCTCAAAATTCTTGCGTATATTCGGAAGAATTAGCACTGGGGCTGTAACCAAACGTTTCTTCAACTCCTGGAAGTTGGCCTCACATTCGTTGGTCCAAACAAACTTGGTGTCTTTCTTCAATAACTCCGTCATGGGCTTCGCGATCTTGGAGAAATTCTCAATAAATCTCCGGTAATATCCTGCAAGTCCAAGGAAACTGCGAATCTCTCCGACTGAGGTGGGTGCCTTCCATTCGGTGACAGCTTCAACCTTCGAAGGGTCTACTGCTATTCCTTCTCCTGATATAACATGTCCGAGAAATCCGACTTCCTTCAACCAAAATTCGCACTTGTTGAACTTGGCGTATAACTGATGTTCCCTGAGCTTCTCCAGCACCAAGCGCAAATGTTCCTTGTGTTCTTCTTCATTCTTCAAGTAAACCAATATATCATCAATGAACACGACGACGAACTTATCCAAAAACTCCATGAATACCTTGTTCATCATGCTCATGAAATAGGTAGGGGCATTAGTCAAACCAAAAGACATGACCGTATACTCATAAAGCCCATACCTCGTGGTAAAAGCTGTCTTGGGTATATCCTGCTCTCGGATCTTCAACTGGTGATATCCTGATCGAAGATCGATCTTGGAGAAAACACTAGCTCCGACTAGCTGGTCAAATAAATCATTGATCATCGGCAAGGGGTATTTGTTCTTGATGGTCACCTCATTCAATGAACGATAATCCGCAACCATTCTCAAGGTTCCATCCTTCTTTTGCACTAAAAGAACTGGGGCTCCCCAAGGTGACGAACTCGGTCGGATATACCCTTTCTCCAGTAATTCCTTAATCTGCTTCTTAATTTCCTACAAATCATTTGCGGGTATCCGATACGGTCTCTTGGATACCGGTCCTGTGCCTGGCAATAGTTCGATCAAAAACTCAATGTCACGATCCGGTGGCATGCCGGGCAATTCCTCTGGAAACACATCGGGATAGTCCTTCATGACTGGTACTTCCTCCTGAACAACTCCCGAAAGGGAATTCATCTGAGTCCTCCTTGGCATATGCCTCGACACATATTTGATCCGTTTTCCATCTGGGGTGGTGAGAAGAATCGTCTTACGGGCACAATCAATATTTCCTTCAAACTTGGATAACCAGTCCATGCCTAGAATTATGTCCAATCGTTGTGATTCTAGGATGATGAGGTATGTGGGAAAAACATGCCTCCCTATGGTCAACGGCAATTGAAAACATCCCCGATTAGCCGTAGACTCTGCTCCTGGGGAACTCACTAACATGGGTGTTTTAAGGGCTATGGTCGACAACTTAAACTTATCCACAAAACCCCTTGACATGAATGAATGCGATGCACCAGTGTCAAAAAGAACTAATGCTGGATGGGAATTGAGTAAAAACTTACCCAACACTGCATCTGGCTGCTCGTAGACTTCCTCCACATTGACGTGGTTCACCTGACCTTTGGTGAAAGGATTGGGCTTCTTGCCTCCAGAGCTTCCATTGCCGTTCCCATTCTTCGCCTCGGGACATTCGGTGGCGTAGTGTCCGGTTTTCCCACATTTGATGCAGGTAATGTGGCTCAGATCTTTCTTGGCGGGTCTTGCGGAGTTGGAACGATTCTGATTCCCGTTTCCTCCATTCCCATTGCCATTCCTATGGCCATTATGGTTATGTCCATTGCCTCCATGCTGTGAATGTTCTCCATGGTTACGATGATTGTGTCCACCATACTTGCTGGATCCTGATCCATTATTTCCCGAGTACGGGGTATAGCGAGGCTTCTACTGAGCTCCAGAGTTATACTTTCCCTATCCGTACTTCCTCTTGCGGTTCTCTATCTGCTGTTGCTTGCCTTCCAGAATGAGAGCCTTGTCAACCAACTCTTGATAATTGTTGAAGGTAGCCATGGTCAACTGAAGTCCCAGATCATCGTTCAGTCCCTCTAGAAATTTCTCCTGTTTAGCGGCATCATCGGCCACGTCTCCGGGAGCATACCTAGATAACTTGCTGAATTCCTCCACATAATCACCAACAGAACGATTTCCCTGGCGTAAGTTGCGGAACTCACGCTTCTTCAGACTCATAGCTCCAGCTGAAACATGTGCAGAACGGAACGCCTGCTGGAACTGATCCCAAGTCACATTGGCTATGGGGAATGTGGTAGTGTAGTTCTCCCACCACGAAGCTGCTGGTCCATCCAGTTGATGTGCGGCAAAGCGCACCTTCTCAGCATCAGTGCATCCTGCGGTGGTCAGCTCCCTTCCGATCTTGCGAAGCCAGTCATCTGTGACGATCGGCTCCGTGCTACTAGAGAACACGGGTGGGTTCAACCTCAGGAAATGGGTAAGGTTGTCAACTTGGGGTGGCGGGTTGTTGTTGTTGTTATTGTTGTTGTTGTTGTTGTTGTTGTTGTTGTTGTTGTTGTTGTTGTTGTTGTTGTTGTTGTTGTTGTTGTTGTTGTTGTTGTTCTGGTTCTGGTTCTAGAGGAGCATCTGCATGAGGGCATTCAGGTTCTGGATCAACTGGGTAAGTTCTGGTGGGAATCCCGGGTCACGTCTCGGAGGCATCTGATGGGTTTGGAGTGGATGAGAAATTAGAATAGAATAAGGGCCTAATGTGAAAATCACACTACCCATATGTAAATGAGACAAATAAAACTCCAAATCACACCATTCAATTTCAATCAAGGTTCACACAATCGGGTCTAAGCTAACTATTACAAAATCTCACGAACGACATCGAACTACTCGAAAAACTCTAATCGAAAGAATAAATCGGAATACTAATATCTAAAATGGTGGTCGGCTAAAAGTTCTGATCGGTAGAAGACTCCATCATGTCCTCCTCATCATCATCGTCTTCATAGTCGGCATCGTTGCTGATGAAGGCTGCATCACTGTCATCATTGTGAATGTTTTCTCCCTGGTCCAGCTTCTCCTCAGCTCGTTCTAGCTTCTTCTTCAGCTTTTCGTACCTTTCCTGTAGTACGCTAATTTCCTCCTCATATCCATCGCGAGTTGCCTTGATTTCATCCTCCAGCTCGATATTCCGGGTTATCAGCTTCCGGTTGTTTTTCAGGCTGTCGTACTTCTGGTTCTTCATTCGGTGGATGTGCTGCTCCTGATCTTGTATGTATGATGCGATCGACTCATCCTCCCTGGTGCGGACTACTTCTCCGTAGCGGTCCCTGCGTCCGCATATCCTGTAGATGGTTCCCTCAAGATCCTGGTTGTATTCCTCACAAATGCGTCCAAAGGTGTTTTGGGCGGCAATACTCCTGCCTAAGGTCCAGGTTGGCGCATTGAAGAAGAAATCAATATCCCTGGTGGTATTTCCAAAGGTACGTCCGGGAATGTGGACGTCAATTCTCCAGCGCTTCTCCTCCGGCAAGGTTGCGGTGAAGGTTCCAGTGAAAGTGGGCAGGGCAATGTTCAGGTACTTCACGACGTTCTTCAGGCGTTGTCCGAAAGGCATGGTCTCGTCGGGCTGGGCAAACTTGGTCCTGAAGGTCGACATCTAAATTGTTGAAATAGAGAAGGAATAGAAATGAATAGAGAAGAATAAGACCAATGTATATATAGGGAAATTATAATTTTTTAAGGCTTTTCCATTCCTAGTGGTCGCGTCCTACAGTCAGCGTGTGCTCTGATACCATCTTGTAGCGACCCGACCCAAATGGATCGGAGTCTCTGTGCTTAAGTGTCATCCCTGGATCGGTATGCTGACACACACAGTACTCGAGGATTTATAACAGAGTTCAATCACACACTTTATTACATCGAGGTCCTCAAAAGAGTATTTATTACATAAATATGGCTGAAGGCCAACTAAATAAAATAACCGCGGAAGCTTCGAAGGTAAATGAGTCCATCAACTCCACGGCAAACTGAGTGCAGAACAACGACCTATCGCACCTTAATCCTCGTCGGAAAACTCTGCAACATGAGACGTTGCAGCCATGTAGGTCAGCACATGGAATATGCTGGCAATCTCACACCATAGAATAATAATGAAAATATCTATCTCTATATGCATATTTGGCTGTGGAGGCTCTAGGTTAAATTTTTGCATAAAGCTAATTTTTTCCCTACAACAAAGGAATTAATTTTATTTACTACCAAGTTTATGCCATTATTGAGGTGGTTCCTCCAACTCAATCCCTTAACCAAAATTTTCAATAACCCAATTCATTAATTAAAATAAAGTGATGAGATCAACCAATAATTCACTTCTAGATACTCAAATTTGTCCATAACCGGGGACACGGCTAACCATGATTAGTTTTTACACTCTGCAGAGGTTTGCGCACTTTTCCCCACAAGACTCGACCACCTCCATGATCAGAAGATCGAGACACAGTCTTTCAGAAGCATTTCCCCTTAACCCTGGGTAGACCGGTACACCTACTTTCCCCTACATCTGTTAGCCTACCCGGAAAGAGGTCACACAACTTACTCAACTATGCCAGAGCCCATAATGGCTTGTGGCTGCACACGGAAGTTTCTGGTCATGAAGTGTCGTATGATCCCTTTGAGCCTGGGTGGCAGTCCTAGGGTGATCACACGGGTACTCCGGGATCCCCTTGGGCAAGCACTGGTTTCTCCAGGTGCCCCAATCAATCCACCCAGATGTGTGTTAATGTTGCCACCTTAAGTTTTACCCAAATTATTAATTCTCTCGCAACTTGCATGAATCACTCATACCAATCCCTGTCTATGAGCATGGCTAAGTAATATATGATATAACGAATATTCCCGGGGTGATCAAAGGTCATAGGTTCCTACCTCATGAACTACATAGCAATGCCACAATTTCCCAATCCTACTCATGCAAATTTTAAGGGTGTAACTAATGCATAGTAAAAACTGGGTATAGAAAAGTATGATCAAGGTGTGAACTTGCCTTGCTGATGATCGTTAAACTCTAAAGATTCGTAGTAGCAAGCTTCGCACTCCGGATGATCTAACGAAGCAAACATTGACACACATAAGCAATCAAGCAAAGAATCGAAAGGAAATCCAAGAAAAGACTTCGGAAAACTCCAAAAACAACCAAATAAAGTTTCTGAACAGAACGCAATTTTAACAGTAGCAAAAATATATTATTTTGATATTAACAGAAAGTACTTGTCACAAGCTTCGATTTGCAAAAAGAATCAATTAAATCGGAGTTATAGATTTTAAATTATAGCCAAAACAAGTTTGAACATAAATCTGTTCAAATTCAAATTTTAATTTGTCAAAAATATTTTTAATTTGGTTCTCTGGATAGATGGGAATTTTATGAAATTACAGGAAAAAGAATCAATGAAATTCGATCTGTAGAATTAAAGATATGCTAAAAGAAAGATTGGATTACAATCTGAAATTGGAATTTTCTGGAAAAAAATTAATTTCGGCCAGAGGCCATGTGGAGCTCTCTGGTTGGTTGGGTAGATGTTTGTTGCATGTAAATCGGCGGACGACCGATCTGTAAGGAACTGAACCTTTTTTTTAACAGAAATGAACAAAGCGCTGGCTTACAGAGAAGAACGTAGGTTGGGTTGAGCTTGGGCGCGGTGGTGGCGGCGGCTTCGGCGGTCTTCGGCGGCGGTGGAAGTGTCGGGAGGATGCAGCGGAGAGTGGCTCGTCTGATGGTGATGTCGGTGATGATCGGTGATGACGGAACGAGGTGATGAAGCTCAGTGCTCCGGGTGCTCCGGTGAAGACGGCGAGGTCAGGGTGGCGTCTGTAGATGGAGAGGGGATGCGAGATCATGTCAAAACAAATCTCGCGGTCGAGAGAAGTCGAATTACAGAGGAGGGAGGCTCGGGATGGCTCATCGGCGTCGGAATACGGCGATGAACTGCAGCGACTTCGGCGAGATTGGAACGACGAGTGCGAGCGATTGGGGTGGACTTGGCGAGAGTTGTTTGAGGGAATCGGTGGAGAGGGGTCGTGGCTATTTATTGGACATCTTTCGTGGGCGAGGGGTCGACTAGAGATAGGATTCCCACGGATTTGAGCCGAAGTCAGCGTCGGGTGCATGTACAGGTAGGATTCTGTCCTGTACGTGGGGAAGAAGAAGAAAAAAAACGAGAGAGAGGGAGAGGCATACGAGAGAAAGAGAGAGAGCGAATGAGGGGCGCTGGCCTCGCACGCTGGCTAGGCCATGGCCTCGCCTGGCGCTGTGGCTAGGCCGGCTGGCGCCCCTGGCCTGGCAGTGGACTTTTTTTTTTGATAAAATCATTTTTTTACAGAAGCATTAACGCTCCAAAAGACAATAAAAACAATTCTAAAAATCCCAGAAAAATTCACATAAATATTTGGTCATATACTAGACCATGTGAACTATTTTCTGTCCTAATTGAATTATTTTAAAAATAAATATTTTTGCTATGCTAATAAAATTAGCCTTAAAATAATTTGGAAATAAAACCAAATAAATATATTTTAATTTAAAAATTCAATTTCCAATATTTCCTTTCTGTTTTTGAAGAAGTCCTTTTTATCTTCTCTCTTTATTTTATTTTTTGGAAATAAAGGAAATGAATTTAGTGAAACCAAATTTGATCCAAATTCCAAATTTTGAATTCAAAGAATTTTCAAAAATGGATTTAGGGAAACTTCTAATTCTCTCTTTTGGTCCTTGAATTTCTTAAAGTCCCTTGGATCAAAATTCAAGTAAAAGAAATGAAGGGCAAAATTGCATAAATCATGGATGCATATGAATGATCTATTTATTAACATCCAAATTGAAAATTGGGATGTTATAGTTCATAGTTAAGACATAGCAGGATATGCCATTGTGCTGGAGTGGGTAGTTTCACCACACCACTGAATTACAGATCAAGAACACAAGCATACATGCACTCGAAAGAAGATCACTTGCTCTGTTTAGTTTAATTTACATGTTATGAATAAGGAACTTGGTTGTACAACTAAAAACTGAAATTGAGAAGGACAAACTTATGTTTATTAACTTCTTCATAATAAACTTTAAACATGCAATTTGATGCAAACGCGAAAAGTAAACAGCAGTTGCGGTCATGTCTATCCAAATATACAAGACAAAGTTTAAAGGCTCGAGAAGGACAAACTTATGTTAGTAGTGAAGACCGGCTCTATAAAGCCCTTGTCCATGCTGATGGGGGGCAAGTCAAGTAGTTTACCAAAGAA
This sequence comes from Elymus sibiricus, assembly GCA_039707655.1. Taxonomy (NCBI): domain Eukaryota; kingdom Viridiplantae; phylum Streptophyta; class Magnoliopsida; order Poales; family Poaceae; genus Elymus; species Elymus sibiricus. The sequence goes on along the minus strand of CM077664.1, from coordinate 112,533,020 downwards.
TCTTCTTCATAAGCATTGCCTTTATTCTACATTTTGTTAAGCATAAATATAGATGTGATAATATAGGAACAAATGGAGAATATTTAAGCTAAGATGCAGAGTGATGCTACATAATCAACTAGCTATAAATATAAGTACAGCGGTACATGCAAAAAGGTACTGACAAGAGCAATGTAGAGCTAAACTTCTTCAGTAGCATTTGTTTTATTCAACATTTTGGTAAGAGTAAATATAGATCTGATAAGGTCTAGAAAATGGAGAGCAAGGGGAAATAAGCTGCAGAGTGATGGTACATGAATAACTAGCTGTCAATATAAGTATAGTGATGAAGGACAACAGGTACTTAGAAGAACATGCAGAGCTAAACTTCTTCATAAGCATTGGGTTTATTCTACATTAATGTAAGCATTAATATAGATCTGATGATTTGGAGCGAACAGTGGATAAGCAAGCTATCATGCACACAGATGTCACATAATCAACCAGGTATGAATGTAAGTACAGTGATATAGGGCAACAGGTACTAACAAGAGCTAAGCAGCGAGAAGCATAGCTGCGATATCCTATCGTCCATTTCAAACCGTTATTCTTCTTCGAGCAGTTTTCCTGTAAAAGAGATCGGTAAGGCACATGCAGAAATGTAGGAGTTCAAATTATCATGTGATCTCATAGACAGTACCTCTTCCTAGGGACGAGACCAGTGCATAACAAGGTTTTCCATTCAATATATTGTAAATTTAGCACAGGAGACTTCACCGAAATTTCGTTTATAGACTTGCCATCAAAGTGTGTTTTCCTCAGGTAACACCGATACTGCTGCAACGCGTCCTTGAAAAGTGCAAGCAAGCTTTGCTTGTCATGACTATCCAGATTGACCCTCGCCTATTTAGAAGAATGTAATGTAAATCATTGATGTGTTCAATCAACAGAAAACAAGACAATAATCACCATGAATAATAGCACTTACACGTAAGTGGGACAAGAAGATGTGAAAATGGTGTTTGTCTTCACTATAACCTTCTCATGATGGGAAGATACACACGTGGTTCCTAGCATCATTGAAAGCATTGTCTTTTAAACTCGGAATAACTAGAATGGGGTTCCAATCTACGGGAATTGGGGCATTCTGCAGTTGGAATAGGTCTTTGGCCTGTAGATTTGATGTACTTTTTGCTGGACTGGGATTTTTCGGTGGTACGACTGGTGCTATGGCAACTGAAATCGGTATACCTTTTGTTGGAGTGCGGTCCCTATGTGGTAGGGCTAGTGGTATGGCCAGTGGAGTATGCGTACAGTCTGCTAGAGTCGGGCCTTGGTTTTGTGGCGCTGGTTCTATCGCCAATATAAGTGGGGTCCTATCTGATTTCTCTAGTACCACCACCTTTTTCAAAGACTTTGTTTGTACTCCTTCAGGTTCTGCAATCACCCTCTTCCTTTTGGATGTCTGATACACAAGAAGAGCATTTGAATGAAAAAACATGGTATGATGACAGATGGAATAGGTATTGATAATGGATGGGCATGGCATCTTCACATATATGATGAGTAAACTAAGCAGATGGCGGTGCAACGAAGTAGAAGAAATGCAAGGCACCTTATGCAAGATACGTGCAACCAATAAAACCTTGCCAAATTAGAACAGGCACCTTGATGGGTGAACACGATAGGCGATCTGCCTTTGACTGCACGAGCTCAGAATAGTCATTAGGATCATATTCTGAACACGAATCTGTAGGTGGGGAGCGTGTGGGTTTCATTCCATCCAGAATGGAACTCAATCCCTTGATGCCAACTTTCTTAGCCATTGCACTTTTCCGTAGTATTCTTCTGATGCGCGCATTCTCATATTCATTGTGATCATGTTTAATATCTGATATGCATGAAAACATAAATTGTAGTGAGATTATCTTTGAAATGCATAGGATATCCTAATATAATAGGGGCTCCCTGTAAACCCTTGTGTGCTACCTCTGGAATTCTGATGAGAGAGCCCATGTGTGCTATAATTTGGTGCGTACATTAATATAATCTGGCACTGCTGCTCAAAGAAATAGGCTCCCTATTGGGAACTCCAGAAGTAATGATAATTGGCAGATGATAGGTTGAAAATATACTATATACAAAGTTTATTGCCAAACCATGATGAGCGCACAGAGAAATAGTATTTGAAAGTGCATTTGCTCGCTTGGTGGTTTTGGTAATTCATAACGACATATGTGTCAATTAACTAATGTCTACCTAAGCTACATTTCAGGAAGTTCAATGATTAGGCATGGCAAGGATTAGTGATTGTAGACCCCTCAAAATGCTAAGGACATGGATTGGAAAAAACTCAAGACTCTACATTTTTGGTTTAGTGATCCAAGATCACATTGAGTCCATAGGAAAGCCAATACTATCCAAAGGGGATGAGGTTTTGATAATGATCTATTTGCTCAAGTGCTTAGTGATACTGCTCCAAAACCCTCAACCACTTTCTCTATCCATATCTGTCCAAACCCTAAAAGCCAACTCGGTCCCACCGAATACATCCTTCCCGGATCCACCGAGTTCATCAAGACAGTGCCACAGCCTAAACCCTAACAAATCGGATCCACCAATATGGATCTCGGTCTCACCGAGATGGGTGACCATCTTTCTGTTGCCTGGTTGCAATTCTTTCGGTCCCACCGAGATTGCACTCGGTAACACCGAGATGGAGTGACCAAGTTTCTGTTGCCAAATTGCATCATTTCGGTCCCACTGAGATTATGCAATCGGTGCCACCGAGACTGGGTCTAGCCCTTACCATTGCACTTCGGTTGCTCCGAGTTGTTTCCATCCGGTCCAACCAAAACTTCAAAAGTTCACACCTTTACACAGGTCGGTCTCACCGAGATTTTGGTTTCGGTGCCACCGATTTTGGCCAAGTGTGTGTAACGGTTGGATTTCGTGTGAAGGCTATATATACCCCTCCACCACCCTCTTACCTAGTAAGAGAGCCATCAGAATGTGCCTACATTTCCACCATACATTTTCTGAGAGAGAACCACCTACTCATGTGTTGAGATCAACACATTCCAATCCAACCATTTGAACCTTGATTTCTAGCCTTCCCAAGTTGCTTTCCACTCAAATCCTTCTTCCGCCAAATCCAAATCTATGAGGAGTTGTGTAACATCCCAAAATTCTAAATTTTGGAATGTTATATTAATTAAGTAATGATGATTGCTTGTGTGATTTGTTGTGTGAAATTGAGTGGAATTTGAAACTTTTTGAAAGTTAAATGAGAGGGAATAAAATGGAATTTCCCAAACTTTAACTCTTGCATTTGGTTTCCATGAATTCAAATTCATTTCAAAAAAAGGGGTTTGAGAAGAATTGAATTTCATTTGAAAACATTCAAATCAGAAACTTTATGCCACTCAAGGATTTTCATGAGAGAAGATAATAGGACTTCTTCAAACTATATGAAATAGAGTGGGAAGTGACGAGGAGCACTTTCAAAATTTATTTGGATCAGTTTTGGAGAGTTTTTCCAATTTGAATGTCAAATTCATTTCCATTTATTCAAATAAAATAAAGAGAGAAGGAAATATGACTCCTTCAAATATCAGAGAGAAAATGTGGAAAATGAATTATGAAACCAACAGGAAGTTATTTGAAAAATATTTGGAATCATTTGCATAGCCATTTCTTGAAATTATTGAATATTGCTTTTATTAGGTTTTATTCAAAATATTTTTCCTTCGAAAATGATTAATTATGAGTGAGGGTAAAATGACTCCCTGCAAAGGAAAAATAGTGGTGAATTATTTTGTAGTCATTTGATATTTTCAAAAAGTCATTTTGAATTGATTTTAAGCACCAGATTGCTTCTGCTATTTTTAGAAATATTTATGTATTTTATTTTGGCTAGAGAAAAAGTTCACAGGGTCCCTTATAATTATGTGAATTTTTCTGGTATTTTTGGATTTATTTTATTTGTAATTTTCCATGTTTTACTGTTTTTGTAATTAGAAAAAATATTTTAAAACACACACACACACACACACACACACACACACACACACACACACACACACACACACACACACACACCACCTGGACCGAAACAGAGTTCGGCCCAGGGGCGAACCAGCTAGCCCAGCCGGACTTTCGGCCCAAGGCCTGCTCCCGCGCGGAAAACCCTCCGCACTGGCCGACCGCTCCCTCTCTCGCTCTCCCGCACTCGCCGACAGGTGGGACCCCACCCCTATCTTCCCCAACCTCCCGCCGCAATGCACGGGACGAGCTGCGCGCGTGCACCGCCCGCTGATACGTCCATTTTGCATCATGTTTTACTACTGTTATTTATAGTGTTTTTAATCAATATAACACTTTGTGCAGCAATTCTAATGCCTTTCCTCTCTTAATATGCAAGATTTACACAAGGAGGGAGATTGCCGGCAGCTGGAATTCTGGACCTAAAAAAGCTATGTCAGAGATACCTATTCTGCACATCTCCAAATGAGCTGAAATTTCACGGAGATTTATTTTGGAATAAATAAAAAATACTGGAAGCAAGAAGTACCAGAGGGGGCCACCCAGGTGCCCACGAGGCACCAGGGCGCACCACCACCCCCTCACGGCGCGCCCTGGTGGCTCGTGGGGCCCCTGGCCAGCCTCCGGTGCCCATTTTCTCGTATATAAGCCCATTTTCCCTAGAAAAAATAAGGAGAAGACTTTTGGGACGGGGCACCGCTGTCTCGAGGCGGAACTTGGGCAGGAGCACTTTTGCTCTCCGGCGGAGCGATTCCGCCGGGGATACTTCCCTCCGGGAGGGGAAAATCGAAGCCATCGACATCACCAACGATCCTCTCATCGTGGGAGGACCAATCTTCATCAACATCTTCACCAGCACCATCTCATGTCAAACCCTAGTTCATCTCTTGTATTCAATCTTTGTCTCAAAACCTCAGATTGGTACCTGTGGGTTGCTAGTAGTGTTGATTACATCTTGTAGTTGATGCTAGTTGGTTTATTTGGTGGAAGATTATATGTTCAGATCCATTATGCTATTTAATACCCCTCTGATCTTGGACATGAATATGATTTGTGAGTAGTTACTTTTGTTCTTGAAGACATGGGAGAAGTCTTGTCATAAGTAATCATGTGAACTTGGTATTCGTTCGATATTTTGATGATATGTATGTTGTTGATTCTCTTAGTGGTGTCATGTGAACGTCGACCACATGACACTTCACCATCTTTGGGCCTAAGGGAATGCATTGTGGAGTAGTAATTATATGATGGGTTGCTAGAGTGACAGAAGCTTAAACCCTAGTTTATGTGCTATTCCGTAAGGGGCTGATTTCGATCCATATGTTTAATGCTATGGTTAGATTTATCTTAATTCTTCTGTCGTAGTTGCGGATGCTTGCGAGAGGGGTTAATCATAAGTGGGAGGCTTGTTCAAGTAAGAACAGCACCCAAGCACCGGTCCACCCACATATCAAATTATCAAAGTAGCGAACGCGAATCAAACAAACATGATGAAAGTGACTAGATGAAATTCCCATGTGTCCTCGAGAACGCTTTGCTTATTATAAGAGATCGTTCCGGCTTGTCCTTTGCTACAAAAAGGATTGGGCCACCTTGCTGCACTCTTTATTACTATTGCTACTTGTCACTTGTTACAAATTATCTTGCTATCAAACTACTCGTTACCGATAATTTCAGTGCTTGCAGAGAATACCTTGCTGAAAACCGCTTGTCATTTCCTTCTGCTCCTCGTTGGGTTCGACACTCTTACTTATCGAAAGGACTACAATTGATCCCCTATACTTGTGGGTCATCAAGACTCTTTTCTGGCACCGTTGTCGGGGAGTGATGCACCTTTACTGAGTGGAATTTGGTAAGGAAACATTTATATTACGTGATGAAATTTACTGTCACTTGTCACTATGGAAAGTAATCCTTTGAGGGGTTTGTTCGGGGTATCTTCACCTCGACCGGAAGCACCAAGAGTTGCCCCTCCACCTATTGCACCTACTGAAAATATTTGTTATGAGATTCCTTCGGGTATGATAGAGAAACTGCTAGCTAATCCTTATGCAGGAGATGGAACGATACATCCTGATATGCACTTGATCTATGTGGATGAAATTTGTGGATGTTTAAGCTTGCAGGTTTATCCGGAGATGGAGTTAAGAAGAAAGTATTCCCTTTATCTTTGGAGGGAAAGGCATTGACATGGTATAGGTTATGTGATGATATTGATACATGCGACTGGAACCGATTGAAACTAGAATTCCACCAAAATTTTTATCCTATGCATTTGGTTCATCGTGATCGGAATTATATATATAACTTTTGGCCTCGTGAAGGAGAAAGTATCGCTCAAGCTTGAGGGAGGCTTAAGTACATGATGTACACATGCCCCAAGCATGAGCTCTCAAGAGAAATTATCTTACAGAATTTTTATGCTCGGCTTTCTCATGATGATCAAACCATGCTCGATTCTTCTTCGACTGGCTCCTTTATGAAGAAAACTATTGAATTCAGATGGGATCTTCTGGAAAGAATTAAATGCAACTCTGAAGATTGGGAACTCGACAAAGGTAATGAGTTAGGTATAATACTTGAGTTCGATTGTGTTAAATCTTTTATGGATATCGATGCTTTTCATAAGTTTAGCACTAAATATGGACTTGACTCTGAGATAGTAGCTTCCTTTTGTGAATCATTTGCTATTCATGTTGATCTCCCTAAGGAGAATTGGTTTAAATATCATCCCCCTGTTAAAGAAAAGATTGAGGAACCCATTAGTGTTAAAGAAGAAACAATTGTTTACCATGTTGATCTAGTTGTGCCTACTGCTTATATTGAGAAACCACTGTTTCCTGTTAGAATTAAGGAACATGCTAAAGTTTCAACTGTGGTTAACAAAAGTAATATTAGAGCACCTAGACTCTCTGAACAAATTAAGGTTGAACCTAATGTTGCTATGGTTAAAGATCTCTTGGTCGATAATATAGATGGGCATGTTATTTACTTCTGTGATGAAGCAGCTAGAATTGCTAAACCAGACCCTAAAGATAAAAACAGACCCGTTGTAGGCATGCCTATTGTCTCTGTTAAAATATGAGATCATTGTTATCATGGCTTATGTGATTTGGGTGCTAGTGTGATTGCTATTCTGTTTACCTTATATCAAAAAATTATGAATGATATTGCACCTATTGAAATAGAGGACATTGATGTTACTATTAAGCTTGCAAACAGAGATACCATTACACTGCTTGGGATCGTTAGAGATGTTGAAGTCTTGTGTGGAAAAATAAAATACCCTACTAATTTTCTAGTCCTCGGTTCTCCACAAGATGATTTTGTCCCATTATATTTGCTAGACCTTTCTTGAACACTGTTAATGCCAAGATTGATTGCGCTAAAGAAACTGTTAGTGTTAATTTTGGTGGTATGTCTCATGAGTTTAATTTCTCCAAGTTTCGTAGATAACCTCATGATAAAGAATTGCCTAATAAAGATGAAATTATTGGTCTTGCTTGTATTGCCGTACCTCCTACTGATCCGTTAGAACAATATTTACTAGACCATGAAAATGATATGCATATGAATGAAAGAAATGAAATAGATAGGATGTTCTTTGATCAACCACCTATCCTTAAACACAATTTACCTGTTGAAACTCTTGGAGGCCCTCCTCCACCTAAGGGTGACCCTGTATTTGAATTAAAGCAATTGCCTGATGCATTGAAATATGCTTATCTAGATGAAAAGAAGATATATCCTGTTATTATTAGTGCTAACCTTTCAGAGCATGAAGAAAAGAGATTACTAAAAACTCTAAGGAAGCACCGAGCTGCTATTGGATATACTCTTGATGATCTTAAGGGCATTAGTCCCACTGTATGTCAGCACAAAATTAATATGGAGCCTGATGCTAAACCAGTTGTCGACCACCAACGACGATTAAATCCTAAAATGAAGGAGGTGGTAGGAACTGAAATATTAAAGCTTCTGGAAGCAGGTATAATCTATCCCATAGCTGATAGTAGATGGGTAAGTCCAGTTCATTATGTCCCTAAGAAAGGAGGTATTACCATTGTTCCTAATGATAAAAATGAACTCATTCCGCAAAGAATTGTAACAGGTTATAGGATGGTAATTGATTTTAGAAAATTAAACAAAGCCACTAGAAAATATCATTACCCCTTACCTTTTATTGATCAAATGCTAGAAAGATTGTCTAAGCATACACACTTTTGCTTTCTTGATGGATATTCTGGTTTCTCTCAAATACCTGTATCACAAGCCGACCAAGAGAAAACCACCTTTACTTGTCCTTTTGGAACTTATGCTTATAGACGTATGCCTTTTGGTTTATATAATGCACCTGCTACCTTTCAAAGATGTATGACTGCTATATTCTCTCACTTTTGTGAAAAGATTGTTGAAGTTTTCATGGATGATTTTTCCGTTTACGGAACTTCTTTTGATGATTGCTTAAGCAACCTTGATCGAGTTTTGCAGAGATGTGAACAAACTAATCTTGCCCTGAATTGGGAGAAGTGCCACTTTATGGTGAATGAAGGTATTGTTTTGGGGCATAAAATTTCTGAAAGAGGTATTGAAGTTGATAAAGCCAAGGTTGATGCTATTGAGAAAATGCCATGTCCTAAAGATATTAAAGGTATAAGAAGTTTCCTTGGTCATGCTGGTTTCTATAGGAGATTTATTAAAGACTTCTCTAAAATTTCTAGACCTCTTACCAATCTCTTGCAAAAAGATGTTCCATTTGTTTTTGATGATGATTGTGTAGAAGCCTTTGAAACACTTAAGAAAGCCTTAACCACTACACCTATTGTTCAACCACCTGATTGGAACTTGCCTTTTGAAATTATGTGTGATACTAGTGATTATGCTGTTGGTGCTGTTCTAGGATAGAGAGTTGATAAGAAATTAAATGTTATCCATTATGCTAGTAAAACTCTAGACAATGCCCAAAGAAATTATGCTACTACTGAGAAAGAATTTCTAGCAGTTGTGTTTGCATGCGATAAATTCAGATCTTACATAGTTGATTCTAAAGTAACTGTTCACACTGATCATGCTGCTATTAAATATCTTATGGAAAAGAAAGATGCTAAACCTAGACTCATTAGGTGGGTTATATTGCTACAAGAATTTGACTTGCATATTATTGATAGAAAGGGAGCTGAGAATCCCGTAGCAGATAATTTGTCTAGAATGGAAAATGTTCTTGATGACCCACTTCTGATTAATGATGATTTTCTTGATGAACAATTGGCTGTCATAAATGCTTCTCGTAATACTCCTTGGTATGCAGACTATGCTAATTATATTGTTGCTAAATTTATACCACCTAGTTTCACATACCAACAAAAGAAAATGTTCTTCTTTGATTTAAGACATTACTTCTGGGATGACCCACATCTTTATAAGGAAGGAGTAGATGGTATTATTAGACATTGTATACCTGAGCATGAACAGGAACAAATCCTACGGAAGTGTCATTCCGAGGCTTACGGAGGACACCATGCGGGAGACAGAACTACACATAAGGTATTACAATCTGGTTTTATTGGCCTACTCTTTTCAAGGATGCTCGTAAGTTTGTCTTATCTTGTGATGAATGTCAAAGAATTGGTAATATTAGTAGACGTCAGGAAATGCCTATGAATTATTCACTTGTTATTGAACCATTTGATGTTTGGGGATTCGATTACATGGGACCTTTTCCTAAATCCAATGGGTATACTCATATTTTAGTTGCTGTTGATTACGTTACTAAGTGGGTAGAAGTTATTCCAACTAGCAGTGCTGATCATAACACTTCTATTAAAATGCTTAAAGAAGTTATTTTCCCAAGGTTCGGAGTCCCTAGATATTTAATGACTGATGGTGGTTCACATTTTATTCATGGTGCATTTCATAAACTGCTTGCTAATTAAATATGATGTCAACCATAGAATTGCATCTCCCTATCACGCTCAATCTAGTGGTCAATTTGAATTGAGCAATAGAGAAATAAAATTAATTTTGCAAAAAACTGTAAATAGATCTAGAAAGAATTGGTCTAAGAAACTTGATGATGCATTATGGGCTTATAGAACTACTTATAAAAACCCTATGGGTATGTCTCCTTATAAAATGGTCTATGGAAAAGCATGTCATTTACCTCTTGAGTTAGAACATAAAGCATATTGGGCAATTAAAGAACTCAATTATGATTTTAAACTTGCTGGTGAAAAGAGGTTATTTGATATTAGCTCACTAGATGAATGGAGAACCCAAGCCTATGAAAATGCCAAGTTATTCAAAGAAAAAGTTAAAAGATGGCATGATAAAAGAATTCAAAAACGGGAATTCAATGTGGGTGAATATGTTCTATTGTACAATTCTCGTTTGAGATTCTTTGCAGGAAAACTTCTCTCTAAATTGGAAGGACCGTATATCATCGAAGAAGTTTATCGCTCCGGAGCCATCAAAATAAACAACTCCGAAGGCACTAATCCGAGAGTGGTGAATGGGCAAAGAATTAAGCACTATATTTCAGGTACTCCCATTAATGTTGAAACTAATATTATTAAAACAATGACACCGGAGGAATACATAAGAGAGACCTTCCAGAACACTGCAGAACCCTGAAAAGGAAGAGGTACGTGATATGGTAAGTAAACCGACTCCAAAAATTCCATAAAAATACTTTCTGTCAGTTTTGGAATATTAAAAAAATACAAAAATAATAAACAGCCGAGGGGACCCACGAGGTGCACACGGGCACCAGGGCGCGCCACCCCCCCAGGCGCGCCCTGGTGACTCGTGGGCCCCTCATGAGCCTTCCCGACTTCGTTTTCTTCTGGATTACTTGTTTTGCAAGATAAAAAATCTTTATATATACTCCCGGACGTTTTGACCACCGTATCGCAGAAATCTCCTCTGTTCTTGTTTCTTGCTATTTTCTAACAGATCCGAAAGTATGTCGTCTCAAGACTCAGATGGAGAGAGCTTTGTATCAAACTATGTTTTGAATCCAAGGATCTATGGGGATATATACCCCTATGGATGGTCCGCGAAGGAGGATCGAGATGCCAACATGAAGGGAACGGAAGACACGAGCTCAGACGAAGAAGATGCCCCTCTACCTCAACCGGGAGATATGCATGTGGAGTTCAAGAAGTCGAGCCTCCCAAACACAGTAAACAAATCTAAGATCCAATTTATCCCTTTTTGTCTTCTACAGGAAAACAAGAATGCATTGTGTGAGAAGATAGTGGAGCTTGAGCAAGAAATTAGCAAGTTGAAGGAAGAGAACTATGTTCTGAAGCGGACACTGAAGGACAAGCCCACTACTTCATCACCACCACCATCACCGAAGAAAGAAACTTGAGCACATGGGTATGGGCACTCCCCTTGGCTTGTGCCAAGCTTGGGGGAGGTGCCCCGGTATCGTATCACCATCACTTTTATTATCTTTACCTATTTTTAGTTCGATCCTTAGTTATTTCATGATCTAGTTGAATAAAAATTTAGTATGATCTATTTTCGAGTGCTAGTTTCGTGATCTATCTATCTATATAATTAAGTTGAGAGTTATATAATAAAGAGTAGTTTGAGTTTTTGCTTCTTTACTTTTATGTTTCAATCCTAGCAATGAAAATAATGAAAAAGATCATATGCTAATATTATGGAAAGTAATGACATTACATAAAGAAAAGTATAAGTGGTAAACTTTATTGGAAGTTAACAAACATAGCATTGGTTAATGATGCAATTCATGAAAAAATTAATAGGGAAGAGAAGATTCACATGCAAACACACTATCTTGGACATCTTTTATGATTGTGAGCCCCCATTAAGTATTTTATGTCAAATTGTTGACGTTGGACAAGGAAGACAACGTAATGAATTATGTTTGCTTATATTCACATAGAAGTTATATTGTCATAGATCCTCTAACATGTGGTGCTTTCCCAATATCTTTGCTAGCCAAAAATCCGCACCAAGTAGAGATACTACTTGTGCATCCAAAACCCTTAAACCCAGTTTCATGTCATGAGAGTCCACTATATCTACCTATGGATTGAATAAGATCCTTCAAGTAAGTTGTCATCGGTGCAAAAAGCAATAAAAATTGCCTCTAAATATGTATGAACTTTTATTGTAAGCGAAAATAAGCTTTGTACGAACTTGTGATGGTAAAGAAATAAAAGCGACGGACTGCATAATAAAGGTTGCTATCACAAGGGGCAATATAAAGTGATGTTCCTTTGCATTAAGAGCTTGTGCATCCAACAACAAAAAGCGCATGACAACCTCTGCTTCCCTCTGCGAAGGGCCTATCTTTTACTTTTATGTATTTACTTTTTATGTAAGAGTCAATAGTGTTCTCCTCTATTCCTTTTTATTTTTCTCTTTTACAAGCATCATGTGGTGGGGAAGATCTAGGCACATATATCTAGTTGGATATGAGTGATCATGAGTTATTATTGTTGACATTACCCTTGAGGTGAATAAGTTGGGAGGCGAAATTATAAGCCCCTATCTTTCTATGTGTCTGGCTGAAACTTTTTGCTCCATATATATGTTGTGAGTGTTAGCAATCATAGAAGACTAAATGATGGTTGAGTATGTGGACTTGCTAAAAAGCTCCTACATGAGACCCTTCCTGAAAATATGATGAATTGCAATTGCATTGTTGACTGAGAACATAGTTTGTTAGTTTTCAAGAAAGTTTATGCCTTATACTTCATTATTGTGATGAATTGTTACTTGCTCATGAGAAGTTTTATGATAATGAATATTGTTGTTATAATAATGATCATGATGCTACTATGTCCGTATTTTGTTTTTATCGACACCTCTCTCTCTAAACATGTGGACATGATTATCGATATCGGCTTTCACTTGAGGACAAGCGAGGTCTAAGCTTGGGGGAGTTCATACGACCATTTTGCATCATGTTTTACTACTGTTATTTATAGTGTTTTTAATCAATATAACACTTTGTGGAGAAATTCTAATGCCTTTCCTCTCTTAATATGCAAGATTTACACAAGGAGGGAGATTGCCGGCAGCTGGAATTCTGGACCTGAAAAATCTATGTTAGAGATACCTATTCTGCACATCTCCAAATGAGCTGAAATTTCACGGAGATTTATTTTGGAATAAATAAAAAATACTAGAAGAAAGAAGTACCAGAGGGGGCCACCCAGGTGCCCACGAGGCACCAGGGCGCGCCACCCCCCCAGGCGCGCCCTGGTGGCTCGTGGGGCCCCTGGCCACCCTCCGGTGCCCATTTTCTGGTATATAAGCCCATTTGCCCTAGAAAAAATAAGGAGAAGACTTTTGGGACGGGGCACCGCCGTCTCGAGGCGGAACTTGGGCAGGAGCACTTTTGCTCTCCGGTAGAGCGATTCCGCCGGGGATACTTCCCTCCGGGAGGGGGAAATCGAAGCCATCGACATCACCAACGATCCTCTCATCGTGGGAGGACCAATCTTCATCAACATCTTCACCAGCACCATCTCATCTCAAACCCTAGTTCATCTCTTATATTCAATCTTTGTCTCAAAACCTCAGATTGGTACCTGTGGGTTGCCAGTAGTGTTGATGACATCTTGTAGTTGATGCTAGTTGGTTTATTTGGTGGAAGATTATATGTACAGATCCATTATGCTATTTAATACCCCTCTGATCTTGGACATGAATATGATTTGTGAGTAGTTACTTTTGTTCTTGAGGACATGGGAGAAGTCTTGTCATAAGTAATCATGTGAACTTGGTATTCGTTCGATATTTTGATGATAAGTATGTTGTTGATTCTCTTAGTGGTGTCATGTGAACGTCGACCACATGACACTTCACCATCTTTGGGCCTAAGGGAATGTATTGTGGAGTAGTAATTAGATGATGGGTTGCTAGAGTGACAGAAGCTTAAACCCTAGTTTATGTGCTATTTCGTAAGGGGCTGATTTGGATCCATATGTTTAATGCTATGGTTAGATTTATCTTAATTCTTCTTTCTTAGTTGCGGATGCTTGCGAGAGGGGTTAATCATAAGTGGGAGGCTTGTTCAAGTAAGAACAGCACCCAAGCACCTGTCCACCCACATATAAAATTATCAAAGTAGCGAACGCGAATCAAACAAACATGATGAAAGTGACTAGATGAAATTCCCATGTGTCCTTGAGAACGTTTTGCTTATTATAAGAGATCGTTCCGGCTTGTCCTTTGCTACAAAAAGGATTAGGCCACCTTGCTGTACTCTTTGTTACTATTGCTACTTGTCACTTATTACAAATTATCTTGCTATCAAACTACTCATTACTGATAATTTCAGTGCTTGCAGAAAATACCTTGCTGAAAACAGCTTGTCATTTCCTTCTGCTCCTCGTTGGGTTCGACACTCTTACTTATCGAAAGGACTACGATTGACCCCCTATACTTGTGGGTCATCACCCGCAACCGCCGGCGAAGCCTCACATATGAGGCTTATCTGCAGCTCCCCGAGCCCCTAGCCTCGCCTATAAATGCCCCATGAGCCCCTCGTTCAATCCCGCCATCTCGCATCTCCCCACGCCACTCGCACCGCTCACCATCGCCGTTTGAATCTCGCTGGCCGAGCCTACTCCGCCGGAGGAATTCCTCGCCCGTAGGCCACCTCGGCCTCCATTTGTTCTTTTCATCTTCTTACCTCATCGAGGCAGACCTTTTTGACATGTTTTTCGCCCCTAGGTCACGCCGGAGACGCCTCCTCGACGATCCCGAGCCCCGTCGGAGCACCGGAGCTCCGCCGCCTTCGCCTCGCTCGACCCCGACGCCCCGAGGCCCTCCACCGCCACCTTCGCGACGCCCTCGACGCGCCGCATCTCCCAGTCACCTCCACTGTCGCCGAGGACCGCCATGGCCGCCACCCCGCGTCGAGCCGAGCCGCACCTCGCCGTCGTTCGTCGCCGACGCCGTTGACCACCGCCCCCCCTCTCGTCCGTTAGATCGAAGATCGACGACGTAAATTAGATTAGGTTTGTTTTTTTTCCAGTGAATCGGTATGCTCTATTTTATGGCCGTCCACCGGTTAAGCCCCGCAGCGGACACCCGTCAGCCAGTCGCAGCGCACCGCGTGTCCAGGGACCCGGTTGCGAGAAAACAATTATTTTTGTTTAGTCCTTTAATTAGCAGATTAGTCCCTAAACTTTGAATAGCCGTATCTTTTTAACCGTAGATTCAAATTAGACGAAACCAGTGGCAAATTCTTCATATTGATTAGATCTATCCAGTGAACCCATCGTTGCAAACTTTTGCTAATTTCAAATTTCAAATTTAATCAGATTTGAATTCAAACTCAATTTGGCCATATCTTCTAAACCGTAGATCCGTTTGAATTAATGCTTTTTGCACTTTGTCACCCTAGGCAAATCCTATGACTTGAACTTTATCATGGTACTTTTCACACAATTAGGATCTGTCCATGAATAATTGCACTCCTATGCCATGTATACACTTTAGTTCACATCACAAATTTTGAACCCTAGTTCACACGTTGCCTTTGCACTTAGGAATTTTGTGATAGTTAAGTGTGTTGTATTTTCATTTGGGTTTTCTGAGTCTTTTGTTATGCATGTTATTTTGGTTCTCTGAAATGATTGCTTATGTGCGTTTATTTACTTTGGCGATAGATTGTCCGAAGTGCGAAGCAAATTATTATCATTCTCTAGAGTTGAACCATCAGTACCAAGGCAAGTTCACATTTGACCATACTTTTAATTACCTATGTTTTATTATGCACTTAGTCCTTTGTGGTAGGATTGCATGGTAGGAATTTATGCCAGATGGCTATGCTTTTACCTAGTAGTTCATTTGAGGTAGGTCTGAACTATACAACCTTTGTCACCATCGTGTAAGTTTATGTTTGCCTCGCTAATGTAGATGTGGATTGGGGAGTGTTCATGGTGAGACATGAGTGACAAAGTAGTAATCAGGACCAAGACTTCTAAACGAACTACCTGGGCGGAATTGGTTTGAATGGTGGTGAAGTACAGTGGGAGCATGCATGGGAAATCCATGGTGGTGCACCACTAGTGGTCTGCCGCCCAGGCTCAAAGGGATCAAACATGTTTTCATGTCTAGAAGCTTACGTGTGCAGCCACAAGCCAATATGGGCTCTGTCTTAGTTGAGTAGTTAGTGTGACCTCTTCCGGGATAGGCTAGCAGATGTTGAATGAGTAGGTGTACCGGCCTATCCGTGGGTTAAGAGGGAATACTTTCGAAAGACTATGTCTCGATCTTCTGATCAAGGAGGTGGTCGAGTCTTGTGGGGAAAAGTGCGCAAACCTCTACAGAGTTTCAAACCTAATCGATTAGCCGTGTCCTTGGTTACGGACAATTTGAGCTTTTAGTAGTGGAAATGACAGAGATCTCATCACCCTTAATTAAATCAGTTGGGTTTAAATAAACTTTGGGAAAGGATTGAGTTGGGGTTGCCATCTCAATCTTATGCTATTTTTGTAGTAGTAGAATAAATTCTTTTATGATAGGGAAAATCAGCTTTATGCAAAGTTAAACTTAGAGCCTTTCCACCAGCCAAATTGCATGTACAAATAGGTGCATTATACTCTTATGATGTGACTTGCCAGTAGATTCCATGTACTGACCTACACGGCTGCAACGTCTTATGTTGCAGGAATTTCTACGACGAGTAAGAGTTACATTGTAGGGTTACGGTCTACACTCAACTTGCCGTTGGCATTGATGGGACTCCACACCCTTATGATTGTTTTCCGCTGTGTTATATGAGGTATAATCTGGATCTACGCTATCTTTTTAACATGTGATGTTATGGTATTTCATCGATGTACTGTGTGTGCTAGCATACTGATCCAGGGATAGCACACAAAGCACAGAGGCACCGATCCTTTTGGGTTGGGTGTAACACCCCTATGTAATGAGTTACAGTGATCCTCAAGATTATGCTAAGTCATTTTGATTTGCAAGGCTTGATCACATTGGAATCATACCTCATTTGAAATTCCAACTCAAATTGAAATTCAAATATGAGGTGAAAATAAAAGTTGCTAAAACTTGGAAACTAAATAGTTCATAATTTTGGAAATATTCCATAACTATTTATGTTCAAGAAAACAACATCACCTAAATCCCCTAGATGACTCTAACATCATGAAAACAGGGCCAACGGCACCCTTTTGACTCTTTTAAATGCAATACAAAATACAAATGAAATTATATTGCCCCCAAAATTTTTGTGGCAGTGGGAAATATTGCATATCATTTATTGAGACAAGTGCTACTTTTTACAGAACTCTTTTGGAGCCTTTATCAAATGCAAAACAGCAGTGGGAATAAGAAGCAAAAAAAGAAAAAGGAAAAAGGAAAAAGGGGAGAGCTTACTGTGCCTGTGGGCATAAGTGGCTACAGTGCCAGGCCTAGCCCGGCCAGCACCTTCCCCCACCTCCCGCTCTCCTCTCTCCTCGCTATCGCCTCTGCAGCACGCGCGCACGCGCGCTCCCTGGCCCCCCCTCTGCAGCTCGACAGCGCGCTCCCGCGCTCACCGTGGTGGATAAGGGCCACCCCTCTGCACCCCTGGCTCCCCTCTGCTCGTCGCAGTCTATCCTGAGGCTCCGCCGGCCACCTCCTCTTCGCCTGGTGCCCTCAGCTGGAGCCGGGGCTCACCGTGGCTACCAAAACATCCATGTCCCTGTCTCCGGCCACCGCGATCTCTCCGGCAGATTCAGCCGCCCTCTGCTGCTACTAATCCGTCAACGGCCTGTCTTGTGCCACTCGGTGAGCTCCGCCTCTCCTCCCTCCTCTTCCTGCTTGCCTTCGGGCCTGTGTGCTGCCGCCACTGATCCGAGCTCTGGCTGCCGCCATGGCCGGCCAACTCGTGCTCCCCGTGTCGCTCGGCTCGAGCCAGCAGCACCAATGTGCTCCTGGTGAGCTGCAGTCCCCGCCTAGCTAGTTTGCGCACTCGAGAACGCCGCGCAGCTGCGTTTTCGTTCGGGCCCGAGAGCAACCGCCGCCACGGCTCGACGCCGGCGCCCTTGCCGGCCACCCCCACCCGTTCTGATGCCACCGTTGGACACGCGGCGAAGTGCCCGTTCGAAAGAACCCACCCGCGCGCGTTTTGGACCACCGTACTCGATTTCCGGCCACCTCCGGCGAAACAGCCGCCGTGGGAGGCTCGCTGGAGCTACTCCGGTAGCCGGCGCTGGCGTGGCGCCCACGTGGCATCGCCTGGGCCACTGACCAGTGGGCCCAGTGGGTCCCGTTGGCTGGGTTGACTAGGTCAACCCTGCTGACTGGGCAGCCTGGGTCACTGACAGGTGGCCCCCACTTAATTAAACGTTTTTATAAATAATCAAACTACTAATTAATCTGTTAATTAAAATGGTTAAATTAATCAGTCACTAACAGTGGGTCCCACTAGCTAATTAGTTAAATAGTTAATTTAATCTGCTGTTTAAATTATCTAGTCTATGACAGAGGGGCCCCACATGTCAGTTTGACCAGTCAATGGTCAAAGTTGACTGCTGACTGGACTTTGACTGGCCCCACATGTCATTGACTGTGGCTGGCTAAGTCTGAGTATAAAATGTATTTTCAGTATTTAAATTCGAATTAAATAATTCAATTAATTCCAGGAATTTCAGAAAATAATTTAAAACTTCAAAAAATCATAGAAAATAATCCGTAGCTCGGATCGAAAACTTTTCTACATGAAAGTTGATCAGAAAAATGAGACGAATCCGAATATGCCCTCCATGTAGCTGTTACATGCCCACAACACTGTAAACATGGAACCTTCCTATCCGGTTCATCTGTCTAACAGATGCCTAAAGCCGGAAAAATATCCCCAGATTTTTTCCCGCTCCGTCTGCAACGTGTAGCGCTGCGTTAGGTCGCCACCAGCACTGCATATTGCCATTGCCAGGCATCTGTGTTGCATTTGTCTGCTTTTTATTTATTGTTTCTTCCCCCTCTTCTCTCCGGTAGACCCCGAGACCGACGCTGCTGCCGAGTACGACTAAGCCCCTGACGACCAGACCTTTTCAGCAGAGCTTCCAGGCAAGCAAACCCCCCTTGATCATTCCAATATCGCCTATTCTTTCTCTCCCATGCTTGCATTAGAATTTGCTATTGTAACTAATTGCTCCTATTCTGATGCATAGCCTGGTTTTGTAACTTGCTGTTGTTACCTTACCTGTCATCCTAAACTGCTTAGAATAGGTTGGTTAGTGACCCATCAGTGGCCCCTCACCTTTGTCCCTGTTGCCCCGCTTTATTACTGGTGCCCCGATCATTGTGATCAACATGCAGAGACCGACACATCATTGGCACCCCCCTTAGTTGTACGGCTCTGCAGAGCCACTATCGAGTGCCGAGGGTGATACCTCGTACTTCGCTTCTGATGATGGCTCTGTAGCATAGCTAATCGGTTGTGGCTATCGAGGGTGATTCCTCTTTCACCACCTCCGATGACGACTCTGTCGTACAACCTCTCAAGTGGGAATCCATCGAGGGTGATTCCTCGGATTTCCCCCTTGATGTTACCGGACACACTGTTACTTTTCACTGTCGCCCCCTGTTACTGTTGATTGTGGGACTGAAGGGACAGGTGGTACCACCCCGGTTGAGGTGGACCTGAGTTCCCGACAGTCCCTTGTGGAGTCAGGTTGACCTGGAGGGTACCCGCGAGATAATTACGAGGCGCGGTCGGGCAGGCAGAGACCGCCCCAGGATAGGGATGGGCCTGGCCCTGGCCGCAAGTCCTCGAGACGGGGCGACAGGTGTTGGGGAACGTTGCATGGGAAACAAAAATTTTCCTACGCACACACAAGATCTATCCATGGTGATGAGCATCTACGAGAGGGAGAGTGAATCTACATACCCTTGTAGATCGCTAAGCGGAAGCGTTTAAGAAACGCGGTTGATGTAGTCGAACGTCTCCGCGATCCAAATCGCAAGTCGTCCCTCGATCCGATCACGAACTAGCGCCGAACGGACGGCACCTCCGCGTTCAACACACGTACGGCTTGATGACGCCTTCACCTCCTCGATCCAGCGAGCGATGGTGAAGTAGTGGTTGAGTTCCAGCAGCACGACGGCATGGTGATGGTGGTGAGGAACAATCTCTGCAGGGCTTCGCCAAGCGCTACGGAGATTATGACGGAGGAACTAGAGGGTTAGGGTTGCCGCACACGGCTTGGGGAAATCTTGATCTCCTTCGTGTGCTAGCCCTGCCCCTCTATTTATATGTTGAGCCTTGGGGTCTAAACTTGGAGTAAAAGCCTCCTCCAGGTCGGTTTTGCCCGCACAAGGTCGGTTTGGCCCGCAGGAAAAGAGTCCAACTCGGATCCCTGCCGAACCGTGCACAGCCGCGCACAAGCGGTAGTACTGCTCACAAGCGGTAGTACCGCTTGGGCGGTAGTACCGCTTCACACAAGCGGTAGTACCGCTCGGGCGGTAGTACCGCTTCATACAAGCGGTAGTACCGTTTACGCGGCAGCAAAACTACTTTTGCACTTTCCAATACCTCGTGGGCTTTATCCCTTTGGCCCATATAAAGTGTTGCTGCACCCGAACACTTCGGTAAACATCCGGAACCCATTCCGGTGAACTCCGGAACTCTTCCGGAGATCAAAACACTATTATCACATATATCAATCTTTACCTCCGGACTATTCCGGAGATCCTCGTCATGTCCGGGATCTTATCCGGGACTCCGAACAGCCTTCGGTCACCAACATAATAACTCAACTATACTAATCGTCATCAAACGTTAAGTGTGTAGACCCTGCGGGTTCGAGAACTATGTAGACATGACCGAGACACCTCTACGGCCAATAACCAATAGCGGGACCTGGATGCCCATATTGGCTCCTACATATTCTACGAAGATCTTTTATCGGTCGAACCTCTATGTCAAGGATTCAGTTAATCCCGTATGCTGTTCCCTTTGTTCTTCGGTATGTTACTTGCCCGAGATTCGATCGTCGGTATCACTATACCTAGTTCAATCTCGTTACCGGCAAGTCTCTTTACTCGTTCCGTAATACAAGATCCTGTGGCTAACTCTTTAGTCACTTTGCTTGCAAGGCTCAATGTGATGTTGTATTACCGAGTGGGCCCTGAGATACCTCTCCGTCACACGGAGTAACAAATCCCAGTCTTGATCCATGCCAACCCAACAGACACCCTCGGAGATACCTGTAGAGCACCTTTATAGTCACCCAGTTACGTTGCGACGTTTGATACACACAAGGTATTCCTCCGGTGTCAGTGAGTTGCATGATCTCATGGTCAAAGGAACAGATACTTGACATGCAGAAAACAATAGCAATAAACTGACACGATCAAATGCTACGTTTACAGTTTGGGTCTTGTGCATCACATCATTCTCCTAATGATGTGATCCCGTTATCAAATGACATCTCATGTCAATGGCTAGGAAACCTTAACCATCTTTGATCAACGAGCTAGTCAACTAGAGGCTTACTAGGGACACAGTGTTGTCTATGTACCCACACATGTATTTGAGTTTCCAATCAATACAATTATAGCATGGATAATAAACGATTATCATGAACAAGGAAATATAATAATAACCAATTTAGTATTGCCTCTAGGGCATATTTCCAACAACAGGAGCACTGATCGTTTCCGCGAGCTCCCAAGACATGAATGGGTTTGGATATGTGATCTGAGTAGGCCTCTGGCCTTTTTGCACTAACCACCACGCGGGAATAGTATGGGCACTCGGCGTCGTACGTATCAGCCGAAGCTCTTTAGACGTCAGCAGTTGAGCGGCGCGCGCCGGGTTGGACTGTGAAAGCCTGCGCTTGTATTAAGGGGGCTAGGTCTGCTCACCGATCGCGTACGCAATGTGCAGGAGTGCAAAGGGTGATGGGCCCAAGACCCCTGAGCGCTTAGGGTGTAGACCAGCATGCTGGCCTCTCTGTTGAGCCTAGGTAGGGCTACGACGTGTCGATCAGCCGAGGCCAGGCATGGACCGAGTAGGTGTGTCCGACCAGAGTTAATCGAGCGTGTTGGGTAAGTTGGTGCACCCCTACAGGGAAGTATATCTATTCGAATAGCCGTGTCCACGGTAACAGGACGCTCGGAAAGTATCCTGATCTACTACAACTAGAACTGGATACTTGTGTTACTTAATAATATGTTGGCTCCGGGATCGCTTTCTCGCAGGGAGTCGAGAAAGGATCTCTGGGCTTGGTTACTTATACTTGTTGCTACTACTATATTTATGTACTAATCTACACTCTTCTAATGCTGCAAGATGCTAGTCTTCGCTAGGCTAGGCCTTCCTTTCTATTCTAGCATTTCTGCAGTCTAGCCCACAGATTCAACCCCTTCACTTGATACCAATGCATAAATAGAATAGTTCTGATGTAAGTCTTGCGAGTACTTTGGATGAGTACTCACGGTTGCTTTGCTACCCCTTTTCCCCCTACCCGGTTGATGCGATCAGATGACGGAGCCCAGGAGTCAACTGCTCCGGCCGGCGACTACTACTACCCTACCGGTGGAGCCTACTACTATGTGGAGACCGACGACCAGGAGTAGATTCGGAGGCTCACAGGCAGGAGGCCTGCGCCTTTCGATCTAGTTATCGTTGTTTTGCTCAGCCTTCTTAAGGCAGACTTGTTCCCCTTTTATGTCTGTACTCAGATATCTAATGCTTCCGCTGATGCTTGTATGACTCGAGCTTATGTATTCGAGCCCTCGAGGCCCCTGGCTTGTAATATAAAGCTTGTATGACTTTTATTTGTGTTTAGAGTTGTGTTGTGATATCTTCCCGTGAGTCCTTAGGCTTGATCATGTGCATTGCGTGTATGATTAGTGCACGATTGAGCCGGGGGCGTCACATCGGGTCGCTACAGAGATGGTATCAGAGCACATGTTGACTGTAGGACGTGACCCTAGAAACTGGAAAGACCCTAGGAAAGAATATCTCTAAAACTTTATTTTCAAAAAGACCCTTTACCTCTCATCGTTTTTGAGCTTTATCAAATCTTCCCTTTTACCTCAAATAGTTAGACAATACCCTTCCCCTTTGACCACACGGAGGATCGACTGATGAGACCACTCAGAGAAGGACAAGATATCGGACAACTGAGGACCACTTCAGAGTAAAGAGGACTTCACCATACACTAGAAGAATTGAAGCTACAACTGGCGAAGACTCCGAAGACTTGAAGAATTTGAAGACACTGAAGAATTTCAAGATTTATATGACCCTTTAGAAGACCAAACCCCTGTTGTATACTCACATTAGATGCGATGATTTGTGAGCTGTCATATTTTGTGTGTGTTTTCCGACAACAACAAATAAAACCTATTTTCAAAACTATGTTGTTTGTATGGGCATCTTTCTCCTTCTCGTATCTCATCCCAAAACCCTTGGACCCAATAGATGATGAATGAAGATGGACTTGTATTCTCTAGACCAATGACCCAACCGGAGGCAGAGCTATGGATTCGGAACATTGAGAATCACTTTGGGAAAAATTTGATTGCAAGGAAGTATGAGGTTCAATACGCTCTTCAGTACTTTACAAACAGTGCTGCAACTTGGTGGAAAATGCCTCAAGCAATACAAGGATGTAATGGAGCAAAAACTTGGGAGGAATTCAAGAAGACTCTGTTAAGATCCCGTCTTATCCGGAAGCACTGTGATAACCTTGTGCCAGCAATATATGTGGAGAAATAGGACACACCCATGAAGAACACAAGGATGGATGCCCTCATTGTGAAGGAAATCACCCAGCTGAGGAATGCCCGACTGGGTAGGTTACTTGTTTCCTGTGTGAAGGAACTACACATTACCCGACTCAATGCCAAATTTACCCCAAGATACAAGAAGTCATCAAGCAACAGAAGGAAGCCATGAAGGAAGCCCTCAGGGAAATTTAGAAGAACCTGTGATGTAGGAAGATGTTGACGACCCTGATGGAGAAGGCCTAACCAGATTTTACTCCCATGCTTGCTATTCATGTGGAGAAGAAGGACATTTTTCACAGTATTGCATGAAGGAAAGCCAAGAGTATCTGGGAGACTTCCCGATAGAAGAAGTGGAGTTTGATCCACAGGAGATAGAATAATTGATCGGAACGAAGAAGTCCAGGAAGAGAAATAGCATGTATCCCCTGAACAACCCAGTTTCTGCAAAGAAGGACCGGAGTCATATCACATGTTTCAAGTGCAAGAATACAGGTCATTACTCTAGCAAATGCCCAGAAAGGAAGCCAAGAACCCAAGGAGCCAAGATAACCACCAGGAAGCCCCTGGATTTGTCTGACGTCATTTGTTTACGCTGCAAGGAAGTAGGACATTTTGCCAGATAATGTTCAGACCCGAGGAAAGCTTGAGCTGAGTAGTTGAGATCTTGATATTGGAATAAAGAATGCAATAAATGTGGAACGCACTTTTATTGGGGATGTTGAGTTGAGTTATGAAATGGAAATTGTAGTAGTTTGTGAAGCAATAAAAGTTGATATGTTTGGAATCTCATATGAAATGTTATGAGTTGTTTGTTGATTGTGAGTACCTCTCTCACTATCTCACCCAGACTTAAACCTTGAACCCATGGACAAGCTGACCCCAAACCTTTCCCGGAAAAACAACCACATTTCACCCAAGGAAATACATACATTATCCTGAGTACCCCTTCTATCTTATACCTGCAGATGACAACCCTTTACGAGTCTTTTCTCAAGGGCCCGGAAACGATCATGACCCTGGCTAGTGATCAGGATTACCCAAAGATCCTGAAGGACATGATGAAGCATATTCATCTTAAAGGAGATGCAGTCTACAAGGGTTATCCTTTCATGTTGAATGGAGTTGAACTTTGGTACGTGGAGGTCCACCTCCACCGTGTGAAAGGAGTTTGCCCAAAGACGATGGGGCAATACTTTTTCATTTCTTGAGTACCACGAGCAACATTCTTTGACTCTGTTCGTGAAGCTACTATGGAAGCCATACGTCAGATTGGAGAAATACTTGAAGCAAGACTTCGTCATACTCAGGAATACCTGAGAGAGGTGCATGCAGAGATGATGGAGATGAAGCTCATGGCCACCATGATGAAGCAAAAGATCGATGATTTCAAGGATCACATCACACAATTTCAGTGGGACTGAGGCATCTTCAAGAAGGGTAAATGAATAAAGATGGAAGTAATGCTTGACCATACCAAACTATGTGGATGGCCATATTTGTAATAAAGTACTTTTGAAATTTGAGTCTTGAGTAGTGGTTAAGGATGTAATAAAGGATTTGATATGAAGAGAATATGAATTATGGATGAACCAGTGCATTTTTTTAATGGTGATACTTTTCTCTGTGAACACTTGACCAATGGAAAGGAAAATGTATTCCATAGAGTGGAGTCTGGACAAAATGAGTTGGAGTTTTGTTTTGACATGATGGTTACCTCAAGGGTATGAAGGAACGAAATGCTATCAGATTTAAAGGAGGTGCAATGTTGGAATATGGAACAGTAGTAACTCCAAGGATGAGTTAAAACTATACAAGTGTTGGAGTGGGCCCATAACCCACAGGCCCAGGAAGTTAATAAGGAGCAAGTACTACCTTGTTGAAGAAAGGAAAGTTGAAAAGCTGTGATTTGATCAGCAGACGTTTCATAGGAGGTTACGCAAAAAACCGAGAGTTGTGAAGAAACAATAGATGTTATGTTTGGCTTGCAGAACCAATGGATTTACCTGAACCCAGTTCGAGGACAAGAGAAATTCTGCAATGCTTGTGAGGATGCCCAAGTGTTAGAATACGTGATTCACTATCTGCGTATGTGGTAATGATTCAAGTACGGGATGGATTGGCCCCCATATCGGAGACTTCTATCATGAGCTATCATATGTTGATGGAAAATCAGAGAGCCTTAAAACCCTAGAAGAGTGTTGACATGACAAGCCAAAAACCTTAGAATGGCAGGACGATGGAAACCCTGTACAGGCACCCGTTGCCAATCGTAGGTTATACGGTGAGATTCAACCCAGACCCATTTCCTGCAGGAGGAACCAGTAATTGTTGACCACCATGAGATTTTCCATAGTTGTTTAGCATTGGCGCCAGACCTAAGCCTCGTAAGAACTTATGAAAGGACTCAAGATTTTGCAAGAAACGATATGCCTATACCGGAAGAGCAACAATGAAGGAGTTTTCCCGAACATGTGCGAAGACAAATGTTGTCAAGGAGGAAGTACATGAGTTTTGATGGAACCGTGACTTTGATTCTAAGGGTGGTAGCACCCCAGACCTTTGTGACGATCAATGGATTTTTGAGAAGACCCCAAACCCTAACCTTTTCTTTCTAGCTACTTTGAATCTCGAGGGCGAGATTCATTTTAAGGGTGGTAGTTTGTAACATCCCAAAATTCTAAATTTTGGAATGTTATATTAATTAAGTAATGATGATTACTTGTGTGATTTGTTGTCTGAAATTGAGTGGAATTTGAAACTTTTTGCAAGTTAAATGAGAGGGAATAAAATGGAATATCCCAAACTTTCACTCTTGCATTTGGTTTCCATGAATTCAAATTCATTTCAAAACAAACCCTAGAGTGAAGATGATATGACTTCTTCCATTTGAAAAAAGGGGTTGGAGAAGAATTGAATTTAATTTGAAAATATTTCAAATCAGAAACTTTATGCCACTCAAGGATTTTCATGAGAGAAGATAATAGGACTTCTTCAAACTATATGAAATAGAGTGGGAAGTGATGAGGACCACTTTCAAAATTTATTTGGATCACTTTTGGAGAGTTTTTACAATTTGAATGTCAAATTCATTTCCATTTATTCAAATAAAATAAAGAGAGAAGGAAATATGACTCCTTCAAATATCAGAGAGAAAATGTGGAAAATGAATTATGAAACCAACAGGAAGTTATTTGAAAAATATTTGGAATCATTTGCATAGCCATTTCTTGAAATTATTGAATATTGCTTTTATTAGGTTTTATTAAAAAAAATCCTCTAAAAATGATTAATTATGAGTGAGGGTAAAATGACTCCCTGCAAAGGAAAAATAGTGGTGAATTATTTTGTAGCCATTTGATATTTTCAAAAAGTCATTTTGAATTGATTTTAAGCACCAGATTGCTTCTGCTATTTTTAGAAATATTTATGTATTTTATTTTGGCTAGAGAAAAAGTTCACAGGGTCCTATATAATTATGTGAATTTTTCTAGTATTTTTGGATTTATTTTATTTGTAATTTTCCTTGTTTTACTGTTTCTGTAATTAGAAAAAAAATGTTAAAAAACACACACACACACACACATGCACACACCACTTCCAAAACCTTCAAATATGTTTCGGCGTGACCAATCCATATCTATTCGGACTCACCGAAATTATTTGATTGATCTTAGTTTTTGATCTTGGTGTAACCGATTTGGACCAACTCGGCGTCATCGATATGCTGTAACCGCTCACAGTTACACGTCTCGGTGCCACCGATTTGCTCCACTCGATGCCTCCGACAGCAGCTGGGTATATAATCTCGCGGGCCCGTACGGTTGAAATTTTATCAAACAATTCGTTCCTTCACCCCCTCTGCTGCCGTCACCCCTGTCTCCGAACTTCGCCGTTGGATTCCGTCGCCGTCAACGGATTTCCTTCCCTCCGTTGCCGCCATAGGGGATTTGCGCCAAGTTAGGGCAAAATCATGCCCCCTTGTGCTTCTACTTTCTGATTCTATGCACTAGGGATTTGCCATGATTCTTGCTACGTATGAAAGCTTCCTGTCCACAACATTAATTCCGTAGAATAGAATCGAGCAAAAATTTTAGGGTTAAGTTTCCGCAGAACTAATCTCGGACCCACCGATTTGAGATTTTCGGCATCACCGATTTGGTTTAGGCCATTGCACTAGTACGTCTCGATGCCACCGAGTTGTACTAATCGATGAGACCGAAAAGCAGTTTCTATGAAACCCTAGCATCTCGGCAAGACCGAACCCCATCTCGGTCTGACCGAAGTGGTGTGCGAAGTCTCTATCTCATGCTTCGGCTTCACCGAAATGTTCAACTCGGTTGATCCGATATTCATTCTGTGAAAACTTGAAACTGAAGTTTGAACTCATTTTTTTCAAAAATTAGCTGCATTTTGTGATAACTCTTCCTCTCTGCCTATACCTATTCTCTTCATAGGTTTGTTGCAAGATGTAAGAGGCTAGTGACAGTCAGAACATGTCAGAGAGATCAGCTGAGCTGAGTGTAGGGTCAAGCCCTGAGGAAAGTTTCTATGAAGGAGAAAGGAGCTCTCTTGATTTGCCCAAGGCTGCTACCAGAACCAAGAAGAAGAGAAATTCAAATGATGATGATGAGGACTTTGCAGCTGAGGAGGCTACCTCCAAAAATAAAAAGCGAGCAGTTGTTGCCAAAGAATATGGCACAAGGAAAGAAAGAGGAGTAACTAGAAAGATGTCAGAATCATCTGCAGCCAAGAAAGGAATGAAACTCACTCTTGAGGAGCCAAGTGGCTCAAAGGCAAAAGCTGCAGGGAAGAAAAGAGAAAGGAAACAGACTGCCCATGTAATCTTCAAACCAACCTCCATGAGGAGAGATGATGCTACTGATGATGAAGAAGAACCAGCAGCAAACCCACCTCCTGCTAAGCAACAAAAGCTAATGGCAAGTGCCATGAAGTCCAGCACCTCCTCCAAGCCTAAGAAGGCTACAACCACAAGAACTAAGAGGACCACAAGAGATGTCTCAGCTAAAGAGAAGAACAAGGCCCCAGTGCCTGAAGCAGAAATTGATGATGAGCCACTAGTGCTCAAGAAGCTAAGGCCCAAGTTGCCTGACCATGATGACACTCACCCAATTGCAGAAGACATGAAAGCAAGAAGGGACAATGGTCTGAGAAAGTGGAGACAGAATGACCTCTATTCCATCGGGAGAAAAACTGCTTGTGACTACAAGTTTCACACAAGAGAGCAACAAGACTTTTATGAGACAGTGCTGCTAGACAAGAAACCCATAGTCAGTGACATGAGATGGGTTGATTGGGAGTACATTGATGAAAATGAAGACAATTCTCCTAATGTTCATGAAAGCTTCAAGCTTGCTGGAGTAGACACTTTTGTTGGAAGAAAACTTACATCATGGAGTGATGAGATGATAATGCAATTTTATTCCACAACACACTTCTATCCAAATGGGAAGATTGTGTGGATGACTGAGGGAGAGAGATACCGGTCTTCAATCACTGAGTGGGCTGCCCTTCTTGAAGCTCCAAAAGAAGAAGAGGATGATATTGATGTCTATGCCAAGCCCAAGAAGGACCACAATTCTATGCAGAACATGTACAGTCCTATCCCAGAGAAGGACCTTGAGACACACAAGTTTGGATCTGTGAAGCATCTGCTACCTGGATTGGCCATCATAAACACTATATTAAGGCACACATTGATGCCCAAATCTGGAGTTGACAAGATGATTCATGGCCACTCCATCAACATGCTGCACCTCTTTGATGTTCCACAGAAGTTCAAGGAGATGAGTCTGATAGTAGAGATAGTAAAGAGAATAGCAGCTGACCAGAAAAGATCATGTGGTTTTGCTCCGCATATTCAATTGCTTCTCAACTCCAAGATTCCAAAGAACACTTATCTTCTTGACAGAGAGCACCTTCCACTGTATCCTGAGTTTGAGGATAATGTAGTGGTGATGGATCCATCTCACCCTACATCTGCTAAGGCACAAGCAAAGATTGCAGCAGCAAAAGCAGCCAAAGCAACCAAAGAAGCATCAGCTCCTAGCTCATCTACTGCTCATCTCAAGACCAAGACAGATCAAATGGCATATCTGCTTGAAGCCACCCAGAGGATTGAACAGGGTCTGGCCAATCTTGTCAAGAATCAGGCAAGCTTAGAGCGGATAGTGGAAACAAAGTTCTATGATCTTGATGTCAAAGTCACAGATATCTGGACCATAGTAGCGACACTTCAGAGAGATGTAGACAGAGTCAGAGAGTCTGACAGTGGTGATGAGATTCCTACTACCAACAGATTTCAGACAGTGCCTAGGGCACCAAGGTCTGCTGCTGTACCCACTGCAGATGTGAGGACTACTGTTTCTGCACCTGCTGCTGCACCAACTGTTCCTCCGCCAACTCAGCTACTAGTGTCTACACCTCCAGCTCAGCAGACTTCTGCCAAAGCCTTTGTAGATGCAGTAATCTCAACTCCATCCACTCAGACAGGAGCTGCCAGCCAGAGGACTTCACCACCTGGAGCTGTCGGAGATCGAGCCCAGAGCGACGCATAGCTCTATACATTTTTGATCTGTTTGGTACTTGTTGCCAAAGGGGGAGAAGTTGTATAGATCATTAGGGCTGAGAGAGAGAGAGAGAGAGTGCTTTGCTCTTTCGTTTTGTTGAGTTTTTCTGCTACATTTGGTTTGCGCTCTTTCGTCCGTGCTACTTTGTTTGTTATGCGTGTGAGATACTACGTTTGATGTGTGTTTGATCATACGATGCTTCATGCTATGCATTTTGCTTATCCATCCATATCACTAACTATGTATGATCATTCACATGTGTCTCTTGGTGATGAGTACTTGTATTCCATTCATATCATTTTGTGCACTCCACCAAGATGTATGTGACATGGAAGAGTAACCCATGATCCTAATCGATTGTGCATTTGCATTCAAATGCAAATTCTAAATAATGCACAAATTTAGGGGGAGCTCTTGCTTATCACATACTTCTCAAAGCGATGATACTATTCATTGATTATATTCTCTATCGAAGCTTTGATCTATATGTTGTCATCAATTACCAAAAAGGGGGCGATTGAAAGTGCATTTGCTCCCTTGGTGGTTTTGGTAATTCATAACAACATATGTGTCATTGAACTAATGTCTACCTAAGCTACAATTCTGGAAGTTCAATGATTAGGCATGGCAAGGACTAGTGATTGTGGACCCCTCAAAACGCTAAGGACATGGATTGGCAAAAACTCATCTCTACATTTTTGGTTTAGTGATCCAAGATCACATTGAGTCCATAGAAAAGCCAATACTATTAAAAGGGGATGATGTTTTGATAATGATCTATTTGCTCAAGTGCTTAGTGATATTGCTCCAAAACCCTCAGCCACTTTCTCTATCCATATTTGTCCAAAACCCTAAAAGCCAACTCGGTCTCACCGAATACATCCTTCCCGGATCCACCGAGTTCATCAAGATAGTGCCACAACCTAAACCCTAACAAATCGGATCCACCGATATGGATCTCGGTCTCACCGAGATGGGTGACCATCTTTCTGTTGCCTGGTTGCAATTCTTTCGGTCCCTGTCGATACTAAAACCGACAGATCTTAGGTAGGGGGTCCGAACTGTGGATCTAAGAATCAATGGGTAACAGGGAACGTAGAGACAGCGATTTACCCAGGTTCGGGCCCTCTCGAAGAGGTAAAACCCTATGTCCTGCTAGATTGTATTGATGAGATTGTACAAAGGTTACTGAGTTGATCTACCTCGAGATCGGATGGGCTAAACCCTAGGAAACTGATGTGATGATCTCTACGGACTAAGCCTTCTGGTTTATATAGACCCCAGAAGGTCCTAGGGTTACATATAGTCGGTTACCATCAGGGGATTAACATGCCGGCCACGCCAATTATTCCTTGGAGGAGACGCCAAGTCTTCAGAAGTTTCCTTCTGATGCACGGGGTCGCTCACAATCCGGCCTTCCATCGAGTAAAGAGCGGCCCACCAGTCCGGCCTATGAGAGATAGGCCGGCAGCTTGAGTACCCCCTAGTCCGGGACACCCTCAGTAGCCCCCGAACTAGTCTTCGAAGCCGAGGTAGATGCCGAACACCATCGGCTTTGTGGACCAGTTCCCTTCCTTCCATGATACCGGTGACCAGCCTGCATCTTCTCGGAGTTGAGTCCTCAAGTGTTGCCCAGCCGCACACGCCCCAAAATATGCTTCGGTCGCCGAGGTGTACCGATAACTTAGCCCCGAAGGCTAGTCACTTCAGTGTGAACAGTACCCCCCTCTGACAACTTTTTACCGAAGGGTCACAATGCGCCACGACCGCGAGTTGTTTCATGACAAAACTCGATCCGTGCTTCGAGGTGGTTTTTTCATTGGCACGTCCCATCGATATGGAGATCGTGCCCTGTTTTAAGGGATATGATCAATTTTCTGCCCCGCCCCACGCGCGCATAATGGCATGGTTACATGGGGAAATGGCGAGGACTGCGGCGCAGTAAAGGGACCGTAAGTTTTACAGTCCATAAAAGGGGAACGGCCTTCGTTCCCTTCGCATGCTCTCATCTCCCCCTTCGCCACTGCCTTCCCCATTCTTTGAGCTCCAGCGCCCAGATCCACTCTCCTTTCCAGGAACCTCTCCGGCCGCCTGTTTCAATCCAGCAATGGCGGGCTCTGGGTCCAAAGGCAAGTGGGAGGCGTCCGTCGTCACTGAGAGCGCCATCCTGGAGCTGAAGGGCGCGGGCTATCTCCCCGCCAACGTCGCCCACTGCGCTCCGGAGGCCGGCCAGATCGTCCCCATGCCGCGGCAAGGCGAGAGGGTGGTGTTTCTCCCGCACTTCATTCGAGGTTTGGGCTTTACCCTCCACCCCTTCGTCAGGGGCCTCATGTTCTTCTACGGGCTTGATTTCCACGATCTCGCGCCGAACTCCTTCCTCCACATCTCGGCCTTCATCATCATCTGCGAGGCCTTTCTTCAGATCCGGCCACACTTCGGCCTGTGGCTGAAGATCTTCAATATCAAGCCGAAGATCGTCGATGGACAGCAGGCGGACTGTGGGGGTGCGATGGTCAGCAAGCTCCCCCGAGTGGAGTGGCCAGAGGGCACCTTCATCGAGACCGTCAAGATCTGGCAGAAGGAATGGTTCTACATCACAGAGCCAAGGAGCGCGGACTGGGGGGCGATTCCGGCCTTCCGATCCGGACCCCCCACGAGGCTGGTCTCATGGACCAAGAAAGGCCTCGACTGGGGGGTGAACAAGGAGGTGGCGCTGCTGCAGAGCCAGATCGCCAAGATGATAGAGCAGGGCGTCGAGCTGCCCAACGTGATCCGGATCATGCTCGGCCGCCGAATCCTCCCATTCCAGGACAAGGCTTCCCCCATGTGGGCCTACAAGCCCGAAGACCCGGCCACCGTGCGCAACTTCTTCCGCACCTCCCATGCTCAGCTGTGGAGGGCGCTGTTCAAGCCGCAGAAGGACTGGCCGGCTGAGGAGGAAGACATCGGACTCGACGCCGCAAATCCCCCACGGGAGGTATGACTAATTTTGTTCTTATATCCTAACTGTTCCCTTTTGATAAGGTACTTAGCTTTTTTACTTCCCATCCGCAGAGCTGGCTGAAGAAGGCCGAGCGGATCGACAGTCCAGCGCCGCTGCTAGAGGGGCCCAGGACGCCCCTACTGACGGCCATGTTGGCCGTGGAGCCATACGAGGTGCTGGAGAGGAAGGAGAAGAAGAAGGAGAAGAAGAGGGAGGCCAGAGAGGGCCTCCGTTCCCGAGGACCCCCGGACTCTAGATCCGGGGACACCCATGCTCCCTCCGCACAGGAGGAGGAGAAGGAGCAGGGAGAGGAAGGGGATGAAGGAGATTCCCCCCGATCGAAGAAGAGGGCGGTGTCCGAGGACGCCGAGGAGGAGCCACTTCGCCCCTCCCCCAAGAGAGCATGCAGGGCCAAGGTGGCCCTGTCCGATAATAGCTCGGCTTCTGCCGAGGACTCCGAGGCCTCCGAAGAGGTTCCTCGGAGGATCCTCAGGGCCAAACCGCAGGCCCAAAGGTACGCATTCCAGTATCCGCGTAAGTGTTTTCGGCCGAACTGAGCTCAATATCGATCGCCTTTTTGCTTCTAACATCGCAGCCCGCTGCGCGACCTCCCCACCGACCGAGTCTCGGAGGGGGACTCTCCACCGGCCGCGCTGGTGGAGAGCAGGACCGAATCGCGCGCCTCACCTCCCCCAATCGTCGAGGAGGCCGAGGAGGTCCTGTCGAGGAGGACCCCTCCCGTGTCGCACACAGGGGGAGGGGGCGACGTCATCATGGCCGAGGCGAACACCTCGGTCGCCAAAGACCAGGAGGGGAGGGCCCCTCTGGTTAACAAAGAGGAGGAGCCCGGACAATCCGAGCTCTCTCCGAGAGCGGCTCCGGAGCCGTCAAGGTGTCCGGAGTCGGGCACTCCGGTCTTCGAGAGGGAAGAAACTGAAGTGCCCCCGCCACCCCCGCCCGCCCCAGAGCGGGAGTCGACTAGGTGGCCAGATGAGATGGAGGATGCTTTAACCTGCTCCTCTATCGCCGAAGAGCACCGTGTCCTTATGGGCGCGGTGCTGCAAAGTCTTCGGTCCGTGGATAACGGGCTAAAGGAGGCCTTCAGTGGCCTTCTCACGGGCTTCAAGGTAAGCGAAGTAATGCTTTTCCCTTAGAAAAATTTGTTTACATAAATGTATAGCCTCATACACAGTAGCCCCTGAGACTCTGACTGGCTTGAACAAAGCCGGTCAGAGGATCGAAAATCAATATCCCGGATACTAATGTGCTTAGAATAATGCGCATGCGTCATCCTCGGCACCAGCCGCCAACGCTGAATCGGAAGCTGAGGAGCTCCGAGGATGAAATGAGCCTGTTGAACAAGAGGTTCGACGAGGCGCAAGGCAAGTCCGAGCTGTAATGTTTAGTACAACTATTTTTTTGTAAGTAGGGTTCTAAGTATCCTAACGGAATTAATTGATTTTACTACAGCTGCCGCCGCAAAGGTGGAAAACCTCAAGGCCGCGCTAAGGACGGCTCAGCTGGAGGCGGCGGAGCAGAGGTCGGCGGCCGAGAAGGCAGCTGCCGAACTGGCTGCGGAGCGAACCGCTAGCCAGAAGCATGAAGCCAGAGTGGCTGAAGTGCAACAAGAGCTCGCGGATGCCATCACAAAGTGTGAGGCCCTCAAGCAGAAGAATAAAGAACAAGCCACCGAGCTAACCTCACTGGGGTCGGTGGCCAAGGAAGCGCGGACAGAGGCGCGCGGCTACCAAGAAGAACTCCACCAAGTGAAGCTTATTGCGGATGGTAAGCCGTATTTGCTGCAAAGTGTCTTTGGTGGTAACAGGTTCGCTTTGCTCACGCGGGTATGGCGTTCCGCAGGCGCCTTTGCGGACCTCCCGAGGAGTGCGGCTGATGCGGCTAGGTTCTTCGCCGCCCAGGAGGTGCGGGCCGAGTAGAGGGTGTTTTGGGCGCAATTTCAAGCGCCCGAACACCCTCCCCTCCTTAACAACCAGATGAAGCAGCTGATGGAGCTGCATCGGATGGCGGAGCCGGTGATGAAGGACCTCTGCATCAAGCTGTGGCCTTCAGAGCCGCTGCCAAGCAGCTATTTTGGGTTGGTGCAAAGGCTGTACGACGCCACGCCCCGAATTGATGCCTGGAAGCACTCCGCGTGCATTGAGGGAGCTCGGATGGCCTTCGGCAAGACCATGGTGCACTGGCCGAAGATCAAGCCAGCCGAGATGGCCACCGGACCTCCACCCCCTGGGAAGGAGCACAGGCGCCCCGAGCAATATTTTCCCATCATGATGGATGGTGCTCGGGCAGTAGAGGCCCAGTGCTCGAAAGATGTAATTTATGAGTAGATGTATTTTCCTTATATACGAGGAGTTTGAAAAAACCTTTTGCTTTGCTTGAAATGCAATGTGTTGGTTGTACATATAATGTCTTGCTATGTTAATTTTGACTCCTGTGCGGCCGTTTCTTAACTGAAAGTTACCAGTCGTCGACTTCAGCCCGCGTTGTGCAGATACTGCATGGGGTGTTTCCTCGCCATACCTTAACCCTTAGCTGATGTCTCGGTGCCCGGAGGCGGTTGTATGTCCGGAAAACAAGGCAATCAGACTATACGGTTTTAGTGCTTTCACTTAGCCATAGGAGCTTGATGGCGGGGGTTGATGACCAGCCCCCAGTGTATGTGATATCCGGGTATACCGAGGTTGATACCATCATCATGTGGTTCCTGTGATAGAGAACCCTTCGTTTAACACGGGCGAACCTCCAACGATTTTTGGTTTAACACGAGTCATCGGATCGCCGACCAGTTCTCGCTTATTGTGACAGTCAGTTTTCGACTTTCTCCACTGAGGTACTTAGCCAGGCTAGCTAGAAGTACAATCGTAGTGGTTCTCCCTTTACCTTCTTAGCCGAACAGTGCGGAACATAAGAGGGTAAACATAGGAGCCGGGCAACCCAACTATTGACCAAATACACAATTCGGAACTGATTCATATAACGCAATATCCATGACACCGAGCACATAAAATAAAAGTTGGTGCCGGAATAAAGTTTGAGGCAAGATGTATGTTCGAGCCCCCGGTCTATTAGCCGGTTACTAAAAAGGGACGTATCATGATAGTTTACTTCGGCTTAAAGAAACGGAAAGGAATATGCAACACGAATGACTGCACAAGTACCAGAGAAAAACTGGTCTTTATTTCCTTGGAATTTGTGACGTCCAACCGTACAATCCGGACTGCAGGAGTAACTTTGATAGATACTTTGAAGAAATGAATACATTAGACTAAAGGTTTACACAGGGTCTTCATGAGTGGTTTGACGTCCCTACTACGCCCTGCTATACGTCTGCGCCTTTGCTCTTTATGAACCTTCCGTGTGAGCGAAGTTGTCGACTGTATGTTCGGCGGAAGTAGTAATGTTCGGCAGACGAGCCCTTGGGAAAGGGTTTTGAGAAGTTGCCGTGGTATATCAGTTTTGACGCTGATCCGGCCCTAGATGGTGTCCGTTGTCAATGTTGATCCGAAAACGTCTGTTGGCCATTGCTCGGTCGAACCGAGCTCCCGGCCTTTGTTTCATGTGCCCCCACAACTATCCATGGAATTTTGAGCGCGAAATTGTGCACTCGAGGTACGTATTTCGCGACTAGGTGGGCCGTGCTGTGGGGCGCGTACCCCTATTTGGGGTGAGCATGGGAGTGCTCCGGGACCGAGGCTGTAGCTCAGGAGCGCTTGCATGCGTCCAGTGTCTTGGCAGTAGACTGGGCTTGCGACGCTTCTTCGGCGGCTTGGACTTCGGCGGCTAGGGCTGCCGTGTGTTCCTCTGTTCGGAGCGAGCGCTCGGTATTACCGTTGGTGGTAATAACGCCCTTTGGTCCTGGCATCTTGAGCTTCAGGTATGCATAGTGCGGGACGGCGTTGAAGCGGGCGAACGCAGTCCGGCCGAGGAGTGCGTGGTAACCGCTACGGAAGGGGACAATATCGAAGATCAAGTCCTCGCTGCGGAAGTTATCGGGCGAGCCGAAGACTACTTCCAATGTCATGGATCCCGAGCAGCATGCCTCGACACCTAGGATTACACCTTTAAAGGTGGTGTTGCTGGGTTTGATCCTTGACGGGTCGATCCCCATTTTCCTCACTGTATCTGAGTAAATCAGGTTGAGGCTGCTACCTCCGTCCATAAGGACTCTGGTGAGGTGAAATCCGTCCACGATGGGGTCGAGCACCAGAGCCGCCGTTCCTCCATGGCGTATACTGGTCGGATGGTCTCGACGGTCGAAAGTGATCGGGCAAGCCGCCACGGGTTGAATTTCGGGGCTACCGGCTCTAAGGCGTAGACATCCCGATGTGCGCGTTTCCGCTCCTTCTTCGGTATATGCATGACGTAGATCATGTTCACGGTTTTGACCTCTGAAGGGAACTGCTTTTGGCCTCCGTTGTTCGGCCCGCGAGGTTCGTCGTCATCCTCGCTGCGGGGGCCCTTGCCCTGTTCTTCGGCTGTGACCTTGCAGGCCTGTTTGATTACCCAACAGTTACGGTTGGTATGGTTGGCGGGCTTATCCGGGGTGCCGTGAATCTGGCAGGGCCTATCTAATATTCTATCCAGCGCAGACGGGCCGTCCCGGTTCCCTTTAGAGGGTTTTTTCCGTGGTCCCGATTTTGAGCCGCTGAATCCAGCGTTTACTGTTGCGTCATCGGCTTCACTGCCGTTGTTTGAGTGCCGGCGCTTATTGTTCTTATTGCGCCAGGGTTTCCCGTTCCCGTCCCGGGCCTCTGAAGTGCTGGGGTCTTCGAGGTGGTTGCTTCGACGAGCTAACTGGCTATCCTCACCCGCGCAAAAGCGGGTCATTAGGGAGGTAAGGGCCGACATTGTTCTCGGCTTGTCCTGGCCGAGCTGGCAGGAGAGCCACTCGTCCCGAATACTGTGTTTGAATGCCGCAATCGCTTCGGCATCCGAACAGTCGGCGATTTGGTTCTTCTTGGTCAAGGACCGGTTCTAGAATTGCCGGGCTGACTCCTCGGGCTGCTGAATGACATGGCTTCGGTCATCAGCGTCCGGTGGCCGAACATAGGTGCCTTGAAAGTTAGCTCGGAATGCATCTTCGAGCTCTTCCCAGCTCCCGATGGAGTTTTCGGGTAGGCTGTTCAGCCAATGCCTTGCT
This sequence comes from Elymus sibiricus, assembly GCA_039707655.1. Lineage (NCBI taxonomy): Eukaryota > Viridiplantae > Streptophyta > Magnoliopsida > Poales > Poaceae > Elymus > Elymus sibiricus. The sequence continues at coordinate 112,494,532 of CM077664.1, read as the reverse complement.
GGTCCCTTGAGTTTCAACGATAAGTACTTAATGGCGTGGAGATCATCTCCTCATGCCATATGAATGTGGAGAAGAAAATCTTCAATCCACACGGCTGGGTCAGTTATACCATCGTAGGATTCTATATTGACGGGTTTGAACCCCTCGGGGAACTGATGCTGCATCACCTCATCAGTGAAACACATTGGGTGTGCGGCGCCCCTGGCCCGGGCCACATCACGCTGGAGATCGGTTGTCATCCGGGCACGGTGCTGCTTCCGAGCTCTGTTGTTCCTATCGCGCCAGGCTTGGTATCCGTCCCGTCCAGCGGGCGTGTGTCCTGTGGATCCATAGATGGATCTTGACTGGATCCCTCTGGCGTTCAGGTCGCGGCGCAGATCGTATTGGTCATCCGATTGAACCGGGTTTTTGCCTGCTCGGCGAGGAGGCGCGGGTGGGTATTCGGTTTCCCCGGCCGCCCTATCCCGTCCTCGAGGGGGCGCGGGTGGGAGTTCGGTTTCCACAGCCGGCCTATCCCGTCCTCGAGGGGGGTGGTCGGGCTGGCTTGCGTAAGTTCGTCTGGGAGGCATGGGCTCAAGGGCCTCATGCTCAAATTCTAGGAGTAGGCGTCGCCGTGGGTAACTCTTGTATTGACCCTGACGTTGATCGTCAAAGCCTTCTTCAGCAACTAAGACCATCGTCCATCTGTCGTTGAGCGTATCCTGTTCGGCTTTTAGCTGTTGTTGTTTCCTCTTCAAGCTTCGGGCAGTGGCGATGAGTTGCCGCTTGAATTTCTCTTGCTCCAGGGGGTCCTCTGGGATGATGAAGTCCTCGGGTCCGAGGCTCTCCTCCTCTTCGGACGGAGGGAGGTAATTACTGTCCTCGGAATCCTCGAGGTCCTCGGGGTCACCCTGGTCCTCGTGCTCTTCGGGGGCGTCATGGCGCTGCTCGGGGGTGTTGTCACCAAGCTCCCCCAAGTTATCCGGAGTCTCGTTATCTCGGTACCGTTCGTGTCTGTGTGATTTTCCTTGCCTTTTCCTCGCCCTCTGGCTCGCCGTCGTCGGCGTTTAGGCGGTTCTTCGGCGGGATCGTCGCCGTCCTTATTGGTCGCGTCGCCATCCTTCATGGGGGTATCGACCATGTAAACGTCATAGGTGGAGGTGGCGGTCCACTTTCCGGTGTTGGAAGTGGCAAGGGAGGGAGCCGTATAAGGCGGGACGTCGATATCCTCGTCCATGTCGCCAGCCTCCTCGGAGGCGTAGTCCAACATGTCGGTTAAATCTTCGACAATGGCTACCAAGTGGGTGGTGGGTGGGACGCAAAATTCCCCGCGGTTGGCCTCCTGTCTAACCTGCTCCTAGTCCGAGGACGAGCCGTCCGCGATATTCATCTTCTGGATCCGATCTAACATCTCGCTTAAAAACGAGAGGTCCACCGGATTTATGTTCGGGCAGCCATCGGGGTTGAGCTCCGGCGCGCCAATGCTGGGAGTGTGTTCGACCAAGGGTGACCCTTGGTTTTCTGGCCGGGGTTGGATCCGAACTCAAGGTCGGATCCGAACTGAGGCCCGGCCCGGGGACAGGGACGGGGAGAGAATCTCAGGTCAAGGCCTCGGGATTGGTAGGCTCCTCGGGTAAAGCCGAGAACCCAGTAAGGACCAGATCGCCTCAAGCATCGGTGACGTACTCCAGGTTGCCGAACCTGATTTCTTGCTCAGGGGCGAAGCTGTCGACCTGGTCAAGGTGACCGGTCGGATTGGCGTGCAGCACAATGCTGCCGAACGCGAAGAGCTGTCCGGGGACGAAGATGTCCCCGCTGCAGATCCCATAGTTGATGAGAAGGCGAGCCATTGATCCTTGGAGACCCGACGGCGGAACTCTCAATGAAAGCACCAATGTCGGTACTGAAACCGGCAGATCTCGGGTAGGGGGTCTGAACTGTGGATCTAGGAATCAATGGGTAATAGGGAATGTAGAGACAATGATTTACCCAGGTTCGGGCCCTCTCGAAGAGGTAAAACCCTACGTCCTGCTAGATTGTATTGATGAGATTGTACGAAGGTTACATAGTTGATCTACCTCAAGATCGGATGTGCTAAACCCTAGGCAGTTGATGTGATGATCTCTTCGGACTAAGCCTTCTGGTTTACATAGACACCAGAAGGTCCTAGGGTTACATATAGTCGGTTACCATCAGGGGATTAACATGCCGGCCACGCCAATTATTCCTTGGAGGAGACGCCAAGTCTTCGGAGGTTTCCTTCTGATGCACGGGGTCGCCCACAATCCGGCCTTCCATCAAGTAAAGAGCGGCCCACCAGTCCGGCCTACGAGAGATAGGCCAGCAGCTTGAGTACCCCTAGTCCAGGACACCCTCAGTCCCACCGAGATTGCACTCGGTAACACCGAGATGGAGTGACCAAGTTTCTGTTGCTAAATTGCATCATTTCGGTCCCACCGAGATTATGCAATCGGTGCCACTGAGACTGGGTCTAGCCCTTACCATTGCACTTCAGTTGCTCCGAGTTGTTTCCATCCGGTCCCACCGAAACTTCAAAAGTTCACACCTTTACACAAGTCGGTCTCACCGAGATTCTGGTTTCGGTGCCCCCGATTTTGGTCAAGTGTGTGTAACGGTTGGATTTTATGTGAAGGCTATATATACCCCTCCACCACCCTCTTACCTAGTAAGAGAGCCATCAGAGCGTGCCTACATTTCCACCATATATTTTCTGAGAGAGAACCACCTACTCATGTGTTGAGACCAGGACATTCCAATCCAACCATTTGAACCTTGATTTCTAGCCTTCCCAAGTTGCTTTCCACTCAAATCCTTCTTCCACCAAATCCAAATCTATGAGGAGTTGTTTGAGTGTTGGGGAGACTATCATTTGAATCACAAGAGCAAGGAGTTCATCATCAACACACCATCTATTACCTTTTGGAGAGTGGTGTCTCCTAGATTGGTTAGGTGTCACTTGGGAGCCTACAAGATCATGTGGAGTTGAACCAAGGAGTTTGTAAGGGCAAGGAGATCGCCTACTTCGTGAAGATCTACCCTGAGTGAGGCTAGTCCTTCGTGGATGTAAGCCATGGTGGAATAGACAAGGTTGCTTCTTCATGGACCCTTTGTGGGTGGAGCCCTCCGTGGACTCGTGCAACCGTTACCCTTCGTGGGTTGAAGTCTCCATCAACGTGGACGTACAATAGCACCACCTATCGGAACCACGCCAAAAATCATCGTGTCTTCATTGCGTTTGAAATCTCCTATCCCCTCCTTTACTTACATGTGCAATTGTTTACTTTCCGCTGCTATACTCTTAGAATTGCATGTGTAGGGTGTTACTTGACTTGGTATACTTGCTAAAATCTGCCCACGACTAAAATTGGGAAAATGATAGATTTTTATTTGGTCAAGTAGTCTAATCACCCCCCCTTTAGACATACTTTCGATCCTACAGTATTCCCTTGTGTCTCTATATGTGGTGCACGTGCATTTCAAAACTCGCATAGTAACATTAGCTGACCAATTAAATGTGTCTCTATTTTATTAGTATCTATATCGTATCAAATTCGAATTTGATAACTAAGCATTGGAATTATGAGTGGCATGTATTTTAGCTTGAAGGATGGAATGCTGCTAGTACAACACGAAGCATCTAGGCAGATCCTAGTGTAGATAAAAGGGGGGAAACCATAACATCATAAATTAATCGAGAAAGTGGAACTAGCTGGAAAATATGGGGTTGTATTGCAGCTACTAATCGAAAGCATTTTGATCCCCTACAGGCCAGCTCTATTCAACTGAAGGCGCACTACTGTTACTATCAGTCTGGTCTCTCAAAGGCCACACAACTCCTAGCATTTCCTGGATATTATGGCAGACCAACTTGAAGTGTTGAAAGCATCTAGCAGAAGCAGCCAATAGACCTATTTACTGCAAATCTCCCTGCTCCCCTTCCTGACAAGGAACATACTGTACTTATTAAATAAGAACAAAAGAGGAATATGTTAAAGAATAGAAGAGGAAGCATATTATGGAGATTCCACTTCTTTCTATACATTTGGAAACTAAGCTCATGATAAACCAGGCCACGTGCATTTGGAAACTCAAGTGGGAACATTAGCTGACCAATTAAATGTGTGTGTTAACTAATATCATTATCATATCACATTCATATATGAACAACTAAGCTTTGGAAATACGAGTGGTGTGTTGTTTAGCTTGAAGGGTGGACTGCTGCTAGTATGACACAAAGCACCTACGCAGATGATAGTGTAGATAAAATGGGAAGACCCTAAGCATCACAAGTAAAATCGGGAAAGTGGAACTAGCTGGAAAATATGGGCTTGTATTGCCGGTACGGCTAGAAAGGCTTTGGATCCCCTACAGGGGCAGCTCTCTTCAACTAAAGGCGCACTACTATTACTATCAGTCTAGACTCTCAAAGGTGACACAGCTCCCACCATTTCTTGGATATTATGGCAGACCAACTCAAACAGTTGAAAGCATCCATCAGAAGCTACCCAATAGACCTACGGACTGCAAATGTCCCTGCTCCTCTTCCAGGCAAGGAACATACTGTACTACTTACTTATTAAAGAAGAACAGAAGAGGAACATGTTAAAGAAGAGGACGCAGATTTTGGATAATACAACGTTCGTTGCCCACCCATGATGAACCAGAGCGCACAAGGAAATGCAGTTCCTTGCCGTCTCTCTATATGTGGCCACGTGCATTTGGGAACTCAAGTGGAAACATTAGCTGACCAATTAAATGTGTGTTTGTTAACTAATATCATTATCATATCACATTCGTATATGAACAACTAAGCTTTGGAATTATGAGTGGTGTGTTGTTTAGCTTGAAGGGTGGAATGCTGCTAGTATGACACAAAGCACATACAAATCATAGTGTAGATAAAATGGGAAAACCCTAAGCATCACGAGTAAAATCAGGAAAATGGAACTAGCTGGAAAATATGGGCTTGTATTGCTGGTACAGCTAGAAAGGCTTTGGATCCCCTACAGGGGCAGCTCTCTTCAACTGAAGGCGCACTACTGTTACTATCAGTCTAGACTCTCAAAGGCGACACAGCTCCCAGCATTTCCTAGATATTATGGCAGACCAACTCGAAGAGTTGAAAGCATCCATCAGAAGGGAACCAATAGACTTCCCGACTACAAATGTCCCTGCTCCTCCTCCAGGCAAGGAACATACTGTACTACTACACTTATTAAAGAAGAACAGAAGAGGAACAGGTTAAAGAAGAGCAAGCAGATTTTGGATACTACAATGTTCGTTGCCCACCCATGATGAACCAGAGCGCATAAAGAAATGCAATTCCCTGATGTCTCTCTATATGTGGCGCACATGCTTTTTTGAAACTAAAGTAGGAACATTAGCTGACCAATTAAACGTTCTCTGTTTTAGTAATATCAACATCATATCAGATTCGTATTTGAACAACTAAGCTTTGGAAATATGAGTGGCATGTTGTTTCACTTGATGGGTTGAGGAGCAGTGCTGGCACGACACGAAGCACCTAGGATGATGGTAGTGAATATAAAAGGAGAAAACCATAAGCATTGTGAGTATAGTGTTGAGCGTGCCATGGCGGATCTGAAGGTGCAAAGGGGACAAAGGCTACTTCGCAAACAATGTTTGCTTTCAACTAAGAAGTAAGACTCTAAGTGATGGACAAGAAATCATAGTAATGCAATGGCGATCTATTTTCTGGCTGAGATAAATAACTTGAGCATATATGAAAGAGTACCGCCTTTGTTGTGGCGCCGTTTAGGCATCTGCTGAGAAGTTGAGGGTGTTGTGGTTGCGATGGTTGTCGGTGGCATGGAAGCAGATCTGGCAGGACAGACGGTGGCGTCGGGGGATATGTCCTGGCGCGGTGGACGAGACGGTCATAGGAGCAGCCCCAGCAAGGTGGACAACGGCGCGGATGAAGCAAGAGGACGCGATGCAAGGATCCTGGTCCATAGCCGTGGATGAGAGACGTCGATCTCTTATAATGGACAACGGCGTCGGGGTATCAGCTCCGGCATGGTGGAGGAGGATGGCGGCGGATGGGGTGGCGGATGGAGGAGGCTGGGGTGGACACGGTGTTTTGGCACCCACGGAGTATGAATGGGGAAATGGAGAGAGAGAGGTAGGGGGAACCATTTCTTTGGGACGCGCTTGTCTCAGATGCGGGGAAAGTTACAAACTTAGCCCCCGTTTAAAATTTCAGACATTAGAGTGATATTGGTCGGTTGGGGGTAGGACGGTAATCTTGCATACCCCGAATATTTGCCGAGAGCGATTTTGGCCGAGGAGAGTTTGTTTTGGCGCCCACTATTGGCGCCCACCATGTACGAATCGGGGTGAGAGCCGATTTCGCCCGAGGAGAGACTGTGTTTTGGCGCCCACCGTGTATGAATCGGGGTGAGAGGCGGTTATGTCACGTTTGAGTGAAATTACAAACCCACCCCTATCGAGACCTATAGAAATCAAGCCTGCAGGTTTTGCTTGTCAGGGCATAGGCAGTAATTTCCATCTCCCAAAATTTGGTTTCGGGCGGTTACGGCCGAGGAGGGACTGGGTGTTTCGCCGCTTCATTCAAATTTTAGGAGAATAAGCTTGCACGTTTACCGTGCCATCTCAATTCTAATCCATTTTGTATTCGTTTTTTTTGGCGGGATCCATTTTGTATTCGAATACAAATCTATATACATCATTTTTTATATATACTTTCAAAAGCACAACACCCTTTATATATAAATATGGTTTACAAATGCCATAATCTCAAATTCATAAGGTTGAATTCAAATATTTGAAACCACTTTATGTTCAACTCAAGTGCATGGATCACTAATATCAAGAAATTAAATAACATACATGTGCCCAAATTCAAATGAATATGCATGTTTGATAGATCAATTTTGGTTCAAGTATGAATTACATGTATCATCATATCTAAATCAAATATTTGAATCCCTTTTATGTTGACATCTTTTATACACGCAACTAAATATTTGAATCTCCTTTCATGCCCATCTCTCTCTAGGTCTCTCACACGTGCTCTTTCATATAGCTATCACTCTCTTTTCTCTATCTCACCCGCACACTCAGTACATGTTTCTCTTTTTTCACAAACACAGTCTCTCGAGAGGTGTCACACTCTCTCTATCTCTATAGACCACTCGGCTTTCATTATCTCTTATGTCTCTATCGTGCTCTGGTATCTCTCCAGCTACCTAGCATTATTTTTTCCCGCCACACACACTCTCTCACTCGGCTTTCATTCTCTCTCTCTCTAGGGATCTCTCACGCACCTCATCTCTTTCTAGATATCCTACCACTAAAAATTCTCTCTCTCTCTCTCTCTCTCTCTCTCTCTCTCTCGCACACACACCGTTTGTCGGGGTCTCCTTTCCCTCTTCACCTCCGTTCCAAAACTGAAACTATTCCTTTGTTTACTGGTCGGATAAACTCACACACACACACACACACTCTCTCTCTCTCTCTCTCTCTCTCTCTCTAACTCTCTGACAAACACACACGCACACCTCTTTGCTTTCGCCCACCCCCTCCCGACTCCCGTCTCCCTCACACACACACACAACTCTCCCTTTCGCACCCCGTACTCCTGTCTCTCCCACACACACTTATCGACCAGCCTATGGTAGGTTTATCCATCTATTACACACTCTCGCTTCCCCTCTCTCATATATGATGTCTCTCTCGTGCTCCTTGTATCTATGTAGATATCTCGCCCCTTCTTGAAACACGCCCTCTCTGTGTAGTGTCTCCCGTGCTCCCTATTTGTTTGTAGCAAGAACTCTCTTTCTCCGTAGCACACATACACATGCACTCGGCATTCTTTCTCCTGTGCTCTCTCTAGGTCTCTCTCGCATAATGTTTGTAGGCCCCTTTGTTCCATGCACCCCGCCTCTCTAGGCCTCCCTTGCACACAATGTATCTCACTCCCTAACCATTCATGTGTACGCCATGTGACTTATCCCATTCTCTCTCTGTCGCGCACACACGCACTCCATCGATCACCGAGCCTTCTTTCCCTACCTCTCTCACACCCGCATACTCCGAAGTCTCTCTCTGATCCTCGATATTTTGTCTACATCTATTTCTCTCGATCGTGCACACACACTAGCTACCGTCTCTCTTTATGTCGATACCTCTCGCACACACACACTCTTCGTGTCTTTTCATAGATTCACTGCCTCCTCTCTCTCTCTCTCTCTCCCTCTCTTTCAGACACACGATCTATCTCGTATGCACGCTCTCTCCCCCTCTCTCTCTAGGTTACTCTCTTTCTCTATGCCGGCTCTCACGCACACACACCATTTGTTTGTAGGACGATCCCTTGTAGGAAAAATTCTGGTGCTCCAAGGCCTCCCATGCTCCCATGATACAAGAGTTCTCGGGCCGTTGGTTCGTGGATACAACCTCTGGACCTGAGCAAAATTTTGAGACTCTTTTAGGGGTTTTCTGCAATTTTTTCGAACCTCTACCTGTGTCCGTTCGACGATCTAACGGTCCCCACAGGAATGCTGGAGTATTATTATTATGTTTTGGACATCACACAAACATTAGAGTACATATATGAAGATAAGAGGCACACGCAGTCGGTCTCTCGCTGTCTCGCACACATGAGAGTTACGTAACGCACCGTAAACAAATAAACCCGTAGGTGCACGATTTCTACATGTGCAGGTACCGGGTACGTGGTAGAGCGCACTTTTGTACGAAGAGTCAGCTCGCGTGATAATTTGATCCGCAGGTGTTGACGGTCTGGGACCACACATGAACGACCTGGAGGTGGTGGCTTGCTACTGATTGAGTTGCCACATTTATAAAATATTTTTTTAGCAAGACACCAGTTCCATTTTTCAATGGCGCGTTATAAAATTTATTAAAATGATTGGTATGGAGCGAAAAATGAAAATCGTCACTATACACGTAGGCTGGAGTTTCAACGCTTGCTGCTAGCCAGGGTTGCTCCCTTCACACTCTCACCCTCTCCTGATCTAAACAAGACGGGCGGTAGCCATTGTCTCTCTCCTCACCGACGGTGAAAGATCCGACCGGATCCTGTCCACCGTGGAAGGGCGGCGATGCGATGCGGTCGCCGTCAATGAGGTAGGAGACTGATACGTCTCCAACGTATTTATAATTTATGAAGTATTCATGCCATGTTTATATCAATTTTATATGGTTTTGGTATGATTTGATTAGAACTAACCCGGACTGACGCTGTTTTCAGCAGAACTACCGTGGTGTTTTTTTTGTGCAGAAATAAAAGTTCTCGGAATTGGACGAAACTTTTTGACGATTTTTTGGACCAAAAGAGACCCTCGAAGCTTCGTGGAAGGACCAAAAACCTCACGAGGTGCTCACAAGGCATCACGGCGCGCCCTGGGGGGGCATGTGCAGTTGCCTTGTGGGGCCCTCGTAGCTCCTTTTCGCGTGATTCCAACGCTGAAAAATCCAATAAATAGAGAAACCCCCAGAAATTAACCTAGAACTTTGACGTCGCCACCTCAAGCCTGTGTACTGAAGAAATACCATCTAGAGCCCTGTTCCGGCACCCTGCCGGAGGGGGGAATCATCACCGGAGGCCATCTTCATCATCCCGGCGGTCTCCATGATGAGGAGGGAGTAGTTCACCCTCGGGGCTGAGGGTATGTACCAGTAGCTATGTGTTTGATCTCTCTCTCTCTCTCTCTCGTGTTCTTGATTTGGCACGATCTTGATGTATCATGAGCTTTGTTAATATAGTTGGATCATATGGTGTTTCTTCCCTCTCTATCTTCTTGTGATGAATTGAGTCTTTCCCTTTGAGGTTTCGTTGTTATCGGATTGAATATTTTAGATTTGAGAACACTTGATGTATGTCTTGCATGTGGATACCCGTGGTGACAATGGGGTATTCTATTGAGTCACTTGATGTATGTTTTGGTAATCAACTTGTGGATTCCCGAGGTGACATTGGGGTAATCTAGGCATAGGGGTTGGTTGCACGTTTTCATCTTCTTTTCTCCGATAGAAACTTTTGGGGTACTCTTTGAAGTTCCTTGTGTGGATTGAATATTATGAATCTGAAGTTGTTTGATGCATATCAAATAATCAACTCACGGATACTTGTGGTGACATTGGAGTATCTAGGTGACATTAGAGTTGGTTGATGCGTATCATATGGTGTTATTTTAGTACGAACTCTAGGGCTGTTTGTGACACTTATAGGGATGGCTCAATAGATTGATCGGAAAGGATAACTTTGAGGTGGTTTCATACCCTACAACAATTTCTATCTTATGTTCTCTGCTAATAGGAACTTTGGAGTGATTCTTTATCGCACGTTGAGGGATTGTTATATGATCCGGTTATGTTAGCATTGTTGAGAGATTGCACTAGTGAAAGTATGAACCCTAGGCCTTGTTTTCAAGTATTGCAATACAGTTTGTGCTCACTTTTGTTACTTGTTACCTTGCTGTTTTTATATTTTCAGATTACAAAAACCTATATCTACTATCCATACTACACTTGTATCAACATCTCTTCGCCGAACTAGTGCACCTATACAATTTACCATTGTATTGGGTGTGTTGGGGACACAAGAGATTTCTTGTATTTTATTGCAGGGTTGTTTGAGAGAGACCATCTTCATCCTATGCCTCCCACGGATTGATAAACCTTAGGTCATCCACTTGAGGGAAATTTGCTACTGTCCTACAAAACTCTGCACTTGGAGGCCCAACAACGTCCACAAGAATAAAAGTTGTGTAGTAGACATCAAGCTCTTTTCTGGCGCCGTTGCCAAGGAGGTGAGTGCTTGAAGGTATATCTTTAGATCCTGCAATTGAATCTTTTAGTTTCTTGTTTTATCACTAGTTTGGTTTTATAAAAGAAAACTACAAAAAAATGGAATTGAGGTTGCCTCACATGCGTCATCTATATGATGTCTTTCTTGAAAACAAGGATTCCGATAATTGTGCTCAATTTTTAGAGGAAGAATTTAATAAAATGTTTAACATGAGTCCTTTGAATGATGAGCATGATTGCAATGTTGTTAGTATGCTTTCTATGAATATCCATGATGCTAATGATATGCAAAGCTACAAGCTTGGGGATACTATGTTTGATGAAGATGATATTTTTAGTCCCCCAAGTTTTGATGAGCAAATTTATTATGATAATAACATGCCTCCTATTTATGATGATTATATTGATGAAAGTGGGTTTGGAAGAGTGTCAACTCTAGGTACTAATGATCCCACTATTTTGGAGGGTGTTGAATCTTATTGTAATAATTATGAAAGTGGATTTGGAGAGGTCATGACTTTATTTAATGATGATTCCACTATTTTGGAAGAAGTTTCAATTGACTATGATAACAAAGTTGCTATCTATGATGATTATTATGATGACATGTATGCTATAAAGAATAATGATAACTATGAAACTTGTCATCATGATTTTAATTTTCAATTGGATTATGTCAATCAAGTATCTCATGATAGTTATTTTGTTGAGTTTGCTCCCACTATTATGAATGAGAAGAAAATTGCTTATGTGGAGAGTAAGAAAAATTCTATGCTTGTGGATCATGAAAAGAATGCTTTATGTGATAGTTATATTGTTTAATTCATTCATGATGCTACTGAAAATTATTATGAGAGAGGAACATATGCTTGTAGGTGTTGCAATAATATCAAGTTTTCTCTCTATGTGATGAAAATTTTGAAGTTACACTTGTTTTGCCTTGCTATGCTAGTTGATTCTTGCTCCCATAAATTGTTTGCTCGCAAAATCCCTATTCATAGGAAGTGGGTTAGGCTTAAATGTGCTAGTCATATGCTTCATGATGCTCTCTTTGTGTTTCAATTCTTTACTTTTATGCGAGCATCATTGAAATCATCATGCCTAGCTAAAAGGCATTAAAGAAAAGCGCTTGTTGGGAGACAACCCTATACTTATACCTTCTGTTTTTGTGTGTTCACATGATTAATCTACTGTAGCAATCATGTTTTATATGTTTTCTTTCAATAATGTGCCAAGTAAAGCCTTTGGGATAGTGTGGATACTTGTTGATTTGATTCTGTGCAAAAACAGAAACTTTTACGTCCAGTGCTGGAATTTCCATTCTGTACTGGAGCATGAGAAAATTCTGAAATTTTTACAAAGTATTTGGTTACAAAGTTTTTACTTTTTCCTAATTTTCCAGAATTTTTGGAGGTACATAAGTATGGTTTTTAAATCGCTCGCTACATGCTGTTCTGTTTTTGACAGATTCTGTTTTCGGTGCATAGTTTGCTTGTTTTAATGTTTCCATAGCTTATATTGAGTAATATAAATTGTGGAAATAATGGAATACAGTAGGTTTTATGTGAGATCAATTATGAATCTTGTATTGACAGTACCTAAGTGGATGATTTATTTTTATCATACTAACCTATCTCACAAGTTCCGTTAAGTTTTGTGTGATTGAAGTTTTCAAGTTTGGGTGAGATATCGATATGAGGAGAATAAGGAGTGGCAAGACCCTAAGCTTGGGGATTCCCAAGGCACCCCAAGGTAATACTCAAGGAAGACTCAAGCGTCTAAGCTTGGGGATGCCTCGGAAGGCATCCCCTCTTTCGTCTTCAACATTATCGGTAACCTTACTTGGAGCTATATTTTTATTCGTCATATAATATGAGTTTTGCTTGGAGCATCATTTTATTTTGTTGATATTTTCTTGAAGTTATCAATAATCATGTTTTGCATCTTTTAGTTCAATAAAATGTCAAGAATAGCCTTTACCATGCTCAGTTTGCAAGTTTATGTGTTGCTGTTTGAAAACAGAAAGTTTTTTGTTATGTCCAGAATATTCCTGAATAGTCAGAACATGATAAAAATCTGAAATTTTTACACAGTAAGAATGCATGAGTTATATGTCACGTGATAATTTTTCTGATTTTTTGGAGTTAGTTAAGTATGAATTTTAAATCCCACTTTACAGACTGTTCTATTTTGGCAGATTTCGGTTATAGTTGCATTGTTTGCATATGTTGCTTCTTTAATGTTTATATTTGTGGATAGGAGTATTAAATATGCAGAGGCATTTAGTATGCAATGTTTAATTATAATTTTAGTGATTTGTTACAGTAGAGAATGTTAAGGTTTTGAGTTGATTTATACTATCTTATCTCACGAGTTCTTGTTGAGTTCTGTGTGGATGAGGTTTTTAAGATTTAGGAGAAGCCACGATATCAGAGGAATTAAGGAGACACAAGAGCTCAATCTTGGGGATGCCCAAGGCACCCCAAGATAACATTCCGAGAAGTATCAAGCAACTAAGCTTGGGGATGCCCCGGTTGGCATCCCACCTTTCTTCATCAACACCTATCGGTTAGTCTAAGTTTTTACTTCTTCACATGATATGTGCTATTCTTGGAGTGTCCTTTTATTTTCATTTTGTTTGATGTTTGAATAAAATTATGAAGATCTGAAATCTTTATTTGGATAGAGTCTTCACATAGCTACTTATTAGCTTAACTACTCATTGATCTTCACTTATAACTTTTGGAGTAGTTTGTCATTCACTCTTGTGCTTCACTTATATTCTAAGAGTGAATTGTTGAATGGATTGAATAGCATAAATCTAAAATTATATATGCTTCATATGCTTGTCCCATGGGGAGTAATGACTTCACATATAAGATGTATAGTTGGTAAAATTTATTGAAAGTTAGCAAACACAACATTGGTCGCTTGAACAATTCATGAAAGAATGTTGAAGGAAGAGAGATTTCACATATAAATATACTATCTTGGACATCTTCTATGATTGTGAGCCCCCATTAATTATTTTCAAACTTGATCAAGTAGTTGATGTTGGACAAGGAAGACAACGTAATGGGTTATGTTTGTTTATATTCACATAGAAGTTATACGTTCTTGGGTCCTCTAACATGTGGTGCTTGCCCCCTATCCTTTGCTAGCCAAAAATCCGCACTAAGTAGAGATACTAGTTGTGCATCCAAAACCCTTGAACCCAGTTTCATGCCATGAGAGTCTACTATATCTACCTATGGATTGAATAAGATCCTTCAAGTAAGTTGTCATCGGTGCAAAGCAATAAAAATTGCTCCTAAATATGTATGAACTTTTATTGTAAGGGAAAATAAGCTTTGTACGATCTTGTGATGGTGAAGAATAAAAGCGACAGACTGCATCATAAAGGTTGCTATCACAAGGGGCAATATAAAGTGACGTACCTTTGCATTTAGAGTTTGCACATCCAAAAATAAAAAGCGCATGACAACCTCTGCTTCCCTCTGCGTAGGGCTTATCTTTTACTTTATGTATTTACTTTTATGCAAGAGTCGATAGTGTTCTTCTCTATTCCATTTTTATTTTTCTCTCTTGGCAAGCATCATGTGGTGGGGAAAGATCCAGGCACATATATCCCGTTGAATATAGGTGATCATGAGTTATTATTGTTGACATTATTCCTGAGATAAATAAGTTGGGAGGCAAAACATTAAGCCCCTATCTTCCTATGTGTTTGACTGAAATGATTTGTTCTAAAAATATGCTTTGAGTGTCAGCAATCATGGAAGACTATATGATGGTTGAGTATGTGGAATTTGCTAAATCAAAACTCTTACATAGACCCTTTCTGAAAAAAGATGAATTGCAATTGTTTGATGACTGAGAACATAGTTTGTTAGTTTTTCAAGAAAGTTTATGATCTATACTTTAACATGTTAATAGCTTGCTACTTGATCATGAGAAGTTTTATGAGATGAGCTACTGTTTATGATATATAATGATGCTAGAAAAAGTGATTGAAATTATCATTGATCAAACTTGTGCACTATGCTAGCATTCACACTTCATAAATTATTTCTTTTATCATTTACCTACTCGAGGACGAGCAAGAATTAAGCTTGGGGATGCTGATACGTCTCCAACGTATCTATAATTTACGAAGTATTCATGCCATGTTTATATCAATTTTATATGGTGTTGGTATGATTTGATTAGAACTAACCCGGACTGACGCTGTTTTTAGCAGAACTACCGTGGTGTTTTTTTTGTGCAGAAATAAAAGTTCTCGGAATTGGACGAAACTTTTTGACAATTTTTTTGGACCAAAAGAGACCCCCGAAACTTTGTGGAAGGACCAGAAGCCTCACGAGGTGCTCACAAGGCATCACGGCGTGCCCTGGGGGGGGCCGTGTGCTGTTGCCTTGTGGGGCCCTCGTAGTTCCTTTTCGCGTGATTCCAACGCTGGAAAATCCTATAAATAGAGAAACCCCCAGAAATTAACCTAGAACTTCGCCGCCGCCGCCGCAAGCCTCTGTACCAAAGAAATACCATCTAGAGCCATGTTCCGGCACCCTGCCAGAGGGGGGAATCATCACCGGAGGCCATCTTCATCATCCCGGCGGTCTCCATGACGAGGAGGGAGTAGTTCACCCTCGGGGCTGAGGGTATGTACCAGTAGCTATGTGTTTGTTCTCTCTTTCTCGTGTTCTTGATTTGGCATGATCTTGATGTATCACGAGCTTTGTTAATATAGTTGGATCATATGGTGTTTCTTCCCTCTCTATCTTCTTGTGATGAATTGAGTCTTTCCCTTTGAGGTTTCGTTGTTATCGGATTGAATATTTCAGATTTGAGAACACTTGATGTATGTCTTGCATGTGGATACCCGTGGTGACAATGGGGTATTCTATTGAGTCACTTGATGTATGTTTTGGTAATCAACTTGTGGATTACCGCAGTGACATTGGGGTAATCTAGGCATAGGGGTTGGTTGCACATTTTCATCTTCTTTTCTCCGATAGAAACTTTTGGGGTACTCTTTGAAGTTCTTTGTGATGATTGAATATTATGAATCTGAAGTTGTTTGATGCATATCGAATAATCAACTCATGGATACTTGTGGTGACATTGGAGTATCTAGGTGACAT
This sequence comes from Elymus sibiricus, assembly GCA_039707655.1. Classification (NCBI taxonomy): domain Eukaryota; kingdom Viridiplantae; phylum Streptophyta; class Magnoliopsida; order Poales; family Poaceae; genus Elymus; species Elymus sibiricus. The sequence continues at coordinate 112,478,576 of CM077664.1, read as the reverse complement.
TAGAGTTGGTTGATGCGTATCATATGGTGTTATTTTAGTATGAACTCTAGGGCTGTTTGTGACACTTATAGGGATGGCTCAATAGATTGATCGGAAAGGATAACTTTGAGGTGGTTTCATACCCTACAACAATTTCTATCTTATGTTCTCCGCTAATAGGAACTTTGGAGTGATTCTTTATCGCACGTTGAGGGATTGTTATATAATCCGATTATGTTAGCATTGTTGAGAGATTGCACTAGTGAAAGCATGAACCCTAGGCCATGTTTTCAAGCATTGCAATCCCGTTTGTGCTCACTTTTGTTACTTGTTACCTTGCTGTTTTTATATTTTCAGATTAAAAAAACCTATATCTACTATCCATACTACACTTGTATCAACATCTCTTCGCCGAACTAGTGCACCTATACAATTTACCGTTGTGTTGGGTGTGTTGGGGACACACGAGATTTCTTGTATTTGATTGCAGGGTTGTTTGAGAGAGACCATCTTCATCCTACGCCTCCCATAGATTGATAAACCTTAGGTCATCGACTTGAGGGAAATTTGCTACTATCCTACAAAACTCTGCACTTGGAGGCCCAACAACGTCTACAAGAATAAAAGTTGTGTAGTAGACATTAGAGACAAACTGCCGACGCGTCCCGATCTGCGGACCGTGTCGTCCTCTCTCACCCGGTGCCAGAGCAGACACAACCTCTCATTGGCGCAGGCATTGAACCGGCGCGCTGGCCGAGAGAGCGGCACCCGCTGCATGCCAGGCTGAACACGCCTCCTCGCCACATTATATCTTTGCTTAGTTGGAGGAGAGAGAAGAGGAGAGAGAAGGAAAGCCGGCTGTAGAATAAGAGCCGTCTATAGCACGAGACCCAAGACACTTTGTGAGAATGTATGGTGGGCCAGCTATTAACAAAGTACTACATATTTATATCTTACTATTGTACAAGCCGGCTATTAGGTGGCAACTTCTTATAGCCAATTGTTGGCTATATTATTAACCATGCTCTCAACCGGCTTCAGACTGCCCCGCCTACCTCCATTGAATCCTCGCGTGTGCCGAGAAACCAACTCCGGCCACACGTCCGTCCATGAGCCTACCGGCATTCAACACAACACCTCTTGGCTCCTCGCGTCCGCCCGCTAGTTAAACAAGGCCAGACGCCTGGCAAGAACCGCACCACACCTCCGCTCCCCATCTCCGCCTTGCACCATTTTCTCCACACTCTCCATAGCATCCGGCGAGCATAAAGACGAGTTCTCTGGCATAAAAGCCGGCTGGGTGCCAAGCCGAGCCTGCCGGATACGAGCCAGGCAACTCGCTGCTCCACCTCCCTCCCCGCCCTAGGCCGTCAGTACCATGGGCGAGGCTGCAGGCGAGCAAGCGGAGGAACAAGCCGCCGCTCCAAGCTAGCCCCTGGTGCAGCAACTGCCGCTCCAAGCCAGCTCGCAGAGGAGTGGCCAGTTGCTCCACGCCGGCAAGCGGGGGAGCACAGCGTCCAGTGCACCGTGGCTGGCCACGCCATCCGCTGCAAACATTGGCGGAACCGTGGCTTGCCGGTGGAGGCGGCCAGCACCTCTGCGGCCGCCGCCGATACCGAGGAAAAGTAGACCATGGGAGCCACCGCCGCTTGGGTCCCACGAAGGCCACCGCCACCGCGTCACTGGCATACACACCTGGTGTGTTGCCCGGTTTAGCAAACAACACCATGGACCCCTGATACGTCTCCAACGTATCTATAATTTTTGATTGTTCCATGCTATCATAGTATCAATCTTGGATATTTATTATGCAATTATATATCGTTTTTTTGGGACTAACCTATTAACCTAGTGCCCAGTGCCAGTTGCTGTTTTCTGCGTGTTTTTGGTTTTTCAGGAAATCAGTATCAAACGAAGTCCAAATGCCACGAAATTTTTGACAATTTTTTCTGGACAAAAGAGACCCTGGAAGCTTCGGGAGGATGCCAGAAGCCTCACGAGGAGGTGACAAGGCAACAAGGCGCGACCCTGGGGGGGGGGGGGCGCCCTGATCCCATGTCGGCCCCTCATGGCTCCTTTTGACCTAATTCCACTTCTATAAATTCTCAAATATTGGGAAACCAACAAAGAGCCCCACGAAATAACTTTTATGCCGCCGCAAGCCTCTGTTCTTCCGCGATCCCATCTGGAGGCCTTTTCTGGTACTCTGTCGGAGGGGGAATCGATCACGGAGGGCTTCTACATCAACCTTGCTGCCCCTCCGATGATGTGTGAGTAGTTTACCACAGACCTACGGGTCCATAGCTAGTAGCTAGATGGCTTCTTCTCTCTCTTTGATCTTCAATACCATGTTCTCCTCGATGTTCTTGGAGTTCTATCCGATGTAATCTTCTTTTGCGGTGTGTTTGTTGGGATCCGATGAATTGTGGGTTTATGATCAGATTACTCATGAGAAATATTTGAGTCTTTTCTGAATTCTTTTATGCATGATTATTATAGCATTGTATTTCTCTCCGATCTATCCGTTTGGTTTGGCCAACTAGATTGATTTATCTTGCAATGGGAGAGGTGCTTTGTGATGGGTTCAATCTTGCGGTGTTCTATATCCCAGTGATAGAAAGGGACAAGACACGTATTTGTATTGTTGCCATTAAGGATAAAATGATGGGGTTTATTCATATTGCTTGAGTTTACTTTGTCTACATCGTGTCATCTTGCTTAAGGCATTACTCCGTTTTTATTAACTTAATACCCTAGTTGCATGCTGGATAGCGGTCGATGGGTGGAGTAATAGTAGTAGATGTAGGCAGGAGCCGATCTACTTGTCTTGGACGTGATGCCTATATACATGATCATTGCCTTGAATACCGTCATAACTATGTGCCTTTCTATCAATTGCCCAACAGTAATTTGTTTACCCACCGTATGCTATGTGTTCGAGAGAGAAGCCTCTAGTGAAACTATGGCCCCCGGGTCTACTTAAATCATATAAAAAACCTAAAAACACCTTGCTGCAATTTTATTTACTTTATTTTATTTTGGAATTTATTTTATCTACCTATCACTATCAGAATTAATCCTTGCAAGTAACCGCCAAGGGGATTGACAACCCTCTTGTTTGCGTTGGGTGCAAGTATTTGCTTTTGTGTGTGTAGGTGCTGCTAACGAGGTTCTGCTTGGTTCTCCTACTAGATTGATAACCTTGGTTCTTAACTGAGGGAAATACTTATCTCTATTGTACTGCATCATGCTTTCCTCTTCGAGGAAATCCCAACGCAGCTCACAAGTAGCAGGAAGAATTTCTGGCGCCGTTGCCGGGGAGACATCACCAAAACCTGTCAAGTACCTTCACATAAACTATCATCTACTTGCTCTTATTTTCATTTGCCTTTTTATTTGCATTTTCCTCTCATTTTCATCTCCCCGACTTCTAAAATAAATTTACAAAAACACAAAAATATTTTTGTTTGCTTGTTCGTTTGCTAGCTATAATTGTGTGACTCAATGAAAATAAAAATATAGATATATGGATCCTCATCCACTTGCTAATCTTTTCAAAAAGTCCAATTATGATGAACCAATTGCTAGTGATTTGAGTGCACTTGATTATCTTTATGAAGTTTTGCTTGAAAATCGTGAATCTGAAAATTGTGATGAAGTGCTAAAAGAAGAAGTTTATAAAGTGATTCATGATAGCTCCTTGAATAAAAAGCATGATTGCAATGATGTTATTATAAATTCTATTAATGTCAATTGTGCTAATGATATGCAAAACTACAAGCTTGGGGATGATAATTTTGTCATGTCCACTACTTATTGCAATGATCATGATTGGGGTGATAATGCTTCTTTTGATCTTGAAAATTTATTTAAGCCTCATAATGGATCTACCATTAATAATGAGATTTGCAATATTGAAAGTGGGTTTGGAAGAGTATCAACTGTAGGTAAAAAGAATCCCACATATTTGGAGAGTGTTCAATCTTTTAAATTTTTTGATAAAAGTGGGTTTGGAGAGGTCATGACTTTAGTTGATGTTAATCCCACTATCTTGGAAGATTATAAAACTTTTATGCATGTGGATCATGAAGAGAATATTTTATATTATAGCTATATTGTTTAATTTGACTATTATCTTACATGTAATTATTATGAGAGAGGAAAATATGGTTGTAGAAATTTTCTTGTTACTCAATTACCTCTCTTGAAATTCAAATTGTTAATGTTTTGTTCTTCTTCCTTGCATATGCTAGATACTTCTTGTATTGATAATTTGTTTTCTTATAAAATGCCTATGCATAGGAAGTATGTTAGACTTAAATATGTTTGTTACATGCTATATGATGCTTTCTTTGTGCTTCAATTCTTATCTTTTATGTGAGCATCATTAAAATCTCGAAGCCTATCTTAGTGGCTATAAAGAAAGAGCTTGTTGGGAGACAACCCAATAGTTATCTTTATTTCTGTATTTTTTACTTTTTGTGTGCAAACACAATTTTAGCTTCTGTTATGATTGTGTTTTTATCTTTTAATTAGTGTTTGTGCCAAGTAATGCCTTTGGGATGATTTGGATGATAGTATAACTGATGCTGTTTGAAAACATAAAGTTTTGAGTCTAGTGCTGGATTTTTTTCTGTACACGAGAGTGATAAAATTCTGGATTTTTTACACAGTATTGGTATATGAATTGTTTACATTGTCATAATTTTTCAGAATTTTTGGAGTTACAGAAGTATAGCTTTTAAATAGATCTTTATAGACTGTTCTGTTTTAGACAGATTATGTTTTTGTTGCATAGTTTGCTTATTTTGACCAATCTATGGATTGTATTGGGGGGTATAAGTCATGGAGAAGTTGGAGTACAGTAGCATTATGCCAATATTAAATATGAATCAATTTATAACAGGACCTAAATTTTAAGATTTGTTTATTATACTAACGGATCTCACGAGGTTTCTGTTGAGTTTTGTGTGCTGAGGTTTTCATGTTTTTGGTGAGATCACGATGGATGAAGGAATAAGGAGTGGCAAGAGCCTAAGCTTGGGGATGCCCAAGGCACCCCAAGGTAATATTCAAGGAAGACTCAAGCGTCTCAGCTTGGGGATGCCCCGGATGGCATCCCCTCTTTCGTCTACAATCTATCGGTATGTCACTTGGAGTTATATTTTTATTCATCACATGATATGTGTTTTACTTGGAGCGTCTTGTGCCATAGTTTTATTTTCTTTGTTTGCTTTTTAGTTTTCCACAATCATCTTTGCCAAACACACCTTTTTTGAGAGGGACACACATATATTGTGATTTGTTAGAATACTCTATGTGCTAAACTGATATCTTTTGAGCTAGGCAGTTGCTCAAGTGCTTCACTTATATCTTTTAGAGTACGACGGTGATTATATTTTAAAGAAATATTTGCACTCTCATGCTTCACTTATATCTTTTTGAGAGTCTAATAAATAGTAATGGTAATATGCACAGGTTATGATTTTGGTCCTGATATAATAGGTATTCAAGATGGATATAATAAAAACTTTCATGTAGATCACTGAATATGATAAGTTTGATTCCTTGCAATAGTTTTGTGATATTAAGATGGTAATATGTGGGAGGTACTAGTAGATAATTGTGGTTTAGTAAGAATATTGGTGTTAAGGTTTGTGATTCCCGAAGCATGCACGTATGGTCTGTCGTTATGCTAAGAAGTTGGAGCATGATTTATTATTGATTGTCTACCTTATGAGTGGCGGTCCGGGACGAGCGATGGTCCAATCTATCCCCCTAGGGGCATGCGTAGTAGTACTTTGCTTCGAGGGCTAATAAACTTTCGCAATAAGTATGTGAGTTCTTTATGACTAATGTGAGTCCATGGATTATACGCACTCTCACCTTTCCGCAATTTGCTAGCCTCTTCGGTACCGTGCATTGCCCTTTCTCACCTCGAGAGTCAGTGCAAACATAGCCGGTGCATCCAAACCCTGTGATATGATACGCTCTATCACACATAAGCCTTTTTATATCTTCCTCAAAACAGCCACCATACCTACCTATCATGGCATTTCCATAGCCATTCTGAGATATATTGCCATGCAACTTCCACCGTTTCGTTTATTATGACACACATCATCATTGTCATATTGCTTTGCATGATCATATAGCTGACATAGTATTTGTGGCTCAGCCACCGTTCATCATTTTCATACATGTTACACTACCATCATTGCACATCCTGGTACACTGCCAGAGGCATTCATATAGAGTCATATTTGTTCTAGTATCGAGTTGTAATTTTGAGTTGTAAGTAAATAGAAGTATGATGATCATCATTATTAGAGCATTGTCCCAGTGAGGAAATAAATTAATAAAAAGAGAAAAAAAGAGGCCAAAAAGATCCCACAAAAAAAGAGAAAAAAATGAGAGAAAAAGAGAGAAGGGGCAGTGTTACTATCCTTTTCCATACTTGTGCTTCAAAGTAGCACCATGTTTTTCATATAGAGAGTCTCCTATGTTGTCACTTTCATATACTAGTGGGAATTTTTCATTATAGAACTTGGTTTGTATATTCCGATGATGGGCTTCCTCAAATGCCCGAGGTCTTCATGAGCAAGCAAGTTGGATGAACACCCACTTAGTTTTATTTTGAGCTTTCATTCACTTATAGCTCTTAGTGCATCCGTTGCATGGCAATCCCTACTCCTCACATTGACATGAATTGATGGGCATCTCCATAGCCCGTTGATTAGCCGCATCGATGTGAGACTATCTTCTTCTTTTTGACTTCCCCTTATTAATCTCTACCATCATATTCTATTCCACCCATAGTGCTATATCCTTGGCTTGCGCTCATGTATTGCGTGGGGGTTGAAAAAGCTGAAGCGCGTTAAAAAGTATGAACCAATTGCTTGGCTTGTCATCGGGGTAGTGCATGATAAATACTTTATGTTAAGAAGATGGAGCATGACAGGATTATATGATTTTGTAGGGATAACTTTCTTTAGCATTTTTATTTTGAAAGACATGATTGTTTGTTAGTACGCCTGAGTATTGATGTCTTTATATCAAATTATAGACTATTGCTTTGAATCATTCGGATCTTAATATTCATACCGTAAAAGAGAATTACATGATGAACATGTTAGGTAGCATTCCACATCAAAAATTCTGTTTTTATCATTTACCTACTCGAGGACGAGCAGGATTTAAGCTTGGGGATGCTGATACGTCTCCAACGTATCTATAATTTTTGTTTGTTCCATGCTATTATAGTATCAATCTTGGATGTTTATTATGTCATTATATATCATTTTTTGGGACTAACCTATTAACCCAGTGCCCAGTGCCAGCTGCTGTTTTCTGCTTATTTTTGGTTTTTCAGGAAATTAGTACCAAACGAAGTCCAAATGCCACGAAACTTTTTGATGATTTTTTCTGGACAAAAGAGACCCTGCAAGCTTCGGGAGGATGCCAGAAGCCTCACGAGGAGGTGACAAGGCAACAGGGCGCGTCCCTAGGGGGGCGCTCTGATGCCTTGTGGGCCCCTCGTGGCTCCTTTTGACCTAATTCCACTTCTATAAATTCTCAAATATTGGGAAACCAACAGAGTGTTGGAAATATGCCCTAGAGGCAATAATAAATTGATTATTATTATATTTCCTTGTTCATGATAATCGTTTATTATCCATGCTATAATTGTATTGATTGGAAACTCAAATACATGTGTGGGTACATAGACAACACTGTGTCCCTAGTAAGCCTCTAGTTAACTAGCTCATTGATCAAAAGATGGTGAAGGTTTCCTAGCCATGGACATAAGATATCATTTGATAAACGGCATCACATCATTAGGAGAATGATGTGATGGACAAGACCCAAACTACGAACGTAGCATATGATCGTGTCAGTTATTGCTATTGTTTTCTGCATGTCAAGTATCTGTTCCTATGACCATGAGATCATGCAACTCCCTGACATCGGAGGAATACCTTGTGTGTATCAAACGTCGCAACGTAACTGGGTGACTATAAAGGTGCTCTACAGGTATCTCCGAGGGTGTCTGTTGGGTTGGCATGGATCAAGACTGGGATTTGTTACTCCGTGTGACGGAAAGGTATCTCAGGGCCCACTCGGTAATACAACATCACAATGAGCCTTGCAAGCAATGTGACTAAAATGTTAGCCACGAGATCTTGTATTACGGAACGAGTAAAGAGACTTGCCGGTAACGAGATTGAACTAGGTATAGAGATACCGACGATCGAATCTCGGGCAAGTAACATACCGAAGAACAAAGGGAATAGTATACGGGATTAACTGAATCCTTGACATAGAGGTTCGACCGATAAAGATCTTTGTAGAATATGTAGGAGCCAATATGGGCATCCAGGTCCCGCTATTGGTTATTGATCGTAGAGGTGTCTCGGTCATGTCTACATAGTTCTCGAACCCGCAGGGTCTACACACTTAACGTTTGGTGACGATTAGTATAGTTTAGTTATTTTGTTGGTGACCGAAGGTTGTTCGGAGTCCCGGATAAGATCCCGGACATGACGAGGATCTCCGGAAGAGTCCGGAGGTAAAGATTGATATATGTGATAATAGTGTTTTGATCTCCGGAAGGGTTCCGGAATTCACCGGAAGGGGTTCCGGATGTTTACCGAAGTGTTCGGGTGTAGCAACACTTTATATGAGCCAAAGGGGTAAAGCCCACGAGGTATTGGAAAGTGCAAAAGGAAGTTTTGCTGCTGCCTTAAGCGGTACTACCGCTGGTAAGGCAGTACTACCGCATAAGAGGTACTACCGCTTGTGTGAAGCGGTACTACCGCTCAAGCGGTACTACCGCTTGTGCGCGGTACTGCAGGGATCCGAGTTGGACTCTTTCCCTGCGGGCCAAACCGACCTTGTGCGGGCAAAACCGACCTGGAGGAGGCTTTTACTCCAAGTTTAGACCCCAAGGCTCAACATATAAATAGAGGGGCAGGGCTAGCACACGTGATACATTAAGATTTCCCAAGCCATGTGTCGGCAACCCTAACCCTCTAGTTCTCCCGTCATAATCTCTGTAGTGCTTGGCGAAGCCCTGCAGAGATTGTTCCTCACCACCATCACCACGCCGTCGTGCTGCCGGAACTCATCTACTACTTCACCATCGCTCGCTGGATCGAGGAGGTGAAGGCGTCATCAAGCCGTACATGTGTTGAACGCGGAGGTGCCGTCCGTTCGGCACTAGTTCGTGATCGGATCGAGGGACGACTTGCGATTTGGATCGCGGAGACGTTCGACTACATCAACCGCGTTTCTTAACGCTTCCGCTTAGCGATCTACAAGGGTATGTAGATTCACTCTCCCTCTCGTAGATGCTCATCACCATGGATAGATCTTGTGTGTGCGTAGGAAATTTTTTGTTTCCCATGCAACGTTCCCCAACAGTGGTATCAGAGCTAGGTCTATGCGTAGATGAGATCTCGAGTAGAACACAAACGAGTTGTGGGCGTGGGTGTATACATATTGCTTGCCGTTACTAGTTGATACCTGATTCGGCGGTATTATGAGATGAAGCGGCCTGGACCGACATTACGCGTACGCTTACGCGAGACAGGTTCCTTCAACTGACATGTAACTTCGTTGCATAAAGATGGCTAGCGGGTGTCTGTCTCTCTCACTTTAGTTGAATCGATTTCAATGAAGAGGGTTCTTTTAGAAGATCAAAAAGCAATCACTACACCACGTTGTGGTTTTGCGTAGGTAAGAACGGTTCTTGCAAACCCGTAGCAGCCACGTAAAATTTGCAACAACAATTAGAGGACGTCTAACTTGTTTTTGCAGGGTATGTTGTGATGTGATATGGCCAATTACATGATGAGATATATGTGATGTATGAGATGATCATGTGTTGTATAGAATATCACGACTTGCATGTCGATGAGTACGGCAACTGGCAGGAGCCATAGAGTTGTCTTTAATTATTGTATGACCCGCGTGTCAATCATTAAGCGCTATGTAATGCTTTACTTTATCGCTAAACGTTAGCAATAGTCGTGGAAGCAACAGTCGGCGCGACAACCTCATGGCAACACGTTGATGGAGATCAAGATGATGGAGATCATGGTGTCATGCCGGTGACGATGGAGATCATGCCGGTGCTTTGGAGATGGAGATCAAAAGCACGAGTTCATGGCCATATCATGTCACTTATGATTTGCATGTGATGTTAATCCTTTTATGCATCTTATTTTGCTTAGGACGACGGTAGCATTATAAGGTGATCCCTCACTTAAATTTCAAGATAAATTGTGTTCTCCCCGAGTGTGCACCGTTGCGAAAGTTCGTCGTTTCGAGACACGCCGTGATGATCGGGTGTGATAGACTCTACGTTCACATACAACGGGTGTAAGCCATGTTGCACGTGCGGAACACTCGGGTTAAACTTGACGAGCCTAGCATGTACAGACATGGCCTCGGAACACAAGAGACCGAAAGGTCGAACATGAGTCATATAGTAGATATGATCAACATGAAGATGTTCACCATTGAAACCACCTCAACTCACGTGATGATCGGACTTGAGTTGGTGGATTTGGATCATGTTACACTCGAATGACCGGAGGGATGTCAATTTGAGTGGGAGTTTTTTGATTAACTAAACTCATTATCTAGAACAATAGTCTAAGTTGTCTTTGCTATATTTATGTTGTAGATCATGGCTCGCGCAGTAGCACCCCTGAATTTTAATGCGTTCCTAGAGAAAGCTAAGTTGAAAGATGATGGAAGTAACTTTGTGGACTGGGCCCGTAATCTAAGGATTATCCTTACGGCTTCCCAGAAGGCTTATGTCCTTGATGCACCGCTTGGTGATCCACCTGCTCCAGTTGAGAGTCTAGACATTGTGAACGCCTGGCAGGCTCGTTCTGAAGATTACTCAATAGTTCAATGTGCAATATTGTATGGCTTAGAACCGGGACTTCAAAGACGTTTTGAACGTCATGGAGCATATGAGATGTTCCAGGAGTTGAAGTTTATCTTTCAGAAGAATGCCCGGATCGAGAGATATGAGATCTCTGATAAGTTCTATGCTTGCAAGATGGAGGAGAACGGGTCTATCAGTGATCACGTACTCAGAATGTCTGGGTACTCCACCCGTCTGGCTGAATTGGGGATGCCCCTTCCGCCAGAGGCTATCACTGACAGAGTTCTTCAATCATTGCCACCTAGCTACAAGAGCTTCGTGTTAAACTATAACATGCACGGGATGAACAAGTCAGTCGCTGAGCTGTTTGCGATGCTGAAAGCCGCTGAGTCTGAAATTCAGAAGGAGCATCAAGTGTTGATGGTCAATAAAACCACTAGTTTCAAGAAAAATGGCAAGGGTAAGAAGGGTAACTCCAAGAAGAGTGGCAAAGCAGTTGCTCCTCTCGTAAAGAAACCCAAGGCTGGACCCAAACCAGAAACTGTGTGCTTTCATTGCAAGGGAACTGGACACTGGAAGCGGAACTGCCCCAAGTATTTGGCTGACAAGAAGGCGGCCAACAACAAACAAGGTTTATATGATATACATGTTATTGATGTGTACCTTACCAACTCTCGTTGTAGTGCCTGGGTATTTGATACCGGTGCGGTTGCTCATATTTGCAACTCAAAACAGGAATTGCGGAATAGACGGAGGCTGGCAAAGGACGAAGTGACGATGCGCGTGGGAAATGGTTCCAAGGTTGATGTGATCGCCGTCGGCACGCTCGCTCTTCGATTACCATCGGGATTAGTGATGAACCTGAATAAATGTTATTTGGTGCCTGCGTTAAGCATGAACATTATATCTGGATCTTGTTTATTGCGAGACGATTACTCATTTAAATCAGAGAATAATGGTTGTTCTATTTATATGAGTAATATCTTTTATGGTCATGCACCCGATGTGAGGGGTTTATTCTTATTGAATCTCGATAGTAATGATACACATGTTCATAACATTGATGCCAAAAGATGTAGAATTGATAATGATAATACCACTTTCTTGTGGCACTGCCGTTTAGGTCATATTGGCGTAAAACGCATGAGGAAGCTCCATGCTGATGGACTTTTGGAGTCACTTGATTTTGAATCACTTGACACATGTGAGCCATGCCTCATGGGCAAGATGACTAAAATGCCGTTCTCCGGAACAATGGAACTGGCAAGTGACTTATTGGAAATCATACATACTGATGTGTGCGGTCCGATGAGTATTGAGGCGCGCGGTGGTTATCGTTACTTTCTCACCTTCACTGATGACTTAAGTAGATATGGGTATATTTACTTAATGAGACACAAGTCTGAAACATTTGAAAAGTTCAAACAATTTCAGAGTGAAGTTGAGAATCATCGTAACAAGAAGACTAAATTCCTACGATCTGATCGAGGAGGAGAATATCTGAGTTATGAGTTTGGCAGTCACTTAAGACAGTGTGGAATTGTTTCACAATTGACACCGCCTGGAACACCACAGCGTAATGGTGTGTCCGAACGTCGTAATCGAACCTTATTGGATATGGTGCGATCTATGATGTCTCTTGCCGATTTGCCACTATTGTTTTGGGGTTATGCATTAGAGACAGCTGCATTCACTTTAAATAGGGCACCATCGAAATCCGTTGAGACGACGCCATATGAACTTTGGTTTGGCAAGAAGCCAAAGCTGTCGTTTCTTAAAGTTTGGGGATGTGATGCTTATGTCAAAAAGCTTCAGCCTGAAAAGCTGGAACCCAAAGCGGAGAAATGCGTCTTCATAGGATACCCAAAAGAGACAGTTGGGTATACCTTCTACCTCAGATCCGAAGGCAAAGTGTTTGTCGCTAAAAATGGAACATTTCTTGAGAAAGAGTTTCTCTCGAAAGAATTGAGTGGTAGGAAGATAGAACTTGATGAGGTTGTTGAACCTTTACTTCAACCTGAAAGTAGCGCAGCACAGAAAGATGTTTCTGTAGAGCCTACAACAGCTGAAGAGGAAGTTAATGATGATGATCATGAAGCTTCGGATCAAGTTGCTATCGAACCTTGTAGGTCGACAAGGACGCGTACTGCTCCTGAGTGGTACGGCAACCCTGTCTTAGAGGTCATGTTGTTAGACAACGATGAACCTACGAGCTATGGAGAAGCGATGATGGGCCCGGATTCCGAGAAGTGGTTAGAGGCCATGAAATCCGAGATGGGATCCATGTATGAAAACAAAGTGTGGACTTTGGAAGTATTACCTAAAGGGCGTAAGGCCATTCAGAACAAATGGATCTTTAAGAGGAAGACGGACGCGGACGGTAATGTCACCGTCTATAAAGCTCGACTTGTGGCAAAGGGTTTTTCACAAGTTCAAGCAGTTGACTACGATGAGACCTTCTCACCCGTAGCGATGCTTAAGTCCGTCAGAATCATGTTAGCAATAGCTGCCTTTTTCAATTATGAAATTTGGCAGATGGATGTCAAAACAGCGTTCCTTAACGGTTTCCTTAAGGAAGAGTTGTATATGATGCAACCAGAAGGTTTTGTCGATCCAGAGAATGCTGACAAAGTTTGCAAACTCCAGCGATCCATTTATGGACTGGTGCAAGCATCTCGGAGTTGGAATCTTCGCTTTGATGAGGTGATCAAAGCGTTCGAGTTTATACAAGTTTACGGAGAAGCTTGTATTTACAAGAAAGTGAGTGGGAGCTCTATAGCGTTTCTAATATTATATGTGGATGACATATTACTGATTGGAAACAATATAGAAATGTTGGAAAGCGTGAAGGAATATTTGAACAAGAGTTTTTCAATGAAGGACCTAGGAGAAGCTGCTTTCATATTAGGCATCAAGATCTATAGAGATAGATCGAGACGCTTAATAGGACTTTCACAAAGCACATACCTTGACAAAGTTTTGAAGAAGTTCAAAATGGATCAGTCCAAGAAGGGGTTCTTGCCTGTATTGCAAGGTGTGAAGTTGAGTAAGACTCAATGCCCAGTGACTGCAGAAGATAGAGAAAAGATGAGTGTCATCCCCTATGCTTCAGCCATAGGCTCTATCATGTATGCAATGCTGTGCACAAGACCCGATGTCAGCCTTGCCATAAGTATGGTCGGAAGGTTTCAAAGTGATCCAGGAATGGAACACTGGACGGCGGTCAAGAATATCCTGAAGTACCTGAAAAGGACTAAGGACATGTTTCTCGTTTATGGAGGTGATCAAGAGCTCGTCGTAAAGGGTTACGTCGATGGAAGCTTTGACACTGATCCGGATGACTCTAAGTCACAAACCGGATACGTATTTATTCTTAATGGGGGTGCGGTTAGCTGGTGCAGTTCCAAGCAAAGTGTGGTAGCTGATTCTACATGCGAAGCGGAGTACATCGCTGCCTCGGAGGCGGCGAAGGAAGGTGTCTGGATGAAGGAGTTCATGACAGATCTTGGAGTAGTGCCTAGTGCGCTTAACCCAATGACTCTGTTTTGTGATAATACGGGTGCCATTGCTCTAGCCAAGGAACCAAGATTTCACAAGAGGACCAGACACATAAAGCGACGTTTCAATTCCATCCGCAATTACATCAAGGAGGACGACATAAATATTTGCAAAGTACACACAGATCTGAATGTTGCAGATCCGATGACTAAACCTCTTCCAAGGGCTAAACATGAACAACACCAGAACTGCATGGGTGTTCGATTCATTACAATGTAAATCACATAGTGATGTGAACTAGATTATTGACTCTAGTGCAAGTGGGAGACTGTTGGAAATATGCCCTAGGGGCAATAATAAATTGATTATTATTATATTTCCTTGTTCATGATAATCGTTTATTATCCATGCTATAATTGTATTGATTGGAAACTCAAATACATGTGTGGGTACATAGACAACACTGTGTCCCTAGTAAGCCTCTAGTTAACTAGCTCGTTGATCAAAAGATGGTGAAGGTTTCCTAGCCATGGACATAAGATGTCATTTGATAAACGGGATCACATCATTAGGAGAATGATGTGATGGACAAGACCCAAACTACGAACGTAGCATATGATCGTGTCAGTTTATTGCTATTGTTTTCTGCATGTCAAGTATCTGTTCCTATGACCATGAGATCATGCAACTCCCTGACATCGGAGGAATACCTTGTGTGTATCAAACGTCGCAACGTAACTGGGTGACTATAAAGGTGCCCTACAGGTATCTCCGAGGGTGTCTGTTGGGTTTACTTTGTCTACATCATGTCATCTTGCTTAAGGCGTTACTCCATTTTTATTAACTTAATACCCTAGATGCATGATCGATAGCGGTCGATGGGTGGAGTAATAGTAGAAGATGTAGGTAGGAGTCGGTCTACTTGTCTCGGACGTGATGCCTATATACATGATCATTGCCTCGAATATTGTCATAACTATGCGCTTTTCTGTCAATTGCCCAACAGTAATTTGTTTACCCTCCGTATGCTATGTGTTCGAGACAGAAGCCTCTAGTGAAAACTATGGCCGCCGGGTCTACTTAAATCATATAAAAAACCTAAAAATACCTTGCTGCAATTTTATTTACTTTATTTTATTTTGTAATTTATTTTATCTGTCTATCACTATCAGAATTAATCCTTGCAAGTAACCACCAAGCGGATTGACAACCCTCTTGTTTGCGTTGGGTGCAAGTATTTGCTTTTGTGTGTGTAGGTGCTGCTAACAAGGTTTTGCTTGATTTTCCTACTGGATTGATAACCTTGGTTCTTAACTGAGGGAAATACTTATCTCTACTGTACTGCATCATCTTCTCCTCTTTGAGGAAATCCCAACGCAGCTCACAAGTAGCAACCCCCGCCTCGGCTTCACGGAAGCGGAGGAGCCACTCTTCCCCTGGGTCATCCCCTTTGGCTGAAGCATAGCCGGACATAGGGAAGTTATGGCGTAGGCGGAGGCCACGGAGGCGGAAGGCACGGAGGGCCGCCGCGGCCGACATTAGATTATACCTGCCTCCAGAGGCTATTCGCGTTTAGTTAAAAATGTTCGAAATGTAATTAATTTCGTACGGTCTAGTTTTGTTGTGCTCATACTGATATGTTTCTTGCTCTCGGCAACCAGCTCTGCCTCGCCAATTTATTGCCTCTGTGGAGGTACTCTACATGGTGTTGGCGCGCCCAATATCGCCATGCCCCTAAATTCCCATTGTTTTATTACTGTCAATCCAATGCCACTTGGAAAATGATGCAATGTCATAGAGGGAATAATATGCCACTGTCAAATATGCTACTGTCAATCTAGTGCCATCGATAAATCCAATGGCACTTGTAAAATGACGCAATGCCATCGATAACCCTTTTACATATTTTTGCAAACACGGATGTCAATCTCCATCTCAGGCATGTTTGTGCAAACAGAAACAGAAACCTCACTTTTAGTGGAACTCCACAAAATTATACGGGAGTCCCTCCTCCGCCATTGGTAGAAAATGCAAATTTTTCATCAATGCTCTCAGAAGGAATTTGTATTTTGGCTGTGAACTAAATGTTGTTTTGGAGAAGCATTGATGTTGGTAGTAAGAACTATAGATTTTTCTTTATTTCTAATTCTCCTCACATTTTTTTAGCTTTTAAGTGAATGTTTGAGATGCATAAACTATTTCAACTATGGCTATTAGTTGGTTGTGGACATTATCTATGAATGTGGAGATATCTATGAACATGAGTTTGATGTGAAAGTTGAACTTGGAATGTTGGGCTTGCATGTGAACTATACCATGTCCAATGGTTTGTCTGTTATTGTTCTGGAAATAGTGTAAGTTATTACATGACCCGGAAAAAATATATTGTGTGCCACATCTCGGCATCAGACTTACATACATCTCAGTCGATGCACGCACATCACAATATGCATGCTGACTGGATCAACATTTGAACCTAGCTATTATGAATGAAAATTTGGATTGACATCAATTTTAAATAGCAGGAGACGCTTAGCCTTGTGTAATCCAGTATCATTTAGGAATTGGCACCTTGTGTCTAATCTGGCATCATTAGGGAACTAGCACCTTGTGTGTAATCCAACATCATTTGGGAACTGGCACATAGGACTAGCCTCAAACCCTGATCTTGAGGTTGACCATACTTCCCTCCTCACACGAACTGCATCCTGGCATGAAGAAGTTACTTCTTTTTTAGATCAATAGTGAGAGCTCCCCAGATCCATTCAGTAGAAGCCCCATAAACAGGACTAGTAGAAGTGAGTTCAAAAGGAGAAATATAAAAACAGACTCGTAGGGTGAGAACACCTACTTCCTACATCAAGCTAAAAAGGAAAGCATTAGGACAATTAAGAGTGTGCTTATTACATATCGAGCAGAGCTGCTTTATAGAAACTGTACAATATCTACATCAAAGAACACAAGGCTAAGCCAAATAGGAAAACTAGCAGAGGGGTGCACTAATCTGGGGGTAGTTGCAGCAAAACAACCGGCAACCAGATGATCTCCAAGGCATCTGTAACCGCGTTTCACTGACTAGTTTTTCATCCTACGTCATGGTGGGTCCAGTGAGTAAATTGAGATCCTAGAAATGATAGAGATCCTAATAAAGTGTAGAGGCAATTGTTTGTCCCGCCTATTACTGTTTAATAATTTGCAACAATGCTGGATTGCATGGCAAGAACCCTAGCCAAGCACACAAATTGTCTGACGCTGTTTTCAGCTCGGGGCTTGCCCAGGGCCTGGCCTGGTCCTGTCTACAATACTGCTGCCAGACACATACCATGTCAAAGTAATTGAAAGGCTGTTACTTACCAAAGCTCATTTTACAGGTTCGGTGCAGCTCGTCTTTATCTTGCGACATTCCTTGAAGATGTCCCCAACATCCCGTATTTGATCTTCATTTCCCCTCTGCATGTTGGCATTAGTAGTTTTATAAAATCCCAACATGACAAGAAAAATATAGTAATACTCACACATCTTGTAGGCAACATTAAAGCACTCATCTGCAATGTTGGCACGAGTAATTTTTAATATCCTACTTTGTGGTTATTCAACTTTGCTAGAACTACTTTGTGGTTTCATTCTGAGTCAATAGAACTGGGGGGGGGGGGGGGTCACCTCCCTGCTATTCTCAAAAACTTTTTACCATCTGCCACACTACTGGTTAGAGATGAAGAACCTACACAAGCACGCCACAATACAGGAGCGACGCCCAATTACAAGATGATATTCTGTTGGATAATGCAAGCTAACCAATTACTTTTACTGGAACAATAGCAGCCATGAAAGGGGAATAATAGCAGCACGGAAATTTGAAGGGTAGGTATGAACAAAATCGGAACTGCACACGTACAGCTAAGAGAATCAATGTACACGTTACCAATCGCAGAGGAGCACGAATGTCACGGCAGCGACTATGCGTCATGGGTGGCAACATGAGTCAGTTCATTATCGCCGATGGTGCTGCTGCTGCGCTTGCAGTCGGCTACCAGGAAGCAGATCCGAGACCGTGGACGACGGCGCCGGGTAAGCGGCTCCTGCGTGGTGGACCAGCTCCAGTGCAGCGTATGACGTCATCGATGAGGCAGATGCGCTGCGGTGGACGAGTGCGCCGATGTAGAAGGGGAGGGGCAGGAAGGCCGGCTAACCGCAGCCGGCTTGTTGTGGGGTGCTGCGGTGCCGTGGAGAAGTGTATTTTGCGGTGGGGATAGAAAATGGGGATTATTGAGGTGTCCTCTGGGTGCGGGGGTGGGGGTGGCTGGGCGGGCCGAACATGAAGTTACCAAAGCAACCCCCAACCTAACACCGTCCTTCGGCCTGTTCGACCAAGGGTATGATGGTAATTTCGCATTGCTCGAATCTGGGTCGCGGGCGATCTCGATGGAAGCGGGAGATTTTGCCACCGACCTGAAAATTTGTAACACTGTACTCCCCGTCCGGCGTGTTCGATGATTGGGCTAAGCAACTAGGAGTACTAGTACACATCTGTTTTCTTAGTTTACTGTCATGGCATTAATTTTTTGTTGTAGTTGTCAAATAAATATATTAAGCTATTGACTTCGAATGTAATGGTTTATACAATTCAATAGTTAGAATCATTGTTAAATTCCAAGATGAATACCAAGTCTATGGTACTTCACAATATACTCAAACTCACATAATCCAACTCAAATGAAAATCTAAATGCATTCCATAATTATTAATTAGTTGGATGCAACGAAACCATCAATAACTCTACATGATCCAGTCCAAAACAATATTTGAACACATCCCAATGTGTGAATCTTGCGTGTGTGAATGAAGCATGGAGAGAGAGTGTGTGTGATGATGGAGCAATGGTGGGAGAGAGATGTGTGCGCGCAACACACAAGATATACACCCCATGGAAGAGAGAGACAGAGGGCGGGAAAGGTTGTATATATGTGGGCGAGAGAGTAGGAGAGAAACCTCACGAGAGAGAGAGAGAGAGAGAGAGGAAGTGTGCGAGAGAGGGACATTTGTATAGGGAGGAAGAAGTTAGGCCTGTAAGAAAGATGGAGACATGTATATATACGGAGTGAGATACAAAGAGAGGACTATGGGGAGTGTGTTTGTGAGGTAGAGAGACATAGCGAGAGATAAATATGTGTGTGTGGTATAGGGTGTATGTGACGGAGAGGTACATGCTAAATAGGGTTTTTGGGAAGAGATTGTGTGTGCAAGAGAGAGAGAGAGAGAGAGAGAGAGATAGGGGTCTTGAGGCGGGCAGGGGCTGGGTGAGGGTGTGAAAATGTGTGCGTTGATGCATGTGTTACATGCGAGTGTGTGAGGGAGGGTCGAATCGAGAGAGATGGTTGTTGTGTTAGGGATGCCTTTCTCTCACACACACACAAACACAAATACAAGACCATTCTCTCATGCATACACCATATCTCGACATCTCTCTATGTCTCACTCATACACGATCATTTGCACATTCACACCTCTCTATCACACACACACCATCTCCACATTGCCCTTTCGCCACAACACACATATAGACACATACACACATTCTCTCTCCGTCACACCCATAGAATCTCTCTCAAAAAATATTATTAGGGTGCACCTAAAATGTTCAAATCCAAATAAGCATGAACTGAAGCTAAATTCAAATATATGGAAATATTCTAGAGTGAAGAAATTTTCCAGCAAAAAAATGTAGCGTAATATTCGGGGATTGTTTTCACACACACACAAAGGTTCGGTGGATGTCCTTCGAGCGCGACATCGTGATGCACCGTTCGATCGACCGCGCGGCCTCGGTGCATGCGCTTGCAGAGGATTCCCTATCGATGCTGTGCTAATTAATGTGGTACTGCTCCGGCCGACCATTTCTCGCCCATCACCACCGTGTCCCCGCCATCCCTGTGCCATGAAGTCGCAGGCTCGCCCGCTCATGTCGTCTGCAGTCCCTCCGGGCAATGCCACCGCGCTGCCAAGGACACGAGCAGCTGGAGCCACGTCTATGCCCGCAGCGTACGAAGAGGAGGAGGACGAGCACGTGCTCCAGCACGCCGGCGAGGAGGAGCTAGCGGGTCATTGTGGTCTCCGCTCGCTAGGAGGAGGCCCACATGGTGGCTGTTGCGGTGGAAGCCGGTCGCGCCCGCGCCGAGGCCGCAAACCGGGTGCGGACGTGGAATGTACCCTCGAGACCTTGAAGGCCATGTGGATCCTCCAATCTGAAGGAACAATTTGGGTCAGTCGACTCTTGTGAGCCATTGTATGCAACATGGACGGCCAGAAGGGCTTCTTCAACCTCCGAAAATGATGCACTCTTCATCTTCTCTCTCAAACATCGAGCTGCCACAGGCCTAACCGCTTGTTGTCGCCGCCCCGCCCTCCCCTCAACCGTCTCCCACCGCCTTGCTGCCCCCCCCCCCCCCCGTGCCATCCGTCTAACCCCGGGCACGATCCATTTTTTCTGGCGAACTGCATCCCACACCCAACACTCATAAGATAGATCATGGGCACCCTGCCACCATAATATAGATACTGGGGTAGCATCTCTGCCATCTTCTTCCATCCCTCAGGCGAACTTCTTCTTTCACAAATCGACTGACCCAAATTGCTATAGCTATTGTGTAAGAAATGAGTAGTACAGAGGAGTAGTACCAACTAGTTAGATGGATGGACATAATACTACTAGTACTTATTAAGTACAGTAGGAACGTGAAGAAACGAGTAGTAGTACCATCTACAATATGAACTATAAGAAATACTAGTACGTACTAAAGAGTTCAAGTAACGAGAAAGAATATAGTAACATAGTTCTACTGGGGGCTCAGCACAACACACCCCTGAAATAAAACTAAGCACCCTGAAATAAAATTAAGCAACTAATCTGGTTGACACTGCATTAGAACCAGCATGAGCAACGACACTGCCACGGAGTCCTCGTCCGCGTCCTCGACTTTGTCCTTGTCCCTCGTCCTCTTCGCTGATACTTCTTTGCTTGAACCGGACACTAGGCTCCGCCTCTTCATCCAACCCTTGTAGATATTTAAACAAAGGTAGGCATCCAGTGCTACGTACTCGATGTGAGCTTCATCTATTTTCTTCCACTCCCATGAATAATGAAACATATAGTCAGGTTTCTTCTATTTACCATACGAAGGATCAATCATGGCTCCTGCCAGGGTCAGCATTGAAGGATGAGAGGAGGACACCAGGCCTTTCTTCTAGAGGTCGAAGGTCTGGTGTATAACGAGGCCTATCCGACGCAGGACTTCCTTGTTGTTCTTAAAGTCTACAGTAACGAATTTGACTCTTTCGTCCTTGAGGAAGTCTTCACAATTCTAGCACCTAACATTGGCATGGCATATGTGGTACACCAAGCACAAGTTATGTATTCAAACCTGGATCACGGCGGGCTTCTTCTTCTCTTCCTCCTTTAGAAACTTCTCTTTTCCCAAGACTGTGGTGTACTCAACATCTAGCCCAGTGTCGGTGTAAAAACTGGCAGACCTCGGGGTAGGGGGTCCCGAGCTGTGGATCTCGGATCGGTTGTAATAGAGATGAGGGAGATGATGTTTACCCAGGTTCGGGCCCTCTCAATGAAGGTAAAACCCTATGTCCTGCTTCTGTTTATATTGATGGAGATGTATCAAGTACAGAGTTGATCTACCTCGAGATCGTAATATGTGTCTAACTTCTAGGGCTAGGTGAGCGATATTGCGTTGATGTCCCCCTTACGGGCTAAACCCTATGGCTTATATAGATGCCAGGGAGGGTATCTAGGGTTACAAAGTCGGTATCTTAAGAGAGAGGCGGCAGGAGAGATCTTGGAGTATACGTCAAGTCTTCGGTAGAGGCAGTCTCGATCACGCTTCCTGTATACAGCCTCCGAAGTCCATCCTGATCACGTACGAGGGCCCATCAGCCCAATCTGAGGAGGCGGGCCGGCTAGGTTAGCACTCCTTAGTCCAGGACACCGTCAGTAGCCCCTGAACTGGTCTTCGATGCCGAAGTCGACGCCCTTCACTTTCCGGAGTCTTGGCTCGATAGACAAGTTCCCGTGCTTTATTCTCTGACCAGATTTAAAGACCTCGGCCATCCCTTAGAATTCCGTTGGGGCCCAATTTCAGATTTTGAGAATCGTGCCGCCTAAGGAATTGGGCCCCTTTATGGAAAAAACGTCGAAGCGTCAGCCCCTTCTGCCCTTACTTAACAGACGCGTAGCCCTTGCTGGTGGCAGTATGCATCCGCAACCGCAGCAAAAAATCCCCCTCTCTTCCTAGCCCAAGCTCGAGAGCCCGAATAATGGCGAGAGGCGAAGGATTGTCAAGGCGTCCTCACGGTCCTGATAGAGGGGACTGGGGGAGCTGCTCCGTCGCGCGCCTTCAATCAGAGCGCTTGGCGACGCAAGGATACCTGCCGGATGCGGATCTGGCCGCTACTCGTCCTGGACTAACGTCCATCGATGGTCAAGCCCACGCCGAAAATTACCCTTCGCCATGAGGAGAAGAGCGGGTATGCTTCGTGCCTTTCCTCCTTCGTGGCTTAGGGTTTCCAATCCACCCTTTCCTCCATGGCTTGCTGGAGTTCTACGGGTTGCAGCTACATCATCTCTCCCCGAATTCGATACTGCACATCACGGGGTTCGTCGCGCTCTGCGAGCTACACCTCGGCTGTCAGGCGCACTTCAGATTATGGCGAAAGTACTTCTGTGTCGTGCCACGCTCCTCGGCCGACAAGCTATTCGAGGTTGGAGGAGCCGAAGTCCGCCGAGTCGACAAGACTGGCTATCCAGCGGGAACACCTTGGGAGGACGCCGATTACTGGCCTTCCGAGTGGTTCTACATCAACGACGTCCTGTTGTACCAGCCAGTCCGGCCAGGTCTCCTGCCCTTCTCATTGGATCCACCGAGGAAGCATTACAGTTGGAGGCCGCAGGGTTTGGCTCAAGAGGAAGACGAAGCCGTGACTAGGCTAGCGGCCAAGGTGAAGCTTATGTCAAGCGCTGGCCTCACCGTCATTGATGTGATGGCGGTGGCTCTAGACCAAAGAGTCCAACCCCTCCGACAGTGCCAGCAATTATTGTGCGAGTATAATGGGTCCGAGGACGCCTCTTGATCCATCAAGGGGGATTTTATGGACCAAATGACCCTTGGAGCCGTACTGGCCAGCATGTACCAAGGGTCCGCCGAGGAGTTCGCCAGGCGCTAGTTCCAAGACGGGCTGTCGTACTACAACCCTGCTGACATAGTAAGTTTCCATTCCGAGTTCTTCTGTTTTACCTCGGGATCCTTAACATTAACCCGTTACACATCAGTTGAACAAAGGTGGAGGCGTTGGCTTGAGGGTGTGAGCAGTCCGGCTCCTGAGCCGGAACTGCACTGCCGTGTGGAAGACCCTCTTTACCACGAGGACGAAGACCTGGGGCTTATTTATGAAGGGAGGAGTTTTTTCCTAGAGAGCCTTGACGGCTCAAAAGTAGCGGTCATCCCTGACACGCCGGGGACGAGGCCAGCCTCATCGGTAACACTCCCTTCCTCTAAACGAAAGAGAGCCCCTCGTCCTCCAGTTCCTAGCCTTCTGACTTCTCCTCCAAAGGGGCGGTGCTCCCAACGCCTACGCAGAGAAACGGCTTCACTAGAAAGGGCTCCGCCAGAAGTACGAGAAGTTCGAGCCGAGGTTACGGGGGCAAGCGAAAGTGCCCCCTCCATCACCAGGTAATACTTCGGTCTATGTTGCAGCAAAGACACTTCAGATTCTAACATCCCCAATTATATGCAGACAACCTTCACCCACCACAGAACATGTGGAGGCCGAGGGAGCCACGGCCCCGCCCAAGGAAACAGAGGCCCGAAATCCCGCGAGGGTTGACCCCGGAGCCGCCCAGCCCGAGGACTCGGCGACATCGGCCACTCCGTCCGAGATTCAATGCGCCACGAATTATCGCCGGCGAAAAGCTTCTTTGAACAATCCGGCTTTCTCGGACAGGGAGTTCAGTGCTCTCAGCACAATGGACGCATACTTCGGGGCAACCCGAGGTGCCTTTGATGAGTCGCTGGATGTCTTGTCGTGGGGGCTGCGGGTAAGGTTTAAAGACAAATATGACTACCAAGTATGGTAGTAGCCCCTAAGGCTTGGTACGAGCCCCTGGGGTAGAATCAAGACTTGAATACTAACCCACAATCACTGTCATAACAGGAAGCTCGCTTAAAGAACGAGCAATTGACCTCGGCGTTGGCCCAAACAAAGGTGCAGCTTGTCGCGGCTTTGTCCGAGGTTGAACAGGTGAAGAAATTCACCAGAGAGGCGCACGGTAAGTGCTTAGTGTTTGAAGTGGGTGATACCAAAAAATAGAGCTGACGCTAGAATCGCTTGTAGCAGCGGAAGCCCTGGGCCATCTTGAAAGAGATCTGAAGCAGGCCCGTGAGGATCTGGCGTATGCTGTAATGCAACGCCAGGCAAATCAACTTGTGGTCACTCATAGAGCAGACAGCGTGAATGCGCTTAGGGCTAAGAACGCCCGCCAGGGCCAGGAAATTGAGAGCTTAAAAGCTCGCCTCGCTGTTGCGGAAGCAAAGAATCGGCAAACGGACGACATGATTTATGGTAAGTTTATAAGTCTCAAAGGAATGGTTGTCGTGTAACTTGTCCGAGATGATTTCTCATGCGAATGTTATTTCATTTGGCAGCTTCTTTGTCTGGCCTTCCTCCGGAATCTCGGGGTCTGATTTCCGAGGACATGGTCGTTCGTCTATCCGAGGTGCACGAAAGGGCACATAAATCGATGAAGGTTGTGCACGAGGCATTATGGCCCGAGATGTCGGTCCCCGAAGACATGGCCGTGCTGGCCGAATAGCTGAAGAGAGCTCAGCACCGGATCCATGCTTGGAAAGTATCAGCTTGCCGAGAAGGTGCGAGGGAGGCCTGGGCCATGGTGAAGACCCACTACACCGGTCTGAAGACGACGGAATTAGTAGAAGTGGGGCCCATGGGGTCTGATGGGAAAGAAATCCCCGCTAGTCATGCTTATGAGAGTGTAATGCCTGCAGTGTGATTCTCGCAGAAGGACTGTGCGTTGGACACCCTAATAGATGGGCTAGACCGTGCGTGAAAATTTTGTATGACTTTATGTACCGAAGTATTTATGTCTTATGTTTCAATCCGTGCATCCAAACTCTTGTCAGCCAGCCTTCGGCTTCTGCCTCCTCGGATAAACTCCGAGGAGTGTCCCGTACTACTGGCCGAGGTTATCGGACCAGGTGCTTCAGGCGACAAGGCAATCAGGCTATGCTGATCGAAAGACAAAAGGGTAATAGAAAGTTATGTTATATTACTATTTAATGTAAGAAACATCTTCCGAGGAAAATAGTTCTTCCAACAGTTCCTTTCCTCGGGTTACTGTGTCGAGCACCACTGTCCGAAGACGGATGACCTCGGGGGTAAAGCCCCTGGTCGGGGTTTGAAAAGACCCCTGCCACGTTAGTCCTACATCCAGGCCGACCGATTCGCATTGTAAGAACGCTAGCTTTCGGCTTTATCCGTCTGAGGTACTACACCGGCTGATCTGGGAGTGACAATCACAGCGGTGCTCCCTTTGCCCCCTAGCCGAAACATCGGAAATGTAAGGGGCAAGCACAGGAGCCGGGCAACCTAGCTTGGCCAAATCTTAAAGCGAATCGATGCATATAGTGGCTCAAACGACGATAGTATATAAGAGGTGGCCTAGCTCTTGTTTTGAAAAGAACATGCTAGATTGTCCTCGGGGTCATTGAATAATGTTCCGAGGTGGGAAAATAAATAATGAGTAAAAGATTAAGTGTAAAGAAAATGCACAAGTTATATACACGGACCGTATGCATGGTGTCAAGCGTAGAAACGTCAGAGTAGCGCCGCGTTCCATGGGTGGGACTCTAATCGGCCATCCTCTGGATCTCGGATTCGATAGGCTCCTCCGATGAGTACTTGGTAAATGATAAACAACTCGTCCCATCTAGGGGAGAGCTTGCGTTTTTATTTTTTGGGGTGTAGTCTCATTACGAGATCCCCGACATTGAATTCTTTGGCACGAACCTCTCTACCATGGTAGCGTCGGGCCTGCTGCTGATAAATAGCTGATCTTGCCTGTGCGACGTTGCACTCTTCTTCGAGAGCGTCTAGGGCATCTTGCCAATCGAGCTCGGCCTCTAGCTCCTCATACATGCGCACTCGAGGTGCATCATGTATGATATCGCAGGGGAGGACCGCTTCGGTGCCATACACCATAAAAAATGGGGTATATACTGTGGACCTGTTTGGTGTTGTACGCAAGCCCCATAGTACGGAATCAAGTTCCTCAACCCATTTACAATCGGCTTTTTTAAGGGAGCAAACTAGCTGTGGCTTAATTCCACTAAGGATAAGTCCATTAGCTCGCTCCACCTGCCCATTAGACTGCGGGTGGTAGACGGACGCGTAGTCGAGCTTAATGCCCATTTTCTTACACCATGCCTTAACTTCTTTGGCCGTGAAGTTGGTTCCGTTGTCTGTATACAGACTGTGGGGGACACCGTAATGATGTACTACCCCCGAGATGAATCCGATTACCTGGACGGCCTCGGCCGAGGTGACTGGCTTTGCTTCGATCCACTTGGTAAATTTGTCTACCATAACGAGGAGGTATTTGTTTTTGTTTGATCCTCCCTTGAGTGGCCCGACCATATCGAGCCCCCAGACCGCGAAGGGCCAAGTAATGGGGATGGTGCGAAGGGCCGTGGGGGGCATGTGGCTCTGCTTGGCGAATACCTGGCAGCCTGGGCAACGCTGTACAATGACGAGGCATCGGCACCTGCCATTGGCGAGTAGAAACCGGCTCGAAAAGCCTTGCTGACCAGGGTCCGAGCAGTGGCGTGATGTCCGCTCATGCCAGAGTGTATCTCCCAAAGGACGAGTTTTCCTTCTTCCTCGGATATGCATCTCTGGAGGACGCCCGTTGTGCTCATTTTATAAAGTTCCCCTTCATGAGCCTTGTAAGCTTTCGACCGCCTTACAATCCAGCAGGAGTCGGTTTGGTTATCGGGGAGCTCTTTTCGGAGTAGGTAAGCGAGGAGCGGCTGGGTCCATGGTGCGATAACTGCCATGACTTCGTGCGCTGAAGTAGTCTTCCGGAACATTGACCCGCCTATGATACCATCATCTTCTTCGGGCGGGGCCTGTTGCCCGTCGTTGGTTGATTCCGATGTTCCTTTGCTATCTTGCCAGACTATAGATGGCTTGAAAAGCCGTTCGAGGAAGGTGTTTTCAGGAACCTTATCCCGCTTTGCGCCTAATCGGGCGAGTACATCTGCGGCCTGGTTGCTATCTCGGGGTATATGGTGAAATTCCAACCCCTCGAACCTGGGCGAGATCTTTATGACAGCATTTCGGTAAGCTGTCATCTTCGGGTCTTTGGCGTCGAACTCGCCGTTGATTTGTGAGATGGCGAGGTTGGAATCACCTTGGACCTCGAGGCGTTTGACACCCATGGAGACTGCTATCTGAAGTCCGTGTAGGAGCGCTTCATATTCGGCTGCATTGTTGGAGTCCGTGTACATGATTTGTAGTACATATCTAATGTTATCTCCCGTGGGGGACGTGAGCACCACGCCAGCCCCTAGGCCGGCGAGCATTTTGGAGCCATCGAAATACATTGTCCAATGCGAGGAGGTACTGTACTCACGGGGGAGTTCGGCTTTGGTCCATTCGGCCACGAAGTCTGCCAACACCTGGGATTTGATGGCCCGGCGTGGTTTGTAGATAATTTCAAAAGGCAGGAGCTCTATGGCCCATTTGGCAATGCGCCCCATTGCATCCCTATTATTGATTATGTCACTTAACAGGACGTCGGATGCCACGGTCACCGCGCACTCTTGAAAGTAGTGTCGAAGTTTTCGTGATGCCATGAAGACTGTGTAAGCTATCTTTTGATAATGAGGGTAGCGTGTCTTGCAGGGAGTTAAGACCTCGGATACGTAATATACGGGTTTCTGGACCTAGAACTTGTGACCTTCCATGTCTCGTTCGACCACGAGGATTGCGTTAACCACCTGGTTTGTGGCCGAGATGTATAGTATCATCGGTTCGCAAACACCTGGTGCTGCCAGGATGGGATTGGTGGCGAGAAGGGCCTTGATGTCTTCTAGGGCTGCCGCAGCCTCCTTGGTCCATTGGAACATTTTGGTCTGTTTTAACAGCTTGTATAGGGGTAAGGCTTTTTCTCCGAGCCGTGATATGAAGCAGCTCAAGGATGCTACGCAGCCCGCCAGTTTTTGTATGTGCTTGAGCTCTGTTGGAATCTCCAAACGATCCAAGGCTCGAATTTTAGCCGGATTGGCTTCAATTCCTCGGCTAGATATGATGAAGCCAAGGAGTTTGCTAGCTGGGACTCCGAAAACGCATTTCTCTGAATTGAGTTTTATTTGATATTCCCGCAGGCTAGCAAATCTATCTCGAAGGTTGTTCACCGACTGGTTGACGTGTTTAGTTTTGACAACTACATCGTCTACGTAGGCCTCAACGGTCTTTCCGATGTGTTCTTTCAGGCATGTTTGAATCATACGTTGGTACGTGGCGCCAGCGTTCTTAAGTCTGAAAGACGTCGTGTTGAAACAAAACGGCCCATAGGGCGTGATGAATGCCGTTGCTGCCTGGTCGGATTCCTTCATTTTTATCTGATGATATCCTGAGTAGGCGTCGAGGAAGCAAAGCGCATCATGACCTGCGGTGGCGTCCATGATTTGATCAATACGGGGTAAGGGGAAGGGGTCTTTGGGCCAAGCTTTATTGAGGTCTTTGAAATCGACACACAACCGCCATGACCTGTCCTTTTTTGGTACCATGACCAAATTGGCTAGCCAGTCGGGGTGTTTTATGTCCCTGATGAATCCTGCCTCCAGCAGCTTTGCTAGTTCCTCGCCCATTGCTTGACGCTTGGGCTCGGAGAAACGCCGAAGTGTTTGTTTAACAGGCTTGTAGCCTGTTAGTACATTTAGGCTATGCTCTGCCAGCCTACGGTGTATCCTTGGCATATCGGAAGGGTGCCAGGCGAATATGTCCTAGTTTTCCCTGAGGAAAGTGCGTAGGGCTTCGGCAACTTCTGGGTCAAGGTTAGCCCCTATGGACGCCGTTTTAGCAGGGTCCGTAGGGTGAACCTGGAATTTGACTATCTCGTCGGCCGGTTTGAAAGAGGTAGGTTTTGATCTTTTGTCAAGAACGACATCATCTCGGTCGACCTTGACGCGCAGCATGGTCAGCTCCTCGGCCGCGAAGGCTTCAGCCAGAGTCTCGAGGGCGAGGGATGCCGTTTTATTCTCGGCTTTGAGTGCTCTGTCGGGATCGCTTGAGATAGTAATGATCCCCTTCGGGCCCGGCATCTTGAACTTCATGTAGCCGTAGTGCGGCACTGCTTGAAATTTTGAAAAAGCGTCTCGTCCAAGGATGGCGTGGTATCCGCTCTTGAAAGGCACGATGTGGAACGTAATCTCCTCGGAGCGATAATTGTCCGGAGTCCCAAAGACTATGTCCAGTGTTATCTTTCTGCTGCAGCATGCCTCTCGTCCAGGGACTATTCCTTGTATATTAGATTCAAGCTGCTGCCTCCGTCCATAAGGACCTTATGGAGGCGGCAGTGGTCCACGATTGGGTTGAGGACTAGCGCGGCGGGACACCTGTCTAGGGCCGACTTCGGCTGATCGTGGTGGTTGAAGGTGATCGGCGTGTCTATCCATGCACCCCGAGGTGGTACTTGCTAGACGGAATTAATTTCCTGCAGGGCCCGTTTGTGCTGGTTGTTAGACGTAAAGGTCTCATAAATCATTAGGACCTCATCTCCTTCCGAGGTCTGTTCAAGGCGGCTGGAGGTGCCCGCCAGGAGGGCGGGTCCCCCTTTGGCCACCTGCCTCAACACCCAATAGTCGTGAAGGCTGTGAGTCGGGCAGGAGTTAATCAATACGGCGTGGATCGGGCATGGTTTATCCAAAAAGCCGTCCAGAGCTGTTCCGAGGTGGCTGGAGGTTTTGTTCTTCTTCCGGGGTCGATCGCCCGGAGTGTTTCGTTTGCGATTTTCACGCCGAAGTGCCGATCGGTCGTGTTCCGGGTAGTACTCACAGATTGAGTCCGTGCTTTTCTCGGTTCGCCAGGCATCTTCGATGGCGCAAAATCGCGCTACCAGGTTGGTTAATTCAGGGAGTGTTTGGACGCAACGACGAGAGAGGACGTTCGAGACGCCTTTATCCTTGCATCAGTGCTCGAAGGCGGCGATTATGTCAGAGTCTTGGCAATCCAGTATCTTGCTCTTGACGGACAAGAATCTGGCCCAGTATCATCTGATCGGCTCATCAGGGAGCTGTCGTACGTAGGCCAAGTCCCAGATGTCAGGTGGGCTGGAGTTATCGGTGCGATATTCTATATGGGAAGTGAGCGGGCCAGCCCCGATCTCTAAAGACCCGGGCTCAAGACCTCGTTATTCTCACTTGACGTCGGCTCCGCGGTTACCGGTTTAACCGAATTGATCTGGGGGTAGGTCGCCGGCAGGTCGCTGTGCGATCCGCTTTCCAAGAAGTATCTTAGCCCTTCGTCCGTGAGGGGATTCCTTGTTGGAACCAAAGAGGGGTCATGGTTCGCTTCCACATTATGTGGAGGCGTCTCTATGACCAATGTTTCAAACGTGGAGACGTGCTCCATGGGTTTAAGGCCATTAACCGGCGATCCCATCGATCCTTTTGGCGATCTCACAGCGGAACTCTCAATGAAAGCACCAGTGTCAGTGTATAAACTGGCAGACCTCGGGGTAGGGGGTCCCGAGCTGTGGATCTCGGATCGGTGGTAACAGAGACGAGGGAGACGATGTTTACCCAGGTTCGGGCCCTCTCGATGGAGGTAAAACCCTATGTCCTGCATCTGTTTATATTGATGGAGATGTATCAAGTACAGAGTTGATCTACCTCGAGATCGTAATATGTGTCTAACTTCTAGGGCTAGGTGAGCGATATTGCATTGATGTCCCCCTTACGGGCTAAACCCTATGGCTTATATACACGCCAGGGAGGGTATCTAGGGTTACAAAGTCGGTATCTTAAGAGAGAGACGGTAGGAGAGATATTGGAGTATACGTCAAGTCTTTGGCAGAGGCAGTCTTGATCACGCTTCCTGTATACAGCCTTCGGAGTCCATCCTGATCACGTACGAGGGCCCATCAGCCCAATCCAAGGAGACAGACCGGCTAGGTTAGCACCCCTTAGTCCAGGACACCGTCACCCAGCGACCCACTCATCATTTGAATTTGCGAACATGCGTTGGAAGCGACCAAGGCATCCTTGCACTGTCGCGAAAGAACGGGTGTAGATGACGTCGAACTCATCGCCGGTGATGGTTTTAAACTTGTAATCACCGCCGATCATGGAGATTTGGGAGGCCATGGAGTTTGGGAGGGCTAGGAGAAGTGGAACTGCTGTAATGTGAAAGGACGAGACAAGTGGGAGCGAACTAGTATAATGTTAAAGGACGGGGACGAGTAGGAGCGAACTGCTAGTTGTTTTCCGATTGTAAAAATGCTGAGTAGGGCATGCGAACGGCGTGGGGTAGTGGCTTGCCCGGTGGATAAATGGCTGCATGCCCCCAAAGAGTTCTCTAGTACTATGGGGGGGCCACTAGATGTCATGTCTAGTAGACCCACTTCGTAGGGCTGGCAGTATAGGATCTGCGTGTTCGCACGCCATGCCGGCGTGTGCATGCAACTTTAACTTAATTCCGTCAAGCATCGCGCCTCCCACGACCGTTGCCTCGCTCGCGCGGTCGCGCCCTTTGAGACTTCGGACGACTATAAATGAGCATTTTTTTTCTGATTTACCCTCTCTCTAAGGCCCATTTCCTAATAACTCCTCATGCTAATTACTCTCTAACCGTCCTTTCTCCTTTTTTCCATTGGTGGAAACGACTAGCATGCCAGCAGGTGGGAATTCCATTGGTCTTCATGAGGGGGCTGCATTGACCGCACCATGAGAATACAATTGCATGCATGCATATCATGGGAAACCAACTCTATTTAATTAACTAAACATGATCTTGATTGGAGTACCCAGTAGTCATCCACCTTGGTCACGATGCGATTCCTAGTGAGCCTTACACACCAGACCAGAGGGAGTACTTCGCATGCATGATACTACTTCCTCCGTCCAGGTGCGTTAGGCTATATGATGTTGCCATGTCATATATAGTCATCACTTATAGTCACTCATACAGCAAGGTTAGCTATAAGGTTGTGTTGGGAAACGTTGCATGGGAAACAAAAATTTTCCTACGCACACATAAGATCTATCCATGGTGATGAGCATCTACGAGAGGGAGAGTGGATCTACATACCCTTGTAGATCGCTAAGCGGAAGCGTTTTAAGAAACGCGGTTGATGTAGTCGAACGTCTCCGCGATCCAAATCGCAAGTCGTCCCTCGATCCGATCACGAACTAGCGCCGAACGGACGGCACCTCCGCGTTCAACACACGTACGGCTTGATGACGCCTTCACCTCCTCGATCCAGCGAGCGATGGTGAAGTAGTGGTTGAGTTCCAGCAGCACGACGGCGTGGTGATGGTGGTGAGGAACAATCTCTGCAGGGCTTCGCCAAACACTACGGAGATTATGACGGAGGAACTAGAGGGTTAGGGTTGCCGCACACGGCTTGGGGAAATCTTGATGTGTCCCGTGTGCTAGCCCTGCCCCTCTATTTATATGTTGAGCCTTGGGGTCTAAACTTGGAGTAAAGGCCTCCTCCGGGTCGGTTTTGCCCGCACAAGGTCGGTTTGGCCCGCAGGGAAAGAGTCCAACTCGGATCCCTGCCGAACCGTGCACAGCCGCGCACAAGCGGTAGTACCGCTTCACACAAGCGGTAGTACCGCTTGGGCGGTAGTACCGCTTCACACAAGCGGTAGTACCGCTCCGGCGGTAGTACCGCTTCACCAAGCGGTAGTACCGCTTACGCGGCAGCAAAACTACTTTTGCACTTTCCAATACCTTGTGGGCTTTATCCCTTTGGCTCATATAAAGTGTTGCTGCACCCGAACACTTCGGTAAACATCCGGAACCCCTTCCGGTGAACTCCGGAACCCTTCCAGAGATCAAAACACTATTATCACATATATCAATCTTTACCTCCGGACTATTCCGGAGATCCTCGTCATGTCCGGGATCTTATCCGGGACTCCGAACAACTTTCGGTCACCAACATAATAACTCAATTATACTAATCGTCACCAAACGTTAAGTGTGTAGACCCTGCGGGTTCGAGAACTATGTAGACATGACCGAGACACCTCTACGGCCAATAACCAATAGCGGGACCTGGATGCCCATATTGGCTCCTACATATTCTACGAAGATCTTTATCGGTCGAACCTCTATGTCAAGGATTCAGTTAATCCCGTATGCTGTTCCCTTTGTTCTTCGGTATGTTACTTGCCCGAGATTCGATCGTCGGTATCACTATACCTAGTTCAATCTCGTTACCGGCAAGTCTCTTTACTCGTTCCGTAATACAAGATCCTGTGGCTAACTCTTTAGTCACTTTGCTTGCAAGGCTCAATGTGATGTTGTATTACCGAGTGGGCCCCGAGATACCTCTCCGTCATACGGAGTAACAAATCCCAGTCTTGATCCATGCCAACCCAACAGACACCCTCGGAGATACCTGTAGAGCACCTTTATAGTCACCCAGTTACGTTGCGACGTTTGATACACACAAGGTATTCCTCCGATGTCAGGGAGTTGCATGATCTCATGGTCATAGGAACAGATACTTGACATGCAGAAAACAATAGCAATAAACTGACACGATCATATGCTACGTTCGTAGTTTGGGTCTTGTCCATCACATCATTCTCCTAATGATGTGATCCCGTTATCAAATGACATCTCATGTCCATGGCTAGGAAACCTTAACCATCTTTGATCAACAAGCTAGTCAACTAGAGGCTTACTAGGGACACAGTGTTGTCTATGTACCCACACATGTATTTGAGTTTCCAATCAATACAATTATAGCATGGATAATAAACGATTATCATGAACAAGGAAATATAATAATAACCAATTTATTATTGCCTCTAGGGCATATTTCCAACAGTCTCCCACTTGCACTAGAGTCAATAATCTAGTTCACATCACTATGTGATTTACATTGTAATGAATCGAACACCCATGCAGTTCTGGTGTTGTTCATGTTTAGCCCTTGGAAGAGGTTTAGTCAACGGATCTGCAACATTTAGATCCGTGTGTACTTTGCAAATATTTATGTCGTCCTCCTTGATGTAATCGCGGATGGAATTGAAACGTCGCTTTATGTGTCTGGTCCTCTTGTGAAATCTTGGTTCCTTGGCTAGAGCAATGGCACCAGTATTATCACAAAACAGAGTCATTGGGTTAAGTGCACTAGGCACTACTCCAAGATCTGTCATGAACTCCTTCATCCAGACACCTTCCTTCGCCGCCTCCGAGGCAGCGATGTACTCCGCTTCGCATGTAGAATCTGCTACCACGCTTTGCTTGGAACTGCACCAGCTAACCGCACCCCCATTAAGAATAAATACGTATCCGGTTTGCGACTTAGAGTCATCCGGATCAGTGTCAAAGCTTGCATCGACGTAACCCTTTACGACGAGCTCTTGATCACCTCCATAAACGAGAAACATGTCCTTAGTCCTTTTCAGGTACTTCAGGATATTCTTGACCGCCGTCCAGTGTTCCATTCCTGGATCACTTTGAAACCTTCCGACCATACTTATGGCAAGGCTGACATCGGGTCTTGTGCACAGCATTGCATACATGATAGAGCCTATGGCCGAAGCATAGGGGATGACACTCATCTTTTCTCTATCTTCTGCAGTCACTGGGCATTGAGTCTTACTCAACTTCACACCTTGCAAAACAGGCAAGAACCCCTTCTTGGACTGATCCATTTTGAACTTCTTCAAAATCTTATCAAGGTATGTGCTTTGTGAAAGTCCTATTAAGCGTCTTGATCTATCTCTATAGATCTTGATGCCTAATATGAAAGCAGCTTCTCCTAGGTCCTTCATTGAAAAACTCTTGTTCAAATATTCCTTTACGCTTTCCAGCATTTCTATATTGTTTCCAATCAGCAATATGTCATCCACATATAATATTAGAAACGCTATAGAGCTCCCACTCACTTTCTTGTAAATACAAGCTTCTCCGTAAACTTGTATAAACTCGAACGCTTTGATCACCTCATCAAAACGAAGATTCCAACTCCGAGATGCTTGCACCAGTCCATAAATGGATCGCTGGAGTTTGCAAACTTTGTCAGCATTCTCTGGATCGACAAAACCTTCTGGTTGCATCATATACAACTCTTCCTTAAGGTAACCGTTAAGGAACGCTGTTTTGACATCCATCTGCCAAATTTCATAATCGAAAAAGGCAGCTATTGCTAGCATGATTCTGACGGACTTAAGCATCGCTACGGGTGAGAATGTCTCATCGTAGTCAACTCCTTGAACTTGTGAAAAACCCTTTGCCACAAGTCGAGCTTTATAGACGGTGACATTACCGTCCGCGTCCGTCTTCCTCTTAAAGATCCATTTGTTCTGAATGGCCTTACGCCCTTCAGGTAATACTTCCAAAGTCCATACTTTGTTTTCATACATGGATCCCATCTCAGATTTCATGGCCTCTAACCACTTCTCGGAATCCGGGCTCATCATCGCTTCTCCATAGCTCGTAGGTTCATCGTTGTCTAACAACATGATGTCTAAGACAGGGTTGCCGTACCACTCGGGAGCAGTACGCGTCCTTGTCGACCTACGAGGTTTGATAGCAACTTGATCCAAAGCTTCATGATCATCATCATTAACTTCCTCTTCAGCTAATGTAGGCTCCACAGAAACAACTTTCTGCGCTGCGCTACTCTCAGGTTGAAGTAAAGGTTCAACAACCTCATCAAGTTCTATCTTCCTCCCACTCAATTCTTTCGAGAGAAACTCTTTCTCAAGAAATGTTCCGTTTTTAGCGACAAACACTTTGCCTTCGGATCTGAGGTAGAAGGTATACCCAACTGTCTCTTTTGGGTATCCTATGAAGACGCATTTCTCCGCTTTGGGTTCCAGCTTTTCAGGCTGAAGCTTTTTGACATAAGCATCACATCCCCAAACTTTAAGAAACGACAGCTTTGGCTTCTTGTCAAACCAAAGTTCATAAGGCGTCGTCTCAACGGATTTCGATGGTGCCCTATTTAAAGTGAATGGTGCTGTCTCTAATGCATAACCCCAAAACGATAGTGGCAAATCGGCAAGAGACATCATAGATCGCACCATATCCAATAAGGTTCGATTACGACGTTCGGACACACCATTACGCTGTGGTGTTCCAGGCGGTGTTAATTGTGAAACAATTCCACACTGTCTTAAGTGACTGCCAAACTCATAACTCAGATATTCTCCTCCTCGATCAGATCGTAGGAATTTAATCTTCTTGTTACGATGATTCTCAACTTCACTCTGAAATTGTTTGAACTTTTCAAATGTTTCAGACTTGTGTTTCATTAAGTAAATATACCCATATCTACTTAAGTCATCAGTGAAGGTGAGAAAGTAACGATAACCACCGCGCGCCTCAATGCTCATCGGACCGCACACATCAGTATGTATGATTTACAATAAGTCACTTGCCCGTTCCATTGTTCCAGAGAACGGAGTTTTAGTCATCTTGCCCATGAGGCATGGCTCACATGTGTCAAGTGATTCAAAATCAAGTGACTCCAAAAGTCCATCAGCATGGAGCTTCTTCATGCGTTTTACGCCAATATGACCTAAACGGCAGTGCCACAAGAAAGTGGTATTATCATTATTAATTCTACATCTTTTGGCATCAATGTTATGAACATGTGTATCATTACTATCGAGATTCAATAAGAATAAACCCCTCACATTGGGTGCATGACCATAAAAGATATTACTCATATAAATAGAACAACCATTATTCTCTGATTTAAATGAGTAACCGTCTCGCAATAAACAAGATCCAGATATAATGTTCATGCTTAACGCAGGCACCAAATAACACTTATTTAGGTTCATCACTAATCCCGACGGTAATCGAAGAGCGAGCGTGCCGACGGCGATCACATCAACCTTGGAACCATTTCCCACGCGCATCGTCACTTCGTCCTTTGCCAGCCTCCGTCTATTCCGCAGTTCCTGTTTTGAGTTGCAAATATGAGCAACCGCACCGGTATCAAATACCCAGGCACTACAACGAGAGTTGGTAAGGTACACATCAATAACATGTATATCATATATACCTTGTTTGTTGTTGGCTGCCTTCTTGTCAGCCAAATACTTGGGGCAATTCCGCTTCCAGTGTCCAGTTCCCTTGCAATGAAAACACACAGTTTCTGGTTTGGGTCCAGCCTTGGGTTTCTTCACGAGAGGAGCAACTGCTTTGCCACTCTGCTTGGAGTTACCCTTCTTACCCTTGCCATTTTTCTTGAAACTAGTGGTTTTATTGACCATCAACACTTGATGCTCCTTCTGAATTTCAGACTCAGCGGCTTTCAGCATCGCAAACAGCTCGGCGACTGACTTGTTCATCCCGTGCATGTTATAGTTCAACACGAAGCTCTTGTAGCTAGGTGGCAATGATTGAAGAACTCTGTCAGTGATAGCCTCTGGCGGAAGGGGCATCCCTAACTCAGCCAGACGGGTGGAGTACCCAGACATTCTGAGCACGTGATCATTGATAGACCCGTTCTCCTCCATCTTGCAAGCATAGAACTTATCGGAGATCTCATATCTCTCGATCCGGGCATTCTTCTGAAAGATAAACTTCAACTCCTGGAACATCTCATATGCTCCATGACGTTCAAAACGTCTTTGAAGTCCCGGTTCTAAGCCATACAACATTGCACATTGAACTATTGAGTAATCATCAGAACGAGCCTGCCAGGCGTTCACAACGTCTAGAGACTCAACTGGAGCGGGTGGATCACCAAGCGGTGCATCAAGGACATAAGCCTTCTGGGAAGCCGTAAGGATAATCCTTAGATTACGGGCCCAGTCCACAAAGTTACTTCCATCATCTTTCAACTTAGCTTTCTCTAGGAACGCATTAAAATTCAGGGGTGCTACTGCGCGAGCCATGATCTACAACATAAATATAGCAAAGACAACTTAGACTATTGTTCTTAGATAATGAGTTTAGTTAATCATATTTTAAAAAACTCCCACTCAAATTGACATCCCTCCGATCATTCGAGTGTAACATGATCCAAATCCACCAACTCAAGTCCGATCATCACGTGAGTTGAGGTGGTTTCAATGGTGAACATCTTCATGTTGATCATATCTACTATATGACTCATGTTCGACCTTTCGGTCTCTTGTGTTCCGAGGCCATGTCTGTACATGCTAGGCTCGTCAAGTTTAACCCGAGTGTTCCGCACGTGTAACATGGCTTACACCCGTTGTATGCGAACGTAGAGTCTATCACACCCGATCGTCACGGCGTGTCTCGAAACGACGAACTTTCGCAACGGTGCACACTTGGGGAGAACACAATTTTATCTTGAAATTTAAGTGAGGGATCACCTTATAATGCTACCGTCGTCCTAAGCAAAATAAGATGCATAAAAGGATTAACATCACATGCAAATCATAAGTGACATGATATGGCCATGAACTTGTGCTTTTGATCTCCATCTCCAAAGCACCGGCATGATCTCCATCGTCACCGGCATGACACCATGATCTCCATCATCTTGATCTCCATCAACGTGTCGCCATAAGGTTGTCGCGCCGACTGTTGCTACCACGACTATTGCTAACGTTTAGCGATAAAGTAAAGCATTACATAGCGCTTAATGATTGACACGCAGGTCATACAATAATTAAAGACAACTCTATGGCTCCTGCCAGTTGCCGTACTCATCGACATGCAAGTCGTGATATTCTATACAAAACATGATCATCTCATACATCACATATATCTCATCATGTAATTGGCCATATCACATCACAACATACCCTGCAAAAACAAGTTAGACGTCCTCTAATTGTTGTTGCAAATTTTACGTGGCTGCTACGGGTTTGCAAGAACCGTTCTTACCTACGCAAAACCACAACGTGGTGTAGTGATTGCTTTTTGATCTTCTAAAAGAACCCTCTTCATTGAAATCGATTCAACTAAAGTGAGAGAGACAGACACCCGCTAGCCATCTTTATGCAACGAAGTTACATGTTAGTTGAAGGAACCTGTCTCGCGTAAGTGTACGCGTAATGTCGGTCCGGGCCGCTTCATCTCACAGTACCGCCGAATCAAATATCAACTAGTAACGGCAAGCAATATGTATACACCCACGCCCACAACTCGTTTGTGTTCTACTCGAGATCTCATCTACGCATAGACCTAGCTCATGATGCCACTGTTGGGAAACGTTGCATGGGAAACAAAAATTTTCCTACGCACACATAAGATCTATCCATGGTGATGAGCATCTACGAGAGGGAGAGTGGATCTACATACCCTTGTAGATCGCTAAGCGGAAGCGTTTTAAGAAACGCGGTTGATGTAGTCGAACGTCTCCGCGATCCAAATCGCAAGTCGTCCCTCGATCCGATCACGAACTAGCGCCGAACGGACGGCACCTCCGCGTTCAACACACGTATGGCTTGATGACGCCTTCACCTCCTCGATCCAGCGAGCGATGGTGAAGTAGTGGTTGAGTTCCAGCAGCACGACGGCGTGGTGATGGTGGTGAGGAACAATCTCTGCAGGGCTTCGCCAAACACTACGGAGATTATGACGGAGGAACTAGAGGGTTAGGGTTGCCGCACACGGCTTGGGGAAATCTTGATGTGTCCCGTGTGCTAGCCCTGCCCCTCTATTTATATGTTGAGCCTTGGGGTCTAAACTTGGAGTAAAGGCCTCCTCCGGGTCGGTTTTGCCCGCACAAGGTCGGTTTGGCCCGCAGGGAAAGAGTCCAACTCGGATCCCTGCCGAACCGTGCACAGCCGCGCACAAGCGGTAGTACCGCTTCACACAAGCGGTAGTACCGCTTGGGCGGTAGTACCGCTTCACACAAGCGGTAGTACCGCTCCGGCGGTAGTACCGCTTCACCAAGCGGTAGTACCGCTTACGCGGCAGCAAAACTACTTTTGCACTTTCCAATACCTTGTGGGCTTTATCCCTTTGGCTCATATAAAGTGTTGCTGCACCCGAACACTTCGGTAAACATCCGGAACCCCTTCCGGTGAACTCCGGAACCCTTCCAGAGATCAAAACACTATTATCACATATATCAATCTTTACCTCCGGACTATTCCGGAGATCCTCGTCATGTCCGGGATCTTATCCGGGACTCCGAACAACTTTCGGTCACCAACATAATAACTCAATTATACTAATCGTCACCAAACGTTAAGTGTGTAGACCCTGCGGGTTCGAGAACTATGTAGACATGACCGAGACACCTCTACGGCCAATAACCAATAGCGGGACCTGGATGCCCATATTGGCTCCTACATATTCTACGAAGATCTTTATCGGTCGAACCTCTATGTCAAGGATTCAGTTAATCCCGTATGCTGTTCCCTTTGTTCTTCGGTATGTTACTTGCCCGAGATTCGATCGTCG
Source organism: Elymus sibiricus (assembly GCA_039707655.1). Classification (NCBI taxonomy): domain Eukaryota; kingdom Viridiplantae; phylum Streptophyta; class Magnoliopsida; order Poales; family Poaceae; genus Elymus; species Elymus sibiricus. The sequence continues at coordinate 112,437,529 of CM077664.1, read as the reverse complement.
GTATCACTATACCTAGTTCAATCTCGTTACCGGCAAGTCTCTTTACTCGTTCCGTAATACAAGATCCTGTGGCTAACTCTTTAGTCACTTTGCTTGCAAGGCTCAATGTGATGTTGTATTACCGAGTGGGCCCCGAGATACCTCTCCGTCATACGGAGTAACAAATCCCAGTCTTGATCCATGCCAACCCAACAGACACCCTCGGAGATACCTGTAGAGCACCTTTATAGTCACCCAGTTACGTTGCGACGTTTGATACACACAAGGTATTCCTCCGATGTCAGGGAGTTGCATGATCTCATGGTCATAGGAACAGATACTTGACATGCAGAAAACAATAGCAATAAACTGACACGATCATATGCTACGTTCGTAGTTTGGGTCTTGTCCATCACATCATTCTCCTAATGATGTGATCCCGTTATCAAATGACATCTCATGTCCATGGCTAGGAAACCTTAACCATCTTTGATCAACAAGCTAGTCAACTAGAGGCTTACTAGGGACACAGTGTTGTCTATGTACCCACACATGTATTTGAGTTTCCAATCAATACAATTATAGCATGGATAATAAACGATTATCATGAACAAGGAAATATAATAATAACCAATTTATTATTGCCTCTAGGGCATATTTCCAACAGGTTGGCTATAAGAGTACTGTTTTTTTACCTCCTCTCTATCTTGTTCTTCATATTTCTTGCATTTGCCAAGGAGTACGCATATAGCTAGGCTCTTGCATGAGAGCCCAGTCCCACCATTTTTTCATTTATCTCTACTCCACATAGGAAAAAGTGCCATGTAAGCGGGCTATAAGCTCATTATTGTACTTACTCTAAGAGAATTCAGAAAATCGTAAAGTATTAGTTGCGATGTACAATACTAATTAAACCGCACCTCGTTTAACTCAACCGCCTCATGCGCCCACCTCCCTCTCGATTCATTTTTCTCATTCGCCCTACCAGGAAGCCCGTTCGCCTCCAAATCTTTTCCTCTCCATGTGTGAAAACAATCTGCTACATGACTCTCCTTCTCCCCCCCCCCCGCAGTCCCACTTGTCCTCCCCATGTGAAAACAATCTGCATGCATGACTCTCCCTCCCGTGCTCGTCCAATCTCCTCCTGCCTAATAAATCGCAGATCACCTAAACCCTAAACCGTTGTGACCAGCAATATCTCCACCTCTCCCCCTGAATTCAGCTCGGTGGCCCCCTCCCCCTTAATTTCCTCCAACAACAAAATGCCCACCTAGCTGTTACATTAATCGCGCAACCTACTCCCTAGCCCTAGGCATAGGTGTACCATTGCTTGCTATAAATATTGCGCCTCCCACGACATTCCGAAGAATGCTCACATTCATCTCCTTTATCTCCTCGCCCTCCCTCTCAATTACGGCCCCGTCGACCACCATGGCATCGCCCCTCCCTAGCCCAAGGTGCCCCTTGCTGCCCTGTGCGGAGGTTCACGCGTTAGCATTTCGTTCCTCGCCACCACATTTCGAGGAGGACGCATCGGCGTTCCACTCCTCGTTGCCATGAGTCAAGGATGATGTGTCCGCGTTTTGCTCCTCGCCGTCGCCGCGGCGCGTTGAGGTGGACGCGTCGGTGTTCCCAGTCTTGCCACCATGAGCATCAGAGGACGCGTCGGGCCCCGCTACGAGGAGGACGTCGCGCCGGCCCTCGAGCCCCCACAGCTTGGAGGAGCTATGGAAAGAAATGGAGGTCGCCTTGTGGGAGGCTTTGCCTCCGGCGGAGCGCGCCAAAAGAGAGACGGACAAGAAGGCCGAGGAAGAGAAGTGCGCCGCGAGGGATGCTGCCTGGCAGGCCTATGTCGCCTCCAAGAGAGTCAGGCAATTCGCTCTTTGGTAGAAGGCTCGTGCGAGGGCCGTGTGGGTGGCGGTGGACGCCCGTGCCAAAGCCCTGAGTGCAGTCGGGTCCATGCGCCTCATCTACGCTTGGTGGTACGTCGATCGGGTGCACGCTTCCAGTGAGGAGAAGTACCTGTTGGCGCCGGATCACCAGACTGGTGAGATCGCGCTCGCCCGCCAGCAAGCCGCTAATCAGCACCTCACGACTTACGAGGCCGAGGAAGAGGTGTTGACTCGCCGCGCTGGGAAACGGCCGCGCACCAGGGCACTCGTGGCGCGCCGCAAGAGCTCTTGCGAGCGCCGTGGCTTTTATTAGGAATAATTTAGTGTCATAAGGTGATCCCATTGTGTTGGGCCCATGGAACCCGGGGTATCCAGGCCCGTCTGCCTTTGGCCCAGGGCGCAACGCCTGGCGTGGGCCCAGCGGGCCATCACCACCGAGCATCTCACCAAGACCCCTCATGAGGCCCTGGCCTCCTGAGGCCCCCTCCTCAGGAAGTAGCGAGCAATGCTCAGCACCACCATCAACGGCCTCGCGAGGTCCTCTCACGAGCGGCTTCCCGAGTGGCCTCGCGAGGCGGCTTTCCGAGGTGGCCTCCCGAGGCCCCCTCCCGCAGGCGTTCGAGATGAAGGTTGTTCGGCATGCCGCGTGGCCTGGGGCTCATCACGTGGGTGACGCGCGCGGCGACGAGCGGCTACAGAGGCCGCGCTAGCAGGCGCGGATGAAGATGGTTTCCTCTTTTGTGTTAAGGGAGCAGGGCCAGCTATCTACTCTCCAAAGCAACCCCAAAGGTTGCCCGATCGGCGAAGGAAGACCAAGATGGGCGCGCAGGGCGGAGGTCATCACCGAGCCCACCGGCGCGTCATGGATCATGGTTTGGCAGGCGAAGACCACCTTTAGTCAGGATAGCCTGAGCGCCTGTCCCCTTTCAAAATCGCCAAGTGTGGCAACCCTTCCCGCCTAAGTTTCGAGGGGGAAGAGGACCATGGCTGATATAAAGGGCAGAGCAGCTATAGAGCCAGAGGAGGCCAGGAAGAACCCTAGTTCTCATCATCCTCAACCTTGTACTCTCTCTCTCTCGCACCAGAGCAATACCAAACAAGCATGAGTGGGGTCTTACACCGCAAGGTGGCCCGAACCTGGGTAAACCGCTGAGTCCTTGCTCCGTCCCTCACTAGCGCGCTCTCGCCGTTGCCTCGCCGTCGCTTAGTAGTGGTAGGAGACAAAGCGGTAGAACGAGCTCACCCCAGTGTTCGAACCTTTGGGTCCCCGGAGCCCGACTTCCGACATTTGGCGCGCCAGGTAGGGGTGCGCTACTGTTCTTCTGCTCCGCCCTCAGCTCCACTAACCCCATGGCCGACACACGTCGTGAGCACGCCGAGCGCAGGGCTGGCCGGGTGGCTCAGACGGAGCCGGTGGCCCGCGGCAACTACCGCCGTCCCGAAGCCGAGGCTGCTGCCGCCACCGACCCTGCTGCCCGCGAGCAGCAGGACTCCTCCCTGCACCCCTCCGTGCAGGCAAACGGCCACACCGCCACGGCCTCCTCCCTTGCCCACCGTGGGCCGCCGAACCCGCAGGCAGCGCTGCTCATGGCGCGTGAGTTGCTCCGCTACCGTCCGGCTGACGCCGCCTACGACGCCTCGCTCGGTCGCATCACCGAGCTCGTCAACGTCGCCGGGGACGCTCTGGCGCCTTTTCACTCGCTCCGCCCGCCGCCGTCTCGTGCTGGGGACCTGGCGCACGGCGCTCCCCCGCCGCCTCCTCTACGCGACGAACGGGCTGGGCCCCAGCGCAGCGCGCGGGCTCGTGAGCCGTCCCGTGGCGCGTCTTCGCCAGACCGAGACGAGGCCAGCTGCCAGGTCATCTGCCGCGCGCCCCCGACGCGCGAGTGCTCCTCGAGCGGCAGCGCCAGCACCAGCACCAGGCCGTTCAGGACGTTGCAGCGGTCGGGCGTCAAAACCGTGCCGCCCTCGTTGGCGGCGTCCCCTCGAGCGGCGTGGGCTGCCGTGCCTTCACCCGCGAGCTGCGTCGCGTGGTCTGGCCCGTGAAGTTCAAGCTTGAGCTGCCTCCACGCTACGACGGCACCCCCAACCCCATGGAGTTCCTCCAGCTCAATGCGTTGAGCGTCGAGGCGGCGAACGGCGACGACAAGGTCATGGCGAACTGGTTCCCCATGGCCCTCAAGGACGGCCCGCGCTCCTGGCTCATGAACCTCCCCGAGGCTTCCATCTCGTCGTGGGCCGAGCTCTGCAGCCAGTTCATCGCCAACTTCAAGGGCACACAGGACCGCTCCCTCACCATCAACGACCTGCGGCGTGTTCGGCAGCACCCAGACGAGACCCTCCGGAAGTACATCCAGCGCTTCAATCAGGTGCGCAACAAGATCCCGTGCGCCTCCGACGCGGCCGTCATCTCCGCGTTCTCCACCGGCGTCATGGACGTCAAGATGCGCGAGAATCTCGCCAGCAACGGTGAGCTCGACTCCGTGCTCGAGCTGCTCGACCTCGCCGACAAGTGCGCCAAGGCTGAAGAAGGCCGCCTCTTCATCCACAACGACCCCGACGCGGCGCTCGACGCCGCTAAGGCCAAGAGCAAGGGTGTCAAGCGCAAGGGCCCTGCCGTGCTTGCGGCGGAGCCCGAGCAGAAGCGCGGCTGCGACCACGATGAGCCCAGGAAGGACAACCGGCCACTCTGCGCTTTTCACAACGTCCGCTCCCACAGCACCGAGGACTGTCATGAGCTCAAGCTGCTCCGCGACGACCGCCAGAGCCACCGGGACGACCGCAATGGCCGCGGCGCCGGCCGCGGAGGTGGCCGCAGCGGCAACCGCTGGGACAGCCGCAACAATAATGGCAACTACCGCCAGGGCTGGCGCGACCAGCCTCGTGAGGCGAATCCTCAGGCCAATGCCGCTCTCCCGCCGCCGCCACCCCGAAGGAACGACGTCAACCAGCCTGACGAGTGCGATGAGGGCTACCAAGAGCCTCGCGCGGTCGCCTGCATCCTTGGCGGGTCCCAAGCCCCCGCGTCCATCCGCCACTTCAAGCAACTCTCTCGCGAGGTGTATGCCGCCCTCCCGAGGCCAGAGGCTTCGCGGCCCCTCAAGTGGTCGCAGTACGCCATCACCTTCGACTCCAAGGACCACCCCAAGTCCACGGCCTCCGCAGGCGCGCTCCCCATGCTGTACACTCCCACCATCAGCAACGTCGCGGTCACCAAGACCCTCATCGACGGGGGTGCCGGCCTCAACGTACTCTCCATCGAGACCTTCGAGACGCTCCAGGTGCCCTACGACCAGCTGATGCCGACCAGGCCCTTTTCCGGAGTGACTGATGGCTCCACCATTCCACTGGGGCAGGTGCGCCTCCCCGTCACCTTCGGCACCCGCAAGAACTACCACACCGAGCTCATCGACTTCGATGTGGCACACATCGGCCTGCCTTATAACGCCATTTTGGGGTACCCAGCTCTCACCAAGTTCATGGCGGCCACCCATCACGCCTACAACGTCCTCAAGATGCCCAGTTGCAGCGGCATCATCACCGTCGCCTGCGACGAGAATGACGCAGCCAGCACCCTCGAGCGTGCCTACAAGGCTGCCGCTGTCGCGCACCCGGCTGACGAGGACGCGGTCGAGCCTCCGAGGCCGCGCCCGCGAAGAAGAAGCAGTTGTTCTCTCAGGACCGCGCCGAGACGAAGAAGGTGTCGGTGGACGGCAGCGGCTCCGGCCCTGCCTTCACCATCGGCACAGGCCTCCCTCCTGCATAGGAAAGCGTGCTCGTCACCTTCCTTCGGGCAAACTCAGATGTCTTAGCTTGGAAAGCATCCGACTTGTCTGGTGTGCCGAGGGAGGTGATCGAGCACCACTTAGCGGTGTGCCCCAATGCACGCCCGGTCAAGCAGAAAGCACGGCGCCAGGCGCCAGAGAAGCAAAAATTCAACGTCAAGGAAGTTCAGAAGCTCCAAGAAGCCGGAGTCGTTCGTGAGGTGCGCCATCTCGAATGGCTCGCCAACCCAGTCGTCGTCCCTAAGAAGGACGGCAAGGAGCGCATGTGCGTTGACTTCACCAGCCTCAACCAGCTCTGCCCTCGCGACCCCTTCCAGCTGCCACGAGTTGGCCAGGGCGTTGGCCCCGCCTTCGGCAGCACGCGCATGCCCTTCGGGCTGAGGAACGCCGGCGCCTCCTTCCAGAGGCTAGCGCCCTTCGCACCAGGGCCTCGTGAGCCTCCTGCTCCTCGTGAGCCTCCTGCTCCTCGCGAGCTCCCAGCGCCTCACGAGCCCCTGGCCCTAGAGGAGCGGACTCCCTTGGCGCACCTCGCCAAGCGGTCTAACGTCACTACAACGCAGTTCTGCCAGGTGCGCCCGGCGCATCGCCTCTCGCCACGCCTCTCGAGCTTCGCTCTCGGAACCCTTCCGCCAAGGTGATGTTGTTTAAATGTGGCTGAGGGCGCCCCGCGGGCTGCACCAACCTCAAGCTGATCCGTGCCGGACATGGCAGCCTAGCCCCTATCTTTTGGTTGTGTAATGGATTTTACTGATTTCGCCCTGATGAGTTATGTTACCTGCTAATTTCTATGTTAAATTCGATGCCGCCGGAGAGCGCCACACGCTCGCGACCCCTCCCCTGGCCGGTTTCGTGAGCGGGGGCTAGGCACGGCGCCTGTGTTTGGGTCCGTCCCTGCAGCGCCGCCAAATCTAAGTGACTAAGCTCTGGCTCGCGGGCCCACTCCCGCGCACGTCACCTCACCAAGGTCCGTGGTTCCTTATCTCCTCACGCAACGGCCACGGGTGAGTTAGCGAGCGCGTGCCGCTCCCCCCATCGTGAAATCTATCGACATGCAGTCCCCCAGGAGGCGAGCTGCGCAGGGACCTCGCGGGTGGCCTCTCGCGAGCCGGTCTCCCGAGGCAAAGATTCGTCGAGCGATGAGCCTCGGGAGCAAGCCTCGTGAGCGCGCCTCGCGAGATGCGTGGGGCTCCTCATGAGCTGTAGCTCGCCCGGCACCGCTCTCCGCCAAAAGCTAAGTGTGACTGCCTCGCGAGGCGCCCTTAGCATCACTCAAGCTCTCTCCCCTCGTGATCTCGTTGAGTGCAGCGTTTTTTCTTTTGCATAAGCCGCTTGCACGCTAAAGGGGGGCTCCCTGAGCATCGCGCCTCAGGAGCCCTCACTAGCTCCCGGTGCCCCTCACCTCCTGGCCTTGTCCCGGCATCGCGACCGGACATACCAGCGGCGGCTGAGGCCCGCCCGGGGGCTGGGTCCTAACGGTGTAGAGCGCTGAGGCGAGCAAAGAAAAAAAACCGGCCTCACGAGAGGACTTCGGGAGAGAATGCATACATCCCGAATCACGAAAACATTAAATTAAAGATGCTGTTTTCACGACCCCGCGGGGCTACATCGGTTCAATGCAGGAAGGTAAAAAGAAAGAAAGGGCCTAGGTGAGGCACCGTCGCCCTCAAGACTCCGGCGCAGGTCGCCGCCGCGCGTTCCCAAGAAGGCGCTGCAGGCAAGTGCGGCTCCGTCACCGTGCGCACAGTGCCCGCCGCCAGGGGTTCCGGAGTCGTCGCCGCGCGCGCCTAGTCGGAGTCCTCGTCCTCGCTCTTGATGCGGGGGGAGTCGTTGTCGCTTCCGCCCCCGCCGGAGGGGGCAGCACCGCTGGAGGAGTCGTCCTCGTTGGAGGAGCCGCTGTAGCTGCCATCCTCGCTCTCTGCGCAGCACTCCAGGCGGCTACCGGAGAGCCCGAAGATCTTCACGAAGAGCGTGGCGGCCCCGTCGTACTTAAACTGGAGGACGTGCCCCCGCTTCAAGCCGCGGGCGAGGGCGAACGACTTCCACCCCTGCCTCAGGAACATGAAGCCCGAGGGGGTGAGCTCCGTCGCTACCTAGGAGGGCCCGTGGCAGCAGCCGTCGGCCTGCACCCACAGGCCCAAGGGCGCGCGGTCCGCCATCGCCGCCGCGAAGGAGTCCGGGAGCCGGAGCCAGGTGCAGGGGCTGCGGTGCATGTTCACAATGAACTCATGTGCCGCCTCCGCCGAGTGGCTCCCCGCCTGGGGCGGGAGCGCGACCGCCTCGGCCTCGCGCGCCTCGCCCACCGCGCCCGCGAGCGGCTCCCCTTCCGCGACTGCTGGACCCTGCGTCGGCAGCCGTCGGGGAACAACCGCGCCCCCGGGGTGGAACCTGGGATGCAGCGGCGGAAGCACGGCCACACCCTCTCCCCCTCGCCATTTCTGTGGCGGCTCTAGCAAGGAGGCAGAGGAAGCTGGAGGAAGGAGAAGATGGGTGGGGGACTCCGGCCCTCCCCTCTCCCTCTTTATACTCAGCGCGGAACTCCCATCGTCGCTCCGCCTTCTCCGGCGTTGGGAGTTGGAGCAATAGCAAGTATGAAGGAAGGCAATGATGGCCTCGCGTCGCCTGCGCCAGGATTTATGTCAGCGCGGCAGTTACTGAGGCATCGTGGGGAAGTGGGGGCGTCCCCCGTCACATCGTGCGGCACGCGTCGCGCCTGGCCGTAGGCGGTTAGGGCCCGCGCCATTTCGCCCCTCAGCAGGCGGGAACGCGCGCGCCGCGGGCCCGGGGGCTACTGTCGGGCCCATGGAACCCGGGGTATCCAGGCCCGTCTGCCTTTGGCCCAGGGCGCAACGCTTGGCGTGGGCCCATCGGGCCGTCACCACTGAGCATCTCACCAAGACCCCTCATAAGGCTCTGGCCTCCTGAGCCCCCCTCCTCAAGAAGTAGCGAGCAATGATCAGCACCACCATCAACGGCCTCGCGAGGTCCTCTCACGAGCGGCTTCCCGAGTGGCCTCGTGAGGCGGCTTTCCAAGGTGGCCTCCCGAGGCCCCCTCCCGCAGGCGTTCGAGATGAAGGTTGTTCAGCGTGCCGCGCGGCCTGGGGCTCATCACGTGGGTGACGCGCGCGGCGACGAGCGGCTACAAAGGCCGCGCCAGCAAGCGCGGATGAAGATGGTTTCCTCTTTTGTGTTAAGGGAGCAGGGCCAGCTATCTACTCTCAAAAGCAACCCCAAAGGTTGCCCGATCGGTGAAGGAAGACCAAGACGATGGGCGCGCAGGGTGGAGGTCATCACCGAGCCCACCGGCGCGTCATGGATCATGCTTTGGCAGGAGAAGACCACCTTTAGTCAGGATAGCCTGAGCGCCTGTCCCCTTTCAAAATCGCCAAGTGTGGCAACCCTTCCCGCCTAAGTTTCGAGGGGGAAGAGGACCATGGCCGATATAAAGGGCAGAGCAGCTATAGAGCCAGAGGAGGCCGGGAAGAACCCTAGTTCTCATCATCCTCAACCTTGTACTCTCTCTCTCTCGCACCAGAGCAATACCAAACAAGCAGGAGTAGGGTCTTACACCGCAAGGTGGCCCGAACCTGGGTAAACCGCTGAGTTCTCGCTCTGTCCCTCGCTAGCGCGCTCTCGCTGTTGCCTCGCCGTCGCTTAGCCGTGGTAGGAGACGAAGCGGTAGAACGAGCTCACCCCAGTGTTTGAACCTTTGGGTCCCCGGAGCCCGACTTCCGACACATTGGTAGGTAGGAGTACTCGTAGTTTTCTATGGTATTGGGACGGAAATGATAAAACCCGAATGCTCGGGACTTATTAGCGTCCTTAATTAATTATGTATAAAAGGAACAAGTTTGAAAACCTTTTGTATCCGTATGCTTGTTACTTTTTGTAAGTAGAGTATGTACATATATAGCACGAAGTTGAAAACTATATATCGCAGTGCACGTCTCTCTCTAGTACACGTCTCTCTCTATATCTAGGCTTATGCACTAGGACAACTAGTATGTATACACGTGCAAATGCACGTTTGAACATTACGATGCTGTTTTGGTAAAAGTATTAAAATAGTAGACAACCTTGTGAAATGATTGAATGCAAAAGAAATGCAAGAATGAGAAGTGAAAACTCCATTGATTGTTTTCTGATGAGCTATAAATTGTGGGACTCATTCTCATTTGATTGTTTACTTCCTTCTCTCTGTAGATTTTTCTCTATCGTAGTAGTACTATAGTATCTCACTGGTCTGGAGGCATGCAAATATTTCGAACAAGTGCCCTTGTGATTGTTCCAGAACAGTACGGATGCAACAGCTAGCTTCTGTTCAAGTGAATCCCGCAGATCAGCCATTCGATCTGTAACCTATGCACCGGGGAGGGAGTAGTGGCCTTTGGCGGCACACCGTACGTACTAGCACGTACTCCTACAAGTGACTCCTACTACCCTCCATTCCATAATGTAGTGCATATAGACTTTTTGAAAAGTCAAACTTCACTAAATTTGACCCAGTTTTTGGAGAAAAATATTTGCATCTAGAATGCAAAACATATATCATTAGATTCATCACAACACATAGTTTCATAACTTATATATTCACTATTATAGATATATGTAGTTTTCTATATAAACTTGGTCAAAGTTTGTAAAGTTTGACTTTTCAAAAAATCTATACGCACTATTTTTTTTGCAACTACTACTACTACTCCCAAACCACTTCGTACACCCTCGGTCGTATTTTTTCCTATGAAGTTGTGCCATGCAATTGGAATTCCAACTTGAGTACTAGTAGTAGATAGGGATCGAGCGTGCTGCTTTAGGATCGACTGTAAATGTGGAGAGATGAACCGGACTGCAAAGAGATGAAATGCAATAAAGACAGGAGTGCCATGATGGTTGCTTGTCTGTTCATTTTACCAGGCCACTTATTACTGGAAGTGGTGGGGTTTTGTGATATGACAGCTTTACTGCCGCGCCACGAGCGGGGTGAGACTCCCCTGCAGCGCCGCCCTCTACTCTAGTACTACTCCTACTTCCATCCCGGTTTACTAGCACCTCTCGTATTTTGACTTTTTGACCTATATGTTTTATCGTAAATTTAACTAGTACTAGTAGGGAAATAGTACTCCAGTATAAGTTCGACGTCGGAACCACGTGACACATGTGGTAAGCAATCCAAACAATTCAAAAAAAATCGACGTTGGATTCTGGTTAAAAATAGTGTACGTTATATGCCCTAGCAAAAATAATATTATTGGAAAGTGCATTCAAATGCAAATTATGATGGCTGTGAGTCGAGAAACCGGTTCCGATGATCAAAGAGGATCCAGGAAGCGGTAGATTTTTTTAGAGAAAAGGCAGATCACCCGCCCAACCAGCCAAATTACAAAGTAGCAACATGAACAGTTAACTTGGTAATGCATATGCCAACATGATACCAAGTTTGATTTGCTCAAGGTTGTAATCTGCCAAGTGCCCACAAGATCTGCGAATTATAAAGACTTTTGGCTAATTGTGTTCTTCAACCGCGGTCTCGCCTATCTAATAGGTCACTGCGGTAAGTGGATAAATCTCCATGTCCATCGCAGGATCATACATCCTCCATGGCTCTCTGATGCCATTGAACACAAAGGCTTCATTTACGCTATGGACTCCTTCTATGGCTAGACATGTTGCTGGCCTACTCCAGTCATCGCTACAAATGGCTGTTATAGCAGTATGTTACTCCTAATTTCCTATGATATCATGATGGCTTGCTTCCTATTGTCAGAGTATAGTTTGAGAAGAGTTAGAATCATGACATTGTTGTTAGAAATTAACACCACGTTGTCAAATACACCCTCTGTTTAGTAACGTAGGACGTTTTGATAGTTTAATTTGAACAGCCAAAACATCCCACATTGGTAATCAGATGTAGTACAATTTTGGTGAAATCAAATCATCCTTCCCACGCTTATATTACTGTCAACATTTACTGAAAAAAATATTCATGGTCTGAACATGCTGTTCTTAGATTTACAGTACCAGCCCATTTTTATTTGACTCCAACTTGATATGATGTTGTAGGCCGCCTAGTGTCCCTACCCTTCCTAATCGCAGAACCTTTCAAAGAAAAGCAGCATGGCAGTTGCAGGTGGTTCCCGGCTCTATCAGACGACGGTGAATGATTGATGATCATTCGCACGTACCGGATGTGTTGTTTCGCGGAATACAATCACAGTCACTGCATGGTCTTTGAGCAGGATCCCAGCTTCTTTGGGCCTTTAGTAATTTTGACAGGAGGCCGGTAAGTAGCCTCGGCACATGCTCTCTGTTTCTCAGACTAAATTATCCAATTAACCAGGAGATCACCAACGTCAAAGATCCTGATGGCAGCACAGTTCCGTTCATTAGGCAAAACTATGTGTACATAGCGTACCATGCGTCTCTCCATGCACCATACCCTGATATGTGCAGCCACGCTCTATAGCCCAAAGTAGGAGAGAGGGTCGCAAGTATCAGACTTCAACCTGCTGGCTGGAATTTCCCCCGCCGGGCACCCATCTGGTTCAAGCCTTCAGCCAATCTCCACATCTTAATAAATAGTAATGTCTAACTGAGCCAGTTAGTTGGATGCGTACACTTGGTGTAGTAGGATCTTTATTAAGTTTGATGCATACACTTGGTTTTTTGGTAGCCCTTCTGTAATGTTGGCTGATGTTTGGTTGGAAGAGAGAGCCGCGTCTTTACTCTTCTAGCCTGCTTACTGCTTCTGTTGCACCCCCACCCCTGGTGGTATCTTCAATCCCAAGGCTCCTTTGTAGGGCTCTAGTTTGCTGTGAACCTCTAGTGGTTTCTATTAACGGAAAATTGGTGGCAAACCCCTTTTACTAAAACAATATAGAGCCATGGATGCTGCTGGTGTTTTCAATGTACAATCAGTAATATATTGTCTGTCAGTTGAATAAATAGTAGTGTTAGAATGATAAAAACAATGTTTTGGAACTTGTTTCACGCTCCGATCCTTTAGTGCCCCGCAGGTAGCACATACTATTTGAAGCCGATGCAAATCGTAGTCAACGTGGTCAACATCTAACAATTATTAGCGGCAAGTTGTAATAAATATCACAATTTTTTCCATTGCATTTGTATGTTTTATGGATTGTGCTGCCCAGGTCTCCCGTTCGAATCCCAAGTACCACAAGTTTTTTGACTAGCCGAGTTTTTTTATGATAAAAAGTTCCAGCCCAACATTATTTTTCAATAAGAATGCCCAGCCCAGCCCAACAAATGTGACGACACCACTTTATCCCAGGGCTTCTGAATGTGCTCGGCTTCACACCTAAAGAAAAAAAGTGCTCGGCTTCATTTTACAATAAGTTGTAGCCATATAAAATTAATTCTTATAATCCAGCATGCTGAGTTTTTGGGTCTGACCGATCCAGGCGCCAAAACCAAACCAGCGCCGGTGGGACGGCCTGTTCCCGCCTTCCACGGCTGGTTGCGGTGCCGTGCCCAGATCGCCGCCCTATCAGACCATGAAATGCTGGCCAGGGCATCCCTCTACTCCCCCACACATCATATTCTTCTCCAGCGACGGCAGCCCACCCCGCACCAGAACCAGTCAACCCTCGTACTCCCCGCCGCCTATGACCACACTGCCGCATCTTCCTCAGCTCCTGTTCATTCCCATTCGAGGCCTCACCGTCGTCCTCCGCCTTGGTGCGCTCGCCGCGGCGCCGCCATCCGGCCTTGTCAACATGGTCAACATGGTGAATGGGGGAGTATTGTACTTGAGAGTATGACAGTAGGGACCCACCAGGTCCACTACCAAACGCAAGCAAGTGCCTCCTTACTACTTAGATCCACCCCTCAATTTTTTTTACTCAGATCCACCTTGCTAATATCTGGGACCCACATCATTGTCAACGTATAGTCAATTAACGACAGAATTGCACAAGGAGCGGCTGACACCTGGGATCCAGCAGCTCGAGTTGTTTTTTTGGTTGTTCAGACGGAGGAGCGTATAAACTGGGTTGTGCAGTGTCTGTGGCCCATCTGACAACATGACCAGGCTAGTTGTTTTTCCTTTGGGAAAATGGGTAGCCCACCATTTTTTTCAAGAATACCCAACCTAGGCCTATTTGTTTTCTCCGACTTGATGGGCTGCAAATCTTTCAAGACGAGGAGGGATGCATTCGGCCTGGCCAGAAAATGGGCAGTAAATCATAAAAGTAATATGAAATGGGCTGCAAATGTAAAAAAATACAGCAAATGGGCAATTAGTTTCATATTTTGTTTTTTTCTTCATTGAGATTTTATATTTCATTGGATTTTAACATTTTTTTAAATTAGTTTTAATCTGGCTCCTAATTTTGGGATTAAAAATAGTTCGGACCCCAGCAAAAATATGCGAAATTTTGAAAATTTTGCATATTTTTTATTTCAATTTTTTTACCCTGGTCCTGACCAGAAAATGGGTAGCAATTCTAAAAATGGCAAATGGGATGTAATAAATTCCATATGAAATAGCAAATGGGCTGTAAATTGTAAAAATAATAGCAAATGGGCTATACACGCCACAGATTTCGAGGCTGACTTGTTGGCCGACTAAGTTGACGCGTACGTAAGGCTTTGTCAACTTATAGTCAACACACAATTGTAGCAGCAGTGACTGTTGGATGTCCATCCAACGGCCGTTGTGCTTCTTCAATCTCTGATCTTCCTGCTCCAGCCATCCAAACCAGCGCCGGCGGGACTGCTTGCTCCCTCCTCCCGTGGCCGGATGTGATGCCGCGTAGGCCTCACCGGCCCACCCTACCTCCCACCGCTGGCCAGACCATCCCTCTACCCACCTGCACCTCCAGTTATTTTCCGACGACGACAACCTTACCCCGCAACCGAACCAGTCAACCCTCGTACTCCCCTCCGTGTGGGCATCCACTGCTGTGTCTTCCCCGGCTCCGGGTCGTTCCCTTCCTTGCCTTGTTGTCGTCCACCGCGTTGGTGCTCTCGGCGCGGCGTGGTCAACGTGGTCAACAAATGACAGTTATCGGAAGAGGGATGTAGGTGGAGAGGCTGACAGTAGGGCCCCACATGGTCCATGGCTGAACGCAAGCAAATGCCTCCTTATTACACAAGCAAAAAAATGATTCCTCCCCCTGACAGGTTGGACCCACCAGCGACATCTTCGCACGCAAGGAAGTGCCTCCTTATTACGCGAAAAAAAGTTTCATCCCCCTGATAGCTGGGAGCCTGGGACCGACCAACTGCATCTTTTTCAATGAAGTGCCTCCTTATTACGTGCAAGAAAAATAATTCCTCCCCCTGCTAGCTGGGTCCCACCAGATTTCGAGGCTGACTTGTGGGCCTACTAAGTTGATGCGTACGCAGGGCTATTGCATCTTAGTCAACAAATCGACTCTACCTGCGTGAGACCGTTAGATGTCAATCCAACGGCCGGCGTGCTTCTTCAATCTCTGATCTTCCTGCTCCAACCTCCCAAACCAGCGCCGGCGGAACCGCCTACTCCCGCCTTCCGTGGCCGGCTGTGCTACTGCGCAGGCCTCACCGCCCAACCCTACTCCCATCGCTTGCTAGGCCATCCCTCTACTGACCCACACCTCCTGTTATTCTCCGGCGACGGCAGCCTCACACCACAGCCGAGCCAGTAAACCCTCGTATTCCCCTCCGCGTGGGCATCCATTGCCAAGTCTTCCCCGGCTCCGGGTGGTTCCCTCCCTAGCTCTCGATACGGCGTCGTAAACGTGGTGAATGAATGACAGCCATCGGAAGAGGACTGTACGTGGACAGGCTGACAGCTGGGACCCACGAGGTCCATGGTCGCACGGAAGGAAGTGCCTCCTTATTACGCGGAAGAAAAATGATTCCACTCCCTAACAGCTGGGACCCACCAGCTACATCTTCGCACGCAAGGAAGCTCCTCCTTATTACATGAAAAAAAATGCTTCCTCCTAATGGTTTGCTAACATCTGGGACCTATGACATTGTCAACGTAGTCGATAACTGAGAGAATTCCACATGGAGCGGTTGACACGTGGGACCCAGTTGCTCGAGCAGTTTTGTTGTTGTTGTTTTTTAGTTGTTGTTGAGACGGAGTAGGTTATCAACTGGGCTGTGTGGTGTCTGTGGACCGTCTAGCCCAGGCTTTTATTTTATGTTTATAACATGACGAGCCCAGCTATTTTTTTTCTCGATGAAAATGACTAGCCCACCTTTTTTTCCGTAGAATAGCCTACACAGGCCGATTTCTTTTTCTCCGTCCTGCTGGGCTGCAAATCTTTCAAGACGACGAGGGATACATTTGGCCTGCTGATGACTCACAAGTATATGGGATCAATCGTAGTCCTTTTGATAAGTAAGAGTGTCGAACCCAACGAGGAGCAGAAGGAAATGATAAGCTGTTTTCAGCAAGGTATTCTCTGCAAGTACTGAAAGTAGCGGTAACAGATAGTTTTGTAGCAAGATAATTCGTAACGAGTAGCAAGTAACTAGTATAATAAAAGTGCAGCAAGGTGGCCCAATCCTTTTTATAGCAAAGGACAAGCCAAAACGGTCTCTTATATAAAGCAAAGCGTTCTTGAGGACACATGGGAATTCTCATCTAGTCACTTTCATCATGTTTATTTGACTCGCATTCGCTACTTTGATAATTTGATATGTGGGTGGACCAGTGCTTGGGTGCTGTTCTTACTTGAACAAACCTCCCACTTATGATTACCCCCTCTCACAAGCATCCGCAACTACGAAAGAAGAATTAAGATAAATCTAACCATAGCATGAAACATATGGATCCAAATCAGCCCCTTACGGAATAGCGCATAAACTAGGATTTAAGCTTCTGTCACTCTAGCAACCCATCATCTACTTACTACTCCACAATGCCTTCCCTTAGGCCCGAATATGGTGAAGTGTCATGTAGTCGACGTTCACACGACACCACAAAGGAAGCAACAACATACATATCATCAAAATATCGAACGAATACGAAATTCACATGATTACTTATGACAAGACTTCTCCCATGTCATCAAGAACAAAATTAACTACTCACAAATCATATTCATGTTCAAGATCAGAGGGGTATTGAATAGCATTAATGATCTGAACATATAATCTTCCACCAAATAGACCAACTAGCATAAACTACAAGATGTAATCAACACTACTAGCAACCCACAGGTACCAATCTGGGGTTTTGAGAGAAAGATTGAATACAAGAGATGAACTAGGGTTTGAGATGAGATGGTGTTGGTGAAGATCTTGATGAAGATTGGCCCTCCCACGATGAGAGGATCATTGGTGATGTCGATGACTTCGATTTCCCCCTCCCGGAGGGAAGTATCCCCGGCGGAATCGCTCTGCCGGAGAGCAAAATTGCTCCTGCCCAGGTTCCGCCTCGAGATGGTGGTGCTTCATCCCGAAAGTCTTCTCTATAATTTTTTTAGGGAAAATGACCTTATATAGAAGAAGGAGGGGGCCGGAAGCCAGCTGTGGGCCCCACAAGGCATCAGGGCGCGCCCAAGGGGCCGTGCCCTGTTGCCTTGTGGGCAACTGGTGGGTCCCCTCTGGTATTTCTTTTCTCCAGTATTTTTTATATATTCAATAAAAAATCTCCGTAAAATTTCGGGTCATTTGGAGCTCTGTAGAACAGGTATCTCTGCTGTAGCTATTTCAGGTCTAGAATTCCAGCTGCCGGTATTCTCCCTCTTCATATAAATCTTGCAAATTAAGAGAGAAAAGGCATAAGAATTGCATCATAATGTGCAATAATGGCCAAATACATTATAAATAATAGTAAGAATCACGATGCAAATTGGACGTATCACCTGCCCAGAGAAAAAGGGCTGTAAATCTTATAAGTAATATGAAATGGGTTGTATATATATATAAACAAAGAAAATGGGCAATTAGTTTCAAATTGCGGATTTTCGTTTATTTTTTGATATTTCAAATTTCATTGGATTTTAACATAATTTAAATATATTTTAAATTTCGTTTTTTATCATGCTAGAAATTTTGGGATTAAAAATAGTTCGGCAAGTTCAATGAAATATCGCTGAAATTTTTAATCCTGTCCTGGCAAGAAAATGGTCAGGTATTCTAAAAATATAATGTGGGCTGCAATAAATTACGTAATAATTCGCAAATGGTCTGTAAATTTAGGAAAAATAGCAAATGGTCTATATGTTGTCTGCCACAGATGTTATGCTAAATTGTGGGCCTACTAAGTTGACGCGTAAGCAGAGCTTTGTCAACTTGTAGTCAATAAATGATTCTAGCTGCGGTGACCGTTGGATGCCAATCCAACAGCCGTGCTGCTTCTTCAATCTCTGATCTTCTTGCTCCAGCTGCCCAAACCAGCGCCGGCAGGACCGCCTGCTCCTGTCTCCCGTGGCCGGCTGTGCTGCCGCGCTGGCCTCGCCGCCCCACCCTACTCCCACCGCTGGCCAGGCCTTCCCTCTACTCACTCACATCCCCTGTTATTCTCTGGCGATGGCAGACTCACACCGCAGCCGAACCAGTCAACCCTCGTACTCCCATCCGCGTGGGCATCCACTGCCGCATCTTCCCTGGCTCCGCGTCGTTCCCTTCCTAGGCCTCGCCGTCGTCCACCGCCTTGGTGCTCTCGGCGCGGCGTAGTTAACATGGTCAATGAACGACAGCCATCAGAAGAGGACTGTACGCAGTGAGGCTGACAGCTGGACCCACCAGCTACATCTTCACATGCAAGGAAGTGCCTCCTTATTACGCGGAAAAGAATGATTCCTCCCCCTTACAGCTGGGACCCTCCTGCTATATCTTCGCACGCAAGGAAGTGCCTCCTTATCCTCCCTGATAGCTGGGACCCACCCGGTCGAAGCGTACGTAGCGTTGTCTGTTTGGTCGCGAACGTGTACGTACATACTGGTCGATCGGTCTCTCTCCAACGATGAACCGTGGGCGTGTAAGGAGCGGCACGTGTCGTAGTAGAGCCCCCGACATAGTAGTTCAGGCAACCCCATTTAAATCATGTACACGCACGTACGGCCACACGGCAAAAAATACGGCCACGTACGTACATACGGGTGGGGTCTCGAACACGTACTCGCGCATATGTACGGCCAGGGCACGAGTACATGGAGAGAGGCAACGAATGGCAGCAACGGCCTCCTGTTCATCGGCAGCCAACCGGCTGGGTCAGAACGGAGGAAACATCGTCATGTTCATCGGGAGCCAAGCGATTAAGTCGGAACGCGTCCTGTTCATCGGGAGCCAACCGGCTTGGACGGAACAGCCAAAACGGGGCCCTGTTCATTGACTCAGGCTCTGGCGTACTGCTACTTGTAGACTGCGTTGGTATTTCCCCAAAGAGGAGAGGATGATGCAGTATAGTAGAGATAAGCATTTCCCTCAGTTAAGAAGCAAGGTTATCAATCCTGTTGGAGAACCAAGCAAGATCCGGTCAACAGCACCTACACACACAAAAGCAAACACTTGCACCCAACGCGAATAAGAGGGTTGTCAATCCTCTTAGCGGTTACTTGCAAGGATTAAATCTAATAGAGATAAATTGATAAAGTAAACTACTAAACTAAATGAAAGTAAATAAATTGCAGCAAGGTATTTTTATGTTTTTTATGTGATAAAGATAGACCCGGGGGCCATAGTTTTCACTAGAGGCTTCTCTCTCGAGCGCAGAAACATACGGTGGGTAAACAAATTACTGTTGGGCAATTGATAGAAAAGCAAATAATTATGATGGATTCACGGCAATGATCATGTATATAGGTTTCACGTTCGAGACAAGTAGATCGACTCCTACCTACATCTACTACTATTACCCCACTCATCGACCGCTATCCAACATGCATCTAGAGTATTAAGTTAATAAAAACAGAGTAACGCCTTAAGCAAGATGACACGATGTAGAGAAGCAAATTCAAGCAATATGAATAAACCCCATCTTTTTATCCTTAATGGCAACAATACAAATACGTGTCATGTCCCTTTCTATCACTGGGATTGAGCACCGCAAGATTAAACCCATCACAAAGCACCTCTCCCATTGTAAGATAAACCAATCTAGTTGGCCAAACCAAATTGATAGATCGGAGAGAAATACAAAGCTATATTTAATCATGCATAAAAGAGTTCAGAGAAGACTCAAATATTTCTCATGAATAATCTGATCATAAACTCACAATTCATCGGAGCCCAACAAACACACCGCAAAAGAAGATTACATCGGATAGAACTCCAAGAACATCAAGGAGAACATGGTATTGAAGATCAAAGAGAGAGAAGAAGCCATCTAGCTACTAGCTATGGACCCATAGGTGTAACACCCCAAAAATTTAACCATATTTTTATTAAGTAAAATTTGGCCAGAAATAAAATTTTGAATTATATTAGGTCTTTCATTAATTTTAGAGTAATTTTTGTTTTCTGTTTTCCAAAATTCTTCCCTCCATATAGAAATTTTTGTAAAATATTGTGGGCTTTGGTAGTTTCCTTAAATCATTTCATTATATTTTTATAACAGTAGGAATTATTTTCATAATAAAAATTTCCATAGAATAATTCTTTTAAAGGCATTCTCAACACTTGAAATGCTTCTGTTGCACTACAACCATTTTAAATAATTCTTTAAAAATTCCACAAAAATTATGAGGGGTCATGTGATGCCTATAGATCACTTTTATGCAAAAACCCAACTTGGTCTTTTGAAAATTTTGAGTGAACATCCTCTTCCCAATTATGTTCCATTCTTGAGTTTTAACTGCAACCCTAATTTTCCTTCATCAAATAATTCTGAAATTTTTCCCACCTATATTCCTTCCAACAAAACCCTTAAGTCTAGAATATCAGCTCCAATTGCTTCATTTAGGTCCACCAAATAAATCTCTGTATTTTCAATCCAGAGCTGAATTTCATTCAAACTTGCACTGGCAAGTTTTTCTTTTTGCGAAACCAACCCTACCACACTTCTCACCATACAATGAGACACCCTTCTGCCAAGTGTCACTTCCATAAGAATTTTCTAAATGGCCCTAGCATTCTGTCAAATACCTTGTGGGCATGACAGAAATTGGGCAAGTCTCTGAACTACATTTGACACTTGTTTCCCTTGCAAAACCAGCATGTCCAGTACTCTTGCCAACCATAGTGGCATCGTCCTGCCAAATCCCAAGCTCATCGAGCCATGCCAGAGCGCGGTGGCATTCTGTCGAATGTCTGGCGTGCGTGCACTGGGCGCGACCAGAGCACCCGTTTGGCAGCCGCCGACAACCGAGTACCCGCGCGCCTCTCCAGCACCTCCCCGCTCGTTCTGATCCCCAGCCAGGCTCAACCAATCACCCCGCTACTTGCCGACACCCTCCCCTCTTCCCCTAGTGCCGACCACCACCGTCCTGAGCCACCGCCGACGACTTCCACTCGGGCACGGCACCGCCCGAGCCAGCCGACCCAGCCAACACACCCATGTGGTAAATATGGTCGGCCACCGTCCATACCAGCTCGCACCGGCCGCGCACCAACCTCACCGGCCCCAACGGCGCCATCAATGGCCGCTGCCGCGGTGTTTACCTTCGGGAAGCCACGGGAGTTGCTTCCCCGTGCTATAAAATGCACCCCCGAGCCCGCATACACCCACGGCACCACTCTATCCCCCTCTGCAACCCTCATGGAGCACCCAACCGACCCGGCGATGTCCTCTTCTCCACCTTCGACAAAATCACCCGCCGCTACCTTCTGGTCAAATCTGAGCTAACCCGGGCCTCCCTCTCCTCACTTTCTCCACCACTAGCCTCCTGGAGCTCCCACTGATCCACTCCCCCTCCCAATTTGGCTCGGGAGCCGCCGTAGGCAAAAACCCCTTTGTGACGCCGCCGTCCGTTGCGGAGCTCACCGCCGGCGACTCAGTGGTCTCCGGCGGTCGAGACGCAGCTCTCTGGACTCGCCTCGGTGAGGGGAGCACGCTCATGAGCCCGACACATCGAGTGAAGCCACCGTTCGCCGGTGAGAACCACCGGAGCCGCCCCACCGTTCGGGCAGGAGACAGAGAGCACGGGCGACCCGGGTCAAACCTGACCTGTGGGCTAGGTGGGGCCCACTGTTAGCGACTCACAGGTCATGCCGCGGTGTTTTAAGTGGGGACGGGTTCTTCAGAATACGTCTTCCCCATGGTAAAACGTATTCCACGAATACGTCTTCGACGTCGCAAGCCTCCCGCGCGGCCGAGCGACTGGGCCTGGCCCAGTGGCGCCAGGCGGTTAATCCGCGCCCAGGGCGCGCTTCTGCCCTTTTCTCTTTTCCTTTTCCAGCAGTTTTCAAATAATCCTACAGTAGCCTTTTCAAACCTAAATTTGATGATTCAAATTTCTACATACTTCTAAATTCATGATCTAATAACCAACTAGGGTGAACATTTTTACTAGGCTTTGTTTCTGTAGAATTTATTAAATAGTCTATTTCTTTATTTATTCCAGCTTAGAAATTCCCTAGGAAAATCATCTGAACTCCAAATAATTTGATTCTTTGTCTGAAATTCCTAGTTTTTCATCTAGTTTATTATAGTATTTATTTCAAAAAATTGAAACAACTTTTTTTGTACTATTTTCAAATTATGTGGTAATTTTAATATTTTGAAAATAGGAAAAATGGAGGGAAGAGAATTTTCAAAACTTTTGAAGTGCACCCAACACTTCTGCATACTCAAGGCAAGCATCTTGAACACTTGATATGGTGAATGCATGGTTAATTGTTGCAAGAATAGTGGATTCATGAATATGTTGAATTCGAATAAAGTTTGCATATTGCTAGCTATGCATGCATGATCCCCTGATAATATTAGATCTTCATTTAAGTATGAGTGAATATGGTCATTTTCACATGTCACATATGCATATGTTGGTCCGGGCTAATCTGCAGGAAAGAATCAGTCACGAGAAAAGTGACCGTGAGACTGAAATCTCGTTGAGACAAGAATGATCAGTGAGGGCATGTTGGGACATGTCAGGTGGTGACCCTGTTGGGTACTACCAAGGAAATATATTGTGCTAACCACTACAGGAAAACTTAACCTCCTGAGTCGACCGTAGATCGAGTCTTGTTCCGGTAACCCCCATACTTGTTTCGTGCTGCCACTTGTCCCTGCCACAGGTAGGGTATGGTTCAGTAAGTTGTTAACCCCTTTCCCACACACACCGTACAGAGAGGCCATAGTGAAAGATACAATCGATCACTGGTAGGCATGTCACTTGGTCAGGGGGCATGGGTGTATTGGGTTGGAGCCGAGAGGGGTAGCGCCCCTGATCTTTGCGCACGTTATATATAAGATTGTGATCCCATGCTATTCGAGATTGTAGTCTCCCCGTCTTAGAGTTTTTCTTGAACGATGCTTTGGGTGATTCCTGGCATCCGGAAACTTAATCTGGTGTGTGCTGGTTAGGTGTGTTTTCAACCCAAAGACCGTAATGGGAATTAGTTAGCGTCTCGGTGCTGGCTAAAGAAATCCTTTACTTGTGGGTAAAGAGTACACCTTCTGCAGAGTTAAACCTGTTCCAATAGCCGTGTCCGCGGTTAAGGACTACAGTCTGGGTTGGTCAAGTGTCGGTCTCCGGAGGAAATAATTAAATTGATCATGATTCATTTTTGCAGGATAATTATTGCCATTACTGATGCTATCATGAATATTATTGCTATCAGGAATGTTATTGTTAACATGAGCATTATTGTGGACTAACCTTTTCTTCTATGTGAAATTCTGAGTATCACTTGGGATGGCTAGTCCACCTGGATACTCAATTTTATTTTATTTTCTAAGTGTCACTTGGGTTCCTAGACTACCCGGGCACTCAGTTTTATTTTCTTTTCTTAGTATCTCTTGGGATGGTTAGACTACCTGAGACACTCATTTTTATTTTTATGAATATCTCTTGGGATGGCTAGACTACCTGAGATATTCATTTCTTTTCAAGACCTCATGAGGCGTCGCTTTTAGACATCCGTTGGGCATTTGTTTTCAAGACCTCTCGAGGCGTCACTTTTAGACACCCATTTGGCATTTCTTTTCAAGACCTCTCGAGGCGTCGCTTTTAGACACCCGTTTGGCATTTCTTTTCAAGACCTCTTGAGGCGTCGCATTTAGACACCCGTTTGGCATTTTCCTTGGAATTCCTCGGGCGGTCCAATGCCCTGTTCCATTTTAATTCCTTGATTTACTACTAACATGATACATTTATTTTCTCCGCACCGTATTAATATTTATCATGCCATGCTTTAATTTCATTCAGCATATGCATATAATTTAACTCATCATGATCATATGCATTCGGTATATCTTTTGTTCATTATGTTTGCGAGTACATTCCAACGTACTCACTGGCTTGTCCCTGGCTATTTAATTGGCCAGGTCAGGATTTCAATGAGGAGTACTATAACGACGTCCATGCAGAGCCTAGGATAGCAGCCACGCGGGATAGGAATTATCCGGGTCAGCTGTTCCTATGGGAATGGAGCCCATCGGCGTTGGAGAACCACGAGTCGCTTCCGTCACCCGTCACCAGAAATCATTGTTGTATCATTAGACCTTTACGGTCTTGTATCCAATTCTTGTAATTGCTTAGTAATCTGTAACAAGGACGTGTCCACCAGTAACAGTAATCTTGGGGCTGGTGACGACACGAGGGGTTAATTTCTGGGATATCGTGTCCCGGAAATCCGGCCCCGACAGCCTTGGTATCAGAGCCAGGCTGACCCTGGCTAATCCTATCTTAGCCTGGTCATTATCCCTAGGTTTCCACACCGTCCAAACCCTTTCCATCCATAGACAAGCCCATTCCATTCGATAAGCTTGCACAGTGGTCAGCCGACATCTTTTGACACTCGGTGCCCAACCTATCAGTCCTGCCCATAGGCCGTGTGCCTGTGGCCGACACCTGAGTTGTCCCATCCACAAGCATGAGATGGAAGACTCTGTTGGCCTATAAAGGAAGCTTTGCCCCAACTCAGCACATCACAGCCTCACTTTCAGTTCGATACCCAAGCACCAAGATGCCTGGCCCCGTCATTCGCAACGAGACCACCGCAACCGAGCCTGGAGACTTTCTAGCCATCCTCGCCAATCTCACCCTGTGAGCTTTTGGCATAGAAGAGCCGCCGGAGTATGTTGTGTACCAGGAGCACACGAGTGATGCCATCCACCAATTCTGGGCCACGATGCACGTCTACGGGAGGGGCACCCCATCAGAACGCCCCTACCGGTTCACCGGGAGGATGACCTCCAACGAGCCCCAAGCCATCCAACTCGCAGCCTGAGAGGCTATAGTTAATCTTCGGCATCGGTCACCAAGGGTTAACATCCGTCCCTTCTACTACTACACTAGCCATGAAGGCTATGGTAGCCCGACCCAGGTCGTCAACAGAGACCATGAGATGGATCCTGCCCTAGTGCATCTGGTGCGCTACTTGAGAGCGCAAGAGGCACTATTCAATCAGGTCACCCTTGACCTGATCGCGACCCGTGGGACGCTCGCTCTCCTGACCCCGGTGAGAAGTGAAGTTGCACCCGTCGCCGACGCCCCAATGGTGCTGCTTGGGAGGCCGGTTGAGCCCCCAAGGTCTGCTCCGGTTATTTACCCGGGCAATGCCTGCGCCTCCCCAGGGGAACTCCGTCGTCTCTTGGAGACCTACTCCAACGGGACGGTGACCTCGACACCCCGCGAGGGACACCACCGCTACCCCAGCACTGTAGCTCCCCATCCAACCCCGGCCAACTCCGACACCGAAGCTCACGGAGAAGCCTCGACATCTGTGGGACGCGCCCGTCTAGATGTCAACGAAGTGGACTGAGTCCACCAGAGTAGTTGTCGAGTCCCTTGTAACCCTTTTGCCCGGTAGATCCCACCTTCATGCCATAGATGACCATAAGTATGTTTGGTGCAGTATCTAGCACTAGTTTACATGATGCAACCTTTGTATTGTATTTTAGGGCGTATGTCATAAGTGCATTGCTATGATTGCATTCTGCATATGATTGTTTGTTGTGATATGCATTTAGTTCTTCCGCCCTTAACAAATCTCAAGGACGAGATTTTCTTAAGGGGGGTAGAGTTTGTAACACCCCAAAAAATTTACCATATTTTTATTAAGTAAAATTTGGCCAGAAATAAAATTTTGAATTATATTAGGTCTTTTATTAATTTTAGAGTAATTTCTGTTTTCTGTTTTCCAAAATTCTTCCCTCCATATAGGAAATTTTTGTAAAATATTGTGGGCTTTGGTAGTTTCCTTAAATCATTTCATTATATTTTTATAACAGTAGGAATTATGTTCATAATAAAAATTTCCCTAGAATAATTCTTTTAAAGGCATTCTCAACACTTGAAATGCTTCTGTTGCACAACAACCATTTTAAATAATTCTTTAAAAATTCCACAAAAATTATGAGGGGTCATGTGATGCCTATAGATCACTTTTATGCAAAAACCCAACTTGGTCTTTTGAAAACTTTGAGTGAAACATCCTCTTCTCAATTCTGTTCCATTCTTGAGTTTTAACTGCAACCCTAATTTTCCTTCATCAAATAATTCTGAAAATTTTCCCACCTATATTCCTTCCAACCAAACCCTTAAGTCCAGAATATCAGCTCCAATTGCTTCATTTAGGTCCACCAAATAATTCTCTGTATTTTCAATCCATAACCGAATTTCATTCAAACTTGCACTGGCAAGTTTTTATTTTTGCGAAACCAACCCTACCACACTCCTCACCATACAATGAGACACCCTTCTGCCAAGTGTCACTTCCATAAGAATTTTCTAAATGGACCTAGCAATCTGTCAAATACCTTGTGGGCATGACAGAAATTGGGCAAGTCTCTGAACTACATTTGACACTTGTTTCCCCTGCAAAACCAGCATGTCCAGTACTCTTGGCAACCATAGTTGAGTCGTCCTGCCAAATCCCAAGCTCATCGAGCCATGCCAGAGCGTGGTGGCATTCTGTTGAATGTCTGGCGTGCGTGCACTGGGCGCGGCCAGAGCACCTGTTTGGCAGCCGCCGACAACCGAGTACCCGCGCGCCTCTCCAGCACCTCCCCGCTCGTTCTGATCCCCAGCCAGGCTCAACCAATCACCCCGCTACTGGCCGACACCCTCCCCTCATCCCCTAGTGCCGACCGCCAGCGTCCCGAGCCACCGCCGACGACTTCCACTCGGGCACGGCACCGCCCGAGCCAGCCGACCCAGCCAGCACACCCATGTGGTAAATATGGTCGGCCACCGTCCATACCAGCTTGCACCGGCCGCGCACCAACCTCACCGGCCCCAACGGCGCCATCAATGGCCGCTGCCGCGGTGTTTACCTTCGGGAAGCCACGGGAGGAGCTTCCCCGTGCTATAAAATGCACCGCCGAGCCCGCATACACCCACGGCACCACTCTCTCCCCCTCTGCAACCTGACGGAGCACCCAACCGACCCGGCGAGGTCCTCTTCTCCACCTTCGACAAAATCACCCACCACTACCTTCTGGTCAAATCTGAGCTAACCCGGGCCTCCCTCTCCTCAGTTTCTCCACCACTAGCCTCCTGGAGCTCCCACTGATCCACTCCCCCTCCCAATTTGGCTCGGGAGCCGCCGTAGGCAAAAACCCCTTTGTGGCCGACGCCGCCGTCCGTTGCGGAGCTCACCGCCGGCGACTCAGTGGTGTCCGGCGGTCGAGACGCAGCTCTCTGGACTCGCCTCGGTGAGGGGAGCACGCTCATGAGCCCGACACATCGAGTGGCGCCACCGTTCGCCGGCGAGAACCACCGGAGCCGCGCCACCGTTCGGGCAGGAGACAGAGAGCACGGGCGACCCGGGTCAAACCTGACCTGTGGGCTAGGTGGGGCCCACTGTTAGCGACTCACAGGTCATGCCGTGGTGTTTTAAGTGGGGACGGATTCTTCAGAATACGTCTTCCCCATGGTAAAACGTATTCCACGAATACGTCTTCGACGTCGCACGCCTCCCGCGCGGCCGAGCGACTGGGCCTGGCCCAGTGGCGCCAGGCGGTTAATCAGCGCCCAGGGCGCGCTTCTGCCCTTTTCTCTTTTCCTTTTCCAGCAGTTTTCAAATAATCCTACAGTAGCCTTTTCAAACCTAAATTTGATGATTCAAATTTCTACATACTTCTAAATTCATGATTTAATAACCAACTAGGGTGAACATTTTTACTAGGCTTTGTTTCTGTAGAATTTATTAAATAGTCTATTTCTTTATTTATTCCAGCTTAGAAATTCCCTAGGAAAATCATCTGAACTCCAAATAATTTGATTCTTTGTCTGAAATTCCTAGTTTTTCATCTAGTTTATTATAGTATTTATTTCAAAAAATTGAAACAACTTTTTTTGTACTATTTTCAAATTATGTGGTAATTTTTATATTTTGAAAATAGGAAAAATGGAGGGAAGAGAATTTTCAAAACTTTTGAAGTGCACCCAACACTTCTGCATACTCAAGGCAAGCATCCTGAACACTTGATATGGTGAATGCATGGTTAATTGTTGCAAGAATAGTGGATTCATGAATATGTTGAATTCGAATAAAGTTTGCATATTGCTAGCTATGCATGCATGATCCCCTGATAATATTAGATCTTCATTTAAGTATGAGTGCATATGGTCATTTTCACATGTCACATATGCATATGTTGGTCCGGGCTAATCTACAGGAAAGAATCAGTGACGAGAAAAGTGACCGTGAGACTGAAATCTCATTGAGACAAGAATGATCAGTGAGGGCATGTTGGGACATGTCAGGTGGTGACCCTGTTGGGTACTACCAAGGAAATATATTGTGCTTACCACTGCAGGAAAACTTAACCTCCTGAGTCGACCGTAGATCGAGTCTTGTTTCGGTAACCCCCATACTTGTTTCGTGCTGCCACTTGTCCCTGCCACAGGTAGGGTATGGTTCAGTAAGTTGTTAACCCCTTTCCCACACACACCGTACAGAGAGGCCATAGTGAAAGATACAATCGATCACTGGTAGGCATGTCACTTGGTCAGGGGGCATGGGTGTATTGGGTTGGAGCCGAGAGGGGTAGCGCCCCTGATCTTTGCGCAAGTTATATATAAGATTTTGATCCCATGCTATTCGAGATTGTAGTCTCCCCGTCTTAGAGTTTTTCTTGAAGGATGCTTTGGGTGATTCCTGGCATCCGGAAAGTTAATCTGGTGAGTGCTGGTTAGGTGTGTTTTCAACCGAAAGACCGTAATGGGAATTAGTCAGTGTCTCGGTGCTGGCTAAAGAAATCCTTTACTTGTGGGTAAGAGTACACCCTCTGTAGAATTAAACCTATTTGAATAGCCATGTCCGCGGTTAAGGACTACAGTCTCGGTTGGTCAAGTGTCGGTCTCCGGAGGAAATAATTAAATTGATCATGATTCATTTTTGCAGGATAATTATTGCCATTACTGATGCTATCATGAATATTATTGCTATCATGAATGTTATTGTTAACATGAGCATTATTGTGGACTAACCTTTTCTTCTATGTGAAATTCTGAGTATCACTTGGGATGGCTAGTCCACCTGGATACTCAATTTTATTTTCTTTTCTGAGTGTCACTTGGGCTGGCTAGACTACCCGGGCACTCAGTTTTATTTTCTTTTCTGAGTTTCTCTTGGGATGGCTAGACTACCTGAGACACTCATTTTTATTTTTATGAATATCTCTTGGGATGGCTAGACTACCTGAGATATTCATTTCTTTTCAAGACCTCTTGAGGCGTCGCTTTTAGACACCCGTTGGGCATTTCTTTTCAAGACCTCTCGAGGCATCACTTTTAGACACCCGTTTGGCATTTCTTTTCAAGACCTCTCGAGGCATCGGTTTTAGACACCCGTTTGGCATTTCTTTTCAAGACCTCTCGAGGCGTCGCATTTAGACACCCGTTTGGCATTTTTCTTGGAATTCCTTGGGCGGTCCAACGCCCTGTTCCATTTTAATTCCGTGATTTACTACTAACATGATACATTTAATTTTCCGCACCGCATTAATATTTATCATGCCATGCTTTAATTTCGTTCAGCATGTGCATATAATTTCACTCATCATGATCATATGCATTCGATATATCTTTTGTTCATTATGTTTGTGAGTACATTCCAACGTACTCACTGGCTTGTCCCTGGCTATTTAATTGGCCAGGTCAGGATTTCAACGAGGAGTACTATAAAGACGTCCATGCGGAGCCTAGGATAGCAGCCACGCGGGATAGGAATTATCCGGGTGAGCTGTTCCTGTGGGAATGGAGCCCATCGTCATTGGAGAACCACGAGTCGCTTCCGTCACCCGTCACCAGAAATCATTGTTGTATCATTAGACCTTTACAGTCTTGTATCCAATTCTTGTAATTGCTTGGTAATCTGTAACAAGGACGTGTCCACCAGTAACAGTAATCCTGGGGCGGGTGACGACACGAGGGGTTAATTTCTGGGATATCGTGTCCCAGAAATCCGGCCCCAACAGTAGGTCTGTGGTAAACTACTCACACATCATCGGAAGGGCAGCAAGGTTGATGTAGAAGCCCTCCGTGATCAATTCCCCCTCCGGTAGAGTACCAGAAAAGGCCTCCAGATGGGATTGCGGAAGAACAGAGGTTTGCGGCGGCGGAAAGGTTTTTTCTTCTGGCTCTCTGATGGTTTCCGAATATTTGTGAATTTATAGGAGTGGAATTAGGTCAAACGGAGCCACGAGGGCCCCACAAGGCATAATGGCGCCCCCTGGGGCCGTGCCCTATTGCCTTGTGGAGGCTTCGTGTACCTTCTGGCCTCCTCTCCAAGTCTCCAGGGTCTCTTTTGTCCAGACAAAAATCTCCAAAAAGTTTCGTGGCATTTGGACTTCGTTTGGTACTGAAAATCCAAAAACAAGCAGAAAACAACAACTGGCACTGGGCACTAGGTTAATAGGTTTGTCCCAAAAAATGATATATAATTGCATATAAAAACATCCAAGATTGATACTATAATAGCATGGAACAATAAAAAATTATAGATACGTTGGAGACGTATCAAGCATCCCCAAGCTTAATTCCTGCTCGTCCTCGAGTAGGTAAATGATAAAAATAGAATTTTTGATGCGGAATGCTACCTATCATGTTTCATCATGTAATCTCTTTTACGGTACGAATAATAAGATATAAATGATTCAAAGCAATAGTCTATAATTTGATATAAAGACATCAATACTCAGGCATACTAATAAATCATCATGTCTTTCAAAATAAAAATGCTAAAGAACGTTATCCCTACAAAGTCATATAATCCTGTCATGCTCCATCTTCTTCACACAAAGTATTTATCATGCACTACCCCGATGAGAAGCCGAGCAATTGGTTCATACCTTTTAACGCGCTTCAGCTTTTTCAACTCCCACTCAATACATGAGCGCAAGCCATGGATATGGCACTATGGGTGGAAGAGAGTGTGGTGGTAGAGGTAAATAAGAGAAGTCAAAAAATAAGAAGATAGTCTCACATCGACGAGGCTAATCAACGGGCTATGGAGATGCCCATCAATTGATGTCAATGCGAGGAGTAGGGATTGCCATGCAACAGATGCACAAAGAGCTATAAGTGTATGAAAGCTCAACATGAAAACTATGTGGGTGTGCATCCAACTTGCTTGCTCATGAAGACCTCGGGCATTTGAGGAAGCCCGTCATCGGAATATACAAGCCAAGTTCTATAATGAAAAATTCCCACTAGTATATGAAAGTGACAAAATAGGAGACTCTGTATATGAAAAACATGGTGCTACTCTGAAGCACAAGTGTGGAAAATGATAGTAACATTGCCCCTTCTCTCTTTTTCTCTCATTTTTTTTTCATAGCTCTTTTTCGCCTCTTTTTTTCTTCTTTTCCTCCATTTTTTTACTTTTTATTTTTTGTCCAGAGTCTCATCCCGACTTGTGAGTGAATCATGGTCTCCATCATCCTTTCCTCACTGGGACAATGCTCTAATAATGATGATCATCACACCTCTATTTACTTACAACTCAATATTACAACTCGATACTAGAACAAAAAATATGACTCTATATGAATGCCTCTGGCGGTGTACCAGGATGTGCAATGATGCTAGTGTAACATGTAGAAAAATGATGAATGGTGCCTGAGCCACAAATACTATGTCAGCTATATGATCATGCAAAGCAATATGACAAGGATGATGTGTGTCATATAAAAAACGGAACGGTGGAAGTTGCATGGCAATATATCTCGGAATGGCTATGGAAATGCCATGATAGGTAGGTATGGTGGCTGTTTTGAGGAAGATATAAAGAGGTTTATGTGTGATAGAGCGTATCATATCACGGGGTTTGGATGCACCGGCGAAGTTTGCACCAACTCTCGATGTGAGAAAGGGCAATGCACGGTACCGAAGAGGCTCGCAAATTGCGGAAGGGTGAGAGTGCGTATAATCCATGGACTCATATTAGTCATAAAGAACTCACGTACTTATTGCGAAAGTTTATTAGCCCTCGAAGCAAAGTACTACTACGCATGCCCCTAGAGGGATAGATTGGTAGGACAAGGTCCATCGCTCATCCCCGACCGCCACTCATAAGGTAGACAATCAATAATAAATCATGCTCCAACTTCTTAGCATAACGACAGATCATACGTGCATGCTTCGGGAATCACAAACCTTAACACAATTATTCTTACTAAACCACAATCATCTACTAGTACCTCCCCCATATTAACATCTTAATATCACAAAACTATTGCAAGGAATCAAATTTATCATATTCAGTGATGTACATGAAAGTTTTTATTATATCCCTCTTGAATACCTATCATATCAAGACCAAATTTATAACCCGTGCATATTACCATTGCTATCATGAGACTCTCAAAAGATATAAGTGAAGCATGAGAGTACCACTATTTCTTTAAAATATAACCACCGCCGTGCTCTAAAAGATATAAGTGAAGCACTAGAGCAACTGCCTAGCTCAAAAGATATAAGTGAAGCACATAGAGTATTCTAACAAATCACGAATAATGTGTATCCCTCTCAAAAAGGTGTGTTCAGCAAAGATGATTGTGACAAACTAAAAAGCAAACAAAAGCAAACAAACTATATCACAAGACGCTCCAAGCAAAACACATATCATGTGATGAATAAAAATATAGCTCCAAGTGAGTTACCGATAGATTGTAGACAAAAGAGGGGATGCCTTCCGGGGCATCCCCAAGCTTAGACGCTTGAGTGTTCCTTGAGTATTACCTTGGGGTGCCTTGGGCATCCCCAAGCTTAGGCTCTTGCCGCTCCTTATTCCTTTGTCCATCGTAGTCTCACCCAAAACTTGAAAACTTCAGCACACAAAACTCAACAGAAACCTCGTGAGATCCGTTAGTATAACAAACAAATCTTAAACTTTAGGTACTGTGGTAAATTGATTCATATTTAATATTGGCATAATTCTACTGTACTCCAACTTCTCCATGACTCATACCCCCCGATACGATCCATAGATACATCAAAATAAGCAAACTATGCAACAAAAACAGAATCTGTCTAAAACAGAACAGTCTGTAAAGATCTGAATTATGGTCATACTTCTGTAACTCTAAAGAATCTGAAAAAATAGGAAAACATGGGAAATTCATATGCCAATAGTTTGTAAAAAATTCAGAAGGTTTTGACACTCCATTGAATATTTTAAATTCCATCACTGGACGCAAAAGTTTCTATTTTCAAACAACATCAATCACACTATCTTTCAAATCATCCCGAAGGCATTACTTGGCACAAACACTAATTAAAACATAAAAATACAATGATAACAGAAGCTATAATTGTGCAAACACTCAAAAACAGAGGGTAAAACAAAAATTTATTTTATTCATTGGGTTGTCTCCCAACAAGCTCTCTTTTTATAGCCATTAAGATAGGCTTGGGATATTAATGATGCTCACATAAAAGATAGGAGTTGAAACACAAAGAGAGCATCATAAAACATGTGACAAACACATTTAAGTCTAACATACTTCCTATGCATAGGTATTTTATAGGAAAACAAATTATCAAGACAAGAAGTATCTAGCATATGCAAGGAAGAAGAACGAAGCATTAACAATTTGAACTTCAAGATAGGTAATTGAGTAACATGAAAATTTCTTCAACCATATTTTCTTCTCTCAGAATAATTACAAGTAAGATCATAATCAAATTCAACAATATAGCTATCATATAAAATATTCTCTTCACGATTTGCATGCATAAAAGTTTTATAATCTTCCAAGATAGTGGGATTAACATCAACTAAAGTCATGACCTCTCCAAACCCACTTTTATAAAAAAAATCATAAGATTGAACACTCTCCAAAGTAGTGGGATCATTATTACCTAAAGTGGATGCTCTTCCAAACCCACTTTTAATAGTATTGCAAATTTTATTATCAATAACATATTCATCATGAGGCTCAAATAAATTTTCAAGATCATAAGAAGCATCATCACTCCAATCATGATCACTGCAATAAGTAGTGCACATAACAAAATCATCATCCCCAAGCTTGTAGTTTTACATGTTATTAACACAATTGACATTAATAGAATTTATAATAAAATCATTGAAATCATGCTTTTCATTCAAAGAGCTATCATGAATGACTTTATAAATTTCTTCTTTTAACTCTTCATCACAATTTTCAGATTCATGATTTTCAAGCAAAACTTCATAAAGATAATCTAGAGCACTCAACTCACTTGCAATTGGTTCATCATAATTGGATTTCTTGAAAAGATTAGCAAGTGGATGAGGATCCATATCAATAGTTTTTAGCAAGCAAAGATGCAAGCAAATAGGAAGCACATGGCAACACAAGCAAACAGAAATATTTTTGTGTTTTTGTAAAATTGTTTTAGAAGTGCGGGAGATGAAAACAAGAGGCAAATGCAAATGAAAAGGCAAATAAAATAGATGCAAGTGATTGATAGTTTGTGCGAAGGTACTTGATAGATTTTGATGATGTCTCCCCGGCAACGGCGCCAGAAATTCTTCCTGCTACTTGTAGACTGCGTTATTATTTCCCCGAAAAGAAGAGGATGATGCAGTACAGTAGAGATAAGTATTTCCCTCAGCTAAGAACCAAGGCTGTAAATCCAGTAGGAGAACCAAGCAAGATCCAGTGAACAACACCTACACACACAAAAGCAAACACTTGCACCCAACGCGAATAAGAGGGTTGTCAATCCTCTTAGGCGTTACTTGCAAGGATTAAGTCTGATAGAGATAAATTGATAAAGTAAATTACTAAACTAAATAAAAGTAAATAAATTCCAGCAAGGTATTTTTAAGTTTTTTATATGGTAAAGATAGACCCGGGGGCCATAGTTTTCACTAGAGGCTTCTCTCTCGAGCGCGGAAACATACGGTGGGTAAACAAATTACTGTTGGGCAATTGATAGAAAAGAAAATAATTATGACGGATTCATGGAAATGATCATGTATATAGGCATCACGTTCGAGACAAGTAGACCGACTCCTGCCTGCATCTACTACTATTACTCCACTCATCGACCGCTATCCAGCATGCATCTAGAGTATTAAGTTAATAAAAACAGAGTAACGCCTTAAGTAAGATGATATGATGTAGAGAAGAAAATTCAAGCAATATGAATAAACCCCATCTTTTTATCCTTAATGGCAATAATACAAATACGTGTCATGTCCCTTTCTGTCACTGTGATTGAGCACCGCAAGATTGAACCCATCACAAAGCACCTCTCCCATTGCAAGATAAACCAATCAAGTTGGCCAAACCAAATCGATAGATCGGAGAGAAATACAAATCTCTATTTAATCATGCATACAATATTTCAGAGAAGACTCAAATATTTCTCATGAATAATCTGATCATAAACTCACAATTCATGAGATCCCAACAAACACACCGCAAAAGAAGATTACATCGGATAGAACTCCAAGAACATCAAGGAGAACATGGTATTGAAGATCAAAGAGAGAGAAGAAGCCATCTAGCTACTAGCTATGGACCCGTAGGTCTGTGGTAAACTACTCACACATCATCGGAAGGGCAGCAAGGTTGATGTAGAAGCCCTCCCTGATTGATTCCCCCTCCGGTAGAGTACCGGAAAAGGCCTCCAGATGGGATCACGGAAGAACAGAGGCTTGCGGCAGCGGAAAGGTTTTTTCTTCTGGCTCTCTGATGGTTTCTTAATATTTGTGAATTTATAGGAGTGGAATTAGGTCAAATGGAGCCACGAGGGCCCCACAAGGCATCAGGGCGCGCCCCCTGGGGCCGCGCTCTGTTGCCTTGTGGAGGCTTCCTGAACCTTCTGGCCTCCTCTCCAAGTCTCCAGGGTCTCTTTTGTCCAGAAAAAAATCTCCAAAAAGTTTTGTGGCATTTGGACTTCGTTTGGTACTGATTCTCTGAAAAGCCAAAAACAAGCTGAAAACAGCAACTGGCACTGGGCACTATGTTAATAGGTTAGTCCGAAAAAATGATATATAATTGCATATAAAAACATCCAAGATTGATAATATAATAGCATGGAACAATAAAAAATAATAGATACGTTGGAGACATATCACGTACCGCAAAACGGAGGAAACGGCCTTCTGTTCGACCGCCGACGTTCAAAACGGGGTCCTGTTCATCGGGAGGGGTGTGGCGTACCGCAAAACGGAGGAAATGGAATTCTCTTCGACCGCCTACGGTCAAAACGGGGTCATGTTGATCGGGAGGGGTGTGGCGTACCGCAAAACGTAGGAAACAGACTTCTCTTCGAGCGCCTATGGTCAAAACGGGGTCCTGTTCATCGGGAGGGGAGTGGCGTACCGCAAAACAGGACTCCGCGGGCTAATGTTCATCCACCGTCGACTTCCTGCAGCCTCCACCAGCTACTGTTCAACCACCGTCGACTTCCTCAAGCCTCCACCGGCTATTGTTCATCCAGCCTCCACGGGGTCCTGTTCATTGATACATCTCCAATGTATCTATAATTTTTGATTGCTCCATGCTATTATAGTATCAATCTTGGATGTTTTATATGCAATTATATATCATTTTTTGGGACTAACCTATTAACCTAGTGCCAGTGCCATTTGCTGTTTTTTGCTTGTTTTTGGCTTTTCAGAAAATCAATATCAAACAGAGTCCAAACAGAAAAAAAAACTTTGGATTAATTTTTTCTGGACCAGAACGGACCCTAGAAGGTTCGGGAGAAGACCAGAAGAGCCACGAGGGAGCGACAAGCTCTGGAGGCACGCCCAAGGAAGGTAGGCACACCCCCTAGGCTTGTGGGCCTCTCGTGGCACCTCTTGACCTAATTCCAAGCCTATAAATTCTCAAATATTCCCCATATACCAGAGAGCCACCTCGAATAACTTTTCCACTGCCGCAAGCTTCTGTTCTTCCGCAATCCCATTTGGAGGCCTTTTTCAGCAATCTGCCGTAGGAGGAATCGTTCACGGAGGGCTTCTACATCAACCTTGCTGCCCTTCCGATGATGTGTGAGTAGTTTACCACAGACCTACGGGTCCATAGCTAGTAGCTAGGTGGCTTCTTCTCTCTCTTTGATCTTCAATACAATGTTCTCCTCGATCTCCTTGGAGTTCTATTCGATGTAATCTTGTTTTGCGATGTGTTTGTTGGGATCCAATGAATTGTGGATTTATGATCAGATTATTCATGAGAAATATTTGAGTCTTTTCTGAACTTATTTATGCATGATTGTTATAGCTTTGTATTTCTCTCCGATCTATCTGTTTGGTTTGGCCAACTAGATTGATTTATCTTGCAATGGGAGAGGTGCTTTGTGATGGGTTCAATCTTGCGGTGCTCTATTTCAGTGACAAAAAGGGACAAGACATGTATTTTTATTGTTGCCATTAAGGATAAAATGATGGGGTTTATTCATATTGATTGAGTTACTTTGTCTACATCATGTCATCTTGCTTAAGGTGTTACTCTGTTTTTATTAACTTAATACCCTAGATGCATGCTGGATAGCGGTCGATGGGTGGAGTAATAGTAGTATATGCAGGCAGGAGTCGGTCTACTTGTCTCGGACGTGATGCCTATATACATGATCATTGCCATGAATCCGTCGTAACTATGCGCTTTTCTATCAATTGCCCAACAGTAATTTGTTTACCCACCGTATGCTATCTGTTCAAGAGAGAAGCCTCTAGTGAAAATTACGGCCCCCGGGTCATTTATCCATCATATATAAAATCCAAAAATACCTTGCTGCAATTATATTTCTTTATTTTGTTTTGCAATTTAGTTATCTATCTATCCCTATCAGAATTAATCCTTGCAAGTAACCGCCAAGGGGATTGACAACCCTCTTGTTTGCGTTGGGTGCAAGTATTTGCTTTTGTGTGTGTAGGTGCTGCTAATGAGGTTCTGTGTGGTTCTCCTACTGGATATATAACCTTCGTTCTTAACTGAGGGAAATTATTATCTCTATTGTACTGCATCATCCTCTTCTCTTCGGGGAAATCCCAACGCAGTTCACAAGTAGCATTCATCCACCCCCAACCGGCTGGGGTGTGGCGTCCTCCTCGGGGTCCTGTTCATCCAGCGCCAACCACCTTCACACGGCCAGGTACTGTTCATCCATAGCCAACCCACCGGCTGGGGTGGGGCGTACGAGCAGACGGCAGCAGTGGGAACTGTTCATCCACAGCGAACCAACCGGCTAGGTCAACTCACCACGTCTCGCGCAATGGGGTCGATCGATGCGTCTCGACTCGTTCTACATATCGCGCGCGCGACAGCAACGGGCACTGTTCCTCGAGAGGCAATCCATCACCGGCTGGCTAGCTACGTCTCGCACGGGGTCTCAATTGGCTTCAGTATGCAGCGAGAAGGATCGATCGGGTTCAGTTAGCAGCGAAGGAATCGCTCGGGTTCAGTTAGCAGTGAAGGGATCGATCGGCTTCAGTACGTAACTAGTGCGATCGCTCGGGTTCAGTAAGTGAACGCCCCGCTCGGTTTCAGCTAGCGAGCGCCTCGCACACACGCGCGCATACGAGAGAAACGCACAAACCACACTACATCGCTCGGCCCCGACCACCCACCGTAACCAGGAACTCCCCAAAAATTTCCTCACACTCACTTCTACCATGATTTTTTATGTCATGGATGGCCCAAAGAATGTCATGCAGGTGCGTCTCCGGCCCACCCAGGACAAAGAGCTCATTTTTTGTCATAATTTTTTGTCAAAGAAGTAGGAGCCCACCACATCTATGATGATATGTGTTTTTGTCACAATTATCGTCATAGAAGTGTCACAACCATGATAGAAAAAGTTTTCATTCGGGCCATAATGTCACGGATGTGTCTTTTTTTTGTAGTGATGGACATCGAGATAATGCATTTGTTTGAGAGACATTGAGAAAGAGTACTATCAATGGTGCATGTAGGTGTGGGAATTAAACGAAGGGATGCATGGTCTTATTGGTTTCAGGGATATAGAGGGAGGGAGTGAGAGAGAGAACATCTAGAGGGAGATAGATAAGTGTGAGTGTGTGTTTTAGAGAAGAGACCCATCCAGACGAAAGTCATATGTGCACGAAAGAAGAGAGAGATTCGAGGCGGGTGGGGCTGGGGGTGGGGGTAATTAACTACGTATGGAGAGAGATGAGACATAGAACATGCATGTGCGAGAGGTATACTTATATACGTGGATAGAGGCCGGGTGGGTGTGCGCGCGCGTGCGCATGATTGAGATAAAAGAGAGGAGACAAAAGTCATAAGATCAAGGACGGGAGAGATGCATGGATCGATATCACAACATGCTGATTTTGTTGAATTCCTCAGGGCACAAACCGTTGAAGAGAATGTCACAAGCTTGAGCACTGTATTGCAACATCTTCAATTCTTTCGCGGTTGCTTCACGATCCGGTTCCTTGCCATCCTCAAAGAATTCACCTTGCAAGCCAACACGAACAACAGCCCAAACGGCAGGGTTATGACCAAGAATATGCATTTTCATCTTATTTTTCGAACTAGCAAAGTTTGTACCATCAAAATTTGGACCTCTACGGTGATAATTACACTCACTAGACGCCATACTCTCCTAGGTTGTGAAACCAAGGCTATGATCACCAAAGCAATGGAAATCAAGGCTTACGGAGACCAAAGCTCTAATACCACTTGTAGGATCGAAAGTATGTCTAGAGGGGGGTGATTAGATTACTTGTCATGGTTTTGTCACGGCAGATGTCCTCGTGAAAGGACTTAGTCGTGAGGCCATCGCAGCTAGGTGGTAACTCGAACGTGGTTGATCGGAATCGAGAGACAAGGGTTTACCCAGGTTCAGCCCCTCACAATGGAGGTAATGGCCTACGTCCTGCGTGATTGTTATTGATGATGATGATCTCGATTACAAGGGTGCAACTTGGCTAACCTAGTACTCGAGAGCTTGTAACTTGGCCTTTTCCGCCTCAGGGGCTCACCTTTATATACAGGTCGAGGCCCTGGGATTACAACAGAGTCCGGGTCGTAACATGACCCGTGATCTAATCTATTTCCTATTCATCGTCCTCCTTAAGAAAGGAAAACATATCACGTCCTTGGATGAGCCGCCGCCTCAAGTATTGGGCCCTAAACCGGCCTGCTTTATGAGTCGCCTGATGGGTCTCCTGATCTTTGAACGTTGCATCCTTTATCCTTTAAGCCGCCACTGGATAACCTGGCCCCGAACGGGCGGGTTATACTGTGGGGTTATATCCCCGACATTAGCCCCCAGAGTGAGGTGGATTTATTCACATCAATCTCCAGAAGTCACATTTCCGAGTTGTCCTTCATTTCATCATCTTGGCTCATTCCATGGCCGAGTCACGTGAGTTTGCCGGCTCATAAAACATTTTTACCTTAGCATCTCCGATTCTTCTGTGTCATGACATCACCTTCCAGAAATCGCGGGGTTCAGGCATGACGTCATAGCGAATCCGGATGTATATTTGTTAGGCGCGAGAATCGAGGGGCCTCTTCGCCAAAAAGTTACTGTGCCTCCTCTATTTTCGCACCTGCCTTTCCCCTTCTTATCATATTATAAATATCCTCAAGGGCCGCAGTTTTTCTTTTTTACTGCTTCGCCTTCTTCCTCCTTATATCCGAGCCTTCTCGCGACCCGAGCTTTCCGCCGCCGCGCGACCTTAGTGTCTCCGACGATGCCAACCGCTTCAATAGCTCCACGCACACCACTGTCAACACCGTCAAGAGCCTCTCGAAGCTTCCGCCGCATCCAGGTACGCCCCATTTCTTCCTAGATCCATAGCAGTTCTTTATACATTTTACCTAGTTCATCGGCGCTCATCTTTTTATCCTATCATTGCTGTTTTAGATCTAGATTCTAATGAACTCGTCATAGAAATACTCCGATGTTGGCTGTAGTGCCATTTTTGCATCTAGGAACTTCAGATCTTCACTAAATACCGTGAATAAATCAAACCATGCTTCCACTGTATGAGTTAGGAATAGTAAATATTTTTTCTTTTCGCATATTTTGTAGATCCATAATTATAGCCACTTTGTTTGAAATCTGTTCCTGCAACACTTAGCAAAAAATCAGAATCTTCAACTTTAATAAGAGCCGCCGTACGTAACAATCATGATTCGCCCGCCTTGGGAAACATAGTTGAATCTCTATTCAGGCAGCTTGTAATTCGTTGGCATATTTTGGTAATTGAATAACTATGTTGGCTCGCCTCTTAATTTTAACCACCTTGTCGTACTGGCTTCTCTCCAAGCCGCCAAGGCGACTTTACGATCGTGAAATGACCCGCCATTCATATTTTTATCCGCAGCCGTTAATTCTTTTAGGCGACTTACCATGGCAAAGACCACAATTTGCAACTCGGTGAGTTCCCAAGTTTCACAACTCGTGCTCAATGACTATAAAGAACAAGGTTTTCTGCCTGCTCAAGAGGTGATTGGCTGGCGGGATCCTCAAGGCGAAACTATTCCCCAACCCGGCGAAGGAGAAGTTGTGGTGTTTACAGACCATCTTCTTCGGGGCTTCTCTCCGCCCGGGTCAAAAACAT
Organism: Elymus sibiricus; assembly: GCA_039707655.1. Classification (NCBI taxonomy): domain Eukaryota; kingdom Viridiplantae; phylum Streptophyta; class Magnoliopsida; order Poales; family Poaceae; genus Elymus; species Elymus sibiricus. The sequence goes on along the minus strand of CM077664.1, from coordinate 112,395,822 downwards.
TTCGGGACGCCCTAAGTTTCTTCAACCTTCATCCTCAAGACCTTGGCCCAAATTCTATATCCAACCTATGCCAATTTCAAGTCTTCTGTGAAGCATATCTGCAAATGGAAGCCACCGTTCCTCTCTTTAGGGAGTTTTTCTATATCAACTGCCAGACTGAATGTGCTGATGGCCCCAGTCTAGAACTTGGCGGGGTCTCGATCCAGAGGTGAAGAGACGTTGCTTTTCCTTCAGTCACTTTGCTGAGTCATCCAAAAGGATGGAACAAGACCTGGTTCTATTGTAAGAACACAGCTCCTGTTGATGAGAACCCTTTGCCGGGTTATAGACCTGACCGTCTTGACCCCACCGTTGAACTTCCTGGCTGGGCTCCTCAAGAAGATCGCGCTCAAGTCGCCCACATATATCCAAAGCTGAGGGATTTATTAGCCAATGGTTTGACCGGGGTTGATCTAACCCGGTGCTGGATTACCTGGAGGATTCTCCCCTTAAGTCGCCGGGAGGATTTAATGTGCAATTACTCAAGCAACTCAAATGATGTGCAAAGGTTCAGTCCCATTGACCTGTCAGCTGACGAAATAAACAAGATTGTGAAGAAACTGCTTGGGGAGTCACAAGAAAACTGTAACAAGACGGGGCTGAAACCATTCTATGCCCTTAACCAGGCTCCTCCAGTAAGCATTCCTGTGATCATTTGTTCAGCTTATCAACTCTTAAACTTACTTGTTGATCTTGTTTAAAACTGTGCAGGCCGACTCTCCATTCAGCAGCTGATGATGAGTCAGAGGTAGAACATGACTCCCTTTGGCCGTCTTTTTATTGAACTGGATAACGCCTCTTATTCTCAGGGTGATGCTGAAAATAGCCGGGCTGATGATGTTGAGGTAATTTCCATCTCCTCCAGCTCAGAAAACTTTGTTCCCCAAAGAGCCAGAAAAACTGTCAGAAAAGTGCCATTTTCTCATCCACACGCTTATTTAGACCCACAATTTTCTTTAAAGAAATCATAGCATGCCGGCTCTGCAAGACGCTAGACTCGAAGTGGTTCTGGAGAACTGTTGGCCGGCTTACCTGATGCTTCAGCCGCCCGTAAGCGACGCAGTGAGGTGCCTCACAGTCCAACCCCATCTCTTCCACGAGCCGGCCTTTTTAAGCAGCCTCTTAACCCATCTGATTCAAATTACCAGGAGTCGCCACCATCATCTTGCGACTCATCTGCCACTCAACTGCCACCCCTGGTCATTAAGCAAGGGTAAGTGCTTCTCAATAAACCGTGCTTCGTCATAACCATTGTCCTTATTTGAGTCTGCTTATGAATTCATAGGGCAAATGCTAAGAAGAGGAAAACTGACGAGTCATCTTCGACCCCAGAGAACTTTGAGTCAGAAAACCCTAACTTGGGAATCCCTGAAGGTCAACACGAGACGACGAAGGATCAGCCTGGTGAAAATGTTGATCCGCCCAAGCAAAACGAGCCGCCAACTACTGAAGAGGTGGATACTCAAGTCGGCGCGACTGACGTGGAGGAGGATCTTAACCCGCCAAGTCCTATTCGCCCTTCTAGTCCGATGAAGGCGACTGAAGATATGGTCTTGTCATCTCCCCAAGCCGATGATGAAGTTGGCATCATAGGGGTATCCTTCAAGACTCTAGAGACGTCAAGCATTCTGACCAAGCTTGTATCAAAAGACGAGTCGGTCGCGTCTGAGAAAGGGAAAGAGAAACTTGAGCTCCCAAACTTTGAAGATCTCAGCGTGACCGATCTCCATGAGGCGTACTTGACCCGGCTATCTGTAAGCCAGGAAATGGAAGTAAGCCTAGTCAATATGCTGAAGAGGAAATATGAGGTAAGAAATGTCCCTTCTTTCCATACTGTATATATCTTGTGTAGCCGCCAAGTCTTAGACATAGGTCAGCATGAATATGTGTAAGACTTTCAGTATGATATACTCGTTTCGGAACTGTAGCCCCCAAGAGCCGGGTTGTTATGTATATAACAAGCCGGTTCTGTAACATATGTCCCTTAAAAGCAATGTGTAGCCCCCAAGGGCCGGGTTTTTTTTTACCATGGAAACTGCAGGACTTGGCCCCACAGCATTTTATTGAAACAAGAAAAGTCATATGTACATGCAAAAAATAGATCCGCCAGGGGTGAAAAAAAGAAAAGAAGCTAGAACTAATCTATTCTAAAGAGCATAACCAGAAGGACTCAAGGAGGGAGGAAAGCTATCCAGTGCAACAGCTCCTCCTTGTGCCTGGACTTAATCCTGTGTGCCAACAAAGAGATATCATGGATAAAACCAGCCTTCCATTTCCCAAAGGTTGGCCTCACTTTTCTGAAGATCTTATCATTTCTCACTGTCCATATATTCCACCAAGTGTGAAAGACCACCTCAGCAAAGAAAGGCTTGGCAAACTCTCTTCTAGCTTGAACAGCAATATCCACCATATTTTGACTGGGAGGCCAAACAATCTGAAGATAATTCCAAACTCTAGAACTGAAGTTACATTCAAAGAATAGATGATTCCTGTCTTCCAAAGCTCCAGAGTGACATAGCACACAGGCAGGGCCATCCTCAATTCTCCAATGTCTTCTTTGAATCATATCCTTGGTGTTCACTCTGTCCATGATGACAAGCCAAGAAAACATCTTGATGGACATAGTACAACAGCTGTTCCATATCTAGTTCAGAATTGGATTTGCCACAATCGGTTTGTGAATCTGCTCATAAAATTTCTTTGCAGTATATTGGGATCTCTTGCTATCATTCTAGTACCAACAGTCTGGCTGCATTCTGTCCCCATTAAATGTTCCCAGACATTGTGTGAGGGTCTGCAGTTCATTATAAGCCTGCACAGAAAGGGGCAGGTCGAAAAAATAGAGGATGTTCTCACTGTCCAATACTCGCTGGACAGAAACGGTTTTATCCGAGCAGTAGGAGAACAATCTTTTGAACCTAGCTTGAAGTGGTATACTGGCACCCATCTATCACTCCAAAACAACACCGACTCCCCACTGTTAACCTGAACAATAGAGCAAGCTCTGTATTTATTCATGAGTTTTGAAACATCCCTCCACCAGAATGATCCACAAAGAGCAGTATCATGGGGAACCCTTTGAAAGTAGTATGTATTCCATATAAGGTGCACCCAGGGGACGTCCTCCTTGTTGTAGAACTTGTGCAACTGTTTGATCAACAAGGCCTCATTCTGAGCACTCAAATTCAAGATCCCCAAGCCTCCCTTGTTTTTAGGCCTACACACCAGCGGCCAAGCCGCCAAAGAGTGGGCATTTTCTTTTCCATACTTCCGCTAGAAGCATTGCCTCTGAATCCTTTCCAACTGCTTGATAATACCTGGAGGTATATGTAAACTGCAAAGGAAGTAGATTGGCATTGAAGAGATCACAGAATTTAGGAGTTGTAATCTTCCACCCTGTGGTAAGAACCATGAGCTGGCAGTGAGCCTTCTCTACATGCAGTCTACAAGGGGCATAAGATCAATTATCTTTGGTCTAGTAGTCCCAAGGGGGAGGCCAAGATAGGTGAAGGGCATTGTCCCAATTTTGCAACCAAGGATATCGGCCAGATCAGAGGCCAGAGAACTGTCCACATTAATTGGAATCATTGAAGATTTGTGAAAATTGATTTTCAGGCCAGTGGATTGTGAGAATACCATCAGAGCTTCCTTAAGAGCCACCAGCTGCTGACTCTGTGCTGAAATAAACAGAATTGTATCATCTGCATATTGAACAACTGGAAAATCTGGATCATGTGATGGAATAGGTAAAGTGAGAGAACCCAGCTGGACCATGTCATTTAGCATAGATTGCAACAAATCTGCTACAATAACAAACAGTAAAGGAGATATAGGATCACCCTGTCTGACCCCACATTTGCACTTGAAGTGCCTTCCAGGAACACCATTTAAAAGCACAGAAGATGTTCCAGAGGAAAGTAACTCCTTCACCCAAGAAATCCATTTATCTGGGAAGCCCTTAGCTTCCAAAATTCTGAATATAGCCTCATGCTCAATGGAGTCAAATGCCTTCTCAAAATCCAGTTTCAAGAGTATTATGGTTTTTTTAGATTGCTTGCATTGATGGATATACTCAAAGCTCCAAGCAAGGCAGTCCTGGATTGTTCTTGTTTTGATGAAGCCATATTGGTTTTTGTGAATGCATCTCAGAATTTCCTGCTAAAACCTGTTTGCAGCCATCTTTGTTAACAACTTTAGCCCAAAACTAGTGAGTGATAGCGGCCTAAAATCCCCCACCCCCACAGAAGACTGGGTCTTGGGCACTAGCACAATAAAGGAATCATTAATATTCTCCATTTTTGCCTGTTCAGCGTGAAAAGCATTGGCCAATGAGATAAATTCCTGAGATATGATGTGCCAACATTTTTTAAAGAACAGCCCATTAAAACCATCAGGCCCAGGGGACTTGTCCACAAGCATTTCTTTGACTACTTTTTCAATTTCTTCCTTCTCAAAAGGTTTTACCAGAACCTCCAGGCCATAAACTTTAGGTATGAGGGCAGCCAGATTTAGGCCCATGTTAATACCTTTTGCTCTTCCCATCCTTTCCTTAAAAGTTTGATGGAAAGCATCAGCCGTGGCCCCATGATCAGAAGTAACAGATCCATCCCTCAATGTTAGGGAGGCAATGGAGTTTCTCCTGAGCCTTTCAGAAGCCATTGCCTGGAAGAACTTAGAGTTCTCCTCCCCCACCTTGATGTATCTGATTGTGCATCTCTTCTTCCAATAAACACACTGCAAGTGTACCATATGAGCATGATGCAACTTAACCAATTTCCTGAAATTGAACTCCTGTTTGTACAGAGGTCTGCAGTCTTCCAAGCTGTCCAGCCAACAAATCACCAAATTACAGTTTTCAATAAGAATTTTGATGTGTGAGATACCTTTCTGCCACTTTTTCAATGCCATTCTGAGAGCTTTAAGTTTATCTGCAATTACAGCAGTGATATGCTGTTTTGAAGAAGCCTTTGACCAGGATTGTTGCACACAATCTAAAAAACCAGGCTGCTCCACCCAATAGTTTTCTAATCCGAAGATGTTAGCTTTTGGGATTGAGGTGCAGATAGAAACCAGACAGGGGACATGGTCAGAGGTGGTTCTGGCAAGAGGAACAACTTGAGACATTGGATATGGATCAATCCAATTAGCAGATGTGAAGACCCAGTCTAGTTGTTCCAGTAATGGTGAATCTTGCATGTTAGACCATGTAAATCTCCTACCTTTCAGAGGTAATTCAAGCAGGCCAAGATGTCCAATAATCTCATTGAAAATAAAAATATCATTAACATCCCCACCTGGGAGGTTTCTGTTGTCCAAGGATCTGATGAAGTTAAAATCCCCCATAATCATCCAATTAGTGTGCGGTTCAATGTTTAAATTATAAAGCCACTGCACAAAATCATCTCTCATTTGCCCTTGACAAGGACCATAGACATTTACCAGAGTCCAGTTGTCATTATTATGAACAGAGGTGAAGTTAATGATTATGCCAAAAGGTTTTACTTCCACCAAAGCACCAATAAAAATGTCTGATCTCCACACCACCAAGAGGCCGCCAGATGCACCCCTAGAGGGAGACTCGATAAACTGATCAAATCGAGAGGGGCAAATGCTTCTGACTAGGCAACAGTCGCATTCAGAGAGTTTCATTTCTTGCAGACAAACAATAGAACATTGGCTTTCATTGATTTTTTTCTCTGACTGCTCTCTGACGCAATTCAGAGTTTAACCCTCTAACATTCCAGCAAAGCACCTTCCAATTGCGCTTAGAGTTTGAATTCATTGGAAACTAGTGAAGGGAAAGTAACAACAGTACAACATATAATGTTGTACAGTAGGCCCAAATTAACAGCAAAATGAACACACATCCAGTTCCACAACCAAGCAACAGTAGCAGCAAAAAAAAATCTAGGATAACTAGCAAATTTAAAGGGCTCGCCAGACCCACAGCAGACATAAGATGAACACATCATCACTCTGGATCAGATGTAGAGTCATCCTGAGGCTCAGCCAGAAGCCTCTCCTCCTTAAGAAGCGCAGGGTCCATCTCCAATTCCTTCCCAGCCGCTTGCAGCAGTTTGACAGGAGTCTCAGGTGGCACAACGGGCATTTTCTCAGACTGGTGGGTAGAGGAGCCCACTGGGCTGTGGGAAGGACCAGCCTGTGGAGAGGCAGGCACAGGCCGAGTTTTGGGCCTTTTCTTCTTGGGCTGTTGAGGCAGCTCTTCAAAAATAACCTGTTTAAATCCATCCCGCCTAACAGAGCTTCTGGTACATCTCCGAACTGCCGTGTCCACCAATGGAGCTGCAGCCTTCTTCCTTGTTCTACGTTTTGTGGCCCCCAAGGGCCGAGTTGTTATGTATATAACAAGCCGGTTCTTTAACGATTGTCCTTGAGAAGTGACGTGTAGCCCCCAAGGGCCGACCCATTTTGATATGATGAGCCGGATCTTATTCCCCTGATGATCATCAGAAGAGAAAAAATGACCTGCATTAGCCCCCAAGTGCCATGTAGATTGCTAGCAAACTGCTTGGGACTTTAGGCGAGAAGTTTTAGCCATCTCATAGCCCCCATGGGCCGGGTTGTGCAATTTTGTGGGCTCAATTGTATATAGCATTCCACTGACAAGATCTGGTTATGACAGGATATGCTCAATGACGCCAAGTCAAAGGTGGCCGGCTTACTAGAGCAACTCAAAACTGAGAAGAAGCTTCGTATAGACGCCGAGTCATCTGTCGCAGCCTTGCAAGAATCCGTATCAACAGCTGTTGAAAACTTGAAATCTGTGAAGACCTCTCACGAGGAAGAAAAAGCAGCGTTGTTGAAACGTGCTGAAGAGGCAGAGAACCGGCTCAAGCCCATTACTGATGAAGTAAGCGGCTTGAAGCGCTATATTACCGATATGACCCAGGCCATCTCTGGTAAGTGACCCGCCAATCAGTCAGGAATAACTCACCCAAAATCTGTGATATGTGTATGGGAATGCTGTAATCGAATGTGTTCAAATATTGTAGGTAGCAGCAGCATCAATCTGTGTCAAGACCCCCGTGTCAAGCTCAAGGCGGTTTACACTTTCTTGGAGCAACTTTATGCAGGGAGCTTGTTCACAATTATGTCTGTGATGGGTCACAAAGAGCCGCCACGTTTCATAAGGGATGTGTTGAATCAACTGTCAACCATGCCTGGACAAATTGAAGAGTTGAAGAAATCAGCCGCCCGAGTGGGTGCCATGATGTCCTTAAGCCAGGCCAAAGCTTATGTCCCAGATATGGATCCTTCTGAGATGACCGACGGGTTTCCAGAGTTCAACACTGATGGCAGCGAATTCTCTGCAGCAGATTATGCCTGGTGTTTGAAGGAAACTCATGTTTTGGAGAGTCAACTTGTTGAAGAGTTGGACTTGAAGAGGTACCAGCCGGCTTACAACGAAGAGAACGTGCGGGTCACCCCGCCATCTTACACGCCCATCGACCTAACTCCGGCACGGCGTAAGCATATCTTTGCTCCTGATGTTGACCCATCAATTATCATGAAAGAGGATGCCGTCTTTCAAGCCTTGACAACTATCGACTGGGATCTGGACAATCTTCAGATCAGAAGAAGAGCGGAGCCGGAGCAGGATGATCCGGAGGCCCACGCCGCTGATGAACACCAGGAAGGAGCTAACCCGGGAACTAATGACCCGGAGGGCACAGAAACTGGTGCCCAGGAGTAGATGTCTCCAAAAAAACTCTGATATCATGGAGCCCAACTGTGGCTTTGTAATAGGATAGTTGGAAACACTTGGTTGCTCTAACGTGCCTTCGCGCACTAGAATATTTGGCAGTATTTTGGATGAAACAGCTGCACTGGTGTGGATGTATGTTAACCCGCCCAGTCTCCTTGGAAAAAATCTACGCTTTGTTGAGTAACAGTGTGGCGAGTCATATTTGTATGAACCATCAATATTGTATCCTTCTCTGCATAACACAGACTTAGAATAACCCGGGGCGCTTAATAGCTGTCCGGCTTGTGGTTAGCACCAGTCTGAAATAAACTGCTATGATTTTTGTCTGACTCATGGTCAATTGGCATCTGTCCTTTGTTTAAACTGGTTTGTCCATGATCCGGCGGCTCATGGCCAAAAGGAAACAAAGATAACCCCTGTAAAAACCGATTTATGTTCAATTTTTTTTTACAGAAATCGTGAATAGATATCAATGTTAAGTCGGCTTTCGAGGCATGACAAAATAGACCGGCTTTTGAGGCTCGAGTCTTGCTTCAATGAATTTGGTGTGATAGCCCATGGTTTATCCTCGCTCTCTTTAAGCCGGCTCTCACGTGACGTATCCGATGTTTTAACCAAGACAAGTTCAGGGTCATAGAGATGATTGACTTGTCAAGAGTACACCGGGTCACCTAATCAGAGTAGCATCAAGCAGACAGGCGGGTTTAACCAAAATAGTATGGCGTTATTTGCCGGGTCAAGAGGGTGAGATAGCTAAACTCGGTGAGTTGGAAGCCCCCAAGTGACGAATGATCAAAAAGGTAAAGACTCATGCACAATATTTGAGATGAAACGACAGAGGCCCCGAGTTTTGGGGATGCCAGCTTATGTATATTGATCATAATATATACAAAGGTATGTACAAGCAAAACTTGAGCCAGTGGCTCTAAGTATAGTAAGGATGGAGATGAGCGATATTCCAAGGCCGGTTGGTCTCTTCCTCTGACGTACGTGACTTATTGTGTTCACGTATATCCATCAGGTAATATGACCCGTTGTTGAGATTCTTACTGACCACAGAAGGCCCTTCCCAGGGAGGGGAAAGCTTATGCATACCTGTCTGTTCTTGTATCAGACGGAGCACTAAGTCGCCCTCCTGGAAAGTACGGCTACGAACTCTACGGCTATGATAGCGACGTAGGTCTTGCTGATAGATCGCAGATCATGCTGCTGCTAAGTCACGTTCCTCTTCCAAGGCATCCAGAGAGTCTTGACGAGCTTGTTCATTATCTGTTTCGACATAGGCTGTGACTCATGGGGAATCGTGACGAATATCGCTGGGTAAAACAGCTTCTGCGCCATAGACCATAAAGAAAGGCGTAAAGCCTGTTGATCTGTTAGGGGTAGTCCGTATGCTCCAAAGGACAGAAGGGAGCTCCTCAACCCAGCAACCCAGTGATCGCTCGAGGGGGACCATAAGCCTTGGCTTGATACCTCGTAAAATCTCTTGATTAGCACGTTCTGCTTGGCCATTGGACTGAGGGTGTGCTACTGATGCAACATCAAGCCGGATATGCTCCCTTTGACAAAATTGCTTCATAGCTCCCTTTGACAAATTTGTGCCATTATCAGTGATGATACTATGTGGATATCCAAAGCGAAAAATTAACTTTTTCAAGAATTTGACTGTTGTGGCCGCATCACAATTGCTGATTGGCTCGGCCTCAACCCACTTGGTAAATTTATCAACGGCGACCAAAAGATGAGTCTTCTTGTCCTTGGACGGCTTAAACGGACCAACCATGTCGAGCCCCAAGCCCGCCATCATGAAGTGGGAGGATCGACTCGGTCTCGCCTACCGAGGACTCGCCATCAGAGTAGACGAGGGTATCACTGCCGGACGCAGAGTTATCTGCAAGGTCCACCCCCTGAGTGAATCCGATGAAGACATGCTTTCGGCCGGCCTGAGCCTGGGTGGGTTGCGTGCGTCGAGCCGGCTTGACGATGTCAGTGCAGATGTCTGGCTCGGGTTCAGATCCGTCGGCTTTGCCGATGAAGACATGGATTTTGTCGAAGGGGACCCGGTATTCGTACTTGATTGAGTCGGCCTCGGGGCCCCAGTTTGAATCGTCGATGTAGAGCTTGCCGCGGCGACTCTTGGTCATGCGGCCGATCACAGATCCCTCGATCCCTGGGGGAGTTCCCTTCAAGTACTCGACACCATCGAGCGATAGCCCCACGGTGGGCGCCAACTGTCGTGGTTTTGTCACGGCAGATGTCCTCGTGAAAGGACTTAGTCGTGAGGCCATCGCAGCTAGGTGGTAACTCGAACGGGGTTGATCGGAATCGAGAGACAAGTGTTTACCCAGGTTCAGCCCCTCACAATGGAGGTAATGGCCTACGTCCTGCTTGATTGTTATTGATGATGATGATCTCGATTACAAGGGTGCAACTTGGCTAACCTAGTACTCGAGAGCTTGTAACTTGGCCTTTTCCGCCTCAGGGGCCTTTATATACAGGTCGAGGCCCTAGGTTTACAACAGAGTCCGGGTCGTAACATGACCCGTGATCTAATCTATTTCCTATTCATCGTCCTCCTCAAGAAAGGAAAACATATCACGTCCTTGGATGAGCCGCCGCCTCAAGTATTGGGCCCTAAACCGGCCTGCTTTATGAGTCGCTTGATGGGCCTCCTGATCTTTGAACGCTGCGTCCTTTATCCTTTAAGCTGCCACTAGGTAACCCGGCCCCGAACGGGCGGGTTATACTGTGGGGTTATATCCCCGACACTACTTGACCAAATAAAAATCTATCCTTTTCCCAATTTTAGTTGTGGGCAGATTTTAGCAAGTACACAAGTCAAGTAATACCCTACACATGCAATTCTAAGAGTGTGGCAGCGGAAAGTAAACAATTGGACATGTAAGTAAAGGAGGGGATCGGAGATATCAAATGCAATGAAGACACGATGATTTTTGGCGTGGTTCCGATAGGTGGTGCTATCGTACGTCCACGTTGATGGAGACTTCAACCCACGAAGGGTAACGGCTGTGCGAGTCCACGGAGGGCTCCACCCATGAAGGGTCCACGAAGAAACAACCTTGTCTATTCCACCATGGCTTACGTCCACGAAGGACTAGCCTCACTCGGGTAGATCTTCACGAAGTAGGCGATCTCCTTGCCCTTACAAACTCCTTGGTTCAACTCCACATCATGTCGGAGGCTCCCAAGTGAAACCTAACCAATCTAGGAGACACCACTCTCCAAAAGGTAATAGACGGTGTGTTGTTGATGAACTCCTTGCTCTTGTGCTTCAAATGATAGTCTCCCCAACACTCAACTCTCTCTCATAGATTTGGCTATGGTGGAAGAAGGATTTGAGTGGAAAGCAACTTGGGGAAGGCTAGAAATCATGGTTCAAATGGTAGTAATGGAATCTCTTGATCTCAACACATGAGTAGGTGGTTCTCTCTCAAAAAATGTATGGTGGAAGTGTAGGCATTTTCTGATGGCTCTCCTTACTGAGGAAGAGGGGGTGGAGGGGTATATATAGCCTCCACACAAAATCCAACCGTTACACACACTTTTGACCCAACTCGGTGGCACCGACCTGTGTAAAAGATATGAATGTTAGGAATCTCGGTGGGACCGACTGGAACAACTCGGATGGACCGATGTGCAATGGTTAGGGCAAACCTCGTCTCGGTGGCACCGATTGCATCAACTCGGTGGGACCGAAGTGAAGCAATAAGGTAACAGAGAGTTGTCAAGACATCTCGGTGGTATCGATTGCAAATCTCGGTAGGACCAAAATAATTGCAACTAGTAACATAGAGTTGGCAAGGCCATCTTGGTGTGACCGAGATCCATATTGGTGGATCCGATTTGTTAGGGTTTTGGCAGTTGCTAAGTCCAAATGAACTCGGTGGCTCCAGATAGGAATGAATCAGTGGGGCCGAGTTGGAATGTAGGTTTTGGACATATTTGGATGGAGAAAGTGGTTGAGGATTTTGGAGCAATGTCACTAAGCACTTGAGCAAATAGATCATTAAGCAACACCTCATCCCCTTTTAATAGTATTGGCCTTCCTATGGACTCAATGTGATCTTGGATCACTTAACAAAAATGTAGAGTCTTGAGCTTTTGCCAATCCATGTCCTTAGCATTTTGAGGGGTCCACATCTCTAGTCCTTGCCATGCCAATCATTGAACAATCTGAAATATTTAACTTGAATGGACATTAGTTCAATGAGATATATGTTGTTATGAATTACCAAAACCACCCGGGGATTAGTTGCACTTTCAATCTCCCCCTTTTTGGTAATTGATGAAAACATATAGATCAAAGCTTTGACAAATGATTAAATGAATGAAATACATCATCGCTTTGAGAGGTATGTGATAAGCAAGAGCTCCCCCTAAATTTGTGCATTATTAAAGATTTGCGTTTGAATGCAAATGCACAATCGATTAGGATCATGGGTCACTCTTCTATGTCACATACGACTTGGTGGAGCGTGCAAAATGATATGAATGTAATAGTTAGCACTCATCACCAAAAACACAAGTGAATGATCATACAAAGATAATGATAAGGATAAGCATTAAGCATCACATGAAGCATAGTATGATCAATCACACACAAAGTATCTCACAGGCACATAGTATCTCACAAGCACATCAAACTAAAGTAGCAAAGACCAAATAGTAGCAGAAACTCAAGAAAAACCAACGAGCAAAAGCGAGACACTCTCTCTCGAAGCCTAATGATCTATACAAATTCTCCCCCTTTGGCAACAAGTGCCAAAAAGTTCGAATAGGTATAGAGCTATACGTCTCTCTAGGCACGATCCTCGGCAGCTCCTGAAGGTGATCTTTGGCTGGCAGCTCCGGTGTGCGTAGATGGCGTTGAGAGAAGTGCATCTGCGAAGGCTTCAGCTGAAGTCCGCTGGGCTGGTGGAGTAGAAACTGGAGGTGTCACTGTAGCAACAGCAGCAGGTGCAGAAACTGTAGTCCTCGTATCTGCAACTGGTACTGCAGCAGACCTGGATGCCCTAGGCACTGTCTGGAACCTATCAGTAGTCGGTTTATCATCTCCACTGTCATCAGTAGCAGCCCTGGCTGCGTCAACATCATCTTTCAGCTTCTCCACAATAGTCTATACCTCAATGATCTTCACATCAAGATCATGAATCTTAGTCTCGACTATCCGCTCTAGGCTCGCCTGGTTCTTGGTGAGGTTGGCCAGACTTCGCTCAATCCTCAGGGTGGCTTCCAGCAGATAAGTCATTTGATCATTCTTTGACTTGGGGTTAGCAATAGGTGCATTGGGAGCAGAGGCCTTCTGAGCTTCTTTAGCTGCCCGAATCTTCTCTTGAGCTTGGGCAGATGTAGGGTGTGAAGGGTCCATCACCACTACATTGTCCTCGAACTCTGGATGCAAAGGGAGATGCACACGATCTAGTAGATATGTTATCGTCCCAACCTTGGAGTTAATGAGCATCTGAATGTGCGGAGCATACCCACAAGATCTCTTTTGGCCAGCTGCGGTTCTCTTGATTGTTTCAACAATAAGGCTCATGACTTTGAACTTCTGCGGTGTGTCAAATAAGTGTAGCAGGTTGATGGAGTGACCACGTATCATCTTGTCATCTCCAGACTTGGGCAACAGAGTGTACCTCAAGATTGTATTGGTGGTGGCCAAACCAAGCTTGTGAGTTTCAATATCTTTCTTTGCAATTGTTGTGTACATATTTTCCATGGAATTGTGATCCATCTTGAGCTTGGCATATATATCAATGTCATCTTCTTCTTCCTTTGGAGCTTCAAGAAGATCAGCCCACTCAAAGATGGTTGACTGGTATTTGGATCCCTCAGTCATCCACACAATTCTACCATCTAGATAAAAATATGCAGTGGAGTTGAATTGCATGATCATCTCATCATTCCACTTGGTGAGCTTCTTTCCAACAAAATCATCAACACCTGCAATTCTGAAGCTCTCATGAACATGGGGGAAGTAGTCTTCATTTTCATCAATATACTTCCAATCCACCCATTTCATATCACTGACAATAGGCTTCTTGTCAAGTAGCACCGTTTCATAGAAATCCTATTGCTCTCTGGTGTTGAAGCGATAATCACAAGCAGTTCTCCTCCTTGCAGCATATGGATCAGTCAATCTCCACTGACGCAATCCTTTGTCCTTTCTGAGCATCATGTTCTCTGCAACCGGATGAGCATTATCATGATCTGGAATCTTTGGCTTCAACTTCCTGAGCACTAGTGGCTCTTCATCAGCATCAACTTCAGGCACTGGGGCCTTGTTCTTTTTAGCAGCAGGGATGTTTCTTGTAGATCTCTTGGGTGCAGGAGCTTTGGGCTTGGACTTGGTGGGGGCAGCAGACCTCATAGCATCAGACATGAGCTTCTGAGTCTTGGCAGGAGGTGCATCAGCTGCTGGTTCCTCCTCCTCCTCCTCAACATTCATGGAGGGTTTGCCCGTAACATAAGCAGTTGTCTTCCTTGCCCTCTTCTTCTTCTTTCCTGCAGCTGCTGTCTCTGAGTCACTTGGCTCCTCAAGTGTAAATGTCATGCTCTTCCTTGTAACTTTCTTCATAGAAGATTTGTCCTTGGCAGCAGGTCTTGCACTAGCAGGTCTACCATATTCCTTAGCAATCACTTTCTTCTTTGATGTGGCCTCACTAGCTACAAAATCCTCATCCTCATCATCTGAGGTTCTCTTCTTCCTAGTTTTGGTGGCTGCTTTTGGAAGATCAGGAGAACTTCTCTCTCCTTCATAAAAACTTTCCTCAGGACTTGATCCTTCACTGAGATTTGCATGCTGTTCTGACATATTCTGACTATCACTTGCATCTGCATCTTGCAAAGCTGACCCTGTGAATAGATGGGTATGGGCAGAGTAGATGAGTCATCACAAAAAGCAGATATTTTTCAAGAAAATTGAGTTCAAATCTTAGTTTCAAGTTTTCACAGAAGGCATTCCGGATCCACCGAGTTGATCATCTTGGTGATACCGAAGCACTTAACAGAAACATAACACTCCATTTCGGTCAGACCGAGATGTGGTTCGGTGTCTCCGAGATGCAGGGTTTCACTGAGACTTTACTTTCGGTCTCACCGATTCGTACAACTCAGTGGCACCGAGACGTACTAGTGCAATGGCCTGGGGCCAAATCGGTGACTCCGAAAAGCTCAAATCGGTCGGTCCGAGATGCTTTCGGCGGAAACTTAAACCTAAATTTTTTGCTCGAAACTAATCAACGGAATTTGCAGTGTAAAAGAAGGTTTCAATCTGTGGCAAGAATAATGGCAATCCATCCGTGCATTGAATCAGAATTTGAGCACAGAGGGGGTCGAATCTCACCCTAACTTGGTGGAGTCCTCTACGACAGCAACGGTGGGGAAGATTCCCGTTGACGGCGACGGATTCCGGCGGCGAGGGCGCACAGGAGACAAGGGCAATGATCCGAAGACCATGGCGACGACAGCAACGGGGTGCGGGAACGAGAAGGTTTGAGAAATTTCAATCGTTCGGGCCCACGAAGTATATATACCCATGTGCTGTCGGTGGCTCCGAGTTGAACAACTTGGTGGCACTGATATGTGTAACTGCAAGCAGTATAGCACATCGGCGGCACCGAAACGGTTCAACTTGGTAACACCGAGATGGAAACCTAGATCAATCAAACTGTTTCGGTGAGTCCGAATAGGAGTGGATTGGTCACGCCAAAACAAATTTGAAGGTTTTGGAGGTTTAGCCCTTTTAGATCGGTGGCTCCGAGTGCTCCTCACCCGGAGGGTCCGAAAATGACTTGTTCAATTTTTGTGATGTAGCAAGAATAGAGTTTGAGACAAGAAAGCATAGATAGCTAGAGAAGGTACTTAGGCATTCTTGTACATCCACTTGGCCAGAAAAACCAAGACAATCTAAACAACATATGGATGTCCTCGAATGAAGAAAACATGCAAACCAACATGCTCACATAATATGATAGCAAAAGAAATATGTGTCAAACATGCACAACCAATTCTAGCATCTATCAAGCAATTGGCGATGACTAAGTCATCTATATATGAGTATATTGACTTAGGAGTCAAATGAGAACATTTGATCATTGGTCATACTCATCGTTTAAGCAGAAGTGGAGTTGCCACTTTTACATAAAGCATTAATGTGTTCACACCATTAGAGTTGCTTTAGCTCAATTTTTTAGAGCAAAGCTCCCCCTAGATGTGATATCCCCCCCAAAGAGCAATGAACTAACCTTGGGTTTTGTCGATGATGACTTCATGTAGATGTTGAAGATGTGGATGCTCAATGTTGATGTAGACCATCAAGAGTTGGGAGCAATCCTTGGAGTTTTGCACTTTCAATACCTACATGGGTTAGTCCCACACAAGGAACATACAAGAATATCCATAGACATAGAGTGAAATACACATATGATGATGTCCATGAATGCATTGAATACCTTGTCCCTTGCCTTACCAACAAGAAGGTTTGTGACTCCATGAACTAGTGCAAGATGTTGAAGTTGGTCGCACAAGTTGTTGCCATAAATGAATGTGAGTGAAGTTTATTGGCGGAGTCACCCTCAAGAACTCTCTAGTTCTTATTCTTTTGGACCCACATCAACTTGATGGGAATCCTTGGAGTTGTAGTAGCACTTGATGAAGTAGAACTTGATGAAGTCTTGGGAACCCACTTGACCAAGGCTTGAGGTGCTTCTTCAAATGAATCAATCTCTTCTTGAAGCTTGTCCCTGCCTTTTAACTTGTGGTCTTGTGGTGGAAGATCATCTTGAGCTTGTGTTCCCTTGAAGGAAGTAGGATCATACTTCTCTTGTTGAGGAACAAACTTCGTCTTGGGATATTGATCTTCTTCCCACTCAACTCCATTGGCATTGAACTTTCATTCAAAACCAACACCTTGGTTCTTCCGGTGCCTTCCTTGCTTGCGTACAATTTCCTCAAATTGCTTACTCCCGGCAAGGCTCTTGTAGACAGCTTTTTCTATAATTCCTTTCAATAGATTTTTTTCTTGCTCAAGTGTAACTTGGCTAAGAGAATCATTAGTGGAATCAATAGAACTACTAGAAGCAACAACATTGGATATAGCATTGTTATTGTTACTACTAGAGGTAGAACCCTTTTTACCCTTGTTCCTAGTTTGCTTAGGTTTAACTTGTGGCATAAAGGTAGACAAGAGTAAACGTTTGGCAAGATATGAAGAACTCTTCTTTCGAAGATCATCATTGATAGCTTTAAGAAACTCATGCTCTTGCTCTAAATTTAGCTTCTCGAAGCATAGCTTCTCATGAGTTCTTAGAAGTTCTCTATGATCCTCTTGAGTTGTTTCATGAGCTAACTTAAGAGCATTTAGTTCTTTAGTTAGACGCTCAATCTCCTTCATAGCATTGTCACTCGTTTCCTCTTGACTATCATGATTACTAGCATTTTCATTATAGCCCACATCACTAGCCTTATCAACAAGTAAATCATCATCACCAAGCAAATCATCTTCATCACTATTGAAATCAAGATACTCGGGGTGTGATACCTTGGGGCCTTTTTCCATGAAGCATCTTCCAATTCCTTCATTTGGTGAGTCAAAGAGATCATAGGAGTTGGATGACACAAGAGCAAGTTTGGCAACACCTTCATCTTGACTATAGTCGGAGTTGGAGTGATAACTTCTGTCGGAATGGTTGTCGGAGTCGGAGCCGGAAATCCATTCACCAACATGAGCTTGATGTCTTCTTCTTGTGTAGCTCTTGGATGACTTGTCCTTCCTTTCCAAATCCTTGCTTCTTCAAGAGGGTCTTCGTTCATAACGATCATCTCTACTCCTTCTCTCCTTGTGAGGTGATTCATCTCTTTTATATCTTCCTCTTGGTGATTCGTCTCTTTGCTTGTAGGGAGCCGTACACTCATTGGAATAGTGTCCAGGTTTTCCACAATTGTAACAATTTCGGTCATGACTTGATGATCTTCTCTCATAGTGTCTTGAGCTAGAGCTTCTTTCTTTCCCTTTGTTCTTGTAAAACTTGTTGAATCTTTTCACCATTAGGCTTATCTCTTCATTGGATACTAGCTTGTCACTTGAAGTTGCTGGAGCATCGGTTGAAGCTTTGTAAGCACCACTTGATTTGTTGTGTAGCTCCTCTTTGTCCTTGAGTGACATTTCATGAGCAACAATCCTTCCAATGACTTCCGTGGGCTTGAGATCTTTGTAATTGGGCATCATTTGGATCAATGTATCATATTTTCCATCCAAAGATCTAAGGATCTTCTTGATGATGAATTTGTCGGTCATCTCTTCACTTCCTAAGCCGGCAATCTCATTTGTGATGAGAGCAAGCCTAGAGTACATTTCGGTGACTCCTTCACCATCCTTCATCTTGAACTTTTCAAGTCGACTTTGAAGCACATCCAACTTAGATTCCTTGACGGACTCGGTGCCCTCATGCATATCAGCCAAAGTATCCCAAATTTCCTTTGCATTCTGAAGGCGGCTGATTTTGTTGAATTCCTCGGGGCACAAATTGTTGAAGAGAATGTCACAAGCTTGAGCATTGTATTGCAACATCTTCAATTCTTCCGCGGTTGCTTCATGATCCGGTTCCTTGCCATCCTCAAAGAATTCACCTTGCAAGCCAACACGAACAACAGCCCAAACGGCAGGGTTATGACCAAGAATATTCATTTTCATCTTATGTTTCCAACTAGCAAAGTTTGTACCATCAAAATATGGACCTCTACGGTGATAATTACCCTCACTAGACGCCATACTCTCCTAGGTTGTGAAACCAAGGCTATGATCACCAAAGCAATGGAAATCAAGGCTTACGGAGACCAAAGCTCTGATACCACTTGTAGGATCGAAAGTATGTCTAGAGGGGGGGGGGTGATTAGATTACTTGACCAAATAAAAATCTATCCTTTTCCCAATTTTAGTTGTGGGCAGATTTTAGCAAGTACACAAGTCAAGTAACACCCTACACATGCAATTCTAAGAGTGTGGCAGCGGAAAGTAAACAATTGCACATGTAAGTAAAGGAGGGGATCAGAGATATCAAACGCAATGAAGACACGATGATTTTTGGCATGGTTCCGATAGGTGGTGCTATCGTACGTCCACATTGATGGAGACTTCAACCCACGAAGAGTAACGGCTGCGCGAGTCCACGGAGGGCTCCACCCATGAAGGGTCCATGAAGAAGCAACCTTGTCTATTCCACCATGGCTTACGTCCATGAAGGACTAGCCTCACTCGGGTAGATCTTCACAAAGTAGGCAATCTCCTTGCCCTTACAAACTCCTTGGTTCAACTCCACATCATGTCGGAGGCTCCCAAGTGACACCTAACCAATCTAGGAGACACCACTCTCCAAAAGGTAATAGACGGTGTGTTGTTGATGAACTCCTTGCTCTTGTGCATCAAATGATAGTCTCCCCAACACTCAACTCTCTCTCACATATTTGGCTATGGTGGAAGAAGGATCTGAGTGGAAAGAAACTTGGGGAAGGCTAGAAATCAAGGTTCAAATGGTAGGAATGGAATCTCTTGATCTCAACACATGAGTAGGTGGTTCTCTCTCAGAAAATGTATGGTGGAAGTGTAGGCACGTTCTGATGGCTCTCCTTACTGAGGAAGAGGGGTGGAGGGGTATATATAGCCTCCACACAAAATCCAACCGTTACACACACTTTTGACCCAACTCGGTGGCACCGATCAAAAATCTCGGTGGCACCGACCTGTGTAAAAGATATGAACATTAGGAATCTTGGTGGGATCGACTGGAACAACTCGGATGGACCGATGTGCAATGGTTAGGGCAAACCTCGTCTCGGTGGCACCGATTGCATCAACTCGGTGGGACCGAAGTGAAGCAATAAGGCAACAGAGAGTTGGCAAGCCATCTCGGTGGTACCAATTGTAAATCTCGGTAGGACCAAAATAATTGCAACTAGTAACAGAGAGTTGGCCAGGCCATCTCGGTGGGACCGAGATCCATATCGGTGGATCCGATTTGTTAGGGTTTTGGCAGTGGCTAAGTCCAAATGAACTCGGTGGCTCCGGATAGGAATGAATCGGTGGGGTCGAGTTGGAATGTAGGTTTTGGACATATTTGGATGGAGAAAGTGGTTGAGGATTTTGGAGCAATGTCACTAAGCTCTTGAGCAAATCGATCATTAAGCAACACCTCATCCCCTTTTAATAGCATTGGCTTTCCTATGGACTCAATGTGATCTTGGATCACTTAACAAAAATGTAGAGTCTTGAGCTTTTGCCAATCCATGTCCTTAGCATTTTGAGGGGTCCACATCTCTAGTCCTTGCCATGCCAATCATTGAACATTCTGAAATATTTAACTTGAATGGACATTAGTTCAATGAGATATATGTTGTTATGAATTACCAAAACCACCCGGGGATTAGTTGCACTTTCATGGAGGGTAGAAGGCTCGATGATGGAGCGTGTGTTTTTGTCTTTAAGAGAGAGTGACGTGAGTTGGAGTATGCATATATGGCCAGTAGAGAGAGCGAGACACAATGTGTGTGCAAAAGAGATCGACCTATAGATGCATGTAGAGAGAAAGAGATATAGTGTGCATGATAGGAAGCGAGAGTGCCTTCGAGAAAGAAGGTTGATGGGGAAAGAGAGAGATAGAGAGAGAGATCGCTAGCTAGAGGGAGATCGGCTAATGTGTGTGTGTGTGTGTGATAAGAGTCTAGTGGATCGGAAGGGTGAGTTATGTGTGTGTGTGAGAGAGAGAGAGAGAAATAGGGTGCATGTGAGTGACATACAAGCGAATATTAGAGAGAAATGAGACCCCGAGAGACAGAGTTTGTGTTTGTGAGAGGGAAAGATATTTTAGAGGGAGAGTCATAGCTAGAGAGACATAGGGAGCGCCAGATATCCCTAGGGAGAGAGGGTGTGTGTGAGCGGCATACACAGGAATAGTGGAGAGGAATGAGACCCCGGGAGACTGAGTTTGTGTTTGTGAGAGAGAGATATTTAAGAGGGAGGGTCGTAGCTACAGAGACATAGGGAGGGTGAGACATCAATGGAGAGAGAGGGTGTGTGTGAGCGGCATACAGGAGAATAGTAGAGAGAAATGAGACCCCGGGAGACAGAGTTTGTGTTTGTGGGAGAGAAAGAGATTTTAGAGGGAGAATCATAGTTAGAGAGACATACTAGGGAGCGAGATATACCTAGAGAGAGACAGAGTGCAGGTCGAGGGAGAGAGTACTGTTAGTGTGTGATGAAGAAAATAGGCTCCTATCCAGAGAGATATATACAAGGAGCGCGAGAGATACCCGAGAGATAGTGAAGGCGTACGGGTCTAGATATATATATATATATAAGGGCATGAGTGATTGCTATATGAGACGAATATTTGGATTAAATGGGATTCAAATATTTAAATTAGAGATCAGGAAATCGATAATATCAGAACAAAAATTGGTCTATCAAACATGCATATTCATTTGAATTTGGGGACACATGTAATGTTATTTAATTTATTGATATTAGTGATCCATAGATTTTTTTTTTAATTAGAGACAATGCATGGCTTATGCAATTCATGTCTAAATGGGATTACACTATATGTTGCGTGTGAAACACATTATATGTGGTTTCAAATATTTGAATTCAACTTAAGGTGGATTCAACCTTATGAATTTGAGATCATGGCATTTGTAAACCATATTTATATATAAATGGTGTTATGCTTTTGAAAGTATATATATAAAAATGATGTATATAGATTTGTATTCGAATACAAAATGGATCCTGCCCGAAAAAAAAGAATATAAAATGGATTTGAATTTAGTTAGCACTGTAAACGTGAAACTTACTTTCTCCTAAAATTTGAACGAAGCGGCGAAACACCTAGTCCCTCCTCGGCCGTAACCGGCCGAAAAGAAATTTTGGGAGATGGAAATTACTGCCTATCCCTGACACGCAAAGCCTATCGGCTCGATTTCTATAGGCCTCGATAGGGGTATCTTTGTAATTTCAGGCAAACATGACATAACTGCCTCTCACCCCGATTCATACATGGTGGGCGCCAAAACACAGTTTCTCCACGGCCGAAATCGCCTCTCAGCCCGATTCATACACGGTGGGCGCCAACAGTGCGCGCGAAAACAAACTCTCCTCGGCCGAAATCGCTCTCGGCAAATATTTGGGGTATGCGAGACTACCGTCCTATCCCCAACCGACCAATATTTCTCTGATGTCTAAAATTTTAAATGGGGGCTAAGTTTGTAACTTTCCCCGCATTTGAGACAAGCGCGTCCCAAAGACACAGTTCCCCCTACCTCTCTCCCTCCATTTCCCAATTCGTACTCCGTGGGCGCCAAAACACCCTCTCCACCCCAGCCTCCTCCGTCCGCCACCCCATCCACCGCCGTCCTCCTCCACCATGCTGGAGCTGATACCCCGACGCCGTCGTCCATTACAAGAGATCAACGTCTCTCATCCATGGCTCCGGACCAGGATCCTTGCATCGCGTCCTCTCGCTTCATCTGCGCCGTCTTCCACCTTGCCGGGGCCACTCCTACGACCATCTCGTCGACCGCGCCAGGAGATATCCCCCGCCGCCACCATCTGCCCTCCTAGATCTGCTTCCACACCGCCAACAGCCATCGCTACTGCAGCACCCTCAACATCTTAGCAGATGCTTACATGGCGCTGCACCAGAGGCGGTACTCTTTCGTATCTGCTCAAGTTATTTATCTCAGCAAGAAAATAGATCGCCACTGCTTTACTGTGATTTCTTGTCCATCTCTTAGAATCTTACTTGTTAGTTGAAAGCAAACATTGGTTGCGAAGTAGCCTTTGTTCGGTTTGCATCTTCAGATCCGCCATGGCATGCTCAACACTATACTCGTAATGCTTATGGTTTTCCCCTTTTATATTCCACATTAGCTAAATGACAGTTGACTAAATTTCAAATTGGGGTCAGTCGATTTTTGAGAGTTCGCCGGAGGGAAGGAAGGATAAGGAAGGGGCTCGCCGGAGGGCTACCCCATTATCTATCTTAGGGTTTCGGGTGGGCGCGGTGGTGGACGGTGGTGGTGGGGGCTGTTCAAGGGAGGGCGGGGCAGCGAGCCGGTCGTGGGAGCGCTGCCAGCCACGGGGGGCGGGGGCCGGTGGTTCGGCCGGCGGCCCGTGCGGTGGTCTGTTGGGGAAGAAGAAGAGGTGAGGAAGAATAAGGGTTAGGAGATGTAGGATCTTCATCCAACCGCCTGAAATGGTCGACTGACCCAAATGATGAAAGTCAGGCGACTTGCATGTAGCCATTCCCTTTATATTCAGTACCATCATCCTAGGTGCTTCGTGACGTGCTAGCACTGCTCCTCAACCCATCAAGCTAAACAACATGCCACTCATAATTCCAAACTTAGTTGTTCAAATACGAATATGATATGATGCTGATATTATTAAAATAGAGACCGTTTAATTGGTCAGCTAATATTCCTTCTTTTGTTTCGATAAGCACGTGTGCCACATATAGAGAGACGGCATGGAGTTGCATTCTTTATGCTCTCTAGTTCATCATGGGTGGGCAACGAACATTTTATTATCCAAAATCTGCTTACTCTTCTTTAACATGTTCCTCTTCTGTTCTTCTTTAATAAGTATAGTAGTATAGTATGTTCCTTGTAGTGAAGAGGAGCAGGGACATTTGCAGTATACAGGTCTATTCGGTCGCTTGTGATGGATGCTTTCAACTCTTCGTGTTGGTCTGCCATAATATCCAAGAAATGCTGGGAGTTGTGTCACCTTTGAGAGTTAGACTGATAGTAATAGTACTGCGCCTTCAGTTGAAGAGAGGTGGTATCCGAAGCCTTTCTAGCCGTACCGGCAATACTAGCCCATATTTTCCAGCAAGTTCCACTTTCCTGATTTTACTCATGATGCTTAGGGTTTTCCCATTATATCTACACTATGATCTGCATAGGTGCTTTGTGTCGTACTAGCAGCAGTCCACCCTTGAAGCTAAACAACACACCAATCATAATTCCAAAGCTTAGTTGTTCAAATACGAATGTGATATGATACTGATATTAGTTAACAGACACACATTTAATTGGTCAATGCTCCCACTTGAGTTTCCAAATGCATGTGGCCACATATAGAGAGACACCGGGGAATAGCATTTCTTTGGGTGCTCTGATTCATCATGGGTGGGCAACCAACATTGTATAGAAAGAAGTGGAATCTCCATAATATGCTTCCTCTTCTATTCTTTAACATGCTCCTCTTCTGTTCTTCTTTAATAAGTACAGTATGTTCCTTGTCAGGAAGGGGAGCAGGGACATCTGCAGTCGACAAGTCTATTGGGCCGCTTCTACTAGATGCTTTCAGCACTTCGAGTTGATCTGCCATAATATCCAGGAAATGCTGGGAGCCGTGTGGCCTTTGAGAGACTAGACAGATAGTAACAGTAGTGCGCCTTCAAGTGAATAGAACTGGCCTGTAGGTGATCGATAGGGTTTCAATTTGTAGCGGCAATATAACCCCTTATTTTCCAGCTAGTTCCACTTTCCTGATTTATTTATGATGCTTATGGTGTCCCCCTTTTATCTACACTGCGATCTGCCTAGTGGCTTTGTGTCATACTAGCAGCACTCCATCCTTCAAGCTAAACTACATGCCACTCATATTTCCAAAGCTTACATTTAGTTGGTCAGCTAATGTTACTACGTGAGTTTTGAAATGCATGTGCGCCACATATAGAGACATGAGGGAATACTATTTCTCTGTGCGCTCTCATTATCATGGTTTGGCAATAAACTTTCTATACAGTATATTTTGAAACCTATCATCTGCCAACTATCCTTAACTCTGGAGCTCCCAATAGGGAGCCTATTTTTGTGTGTAGTTGTGCCAGATTATATTAATGTATGCACCAAATTATAGAACACATGGGCTCTCTCATCAGAATCCAGTGATAGCACACAAGGGTTTACAGGGAGCCCCTATTATATTAGTATATCCTCTGCATTACAAAGATAATCCCACTACTATTTATGTTTTCATGCTTCTCAGATATTGAACATAATCACAATGAATATGAGAATGCGCACATCAGAAGAATATTGTGGAACAGTGCAATGGCTAACAAACTTGGCATCAACGGATTGATTTTCATTCTGGATGCAATGAAACCCACACGCTCCCCACCTACAGATTCATGTTCAGAATATGATCCTAATGACTATTCTGAGCTCAAGGAGTCAAAGGAAGATGGCCTATCCTATTCACCCAACAAGGTGCCCGGGTTCTAATTTGGCAAGGTTTTATTGCTTGCACGTATCTTGCATAAGGTGTCTTGCATTCCTTCTACTTTGTTGCACCGCCATCTGCTTAGTTTACTCATCATATATGTGAAGATGCCATGCCCATCCATTATCAATACCTATTCCATTTGTTATCATACCATGTTTTTTCATTCAAATGCTATTCTTGTGTATCAGACATCCAAAAGGAAGAGGGTGACTGCAGAACCTGAAGGAGTACAAGCAAAGTCCTTGAAAAAGGTGGTGGTACCAGAGAAATCACATAGCACCCCACTTATATTGGCGATAGAACCAGCGCCACAAAACCTAGGATATCGCAACTATGCTGCTCGCTGCTTTGCTCTTGTTAGTACTGTTGTCCTGTATCGCTCTACTTACATTCATACCTGGTTAATTATGTGACATCAGTGTGCATGATAGCTTGCTTATCCACTGTTCGCTCCAAATTATCATATCTATATTAATGCTTACATTAATGTAGAATAAACCCAATGGATATGAAGAAGTTTAGCTCTGCATTGTTCTTGTAAGTATCTATTGTCCTTTATCACTGTACTTATATTGTCAGTTAGTTGTTCATGTACCATCACTTTGCAGCTTATTTTTCCTTGCCCTCGATTTTCTACACATCAGATCTATATTTACTCTTACCAAAATGTTGAATAAAACCAATGCTACTGAAGAAGTTTAGCTCCGCATTGCTTTTGTTAGTACCTTTTGCCAGTATGTTGTACTTACATAAATAGCTAGTTGATTATGTAGCATCACTCTGCATCTTAGCTTAAACAATCTCCATTTGTTCCTATGTTATCACATCTATATTTACTCTTAACAAAATGTAGAATAAAGGCAATGCTTATGAAGAAGACTGATAAAGCACAAGTATAGGGGATCAATTGTAGATTTTTCAATAAATAAGAGTGTCGAACCCAACGAGGAGCTAAAGGTAGAATTAATATTCCCTTCAAGTTCTATCGACCACCGATACAACTCTACGCGCACTTAGCGTTCGCTTTACCTAGAACAAGTATGAAACTATTTTGTAGGTGATAGGATAGGTTTGCAAGAATAGAACTAGAAGTACTTTGCGAGAATAAAGCTACAAGTAATTTGCAAGATAATAAAAGTTAGTTGTTTAGTAGAAAGCTTTTGTAACACAAGAGAATGATTTGTCCCTAGGCAATCGATAACTAGACCGGTAATCATTGTTGCAATTTTATATGAGGGAGAGGCATGAGCTAACATACTTTCCGTACTTGGATCATATGCACTTATGATTGGAACTCTAGCAAGCATCCGCAACTACCAAAGATCATTAAGGTAAAACCCAACCATAGCATTAAGTATCAAGTCCCCTTTACTCCCATACGCAACAACGCCCTTACTCGGGTGTAAGCTTCTGTCACTCTAGCCGCCCACCATAAGATAATTATGAACGTATTGCAAACCCTACAGCGGGAATCCCCCACGTGTCCGCAGCACAGAAGGCACCATGGGACAGCACCAAAATAAAACGTACAACTCAAACCAATCACGATCATCAATCAACCCATAGGACAAAACGAATCTACTCAAACATCATAGGATGGCAACACATCATTGGATAATAATATGTAGCATTAAGCACCATGTTTAAGTAGATATTACAGCGGGGAGAAGAGAAGTTACACCGCTGCATAGAGGGGGAGAGAGTTGGTGGTGACGGCGGCGAAGTTGTTGGTGTAGATCGCCGTCACGATGTTTCCCCCGGCGGCGCTCCGGCGCCACCGGAAGAGAGACCCCCTCCTTCTTCTTCTTGCTTGGCCTCCCCACCTAGATGGGAGGAGGTTTTCCCCTCTGGTCCTTGGCCTCCATGGCACCCGGAGGGGCGGGAGCCCCTCCGAGATTAGATCTCTCTCTCTGTTCTCTTCTGTTTCGTGTTCTTAATTTCTGGCCCTTCATCGTTTCTTAAATTCTCGGAGATCCGTAACTCCAATCGGGCTGAAATTTTAACACGATTTTTTTCCGGATATTATATTTCTTGCAGCGAAAGAAGGGGGTCAACCGACTTACGAGGGGCTCACGAGGCACCACGGCATGCCACCCCCCCTGGGGCGCGCCCTGGTGCCTCGTGGGGCCCATGAGCACCGTCTTGCGTTGATTCTTCTTCCAAAAATTCACATATATTCCAAAACAAATATCCGTAAATTTTTATCGCGTTTGGACTTCGTTTGATATGGATATTCTCCAAAACAAAAAACAAGCAACAAACAAAAACTGGCACTGGGCACTGGATCAATATGTTAGTCCCAAAAATAATATAAAATGTTGCCAAAAGTATATGAAAGTTGTAGAATATTGGCATGAAACAATAAAAAATTATAGATACGACAGAGACGTATCAGCATCCCCAAGCTTAATTCCTGCTCGTCCTCGAGTAGGTAAATGATAAAAAAGATAATTTTTGATGTGGAATGCTAACTAACATAATCTTGATCATATAATCTAATCATGGCATGAATATTAAGACACAAGTGATTCAAAGCAATAGTCTATAATTTGATATAAAGACATCAATACTCACGCATCCCAACAAACAATCATGCCTTTCAGAATAAAAATGCTAAAGAACGCTATCCCTACAAAATCATATAGCCTTGTCATGATCCATCTTCTTAACACAAAATATAAATCATGTACTACCCTGGTGTCAGCCAAGCAATTGGTTCATACTTTTTAATGCGCTTCAGCTTTTTCAACCCCCACGCAATACATGAGCGCAAGCCATGGATATAGCACTACGGGTGGAATAGAATGCGGTGGTAGATATTAATATGGAGAAGACAAAAAGGAAGAAATTCTCACATCGACGCGGCTAATCAACGGGCTATGGAGATGCCCATCAATTGATATCACTACAAGGAGTAGGGATTGCCATGCAACGGATGCACTAAGAGCTATAAGTCTATGAAAGCTCAACGTGAAACTAAGTGGGCGTGCATCCAACTTGCTTGCTCGAAGACCTCGGGCATTTGAGGAAGCCCATCATCGGAATATACAAGCCAAGTTCTATAATGAAAATTTTCCACTAGTATATGAAAGTGACAACATAGGAGACTCTCTCTATGAAAAACATGGTGCTACTTTGAAGCACAAGTGAGGAAAGGATAGTAACATTGCCCCTTCTCTCTTTTTCTCTCATTTCATTTTTTTCCTTTTTTTCTTCTTTTTTTTCTCATTTTTTTCTGGGGCTCTTTTTGGCCTCACTTTTTTTATTCTTTTTTTGTCCGAATTCTCATCCCGACTTGTGGGGGAATCATAGTCTCCATCATCCTTTCCTCACTGGGACAATGCTCTAATAATTAATAATGATGATCATCACACTTCTATTTACTTACAACTCAAAAAATTACAACTCGATACTAGAACAATGTATGACTCTATATGAATGCCTCTGGCAGTGTACCAGGATGTGTAATGATCTAGCATAGCAAAGATATCAAAAAAAAGGACAAGCCATGAAAATATCATGCTAGCTATCTTACGATCATGCAAAGCAATATGACAATGAATGCTCAAGTCATGTATATGATGATGATGGAAGTTGCATGGCAATATATCTCGGAATGGCTATGGAAATGCCATAATAGGTACGTATGGTGGCTGTTTTGAGGAAGATATAAGGAGTCTTATGTGTGATAGAGCGTATCATATCATGGGTTTGGATGCACCGGCGAAGTTTGCACCGACTCTCGAAGTGAGAAAGGGCAATGCATGGTACCGAAGAGGCTAGTAAATTGAGGAAGGGTGAGAGTGCGTATAATCCATGGACTCACATTAGTCATAAAGAAGTCACATACTTATTGCAAAAGTTTATTAGCCCTTGAAGCAAAGTACTACTACGCATGCCCCTAGGGGGGAGGTTGGTAGGAGTTAACCATCGCGCGCCCCTGACCTCCACGCAAAGGAAGACAATCAATAATAAATCATGCTCCAACTTCTTAGCATAACGAGAGACTATACGTGCATGCTTCGGGAATCACAAACCTTAACACCAATATTCCTACTAAACCACAATCATTCACTAGTACCTCCCACATATTACCATCTTAATATCGCAAAACTATTGCAAGGAATCAAACTTATCATATTCAGTGATCTACAAGTTTTATGTAGGATTTTATGACTAACCATGTGAATGACCAATTCCTGTTGACTCTCTAAATAGATATAAGTGAAGCAAGAGATTTTAAATCTTTCTAGAAAAGACCACGCTCTAATAAATATAAGTGAAGCAAAAGAGAATTCTACAAATAACAGTTTTCTATATGAAGAGAAACAGGCATCCAAACTTCAAATGATATAAGTGAAGCACATGAAGCATTCTATAAAGCCATACTCAAAAGATATAAGTGAAGTGTATGAAGCATTATATAAATCAACCAAGGACTATCACATACCATCATGGTGCATTTATTAACAGAAAAAGAAAAGGCACACGACGCAACAAGAATTTACGCATATCATGTGAACAAAACAAAAACCGAAACATACCGGTACTTGTTGAAGAAAGATGGGATGCCTTCCGGGGCATCCCCAAGCTTAGACGCTTGAGTCTCCTTGAATATTTACTTGGGGTGCCTTGGGCATCCCCGAGCTTGAACTCTTGCCTCTCCTTATTCTCCTCATATCGATACCACCTCGATCTTCGAACACTTCATCCACACAAAACTTAACCGAACTTTTTATTAGCGGGGTTAGTACATATAACATCAAATCCCATCGTGTCCTTCTATAACATTATTGTATAATTATAATCAAACATTACCCACTGTATGCTATCATAATTCTATGGCTCCCAAGTCAATGGGGCTCAACAAGATTTCAAACATACGCAAATAACGAAACTATAACAGCAATCTGTCAAAACAGGACAGTCTGTAAAGATGCAAATATTACATATACTTCTGTAACTCAAAAAAATCTGAAAAATTAATAAAAAATAAAAAATTTACATAGAAGTACTGTGTAAAAATTTCAGAATTTTTGCACGCCCCAGTAAAAAATGTAAATTTACGCACTACAGCAAAAGTTTCTGTTTTTGCACCGCACACACCAGACAAGCAATTTAAACATCCTAACGGTAAATCTTGGCACATTATTTTTATAATACAATGGATTTGTACAAGGGGATAATTATTTTTGTTGAAAAGTTTCTGTAATTCAAGATCATTAAAGTTTCCATGGGCATGAATAAAGTTCAAGGAGCCCCCCCACTTCAACAGTGCTCGTCTTTCTTACTATCACTTTCCTTTTTGAAAAGTTTTAGGTTCCCCTCTATATTTTTTTGTTTTTAAACTTTATAAAAGCACTCAAAAGAAATAAATGACTCTCTAAAACTTCCGGGTTGTCTCCCAGGCAGTGCTTTCTTTAAAGCCATTAAGCTAGGCATAAAGTGCTCATGTAATCGATCCACCCGGATCCCAAGGTATATCAAAGCCAATTTTAATTAACAATGATTTGTAATTTAGTAGTGAGCACAAAGCAACATATATCATGCAATGACGAAGTCTAACTCTCTTCCTATGCATCGGCATGTCATAAAAGAACAATTCATGCACATCAAGTAAAGGCCAATGCATAGTATAAACAGTTTCTTGCAATTTTATTGCATTGGAAACATAGAGAGGTGGAGGTGTAGTTCCTCTCTCATAGTAATTGCAAGTAGGAGCAGCAAGCACGTGCATATTATATCCATCAAAATCATCATGTGTAGTAGTAAAATGCAACCCATCAATATAATCCTTAATAAGAGCAAACTTCTCCGATATAGTGTAGTTGGGAGAATTCAAAAATATAATAGGACTATCATGTGTGGGTGTAACAGCAACAATTTCATGTTTAACATAAGGAACTATAGAAAGTTCATCTCCATAAGCATAATTCAAATTGGCATCTTGGCAACAAGCATAGCAAGCATCAATTTCATCAAAAAGGGATATTTCAAACGAATCCAAGGGATCATAGCAATCATCATAGCATTCATCCTTCGGTAAGCACGAAGGGAAATTAAACAATGTATGAGATAAAGAGTTACTCTCATCAGAAGGTGGGCACGGGTGATCAATCCGCTCTTCCTTCTTTTGTTCTTCACTCTCCTCAATTTTTTCATCTAATGAGCTCACAGTGTCATCAATTTCTTCTTCCATAGATTCCTGCAAAATATTAGTCTTTTCTTGGACAGCGGAGGTGTCCTCAATATATTCTTTAACATAAGCATTAGAAGCATAGTTTTCATAGCAATATTTAAGTATGGCAGAATTTTCAGATTTGTAAAGAGTAGCATCATACTTTTCAATCAAAGAAGCAATTTCATAAGCACCCTTAAAAGCAACAAATTCTTCAATTTGTTCAATATCATAGTAACTATAAACACCTTTAGCATAAGAAGATACGATTCCATTATCACTAAACTCACATTGGTAGGGAAGGTGTTTCTTAGGGTCTTCAGAACAACAAGTAAAATCATGTATTTCGCATAAATTCCAAGCATAGCAATGCATAGTATTAATATGATGCCATAAAAGTTTCCCTTTTTAAGATAAGCGGTGTCGCACAAAATGAGCATGCTCATCTTATGATTTTCCCTCAACTAAGCTAGTTGGGTTTTTTAGCACGAGCACATAGGGATCGAAGATGATCCAAGTAGAAAGCTTCAGCAGTATGATAGATTTTGGGTGGTTCTTAAACCATTGGTTTAGCACGTACAACTATTTTTTTTTGGTATTTTATGTTTCCTACCCATAACTAAAGATAGAAAACAAGAGCACAAAATAAAAACTACTTAGTGATAAAGCAAACAAGCACACACGAGAATATCAACCCCATGCTATTGCTCCCCGGCAACGGCGCCAAAAAAGGTCTTGATAACCCACAAGTATAGGGCATCAATGGTAGCTTTTTTGATAAATAAGAGTGTCAAACCCAACGAGGAGCTAAAGGTAGAATTAATATTCCCTTCAAGTTCTATCGACCACCAATACAACTCTACGCACACTTAGCGTTCGCTTTACCTACAACAAGTATGAAACTATTTTGTAGGTGATAGGATAGGTTTGCAAGAATAAAACTAGAAGTACTTTGCGAGAATAAAGCTACGAGTAATTTGCAAGATAACAAAAGTTAGTTGTTTAGTAGAAAGCTTTTGTAACACAAGAGAATGATTTGTCCCTAGGCAATCGATAACTAGACCGGTAATCATTGTTGCAATTTTATATGAGGGAGATGCATGAGCTAACATACTTTCCATACTTGGATCATATGCACTTATGATTGGAACTCTAGCAAGCATCCGCAACTACCAAAGATCATTAAGGTAAAACCCAACCATAGCATTAAGTATCAAGTCCTCTTTACTCCCATACGCAACAACCCCCTTACTCGGGTGTAAGCTTCTGTCACTCTAGCCGCCCACCATAAGAGAATTATGAACGTATTGCAAACCCTACAGCAGGAATCCCCCACGTGTGCGCGGCACGGAAGGCACCATAGGACAGCACCAAAATAAAACGTACAACTCAAACCAATCACGATCATCAATCAACCCATAGGACAAAACGAATCTACTCAAACATCATAGGATGGCAACACATCATTGGATAATAATATGTAGCATTAAGCACCATGTTTAAGTAGAGATTACAGCAGGGAGAAGAGGTGTTACACCGCTGCATAGAGGGGGAGAGAGTTGGTGGTGATGGCGGCAAAGTTGTTGGTGTAGATCGCCGTCACGATGTTTCCCCCGGCGGCGCTCCGGCGCCACCGGAAGAGAGGGGGAGAGAGCCCCCCTCCTTCTTCTTCTTGCTTGGCTTCCCCACCTAGATGGGAGGAGGTTTTCCCCTCTGGTCTTTGGCCTCCATGGCACCCGGAGGGGCAGGAGCCCCTTCGAGATTGGATCTCTCTCTCTGTTCTCTTCTGTTTCGCGTTCCTGTTTTCTGGCCCTTCACCGTTTCTTAAATTCCCGGAGATCCGTAATTCCGATCGGGCTGAAATTTTAACATGATTTTTTTCTGGATATTATCTTTCTTGCGGCTAAAGAAGGGGGTCAACCGACTTACGAGGGGCTCATGAGGCACCACGGCGCGCCACCCCCCTGGGGCGCGCCCTGGTGCCTCGTGGGGCCCACTAGCACCGTCTTGCGTTGATTCTTCTTCCAAAAATTCACATATATTCCAAAATAAATCTCCGTAAATTTTTATTGTGTTTGGACTTCGTTTGATATGGATATTCTGCAAAACAAAAAACATGCAACAAACAGAAACTGGCACTGGGCACTGGATCAATATGTTAGTCCCAAAAATATATAGAATGTTGCCAAAAGTATATGAAAGTTGTAGAATATTGGCATGAAACAATCAAAAATTATAGATACAATGGTGACGTATCAAAGACTCTGTGGTAAACTTCTTGAATTGCCCCCCCCCCATCAACATGGACAAGGGCTTTATAGAGCCGGTCTTCACTACTAATGTAAGTTTGTCCTTCTCGAGCCTTCAAACTTTGTTGTGTATATTTGGATAGCTATGACTACAACTGCTTTTATTTTTGTCGTTTGCATCAAATTGCATGTTTAAAGTTTATTACAAAGAAGTTCATAAACATAAGTTTATCCTTCTCAATTTCAGTTTTTAGTTGTACAACCTAGTTCCTTATTCATACCATGTAAATTACACTAAACATAGCAAGTGATCTTCTTTAGCACTGCATGTATGCTTGTGTTCTTGATCTGTAATCCAATGGTGCGGTGAAACTACCAACTCTAGCACAATGTCATATCCTGCTATGTCTTAACTATGAACAATGCCATATTATGTTAATGTTATTTAAATCGTGTCTCTTTATTTACCAATCTGAAATGGGATAAATTGACAGTACACTCACCATTGATGCTTATACGTTCTTTACCACTTCATGTATGCTTGTTTTCTTGATCTGTAATCCTGTGGTGTGGTTAAGCTGGCCACTCCTGCACAATGCCATTTCCTGCCATGTCTTATTATGTTAATGCCATTTTAAACCATGTCTCTTTATTTGCCACTAAGAAATGGGATGAATTGACAGCACTGATGCTTATACGTGCAAAACCTATTATCTCTCTGCTTGTTTCTCTTTCAAGGTGATACCACTGACACCAGGAAGAACTGCCACAATGATAGTGAGATGAACCCATTGCTTGTCCCTCGAACATATATTGCTGGGAAGAAGGCAACACATCTTGGGGATAGCGATACAACCCCAAAGTCATGTCTTGATGTAGTGTCGAAGTTACTCGCTAATAGCAGTGACACAAGCTCGATGAAGTCACCGCCTGAATCTGTTCAACTTCTTCAGTCTCAAATTCAAGCAGAAAGAAATGCTTCAGCTCAACTCATACTGGAACTCTAATCTCTATGGAAGATTAACCAGAAGTACATGACGTCTATTAATGCTATGCAGCTAGAGTTGGAGGATATAAGCGTCAAACAAGCGCAGTCTCATCAGCTTGCTCAGCTGCTTGCACTACAGCTGCCATGCAGGCCTAACCTTTCTTAACTGTGTTGAAGTGCTGTCGGTTCTGTATATTATTTTGTCGGCGCATTTATTTGCACTGGTGGCGACCTTTGATGCCCAGTGTATGTAATCCGATGTCTGGTTGCGCTTTATTATCACTGGTGGCCACTTTGATGCCCAGTGGATGTAAAATCCCGTTATTTCTTTATTGTATAGTCTAGGATTATTCTTAGTCACTATGCTGTAATTTATTTACTGTATATGCTAACGTCACTAGGCCGTAAGCTTCGAAGGAGATCAATGGGACAAACGTTATTGGTCCGTCAGTGCTATATATATAAAAAAATTAGACTACGCAAACGGGCCGGCCTGCAACTCTATATATGTGTCAAAACATGGGCCCACGATCACCTCGGGCTGTTAGCAGGCCTGAACATAAACCGGGCCCAAGTAGTTTCGGGCCTTTAACAGGCTGAGTAAACCACGGGCCTTAGTTGGGCCAGAAAATACCATGGGCTTTTGCTACTCGTAGTCTGCGTTGGTATTTCCCCGAAGAGGAGAGGATGATGCAGTACAGTAGAGATAAGTATTTCCCTCAGTTAAGAACCAAGGTTATCAATCCAGTAGGAGAACCAAGCAAAATTCCGTTAAGCGCACCTGCACACACAAGAGCAATCACTTGCACCCAACGCAAATAAGAGGGTTGTCAATCCTCTTAGCGGTTATTTGCAAGGATTAAATCTTATTGAGGCAAATAGATAAACTAAACTACTAATTAAAGTAAAAGTAAATAAATTGCAGCAAGGTATTTTTAGGTTTTTTATATAATAAAGATAGACCCGGGGACCATAGTATTCACTAGAGGCTTCTCTCTTGAGCACATAAACATACGGTGGGTAAACAAATTACTGTTGGGCAATTGATAGAAAAGCAAATAATAATGACGGATTAATGGCAATGATCATGTATATAGGCATCACATCCGAGGCAAGTAGATCGACTCCTGCCTGCATCTACTACTATTACTCCACCCATCGACCGCTATCCAGCATGCATCTAGGGTATTAAGTATGAAACAGAGTAACGCCTTAAGCAAGATGACATGATGTAGAGAAGCAAATTCAAGCAATATGAATAAACCCCATCTTTTTATCCTTAATGGCAACAATACAAATACGTGTCATGTCCCTTTCTGACACCGGGATTGAGCATTTCAAGATTGAACCCATCACAAAGCACCTCTCCCATTGCAAGATAAATCAATCTAGTAGGCCAAACTAAACCGATAGATCGGAGAGAAATACAAAGCTATAACAATCATGCATAAAAGAGTTCAGAGAAGACTCAAATATTTCTTATGAATAATCTGATCATAAACTCACAATTCATCGGATCCCAACAAACACACCGCAAAAGAATATTACATCGGATAGAACTCCAAGAACATCGAGGAGAACATTGTATTGAAGATCAAAGAGAGAGAAGAAGCCATCTAACTACTAGCTATGGACCCGTAGGTCTGTGGTAAACTACTCACACATCATCGGAAGGGCTGCAAGGTTGATGTAGAAGCCCTCTGTGATCGATTCCCCCCTTCGGCAGAGTTCCAAAAAAGGCCTCCAGATGCGATCGCGGAAGAACAGAGGCTTGCGGCGGCGGAAAGGTTTTCTCTTCTGGCTCTCTGGGGGTTTCCCAATATTTGTGAATTTATAGAAGTGGAATTAGGTCAAACGGAGTCACGTGGGCCCCACAAGGCAGCACGGCGTGCCCCCCTGGGGCGCGCCCTAGTGCCTTGTGAAGCCTCCGTGAGGCTTCTGGCCTCCTCCCAAAGCTTCCCAGGTTTCTTTTGTCTAGAAAAAAATCTCCAAAAAGTTTCGTGTCATTTGGACTTCATTTGGTACTGTTTCTCTGAAAAGCCAAAAACAAGCAGAAAACAGCAACTGGCACTCGGCACTGGGTTAATAGATTAGTCCCAAAAAAATGATATATAATTGCATATAAAAACATCCAAGATTGATACTATAATAGCATGGAACAATCAAACATTATAGATATGTTGGAGACGTATCAAGCATCCCCAAGCTTAATTCCTGCTCGTCCTCGAGTAGGTAAATGATAAAAACAGAATTTTTGATGTGGAATGCTACCTATCATGTTTCATCATGTAATCTCTCTCTTACGGTATGAATAATAAGATCCAAATGATTCAAAGCAATAGTCTATAATTTGATATAAAGACATCAATACTCAGGCATACTAGCAAACAATCATGTCTTTCAAAATAAAAATGCTAAAGAACGTTATCCCTACAAAATCATATAATCCTGTCATGCTCCATCTTCTTCACACAAAGTATTTATCATGCACTACCCCGATGACAAGGCGAGCAATTGGTTCATACTTTTTAATGTGCTTTAGCTTTTTCAACTCCAACTCAATACATGAGCGCAAGCCATGGATATAGCACTATGGGTGGAATAGAGTATGGTGATAGAGATAAATAGGAGAAGTCAAAAATGGAGAAAGTCTCACATCAATGAGGCTAATCAATGGGCTATGGAGATGCCCATCAATTGATGTCAATGCGAGGAGTAGGGATTGCCATGCAATGGATGCACTAAGAGCTTTAAGGGTATGAAAGCTCAACATGAAAACTAAGTGGGCGTGCATCCAACTTGCTTGCTCATGAAGACCTCGGGCATTTGAGGAAGCCCGTCATCGGAATATACAAGCCAAGTTCGATAATGAAAAATTCCCACTAGTATATGAAAGTGGCAAAATAGGAGACTCTCTATATGAAAAGCACGGTGCTACTCTAAAGCACAAGTGTGGAAATGGATAGTAACATTGCCCCTTCTCCCTTTTTCTCTCATTTTTTTTCTTTTTCCCCCTTTTTTCCTTTCTCTTTTTTTTTTCTATTTTTTTCATG
This sequence comes from Elymus sibiricus, assembly GCA_039707655.1. Lineage (NCBI taxonomy): Eukaryota > Viridiplantae > Streptophyta > Magnoliopsida > Poales > Poaceae > Elymus > Elymus sibiricus. Next base: position 112,358,278 of record CM077664.1, on the reverse strand, counting down.
GCTCTTTTTCGCCTCTTTTTTTATATTTTTTTCTTTTTCGTCCGGAGTCTCATCCTGACTAGTGGGGGAATCATAGCCACCAATATCCTTTCCTCACTGGGACAATGCTCTAATAATGATGATCATCACATCTCTATTTACTTACAACTCAAAATTACAACTCGATACTAAGACAAAAATATGACTCTATATGAATGCCTCTGGCAGTGTACCAGGATGTGCAATGATGCTAGCGTAACATGTATAACAATGATAAACGGTGGCTGAGCCACAAATACTATGTCAGCTATATGATCATGCAAAGCAATATGACAATGATGATGTATGTCATAAAAACAACGGAACGGTGGAAGTTGCATGGCAATATATCTCGGAATGGCTATGGAAATGCCCTGATAGATAGGTATGGTGGCTGTTTTGAGGAAGATATAAAGAGGCTTATGTGTGATAGAGTGTAGCATATCACGGGGTTTGGATGCACCGGCGAAGTTTGCACCAACTCTCGATGTGAGAATGGGCAATGCATGGTACCGAAGAGGCTAGCAAATTGCGGAAGGATGAGAGTGCGTATAATCCATGGACTCGCATTAGTCATAAAGAACTCACATACTTATTGCGAAAGTCTATTAGCCCTCAAAGCAAAGTACTACTATGCATGCACCGAGAGGGATAGATTGGTAGGACAAGGTCCATCGCTCGTCCCCGACCGCCACTCATAAGCTAGACAATCAATAATAAATCATGCTCCAACTTCTTAGCATAACGACAGATCATACGTGCATGCTTCGGGAATCACAAACCTTAACACAATTATTCTTACTAAACCAAAATTTTCTACTAATACCTCCCCCATATTACCATCTTAATATCACAAAACTATTGCAGGGAATCAAATTTATCATATTCAGTGATCTACATGAAAGTTTTTATTATATCCCTCTTGAATACCTATCATATCAGGACCAAATTCATAACCCGTGCATATTACCATTGCTATCACGAGACTCTCAAAAAGGATATAGGTGAAGCATGAGAGTGCAACTATTTCTTTAAAATATCATCACCGCCATGCTCTAAAAGATATAAGTGAAGCACTAGAGCAACTGCCTAGCTCAAAAGATATAAGTGAAGCACATAGAGTATTCTAACAAATCACGAATAATGTGTGTCCCTCTCAAAAAGGTGTGTTCAGCAAAGATGATTTTGACAAACTAAAAATCAAACAAAAGCAAACAAACTATTTCACAAGACGCTCCAAGTAAAACACATATCATGTGATGAATAAAAATATAGCTCCAAGTGAGTTACTGATAGATTGTAGACGAAAGAGGGGATGCCTTCCGGGGCATCCCCAAGCTTAGACACTTGAGTCTTCCTTGAATATTACCTTGGGGTGCCTTGGGCATCCTCAAGCTTAGGCTCTTGCCGCTCCATATTCCTTTGTCTATCGTAGTCTCACCCAAAACTTGAAATCTTCAGCACACAAAACTCAATAGAAACCTCGTGAGATCCGTTAGTATAACAAATAATTCTTAAACTTTAGGTACTATAGTAAATTGATTCATATTTAATATTAACATAATGCTACTGTACTCCAACTTCTCCATGACTCAAAACCCCCGATACGATCCATAGATTCATCAAAATAAGCAAACTATGCAAGAAAAACAGAATCTGTCTAAAACAGAACAGTTTGTAAAGATCTATTTAAAAGCCATACTTCTGTAACTCCAAAAATTCTGAAAAAATTGGAAAACGTGGGAAATTCATATATCAATTCTGTGTACAAATTTTAGATTTTTCTGACGCTCCAGTACAGAATTAAAATTCTAGCACTGGACGCAAAACTTTCTGTTTTCCAAACAGCATCAATTATACTATCTTCCAAATCATCCCAAAGGCATTACTTGGCACAAACACTAATTAAAACATAAAAACACAATCATAACAGAATCTATAATCATGCAAACACTCAAGAACAGAATAAAAATTGGTTGGGTTGTCTCCCAACAAGCTCTTTCTTTATAGCCATTAAGATAGGCTTGAGATTTCAATGATGCTCACATGAAAGATAGTAATTTAAACACGAAGAGAGCATCATGAAACATGTGAAAAACATATTTAAGTCTAACATACTTCCTATGCATAGGCATTTTATAAGCAAACAAATTATCAAGACAAGCGATATCTAGCATATGCCAATAGGAAGAATGGAGCATCAATAATTTCAACATAACGAGAGGTAATTTAGTAACATGCAGATTTTTACAACCATATTTTCCTCTCTCATAATAATACATGTAGGATCGTAATCAAACTCAACAATATAGCTATCATAAACAATAATCTCTCTATGATCCACATGCATAAAAAAATTATAATCTTCCAAGATAGTGCGATTAACATCAACTAAACTCATGACCTCTCCAAACTCACTTTTGTCAAAAATTTCAAAAGATTGATAATTCTCTAAAGTAGTGGGATCATTATTATCTAAATTTGATGCTCTTCCAAACCTATTTTTAATAGTATTGCAAACATTATTATCAATAACATATTCATCATGAGGCTTAAATAAATTTTCAAGATCATAAGAAGCATTATCACCCCAATCATGATCGTTGCAATAAGTAGTGGACATAACAAAATTATCATCCCCAAGCTTGTAGTTTTGCATATTATTAGCACAATTCACATTAATAGAATTTATAGTAACATCATTGCAATCATGCTTTTCAATCAAGGAGCTATCATGAATCACTTTATAAATTTCTTCTTCTAACACTTCATCACAATTTTCAAATTCATGATTTTCAAGCAAAACTTCATAGAAAAAATCAAGAGCGCTCAAATCACTAGCAATTGGTTCATTGTAATTGGATCTTTTGAAAAGATTGGCAAGTGGATGAGGATCCATAGCGATCTTAAATTTTTTCCTTTCACTTTCTGTTCTTGAGTGTTGTCATGGCAATAAAAGCAAGCAAGCAAATAAAAAAAATGTGTTTTTGTAAAAAAAATTAGAAGTGGGGGGGATGAAGATGAGAGGAAAATGTAAATAAAAGGGCAAATAAAATAAATGCAAGTGATTGATAGTTTGTGCGAAGGTACTTGGTAATTTTGATGATGTCTCCCCGGCAACGGCGCCCGAAATTCTTCCTGTTACTTGTAGTCTGCGTTGGTATTTCCCCGAAGAGGAGAGGATGCTACAGTACAGTAAATATAAGTATTTCGCTCAGTTAAGAACCAAGGTTATCAATCCAGTAGGAGAACCAAGCAAAATTCCATTAAGTGCACCTGTACACATAAGAGCAAACACTTGCACCCAACGCAAATAAGAGGGTTGTCAATCCTCTTAGCGGTTATTTACAAGGATTAAATCTTATCAAGGCAAATAGATAAACTAAACTACTAATTAAAAGTAAATAAATTGTAGCAAGGTATTTTTAGGTTTTTTATATAATAAAGATAGACCCGGGGACCATAGTTTTCAATAGAGGTTTCTTTCTTGAGCACATAAACATACGGTGGGTAAACAAATTACTGTTGGGCAATTGATAGAAAAGCAAATAATTATGATGGATTAATGGCAATGATCATGTATATAGGCATCACGTCCGAGATAAGTAGACCGACTCCTGCCTGCATCTACTACTATTACTCCACCCATCGACCGCTATCCAGCATGCATCTAGGGTATTAAGTATGAAACAGAGTAACGCCTTAAGCAAGATGACATGATGTAGAGAAGCAAATTCAAGCAATATGAATAAACCCCATCTTTTTATCCTTCATGGCAACAATACAAATACGTGTCATGTCCCTTTCTGTCACTGGGATTGAGCACCGCAAGATTGAACCCATCACAAAGCACCTCTCCCCTTGCAAGATAAATCAATCTAGTAGGCCAAACTAAACCGATAGATCGGAGAGAAATACAAAGCTATAACAATCATGCATAAAAGAGTTCAGAGAAGACTCAAATATTTCTCATGAATAATCTGATCATAAACTCACAATTCATCGGATCCCAACAAACACACCGCAAAAGAAGATTACATCGGATAGAACTCTAAGAACATCGAGGAGAACATTGTATTGAAGATCAAAGAGAGAGAAGAAGCCATCTAGCTACTAGCTATGGACCCGTAGGTCTGTGGTAAACTACTCACACATCATCGGAAGGGCAGCAAGGTTGATGTAGAAGCCCTCCGTGATCGATTCCCCCTCCGGCAGAGTACCGGAAAAGTCCTCCAGATGGGATCGCGGAAGAATAGAGGCTTGCGGCGGTGGAAAGGTTTTCTCTTCTGGCTCTCTGGGGGTTTCCCAATATTTGTGAATTTATAGAAGTGGAATTAGGTCAAACGGAGTCACGTGGGCCCCTCAAGGCAGCACGGCGCCCCCCCTGGGGCGCACCCTAGTGCCTCCCAGGCTTCTGGCCTCCTCCCGAAGCTTCCCAGGTTTCTTTTGCCCAGAAAAAAATTTCCAAAAAGTTTCGTGGCATTTGGACTTCATTTGGTACTGTTTCTCTAAAAAGCCAAAAACAAGCGGAAAACAGCAACTAGCACTAGGCACTGGGTTAATAGGTTAGTCCCAAAAAATGATATATAATTGCATATAAAAACATCCAAGATTGATACTATAATAGCATGGAACAATAAAAAATTATAGATACGTTGGGGACCTATCAGCTTTTAACAGGCTGAAAATTAGATTGGGCCTGAATTGTGCCGAACAATTCATGGGCCGACAGCAGGCCAAATATACCTCGGCCCATGATTGGCCCATTTATAAGATGGGTCGTTCACAGGCCAAAATTTATCTCAGGCCGTGGTTGGCCCAATAACATGATGGGCTATAAGCAGGCCGGATGCAAAGCGGGCCATAATTAGGCCCAATTATTTGACGGGCCTTTAATAGGCCGATAGTGAGAGTGGGCTTAAATTTATCCACGAAAACCACGGGTCGTTAAGAGGCCGAAAGTCACTTGTACCAGAAATGGACCCAAATGCTGCATGGGCCGTTAAGAGGCCGAAAGTCACTTGTACCAGAAATGGGCCCAAATGCTGCACGGGCCGTTAAGAGGCCGAAAGTCACTTGTACCAAAAATGGGCCCAAAAGCCACATGGGCCGTTAAATGGCCAAAAGATAAACCGGGCTGAAAACGGTGCAATTGCGTGAAGGGCCCCTAACAGGCCGAAACAATCATCGGGCCGAACTGGGTCAAACTGTTCAACAGGGCTTTAACAGACCGTAATACAAACCGGGCCTTAAATGGGCCCAAAACACAGTGCACTTTTAACGGGCCATATCTGATATGGGCCATTATTTGGCCCAAAACATGGCAGGTTGTTAATGGGCCGGTCCAATAGTATCTGACAAAATCTTGTGGGCCTTCGGCTGGGCCGGCCCGTTTAACCTGAATGGGCCGCTATTGGGCCGTGCCACATGTTGACCTGTAATAGGCATCTCCCATCCAATGAATGGATGACAACTGTCGCCACGCCGAGCTGACATAGATCCTCTGGCGAATGAGATATCTACACGTGGAAAATCGCCATTGGTCCAAGCTGTTAACGGGTTATCGGATCCAAACCCAGACCCGATAGCTTAACAGCGACCCGTTATGGTGGATGCCACATGTTGGTTACCCTTGACAAAAACACTTCCATGCCACGCCATTTATCGTCATGGAAGTGGACACTTCCGTGATGATAATTTGAGTATTGTCATGGAACACTTCTACGACAGCACAAGTATGACTATCTTGATTCTGTCATAAAATCGTCATAGATGTACATGCATGACAGAAAACATGACCTACTGTGACAAACATGTATCATCACAGAAGTGTTTTTTTTGTAGTGCCTCTCCACATCTTTCTTAGCGACTGCTTGAGCATTATGGAAGTAGAGTTCTTTATTACCTTGGGGGCTTGAAATTGGCTTCACAAAAGCAGCCCACTTTGGATATATCCCATCCGCAAGGTAGTAGCCCATATTGTATGTGTGGCCATTTGCTTGGAACTCCACCAGTGATGATTCCCCATTGGCTAACTTTGCAAAGAGGGGTGATCGCTGGAGCACATTGATGTCATTGCAAGATCCAGGCATCCCAAAATACACATGCCAAATCCATGTCTCCTAATCGGCAATGGCCTCAAGAATTATGGTGACATCTTTCTTGTGTCCTTTGAACTATCCATGCCATGCTACAGGGAGAAGTTTTTTGACTTCCAGTGTGTGACGCCCCCGACTTAATTGTGCGCTAATCATACACGCAAATGCGCACGATCAAGCCCAGGGACTCACGGGAAGATATCACAACACAACTCTAAACACAAATAAAAGTCATACAAGCTTTATATTACAAGCCAGGGGCCTTGAGGGCTCGAATACATAAGCTCGTGCACAAGCGTTAGCGGAAGCAACAATATCTGAGTACAGACATAAAGGTTAAACAAGTCTGCCTTAAGAAGGCTGAGCAAAACAACGACACTAGATCGAAAAGGCACATGCCTCCTGCCTGGGAGCCTCCTGTCTACTCCTGGTCATCGCTCTCCACATAGTAGTAGGCTCCACCATGGTAGTAGTAGTCGTCGGCGGGATCAACTGGCTCCGGGGCTCCGTCATCTGATCGTAGCAATCGGGTATGGGGAAAAGAAGGTAGCAAAGCAATCGTGAGTACTCATCCAAAGTACTCGCAAGACTTACATCAGATCTATTCTATTTATGCATCGGTTTCAAATGAGGGGGCTCTATCTGTGGACTAGACTGCAGAAATGCCAGAATAGAGGGAAAGCCTCGCCTATCGAAGACTAGCATCTTCAGCGTCTTGCAGCATTAGAAGAGTGCAGACTAGTATCATAACATATAGTAGTAAGTAATAGTAGGAATGCCCAGAGATCCTTCCTCGACTCCCTGCGAGAAAGCGATCCCGGAGCTAACATATTATTAAGTTCACAAGTATCCAGTTCTAGTAGTAGTAGATCGGGATACTTTCCGAGCGTCCTGTTACCGTGGACACAGCTATTTGAATAGATATACTTCCCTGCAGGGGTGCACCAACTTACCCAACACGCTCGATTAACTCTGGCCGGACACACTTACTCAGGTCATGCCCGGCCTCGGCTGATCGACACGTCGTAGCCCTACCTAGGCTCAACAGAGAGTCTAGCACGCCGGTCTACACCCTAAGTGCTCAGGGGTCTTGGGCCCATCGCCCTTTGCACTCCTGCGCGTTACGAGGACGGCCGGGACCAAACCTAGCCCCTGTATACACACGCAGGCTTTCGCGGTCCACCCGGGCGCGTGCCGCTCAACTGCTGACATCTGAAGAACTTCAGCTGATACTTACGACGCCGAGTGCCCATACTATTCCCGCGTGGTGGTTAGTGCAAAAAGGCCAGAGGCCTACTCAGATCACATATCCTAACCCATTAGTGTGTTGGGAGCTCGCGGTGACGATCAGTGCTCCACGATCTGTGGTCCCGTCGCCCCGTCTCGAGGACTTGCGGCAAGGGCCAGGCCCAATCCCTCTCCTCCCTCTCCTGAGGTGATCTACCTGCCCGGCCGTGCCTCATAATTATCTCATGGGTACCCTTACGGTCAACCCGACTTCACATTTCTCACGGGTGCCCCTCGGGGCCGACCCGACTTTAAACAGGGACTGAGATAAAATTCAAGGTATCCGTGTGTCCATCACATCAAGGGGGAACCCGAGGAATCACCCTCGATGGATTCCCACTAGATTTATCCATCAAGGTGAACTCGGAGGAATCACCCTCGATGGGTTCACACTTGACGGGGTTGTACGACAAAGACATCATCGGAGGTGGTGAAAGAGGAATCACCGTTGGTAACCCTCAACCGACAAGCTACACTACAGAAGTAACATCAAGAGTGAGATAAGAGGTATCACCCTCGGCACTCGATGGTAGCTCTGCAGAGTCGTACAACTAAGGGGTGTGCAGTGAAGTGTTGGTCTCTGTAGATCGATCTCATTGATCGAGGCACCAGTAACAAAGCGGGGCAACAAGGACAAGGGTGAGGGGTCACTGATGGATTACTAACCAACCTAAACTAAGCATTTAGGATGGCAGGTAAGGTATCAACAGCAGTTACAAAAACAGGCTATGTATCAGAATAGGAGCAATCAATTACAGTAGCAAAATCTAATGCAAGCAAGAGGGAGAAAGAATGGGCGATATAGGGATGATCAAGGGGGTTTTGCTTGCCTGGAAGCTCTGCGGTGAAAGAGGGGTCATCGGTGATGTAGCAGTCCTCAGGGGTCACGTCAGACTCGGGGGCTACCAGAGAGAAGAGGGGGAGGAAACAAATAAATACACGGCAATTAAATGCAACACAGATGCATGACATGGCAATATGATGTGCCAGGGGTGACCTAACGCAGTGCTACTCGTTACATACGGAGCGGGAAAATATCTGGGTATATTTTCCCGGTTTTAGGCATCTGTCAGACAGATGAACCGGAGGGGAACGTACCATGTTTGCAGTGTTGTGGGCATGTGACAGCTACATGGAGGGTATATTTGGAGGGTTAAATAGAGATTAAAATTAACTAATAGGGGTTAATTAGCAGGTGGGCCTCATTTGTTAGTGACTAATTAGTTAACAGATTAATTTATTTTAGAAATAAATTTAATTAGCGAGTGGGGCCCGCCTGTCAGTGGCACAGTGCTGCCCAGTCAGCATGGTTGACCGGTCAACATGGTCAACCGGGCCTCTCGGACCCACTGGTAGTGACCCAGGGGTGGGCCCCAGGCCAGCCAGGTCAGCGGCGGCCGGCGTTTAAACGCCGGTGACCAGAAAACACGGCGGCGTGGCTCGGGACTCGCTGGAAAATGCGTACAGGGGGCCGGTTCGAGCGCGTCCGGTCGTGTTCGAACGTGCGCTCGATAGCGCGTCGAACGGTGGCGGTGGCGTGGCCTGGGGTGGACCATAGAGACGACGGCGACCATCGTGGCGGACGCCGGCGTTCGGGCAAGGGCGGATCCGGGGCTAGCGGGCGGTGGTGTTGGGCTCCTACGCGTGCGCTGAGCATGTTTACGTGCTCAGTTGGGCTCGACGGCGACGGCATCGATGGCGACGAGCACGGCGGCGGAGATGAGCTACGGCCACGGCGGCAGCTACGGCTGTGGGGCAATCCAGAGTAGCCCAAGGGCAGGGGAGGTGTGCGGCTCACCTAGCAGGCACACGGAGGCCCTTTGGGTGAACGGGAGCGCAGTGGCGACGGCGAATCGACGGCGGCGAGCTTCGGGATCCGAGGAAGAAGACGAAGACAAGGGCGATGATGCAGCGGCTCCCGGCTCCAGGGGCTCGGTGCAGACGGCGTAGCGGATGGCGGCGAGGTGCGTGGACACGGTGGCTAGGCGCGAGGCGGCCGGTGGCCGCGGGATCGACGCGGCGACGGTGACTACCGCGTTCGGCTGTGCTCGATTGCCGGCGAGAGAGAGCGAGGGAGAAGGGGGAGAGTGGGTGAGGACGGTGACGAGGCCGAGGGGTGCGTCCTTATCCCCTCGGCGGCCCCTGTAGCGGCGCCGTGTCGCCGTCTCGCCGGCGCGCACGCGCGGGGCCACGGGCGCGGCGACACGCACGGAGAGAGAGGCGGGAGGAGGGAGAGAGAGAGAGGTGGGCTGGGCCTGGCACTGTTTGAACTTAAGCCCATATGCACAGTACATCCCAACCTTTTTCCAATTTCTTTTCTATTTTCTTTTTTTACAGAAAGGTTTTGCAATATTTGAGCTGCCAAATGGCTTTAGTAAAATATGGGACTTGGCCACATAAATACTGTGCAATATTCTGCACTGCCACAAAAAGTTTGGAAGGCATTTGAATTCATTTGAATTTTTCATAATTGGAGAAGCATTTAAAATGCTTCTTCTGGCACTGTTTTAATTGCCATAGCTCATTTTTGCAAATAGGTGAGGTTGTTTTCCTGCACAAATATTTGTTTTGGAATATTTGCTAAAACATGAACTATTTTCCAGCAACTTTTGTGCAACTTCAAATTTCACTTATAATTTGAATTTGAATTCAGTGGTGGAATTTGAAATGAGATATGAATCCACTGTGATCAAGCATTGCAATTCAAGGTGACTTAGCATAATCATGATGGATTACTGTAGCTCATTACACAGGGGTGTTACAATTCTCCTCCTCTAAAAGAAATTCTTGTCCCGAGAATTCAGGAGGTAGAAGGGGAAAGATCGGGATATTCTTCACGAAGACGATCCTCGCGTTCCCAAGTGGCTTCATCTTCAGTATGATTCGACCACTACACTTTGAGAAACTTGATTATCTTCTGATGAGTTTGACGTTCAGCTTGATCCAGAATGCGGGTCGGATGCTCTTTATAAGATAGATCAAGTTGCAATTCTAGCATCTCATGATCCACTGCACGGTGCGGATCCTTGAAGCAACAACGAAGTTGCGACACATGGAAGCCGTCGTGGATGTGAGAGAATTGCGGCGGCAACTCCAATTTATATGCCACATGTCCACGTCTGGTGAGAATGCCAAAAGGACCAATGTAGCGAGGAGCTAACTTGCCCTGGATTCTGAAGCGATGAGTGCCCTTCATAGGAGTGACACGCAGATAAGCTTGCTCACCAGGTTGATAGATCGATCCCCAGTGTTTACGATCATAATTGCTCTTCTGGCGAGACTGGGCCGCCTTGAGATTTTCCTGGACGATACAGACTTGCTCTTCAGCTTGTTGGATAATGTCCGGACCAATGAGCGGTCGTTCCCCAGTTTCTGACCAATTCAGAGGGGTTCGGCACTTACGTCCATATAGTACCTCGAAGGGGGCCATTTTCAAGCTAGCTTGATAGCTGTTGTTGTACGAGAATTCGGCATACGGAAGAGATTCCTCCCACTTCTTGCCAAATGAGATGACACAAGCACGCAACATATCTTCAAGCACTTGGTTAACTCGTTCAACTTGGCCTTGGGACTGGGGGTGATACGCTGAGCTCCAGGTTATATGAGTTCCCATAGCTTCTTGGAAACTTGCCCAAAACTTAGAGGTGAAGAGGCTGCCACGGTCTGAATTGATCTCCTTCGGAATACCGTGGAGTGATACAATTCTGGAGATATACAAATCTGCTAACTGACTAGCAGTGATCGTCTCCTTGACTGGCAGAAAATGTGCAATTTGGAGAGTTGATCGATGACGACAAGAATAGCATCATGACCCTTTTGTGACCTGGGAAGGCCAGTGATAAGATCCATTTGAACCTTGTCCCACTTCCATTCAGGGATAGGGAGCGGTTGAAGAATTCCAGTAGGTTTTTGATGTTCTGCCTTAACGCGATGGCAAACGTCACATTCGGCAACATAGCGAGCAATATCTTGCTTCATTTTAGACCACCAGTACCTTTGACGGAGGTCACGATACATCTTGGTACTACCCGGATGAATAGACAGTGGTGTATCATGTGCCTCCTTCATAACTTTGTCTGTCATAAGTTCGAACCGGGGTACTACAATACAATCTCTGAAGTACAAGGTTCCATCTTCAGCAAGCGAGAAATCTCTGGTCTTTTCAAGGACAAGATCCCTTTTCATCTGATCAACTTCAGCGTCCTTTGCATGCGCAGACTTAACAGCTTTCTCAAGATTTGGTTGAAGAACTAGGGTATTAAGAGTACCCTGTGGAATGATGTGAACGTTCAACTTGCAAAGTTCGTCATGAAGAAGGGGTTGAGCCCAAGCTTAATTCCTGCTCGTCCTCGAGTAGGTAAATGATAAAAGAAATAATTTATGAAGTATGAATGCTAGCATAGTGCATAAGTTTGATCAATGATAATTTCAATCACTTTTTCTAGCATCAATATATATCATAATCAGTAGCTCATCTCATAAAACTTCTCATGATCAAATAGCAAGCTATTCACATGTTTAAAGTATAGGCCATAAACTTTCTTGAAAACTAACAAACTATGTTCTCAGTCATCAAACAATTGCAATTCATCTTATTTTCAGGAAGGGTCTATGTAAGAGCTTTGATCTAGCAAATTCCACATACTCAACTATCATTTAGTCTTCCATGATTGCTCACACTCAAAGCATATTTTTAGAACAAACCGTTTCAGTCAAACACATAGGAAGATAGGGGCTTAGTGTTTTGCCTCCCAACTTATTTATCTCATGGATAATGTCAACAATAATAACTCATGATCACCTATATTCAACTGGATATATGTGCCTGGATCATTCCCTACCACATGATGCTTGCCAACTAGAGAATAATTGAGGTTGAAACAAGAAGAAATAATATTGACTCTTGCATAAAAGTAAATACATAAAAGTAAATGCATAAAAGTAAAAGATAGGCCCTTCGCAGAGGGAAGCAGAGGTTGTCATGCGCTTTTTATTTTTGGATGTCAAGCCCTTAATGCAAAGGAACGTCACGTTTTATTGCCCCTTGTGATAGCAACCTTTATTATGCAGTCCGTCGCTTTTATTTCTTTACCATCACAAGTTCGTACAACGCTTATTTTCCCTTGCAATAAAATATCATACATATTTTAGGAGCAATTTTTATTGCTTTTTGCACCGATGACAACTTACTTGAAGGATCTTATTCAATCCATAGGTAGATATGGTGGACACTCATGGCAAGAAACTGGGTTTAAGGGTTTTTGGATGCACAAGTAGTATCTCTACTTAGTACGAATTTTTGGCTAGCAAAAGATCCTAAGCAAGCACCACATGTTAGAGGATCCATGACAATATAACTTCTATGTGAATATAAACAAACATAACTCATTACGTTGTCTTCCTTGTCCAACGTCAACTACTTGATCAAGCTTGAAAATAATTAATGGGGGCTCACAATCATAGAAGATGTCCAAGATAGTATATTTTTATGTGAAATTTCTCTTCCTTCAAAATTCTTTCATGAATTGTTCAAGTGACCAATGCTATGTTTGTTAACTTTCAATAAATTTTACCACTTATACTTCTTGTATGTTAAGTCACTACTCCCCATGGGACAAGCATATGAAGCATATAAATTTCAACTATATGATATTCAATTCATTCCAACAATTTACTCATAGGATATAAGTGAAGAACAAGAGTAAATGACAAATTACTCCAAAAAGATATAAGTGAAGACCAAGCGAGTAGTTATGTAAATAGGTAGCTATGTGAGGACTCTCTCTCATTAAAAATTTCAGATCTTATTATTTTATTCAAACAAAATAAAATGACATTCCAAGAATAGCACATATTATGTGAAGAAGCAAAAACTTAGGCTCAACCAAAACTGATCGATAATTGTTGATGAAGAAAGGTGGGATGCCTACCGGGGCATCCCCAAGCTTAGATGCTTGATACTTCTTGAAATATTAATTTGGGGTGCCTTGGGCATCCCCAAGCTTGAGCTTTTGTGTCTCCTTAATTCCTCTCATATCACGGTTTCCCTAAATCTTAAAACTTCATCGACACAAAACTCAACAAGAACTCGTGAGATAAGTTAGTATAAATCAACTCAAAACCTTAACATTCTCTACTGTAGCAAATCACAAAAATTATAATTAAACATTGCCTACTAAATGCCTCTGCATATTTAATACTCCTATCCACAAATAGAAACATTAAACAAGCAAACATATGCAAACAATGCAACTATAACAGCAATCTGCCAAAACAGAACAGTTTGTAGAGGTGGAATAAGAATTCATACTTCCCTAACTCCAAAAATTCTGAAAACTTACCATGTGACAGAGAACTCATTCATGCTTACTGTGTAAAAATTTCAGATTTTTATCATGTTCTGACTATTCAGGAATATTCTGGACATTACAGAAAACGTTCTGTTTTCAAACAGCAACACATAAACTTGCAAACTGAGCATGGTAAAGGCTATAATTGGCATTTTATTGAACTAAAAGATACAAAACATGATTATTGATAGCACAAAGCAAATATTAACAGAGGAAAATGACGCTCCAAGCAAAACTCATATTATGTGACGAATAAAAATAGCTCCAAGTGAGGTTACCGATAATGTTGAAGACGATAGAGGGGATGCCTTCCGGGGCATCCCCAAGCTTAGTTGCTTGGGTCTTCCTTGAATGTTACCTTGGGGTGCCTTGAATGGCCTCCGGTGATGATTTCCCCCCTCCGGCAGGGTGCCGGAAAAGGGCTCCAGATGGGATCTCCTTGGTACAGAGGCTTGCGGCAGCGTAAAAACTTATCTAGGTTAACTTTCGGGTTTTTCTGAATATATATGATTTTTCAGCGTTGGAATCACGCCAAGATGTGCCACAGGGGGCCCACGAGTCACCTGGGAGCGCTTGCCCCCCCTGGTGCACAAGCCCTTAATGCAAAGGAATGTCACGTTATATTGCCCCTTGTGATAGCAACCTTTATTATGCAGTCTGTCGCTTTTATTTCTTTACCATCACAAGTTCGTACAACGCTTATTTTCCCTTGCAATAAAAGATCATACATATTTTAGGAGCAATTTTTATTGCTTTTTGCACCGATGACAACTTACTTGAAGGATCTTATTCAATCCATAGGTAGATATGGTGGACACTCATGGCAAGAAACTGGGTTTAAGGGTTTTTGGATGCACAAGTAGTATCTCTACTTAGTACGAATTTTTGGCTAGCAAAAGATCCTAAGCAAGCACCACATGTTAGAGGATCCATGACAATATAACTTCTATGTGAATATAAACAAACATAACTCATTACGTTGTCTTCCTTGTCCAACGTCAACTACTTGATCAAGCTTGAAAATAATTAATGGGGGCTCACAATCATAGAAGATGTCCAAGATAGTATATTTATATGTGAAATTTCTCTTCCTTCAAAATTCTTTCATGAATTGTTCAAGTGACCAATGCTATGTTTGTTAACTTTCAATAAATTTTACCACTTATATCTTGTATGTGAAGTTACTATTCCTCATGGGACAAGCATATGAAGCATATAAATTTCAACTTTATGATATTCAATTCATTTCAACAATTTACTCATAGGATATAAGTGAAGAACAAGAGTAAATGACAAACTACTCCAAAAAGATATAAGCGAAGACCAAATGAGTAGTTAAGTAAATAGGTAGCTATGTGACGACTCTCTCAAATTTAAAATTTTCAGATCTTAATTATTTTATTCAAACAGCAAAGAAAACAAAATAAAATTACATTCCAAGAATAGCACATCTCATGCAAAGAAGCAAAAACTTAGGCTCAACCGATACTAACTGATAATTGTTGATGAAGAAAGGTGGGATGCCTACCGGGGCATCCCCAAGCTTAGATGCTTGAGAGTTCTTGAAATATTAATTTGGGATGCCTTGGGCATCCCCAAGCTTGAGCTTTTGTGTCTCCTTAATTCCTCTCATATCATGGCTTCTCCTAAATCTTAAAAACTTCATCCACACAAAACTCAACAAGAACTCGTGAGATAAGTTAGTATAAATCAACTCAAAACCTCAACATTCTCTACTGTAGCAAATCACTAATATTATAATTAAACATTTCATACTAAATTCCTCTGCATATTTAATACTCCTATCCTCAAATAGAATCATTAAACAAGCAACATATGCAAACAATGCAACTATAATCGCAATCTGCCAAAACAGAATAGTCTGTAAAGGGGGATTCAAAATTCATACTTCTCTAACTCCAAAAATTCTGAAAAATTACCACGTGACAGAGAACTCATGCATGATTACTGTGTAAAAATTTCAGATTTTTATCATGTTCTGAATATTCAGGAATATTCTGGACATAACAGAAAACTTTCTGTTTTCAAACAGCAACACATAAACTTGCAAACTGAGCATGGTAAA
Organism: Elymus sibiricus; assembly: GCA_039707655.1. Classification (NCBI taxonomy): domain Eukaryota; kingdom Viridiplantae; phylum Streptophyta; class Magnoliopsida; order Poales; family Poaceae; genus Elymus; species Elymus sibiricus. The sequence goes on along the minus strand of CM077664.1, from coordinate 112,342,439 downwards.
GGCTATAATTGGCATTTTATTGAACTAAAAGATACAAAACATGATTCTAAATAACAGCAAGAAAATATAAACAAAATAAAATGACGCTCCAAGCAAAACTCATATTATGTGACGAATAAAAATATAGCTCCAAGTGAGGTTACCGATAGTGTTCAAGACGAAAGAGGGGATGCCTTCCGGGGCATCCCCAAGCTTATTTGCTTGGGTATTCCTTGAATATTACCTTGGGGTGCCTTGGGAATCCCTAATATTAGGGTCTTGCCACTCCTTATTCTCCTCATATCGATATCTCACCCAAAACTTGAAAACTTCAATCACATAAAACTTAACGGATCTTGTGAGATAGGTTAGTATGATAAAAATAAATCATCCACTTAGGTACTGTCAAGACAAGATTCATAATTGTTCTAACATAATTCCTAATGTATTCTATCATTTCCACAATTTATATTACTCAATATAAGATATGAAAACACTAAAACAAGCAAACTATGCACCGAAAACAGAATCTGTCAAAAACAGAATAGTATGTAGTGAGCGATTTAAAAACCATACTTATGTACCTCCAAAAATTCTGAAACATTAGGAAAACATAAAACATTTGTAACCCAATTCTCTGTAAAAATTTCAGAATTTTCTCACTCTCCAGTACAGAATAGAAATTCCAGCACTAGATGCAAAAGTTTCTGTTTCTGCACAGAATCGAATCAACAAGTATCCACACTATCCCAAAGGCTTTACTTGGCACATTATTGAAAGAAAACATATAAAAAATGATTAATACAGTATCTTAATCATGTGAACACATAAAAACAGTAGGGGTAAATATTGGGTTGTCTCCCAACTAGCGCTTTTCTTTAAAGCCTTTTTAGCTAGGCATGATTATTTCAATGATGCTCACATAAAAAGTGAAGAATTGAAAAATAATGGGAGCATCATGAAACATATGGCAAGCACATTTAAGCCTAACCCACTTCCTATGCATAGGGATTTTGTGAGCAAACAATTTATGGGAGCAAGAATCAACTAGCATAGGAAGGCAAAACAAGTATAACTTTAAAACTTTCAACACATAGAGAAGAAACTTGATATTATTGAGATATGTAGAAGCATATGATCCTCTCTCATAATAATTTTCAGTAGCATAATGAATGAATTCAACAATATAGCTATCACATAAAGCATTCTTTTCATGACCTACAAGCATAGGATTTTTATTACTCTCCACATAAGCAATTTCCTTCTCATTCATAATAGTGGGAGCAAATTCAATGAAATAACTATCATGTGATACTTGATTGGCATAATCCAATTGAAAATTAAAATCATGATGAAAAGTTTCATAGTTATAATTATTCTTTATAGCATACATGTCATCACAATAATCATCATATATAGCAACTTTGTTGTCATAATCAATTGAAACCTCTTCCAAAATAGTGGAATCATCATTAAATAAAGTCATGACCTCTCCAAATCCATTTTTATAGTTACAATAATCATAAATAGGAGGCATGCAATCATCATAATAAATTTTCTCATCAAAACTTGGGGGACTAAAAATATCATCTTCATCAAACATAGCGTCCCCAAGCTTATGGCTTTTCATATCACTAGCATCATGGATATTCAAAGAATTCATACTAGCAACATTGCAATCATGCTTATCATTCAAATATTTTATGCCAAACATTTTATTGAATTCTTCTTCTATCAATTGAGCACAATTTTCCGATCCAACATTTTCAAGAAAATCATTATAAAGATGAATAATATGAGGCAACCTCAATTCCATATTTTTTGTAGTTTTCTCTTATAAACCAAACTAGTGATAAAATAAGAAACTAAAAGATTCAATTACAAGATCTAAAGATATACCTTCAAGCACTCACCTCCCCGGCAACGGCGCCAGAAAAGAGTTGATGTCTACTACGCAACTTTATTCTTGTAGACTCGTGTTGGGCCTCCAAGCGCAGAGTTTTGTAGGACAGTAGCAATTTTCCCTCAAGTGGATGACCTAAGGTTTATCAATACGTGGGAGGTGTAGGATGAAGATGGTCTCTCTCAAACAACCCTGCAATCAAATACAAGAAATCTCTTGTGTCCCCAACACACCCAATACAATGGCAAATTGTATAGGTGCACTAGTTCGGCGAAGAGATGGTGATACAAGTGTAGTATGGATAGTAGATATAGATTTTTGTAATATGAAAATATAAAAAAAGCAAGGTAGCAAGTGATAAAATGGAGCACAAACGGTATTGCAATGCTTAGAAACAAGGCCTAGGGTTCATACTTTCACTAGTGCAATCTCTCAACAATGCTAACATAATTGGATCATATAACAATCCCTCAACATGTGATAAAGAATCACTCTAAAGTTCCTATTCGCGGAGAACATAAGATAGAAATTGTTGTAGGGTACGAAACCACCTCAAATTTATCTTTTCCGATCAATCTATTGAGCCATCCCTATAAGTGTCACGAACAGCCCTAGAGTTCGTACTAAAATAACACCATATGATACGCATCAACCAACTCTAATGTCACCTAGATACTCCAATGTCACCACAAGTATTCGTGAGTCAATTATACGATACACATCAAACAACTTCAGATTCATAATATTCAATCCAACACAAAGAACTTCAAAGAGTGCCCCAAGATTTCTACCGGAGAAAGTAGGACGAAAACGTGCATCAACCCCTATGCATAGATTGATGGGGAACGTTGCATGGGAAACAAAAAATTTCCTACGCACACACAAGATCTATCCATGGTGATGAGCATCTACGAGAGGGAGAGTGGATCTACATACCCTTGTAGATCGCTAAGCGGAAGCGTTAAGAAACGCGGTTGATGTAGTCGAACGTCTCCGCGATCCAAATCGCAAGTCGTCCCTCGATCCAAGCACGATCCAGCGCCGAACGGACGGCACCTCCGCGTTCAACACACGTACGGCTTGATGACGATCTCCGCCTTCTTGATCCAGCAAGAGGGAGCGGAGAAGAAGAAGAGTTCCAGCAGCACGACGGCGTGGTGGTGTTGATGAAGAACTATTTCAGCAGGGCTTCGCCTAAGCCCTACTGAAAATATGACGTAGGAGGAACTAGAGGTTGCCGGCACACGGCTTGGGGCAATCTAATAATCCCGTGTGCTAGCCCTGCCCCTCTATTTATATGTTGAGCCTTGGGGTCTAAACTTGGAGTAAAAGCCTCCTCCAGGTCAGTTTTGCCCGCACAAGGTCGGTTTGGCCCGCAGGGAAAGAGTCCAACTCGGATCCCTGCAGTACCGCGCACAAGCGGTAGTACCGCTTACGATAAGCGGTAGTACCGCTTGACCAGCTTAAGCGGTAGTACCGCTGACGATAAGCGGTAGTACCGCTTGACCAGCTTAAGCGGTAGTACCGCTGACACAGTAGCGGTAGTACCGCTTAACCAGCTTAAGCGGTAGTACCGCTGCTACAGTAGCGGTAGTACTACCTTACCAACTTAAGGCAGTAGCAAAACTTCTTTTTGCACTTTCCAATACCTCGTGGGCTTTATCCCTTTGGCCCATATAAAGTGTTGCTGCACCCGAACACTTCGGTAAACATCCGGAACCCCTTTCCGGTGAATTCCGGAACCCTTCCGGTAACCAAAAACACTATTATCACATATATCAATTTTTACCTCCGGACTATTCCGGAGATCCTCGTCATGTCCGGGATCTTATCCGGGACTCCGAACAACTTTCGGTCACCAACAAAATAACTCAACTATACTAATCGTCACCAAACGTTAAGTGTGTAGACCCTGCGGGTTCGAGAACTATGTAGACATGACCGAGACACCTCTACGGTCAATAACCAATAGCTGGACCTGGATGCCCATATTGGCTCCTACATATTCTACGAAGATCTTTATCGTTTGAACCTCTATGTCAAGGATTCAGTTAATCCCGTATGCTGTTCCTTTTGTTCTTCGGTATGTTACTTGCCCGAGATTTGATCGTCGGTATCTCTATACCTAGTTCAATCTCGTTACCGGCAAGTCTCTTTACTCGTTCCGTAATACAAGATCTCGTGGCTAACACTTTAGTCACATTGCTTGCAAGGCTCATTGTGATGTTGTATTACCGAGTGGGCCCTGAGATACCTCTCCGTCACACGGAGTAACAAATCCCAGTCTTGATCCATGCCAACCCAACAGACATCCTCGGAGATACCTGTAGAGCACCTTTATAGTCACCCAGTTACGTTGCGACGTTTGATACACACAAGGTATTCCTCTGGTGTTTAGTGAGTTGCATGATCTCATGGTCATAGGAACAGATACTTGACATGCAGAAAACAATAGCAATAAACTGATACGATCATATGCTACGTTCGTAGTTTGGGTCTTGTCCATCACATCATTCTCCTAATGATGTGATCCCGTTATCAAATGACATCTCATGTCAATGGCTAGGAAACCTTAACCATCTTTGATCAACGAGCTAGTCAACTAGAGGCTTACTAGGGACACAGTGTTGTCTATGTACCCACACATGTATTTGAGTTTCCAATCAATACAATTATAGCATGGATAATAAACGATTATCATGAACAAGGAAATATAATAATAACTAATTTATTATTGCCTCTAGGGCATATTTCCAACAGTCTCCCACTTGCACTAGAGTCAATAATCTAGTTCACATCACTATGTGATTTACATTGTAATGAATCGAACACCCATGCAGTTCTGGTGTTGTTCATGTTTAGCCCTTGGAAGAGGTTTAGTCATCGGATCTGCAACATTCAGATCCGTGTGTACTTTGCAAATATTTATGTCGTCCTCCTTGATGTAATCGCGGATGGAATTGAAGCGTCGCTTTATGTGTCTGGTCCTCTTGTGAAATCTTGGTTCCTTGGCTAGAGCAATGGCACCAGTGTTATCACAAAACAGAGTCATTGGGTTAAGCGCACTAGGCACTACTCCAAGATCTGTCATGAACTCCTTCATCAAGACACCTTCCTTCGCCGCCTCCGAGGCTGCGATGTACTCCGCTTCGCATGTAGAATCAGCTACCACGCTTTGCTTGGAACTGTACCAGCTAACCGCACCCCCATTAAGAATAAATACGTATCCGGTTTGAGACTTAGAGTCATCCCGATCAGTGTCAAAGCTTGCATCGACGTAACCCTTTACGACGAGCTCTTGATCACCTCCATAAACGAGAAACATGTCCTTAGTCCTTTTCAGGTACTTCAGGATATTCTTGACCGCCGTCCAGTGTTCCATTCCTGGATCACTTTGAAACCTTCCGACCATACTTATGGCAAGGCTGACATCGGGTCTTGTGCACAGCATTGCATACATAATAGAGCCTATGGCTGAAGCATAGGGGATGACACTCATCTTTTCTCTATCTTCTGCAGTCACTGGGCATTGAGTCTTACTCAACTTCACACCTTGCAAAACAGGCAAGAACCCCTTCTTGGACTGATCCATTTTGAACTTCTTCAAAATCTTATCAAGGTATGTGCTTTGTGAAAGTCCTATTAAGCGTCTTGATCTATCTCTATAGATCTTGATGCCTAATATGAAAGCAGCTTCTCCTAGGTCCTTCATTGAAAAACTCTTGTTCAAATATTCCTTCACGCATTCCAACATTTCTATATTGTTTCCAATCAGCAATATGTCATCCACATATAATATTAGAAACGCTATAGAGCTCCCACTCACTTTCTTGTAAATACAAGCTTCTCCGTAAACTTGTATAAACTCGAACGCTTTGATCACTTCATCAAAGCGAAGATTCCAACTCCGAGATGCTTGCACCAGTCCATAAATGGATCGCTGGAGTTTGCAAACTTTGTCAGCATTCTCTGGATCGACAAAACCTTCTGGTTGCATCATATACAACTCTTCCTTAAGGAAACCGTTAAGGAATGCTGTTTTGACATCCATCTGCCAAATTTCATAATCGAAAAAGGCAGCTATTGCTAACATGATTCTGACAGACTTAAGCATCACTACGGGTGAGAAGGTTTCATCGTAGTCAACTCCTTGAACTTGTGAAAAACCCTTTGCCACAAGTCGAGCTTTATAGACGGTGACATTACCGTCCGCGTCCGTCTTCCTCTTAAAGATCCATTTGTTCTGAATGGCCTTACGCCCTTCAGGTAATACTTCCAAAGTCCATACTTTGTTTTCATACATGGATCCCATCTCGGATTTCATGGCCTCTAACCACTTCTCGGAATACGGGCCCATCATCGCTTCTCCATAGCTCGTAGGTTCATCGTTGTCTAACAACATGACCTCTAAGACAGGGTTGCCGTACCACTCGGGAGCAGTACGTGTCCTTGTCGACCTACGAGGTTCGATAGCAACTTGATCCAAAGCTTCATGATCATCATCATTAACTTCCTCTTCAGCTAATGTAGGCTCCACAGAAACAACTTTCTGCATTGCGCTACTCTCAGGTTGAAGTAAAGGTTCAACAACCTCATCAAGTTCTATCTTCCTCCCACTCAATTCTTTCGAGAGAAACTCTTTCTCAAGAAATGTTCCGTTTTTAGCGACAAACACTTTGCCTTCGGATCTGAGATAGAAGGTATACCCAATTGTCTCTTTTGGGTATCCTATGAAGACGCATTTCTCCGCTTTGGGTTCCAGCTTTTCAGGCTGAAGCTTTTTGACATAAGCATCACATCCCCAAATTTTAAGAAACGACAGCTTTGGCTTCTTGCCAAACCAAAGTTCATATGGCGTTGTCTCAACGGATTTCGATGGTGCCCTATTTAAAGTGAATGCAGCTGTCTCTAATGCATAACCCCAAAACGATAGTGGCAAATCGGCAAGAGACATCATAGATCGCACCATATCCAATAAAGTTCGATTACGACGTTCGGACACACCATTACGCTGTGGTGTTCCAGGCGGTGTCAGTTGTGAAACAATTCCACATTGTCTTAAGTGACTGCCAAACTCATAACTCAGATATTCTCCTCCTCGATCAGATCGTAGGAATTTAATCTTCTTGTTACGATGATTCTCAAATTCACTCTGAAATTGTTTGAACTTTTCAAACGTTTCAGACTTGTGTTTCATTAAGTAAATATACCCATATCTACTTAAGTCATCAGTGAAGGTGAGAAAGTAACGATAACCACCGCGCGCCTCAATGCTCATTGGACCGCACACATCAGTATGTATGATTTCCAATAAGTCACTTGCCCGTTCCATTGTTCCAGAGAACGGCGTTTTAGTCATCTTGCCCAAGAGGCATGGCTCACATGTGTCAAGTGATTCAAAATCAAGTGACTCCAAAAGTCCATCAGCATGGAGCTTCCTCATGCGTTTTACGCCAATATGACCTAAACGGCAGTGCCACAAGAAAGTGGTATTATCATTATCAATCCTACATCTTTTGGCATCAATGTTATGAACATGTGTATCATTACTATCGAGACTCAATAAGAATAAACCGCTTACATTGGGTGCATGACCATAAAAGATATTACCCATATAAATAGAACAACCATTATTCTATGATTTAAATGAGTAACCGTCTCGCAATAAACAAGATCCAGATATAATGTTCATGCTTAACGCAGGCACCAAATAACACTTATTTAGGTTCATCACTAATCCCGACGGTAATCGAAGAGCGAGCGTGCCGACGGCGATCACATCAACCTTGGAACCATTTCCCACGCGCATCATCACTTCGTCCTTCGCCAGCCTCCGTCTATTCCGCAGTTCCTGTTTAGAGTTGCAAATATGAGCAACTGCACCGGTATCAAATACCCAGGCACTACAACGAGGGTTGGTAAGGAACATATCAATAACATGTATATCATATATACCTTGTTTGTTGTTGGCCGCCTTCTTGTCGGCCAAATACTTGGGGCAGTTCCGCTTCCAGTGTCCAGTTCCCTTGCAATGAAAACACTCAGTTTCTGGTTTGGGTCCAGCCTTGGGTTTCTTCACAGGAGCAGCAACTGCTTTGCCACCCTTCTTAGATTTACCCTTCTTACCCTTGCCATTTTACTTGAAACTAGTGGTTTTATTGACCATCAACACTTGATGCTCCTTCTGAATTTCAGACTCAGCGGCTTTCAACATCGCAAACAGCTCGGCGACTGACTTGTTCATCCCGTGCATGTTATAGTTCAACACGAAGCTCTTGTAGCTAGGTGGCAATGATTTAAGAACTCTGTCAATGATAGCCTCTGGCGGAAGGGGCATCCCCAATTCAGCCAGACGGGTGGAGTACCCAGACATTCTGAGCACGTGATCACTGATAGACCCGTTCTCCTCCATCTTGCAAGTATAGAACTTATCGGAGATCTCATATCTCTCGATCCGGGCATTCTTCTGAAAGATAAACTTCAACTCCTGGAACATCTCATATGCTCCATGACGTTCAAAACGTCTTTGAAGTCCCGGTTCTAAGCCATACAACATTGCACATTGAACTATTGAGTAATCATCAGAACGAGCCTGCCAGGCGTTCACAACGTCTAGAGACTCAACTGGAGCGGGTGGATCACCAAGCGGTGCATCAAGGACATAAGCCTTCTGGGAAGCCGTAAGGATAATCCTTAGATTATGGGCCCAGTCCACAAAGTTACTTCCATCATCTTTCAACTTAGCTTTCTCTAGGAACGCATTAAAATTCAGGGGTGCTACTGCGCGAGCCATGATCTACAACATAAATATAGCAAAAACAACTTAGACTATTGTTCAAGATAATGAGTTTAATTAATCATATTACTTAAAAACTCCCACTCAAATTGACATCCCTCCGGTCATTCGAGTGTAACATGATCCAAATCCACCAACTCAAGTCCGATCATCACGTGAGTCGAGGTGGTTTCAATGGTGAACATCTTCATGTTGATCATATCTACTATATGACTCATGTTCGACCTTTCGGTCTCTTGTGTTCCGAGGCCATGTATGTACATGCTAGGCTCGTCAAGTTTAACCCGAGTGTTCCGCGTGTGCAACATGGCTTGCACCCGTTGTATGTGAACGTGGAGTCTATCACACCCGATCATCACGGCGTGTCTCGAAACGACGAACTTTCGCAACGGTGCACACTCGGGGAGAACACAATTTATCTTGAAATTTAAGTGAGGGATCACCTTATAATGCTACCGTCGTCCTAAGCAAAATAAGATGCATAAAAGGATTAACATCACATGCAAATCATAAGTGACATGATATGGCCATGAACTTGTGCTTTTGATCTCCATCTCCAAAGCACCGGCATGATCTCCATCGTCACCGGCATGACACCATGATCTCCATCATCTTGATCTCTATCAACGTGTCGCCATGAGGTTGTCGCGCCGACTGTTGCTCCCACGACTATTGCTAACGTTTAGCGATAAAGTAAAGCATTACATAGCGCTTAATGATTGACACGCAGGTCATACAATAATTAAAGACAACTCTATGGCTCCTGCCAGTTGCCGTACTCATCGACATGCAAGTCGTGATATTCTATACAACACATGATCATCTCATACATCACATATATCTCATCATGTAATTGGCCATATCACATCACAACATACCCTGCAAAAACAAGTTAGACGTCCTCTAATTGTTGTTGCAAATTTTACGTGGCTGCTACGGGTTTGCAAGAACCGTTCTTACCTACGCAAAACCACAACGTGGTGTAGTGATTGCTTTTTGATCTTCTAAAAGAACCCTCTTCATTGAAATCGATTCAACTAAAGTGAGAGAGACAGACACCCGCTAGCCATCTTTATGCAACGAAGTTACATGTTAGTTGAAGGAACCTGTCTCGCGTAAGCGTACGCGTAATGTCGGTCCGGGCCGCTTCATCTCACAGTACCGCCGAATCAAATATCAACTAGTAACGGCAAGCAATATGTATACACCCACGCCCACAACTCGTTTGTGTTCTACTCGAGATCTCATCTACGCATAGACCTAGCTCATGATGCCACTGATGGGGAACGTTGCATGGGAAACAAAAAATTTCCTACGCACACACAAGATCTATCCATGGTGATGAGCATCTACGAGAGGGAGAGTGGATCTACATACCCTTGTAGATCGCTAAGCGGAAGCGTTAAGAAACGCGGTTGATGTAGTCGAACGTCTCCGCGATCCAAATCGCAAGTCGTCCCTCGATCCAAGCACGATCCAGCGCCGAACGGACGGCACCTCCGCGTTCAACACACGTACGGCTTGATGACGATCTCCGCCTTCTTGATCCAGCAAGAGGGAGCAGAGAAGAAGAAGAGTTCCAGCAGCACGACGGCGTGGTGGTGTTGATGAAGAACTATTTCAGCAGGGCTTCGCCTAAGCCCTACTGAAAATATGACGTAGGAGGAACTAGAGGTTGCCGGCACACGGCTTGGGGCAATCTAATAATCCCGTGTGCTAGCCCTGCCCCTCTATTTATATGTTGAGCCTTGGGGTCTAAACTTGGAGTAAAAGCCTCCTCCAGGTCGGTTTTGCCCGCACAAGGTCGGTTTGGCCCGCAGGGAAAGAGTCCAACTCGGATCCCTGCAGTACCGCGCACAAGCGGTAGTACCGCTTACGATAAGCGGTAGTACCGCTTGACCAGCTTAAGCGGTAGTACCGCTGACGATAAGCGGTAGTACCGCTTGACCAGCTTAAGCGGTAGTACCGCTGACACAGTAGCGGTAGTACCGCTTAACCAGCTTAAGCGGTAGTACCGCTGCTACAGTAGCGGTAGTACTGCCTTACCAACTTAAGGCAGTAGCAAAACTTCTTTTTGCACTTTCCAATACCTCGTGGGCTTTATCCCTTTGGCCCATATAAAGTGTTGCTGCACCCGAACACTTCGGTAAACATCCGGAACCCCTTTCCGGTGAATTCCGGAACCCTTCCGGTAACCAAAAACACTATTATCACATATATCAATTTTTACCTCCGGACTATTCCGGAGATCCTCGTCATGTCCGGGATCTTATCCGGGACTCCGAACAACTTTCGGTCACCAACAAAATAACTCAACTATACTAATCGTCACCAAACGTTAAGTGTGTAGACCCTGCGGGTTCGAGAACTATGTAGACATGACCGAGACACCTCTACGGTCAATAACCAATAGCGGGACCTGGATGCCCATATTGGCTCCTACATATTCTACGAAGATCTTTATCGTTTGAACCTCTATGTCAAGGATTCAGTTAATCCCGTATGTTGTTCCTTTTGTTCTTCGGTATGTTACTTGCCCGAGATTCGATCGTCGGTATCTCTATACCTAGTTCAATCTCGTTACCGGCAAGTCTCTTTACTCGTTCCGTAATACAAGATCTCGTGGCTAACACTTTAGTCACATTGCTTGCAAGGCTCATTGTGATGTTGTATTACCGAGTGGGCCCTGAGATACCTCTCCGTCACACGGAGTAACAAATCCCAGTCTTGATCCATGCCAACCCAACAGACAACCTCGGAGATACCTGTAGAGCACCTTTATAGTCACCCAGTTACGTTGCGACGTTTGATACACACAAGGTATTCCTCTGGTGTTTAGTGAGTTGCATGATCTCATGGTCATAGGAATAGATACTTGACATGCAGAAAACAATAGCAATAAACTGATACGATCATATGCTACGTTCGTAGTTTGGGTCTTGTCCATCACATCATTCTCCTAATGATGTGATCCCGTTATCAAATGACATCTCATGTCAATGGCTAGGAAACCTTAACCATCTTTGATCAACGAGCTAGTCAACTAGAGGCTTACTAGGGACACAGTGTTGTCTATGTACCCACACATGTATTTGAGTTTCCAATCAATACAATTATAGCATGGATAATAAACGATTATCATGAACAAGGAAATATAATAATAACTAATTTATTATTGCCTCTAGGGCATATTTCCAACATAGATTACCCCAATGTCACCTCGGGAATCCGCGAGTTGAGTGCCAAAACATATATCAAGTGAATCAATATAATACCCCATTGTCACCATGGGTATTCATATGCAAGACATACATCAAGTGTTCTCAAATCCATAAAAATATTCAATCCGATAATAGTGAAATCTCAAAGGTAAAAACTCAATTCATCACAACAAGATAGAGAGGGAGAAACACCATATGATCCAACTATATTAACAAAGCTCGCGGTACATCAAGATCGTGCCATATCAAGAACACGAGAGAGAGAGATCAAACACATAGCTACTAGTACATACCCTCAGCCCCGAGGGTGAACTACTCCCTCCTCGTCATGGAGACCACCGGGATGATGAAGATGGCCTCCGGTGATGATTCCCCCCTCTGGCAGGGTGCCGGAAAAGGGCTCCAGATGGGATCTCCTTGGTACAGAGGCTTGCGGCGGCGTAAAAACTCATCTAGGTTAACTTTCGGGGGTTTCTGAATATATATGATTTTTCAGCGTTGGAATCACGCAAAGAGGTGCCACGGGGGCCCACGAAGCACGAGGGCGCGTCTGGGGGGTGGCGCGCCCTGGTGGCTTGTGGGGCCCCTGTGGGTCTTCTGCTGCTCCCCCGAAGCTTCCTGGGTCTGTTTTGTTCCAGAAAAAATCGTCAAAAAGTTTTGCTGCATTTGGACTTCATTTGATATGGATTTTCTATAAAACCAAAAACAAGCAGAAAACAACAACTGGCACTGGGCACTAGGTCAATATGTTAGTCCATAAAAATCATATAAAAGCCATATAAAAGTGCACCAAAATCATACAAAACTATAATAAACATGGCATGAATACTTCATAAATTATAAACATGCCATGAGGTTGTTGCAATAAGACTTGCGGCTCAAGGCATCGGCCATTACATTAGCCTTACCAGGGGTATAAGAAATACCGCAGTCATAGTCCATAATTGCTTCCATCCATGTCTGTTGATGGAGATTCAGATCTGCCTGAGTGAACAGATACTTCAGACTTTGATGGTTAGTGTAGATCTCGCAACGATTACCGAGAAGATAATGTCGCCACAACTTCAATGCATAAATAACTGCAGCAAGTTCGAGATCATGAACTGGGTAGTTCTCTTCATGAGGACGCAACTGTCGTGAGGCATAAGCAATCACTCTGCGCTCTTGCATTAGGACATAGCCCAATCCTTGACGAGATGCGTCGCAATAAATGACGAATTCCTTGTGAGAATCCGGAGGAGCAAGCACTGGAGCAGAGGTCAGCTTGTTCTTAAGTGTTTGGAAACTTTCCTAACATTTGTCTGTCCACTCGAACTTAACGCCTTTGTGAAGCAGATTAGTCAGAGGCTTGGCAATCTTGGAAAAGTTCTCGACAAAACGGCGGCAATAGCTGGCGAGTCCGAGAAAACTTCTGACTTGCTTAACATTCTTCAGGGGAGTCCAGTCAAGAATAGCCTGAACTCACTCTGGGTTGACAGCAATACCATCCTGGGAAATCACATGACCAAGGTAGGTCACTTCAGATAACCAGAATTCACATTTGGAATATTTGGCATATAGCTGATGTTCTCGAAGCTTTTCCAGTACAAGACAAAGATGTTCAACATGTTCTTCCTTATTCTTGGAATATACCAGAATATCATCTAGATAAACCACGACGAATTTGTCGAGGTAATCCATGAAGATATAATTCATCAGGCGGGAGAACATTGCTAGAGCATTAGTTAAGCCGAAAGACATGATGGTGTACTCGTATGAACCATAATGAGTAACGAAGGCAGTCTTAGGAATATCCTCTTCACGTACTCGGATCTGGTGGTAACCCAACCTCAAGTCAAGTTTAGAGAATACCGAGGATCCAGCAAGTTGATCATACAGATCGTTGATTCTAGGAAGCAGATATTTGTTCTAGATGGTTGCTTGGTTGATAGGTCTGTAATCTTGGACCAACCGATTCGTACCATCTTTCTTCTTGACAAAGAGAGAAGGTGCTCCCTAAGCAGAGGAACTTGGTCGAATGAAACCTTTACGAAGTGACTTGTCGATTTCCTCCTTAAGTTCAAGGAGTTCATGCGGCGGCATCTTGTAAGGACGCTTCGCAATAGGAGTAGTGCCTGGTTTCAAGTCGATAACAAACTCGACAGCTCTAACAGGGGGTACTCCTGGAAGTTCCTCTGGGAAAACATCTTGGAAGTCGCGAACAACTGGAACATTTTCGATCCCCTCAAGAGGAGAAGCGTTCAATGCATTCAGGGCATAAATCTGAGCCTCGGCATTCTGAACGAGATGAGCATGGTAGTTTACTATCTCATCCGATGGGTGCAGGAGTTGTACGACTTTGGTGGCACAATTGATTAAGGCGGTATGAGCATTCAACCAATCCATTCCCAGAATGAGGTCAACTTTGGAATACTTCAAAATAATGGGAAATGCATGGAAGTCCAACCCTTCAATTTCAATGGTAACATCAGGGCTGAAGATGGAGGCTTGGCATTGGCCCACGGGAGTGTTTACCACTAACGGTTGGTGCAGTTCCTCACATTTAATGTCATGCATGTATGCAAAAGCTTCTGATATGAAAGAATGTGATGCTCCTGAATCAAATAAAACAGAAGCTGGTACTAAATTAACAAGAAGAGTACCCATCACAGTAGCTGGTTGGTCTTGATCTTCAGTCATGTTGACATGATAAGCCTGTCCTCGACCATAAGAAGGCCTGGCATTGATGTTGTGAGGTTGATTGTTACCGTGGCCATTACCACGGCCAGCAGATGGAAGTGCCAACTGATTCTGATTCTGTCGACAGTCTTTGGCACAATGACCCGGACGACCACATGTGAAACACAACCCATCATTGGGATGGGGAGTAGGAGCTCGAGGTGGCGTAGCTTGAGTTCTTGGCTGCCTCGGAGGTGGAGGAGGTAGACGAGGCGCAACATAAGACGGCCTTGGTGCAGGAGCGGTTGGACGGTACATGCTGTGAGGAATCCAAATTTGGCGCTTCTGCGAAGACGAACCCGAAGATGAGCCCGCTTCACGGGTGCGCTTGAATGTGTCTTTGTGATCCTTCAGACCAGTCTCAACCTGAATGGCCTTGTTCACCAGGGTGGCGAAGTCAGCGAAGTCTTGGACAAGGAGTGCTAGCTTGATATCAGGGTTGAGCCCTTCACGGAACTTCCCCTATCTGCGGGCATCAGTAGCAATATCCTCTTCAGCATAGCTAGATAATTCAAGGAACTCCCACTGATAGACCTCCACAATCTTGCTGCCCCGAGTGAGGTTACGAAACTCACGTTTCTTCCGATCCATGACTCCTTGAGGAATGTAGTGGGCACGAAAAGCAGCTTGGAACTCCACCCAAGTGATGATAGTTCCAACAGCTAGGGTACGCCTGTGACTGTCCCACCATTGAGCAGCGGGACCCTTCAGGAAGTAGGATGCGAAGGTGACATAGCTGGTGGGGGCAACATTGGCTGACTCCATCTCGTAAGTGATGTCACGGAGCCAGTCATCAGCATCAAGCGGCTGAACTGAGTTCCAGAAGATAGTTGGGTTGAGGCGCACGAAATCTTGCAAGGTTATTGGGGCTGGCTGCTAGTTAGCATTTGGACGAGGAAACTGATCCATAAGCCCTTGCATGAATTGACGATTCAGCTGAAACTGTTGCATCATTCCAGCCATATAGTCGGGCGGTGGTGGATTGTTGGCACCACGGCCACGACCTGCGAGTCTAACCAGTCTAACCATCCTGCTAAAATCAACAGGGGTAGCTTAGCAACGAGCATTGCAGGTGTATGGAATCATTCATGAAGTAACACGCACAACAAAGGAAGTGTAATAGATACAACATCATAGTCAAACATGACATGCAGATCCATACATAGATTCAGTTACAAGCCAGCGGTACAAGTTTTGGAAAGAAAGAGCTAGACACACTAGGCGGCACGCAGGCACGCGATGGAGGGATACAACAACGGGACATAACGATAGCTACATCAACGTCGGAGAAAACCACTGAAGCCAGGCAACTGCAAGTGACGATGCAGGGTACCCTCGACACGTGGATCATGCACTCCGTGAACACTCTGGTGCAGAACCTGGTCTTGGACTGGAAGAAGAGGACCACGTGGAGGGGTATGACCTCCAACGGTAGGCCACTCAAGACCTGGCGGCATCTCCGTCCTGCGCGGGTAAAGGATGTACTCTGAATGCATCCCTGCACTGACTGCTGGCAGCAACTGTGTCAGAGCATCGTAAAGACGAGCACGAGTGGCGTACAACTCGACAGTAAGAGCTCGGGCAGTGCGATCCAGAGCCTCAGTGTACTGAACCAAAACCTGCGGGTCATAACGACGTCGCACGTAAGGGGTACAGACAACAGTGTAGTATCCACTCTCATCCCCAGCGGGGGTATACGGGATATATCTGAAAGCAGTCTCCTCCAAGCGGCTGTGCTCTCCACGGAGACGGGCAATAGCAATATAGGCGGCATCATGGACTGCCATGTCAACAGTCACTCCAACACCATGAAAAGTTTGCAGCTCAGTGATGGAGTTGTTCTGCCGATCAAAGATACGAACCACAGCGTGGTACTGCTCCTGGTTGAACTCGCGGTAATCCTCGTAAATAGTGTACTCGGGGTACCAGTGTATCCCAGCCTGGTCAAAAGGTCGACCAGAATAGCAGGGAACCCAGTCGCATCAACATCCATAGTCTGGCGTACGAGCTGTCTTGCGGGACGCATTTGAAACAATGGAGTGCAAGATGTCAAATGACAGTGTGAGAAGCATATGATAACATTGGAAGGAATGATTGCAGATAATCCAGCTCTCCGGTTGAATGTGAACACGAGAACCTAATGTTAGAGTTAGCAAAATCTTTAACCCGAATCCCAGAGTAAGAAAGAGGAATAAAAGATCCTAAACCCATCCATTGGCAACGTGGGCCCGTAAGCCACTCAGCCATGTTAGTAAAACATTTTTTCAAAGACTAGACTCAGCTTCGGCCAAGGAGTTGGAAAGGGGGGTTCCTACAGGCAGTCAGCTCTGATACCAACTTGTGATGCCCCCGACTTAATCGTGCGCTAATCATACACGCAAATGCGCATGATCAAGCCCAGGGACTCACGGGAAGATATCACAACACAACTCTAAACACAAATAAAAGTCATACAAGCTTTATATTACAAGCCAGGGGACTCGAGGGCTCGAATACATAAGCTCGCGCACAAGCGTTAGCGGAAGCAACAATATCTGAGTACAGACATAAAGGTTAAACAAGTCTGCCTTAGAAGGCTGAGCAAAACAACGACACTAGATCGAAAAGGCACAGGGCTCCTGCCTGGGAGCCTCCTGTCTACTCCTGGTCGTTGGTCTCCATGTAGTAGTAGGCTCCACCATGGTAGTAGTAGTCGTCGGCGGGATCAACTGGCTTCGGGGCTCCGTCATCTGATCGTAGCAATCGGGTATGGGGAAAAGAAGGTAGCAAAGCAACCGTGAGTACTCATCCAAAGTACTCGCAAGACTTACATCAGATCTATTCTATTTATGCATCGGTTTCAAATGAAGGGGCTGTATATGTGGACTAGACTGCAGAAATGCCAGAATAGAGGGAAAGCCTAGCCTATCGAAGACTAGCATCTTCAGCGTCTTGCAGCATTAGAAGTGCAGATTAGTATCATAACATATAGTAGTAAGTAATAGTAGCAATGCCCAGAGATCCTTCCTCGACTCCCTGTGAGAAAGCGATCCCGGAGCTAATATATTATTAAGTTCACAAGTATCCAGTTCTAGTAGTAGTAGATCGGGATACTTTTCCGAGCGTCCTGTTACCTTGTACACGGCTATTCGAATAGATATACTTCCCTGCAGGGGTGCACCAACTTACCCAACACGCTCGATTAACTCTGGCCGGACACACTTACTCGGGTCATGCCCGGCCTCGGCTGATCGACACGTCGTAGCCCTACCTAGACTCAACACAGAGGCCAGCACGCCAGTCTACACCCTAAACGCTCAGGGGTCTTGGGCCCATCGCCCTTTGCACTCCTGCGTGTTGCGAGGACGGCTGGGACCAGACCTAGCCCCTGTATACACACGCAAGCTTTCGCGGTCCACCCGAGCGCTTGGCGCTCAACTGCTGACGTCTGAAGAACTTCGGCTGATACTTACGACGCCGAGTGCCCATACTATTCTCGCGTGGTGGTTAGTGCGAAAAGGCCAGAGGCCTACTCAGATAACATATCCTAACCCATTAGTGTGTTGGGAGCTCGCGGTGACGATCAATGCTCCACGATCTGTGGTCCCGTCGCCCCGTCTCGAGGACTTGCAGCAAGGGCCAGGCCCAATCCCTCTCCTCCCTCTCCTGAGGCGATCTGCCTGCCCGGCCGCGCCTCATAATTATCTCACGGGTACCCTTACGGTCAACCCGACTTCACATTTCTCGCGGGTACCCCTCGGGGCCGACCCGACTTTAAACAGGGACTGAGATAAAATTCAAGGTATCCGTGTGTCCATCACATCTAGGGGGAACCCGAGGAATCACCCTCGATGTATTCCCACTAGATGTATCCGTCAAGGTGAACTCGGAGGAATCACCCTCGATGGGTTCACACTTGAGGGGGTTGTATGACAAAGACATCATCAGAGGTGGTGAAAGAGGAATCACCCTCGGTAACCCACAACCGACAAGCTACACTACAAAAGTAACATCAGGAGTGAGGTAAGAGGTATCACCCCCGGCACTCGATGGTAGCTCTGCAGAGTCGTACAACTAAGGGGTGTGCGGTGAAGTGTCGGTTTCTACACATCAATCACATTGATCGAGGCACCAGTAACAAAGCGGGGCAACAAGGACAAGGGTGAGGGGTCACTGATGGATTACTAACCAACCTAAACTAAGCATTTAGGATGGCAGGTAAGGTATCAACAGCAGTTACAAAAACAGGCTATGTATCAGAATAGGAGCAATCAATTACAGTAGCAAAATCTAATGCAAGCAAGAGGGAGAAAGAATGGGCGATATAGGGATGATCAAGGGGGTTTCGCTTGCCTGGAAGCTCTGCGGTGAAAGAGGGGTCATCGGTGATGTAGCAGTCCTCAGGGGTCACGTCAGACTCGGGGGCTACCGAAGAGAAGAGTGGGCGGAAACAAATAAATACACGGCAATTAAATGCAACACAGATGCATGACATGGCAATATGATGTGCCAGGGGTGACCTAACGCAGTGCTACTCGTTACATACGGAGCGGGAAAATATCTGGGAATATTTTCCCGGTTTTAGGCATCTGTCAGACAGATGAACCTGAGGGGAAGGTTCCATGTATGCAGTGTTGTGGGCATGTGACAGCTACATGGAGGGTATATTCGGATTCGTCTCGTTTTACTGATCAACTTTCATGTAGAAAACTTTTTCATCCGAGCTACTGTTTATTTTCTATGATTTTTCAAAGTTTTAAACAATTTTCTGAAATTCCTGGGATTATTTTAAATCCGAAAATAACTTTATTGCGTCAGCAGTACGTCAGGATGATGTCAGCAGTCAACACAGCCGGTCCAGGTCAAACTTGACCACTGGGACCCACATGTCATACACAGAGGGCTAAACAGAGATTAAATTAACTAATAGGGGTTAATTAGCAGGTGGGCCCCATCTATCAGTGACTAATTAGTTAACAGATTATTTCATTTTAGAAAAACGGTTAATTAGCTAGTGGGGCCTGCCTGTCAGTGGCACAAAGCTGCCCAGTCAGCACGGTTGACCGGTCAACGCGGTCAACCGGGCCTCTAGGACCCACTAGCAGTGACCCAGGGGTGGGCCCCAGGCCAGCCAGGTCAGCGGCGGCCGACGTTTAAACGCCGGCGACCAGAAAACACGGCGGCGCGGCTCGGGACTCGTCGGAAAACACGTACAGGGGGCCGTTTCGAGTGCGTCCGGGCGCGTTCGAACGTGCGCTCGATGGCACATCGAATGGTAGCGGTGGCGTGGCCTGGGGTGGACCGTAGCGACGACGGCGACCACCGTGGCGGATGCCAGCGTTCGGGCGAGGGCGGATCCGGGGCTAGCGGGCACGGCAAGACGAGCGGGCGGTGGCGCTAGGCTCCTACGCGTGCGCTGAGCACGTTTACGTGCTCAGTTGAGCTCCACGGCGATGGCATCGATGGCGACGAGCACGGCGGCGGAGATGAGCTACGGCCACGGCGGCAGCTACGGCTGCGGGGTAATCCAGAGCAGCCCAAGGGCAGGGGAGGTGTGCGGCTCACCTAGCAGGCACACGGAGGCCCTTTGGGTGAACGGGAGCGCAGTGGCGACGGCGAATCGACGGCGGCAAGCTTCGGGATCCGAGGAAGAAGACGAAGACGGGGGCGACGATGCAGCGGCTCCCGGCTCCAGGGGCTCGGTGCAGACGGCGTAGCGGATGGCGGCGAGGCGCGTGGAGACGGTTGCTAGGCGCGAGGCGGCCGGTGGCCGCGGGATCGACGCGGCGACGGCGACGACCACCTTCGGTTGTGCTCGGTTGCGGGCGAGAGAGAGCGAGGGAGAAGGGGGAGAGTGGGTGAGGACGATGACGAGGCCGAGGGGTGCGTCCTTATCCCCTCGGCGGCCCATGTAGCGGCGTCGTGTCGCCGTCTCGCCGGCGCGCACGCGCGGGGCCACGGGCACGGCGACACGCGCGGAGAGAGAGGCGGGAGGAGGGAGAGAGAGAGAGGTGGGCTGGGCCTGGCACTGTTTGAACTTAAGCCCATATGCACAATACATCCCAACCTTTTTCCACTTTCTTTTCTAATTTCTTTTTTGACAGAAAGGTTTTGCAATATTTGAGCTGCCCAAATGGCTTTAATAAAATATGGGACTTGGCCACATAAATACTGTGCAATATTCTGCACTGCCACAAAAAGTTTGGAAGGCATTTGAATTCATTTGAATTTTTCATAATTGGAGAAGCATTTAAAATGCTTCTTCTGGCACTGTTTTAATTGCCATAGCTCATTTTTGCAAATAGGTGATGTTGTTTTCCTGAACAAATATTTGTTTTGGAATATTTGCTAAAACATGAACTATTTTCCAGCAGCTTTCGTGCAACTTCAAATTTCACTTATAATTTGAATTTGAATTCAGTGGTGGAATTTGAAATGAGATATGAATCCGCTGTGATCAAGCATTGCAATTCAAGGTGACTTAGCATAATCATGATGGATTACTGTAGCTCATTACACAGGGGTGTTACACAGTGCATGCAATCAATGGATACAAGCATATCTGGAAACCCACAGGCTCTGTTCATCTCCAAAAGAATCGACGTGCCTTGAGCATTGGGCGCTCTCAAATACTCTGCCCTGAACACTTCAACCACCGCCTTTGCAAATTTCTTGACATAAAAGATTGAAGTGCTCTCTCCCATTGCTAAGTTATCATAAACAAAATCTGCCGGAACACCATATGCCATCATGTGCAATGCGAAGTCACCTTATGGATGGTGCTATGTCCAAGATTTCCGTTGCAATTCCTCCTCTGCTCGAAGGACCGATCATGTTGCTTCACAAAGTTGGCAATATGAAGGAACAAATCCAAAGACATCGTAAACTGGTCGTGAAAGTATCGCTCTCGATACACTGGAGATGAACCAAAATAGTTGCGCATCAATCTGTTGCTTATCCCTCCGAATCAACTCATGCCCGAAAAGGGAACCGCCATGCTGCGGCCTCTTGTTCTTGTGCATCGTCAAGATCAAAACAATGTCCTCCTCTTCGGTCATGCCATATTCCTCTTCGGACGAGGAGTCATCCCACAGAGAGGATTCAAATGAACTCATCTACATACAATAATTTCCATTACAATCTACTCATTTGACCACAACAAGAAAGAGAGAAGCAAACAAAATTTACCTTCTAGGCAATTCTTCAAATACGAGTGTGGGGAGGAGGAAATCGGACGGTTGCACGCCGGAGCTGAGGTGGTTGCTGCGCCGGGTCGAAATGGCCTCGTAGACGTCTGGGAGGGCGAGCTTGCGGACAAAAATGGTGACGCCGCGTTGTTGACGTCGGCCAACGCAACACAGCGGCCCGGCTCGGTTGCGGCGGCCGTCCGACGGCTACTAGCCCACGTGTACGACCAGCTATGGGGCGGTGGCCGACCGCAATCTGCCCGGATCCGACACGGCGGCAGATCCCGAATGGGCACGCTAGCGGGGCTGACGCGGCCGTCCGAAGCGGCGGGGTGGAGCGGGGGAGTCGCAGGCTGGCAGAACGACGGCGATGACGATGGTGGCCGAAATCGAGCCGACGGCTGTGGGGCAGAGGTGGGGCACGGCGGTATGAATGTTCAGCGTGGCAGTTGAGTGTGTGCAGGCAGCGTTTTTTGTTTTGCGGCAGCGTGCAGAACGTGCGCGTGCTGCAAATTACAACACTAGAGGCTGTTTTTTTTTTCTGGGCTGCCTCAAAATGGGTAAAAAAAATAGAGATAAAGACAATTGTTGGACCGATATTGGCTTGTTTTCTAGGTTTATGGTTGTTTCTCGGCACCATTGTACCGTGTCGTTGTTTTTATGTGTGTTGTGCTGTGCTGTGTTGTGGTGCTGGGCGGTAGCCTTTTTTCAAAGAACGTTTTTTTTTTTTTTTTTGGACGGGCCACTCGCTCCTGTCTAAACGTTTCACTGTTCAGTCAATCTCTCCGGTCGCCTCTATTATTGCCCGTCCTCACGTGGCGCCACACCAACTTCAACTAACCCCATCCGCCCGTGGCCTTCAAGGAACTTCAACGACTGTTTTTCAATCCCCATGAAATCCGTGGCCTCCAAGGCGTTCCTGAAAGTGGATCCTACGAAAGAGAAAGGGAACAAAGAACCAGAAAATGTACATTTCTGTATGTGTGTGTGGCTGAGAGCATCCCATTTTACGGGAGATTTTAGAATCTTTAGAGATGTGTGCGCGCGCTTATAAAACGCGGCTCGGTCTAATCAAATTGTACAGCTCACTCCACACTCCAAAAGGAGCACAGAAACACTCGCCAAAAAAAGGAGCACAGAAAGAGACCTGTAAGAAGAAACTAGTAGCTAACTATAATGGTGCTCCAGGCAGCGGCAACATCCCTGGTGGCTTCTCTGCGGTCACCATGGAGCGTGCTCTGCGGTGCCGCCGCCCTGCTGGTCGTATGGGCGGCCGCTCTGGCGGAGAGTTACTGGCTGAGGCCCCGGCGGCTCGGCCAGGCGCTCCGGGCGCAGGGTCTCGGCGGCACGGCGTACCGCTTCCCTGCCGGGGACTCCGCCGAGAACGCCCGGCAGAGCCTGGAGGCGCTGTCCAAGCCCATGCTGTGGTCGTGCCACGACGTTGTTCCCCGCGTGATGCCGCACCTCCACAATACTGTCAAGGAACACGGTACGCGCGCGAATCATGCATGGATGCTGGCCCCTGCGTTTATCTCATGGCTGCTGCCACTGAACGCTGAATTGAACTGCATCCCGTAGGTGAAGTGTGCAACACCTGGGACGGCCCGGACCCGAAGGTTGTCATCGCAAAGCCAGAGCTAGTGACCGAGATCCTGTCTAGCAACTCTGGCCACTTCGAGAAACTCAGGACCAATCTTGGAGACCTGGTACGCCGCGGGGTCGGGACCTACGACGGCGAGAAATGGGCGAGGCACAGGAGGATTCTCAACCCTGCTTTCCATCTCGAAAAGCTCAAGGTACTGTACTACACGCCACTAATGTACATGTGTGTTTGCGTCAGTGCGTGCGCGCGCTCTAAAACTGATGAAGCCATTTTTCAGGCCATGTTCCCGGCTTTCTCCACGTGCTGCACCGGCACCGAGCTGGTGGACAGATGGGAGAGTAAACTACTAGCTGCAGGTTCTGAGGGGTCGGTCGAACTTGACGTCTCGCAGGAGTTCCCGGTCCTCACCGGAGACGTGATCACTCGCACATCGTTCGGAAGCAGCTTCACCGAGGGACGAAGGATCTTCGAGCTTCAAGTAGACCAGGCAAAGAGACTTATGAAGCTCATCCAGTATTTGTACATCCCGGGCTTCTTGTAAGCACAATAATCTCGCAACTACTACCTTTCTAGTTTTTGTTAGTCAACTCATTGCACATGGACCATGCTAGTAGTATTTTCCGGAAGCAAATCTTCTTCTTTTGCGAGAATTAATCAATTAAAGTAAGCCCTTTGATGCGACATGTTATTAGTTCTATGATGAATAATGCGGTCGGGTGTGTACTTCTCTTAATTTGCAGGTCCTTTCCTACCGAAAACAACAGGAGGATGTGGGAGAACAAGCGGGAGATAGAGGGGCTCGTGAGAGGGGTCGTCGAGAAGAGGGAGCGTGCGATGGACAAGGATGGGGTTATTGGAAACGACATGCTTGGCCTGATGCTGCAGTCCAACAGGTCATCCAATTCCGACTTGAGGATGAGCACTCAGAATGTCATCGAGGAGTGCAAGCTCTTCTACTTCGCGGGAATGGAGTCCACGCAGCAGCTACTCACATGGACAGTCGTCATGCTAGGCATGTACCCCGAGTGGCAGGACCGGGCGAGGGAGGAGGTTCTGAGCGTCTTCGGCAGGGACGGCAAGCCCGGCTTCGACGGCCTAAATCGACTCAAAACGGCACGTTCATCGTTGAATGTTTGCCTCCAATCAAACATTCGATTGTTCTTGTTGCTACCAACTAACTAGGATGATTTCGGTCTAATTTTCCTACATATATATCCAGATGACGATGATACTGTACGAGGTGCTCAGGCTGTACACGCCGGTGGTCACCATGAACCGGAAAATAAACAAAGAGATGCAGATCGGGGGCGTCACGTACCCTGCAGGGACAGTCCTCGAGCTGCCCTTTCTCATGGTTCACCACAACCCGGACGTGTGGGGGGAAGATATGTCCGAGTTCAAGCCGCAGAGGTTCACGGACGGGATCTCCAAGGCGACCAAGAACGGCCAAGTGGGCTTCTTCCCGTTCGGCTGGGGGCCGAGGATCTGCATCGGCAATAACTTCGCCATGCTCGAGGCCAAGATGGCGGTGAGCATGATCCTTCAGCGTTTCGAGTTCCGGCTCTCGCCTTCTTACACCCATGCGCCCTGCACCGTGATAACGCTACATCCTCAGCATGGCGCGCAAATTATACTCAAGAGTGTCTGATGGGCCAGTCCGGCCGGCATCTTTAATTTGTTGGCATGTGAGTTATGGGATACTACTACTGGTTGCAGGGGGGAAATAAGAGATAAGAGTGGTTCATAGCAAATTTGTAGAGAACAGACGGTGAAAGCCAATTAAACTGGTATACGACTTTCCACAAGCAAGGTTCAAGGATGCTATGGCTGCTATGGTTCAAGGACTAGAAGCGTCCGCGCGCTTTGCCGTGCTGGTTTCTCATAGAGTTTCTTTGTTGGTCATTCATCATGGATCGAGTGTTGCTGCAACATGGGCGGAAATGAATGGCAACAATGTTCTTTTACAAAAATTTTACTTGAAATTCCTAGTAAAAAGATGTGTGCCTGGCAACAACGTCTCGTTACACTTTCCTCCCCAAAAAAATCACATTAGACTTCACAACATATGGTGTGGGGTGAAAGCCACAACGCAGGCTCACAGGGTGACGCTATACTGGTTAGGTTTGACCCCCTGTAGAGTTCGTCGTGAACTTTGCTACAGCTACGGACAATTTTTACGGAAAGTACTTACGGAGATGAGGTGGAGATTTGGGATTTATCACGTTTTGGGTCCCACAGCTGAATTCACGGGGAGAGTATCAATGAGACTAGGACACCCAATCCCGTAACCATCGTCCGTAGGGGAAATCCCGTAAGTCTAGCATTTTTGGTTCGTCGTCGGTGCATGTCTCCTTTGCATCTTCCAATTCAATATGCTACTTGCTACACCATCAATGAATGAATCAACCATAAGTCCTCCATCCTTGTGAAACTACATTTTGGCATGAAAATCCTTCAAATGAGTATGATCACAAATCACAACAAAGCATAGATTGAGACCAATACAACTTAGGAAAAAAGACGGATAATATCTCATATTTACAACTCAAATATGGCAAGATTTTAAGCAATATTATAAGGCTGGTTGAGGTGAATATCACCTACAATTGACTGAACTTCTCTATCCAAGCAGACATCACATCAAAGGAGACACAACTGCTATGGTGAGACTATTACCCAGCATACCTGCAAAATGAGGATCTCGTAAGCAAAGTGTCATTCAATTAACAGATAGTATTCATAAAATCAATAACCTATTCTTTCACGTTAGCTTCCTGAAGTCAGGCAAGGTTGGAGCCTTCTCTCGGGCTCGGCCTTCTCCTTTTCTCTAAAACGTTATCTTCCTGAATTCACACACACAGAGAAGATGGCAACTAAAATCAAAACAAGGCTATGAGCAAGTGTTTACTTCTCGAGTGGTGAAAAACCGTAGACCCAACTCATTTTTGTGAAGAAATTCAAATGTTATCTTTTAGAACTGGTTTAAGGTTCTAATTTGAAGAACATTACCAAAAAAAAAAGTAATCATGAGTATTAAGAGGTAACGCCAAAGGGTGAGTGATGTAACAGGTTGACTACATGAACTAAATATAGAGAATAGCCTACTTTGGATGTAGCCAGCAGGGAGCATGTGCCCCTCACATAGCGATAGTAACTTGCAGTTAAACAGCAACACCGTTTTGATTTAGGGTATACAAAGTCTTGTAGTGAAGTAGGTAACCACGTGACAAAACATTTTCGTTAGGCCACTTTGATGTAGACCTGATGATCAAACAAACACATGTCTTTTCTCAGAAAAGACCAACACATATCAGATTATCATTGTTCAGGCGATAATGATGTTCCTATTGCAGAAAGTGGGCCTGCATGTTATTGTTTGTGATGTGATTTCATAGCAATAATGCTATGTTTGCAGACAGAACACTATGGAAACGAGCTACAAATTGATGAAGCTATGAGAAATTTTCGGCAAAAATGCTACACCTACGAGGGACACAGCTACCCCCTCCCCTGCCTAATTCCACTCGGGCCCCACCCAGAAATTCGGAGGGACACGTACCTCCAGCCCTGCTCGACCGTCGGATTGCCTCGCGATCCACAAAGTAGTTGGATCCCGCACGAGGACACATTAATTTTAAGTTTAAATGTTTGAAACTTATGATTTTGCATCTAGAACTTACGATTGGGGGGATAATTAATGCTTACGTAATGGGTAGCAAGATTAGTGGAGACATGGGAGTTTCTGTACGTGGAAAGCGAGCAGTTGATACAGGATTTGGTAGAAGGTCTCAGCCATGTGATGAAAGAGAAATCAATGGCTGTGGACTAGGAATATATTAGACGTCTGGTACAAAATGTTTTCCTTGATTCTCTGCTGATACCAAAGTTGACATGAAAAGTAGGTGAATTTACTGATGGTTACAGTTTTTTGTTGAATCAGCTCAATTAATCCGTTTCCATTAATTTTTTTAGTTTTGTCCCACTATTTTGGTTTGAGAAATGGTGGTGTCCGAATGAGTGTTGAGGATAATTTGTGCCAATTAGGTCTGTCTGCCTATGTTGTTCTAAGTGCACAACCGCCGGTCGTCGTTGCACACAGTCGTTTTGCTCGTTAACATTACCTACCGGTAACATATCTACCCCCCATCCAAACATCAAGATGTGTGTGATTGCTAGCTATTTATTCACACTTTTCTGCTATACAAAAATTATACCTGACGAAATACAACTTTTTGGGCCCCACTATTGTCCTTCACATGGCATGCATGACAAGCATGGCAGAAAGTTGACAGCCCACGCTCTCTTCTCTCACACTATAAACCCAACCTTTTATTATACCTTTGCTAAATTAAAACATTCATATCTTTTAAACCATAAGTTCGTATTTGAAATAATTTATATATTTGAACTCCTGGCGCCAAGACCTTTAGAACTAGACCGATCTTCGATACATTTCAAACACATTTAAATTTCAATGTTTCACATTTCGTATGTGAAACAAACACATTTCACTTGAAATGTGAAATAAACCTTTTTCAATAGAAAAATGTGGAACCAACCTATTTCACTAGAAACCTATTTAACCTAAATATAAAACTGAAATGTCAACATGTGAAACTGATTATTTGAAAATATGAAACAATTTATTTCAAAAGAGTGAAATAGGTTATTTGAGAAATGTGCAATTGAAATAGACCAATCTTGGATACATTTCAAACACGTATAATTTTCAACATTTCACATTCCATATGTTGAACAAACCTTTTTCACCGGAAAAATTGTGAAACAAACCTATTTCGCTATAAATATGTGAAGCAAACCAATTTCACTAGAAATCTATTTAACCCAAATATATTTCAGATACATGAAACAAACCTTTTCCACACACACTAGGAATGTGCAATTGAAATATATATGATATTTGCAAAACAAGCCGGTGAAAAGTGAAATGTAGGTTCTGTATTGTGAAATAGTAATTACAAAAAATGAAATTGTAATGTATCACTGTGAAACTGATTATTTGAAAGTGTGTAACAGTTTATTTCAAAAGAGTGAAGTATGTTATATTTTCAAATAATCAGTTTCCCAATCGTATATTACAATTTTTGTTGGGACCCCGATTCTAGGTAGCACAGATCTAGCATGTAACACATCATATCACTTTGCGGCCTCATGCACGGTAACACATGGCTGCCACCTTTACCTTGGCTGGGACCGTTTGCGTCTTTTGGCTCACGTATATGATTGTGTCGCTAGCATCCATATGACAAAGAACCCGGGTCGTGATAACCCACAAGTATAGGAGATCACGACAGTCTTCGAGGGTAGTATTTCACCCAAATTTATTGATTTGACACAAGGGGAGCCAAAAAGTATTTGCGAGTATTAGCAGTTGAGTTGTCAATTCAACCACACCTGGAGAACTAAGTATCAGCAAAGTGTTTAGTAGCACAGTAGTAAAAGTAGCAGTTTTGTAGTGATTGTAACATCAGCAGCAACGGAAGTAACTTAGCAAAGATCAATATGTTAAAAGCGTAGGCATTGGATCAGTGATGGATAATTATGTTGGATGACATTCATCATGTAACAGTCACAACCTAGAGCGATACACAATAGCTCTAATTCATCAATATAATGTAGGCATGTATTCCGTATATAGTCATACGTGCTTATAATAAGAACTTGCATGACATCTTTTGTCCTACCCTCCCATGGCAGCGGGGTCCATAAGGAAACTAAAGGATATTAAGGCTTCCTTTTAATGGAGAACCGGAACAAAGCATTAACACATGGTGAATACATGAACTCCTCGAATTACAGTCATCCCCGGAGAGTATCCCAAACAATTGTCACTATGGGGTCTACGGATCAGAACAATAACAAGTGCATATAACTAGCAGATAGAATCAAGAACTCAAATATATTCATGAAAACATAGAGGGTTCAGATCTGAAATCACGACACTCGGGCCCTAGTGACAAGCATTAAGCATAGCTAAGTCATAGCAACATCAATCTCAGAACATAGTGGATACTAGGGATCAAGCCCTAACAAATTAACTTGATTACATGATAAATCTCATCCAACCCATCACCGTCCAGCAAGCCTACGGAGAAATTACTCACACCCGGTGGTGAGCATTATGAAATTGGTGATGGAGGATGGTTGATGATGACGATGGCGACGAATCCCCCTCTCCGGAGCCCTGAACGGACTCCAGATCAGCCCTCCCGATGAAGAACAGAAGGTGGAGGTGGCTCCGTATCGTAAAATGCGATGAAACTTCTTCTCTTATTTTTTTCTTGGGGAAAGAGAATTTATAGCATTGGAATTAGGTCAGACAGCCACCTGTGGGCCCCACAAGGTAACAGGGCGCGCCCAGGGTGGTCGCGCCCTGTTGCCTTGTGGGCAACAGGTAGCCCCTCTCCAGTTGATTTTTGCTCTAGTATTTTTTATATATTTCATAAAAAATCTCCAAAAAGTTTTGTCCAATTCCGAGAACTTTTATTTCTGCACAAAAACAACACCATGGTAGTTCTGCTGAAAACAGCGTCTGTCTGGGTTAGTTCCAGTCAAATCATGCAAATTAGAGTCCAAAACAAGAGTAAAAATGTTTGGAAAAGTAGATACGACGAAGACGTATCAACTCCCCCAAGCTTAACTCATTGCTTGTCCTCAAGCAATTCAGTTGACAAACTGAAAGTGATAAAGAAAAACTTTTACGAACTCTTTTGTTCTTGTATCCGTATATAAGCTTAAATAGCACCCAAGTTTTCAGCAAAGATCATGAACTAACCATGCAAATGACAACACTTAGAATTTACATTTACTCATATCAATGGCATAATCAACTAGCGAGCAATAATAACATATCTCAAGCGCCAACAATTTGTCAAAACAATCATGATATAATATGATAACATGGTATCTCGCTAGCCCTTTCTGAGACCGCAAAACATAAATGCAGAGCACCTCCAAAGTTCAAGCAGCGACTAAACACTGTAATTCAGGGTAGAAGAGATCCAGTCATGGTATACCCAACATTAACTATACTCAATGCATAAGAATGGCAATAGTGCTCTCATGATTGGTGCTTAAAATGAGAAGGTGAGACTCAACAATAAAAGTAAAATAACATAAAAGTAAATGGATAGGCCCTTCGCAGAGGGAAGCAGAGATTTGTAGAGGTGTTAGAGCTCGAAGCTTAAATCAGAGATGAAAACAATTTTGAGAGGTGTACTTTTCCTATCAACGTTACGACCGAGGATTTTCAATAACTTCCATGCTAAACACATTATCGGCGGTTCCCAAGCGGAAAGGTAAAGTTTACCCCCCCTCCACCATACCAACACAAGCCATGGCTAGCCGAATTCACGGGTGCTCTCCAAACGATCAATTTTCGGGGGAGTTTGTTTTATTATATTTTTCTTTATTTTGATTATAGGACTGGGCATCCCAATTACCAGCCTCTCTCGTGCAATGACAAGTGAATAAACACTCATATGAGAATAACCCGCTTAGCATGGAAGATACTGACCGCCCCCTGTCGCTCCATGAGCGGTACGGGCACACAAAACATATGTTTATTTGAATGATTAGAGGTGGCACATGCAAATTTACTTGGAACGGCAGAGTAATACCGCATATAGGTAGATATAGTGGACTCATCTGGAACAACTTTGGTTTTAAGTATTTTGGATGCACAAGCAGTATTCCCGCTTAGTACAGGCGAATGCTAGCATATAGATTGAGAAGCGACAAACTAGAGAGGAAAACGGTCATAATCATGAGTTGAGAATAATTAACATTGAATACTAGCATGAGTAGGATATAAACACCCTGAACATAAATATCGTGAAGGCTGCATTGGTTTTGAATCAACTACATGTGTGAACATGTGCCAAGTCAAGCCACTTGAAACATTCAGAGGAGGATACCATACTAACATACTACATCATAACCATTTTAATGCATGTTGACATCCAAGATAAATCATTATCCACTCCTAGCTACTTAAGCATGGCATGAGCAACTATAATCTCTAATTGTCATCACAAACATGGTTACTCATAATATGCTGAATCATGGATACTGAGTTAAACATATTTACAAAAACAAAAACAAAAAGAGTTCATACCAGCCTTCCCTTACCACAGTCACTTCATCAAATCATCGTCATTATTGCCTTTCACTTGCACGACCGAATGATGTGAAAATAATAATAGTGCAAGAGTGTCGTGGACTAAGCTGGATTCTGCAAACATTTTATTCAAGGGAGAAGACAAGGTAATATTGGCTCTTCGTTAGATCAACCATAAAGCATATGAGAGCCACTCAACATTTTCATCGTGGTCTTCTCCCCATGATGACTCAACGAAAAGAAAAGAAGTTCAGAGAAACACACTGAAATATTTTTGGAGTTTTTAGTTTTTCTGAAGAAAACAAATTAAAGAAGAAAAACGAAAAGCGATAAAAATTATTTACACGGGAGAACTCCCAACAAACGAGAAAAGAAGCAACGAGAAATATTTTTGGATTTTATTTTAATACTATGAACTAGCTAACGAGAAAGAAAACCGAAAAAAAGCGAGAAATATTTTTGGATTTTCGATGTTTTTTAAACACACGAGAAGAAGGCGGAAAAATAAAAACTAACATGGATTATACAATGAAAAAGGATGAACACCGACAACTGGAATGAATGTGTGATCATGAATGTAATGTCGATGAGAAATACGTACTCCCCCAAGCTTAGGCTTTTGGCCTAACTTGGTTTACTGCCATCCGTAGAATCCATCAGGTCCAGTAGGAAAGTGGCTAGGCGGAGGCACTCGAGCGTCCCAAGGCTGGGCCTCGTTCTCCGCTGCAGCCAACTCGTTCTTGTAAGCAATGATGTCCAGTGGTAGGATGGTGTATCCGTGCCTGGCATGAGGATCAAACAAGGAGGGTGCAGGCAAAGAAATAATCTCACGAGTCCTCTCACTAAATACCAAGTTATAACGAATGTAGTGAGGAGGCTCAGGTTCATCAATAAAGTGGTGATCAATCATGGACTATTGGTCTAAATAAATCTTAGGTAGCAAATAATCATTATGGCGGATAGCAACGTTAAAGCATCTCGCAAGGCGAGTAGCATAAATACCACCATGAATTTTACCCCTAGTCCTGTTAGTGTGCAAGCGGCGTGCAATGATGGCTCCCAAATTAAAAGTGTTATCGCCGTGAAGTGCACGACGTAAAATGGCGAGGTCAGGGGCATTGTGCGTACCGCCTTCCTCCCTGGTAGTCAAACATTTCCCTATGAATAAAGCAAAGTAGTGCACAACAGGAAAATGCAAGCTAGTAACTCGGGCTCTCGACATGCCCCTAAATTCTCCCACGGCCAAAGTGAGAAGGAAGTCCTCGAACTCCTCAGGCCGAGGCTCCCTCAACTCCCCACCAGAGGTGTCAAGGTACGACCAAGACAATCTATGGGACCTGCAAAGATCCCTTTGCGGTTCGGCTATGGGAATCAACGTGCACAAAGAGCAGAAACAGCAGCACGCACAAGTTTACCCAGGTTCGGGCCGCCTTGAGGCATAAAACCCTACTCCTGCTTTGGTTGTATTGGGTGTGTTTGAGCACAAGTGCAAGGAGCGCAGCTTGCCGGCGAGGTGAGCGGGAAGTGGAGCTACACACGTAGGTTGTGCAAAGTGACGACCCTTCTACCAGTAGCCATGGGCCTCCTTTTATAGATTAAGGGGTCACCACACTGGCAAAATGGTAAATACATGTTGATTTGATAGCAACAGTGCTATCATACCTAACTCTGCCGGACTAGGACAAACACATTTAATGCGCCGTTAGGTGTCATGTGGAGAGGGCGTCCCGGTAAGGATCTTGTACCGCTCGCCCAGCTACCTTCTATAAGCTTGACATGCCTCCTGGATGGGTGTCATTAAAGTTAATCTTCCCCACAGCGTGCTAACACGTGCCCCGACAAGTCTCACCAAACAGCCTACCCGCTCGACACCTCATCGATATGTGACCAGTTGATCGATGAGGTGGAGCGGTGGCGAGGCAGGAAGAGCTTGTCGGCACGGAGCTTGTCGGGTCTTCATCTTGCCGGTGTGTGGCTTGCCGGCAAGTGTTGACTTCATCTTCAGTACTAACTTAGTACTTCTCGATGGCTTGCATTGAGGTCTTCTTTATGGCTTTGCCAACCAAGTCTTGTGTCTTGATGACAGCAATCCCTTGGCAAGGCCTGGCCATCGGGAAGGCTGCTACTATTTGTGCATAATTCAGGGTATAAAAATGCCCATGTTTTTATACACCGACAGGAGCCCCCGGGCCTGGGCCACACGGGCGTCCGAAGCGTCGTTGGGCTAGGCCCAAACAAATGCACAGACACACGTGGCAGGAAATTACCGCGGTAAATCTCGGTGATGATGGTTTCTTCTGCACGCCCACGTGATGACCCATGATACATCTCTAACTTATCTATAATTTTTGATTGTTCCATGCTATTATAGTATCAATCTTGGATGTTTTATATGCGATTATATATCATTTTTTGGACGAACCTATTAACCTAGTGCCCAGTGCAGTTGCTGTTTTCTGCTTGTTTTTCGTTTTTCAGGAAATCAGTACCAAACGAAGTCCAAATACCACGAAACTTTTTGATGATTTTTTTCTGGACAAAAGAGACCCTGGAAGCTTCGGGAGGAAGCCAGAAGCCTCACGACGAGGCCACAAGGCAACAGGGCGTGGCCCCGGGGGGGGGGGGGGGCGCCCTGATGCCTTGTGGGCCCCTCGTGGCTCCTTTTGACCTAATTCCACTTCTATAAATTCTCAAATATTGGGAAACCAATAGAGAGCTAGACAAGAAAACCTTTTTGCTGCCGCAAGCCTCTGTTCTTCCGCGATCCCATCTGGAGGCCTTTTCCGGTACTCTGCCGGAGGGGGGAATTGATCACGGAGGGCTTCTACATCAACCTTGCTGCCCTTCCGATGATGTGTGAGTAGTTTACCACAGACCTACGGGTCCATAGCTAGTAGCTAGATGGCTTGTTCTCTCTCTTTGATCTTCAATACCATGTTCTCCTCGATGTTCTTGGAGTTCTATCCGATGTAATCTTCTTTTGTGGTGTGTTTGTTGGGATCCGATGAATTGTGGGTTTATGATCAGATTATTCATGAGAAATATTTGAGTCTTCTCTGAACTCTTTTATGCATGATTGTTATAGCTTTGTATTTCTCTCCGATCTATCCGTTTGGTTTGGCCAACTAGATTGATTTATGTTGCAATGGGAGAGGTGCTTTGTGATGGGTTCAATCTTGCGGTGTTCTAAATCCCAGTGACAGAAAGGGACAAGACACGTATTTGTATTGTTGCCATTAAGGATAAAAAGATGGGGTTTAATCATATTGCTTGAGTTTACTTTGTCTACATCATGTCAACTTGCTTAAGGCGTTACTCTGTTTTATACTTAATACTCTAGATGCATGCTGGATAGCGGTCGATGGGTGGAATAATAGTAGTAGATGCAGGCAGGAGTCGGTCTACTTGTCTAGGACGTGATGCCTATATACATGATCATTGCCATGAATCCGTCATAACTATGCGCTTTTCTATCAATTGCCCAACAGTAATTTGTTTACCCACCGTATGCTATATGTTCAAGAGAGAAGCCTCTAGTGAAAACTATGGCCCCCGGGTCTACTTTTATCATATATTAAATTCCAAAAATACCTTGCTGCAATTTATTTACTTTTATTTTCTTTTGCAATTTACTTTTCTATCTATCACTATTAGAATTAATCCTTGCAAGTAACCGCTAAGGGGATTGACAACCCTCTTATTTGCGTTGGGTGCAAGTGTTTGCTTTTGTGTGTGTAGGTGTTGCTAATGAGGTTCTGTGTGGTTCTCCTACTGGATTGATAACCTTGGTTCTTAACTGAGGGAAATACTTATCTCTACTATACTTCATCATCCTCTCCTCTTCGGGGAAATCCCAATGCAGTTCACAAGTAGCCAGAAGAATTTCTGGCGCCGTTGCCGGGGAGACATCACCAAAACCTATCAAGTACCTTTGCACAAACTATCATCCACTTGCTCTTCTTTTCATTTGCCTTTTATTTGCATTTGCCTCTCATTTTCATCTCGCCCACTTCTAAAACAATTTTACAAAAATACAAAAATATTTTCGTTTGCTTGTTTGCTAGTTGCTTGCTTCGTCGCTGTGTCTCAAGAGAACACAAAATTGTGTGACTTTTCCAATACTAATAATAATGATTTTATTAGTACTCCAATTGCTCCTCCCGCCACTAGTGTGGAGTCGTGTGACATTAATGCTGCTTTGATTAATCTTGTTATGAAAGAACAATATTCTGGTAGACCTAATGAAGATGTTGCATCCCATCTTAATACTTTCATTGATCTTTGTGATATGCAAAAGAAGAAAGATGTGGATAATGATATTGTTAAATTGAAATTATTTCCGTTCTCACTACAAGATCGTGCTAAAACTTGGTTTTCATCCTTGCCTCGAAATAGTATTGATTCTTGGGATAGGTGTAAGGATGCTTTTATTGCCAAGTATTTTTCTCCCGCTAAGATTATTTCTCTAAGAAATCAAATTATGAATTTTAAGCAACTTGAGCATAAACATGTTGCACAATCTTGGGAGAGAATGAAATTAATGATAAGAAATTGCCCCACTCATGGTTTAAGCTTATGGATGATCATACAAAAAATTTATGCGGGACTAAACTTTGTTTCTAGAAATCTTCTATACTCTGCCACAGGTGGTACTTTTATGGAAATTACATTGGGAGAAGCTACAAAACTCCTTGATAATATTATGACAAATTACTCTCAATGGCACACCAAAAGAACTTCAACTTGTAAGAAGGTAAATTCTATCGAAAAAATCTCTACTTTGGGTGATAAAATGGATGCTATTATGAAAATGCTTGCTAGTAAAAATGCTCAAGTTGATCCTAATGATGTTCCCTTGTCTACTTTGATTTAGCAAATAATGATGCTATTGATGTGAATTTTATCTTAGAAATAATTTCAACAACAATGCTTATAGAGGAAACTTCAATCCTAGGTTGTTTCCCGAAAATTCCTCTAATAATTATGGTAATTCATATAATAATAATAGGATACCCTCTGATCTTGAAAGTAATATTAAAGCATTTATTAATTCTCAAAAGATTTTCAATGCTATGGTAGAAGAAAAATTGAATAAAGTTGATGACATGGCTAGGAACATGGATAGAATTGCTCGTGATGTTGAAACTCTGAAAATTAAAACTTTGCCACCCAAGCATGATATAAATGAGTCTATTAAAGCTATCAATGTCTCCATTAATGAAAGTAAAGAAAGAACCGCTAGGTTGAGAGCTAAGCGAGAATTCCTAGAAAAAGCTATTCCACCCGGTTTCTATCGTAGTAATGATGAAGATATTAAAATGATTGGTGTCTCACCTATTGAATCTCTATTTAGTAATTTAAAACTTGATTAAAAAGGGACTGGAGATGAGTTAACTTTAGCTAGAAGGCGTCCCAATTATTTGGAGGGTGATAATCTTAATGATAAAAGTGATAAAAGTGGGTTTGGAGAGGTTAAACTTTAAATAGTGATGTGCCCACTACTTTGGATTACAAGGACTTTAATTATGATAATTGCTCTTTGGTTGAATTTATTTCCTTATTGCAATCCATGATAAATTCACCTAATGCCTATGAACAAAATAAAGCTTTTACTAAACATATTGTAGAAGCTATGATAAAAGCTCATGAAGAAAAACTTGAGTTGGAAGTTTCAATTCCTAGAAAATTACATGATGAATGGGAACCTACTATCAAAGTTAAAATTAAAGATTATGAATGTAATGCCTTATGTGATCTAGGTGCTAGCATCTCCACTATACCAAAATCTTTATGTGATGTGCTAGGTCTCACCGAGATGGATCCTTGTTCCCTTAATCTACATCTTGTGGATTCCACTATTAAAAAAACATTGGTAGAATAAATGATGTGCTTATTCTTGCAAATAGGATTTATGTGCCCGTGGACTTCATTGTGCTTGATATTGAATGCAATCCGTCTTGTCCTATAATACTTGGTAGGCCTTTCCTACGAACTATAGGTGCTATTATTGATATGAAAGAAGGTAATATAATATTTCAATTTCCATTAAAGAAAGGGATGGAACACTTCCCTAGAAAAAGAATTAAGCCACCATATGAATCTATTATGAGGGCCACCTATGGAATTAATTTGAAGGATGACAACACTTGAAACTATGCATTATGCCTAGCTAGGGGCATAAAACAATAGCGCTTGTTGGGAGGCAACCCAATATTTATTTTTATTGCAAAATTTTATTTTCTTTTGTCACACAATTTTATGTTCTGTTATGATTGTGTTTTTATCTTTTAATTAGTTTGTGCCAAGTAATGCCTTTGGGATGATTTGGATGATAGTATTATTGATGCTGTTTGAAAACAGAAACTTTTGTGTCCAGTACTGGGATTTTGATTTTTCGCTGGAGCGTCAATAGATTCTATTTTTTTTACAAAGTATTGTAATATGAATTTCCCACGTTGTCATAAGTTTTCAGAATTTTTGGAGTTACATAAGTATGACCTTAATTCAGATCTTTACAGACTGTTCTGTTTTAGACAGATTCTGTTTTTGTTGCATAGTTTGCTTATTTTGATGAATCTATGGATTGTATCGGGGGGTATAAGTCATGGAGAAGTTGGAGTATAGTAGCATTATGTCAATATTAAATATGAATCAATTTACAACAGTACCTAAAGTTTAAGATTTATTTGTTATACTAACGGAACTCACGAGGTTTCTGTTGAGTTTTGTGTGCTGAA
This sequence comes from Elymus sibiricus, assembly GCA_039707655.1. Lineage (NCBI taxonomy): Eukaryota > Viridiplantae > Streptophyta > Magnoliopsida > Poales > Poaceae > Elymus > Elymus sibiricus. The sequence continues at coordinate 112,304,176 of CM077664.1, read as the reverse complement.
GTTTTCAAGTTTTGGGTGAGAGCATGATGGATAAAGGAATAAGGAGCGACAAGAGCCTAAGCTTGGGGATGTCCAAGGCACCCCAAGGTAATATTCAAGGAAGACTCAAGCGTCTAAGCTTGGGGATGCCCCGGATGGCATCCCCTCTTTCGTCTACAATCTATCGGTAACTCACTTGGAACTATATTTTTATTCATCACATGATATGTGTTTTACTTGGAGCGTCTTGTGCTATAGTTTTATTTTCTTTGTTTTCTTTTTAGTTTGCCACAATCATCTTTGCTGAACACACCTTTTTGAGAGGGACACACATTATTCGTGATTTGTTAGAATACTCTATGTGCTTCACTTATATCTTTTGAGCTAGGCAGTTGCTCTAGTGCTTCACTTATATCTTTTAGAGCACGGCGCTAGTTATATTTTAAAGAAATAGTTGCACTCTCATGCTTCACTTATATCTTTTTGAGAGTCTAATATACAGTAATGGCAATTTGCACATGTTAAAATAATGGTCCTGATATGATAAGGTATCCAAGGGGGATATAATAAAAACCTTCATGTAGATCATATGAAGTGCATGGTTAATTTTATTAATGTCGTAATATGAAAGGATATAGGTTCATGATCATTGGTTAGTAGAAATATCGTTATTAAATTTTGTTATGACATATTCACCTAAATATTAGTTGTGGCATGGCGGGGAAGTCTGAGCATTTGTAGGTCTGAAATGAAATCCTTGAGTGCTGTTATAATCAGGGTCGCGCGATGGTTAACTCCTACCAACCCTCCTCCTAGGGGCATGCGGTGAGTGCTTTGCTTTGAGGGCTAAGTAGACTTTTGCAATAAGTATGTGAGTTCTTTATGACTAATGTGAGTCCATGGATTATACGCACTCCTATCTTTCCGTAATTTGCTAGCCTCTTCGGTACCGTGCCTTGCCCTTTATCACCTCGAGAGTTGGCACAAACTTTGCCAATGCATCCAAACCCCGTGATATGATACGATCTTTCACACATAAACCCCTTTTAGCTTCCTCAAAACAGCCACCATACCTACCTATTATGGCATTTCCATAGCCATTCCGAGATATATTGCCATGCAACTTCCACCGTTCCGTTTGTATGACACACATCATCATTGTCATATTGCTTTGCATGATCATATAGCTGACATAGTATTTGTGGCAAAGCCACCATTCATCATTTTTTATACATGTTATGCTAGATCATTGCACATCCAGGTACACTGCCAGAGGCATTCATATAGAGTCATATTTGTTCTAGTATCGAGTTGTAATTTCGAGTTGTAAGTAAATAAAAGTGTGATGATCATCATTATTAGAACATTGTCCCAGTGAGGAAAGGATGATGGAGGCTATGATTCCCCCACAAGTCGGGATGAGGCTCCGGACGAAAAAAAAGAGAAGAAAAAAAGGAGGCCAAAAAAAGAGCCCAGCAAAAAAAATGAGAGAAAAAGAGAGAAGGGGCAATGTTACTATCCTTTTCCACACTTGTGCTTCAAAGTAGCACCATGTTTTTCATATAGAGAGTCTCCTATGTTGTCACTTTCATATACTAGTGGGAATTTTTCATTATAGAACTTAGCTGGGCTTCCTCAAATGCCCGAGGTCTTCATGAGCAAGCAAGTTGGATGCACACCCACTTAGTTTCCAGTTTGAGCTTTCATACACTTATAGCTCTTAGTGCATCCGTTGCATGGCAATCCCTACTCCTCGCATTGATATCGATTGATGGGAATCTCCATAGCCCGTTGATCCACTAAGTTGATGCGAGACTTTCTTCTTCTCCTTTCCATTATTTGATACCTACCACCACATTCTATTCCACCTAGTGCTATATCCATGGCTTGCGCTCATGTATTGCGTGAGAGTTGAAAATGCTGAAGCGCGTTAGAAGTACGATCCAATTGCCTGGTTTAACACCGGTGTGCTTACTATTTATATATTTGCGGTGAAGATAGAGTCATGCAATGATTAATATGAGAAAGTGAGTAGGGATAACACTCGCTAAGGATCGTATATTTTGAAAGTTAATGATTATGCTTCTTATGCTCATGGAAATTATTATGTTGATATTGTTAATTCATCACTTCACAACTTATATGCCATAAAGAGATTACATAATAAACATGTTGGGTAGCATTCCACATCAAAAATTCTGTTTTTATCATTTTCCTATGATACGTCTCCAACGTATCTATAATTTTTAATTGTTCCATGCTATTATAGTATCAATCTTGGATGTTTTTATATGCAATTATATATCATTTTTTGGGACTAACCTATTAACCTAGTGCCCAGTGCCAGTTGCTGTTTTCTGCTTGTTTTTGGCTTTTCAGAGAATCAGTACCAAACGAAGTCCAAATGCCACGAAACTTTTTGGAGATTTTTTTCTGGAGAAAAAGAGACCCTGGAGACTTGGAGAGGAGGCCAGAAGGTTCGCGAAGCCTCCACAAGGCAACAGGGCGCGGCCCAAGGGGGGCGCGCCCTGATGCCTTGTGGGGCCCACGTGGCTCCGTTTGACCTAATTCCACTCCTATAAATTCATAAATATTCGGAAACCATCAGGGAGCCAGAAGAGAAAACCTTTCCACCTCCGCAAGCCTCTGTTATTCCGCGATCCCATCTGGAAGCCTTTTCTGGTACTTTGCCGGAGGGGGAATCGATCACGGAGGGCTTCTACATCAACCTTGCTGCCCTTCCGATGATGTGTGAGTAGTTTACCACAGACCTACGGGTCCATAGCTAGTAGCTAGATGGCTTCTTCTCTCTCTTTGATCTTCAATACCATGTTCTCCTTGATGTTCTTGGAGTTCTATCCAATGTAATCTTCTTTTGCGGTCGTTTGTTGGGATCCGATGAATTGTGAGTTTATGATCAGATTATTCATGAGAAATATTTGAGTCTTCTCTGAACTCTTTTATGCATGATTAAATATAGCTTTGTATTTCTCTCCGATCTACTGATTTGGTTTGGCCTACTAGATTGATTTATCTTGCAATGGGAGAGGTGCTTTGTGATGGGTTCAATCTTGCGGTGCTCAATCCCAGTGACAGAAGGGGACATGACACGCATTTTTATTGTTGCCATTAAGGATAAAAATATGGTGTTTATTCATATTGCTTGAATTTGCTTCTCTACATCATGTCATCTTGCTTAAGGCGTTACTCTGTTTTCATTAACTTAATACTCTAGATGCATGCTGGATAGCGGTCGATGAGTAGAGTAATAGTAGTAGATGCAAAAAGGAGTCGGTCTACTTGTCTCGGATGTGATACCTATAAACATGATCATTGCCATGAATCCATCATATTTATTTGATTTTCTATCAATTGCCCAACAGTAATTTGTTTACCCACCGTATGTTTCTGCGCTCGAGAGAGAAGCCTCTAGTGAAAACTATGGCCCCCTGGTCTATCTTTATCATATAAAAAACATAAAAATAGCTTGCTGCAATTTATTTACTTTTATTTAGTTTAGTATTTTAGTTTATCAATTTATCTCTATCAGACCAAATCCTTGCAAGTAACCGCTAAGAGGATTGAGAACCCTCTTATTCACGTTGGGTGCAAGTGTTTGCTTTTCTGTGTGTAGGTGTTGTTCACTGGATTTTGCTTGGTTCTCCTACTGGATTCATAACCTTGGTTCTTAACTGAGGGAAATACTTATCTCTATTGTACTGCATCATCCTCTCCTCTTTGTGGAAATACCAACGCAGACTACATGTAGCAGGAAGAATTTCTGGCGCTGTTGCCGGGGAGACATCATCAAAATTACCAAGTACCTTTGCACAAATTATCATTCACTTGCATTTACTTTATTTGCCTTTTATTTGCATTTGCCTCTCGTTTTCATCTGCCCCACTTCTAAAACAATTTTACAAAAACACAAAAATATTTTCGTTTGCTTGAGTTGCCATGTGCCCTCTATTTGCTTGCATCTTCGCTTCCTAAAAAAACTATTGATATGGATCCTCATCCACTTGCTAATCTCTTCAAAAAATCCAATTATGATGAACCAATTGCTAGTGAGTTGAGTGCTCTAGATTATCTTTACGAAGTTTTGCTTGAAAATCATGAATATGAAAATTGTGATGAAGTGTTAGAAGAAGAAATTTATAAAGTGATTCATGATAGCTCCTTTATTGAAAAGCATAATGTCAATTGTTTTAATAATATGCAAAACTACAAGCTTGGGGATGATGATTTTTTTATGTCCACTACTTATTGCAATGATCATGATTGGGGTGATAATGCTTCTTATGATCTTGAAAATTTATTTAAGCCTCATGATGAATATGTTATTGAAAATAATGTTTGCAATAATATTGAAAGTGGGTTTGGAAGAGTGTCAACTTTAGATAAAAAAAATCCCACATATTCGGAGAGTGTACAATCTTATGCAATTTTTGATAAAAGTGGGTTTGGAGAGGTCATGACTTTAGTTGATGTTAATCCCACTATCTTGGAAGATTATAAAACTTTTATGCATAGGGATCATGAAGAGAATATTTTATATGGTAGGTATATTGTTGAATTTGATTATGATCCTACATGCAATTATTATGAGAGAGGAAAATATGGTTATATAGGTATTCATGTTATTAAATTACCTCTCTTTGTGTTGAAATTTTTAATGCTTCATTCTTCTCATTTGCATATGCTAGATATTGCTTGTCTTGATAATATGTTTTCCTATAAAATGCCTATGCATAGGAAGTATGTTAGAATTAAATGTGTTTGTCACATGTTTTATGATGCTCTCTTTGTGTTTCAATTCTTGTCTTTTATGAGAGCATCATTATTATCGCAAGCCTATCTTAATGGCTATAAACAAAGAACTTGTTGGGAGGCAACCCAATGAATAAAATAATTTTTTTGCTTTTACCTTCTATTTTTGAGTGTTTGCATGATTATAGCCTCTATTATGATTGTGTTTTTATGTTTAAATTAGTGTTTGTGCCAAATAATGCCTTTGGGATGATTTGGAAGATAGTATGATAGATGCTGTTTGAAAACAGAAACTTTTGCGTACAGTGCTGGAATTTCTAATTTTCGCTTGAATGTCAAAACCTTCTGATTTTTTACAAAGTATTGATATATGAATTTCCCACGTTTTCCTAATTGTTCAGAATTTTTGGAGTTACAGAAGTATGACCATAATTCAGATATTTACAGACTGTTCTGTTTTAGACAGATTCTGTTTTTGTTGCATAGTTCGCTTATTTTGATGTATCTATGGATCGTATCAGGGGGTATGAGTCATGGAGAAGTTGGAGTACAGTAGCATTATGCCAATATTAAATATGAATCAATTTACAACAGTACCTATAGTTAAAGATTTATTTGTTATACTAACGGATCTCACGAGGTTTCTGTTGAGTTTTGTGTGCTAAAGTTTTCAAGTTTTGGGTGAGACTACGATGGATAAAGGAATAAGGAGTGGCAAGAGCCTAAGCTTGGGGATGCCCAAGGCATGCCAAGGTAATATTCAAGGAAGACTCAAGTGTCTAAGCTTGGGGATGCCCCGGAAGGCATCCCCTCTTTCGTCTACAATCTATCGGTAACTCACTTGGAGCTATATTTTTATTCATCACATGATATGTGTTTTACTTGGAGCGTCTTCTGATATAGTTTGTTTGCTTTTGTTTGCTTTTTAGTTTGTCACAATCATCTTTGCTGAACACACCTTTTTGAGAGGGACACACATTATTCGTGATTTGTTAGAATACTCTATGTGCTTCACTTATATCTTTTGAGCTAGGCAGTTGTTCTAGTGCTTCACTTATATCTTTTAGAGCACGGCGGTGGTTATATTTTAAAGAAATATTTGCACTCTCATGCTTCACTTATATATTTTTGAGAGTCTCATGATAGCAATGGTAATATGCACGGGTTATGAATTTGGTCCTGATATTATAGGTATTCAAGAGGGATATAATAAAAACTTTCATGAAGATTACTTAATATGATAAATTTGATTCCTTGCAATAGTTTTGCGATATTAAGATGGTAATATGGGGGAGGTACTAGTAGATGATTGTGGTTTAGTAAGAATAATTCTGTTAAGGTTTGTGATTCCCGAAGCATGCACGTATGATCTGTCGTTATGCTAAGAAGTTGGAGCATGATTTATTCTTGATTGTCTACCTTATGAGTGGCGGTCGGGGACGAGCGATGGACCTTGTCCTATCAATCTATCCCTCTAGGGGCAAGCATAGTAGTTGTAACACCCCTAAGTAATGAGCTACAGTGACCCTCCTGATTAAGCTAAATCATTTGGTTTGCAATGCTTGATCATATAGGATTCATATCTCATTTCAAATTCCACCACTGAATTCAATTCAAATTGCAAGTGAAATTTGAAGTTGCACAAAAGTTGCTGAAAAATAGTTCATCATTTAGCAAATATTCCACAACAATTATTTGTTCAGGAAAACAACATCACCATCAAGCTAAATGTGGGCTATGGCAATTAGATCAGTGCTAAAGCAGCATTTTAAATGCCATTTCACTTGTGAAAAATTCAAATGAACTCAAAAGCCTCCCAAACTTTTTTGTGGCAGTGCTCCATATTCCCTAGTATTTGTTTTGACCAGCTCCACATTTTTGCAAAGTCATTTGATGGCTAAAAATAAATGCAAAATAGCTCCTGGAAAAAGAAACAGAAAAAGAAAAGGAAAAGGCCACTGTGCACTGGGCCTTAGTGCACAGTGCCTGGCCAGCCGGCCCAACCCACCTCCCATCGCCTCCCTTCTCCCCGTGGCAGCACGCGCACGCGCGCCCGACGTCGTCCGCCGTCGCCACCGCACCAGCACGCCACGCCGCGCCGCTATAGCGCCGCGGGAGAGGATAAGTACGCCGCGCTGGCCTCGAGGACTCGCGCCCATCCTCATCTCCTCCTCCCACGCGCTCTCTCGCTCGCTCTCCTCCCCACCGAGCGCCGTCGACGCCATGGCCGTGCGGTAGCCGCGGGCACCGTCCTCCCCGCGCCTCGCCATCGTGCCCACGAGCTCCGCCTACGTCGACTACGCCGTCTGCACCCACCAACTCAAGCTCGGAGCCCCTGCATCGCGAGATCGCCGCCGTCTTCTTCCTCTATGGTCGCTGGCGTTCGTCATCGATTCTGGCCGCCTCTGCTGCTCCCGAACCCCGACGAGCCTTTCTTGAGCTCCGCGGTGAGCACCCGCACCGAACCCCTCTCTCCCCTGCTTTTCTCCGTGCCGTAGCTCGCCGGGCCGTTGCCGTGCCTGCGCCACCACCATTTGCTTGTTCGTCGTGGCCACCGTAGTCCGAGCTCGCGCCCGAGCTCGCAGTCGAGCTCCTGGAGCTCATAGGAACCCAACGCTGCCCCCCATTCGGCTTACAGTGCCCCCTAGCGTCGAGCTCGAGCTCACCCTAACGCCGCTGCCTGCCGTCGATGCTCCGGCCAACTCCGGCCATCTCAGCTCACGCCACCGCCACCGTTCGACGTGGCTCGCTCCGCTCGTTCGAACGTGCTATCGCGCATGCCAAATGACGCCCCGTACCCGAATCCCGACGACCTCCTGAGCACGCCGCCGCGTGTTGGCATCGCCGACGGCGAGTCGCCAGCCACCGCTGACGTGGCTGCCCTGGGGCTCACCCCTGGGTCACTGCCAGTGGGTCCCAAGGGCCCAGTTGACCACGTTGACTTGGTTAACTATGCTGACTGGGCAGCCCCAGTCGCTGATAGGCGGGCCCCACTCACTAATTAACTGTTTTTCTAATTAAACTTAATTTGTTAATTTGTTTAGTCACTGACAACTGGGGCCCACCGCTATTTAACCTCTGCTTAGTTTAAGTAAGCTCTAATTAGCCCTGAGTCACTGACATGTGGGCCCAATCCACTGTTTCAGTGGATAAGGCTGTCCCAGTCAGCCTGCTGTCTGGGTAGCTGGCCTACCAGTCAGCCTGTGCTGACTGGGCCGTTGACCCAGTCAACTGGGCCCACTGGTCAGCCTCTCTGATGATCAGCTGGGTACACTTTTGGGTACCCCTAGATTTTACTGTTCTGGATAATTCGAATTTAATAATTAAATTTAATTCCAGGAATTTCAGAAAATTGTTTAAAACTTTGAAAAATCATAGAAATTAATCCGTAGCTCGGATGAAAAAGTTTTCTACATGAAAGTTGATCAGAAAAATGAGACGAATCCGATTATGCCTTCCACATACCTGTCACATGCCCACAACACTGCAAACATGGAACCTTCCCCTCCGGTTCATCTGTCTAACAGATGCCTAAAGCCGGGAAAATATCCCCAGATATTTTCCTGCTCCGTCTGCAACGTGTAGTCCTGCATTAGGTCGCCCCTAGCACAGCTTATTGCCATGCCATGCATCTGTGTTGCCTTTGCTTGTTGTGTATTTATTTGTTTCCTCCCCCTCTTCTATCCAGTAGCCCCCGAGTCTGACGTGACCCCTGAGGACTGCTACACCACCGACGACCCCTCTTTCACCGCAGAGCTTCCAGGCAAGCAAAACCCCCTTGACCATTCCTATATCGCCCATTCCTTCTCTCCCATGCTTGCATTAGAATTTGCTGTCGTATTTGATTGATCCTATTCTGATGCATAGCCTGCTTTTGTAACTTGCTGTTGATACTTTACCTGTTGTTCTAAATGCTTAGTATGGAATGGTTAGTGATCCATCAATGGCCCCGCACCCTTGTTCGTGTTGCCATGCTATGCTTCCGGATGGCTCGATCCGTGTGATCGACATGCAGAGACCGACACACCATCAGCACCCACCTTAGTTGTACGACTCTGCAGAGCTACTATCGAGTGCCGAGGGTGATTCCTCCTACCTCACTCCTGATGATATCTCTGTAGCGTAGCTAGTCGGTTATGGGATAACGATGGTGATTCCTCTTTCACCACCTCCGATGATGCCTCTGTTGTGCAACCCCTCAAGTGTGAACCCATCGAGGGTGATTCCTCTAAGTTCACCTTGACGGTTACATCGAGTGGGAATCCATCGAGGGTGATTCCTCGGATTTCCCCCTTGATGTTACGGACACACAGTTACTTTTAACTGTTGCCCCCCATGTGCTGTTACTGCGGGACTGAAGGAACATGCGGTACCACCCCGGTAGAGGTGGACCTGAGTTCCCGACAGTCTCTTGGGAAGTCGGGTTGACCTGGAGGGTACCCGCGAGATCATTACGTGGCATGGTCGGGCAGGCAGACCGCCCAGGAGAGGGATGGGCCTGGCCCTTGCCGTAAGTCCACGAGACAGGGGGACAGGATCACAGATCATGGAGCACTGATCGTCACCGCGAGCTCCCAACACACTAATGGTTTAGGATATGTGATCTGAGTAGGCCTCTGGCCTTTTCACACTAACCACCACGCGGGAATAAGTTTGGGCACTCGGCGTCATATGTATCAGCCAAAGTTCTTCAGACGTCAGCAGTTGAGTGGCACGCGCCGGGTTGGACTGGGTACGCCCGCTTGTGTATACAGGGGGCTAGGTCTGCTCCCGGCCGTCCTCGCAACGCGCAGGAGTGCAAAGGGCGATGGGCCCAAGACCCCTGAGCGCTTAGGATTTAGACAGGCGTGCTGGCCTCTCTGTTGAGCCTAGGTAGGGCTACGGCGTGTCGATCAGCTGAGGCCGGGCATGACCTGATAAAAGTGTGTCCGGCCAGAGTTAATCGAGCGTGTTGGGTAAGTTGGTGCACCCCTGCAGGGAAGTATATATATTCGAATAGCCGTGTCCACGGTAACAGGACGCTCGAAAAGTATCCCGATCTACTACAACTAGAACTGGATACTGATGAACTTAATTAATATGTTAGCTCCGGGATTACTTTCTCACAGGGAGTCAAGGAAGGATCTGTGGGCATTGCTATTATATAATTATTGCTTTATTATATGCTAATCTGCACTCTTCTAATGCTGCAAGATGCTGCATGCTGCTTGTCTTCGATAGGCTAGGCCTTCCCCTCTATTCTGCCATTTCTGCAGTCTAGTCCACAGATACAACCCCTTCATTTGATACCGTTGCATAAATAGAATAGATCTGATATAAGTCTTGCGAGTACTTTGGAGGAGTACTCACGGTTGCTTTGCTACCTCTTTTTCCCCATACCCGATTGCTGCGATCAAACGACGGAGCCCCGGAGCCAGTTGCCCCGTTGATGACTACTATTACCCCGGTGGAGCCTACTACTACGTGGAGACCGATGACCAGGAGTAGTTTAGGAGGCTCCTAGGCAGGAGGCCTGTGCCTTTTCGATCTAGTGTCGTTGTTTTGCTCAGCCTTCTTAAGGCAGACTTGTTTAACTATATGTACGTACTCAGATATTGTTCCTGCTTCCGCTAACGCTTGTACGTGAGCTTATGTATTCGATCCCTCGAGGCCCCTGGCTTGTAATATAAAGCTTGTATGACTTTTATTTGTGTTTAGAGTTGTGTTGTGATATCTTCCCGTGAGTCTCTGATCTTGATCGTGTGCATTTGCGTGTATGATTAGTGCACGATTGAGTTGGGGCGTCACAAGTAGTACTTTGCTTCGAGAGCTAATTAACTTTCGTAATAACTATGTGAGTTCTTTATGACTAATGTGAGTCCATGGATTATACGCACTCTCACCCTTCCGCAATTTGCTAGCCTCTTCGGTACCATGCATTGCCCTTTCTCATATCGAGAGTTGGTGCAAACTTCGCCGGTGCATCCAAACCCCGTGATATGATATGCTCTATCACACATAAGCCTCCTTATATCTTCCTCAAAACAGCCACCATACCTACCTATCATGGCATTTCCATAGCCATTCTGAGATATATTGCCATGCAACTTGCACCGTTCCGTTTTTATGACATACATCATCATTGTCATGTTGCTTTGCATGATCATATAGCTGATATAGTATTTGTGGCTCAGCCACCGTTCATCATTTTTATACATGTTACGCTAGCATCATTGCACATCCTGGTACACTTCCAGAGGCATTCATATAGAGTCATATTTTTGTTCTAGTATCGAGTTGTAATTTTGAGTTGTAAGTAAATAGAGGTGTGATGATCATCATTATTAGAGCATTGTCCCAGTGAGGAGAGAATGGTGGAGACTAATGAGTCCTCAAAAAAGTGGGGATGAGGTCCATGAGACCGTTCTAATAAAAAAAAGGAGGCGAAAAAGAGCCATGAAAAAAATGAGAGAAAAAGAGAGAAGGGGCAATGTTACTATCCTTTTTCCACACTTGTCTTCAGACTAGCACCATGTTTTTCATATAGAGAGTCTCCTATTTTTTCACTTTCATATACTAGTGGGAATTTTTCATTATAGAACTTGGCTTGTATATTCCGATGACGGGCTTCCTCAAATGCCCGAGGTCTTCATGAGCAAGCAAGTTGGATGCACACCCATTTTGTTTTCATGTTGAGCTTTCATACACCTATAGCTCTTAGTGCATCCGTTGCATGGCAATCCCTACTCCTCGCATTGACCTCAATTGATGGGCATCTCCATAGCCCGTTGATTAGCCTCGTTGTTGTGAGACTATCTTCTTATTTTTGACTTCTCTTATTTACCTCTACCACCACACTCTATTCCACCCATAGTGCTATATCCATGGCTTGCGCTCATGTATTGAGTGGGAGTTGAAAAAGCTGAAGCACGTTAGAAAGTATGAACCAATTGCTCGGCTTGTCATCGGGGTAGTGCATGATAAATACTTTGTGTGAAGAAGATGGAGCATGACAGGATTATATGATTTCGTAGGGATAACTTTCTTTAGCATCGTTATTTTGAAAGGCATGATTGTTTGTTAGTATGCCTGAGTATTGATGTCTTTATATCAAATTATAGACTATTGCTTTGAATCATTTGGATCTTATAATTCATATCGTAAGAGAAAGATTACATGATGAAACATGATAGGTAGCATTCCACATCAAAAATTCTGTTTTTATCATTTACCTACTCGAGGATGAGGAGGAATTAAGCTTGGGGATGCTTGATACGTCTCCAACGTATCTATAATTTTTGATTGTTCCATGCTATTATAGTATCAATCTTGGATGTTTTTATATGCAATTATCTATCATTTTTTGGGACTAACCTATTAACCTAGTGCCTAGTGCCAGTTGCCGTTTTCAGCTTGTTTTTCGCTTTTCAGAGAATCAGTACCAAACAAAGTCCAAATGCCACGAAACTTTTTGGAGATTTTTTTGGACAAAAGAGACCCTGGAGACTTGGAGAGGAGGCTAGAAGGTTCGCGAAGCCTACACAAGGCAACGGGGCGCGGCCCCAGGGGGGAGCGCCCTGATGCCTTGTGGGGCCCACGTGACTCCGTTTGACCTAATTCCACTCCTATAAATTCACAAATATTCGGAAACCATCAGGGAGCCAGAAGAGAAAACCTTTCCGCCGCCGCAAGCCTCTGTTCTTCCGCGATCCCATCTGGAGGCCTTTTTCGGTACTCTGCCAAGGCGGAATCTATCATGGAGGGCTTCTACATCAACCTTGCTGCCCTTCCGATGATGTGTGAGTAGTTTACCACAGACCTACGGGTCCATAGCTAGTAGCTAGATGGCTTCTTCTCTCTCTTTGATCTTCAATACCATGTTCTCCTTGATGTTCTTGGAGTTCTATCCGATGTAATCTTCTTTTGCGGTGTGTTTGTTGGGATCCGATGAATTGTGATTTTATGATCAGATTATTCATGAGAAATATTTGAGTCTTCTCTGAACTCTTTTATGCATGATTAAATATAGCTTTGTATTTCTCTCTAATCTATTGATTTGGTTTGGCCTACTAGATTGATTTATCTTGCAATGGGAGAGGTGCTTTGTGATGGGTTCAATCTTGCGGTGCTCAATCCCAGTGACAGAAGGGGACATGACCCGTATTTGTATTGTTGCCATTAAGTATAAAAAGATGGGGTTTATTCATATTGCTTGAATTTGCTTCTCTACATCATGTCATCTTGCTTAAGGCATTACTCTATTTTTATTAACTTAATACTCTAGATGCATGCTGGATAGCGGTCGATGAGTGGAGTAAGAGTAGTAGATGCAGGCAAGAGTCGGTCTACTTGTCTCAGACGTGATTCCTATATACATGATCATTGCCATGAATCCGTCATAAATATTTGCTTTTCTATCAATTGCCCAACAGTAATTTGTTTACCCACCGTATGTTTCTGCGCTCGAGAGAGAAGCCTCTAGTGAAAACTATGGCCCCGGGGTCTATCTTTATCATACAAAAAACATAAAATTACCTTGCTGCAATTTATTTACTTTTATTTAGTTTACTATTTTAGTTTATCAATTTATCTCTATCAGACTTAATCCTTGCAAGTAACCGCTAAGAGGATTGAGAACCCTCTTATTCGCGTTGGGTGCAAGTGTTTGCTTTTCTTTGTGTAGGTGTTGTTCACTGGATTTTGCTTGGTTCTCCTATTGGATTGATAACCTTGGTTCTTAACTGAGGGAAATACTTATCTCTACAGTACTGCATCATCCTCTCCTCTTCGGGGAAATACCAACGCAGACTACAAGTAGCAACCTACTCGAGGACGAGCAGGAATCAAGCTTGGGGATGCTTGATACGACTCCAACGTATCTATAATTTTTGATCATTCCATGGTATCATAGTATCAATCTTGGATGTCTTATATGCAATTATATGTAATTATATATCATTTTTTGGGACTAACCTATTAACCTAATGCCCAGTGCCAGTTGCTGTTTTCTGCCTATTTTTGGTTTTTTAGGAAATCAGTACCAAACGCAGTCCAAATACCACGAAACTTTTTGACAATTTTTTCTGGACAAAAGAGACCCTGGAAGCTTCGGGAGGAAGCCAGAAGCCTCACGATGAGGCCACAAGGCAACAGGGCGCGGCCCCAGGGGGCGCCCTGATGCCTTGTGGGCCCCTCGTGGCTCCTTTTGACCTAATTCCAATCTATAAATTCTCAAATATTGGGAAACCAATAGAGAGCCAGACGAGAAAACCTTTCCGCCACCGCAAGCCTCTGTTCTTCCGCGATCCCATCTGGAGGCCTTTTCCGGTACTCTGCCGGAGGGGGAATCGATCACGGAGGGCTTCTACATCAACCTTGCTACCCTTTCGATGATGTGTGAGTAGTTTACCACAGACCTACGGGTCCATAGCTAGTAGCTAGATGGCTTCTTCTCTCTCTTTGATCTTCAATACCATGTTTTCCTCGATGTTCTTGGAGTTCTATCAGATGTAATCTTCTTTTGCGGTGTGTTTGTTGGGATCCGATGAATTGTGGGTTTATGATCAGATTATTCATGAGAAATATTTGAGTCTTCTCTGAACTCTTTTATGCATGATTGTTATAGCTTTGTATTTCTCTTTGATCTATCTGTTTGGTTTGGCCAACTAGATTGATTTATCTTGTAATGGGAGAGGTGCTTTGTGATGGGTTCAAGCTTGCGGCGTTCTATATCCCAGTGACAGAAAGGGACAAGACACATGTTTGTATTGTTTCCATTAAGGGTAAAAAGATGGGGTTTAATCATATTGCTTGAGTTTACTTTGTCTACATCATGTCTCCTTGCTTAAGGCCTTACTCTGTTTTATACTTAATAGTCTAGATGCATGCTGGATAGCGGTCGATGGGTGGAGTAATAGTAGTAGATGCAGGCAGGAGTCGGTCTACTTGTCTATGACATTATGCCTATATACATGATCATTGCCATGAATCCGTCGTAACTATGCACTTTTCTATCAATTGCCCAACAGTAATTTGTTTACCCACCGTATGCTATATGTTCAAGAGAGAAGCCTCTAGTGAAAACTATGGCCCCCGGGTCTACTTTTATCATATATTAAAATCCAAAATTACCTTGCTGCAATTTATTTACTTTTATTTTCTTTTGCAATTTAGTTTTCTATCTATCACTATCAGAATTAATCCTTGCATGTAACCGCTAAGGGGATGACAACCCTCTTATTTGCATTGGGTGCAAGTGTTTGCTTTTGTGTGTGTAGGTGCTGCTAACGAGGTTCTGTGTGGTTCTCCTACTGGATTGATAACCTTGGTTCTTAATTGAGGGAAATACTTATCTCTACTGTACTACATCATCCTCTCCTCTTCGGGGAAATCCCAATGCAGTTCACAAGTAGCAACCCACAAGTATAGGGGATCAATCTTAGTCCTTTCGATAAGTAAGAGTGTCTAACCCAACGAGGAGCAGAAGGAAATGATAAGCGGTTTTCAGCAAGGTATTTTCTGCAAGCACTGAAAGTAGCGGTAACTGATAGTTTTGTAGCAAGATAATTCGTAACGAGTAGCAAGTAACAAGTGTAATAAAAGTGCCGCAAGGTGGACCAATCCTTTTTATAGCAAAGGACAAGCCGGAACGGTCTCTTATATAAAGCAAAGCGTTCTTGAGGACACTTGTGAATTATCATCTAGTCACTTTCATCATGTTTATTTGATTCATGTTCGCTACTTTGATAATTTGATATGTGGGTGGACCAGTGCTAGGGTGTTGTTCTTACTTGAACAAGCAACCCTCTTATGATTACCCCCTCTCGCAAGCATCCGCAACTACGAAAGAAGAATTAAGATAAATCTAACCATAGCATGAAACGTATGGATCCAAATCAGCCCCTTACGGAATAACGCATAAACTAGGGTTTAAGCTTCTATCACTCTAGCAACCCATCATCTACTTATTACTCCACAATGTCTTCCCTTAGGCCCAAGTATGGTGAAGTTTCACGTAGTCGACGTTCACATGACACCACTAAAGGAAGCAACAACATACATATCATCAAAATATCAAACGAATACCAAATTCACATGATTACTTATGACAAGACTTCTCCCATGTCCTCAAGAACAGAAATAACTACTCAAAAATCATATTCATGTTCAAGATCAGAGGGGTATTGAATATCATTAAGGATCTGAACATATAATCTTCCACCAAATAAACCAACTAGCATCAACTACAAGATGTAATCAACACTACTAGCAACCCACAGGTACCAATATGAGGTTTTGAGACAAAGATTGAATAGAAGAGATGAACTAGGGTTTGAGATCAGATGGTGCTGGTGAAGATGTTGATGAAGATTGGCCCTCCCACGATGAGAGGATCGTTGGTGATGTCGATGGCTTCGATTTTCCCCTCCCGGAGGGAAGTATCCCCGGCAGAATCGCTCCGCCGGAGAGCAAAAGTGCTCCTGCCAGGTTCCGCCTCGAGATGGTGGCGCTTCGTCCCGAAAGTCTTCTCTATACTTTTTAGGGCAAATGAGCTTATATAGCAGAAGGAGGGGGCCGGAGGCCAGCTGTGGGCCCCACAAGGCATCAGGACGTGCCCCAGGGGGGCGCGCCCTGTTGCCTTGTGGGCAACTGGTGGGTCCCCTCTGGTATTTCTTTTCTCCAGTATTTTTTATATATTCAATAAAAAATCTCCGTAAAATTTCATGTCATTTGGAGCTCTGTAGAATAGGTATATCTGTTGTAGCTATTTTAGGTCCAGAATTCCAGCTGCCAGTATTCCCCCTCTTCATATAAATCTTGCAAATTAAGAGAGAAAAGGCATAAAAATTGCATCATAAAGTGAAATAATGACCAAATACATTATAAATAACAGTAGGAAATCATGATGCAAATTGGACGTATCAACTCCCCCAAGCTTAGACCTGGCTCGTCCTCAAGCGAAAGCCAAAATCGATAATCATGACCACATGTTTAGAGAGAGAGAGGTGTCGATAAAGTAAAATACAGACATGAAAACATCATGATTAATTTCATAACCGCAATATACTATCATAAAGCTTCCCATGAACAAGTAATAATTCATCACAACATTGAACTATAAAGCATAAACTTTCTTGAAAACTAACAAACTATGTTCTCGGTCAATGAAACAGTTACAATTCATCATATTTTCAGGAAGAGTCTATGTAAGAGATTTTTGTTTTAGCAAGTCCACATACTCAACTATCATTTAGTCTTCTATGATTGCTGCCACTCACGGCATACTTTTATGGATCAAAAGCTTCAATCAGACACATAGAAAGATGGGGGTTTATAGTTTCACCTCCCAACAATTTTACCTCAAGTGTAATGTCAACTATAATAACTCATGATCACTTACATCCAATAGGATATATATGCCTAGATCTTTCCCCACCACATGGTGCTTGCAATGAGAGAAAAATAAAAACGGAATAGAGAATAACACTATTGACTCTTGCATAAAAGTAAATACAGAAAAGTAAAAGATAGGCCCTTCGCAGAGGGAAGTAGAGGTTGTCATGCGCTTTTTATTTTTGGATGTGCAAACTCTTAATGTAAAGGAACGTCACTTTATATTGCCCCTTGTGATAGTAACCTTTATTATGCAGTCTGTTGCTTTTATTTCTTCACCATCACAAGATCGTACAAAGCTTATTTTCCCTTACAATAAAAGTTCATACATATTTAGAGGAAATGTTTATTGCTTTATGCACCGATGACAACTTACTTGAAGGATCTTATTCAATCCATAGGTAGATATAGTGGACTCTCATGACATGAAACTGGGTTCAAGGGTTTTGGATGCACAAGTAGTATCTCTACTTAGTGCGGATTTTTGGCTAGCAAAAGATAGTGAGCAAGCACCACATGTTAGAGGATCTATGACAATATAACTTCTATGTGAATATAAGCAAACATAACTCATTACGTTGTCTTCCTTGTCCAACGTCAACTATTTGGCATAGAATATTTAATGGGGGCTCACAATCATAAAAGATGTCCAAGATAGTATATTTATATGTGAATCCTCTCTTCCTTTATTAACTTTTTCATGAATTGCATCAATGACCAATGCTATGTTTGTTAACTTCCAATAAATTTTATCAACTATACTTTTCTTCATGTAAAGTCATTACTCTCCAAGGAAATAGCATATGATCTTTTCATTCTTTTATATCTTAGATTGAAACATAAAAGTAAAGAAGCAAATCTCAAACTACTCTTTATTATATAGCTCTCACACACGATTACATAGATAGATAGATCATGAAACAAGCACTCAAAACTAGATCATACTAAAACTTTATTCTTCTAAATCATGAAATAACTAAGGATTGAACTAAGATAGATAATGATGATAAAAAGGTGATGGTGATACGATACCGGGGCACCTCCCCCAAGCTTGGAGCAAGCCAAGGGTGGTGCCCATACCCGTGTACTCAATTGTCTTTCTTCAGTGATGGTGGGGCAATATTCTTAGCAATGATGCCCCTGAGGATGCGATTCTCCTCTTCGAGCTTATTGACTTGATGTTTAAGATCCATGATTTCTTTCGGAGCTTTCCGGTGACAGTTAATGCACCATCCACCCAAGGATGTATCCTAGCTAAAGGAGACGAAGCAACACTCTTTTTCATGTTATGGTAAGAAATAAATCGGGTGTTGGGAGGTTTAACCGTATTTGGCAAGCTTGATTTCTTGAATTCCACATGCATATCTCCAGGTTGGGACAGTGAGGTTTCTTCTTCTGCCGCGATCGTGGAATCCATCCTCTTCAAGTCAGCCTCCACCTCCTCATCGGTCGACCACCCATAGGGGTCGACATCACCGTAGATTCTCGGATGTGCTGCAGTGTGGGAAACATGGCTCTCCACATCCGATTCTTGGGACGACATAGCGCTCCAAATCTGCCTGAAAACAGACTGAAACAAGAACAAAGGAGAAACTCGCGATACGGTGGTCAAAACATATGGGAGTGTATATAAAGAATTTTTATCTTGCAGAACAAGCATACGAGAGGAAAACGGTGTCGGGAGGGCACACGAGGAGCCCACAGGGCAACACGGCGCGCCCCAGGGGGGGTCGCGCCCTGTTGCCTTGTGACCTCCTCGTGGGTCTCCTCGGTTGTTTCTTATTTTTGTATTTTTTCTAATATTCCAAAACGGGCAGAAATATTTTTTATGGAATTTTTGGAGTCGGTTTACTTACCGAATCACATACCTACCCCTTTTCAGGGTTTTGGAGCATTTCGGAAGGACTCTTTGATGTGTTCTTCGGGTGTCATAGTTTTAATAATATTAGTTTCAACATTAATGGGCGTACCAGAGATATAATGTTTAATTCTTTGACCATTAACCACTCTCGGATTAGTGCCCATGGAGTTGTTGATTTTGATAGCTCCGGAGCGATAAACTTCTTCAATGATATATGGCCCTTCCCATTTAGAGAGAAGTTTTCCCGCAAAAAATATAAAACGAGAGTTGTACAATAGAACATGCTCACCCACTTTAAATTCCCGTTTTTGGATTCTTTTATCATGCCATCTTTTATCTTTTTCTTTAAATAACTTGGCATTTTCATAGGCTTGGGTTCTCCATTCATCTAAAGAGCTAATGTCAAACAACCTCTTCTCACCGGCAAGTTTGAAATCATAGTTAAGTTCTTTATTTGCCCAATATGCCTTATGTTCTAGTTCAAGAGGTAAATGACATTCTTTTCCATAGACCATTTTATATGGAGACATACCCATAGGATTTTTATAAGCAGTTCTATAAGCCCATAATGCATCATCAAGTTTCTTAGACCAATTCTTCCTAGATATATTAACAGTCTTTCGCAAAATTAACTTTATTTCTCTATTACTCAATTCAACTTGACCACTAGACTGAGGATGATAAGGGGATGCAATTCTATGGTTAACATCATATTTAGCAAGAAGTTTACGGAAAGCACCATGAATAAAATGTGAACCACCATCAGTCATCAAGTATCTAGGGACTCCAAACCTAGGGAATATAACTTCTTTAAGCATTTTAATAGAGGTGTTTTGATCAGCACTACTAGTTGGAATAGCTTCTACCCACTTAGTAGCATAATCAACAGCAACAAGAGTATGTGTATACCCGTTGGATTTAGGAAAAGGCCCCATATAATCAAAACCCCAAACATCAAATGGTTCAATAACAAGTGAATAATTCATAGGCATTTCCTGACGTCTACCAACATTACCAATTCTTTGACATTCATCACAAGAAAGGACAAACTTGCATGCATCTTTGAAAAGAGTAGGCCAATAGAAACCAGATTGTAATACCTTATGTGCAGTTCCGTCTCCCGCATGGTGTCCTCCTTATGCCACGGAGTGACAATTCCATAGGATTTGTTCCTGTTCATGCTCAGGTACACAATGTCTAAAAATACCATCTACTCCTTCTTTATATAAATGTGGGTCATCCCAAAAGTAATGCCTTAAATCAAAGAAGAACTTTTTCTTTTGTTGGTAGGTGAAACTAGGTTGGATATATTTAGCAACAATATAATTAGCATAGTCTGCATACCAAGGACTAGTGTGGGAAGCATTTACAACAGCTAATTGCTCATCAGGAAAATTATCATTAATAGGAAGGGGGTCATCAAGAACATTTTCCATCCTAGACAAATTATCCGCTACTGGATTTTTAGCTCCTTTTCTATCAACAATATGCAAATCAAATTCTTGTAACAAAAGAACCCACCTAATGAGTCTAGGTTTAGCATCTTTCTTTTCCATAAGGTATTTAATAGCAGCATGATCAGTGTGAACAGTTACTTTAGAATCAACAATATAAGATCTGAACTTATCACATGCAAACACAACTGCTAAAAATTATTTCTCAGTAGTAGCATAATTTCTTTGAGCACTATCTAGAGTTTTACAAGCATAATGGATAACATTTAATTTCTTATCAACTCTTTGCCCTAGAACAACACCGATAGCATAATCACTAGCATCACACATAATTTCAAAGGGCAGGTTCCAATCAGGTGGTTGAACAATAGGTGTAGATATTAAGGCTTTCTTAAGTATTTCAAAGGCTTCTACGCAATCATCATCAAACACAAATGGAACATCTTTTTGTAAGAGATTAGTAAGAGGCCTAGAAATTTTAGAGAAGTCTTTTATAAACCTTCTATAGAAACCAGCATTACCTAGGAAACTTCTTATACCTTTGATATCTTTAGGACATGGCATTTTCTCAATTGCATCAACTTTCGCTTTGTCTACTTCAATACCTCTTTCAGAAATTTTATGCCCAAGGACTATACCTTTGTTCACTATAAAGTGGCACTTCTCCCAATTCAAGACAAGATTAGTTTCTTCACATCTCTGCAAAACTCGATCAAGGTTGCTTAAGCAATCATCAAAAGAAGTTTCGTAAATGGAAAAATCATCCATGAATACCTCAACAATCTTTTCACAAAAGTCAGAGAATATAGCAGGCATACATCTTTGAAAGGTTGTTGGTGCATTACATAAACCAAAAGGCATACGTCTATAAGCATAAGTTCCATAAGGACAAGTAAAAGTGGTTTTCTCTTGATCTTCTTTTGATATAGGTATTTGAGAGAAACCAGAGTATCCATCCAGGAAGCAAAAGTGTGTATGTTTAGATAGTCTTTCTAACATTTGATCAATAAAAGGCAAGGGGCAATGATCTTTCCTAGTTGCTTTATTTAATTTCCTGAAATCAATTACCATCCTATAACCATTTACAATTCTTTGTGGGATAAGTTCATTTTTATCATTAGGAACAATAGTAATGCCTTCTTTCTTAGGAACACAATGAACAGGACTTACCCATCTACTATCAGCTATAGGATAAATTATACCTGCCTCCAGAAGCTTTAATATTTCAGTTCTTACCACATCCTTCATTTTAGGATTTAATCTTCTTTGATGATCAACAACTGGTTTAACATCTGGCTCCATATGAATTTTGTGCTGACATAGAGTGGGACTAATGCCCTTAAGATCATCAAGAGTATACCCAATAGCTGCACGGTGCTTCCTCAGAGTTTTAAGTAATCTCTTTTCTTCATGCTCTGAAAGGTTAGCACTAATAATAACAGGATATATCTTCTTTTCATAAAGATAAGCATATTTAAGTGTATCAGGTAGTTTCTTTAATTCAAACACAGGATCACTCTTAGGTGGAAGAGGATCTCCCAGAGTTTCAACAGGTAAATTATGTTTAAGGATAGGTGCTTGTTTAAATAATATTTCATCTATTTCATTTCTTTCACTGATATGCATATCATTCTCATGGTGTAACAAGTATTGTTCTAAAGGATCAGTAGGAGGCACAACAATGGAAGCAAGACCAATAATTTCATCTTTATTAGGTAATTCCTTATCATGAGGTTGTCTACTAAACTTAGAGAAATTGAAATCATGAGATATATCACCAAAATTAACACTGACTATTTCTTTATTGCAATCAATCTTATCATTAACTGTATTCAAGAAGGGTCTACCAAATATAATGGGACAAAAATCATCTTGTGGTGATCAAAGAACAAGAAAATTAGTAGGGTATTTGATCTTACCACACAAGACTTCAACATCTCTAACAATCCCAAGTGGTGCAATAGTATCTCTGTTTGCAAGCTTAATAGTAACATCAATATCTTCAATCTCAACAGGTGCAATATCATTCACGACTTCTTGATAAAGAGTAAATGGAATAGCACTCACGCTAGCAACAATATCACATAAACCATGATAGCAATGATCTCCAATTTTAACAGAAATAACAGGCATGCCAATTACATGTTTGTTTTTATCTTTAAGATCTGGCTTAGCAATTCTAGTTGCTTCATCACAGAAATATATGACATGTCCATCAATGTTATCAACCAAAAGATCTTTAACCATTGCAATATTAGGTTCAACTTTAATTTGTTCAGAGGATTTAATTGGTTTAATATTACTATTATTAACCACAGTTGAAGCTTTAGCATGTTTCTTAATCCTAACAGGGAAAGGAGGTTTCTCAATATAAGTAGTAGGCACAACTGGATCAACATTATAAATAAGTATTTCCTCTTTAGCTATGATGGGTCCTTCCTTTAATTCAATAGGTGGATGAAACTTAAACCATTTCTCCTTAGGGAGATCAACATGAGCAGCATATGATTCACAAAAAGTAGCTACTATCTCAGAGTCAAGTCCATATTTAGTACTAAACTTATGAAAAGCATCAGTTTTCATAAAAGATTTAACACAATCAAACTCAAGATTTATACCTGACTCTTTCCCTTTGTCGATTTCCCAATCTTCGGAGTTGTGTTTAATTCTTTCCAGAAGATTCCATTTGAATTCAATAGTTCTCTTTATGAAAGAACTAGTAGAAGAAGTATCGAGCATGGATTGATCATTACAAGAAAGCCGAGCATAAAAGTTTTTTATAATTATTTCTCTTGAGAGCTCATGATTGGGGCATGTGTGCAACATATACTTAAGCCTCCCCCAAGCTTGAGCGATACTTTCTCCTTCACGAGGCCAAAAATTATATATATAATTCCGATCACGATGAACCAAATGCATAGGATAAAATTTCTGGTGAAATTCCAGCTTCAACCGGTTCCAATCCCATGTTCTAGTATCATCCAATAGCCTATACCATGTCAATGCCTTTCCCTCCAAAATATAAAGGGAATACCTTCCTCTTAACTCCATCCTCGGATAAACCTGCAAGCTTAAATAATCCACAAATTTCATCCACATAGATCAAGTGCATATCAGGATGTATTGTTCCATCTCCTGCATAAGGATTAGCTAGCATTTTCTCTAACATAATATTTTCAGTAGGTTCAATAGGTTGAGGGGCAACTCTTAATGCTTTCGGTCGAGGTGAAGATACCCCGAACAAACCCCTCAAAGGATTACTTTCCATAGTGACAAGTGACAGTAAATTTCAGCACGTAATAAAAAATGTTTCCTTACCAAATTCCACTTACCAAAGGCGCTTCACTCCCCGGCAACGGTGCCAGAAAAGAGTCTTGATGACCCACAAGTATAGGGGATCAATCGTAGTCTTTTCGATAAGTAAGAGTGTCAAACCCAACGAGGGGCAGAAGGAAATGATAAGCGGTTTTCAGCAAGGTATTTTCTGCAAGCACTGAAAGTAGTGGTAACTGATAGTTTTGTAGCAAGATAATTCGTAACGAGTAGCAAGTAACAATTGTAATAAATGTGCAGCAAGGTGGCCCAATCCTTTTTATAGCAAAGGACAAGCCGGAACGGTCTCTTATATAAAGCAAAGCATTCTCGAGGACACATGGGAATTATCATTTAGTCACTTTCATCATGTTTATTTGATTCGCGTTCGCTACTTTGATAATTTAATATGTGGGTGGACCGGTGCTAGGGTGCTATTCTTACTTGAACAAGCTACCCTCTTATGATTACCCCCTCTCACAAGCATCCGCAACTACGAAAGAAGAATTAAGATAAATCTAACGATAGCATGAAACGTATGGATCCAAATAAGCCCCTTACGGAATAACGCATAAACTAGGGTTTAAGCTTCTGACACTCTAGCAACCCATCATCTACTTATTACTCCACAATGTCTTCCCTTAGGCCCAAGTATGGTGAAGTTTCACGTAGTCGAGGTTCACATGACACCACTAAAGGAAGCAACAACATACATATCATCAAAATATAGAACGAATACCAAATTAACATGGTTACTTATGACAAGACTTCTCCCATGTCCTCAAGAACAAAAGTAACTACTCACAAATCATATTCGTGTTCAAGATCAGAGGGGTATTGAATATCATTAAGGATCTGAACATATAATCTTCCACCAAATAAACCAACTAGCATTAACTACAAGATGTAATCAACACTACTAGCAACCCACAGGTACCAATCTGAGGTTTTGAGACAAAGACTGAATACAAGAGATGAACTAGTGTTTGAGATGAGATGGTGCTGGTGAAGATGTTGTTGAAGATTGGCCCTCCCACGATGAGAGGATCGTTGGTGATGCCGATGACTTCGATTTCCCCCTCCCGGAGGGAAGTATGGAATCGCTCCGCCGAAGGGCAAAAGGGATCCTGCCCAGGTTTCGCCTCAAGACAGTGGTGCTTCATCCCGAAAGTATTCTCTATAATTTTTTTAGGGAAAATTAACTTATATAGCAGAAGGAGGGGGCCGGAGGCCAGCTGTGGGCCCCACAAGGCATCAGGGCGCACCCCAAGGGGGGCTCCCTGTTGCCTTGCCGGCGACTGGTGGGTCCCCTCTGGTATTTGTTTTCTCCAGTATTTTTTATATATTCAATAAAAAATCTCCGTCAAATTTTAGGTCATTTGGAGCTCTGTAGAATAGGTATCTCTGCTGTAGCTATTTCAGGTCCAGAATTCCAGCTACCGCTATTCTCCCTCTTCATATAAATCTTGCAAATTAAGAGAGAAAAGGCATAAGAATTGAATCATAAAGTGAAATAATGACTAAATACATTATAAATAATAGTAGGAAATCATGATGCAAATTGGACGTGTCAAGGTGGGATGGAACGGCCGTTTGTGGTAGTGCGCCTGCAAAAGCGCTACCACGTCGGACAGTAAAGAGCCAGCCGCCCGCGCCTTTCCCATAAAAAGGCAATCGCGAGGGGGCACTACTCATTCACTTCCATCTTTCCAATCTAGCCGCCGCCCATCGTCTTCCTTCTTACGCCAGAACAGAGATCCACCGCCGCCGCTCCATTGCTTTGGCCATCTTTCCATTCCCCTCTTGAGAGCGGCATGGCGCCCAAGAAAGCCACCAATCCGGCCGAGGCGGAGGCGAAGAAGGCTGCCAAGCCAGTTGACCCGGAGGAGGAGTAGAGGAAACAGGCCGTAGCCGCGTGGCGGACGGCAAATGTCGTTTTCTGTCCGCCGGCACTAGACAAGAGTGTGCTTATCAACAGGTACGCGTACATGTGGGGGAAGGACACCAAAGACCACATCGCCCCAGTTGTACTGCCTGCCGACCTCAAGCCTTCTGCTAACAGATTCCCATTCTTCTGCAAATATTTCTATTGTGGGCTCTGCCCTCCTTTTTCTGATTTCTTCTCTGAACTAATGTACACCTATGGGTTTCGGCTCCTGGACTTCACTCCAAACGCCGTGACTTGTATGTCAGTCTTTGCCCATATGTGCGAAAAATTTGTTGGAGTCATCCCCAATGTCTCTCTCTTTCGCCACTTCTTCGTTCCCTGTATCGAAGGAGATGCCCTTTTTGGAAGCATCACCTGGATTCCCAAAGGCGGCACCAAAGAGGCATATCTCACGGACCAGCTGCATCTAAAATGGGAGGAATGGTGGGCGGAGTGGTGTTGGATCTAGGAGAAGGATTTCCCCGAACTATGTGTGCCCCGGAAGGATAAGGTCTAGTGCGGCAAGGATTGGAGCGATTACGGCAAGTGTGACGACAAGCTCACCCCGGCGCTGAACCGCATCATCCGTCTCAGGGCTGTCGGCCTAACCATCGAGATGGTAGGGGCAGATTTCCTCCGGCGATGCATTGCACTGCTGCAGAAGAGGAAGCGATACACTTGGGAGTACCAAAATGCTGCTGACATCATGCGGCTGCATACTGGACTCGACAACAACTTGACAGTATTGGAGCACATCAGCCTCTGGCATCAGCTTTTTCGGCCCACCGGCAAGTTTCATTTGCCGGCCTCAGTGGTTCCCTTGTGTATTAATTCCGCCAAGGACTCAATCTTGGCGATGATGCCAGAGTGCAACTCCCAAGGGGTCGAGACCCGTTGGAAGAAACCCACTGTTGAGAGTGAAATGGCATGGCTTGCCAACTTGACGGAGAGGGCCATCCGAGAAGAAAAGGACCTCATCCGTACCACCACCGACGAGGAGCTGGCGTACATTGCCAGCAGGGCCGAAGAGGCCAAGAGGCTTGCCGGTGCCAGCAGTTCCCAGTCTGCGGCTGCTAAAAATGAAGAAGAGCGTGCCGATGAAGATCTTGCCGAAGAGCATCAAGAGGAGCCTGCCGGAGAGCATGGTGAAGCTGCGGGAGAACAAGAGGAGGGAGAGGAGCCCCCAGTTGCTCCCGTCCCGAAGACGAGGCGCCGCGTCCTGAAGAAGGCCGCCAGCCAGGAGACAGTGCACCCTTTGTCACTAGAGAATGAGCCTTCCGACAAAGAGGCAGCCATCAGGGTCACTCGGCAGCAAAGTGCTCGCCGGCAAACTTCCTAGGCTCAGGCGACCAGGCGCACCCTGTCAAGGCGATGAGCAGCATCTTCCGCTCATGATTATGAGGCTTCACATCCTGCGGCAACAACTTCCCCGACAATCAAATGGCCTAGGGCATCTCCACCGCCGGTCATGTGGGACCTCTCCGTACTCAGTGACCAAGAATATGAAGAGTGAGCATCTTTGATTATCTCCATCAGCTTGTCGCTTTCTTCAAATTTGTTGTTTTGACTGAATTTTTCTTGATTTTGCAGAGATAGGGAGCCGTTGGTGCACAGAACGAAGCGGGCCAGGGCTGCCGCAGAGGGTGAACCTACGACAAGTGCTGGGCGGGGCACAACATCTCCTGATGTTGTCATTTCCAGCCCCCAGCCCAGCCCCCGGCGTGAGACTGTGGCGCAGTACCCGCTTGCAAGCTCAAGTGCTGACACTCCTATCTCCGAACCTGAGAAGAAGATGGGAGAAAACCGCCAAGAGGAAGAACGCTCGGAGGCGGATCCTGTCGTAACGCCTCCGTCAACCATCGTCCCGGAGAGCAACTCACCGGCAAGGGCCTGAACTGACGACCCTGTTCGCACTACGGACGCACCGGCAAGCGAAGCCACCGGCAGCCAGGCGACAGCAACCGAAGTTGTCGGAGAAGAGAATATCTCTTCTCAATAGAGCCCAACAGGTAATCCACTTGCTTTCAAGCGCTTCCTATCCTTATCAATTTTCTTTCTTTTTTGTTTTCTTGAACTTGATCTTGATTTATCTTCGCTCCTTCTGCTTTCCAGACCCACCTCCTACTGATGACATGGAAACTGACTTCGATGTTGAGGGGATCGCAAAAAGCGCGGTTGACGAAGCCCCCAGGGTTGCCGCTGAAGAAGCCGCGAAGATTGCTGATGACGAAGCCACCAGGCTTCTCATGGACAAAACTGACAGGGCTACCGCTGAAGAGGCCGCCAAGGTTGCCGCAACAGAGGCCGGCAAGATCACAGCGGAGGAAACTGCCAAGGCCACTGCCACTGAAACCGGTGAGACCACTTCCGACACCCCGGTTTCAGGAGCGCTGCTACTTGTAGACTGCGTTCGTATTTCCCCGAAGAGGAGAGGATGATGTAGTATAGTAGAGATAAGTATTTCCCTTAGTTAAGAACCAAGGTTATCAATCCAATAGGAGAACCAAGCAAAATTCCGTTAAGCGCACCTGCACACACAAAAGCAAACACTTGCACCCAACCAAAATAAGAGGGTTGTCAATCCTCTTAGCGGTTATTTGCAAGGATTAAATCTTATAGAGATAAATAGATAAACTAAAATACTAAATAAAATAAAAGTAAATAAATTGCAACAAGGTATTTTTAGGGTTTTTATATATGATAAAGTAGACCCGGGGCCATAGTTTTCACTAGAGGCTTCTCTCTCGAACACATAGCATACGGTGGGTAAACAAATTACTGTTGGGCAATTGATAGAAAAGCAAATAATTATGACGAATTCATGGCAATGATCATGTATATAGGCATCACGTCCGAGACAAGTAGACCGACTCCTGCCTGCATCTACTACTATTACTCCACCCATCGACCGCTATCCAGCATGCATCTAGGGTATTAAGTATGAAACAGAATAACGCCTTAAGCAAGATGACATGATGTAGACAAAGTAAACTCAAGCAATATGATTAAACCCCATCTTTTTGTCCTTAATGGTAACAATACAAATATGTGTCATGTCCCCTTCTGTCACTGGGATTGAGCACCGCAAGATTGAACCCATCACAAAGCACCTCTCCCATTCCAAGACAAATAAATCTAGTAGGCCAAACCAAATCGATAGATCGGAGAGAAATACAAAGCTATAATAATCATGCATAAAAGAGTTCAAAGAAGACTCAAATATTTCTCATGAATAATCTGATCATAAACTCACAATTCATCGTATCCCAACAAACACACCGCAAAAGAAGATTACATCGTATAGAACTCCAAGAACATCAAGGAGAACATGGTATTGAAGATCAAAGAGAGAGAAGAAGCCATCTAGCTACTAGCTATGGACCCGTAGGTCTGTAGTAAACTACTCACACGTCATCAGAAGGGCAGCAAGGTTGATGAAGAAGCCCTTCGTGATCGATTCCCCCTTCGGCAGAGTACCGGAAAAGGCCTCCAGATGGGATCACGGAAGAACAGAGGCTTGCGGCGGCAAAAAGGTTTTGTCTTCTATCTCTCTGGTATATTGGGAATATTTGGGAATTTATAGCACTGGAATTAGGCCAGGAGGGGCAGGGAGGGGGCCACAAGCCAGGGGGCGCGTCCTACCCCCCTGGGCGCGCCCTCCAGGCTTGCTGCCTCCTCGTGGCTCTTCTGGTCTTCTCCCGAAGCTTCGTGGGTCTCTTCTGGTCCAGAAAAAATTAATCCAAAGGTTTTTTTTCTTGTTTGGACACTTTTTGATAATGATTTTCTGAAAAGGCAAAAACAAGCATAAAACAGCAACTGGCACTAGGCACTAGGTTAATAGGTTAGTCCCAAAAAATGATATATAATGGCATATAATTGCATATAAAACATCCAAGATTGATACTATAATAGCATGGAACAATCAAAAATTATAGATACGTTGGAGACGTATCAAGCATCCCCAAGCTTAATTCCTACTCGTCCTCGAGTAGGTAAATGAAAAAAATAGAATTTTTGATGTGGAATGCTACCTATCATGTTTCATCATGTAATCTCTCTCTTACGGTATGAATAATAAGATCCGAATGATTCAAAGCAATAGTCTATAATTTGATATAAAGACATCAATACTCATGCATACTAATAAACAATCATGTCTTTCAAAATAAAAATGCTAAAGAATGTTATCCCTACAAAATCATATAATCCTGTCATGCTCCATCTTCTTAACACAAAGTATTTATCATGCACTACCCCGATGACAAGCCGAGCAATTGGTTCATACTTTTTAACGCGCTTTAGCTTTTTGAACCCCCACGCAATACATGAGCGCAAGCCATGGATATAGCACTATGGGTGGAATAGAGTGTGGTGGTAGAGATAACTAAGAGAAATCAAAAATAAGAAGATAGTCTCACATCAACGAGGCTAATCAACGGGCTATGGAGATGATCATCAATTGATGTCAATGCGAGGAGTAGGGATTGCCATGTAACGGATGCACTAAGAGCTATAAGTTTATGAAAGCTCAACATGAAAACTAAGTGGGTGTGCATCCAACTTGCTTGCTCATGAAGACCTCGGGCATTTGAGGAAGCTCATCATCGGAATATACAAGCCAAGTTCTATAATGAAAAATTCCCACTAGTATATGAAAGTGACAAAATAGGAGACTCTCTATATGAAAAACATGGTGCTACTCTGAAGCACAAGTGTGGAAAAAGGATAGTAACATTGCCCCTTCTCTCTTTTTCTCTCATTTTTTTCGTGGCTCTTTTTGGCCTCTTTTTTATTCTCTCTCTCTTTTTTTTCGTCCGGAGTCTCATCCCGACTTGTGGGGGAATCATGGTCTCCATCATCCTTTCCTCACTAGGACATGCTCTAATAATGATGATCATCACACTTTTATTTACATACAACTCAATATTACAACTCGATACTAGAACAAAAATATGACTCTATATGAATGCCTCTGGCAGTGAACCAGGATGTGCACTGATGCTAGCGTAGAATGTATAAAAATGATGAACAGTGGCTGAGCCACAAATACTATGTCAGCTATATGATCATGCAAAGCAATATGACAATGACGATATGTGTCATAAAAATGGAACGGTGGAAGTTGCATGGCAATATATCTCGGAATGGCTATGGAAATGCCATGATAGGTAGGTATGGTGTCTGTTTTGAGGAAGATATAAGGAGGCTTATGTGTGATAGAGCGTATCATATCACGGGGTTTGGATGCACCGGCGAAGTTTGCACCAACTCTTGATGTGAGAAAGGGCAATGCACGGTACCGAAGAGGCTAGCAAATTGCGGAAAGGTGAGAGTGCGTATAATCCATGGACTCACATTAGTCATAAAGAACTCACATACTTATTGCGAAAGTTTATTAGCCCTCGAAGCAAAGTACTACTATGCATGCCCCTAGGGGGATAGATTGGTAGGACAAGTCCATCGCTCGTCCCCGATCGCCACTCATAAGGTAGACAATCAACAATAAATCATGCTCCAACTTCTTAGCATAACGACAGATCATACATGCATGCTTCGGGAATCACAAACCTTAACACCAATATTCTTACTAAACCACAATTATCTACTAGTACCTCCCACATATTACCATCTTAATATCGCAAAACTATTGCAAGGAATCAAACTGATCATATTCAGTGATCTACATGAAAGTTTTTATTATATCCCTCTTGAATACCTATCATATCAAGACCAAATTCATAACCCGTGCATATTACCATTGCTATTCATTAGACTCTCAAAAAGATATAAGTGAAGCATGATAGTGCAACTATTTCTTTCAAATATAACCACCGCCGTGCTCTAAAAGATATAAGTGAAGCACTAGAGCAACTGCCTAGCTCAAAAGATATAAGTGAAGCACATAGAGTATTCTAACAAATCACGAATAATGTGTGTCCCTGTCAAAAAGGTGTGTTAAGCTAAGATGATTGTGAAAAACTAAAAAAGCAAACAAACTATATCACAAGACGCTCCAAGTAAAACACATATCATGTGATGAATAAAAATATAGCTCCAAGTGAGTTACCGATAGATTGTAGACGAAAGAGGGGATGCCTTCCGGGGTATCCCCAAGCTTAGATGCTTGAGTCTTCCTTGAATATTACCTTGGGGTTCCTTGGGCATCCCCAAGCTTAGGCTTTTGCCGCTCCTTATTCCTTTATCCATCGTAGTCTCACCCAAAACTTGAAAACTTCAGCACACAAAACTCAATAGAAACCTCGTGAGATCCGTTAGTATAACAAACAAATCTTAAACTTTAGGTACTGTTGTAAATTGATTCATATTTAATATTGGAATAATTCTACTGTAATCCAACTTCTCCATGACTCATACCCCCCGATACGATCCATAGATTCATCAAAATAAGCAAACTACGCAACAAAAACAGAATCTGTCTAAAACAGAACAGTCTGGAAAGATCTATTTAAAATCCATACTTATGTAACTCCAAAAATTCTGAACAATTAGTACAACGTAAACAATTCATATACCAATACTTTGTAAAAATTTCAGATTTTTCTGACTCCCCGGTACAGAATTAAAATTCGAGCACTGGACGCAAAACTTTCTGTTTTCCAAACAGCATCAATTATACTATCATCAACATCATCCCAAAGGCATTACTTGGCACAAACACTAACTAAAACATAAAAATACAATCATAACAGAGGCTATAATTGTGTAAACACTCAAGAACAGAATAAAAATTTATTGGGTTGTCTCCCAACAAGCTCTTTCTTTATAGCCATTAAGATAGGCTTGAGATTTCAATAATGCTCACATGAAAGATAGTAATTTAAACACGAAGAGAGCATCATGAAACATGTGAAAATCACATTTAAGTCTAACATACTTCCTATGCATAGGAATTTTAGAAGCAAACAAATTATCAAGACAAGCAATATCTAGCATATTCCAATAGGAAGAATGGAGCATCAATAATTTCAACATAACGAGAGGTAATTTAGCAACATGAAGATTTCTACAACCATATTTTCCTCTCTCATAATAATTACATGTAGGATCATAATCAAACTCAACAATATATCTATCATAAACAATAATCTCTCTACGATCCACATGCATAAAAAATTTATAATCTTCCAAGATAGTGGGATTAACATCAACTAAAGTCATGACCTCTCCAAACCCACTTTTGTCAAAAATTTCATAAGATTGATAATTCTCCATAGTAGTGGGATCATTATTACCTAAAGTTGAAGCTCTTCCAATACCACTTTTAATAGTATTGCAAACATTATTATCAATAACATATTCATCATGAAGCTTAAATAAATTTTCAAGATCATAAGAAGCATTATCACTCCAATCATGATCATTGCAATAAGTAGTGGACATAACAAAATTATCATCCCCAACCTTGTAGTTTTTAATATTATTATCACAATTCACATTAATAGAATTTATAGTAACATCATTGCAATCATGCTTTTCAATCAAGGAGCTATCATGAATCACTTTATAAATTTCTTCTTCTAACACCATCACAATTTTCAAATTCATGATTTTCAAGCAAAACTTCATAGAGAAAATCAAAAGCACTCAAAACAATAGCAATTGGTTCATTATAATTGGAACTTTTGAAAATATTAGCAAGTGGATGAGGATCCATAGTGATCTTAAATTTTTGTTTTACTTTCTGTTCTTGTGTGTTGACATGGCAATAAAAGCAGGCAAGCAAATAAAACAATTTTGTGTTTTTGTAAAATTGTTTTAGAAGTGGGGGAGATGAAAATGAGAGGCAAATGCAAATAAAAAGGAAAATAAAATAAATGCAAGTGGATGATAGTTTGTGCGAAGGTACTTGCTAATTTTGATGATGTCTCCCCGGCAACGGCGCCAGAAATTCTTCCTGCTACTTGTAGACTGCATTGGTATTTCCCCGAAGAGGAGAGGATGATGCAGTATAGTAGAGATAAGTATTTCCCTCAGTTAAGAACCAAGGTTATCAATCCAGTAGGAGAACCAAGCAAAATTCCGTTAAGCGCACCTGCACACACAGAAGCAAACACTTGCACCCAACACAAATAAGAGGGTTGTCAAACCTCCTAGCGGTTATTTGCAAGGATTAAATCTTATAGAGATAAATAGATAAACTAAAATACTAAATAAAATAAAAGTAAATAAATTGCAGCAAGGTATTTTTAGGGTTTTTATATATGATAAAGTAGACCTGGGGGCCATAGTTTTCACTAGAGGCTTCTTTCTCGAACACATAGCATACGGTGGGTAAACAAATTACTGTTGGGCAATTGATAGAAAAGCAAATAATTATGATGGATTCATGGAAATAATCATGTATATAGGCATCACGTTCGAGGCAAGTAGACCGACTCCTGCCTGCATCTACTACTATTACTCCACCCATCGACCGCTATCTAGCATGCATCTAGGGTATTAAGTATGAAACAGAGTAACGCCTTAAGCAAGATGACAAGATGTAGACAAAGTAAACTCAAGCAATATGATTAAACCCCATCTTTTTATCCTTAGTGGCAACAATACAAATATGTGTCATGTCCCCTTCTGTCACTGGGATTGAGCACCGCAAGATTGAACCCATCACAAAGCACCTTTGCCATTGCAAGACAAATCAATCTAGTAGGCCAAACCAAATCGATAGATCGGAGAGAAATACAAAGCTATAATAATCATGCATAAAAGAGTTCAGACAAGACTCAAATATTTATCATGAATAATCTGATCATAAACTCACAATTCATTGGATCCCAACAAACACACCGCAAAAGAAGATTACATCGGATAGAACTCCAAGAACATCAAGGAGAACATGGTATTGAAGATCAAAGAGATAGAAGAAGCCATCTAGCTACTAGCTATGGACCCACAGGTCTATGGTAAACTACTCACACATCACCGGAAGGGCAGCAAGGTTGATGAAGAAGCCCTCCGTGATCGATTCCCCCTCCGGCAGAGTACCAGAAAAGGCCTCCAGATGGGATCACGGAAGAACAGAGGCTTGCGGCAGCGGAAAGGTTTTCTCTTTTGTCTCTCTGGTATATTGGGAATATTTGGGAATTTATAGCGCTGGAATTAGGTCAGGAGGGGCAACAAGGGGCCCACAAGCCTGGGGGGCACGCCCTACCCCCTAGGCGCGCCCTCCAGGCTTGCCGCCTCCTTGTGGCTCTTCTGGTCTTCTCCTGAAGCTTCGTGGGTCTCTTCTGGTCCAGAAAAAATTAATCCAAAGTTTTTTTCTTGTTTGGACACTTTTTGATAATGATTTTCTGAAAAGGCAAAAACAAGCAGAAAACAGCAACTGGCACTGGGCACTGGGTTAATAGGTTAGTCCCATCTGGAGGCCTTTTTCGGCACTCCGCCGGAGGGGGAATCGATCATAGAGGGGCTCTACATCAACCTTGTTGCCCTTCCGATGATGCATTAGTAGTTTTCCACAGACCTTCGGGTCCATAGTTAGTAGCTAGATGGCTTCTTCTCTCTTTTTGATCTTCAATACAATGTTCTCCTCGATGTTCTTGGAGTTCTATCCGATGTAATCACTTTTTGCGGTGTGTTTGGTGGGATCCGATGAATTGTGAGTTTATGATCAGATTATCCATGAATATTATTTGAGTTTTCTCTGAACTCTTTTATGAATGATTATTATAGCTTCGTATTTCTCTCCGATCTATTGATTTGGTTTGGCCAACTAGATTGATTTATCTTGCAATGGGAGAGGTGCTTTGTAATGGGTTCGATCTTGCGGTGCTCAATCCCAGTGACAGAAAGGGACATGACACGTATGTATCGTTTCTATTAAGGGTAAAAAGATGGGGTTTATTCATGCGTGAGTTTACTTTGTCTACATCATGTCATCTTGCTTAAGGCGTTACTCCGTTCTTTATGGACTTAATACACTAGATGCATGCTGGATAGCGGTCGATGTGTGGAGTAATAGTAGGAGATGCAGGCAGGAGTCGGTCTACTTGTATCGGACGTGATGCCTATATACATGATCGTTGCCTTGGATATCATCATTATTATTTGCTTTTCTATCAATTGCCCAACAGTAATTTGTTTACCCACCATATGCTATTTTCATGAGAGAAGCCTCTAGTGAAAACTATGGCCCCTGGGTCTATCTAAATCATATATTAAAAATCCTAAAAATACCTTGCTGCACTTTTACTTTATTTATTTTATTTTGTATTTTTGTTGAAGCTATTTATCTATCACCATACAATTTAATCTTGCAATTAACCGCCAAGGGATTGACAACACCTTGTAAGCGTTGGGTGCAAGGATTTGTTGTTTGTGTGCAGGTGCTGTTAACGAGGTGTTGAATGATTCTCCTATTGGATTGATAACCTTGGTTTCATAACTAAGGGAAATACTTATCTCTACTATACTGCATCATCCCTTCCTCTTCAGGGAAAAACCAACGCAGATCACAAGTAGCAGGAAGAATTTCTGGCGCCATTGCCGGGGAGACATCATCAACATCTATCATGTACCTTTGCATAAACTTTCATCTCCTTGCATTTATTTTACTTGCCTTTGCCTCTTGTTTTTATCTCCCCCACTTCTAAAAAAAGTTTTTACAAAAATACAAAAATATTTTCCGTTTGCCTTTTTCTTGTTTGCTTGATTGCTTGCTTGTTATCTTGTTTGCGTAGCCACAATGTCTCAAGAAAATACAAAATTGTGTGATTTTTCCAATACTAATAATAATGATTTTATTAGTAATCCAATTGCTCCTCCCACCACTAGTGTAGAGACTTGTGATATTAATGCCGCTTTGCTAAATCTTGTTATGAAAGAACAATTTTCTGGTAGTCCTAATGAAGATGCTGCATCCCATCTTAACACTTTCGTAGAATTGTGTGATATGCAAAAGAAAAAAAATATGTGGATAATGATATTGTGAAATTAAAATTATTCCCGTTCTCATTGCGGGATCGTGCAAAAATTTGGTTTTCATCTTTACCACGAAATAGTATCGATTCTTGGGATAGGTGTAAAGATGCTTTTATTACCAAGTATTTTCCTCCCGCGAAAATTAATTCTCTTAGAAATCAAATTATGAATTTCAAGCAACTTGACCATGAACATGTTCCCCAATCTTGGGAAAGGATGAAATTAATGATAAGAAATTTCCCTACTCATGGTTTAAATTTGTGGATGATCATACAAAATTTTTATGCGGGATTAAATTTTGTTTCTAGAAATCTTTTAGATTCTGCCGCGGGTGGTACTTTTATGGATATTACATTGGGGGAAGCTACTAAATTAATTGATAATATTATGGCAAATTATTCACAACGGCATACTGAAAGAGTTCCTACTAGTAAGAAAGTGAATTCTGTTGAAGAAATTAGCACTTTGAGTGATAAAGTTGATGCGCTTATGAAATTGGTTGTTAGCAAAAATACTCCTATTGATCCTAATGATGTGCCTTTATCCACCTTGATTGAGCAAAATAATGATCCCGTAGATGTGAATTTTGTCTCGCGAAACAATTTTAATAGTAATGCTTATAGAGGTAATTTTAATCCTAGGTCGTTTCCTGGAAATTCCTCTAATAATTATGGCAATCCCTATGGTAATTCTTATAATAATAATAATAGGATGCCCTCTGATCTTGAAAGTAATATTAAAGAATTTATTAATGCTCAAAAAGTTTTCAACATTATGATAGAAGAAAAATTAAGTAAACTTGATGATATGTCTAGGAGCATTGATAGAATTATTCATGATGTGGAAAATCTCAAGACTAAAATTTTGCCATCCCAAATTGATATTAATGAATCAATTAAAGCTTTATATGTATCCATGGATGAGAGTAAGAAAAGTACCGCTATGCTAAAAGCTAAACAAGAATTTTTAGAAAAAGCGATTCCTCCCGATTTCTATCATAGTAATGATGAGGATATTAAAATGATTGGTGTTTCATCTATTGATTCCTTGTTTAGCAATATAAAACTTGATGAAAAGGGGACTAAAGAAGAGTCAACTTTATCTAGAAGGCGTTCCCATAATTCGGAGGGTGAAAATCTTGATAAAAAAATTGATAAAAGTGGGTTTGGAGAGGTAAAAACTTTAACTAGCGATGTGCCCACTCTCTTGGATTACAAAGATATTAATTATGCTAATTGTTCCTTGATTGAATGTATTTCTTTGTTACAATCCATGTTAAATTCACCCAACGCTTATGAACAAAATAAGGCTTTTACTAAACACATCGTAGAAGCAATGATGAAAGCGTTAGAAGAACAGTTAGAACTAGAAATTTCAATTCCTAGAAAATTATATGATGAATGGGAACCCACCATTAAAGTTAAAATTAAAAATTATGAGTGCAATGCTTTATGTGATTTGGGTGCTAGCGTTTCCACAATTCCAAAATCTCTATGTGATGTGCTAGGTTTTACCAATATAGATGAATGTTCTCTTAATTTGCATCTTGCGGATTCCACTATTAAAAAGCCTTTGGGTAGAATTAATGATGTTCTTATTCTTTCAAATAGGAACTATGTGCCCATTGATTTTATTGTACTTGACATTGAATGCAATCCTTCTTGCCCCATAATACTTGGTAGACCGTTCTTACGAACCATAGGTGCCGTTATTGATATGAAAGAAGGGAATATAAAATTTCAGTTTCCATTAAAAAAGGGTATGGAACATTTCCCTAGGAAGAAAATTAAAGCACCATATTAATCCATTATGAGGGCCACTTATGGAATCAACTTGAAAGATGATAATACTTGAAACTATGCATTATGCCTAGCTAGGGGCATAAAACAATAGCGCTTGTTGGGAGGCAACCCAATGAATAAAATAAATTTTTACTTTTTGTTTCTATTCTTGTGTGTTTACACAATTATTCTACTTTTATGATTGAGTTTTTGTGTTTTAATTAGTGTTTGTGCCAAGTAAAGCCTTTGGGATGATTTGGAAGATAGTATAATTGATGCTGTTTGGAAAACAGAAAGTTTTGCGTCCAGTGCTGGAATTTTGGTTCTGTACTGGAGGGTCATAAAAATCTGAAATTTTTACACAGTATTGGTATATGAATTCCACACGTTTTCCTAATTTTTCAGAATTTTTGGAGTTACATAAGTATGGATTTTAAATATATCTCTACAGACTATTCTGTTTTTGACAGATTCTGTTTTTGATGCACTACTTGCTTGTTTTGATGAAACTATGGATTGTATCAGGGGGTATAAGCCATGGATAAGTTAGAATACAGTAGGTATAATGCAAAAATAAAATATGAATGGGTTTGCAACAGTACTTAAAAGTAGTGATTTATTTTGTTATACTAAAGGATCTCACGAAGGTTTTGTTGAGTTTTGTGTGATTGAAGTTTTCAAGTTTTGGGTGAGATCACGATGGATGAAGGAATAAGGAGTGGCAAGAGCCTAAGCTTGGGGATGCCCAAGGCACCCCAAGGTAATATTCAAGGAAGACTCAAGCGTCTAAGCTTGGGGATGCCCCGGAAGGCATCCCCTCTTTCTTCTACCAACCATCGGTAATTTTACTTGGAGCTATATTTTTATTCGTCACATGATATGTGTTTTGCTTGGAGCATCGTGTATTATATGAGTCTTTGCTTTGTTTGCTTTTTATTTTGTCACAATCATCTTTGCTGGACACACCTATTTGAGAGAGCCACACGATCATCATGATTTGTTAGAATACTCTATGTGCTTCACTTAAATTTTTTGAGCTAGGCAGTTGCTCTAGTGCTTCACTTAAATATTTTTGAGCATGGCGGTGGCTATATTTTGAAGAAATATTTAAACTCTCATGCTTCACTTATATCTTTTTGAGAGTTGATAATAGTAATGGTAATTTGCACAAGATATGAATTTGGTCCCAAAGTGATGAATATTCAAGAGGGATATAATAAAAACTTTCATATAGATCATTGGATATGATAAGTGTGATTCCTTGCAATAGTTTTGCGATATGGAGATGATGATATGTGAGTCATGTTGGTGAGTAATTGTGATTTAGTAAGAATATTAGTGTTAAGGTTTGTGATTCCTTATGCATGCACATTAAGTCAATAGTTATGCAACGAAATTATATCCTACTTATGGTGCATTATTCGGTATTAGTTATGTTCAATGCATGTTTATAACCGTTTTCGCTTTTTGGTTGGTTGCTTCTAAATCTATTTGCTAGCCTTCATTTGTACTAAGAGGGAATACTGCTTGTGCATCCAAACTCCTTAAACCCAAGTTGTGCCAAATGAGTCCACCATATCTTCCTATATGCGGTATTTCAATGCCGTTCCAAGTAAATTTGCATGTGCCAACTCTAAAATTTTCAAAATAATTTTCCGTTTTGTGTGCCCGTACCGCTCATGAAGCGGAAGGGGGTGGCCAATATTTTCCATGCTAGGTGTGTTATTCTCACGACAAGTGTTTATTCACTTGTCATTGCATGAGAGAGTGGCTGGTAATAGGGATGCCCAGTCCCATAATGAATCAAAAATTAATAACAACAAAATTCCTTGGAAAGTGTTGGTATGGAGGGCACCCGTGGATACAGCTAGCCATGGATTGTGAAAGAATGGTGGAAAGGAAATAAACTTTACTTTCTGTTTTGGAACCGCCTATGTTGTGTCTAGCATGGAAAATATTGGGAATTCTCGGTCGTTTTCGTTGACAGGAAAAGCATGCCTCTCAAAAATAATTTTATCTCTCTAATTAAGCTTTGAGCTCTGGCACATTT
The DNA here is from genome assembly GCA_039707655.1 of Elymus sibiricus. Lineage (NCBI taxonomy): Eukaryota > Viridiplantae > Streptophyta > Magnoliopsida > Poales > Poaceae > Elymus > Elymus sibiricus. Next base: position 112,263,732 of record CM077664.1, on the reverse strand, counting down.
GAAAATCTCTCCTTCCCTCTGTGAAGGGCCTATCTATTTACTTTTATGCAATTTTTATTTTTATTTTGAGTCTCCATCTTCTCTTACAAAGCACCAACTAGAGAGCACTATTGTCATACGTGTGCATTGTGTGTAGCTAATATTGAGTGTACTTCATGAATGGATCAATGATTGAGCATAATGTGCTAGGGATAACTTTCTTTAGCATTGATATTTTGAAAGACATGGTTGCTTGTTAGTATGCTTGAGTATTTATATCTTCACGTCAAACTATAGACTATTGCTTTGAATCATTCAAGTCCAAATGTCCATGCTACAAAGAAAAGAATATATGATGAATATTATAGGTAGCATTCCACATCAACAATTCTGTTTTTATCATTTACCTACTCGAGGACGAGCAGGAATTAAGCTTGGGGATGCTTGATACGTCTCCAACGTATCTATAATTTTTGATTGTTCCATGCTATTATATTATCAATCTTGGATGTTTTTATATACATTTACAGCAATTATATATCATTTTTTGGGACTAACCTATTAAATTAGTGCCCAGTGCCAGTTGTTGTTTTTTGCCTGTTTTTGGTTTTCCAGAATATCAGTACCAAACGAAGTCCAAATGCCACGAAACTTTTTGGAGATTTTTTTCTGGACATAACAAACACTAGAAGCTTCGGGAGGAGATGAAAGGATGAAGCAGTGGCCCACGAGGCACCACGGCTCGTGGGGCCCACACAGCTCCGTTTGACCTAATTCCTCCACTATAAATTCTCTAAAATCGGGAAACCAACAGAGGAGTCCACGAAATACTTTTTCCGCCGCCGCAAGCTTCTGTTCTCGAGAGATCCCATCTGGAGGCCTTTTCCGGCACTCCGCCGGAGGGGGAATCGATCATGGAGGGGCTCTACATCAACCTTGCTGCCCTTCCGATGATGCGTGAGTAGTTTACCACAGACCTTCGGGTCCATAGTTAGTAGCTAGATGGCTTTTTCTCTCTTTTTGATCTTCAATACAATGTTCTCCTCGATGTTCTTGGAGTTCTATCCAATGTAATCACTTTTTGCGGTGTGTTTGTTGGGATCCGAAGAATTGTGAGTTTATGATCAGATTATCCATGAATATTATTTGAGTTTTCTCTGAACTCTTTTATGCATGATTATTATAGCTTCATATTTCTCTTCCATCTATTGATTTGGTTTGGCCAACTAGATTGATTTATCTTGCAATGGGAGAGGTGCTTTGTAATGGGTTCGATCTTGCGGTGCTCAATCCCAGTGACAAAAAGGGACATGACACATATATATCGTTGCTATTAAGGGTAAAAAGATGGGGTTCATTCATGTGTGAGTTTACTTTGTCGACATCATGTCATCTTGCTTAAGGCATTACTCCGTACTTTATGGATTTAATACACTAGATGCATGCTGGATAGCGGTCGATGTGTGGAGTAATAGTAATAGATGCAGGCAGGAGTCGGTCTACTTGTCTCAGACGTGATGCCTATATACATGATCATTGCCTTGGATATCGTCATGATTATTTGCTTTTCTATCAATTGCCCAACAGTAATTTGTTTACCCACCGTATGCTATTTTCATGAGAGAAGCCTCTAGTGAAAACTATGGCCCTCGGGTCTATCTAAATCATATATTAAAAATCCTAAAAATACCTTGCTGCCCTTTTACTTTATTTATTTTATTTTTTATTTTTGTTCAATCTATTTATCTATCACCATACAATTTAATCTTGCAATTAACCGCCAAGGGATTGACAACCCCTTGTAAGCGTTGGGTGCAAGGATTTGTTGTTTGTGTGCAGGTGCTGTTAACGAGGTGTTGCGTGATTCTCCTACTATATTGATAAACTTGGTTTCATAACTGAGGGAAATAATTATCTCTACTGTACTGCATCATCCCTTCCTCTTCAGGGAAAAACCAACGCAGATCACAAGTAGCATCACTTTCCAGCAAGATACACTTACAAGTCTTGACGCGGCTTACTTATACTGTAGAGCGAACTCGAAACAAAAATAAGTGCGCGAGCAATCCCGATAAGGTTCCTTCGCGTGCAGGTTTTTCATACAAAGACATAAATCATTCAAGGGGAAAATAGCAATTACAACAAAGAAATTTTATTTCAAAGCTTTGCAACTTAGCTTTTCTTTGTTGTACTTCTTGCCGTGAATGATATCTTGAACGTCATTTGGTATCCATACCGTCACTCCCCCCGGGAAACTTGCACGCGAGGAACACTTCATTCCTTTGAAAAAGAGGAAGAAGAGAAAAGAGGAGGTTGGAACCTTGACAGTTCGTCAATCATTTCATACAGGGCACATGTAACATAACAATACATACAAGATACATAAATAAATATGTACTTTGACAAAAAGTTGTGAAACACTTAGCTTTATTAACTATGCACGGGATCTGCGCCCGGCTTTGTACAAAGGATTACATGCCTTGGCGGCCAACTTGTACAAAAGACATTGCCGGGAGACCCGGCAACTGCGCCTTATGGGTAGAACTTGCGAAGATGCTCAATATTCCATGAGTTTTGCAGGCGAATGCCATCTTCGGTCGCCAGACGGACTGAGCCAGGTCTGGTAACTTGAACTACCCGATAAGGGCCTTGCCACTTTGGTGTCAACTTGCTTGAACCCTTGCCGGAATGGATCCATCGAAGGACAAGGTCACCTTCCTCAAGTTGCCGGGGGTGCACTTTGCGGCTATGGTAGCGGCGCAAAGATTCCTGGTATCGACCGGCACGCACAGCAGCCCGAAAACGGTCCTCCTCAAGGAGCGTAGCATCGTCGTGCCTCGCTTCTTCTTGATCAGCTTCATCAAAAGCTTGCCCTCGAGGTGATCCGTACTTGAGTTCTGTGGGGAGCACCGCTTCTGCACCATACACAAGAGAGAAGGGCGTCTCGCTGGTAGCTCGATTTGGTGTCGTCCTGAGTGACCAAAGAACTGCCGGTAACTCATCAACCCAACGTCTTCCACACTTGTGCAGCCTGTCAAAAGTTCTTGTTTTGAGCCCGCGCAACACTTCAGCATTTGCTCTCTCCGCCTGTCCATTGCTTCTCGGGTGAGCAATGGAGGCGTAGCAGATCTTGCTTCCAAGTTCTTGGCAATATGCTGTGAAGGTGCGACTGGTAAACTGGGTGCCGTTATCGGTAATGATCCTATTGGGCACACCAAAACGACAAACTAGACCCTTGAAAAACTTGACGGCTGACTGTGCTATAACTTTCCTTACTGGCTCCACCTCAGGCCACTTTGTGAACTTGTCGATTGCTACATACAAGAACTCAAAGCCCCCCGTCGCACGGGGGAACGGCTCAAGAATGTCCAGCCCCCAGACCGCAAAGGGCCATGAGAGAGGAATTGTTTGAAGAGCTTGAGCTGGTTGATGTATGTTCTTGGAATGAAACTGGCACGCTTCACACTTGGTTACTAGTGTCGTTGCATCCTAGAGGGCAGTGGGCCAATACAAGCCTTGCTGGAATGCTTTTCCGACAAGGGCACGTTATCCAATGTGGGAACCACACATGCCTCCATGTATCTCCGCCAGCAGCGCTTGTCCATCTTCCCGGGAAATACACTTCAATTTCACACCATTTGGCCTCTTTCTGTGCAGAATGCTGTCAACAAACTGGTAAAGACTCGACTGACATGCTACTCTTTCAGCTTCCTCCGGTTCATCGGGAAGATCACCTGTTTGAAGGTAATCGACAATCAGCTGCGCCCATGCCGGAGCATGTGGCTCGACGACAAGGAGCAATGGCTCTTCTCCCTCCCCGGGAGCGCATGTCTCGACGGCAAGAGCCTGGCCCTCTGAAGATTGCTACTCACCGGCAAGAGAGGTCTTGTTGGCGGCATCAACCTTGTCAGCGGCTATTGGTAGCTCTGCTGGAAAGTAGCCACCAGAATTTGACTTTCTTCTTTTTTCCAGTCTCGTTGATGGTGTAACGGATGGTTGAGTTAGTTGTAGCACGAAAGTTCCTGGTTCCACAGGGATCCTTTCAGCGGGAAGCTTTGACAAGTGATCTACAACTTCATTTTGAGCACGGGGGACATGCTCAAGTTGCAAACCGTCAAAGTGCTCCTCCAACTTCCTCACTTCATCAACATATGCCTCCATCAAAGGGCTCTGGTAATCCTTGTTTACTTGCCTCACAACAAGCTGCGAGTCGCCTCTGATAACCAGTTTCCTGATACCTAGGTCGATCGCAATGTGGAGTCCGGCAAGCAATCCTTCATACTCAGCAGTGTTGTTGGTGGCCTCCTCCCTGGGGGAATGCATCTGAATTACATACTTGAGGTGTTCTACGGTGGGTGCGACAAGCAGCACACCGGCACCGGCACCTTGCAGCGAGAAGGCACCGTCAAAGTACATGATCCATTCTTCTGTTGTTTCCTTAACGGGGAGGCTTGTCTTTGGTTTTTCTTCTTCTTTCATTGGTGTCCATTCAGCAATGAATTCTGCCAAGGCTCTACTCTGAATCTTTGAAGTGCTTTCAAACTTCAAATCAAGACTTGACAGCTCCAACACCCAATCCACTATCTTGCCGGTGGCCTCTAGATTTCTCAAGATGTGTTGCAGCGAAAAGCGAGTGACGATGGTAATCTCATGTGCTTGGAAGTAGTGATTCAACTTTCTTGAGGCCATGAGAAGGCCAAAAAACAATTTCTGCACACCAGAATATCTTGATCTAGCCCCCTGCAGAAGGGAGCTGATGAAATAAACTGGGCGCTGCACCATTTTCTTCTTCGGCACAACTTGTTGCTCTGCTTCATTTGTCCGTGCTTGATCTGTTTTGTTGGCACCTGACCTTCCCGGAGAAGATTCTGGTTTGTTGGGTCCAGGCTCTGTGGTTGCTGCCTCCTCTTCATCAACTTCCCTCTGCGCCACTAGTGCAGCACTAACCACTTGATTGGTTGCCGCTAGATAAAGCAGCATGACTCTTGTGGCCTAGGCGCAACTAGGACTAGCAGAGAGGACAAGTATTTCTTCAAGTCTTGGAGTGCGGCCTCCGCTTCTGGGGTCCATTTCATAGGACTTGCCTTTTTCAAAATCTTGAAAAATGGCAAGGCGCGCTCAGCTGATGTGGCGCCCCGCCTGATTACCACTATAGCCAGACGGTCGCCTCACACACCAGCCCAGGAAATCACTCTGGCATGCGCGTTTACAATAAGTATCATGAACATAGGCACAACTGTAATAAGAATATATTTATTAGCCATTTTGGCTGGAATAAATACATCATGGTTACAAAGATGGGGCAGCGGGAGAGCACTATCTAAGGCAGCACGGACTTGGAGCGGCTCCAATCCACAGGGATTTGACTGGGTTACTCTTCTAGCTCGCGAACGTTCCAGCTCCTTGCTAGTGGACGACGGGTCCTTGGGTGAACCTGGCCACGTTAAAGGCCGCTGAGTACTTTTGAATGTACTCGCAAGCAAACCAAATAACATATACACCAAGCATAGCAATCCATGGCATTCAAGCATAAATTTGTTATTAGAGCAACATTATCTATTAAGGCATAACATATCTATTTAGCAATATTAATTATCAGGTCATAACAGGATTATCCAGCAATATAACTACTAGAATGAAGACAATAAGGTAAAGCATAACAGTAAATGCAATTGATCAAGTTCATTCACATGATCCCTCCGGATCTGAGTTCCTACGGTCATTCAACCCTCTCTCTCATAGCCATCCCTTGGCTACATTCCAAACTTTGGACACCATTCGATGTCCGGGCACCTTCACTGCAGTTCTAATAACTCTTACCTTTCTCTGGTTCAATATTAGCAATAACTTTATATGGTTTATTCCTCCAGACTCGACACAGACCAAATAGTGTGACCTAGTACGAACTGTGTCCCATGACCGAGGACGCGGCTATTCGAATAGATTTACACTCTGCAGAGGTTGCGCACTTTGCCCACACTATGGAGCTCCCGGCCTCGTACTTTAGTACATGTCCCCATTCGGGTGGACCGGTGCTGCTCCAATAGAACTTGTCTATCACCTAGCACTCTTACGGTCCCACCGACAATCATACCCCTTCTGGGTCATGTCCTGGGTGGCCCCTGTGTCACTCCTGACACCTGCCACCGTCGTGGCCAAACTAAACTGTCCCAAACGGGGAGCCTGGTACCATATAACTTGGGCTCACAAGGTTATCGCTGCCTACCGGGCCAGGGTAGCACGCGCGCATAACCTTCCCTCTTTGGAGGTACCAATAAGAGGAAAGACAATAGACCAAGTTAAGGTCGTCCCATACCGGCAAATGTGGCTGCACTGATGAGTTCGGTTCAGTGGCACTATGACTCGATCCAGCCGATGGAGGAGGTTGTCATTATTAAGTCACATTCTTTATCATTGCAATAATAGTAACAATGCATGATGTAACCACATATCTCCATATAATATCACAATGAGTCATTAGTGAAACAAAGTTTAAATGGCAAGTCTATCATTTCACAAGTTTTAGCTGTAGGTTACGATCATCCGAACCCTTGCATGAAACCGGCAAATAAACTAGTAGCCACCAGAATGGTCTTTACAACTCAGATCTGGGAAGTTACTGGAATAACTCTACCCCGGCTCAAGACAGCTGAAAAGCAGCTCAGAGCATGAGATGGTGTTGATAAAAAGAAAGTAGCAGTTCCCTAGGACGGCTGGAAAGCAGCTCAGAGCATGGGGTCACTGCTACAAAAAGAAATTCAACAACTGCACGAGACGGCCGAAAGCAGCTCAGAACTCAGGACAGTTGTTGAAAAGAGAAATATAAAGTCGGCATCCATCCCGGACGGCCGGAAGCAGCACAGAACACAGGCGTGGTGCCGTTACCAGAGAGAAGTAAGCAAGGGTTCATCAGAATCATATACCACCTTCTATTATGCAGTCGAACATAAACATATTCATTAATTAAACACACAAGAATAACACAGACGCAATGCTTTAGGGCATATATCAGATGGTCGGCTTGCCTGGGGGTCCAGGAATGCACCGGAAAGGAGTGCGGTCATCTCGTGGAAAGATTCGCCGGAAAAGTTTCTCTCCCGAACGGACGTAATATAGGGCAGGGGCAATATGGTCATTTTCAGAATGTGTAAACATTATGAAGGTGCCGACCTGACGAGCTTCAGGGGGAAGTGACGGCTCGAGAGGAAGAAGCCAGGGAAGGTGGGGACGACGGCGGTTCACGAGCGGGACAGTGGCCATGGCAGAGCTTGCTGTGGCGCGAGAAGGAAGAAAGAGGAGGGGGAAGGTGCGGGAGAGGGGGTACGTGGACTCCGTGAAGCCGTTGGACATGCTCGGACAAGCGAAGGCCGGCCGGAGCTAGCTGGCCGAGGTGGACAGTGCGCAGAGCGCCGTTTTGGCGTGCTCTCTGCGTGGTCACCATGGGTACCGCGTGTCCAGGGCACCTTGAAGAGGTCAAACAATATCAGGTTGATGAGAGCAACTACAGGGATTGCATTTATGCAGGTTTGGATGGAAGAGGAGGCAGGAAATGACTGATGTGAGATGACCTAGGTTTTGAACAGAAGGTGTTTGTAGTGGTTTCTGGATAGATCACTGAGTGAAATGAGCTGGAATTTGGCATGGAGCAATGATTCACTAAGGTGCATCCCTTGGCAAATTTTCAGGCCAAATGAATCACCCTAGCTAGCACTACCTTCACACATTGGCAATCTGGACATAAATGAGGTTGAATTTGCTGGGATCAAATGGCTAACTTCCATGAGCTGAATTTTTGTTTGTAGCAATGATATTGGCATGAGAGTAACCTGGTGAAATTTCAGCTCATTTGGATAAGTATTGGAGGTACTTCCTTCACCATGCTTTTTGCTAGACAGAAACTTGGGAAAAAAGTTGAGAGAGATTGGATAGATAGATTGAGCTGGTTTTTGGTTTCCATGAGTGATTTATCACTGTTAATCACCCTGAAAAATTTCAGCTCAAATGGATCAAGGGTTGAGGTACTTCCTTTGCAAATGTCCAAGCTGGACAGAATTTACAAATGAATACTTTGCTCAAAATTTGAACTATGGAACTTGGGATCTTAATGGAAATGGTGAAGATATGAATAGTGGAAACTCCACAAATTATTTGGGATTTTTCCTGGCTACCAAAATGGTAGTTCCTTTGGAAAGTGCCCAAAATGCAATATTGGCTTTAAATAAGAAAATGCAATTTCCCTTATTTAACTATGGCCAATATTTTTATGAGAGCTCAATATGATCACAAAGAATATGTCCACAAGTTTTCATGAACTTTAAAGATGGATATATATTTTCCTGGATTTAATTCCTTTAACTGGCAGAAAAAGGAATTAATTTTAAATGCAAAATATTGCAAATGACTTGGCAATATTTTTGCATTTCCAGGGTTGGTAGATATAGGAGAATCTTTGGGAAAAGTTTGAGAAGCAAAAGCTCAAAGGAAATTGAGGTTCCTTTGTAACTGCAGGAACTAGGGTTTCCCTTCCGATAACTCGGAAGGTAGGGTTTCGGTGGTAAAACCCTGAGAATGTAGTTTGGGTGGCAAGGTTGAATTGGAGAGAATCTCTGGTCTGGTAGGAAAGGCAAGGCTATATAACCATCTTCATATGCCCAAAGGAGAGAAAAAATCCAATAACACCGGAAAAAAAGATGGGAGTCGAATCCTGTGAAGGAAAAAATCGGGGAGCGAAAACCAGGGTGTCACAGCTGACATGGAAATGAATCTGCTCAGAGCGGCAACACAACCAGCAAGACGCCTTACATCCTTGACGGTCCTTGGTGCTTCTATCTGCTCAATAGCTTTGATCTTGTTGGGAATGTCTTCAATTCCACGTTGAGATACAAAGAACCCGAGAAGCTTGCCGGATGGGACACCAAACACACACTTCTCGGGGTTGAGCTTCAAGTTGATTTTGCGCAGGTTTGCAAATGTTTCTTCTAAATCTTAAATTAATGTTTCTGCATGCTTGGTTTTGACCACTATGTCATCCATATACGCTTCCACATTTTTGTGCAGCTACGGGCCAAATCCAATTTGCACTGCTCTCGCAAATGTAGATCCGGCACTCTTTAACCCGAAAGGCAAACGCACGAAGCAGTATGTGCCACATGGAGTTATGAATGCCGTTTTTCCTCATCTTCCTTGGCCATGAAGATCTGATGATAACCAGAGTAGGCATCAAGGAAAGAGAGCAAATCACAGCTGGTAGTTGAGTCTACAATTTGATCAATCCGCGGCAAAGGAAAAGGATCATTTGGACATGCTTTGTTGATATCAGTGAAATCAATACAAAGTCTCCAATTTCCATTTGACTTGTGAACTACAACAGGGTTAACCAACCAAGTTGGATGTAGGACTCCTCTAACTAACCCAACAGCCTCAAGTTTTTGGATTTCTTGGGCTATAAACTCTTGGTGTTCCAAAGCTTGCTTCCTGACCTCCTGCTTGACGGGCCTCACATTAGGACAGACGGCAATGTGGTTCTCAATCACTTCCCTGGGAACACCGGGAATGTCAGATGGTTGCCATGCAAACACATCGACATTCGACCGCAGGAAAGCGACGAGCGCGCTTTCCTATTTTTCATTAAGGGTGGCAATTTTGGTGAAAGTGCCTCCTGTGCCATCTTCCTTCGCAGAAACCTGTTTTGCAGCAGGTGCAACAGCTTTGGTCTGCCATTTCTTGCCGGTAGAGCTCTCCTGCTCGTCCTCAACAGGCGTGCTGCACTCTATAGTGTGCTTCCCGGAAGACTTGCCTGAGGTCTTGCCGTTCTTCTTCTTCTTCCCTCCTCCAGGAGCTTTGGCGGCAGGAACAGAAGCCTTGCCGGCAGATGCTACCGCTGCCTCCTGATAGAGTTGATCCACACAGATGACTGCGTCTTTCTTGTCGGAGTGGATGGTAATGACGCTCATCGGCCCTGGCATCTTCAACATGTTGTAGGCGTAGTGGGACGCCGCCATGAATTTTGCCAAAGCCGGGCGACCAAGAACTCCATTATATGGCAATGAAATCTTGACGACGTCGAAGACAATCTTCTTGGTCCGGTAGTTCAGCTCATTGCCAAATGTCACTGGCAGTGTGATTTGGCCCTTCTACTTGGTTCTCCCTGGATTGACACCTTGAAAAGTGCCCGTCTCTTTGAGATCCTCATCGGGGATTTGCAGCCTCTTGATCACTTCTGGCGAGATCAAGTTCAAGCCAGCCTGTCGGTGTATAAAACATGGGTATTTTATACCCTGACTTATGCACAGAAAGTGGCAGCTTCCGTGCTAGCCAAAGCTTGTCGGGAATCACCAAGATCAAGATTAAAGACCCAGTTGCGGAAGCTACTGGGAGAAGATCAAGACGAAGCATTAAGTTCAAACACCGAAGATAACCTTTGCCGGCAAAGGTTGAGCCGGCAAGGTGAAGGCCCGGCAAGCTCCATGCCGGCAAGCTCTCGCTAGCTGTTAGCGCTCCACCTCATCGAGCAGCTAGTCGCTAATTGATGAGGTGTCGAGCCCGCAGGCAGTTAGGTGAGATTTGTCGGGCACGTGTTAGCATGCTGGAAGGAAATTTGCCTTTAATGACACCCGTCTAGAAGGCGTGTCAAGTTAATAGGGGGTAGCTGGGTGAGTGGTGCAGAAACCTTGCCGGGGCTACTTCTCTACATGACACCTAACGGAGCATTTATTGCTTTTGTCCTAAACTGGCAGAGATAGGTATGATAGCACTGTTTGCTATCTAATCAACTTGTAATAACTATTTTCCACTGTGGTGACCCCTTGAGCTATAAATGGAGGGCCAGGGCAACCATTACAGGGGATCAAACCTTGGCACAACTTGCACGCGTAGCTGCTCCTTCCGCACCTTGCCGGGGAAGCACTCCTTGTACTTGTGCTCATACACATCCAATATACAAAGCAGGAGTAGGGTTTTACGCTTCACAGCGGCCCGAACCTCGGTAAAACTCCTTGCGTCTCTGCTGGTTCTGCTCTTTGTGCTCGTCGATCTCCCTAGTCGAACCGCAAAGGGGCTAGATGGCCCCACAGATGGTCGTATGCACGACATCTTTGGCGTGCCAGGTAGGGGGATCACTTGCGCGAACCTGAATCAGCAGATTGCGCATCAATTTCATCAGCTTCATCATCTTCTTCATTGTCGATGGCCCCCAAGAAGAAGGGCATCATGATGACGGCTCCTTCCACTTCCAAGGTTCCCTCGCACGTATCCGCAGGCGGCATAGGCGGCGCAGCCAACACGGGTGGTGCGGATACCGTGGTTGGCACGACCAGTGCAGGTGGCGCGGTCGCCATGCCCACCATGGTCGAAGCAGGAGGCGGAAGCGCTGGAGGCGGTCAACTTCCTTGACCCTCTGGCGAGCAAGGCCGCAACGGCGCGGGCAGAACGGATGGACGTCTTCCTCCTCCTCGCCTCGTCAACGAGCGCAGCCACCGGCGCAACAATGCCCGGGTCGGCGCGAGCCAAGATCCCGCCACAGCGACGTCCAGAGATGCTGCATCAAGGCACACATCGCGCCAGTCGCATGATGGGCGCAATGTGACTCCGAGGGGCCTCGACGACTCCGGGCGGTGGCGTCCACATGGCAAGATGCCAGTCAATCAAGTCCCAGATCCTCAAGCTCCACCTCCACCACGACAGCCCGCTGCTGAACATGCGTCGTGGGAGCGAGATCACGATGGCACTCATGCTAGCTCTGCAAGAAGTAGAGCGACATCGCATTCTTTGCTTCCGGCCATGCCAGCCACAGCAGCAGAGGCGATGGCGCGAGCCCAGATGCTGCTGAACTTTCCTCCGGCAGCAGAAAAGATGGATGAGTGGAGAGCCACCATCTAGAGCCTAATTGAATTTGCCTAGTCGAGCAGATCACAGCAAGCGGAGCCATCTCGGCGCCCGCGAACAGCACCAGTAGCTCTAACTGGTGGTCGTGTTGAAGGTGCTGCGCCAACGGTGCAGTCACCTCTGCGGCAACAGCAACAACGTCATCAACCGCGGCAAACTCAGCGATCTTTTGAGCCCGACGAGATGTCGATGGCCTCTTCAGATCCGCGAGCATGGCAAGATCAATGGCAAGTGCTGCAGGATAGGCGTGTAGAGGATGCCCGCACCACCATTGAACGGCGCCGGGAGGCACGCCGTCAATCCGATGCGCGCAACGGCCCAGTCGTTGATGAGCCTGCACCCGAGGTTGGCGGATATCTGCCTTACGAGGTTGGATGTCCAGCCTTCACTCGTGAGCTGCGGCAAGTCCACTGGCCGGCCGTCCGGGCCTTCAAGCCGGAAGTACCAGAAAAGTACGACGACAGGCTGAACCCGGCAGAGTTTCTGGGCATGTACACGATCGCCGTGCAAGCTGCCAGGGGAAGAGACGAGAAGATTTTCGCCAACTACTTTCCATTGGTGCTGAAGCCCAACGTGAGATCTTGGCTGATGAACTTGCTAGAGAACTCCATTTCTTCGTGGTCAGATCTCTGCAATGAGTTTGTTGGTGCCTTTACCAGAGGCCACAAGGCCCCTGGACAGCCCAGCGACCTGCAAGTGATCCCGCAAAGAGATGGTGAAAATTTGCGCAAGTACATCCAGAGCTTCAGCCGCGTGCACCGCAATATTCCGGATGTGCACCCTGCAGCCGTGATTGCCGCCTTCCACATGAACATACGCAATCGAAGGATGCGGGAGAAGATGAATGTCAAGCTACCGAAGACCGTCAACGAGCTCTATACGTTGGCGGATAAGTGTGCGCACGTTGAGGAAGGAAGGAGACTTCCCGGGGAGCATGCTGGTGCCGAGGTGGACTCTGAGGACGATGATGGTGCCACCCCGAAGAAGAAGGGCTGAAAGCACAACAGGAAGCGCAAAGGCAAAACAGTGATGGCTGTCGAAGGGTCCGACAACTCCAACACCACCAAGAAAGCCAAAAGGGAAGACTCCGGCAAGGAGGTTGCTGTATGCGCCGCTTGTCAGGAGGCGGCGGCAAACGAGAAGGCCGACAAATCTGATGGGCTATATTGCAAGATTCACCGCACCAAGGGCCATGATATCCAAGAGTGCCGACAAGTCGAGCACCTCGGAGAAAAGCAGAAAGCTGAATATGAAAAACGCGACAAGGAGAAGGGTCAGGATGGTGCTGGTGGATCCGGTAAAAAGGGTCATGGTGGTCGAGGAGGCCGCCGCGGCAAGGCCAAGTAGCAAAAGGAGAAGCCTGCTAGAGGCCATGAGAAGAAAGAGGAAGACGATGGAAGTGACAAAGAGGATGATGACGAGTCCAGTGAACAAGAATTCCAGAAGGCAACTGAAGCCATGTGCATTGACGAAGGTGCATCTCTGCACTCCTCTCACCGCCAACTCAAGCAGTGGGCATGTGAGGTTAATGCGGCAGAACCAGCAATAGACGCTCAAAAGCCACTCAAGTGGTCACACACGCCTATCATTTTTTATGCCGAGGATCACCCTGATCGCACAATTGTGGTCGGGTGTTTGCCGTTGTTGGTTTCACCGACAATTCGCAACCTCCAGGTCACGAAAATGTTAGTTGATGGTGGGGCCAGCCTAAATTTGATTTCTCCAGAAGTAATCAAGAGGCTGCAGATCCCCGACGAGGAACTCGAGAAAACCGGTACATTTCAAGGAGTGAATCCGGGAACGAGCCAACCCAAGGGAAAGATCACATTGTCGGTGACGTTTGGCGGGGAATTGAACTACAGAACAGAGAAAATTGTGTTTGATGTTGTTAAGATCCCTTTGCCGTATAATGGAATTCTTGGCTGCCCAGCTTTGGCTAAGTTTATGGCAGCATCCCACCATGCCTATAACACGTTGACGATGCCAGGGCCGATGGGTGTCATTTCCATCAACTCAGATAATAAAGATGCAATCATATGCGTCGACAAACTATATAGAGATGCGGTTGCAGCAGAGGCCGCCAAGGCGCCAGCTCCCGCCAAGGAAAAGAAAAGCAAGAAATCCGGCAAGACCTCTGACAAGAATTCCGGGAAGCGCACCTCTTCGGAGTGCTGCGCGCCTGTTGAAGACTTGCCGGAGTGCTCTACCGGCAAGAAGTCCAAGGCTACTCCACCAGCAACGAAGAAGGTGCCGGCAAGGGAGGATGGCACTGACGGTACTTTCACCATCAGCGCCACCCTTCACAGCAAATAGGAAAGCACGCTCGTTGCCTTCCTGCGGATGAATGTTGATGTGTTTGCATGGCAACCATCTGACATCCCCGGTGTTCCCAGGGAGGTAATTGAGCACCACCTTTCTGTCTGTCCCCACGCTCGGCCCATCAAGCAGAAGGTTAGGAAGCAGGCTTTGGAGCGGCAACAGTTCATTACCGAAGAAATCAAAAAACTTGAAGCAGTAGGCTTAGTTAGAGGTATGATACATCCAACTTGGTTGGCAAATCCAGTTGTAGTGTGAAAAGAAAATGGAAAGTGGAGACTTTGTATCGACTACACTGATATTAACAAAGCATGTGCAAAGGATCCTTTCCCTTTGCCACGCATTGATCAAATTGTAGACTCTACTGCCGGCTGTGATTTACTCTCCTTCCTTGATGCATATTCTGGGTACCATCAGATATTCATGGGCAAGGAAGATGAGGAGAAAACCGCATTCATTACTCCATGTGGCACATACTGCTTCGTGCATATGCCTTTCGGATTAAAAAGTGCTGGTTCAACATTTGCAAGAGCAGTCCAGATTGGTTTTGAGCCCCAGCTGCACAGAAATGTGGAAGCATATATGGATGATATAGTGGTCAAAACCAAGGACAAATCAACCCTCATTCAAGACTTAGAAGAAACATTTCCAAACTTGCGCAAGATCAATTTGAAGCTCAACCCCGAGAAGTGTGTGTGTTTGGCGTTCCATCCGACAAACTTCTCGGGTTCTTTGTATCTCAACGTGGAATCGAAGCAAACCCCGACAAGATCAAAGCAATTGAGCAGATTCAAGCACCAAAAAGCGTCAAGGATGTGCGGCGTCTTGCCGGTTGTGTTGCTGCCTTAAGTAGGTTCATTTCAAAATCTGTTGAGCACGCCTTGCTGTTTTTCAAGATTTTGAAAAAGGCAGGACCAATGAAATGGACTTCGGAAGCGGAGGCCGCGCTGCAGGATTTGAAAAGATACCTCTCCTCCACTCCAACGCTAGTTGCGCCTAAACCACAAGAGTTGTTGCTGCTATATCTAGCGGCAACAAATCAAGTGGTCAGTGCTACATTAGTGGCGCAGAGAGAAGCTGATGATGAAGAAGCAGAAGTGGCAAGCCTGTCCAGCGACAAGCCGGAATCTTCTCCGGCAAGGTCTGGTACTGACAAATCAGAAGCAGCGCACGCCAATGAAGCTGATTAGCAAGTGGTGCCGAAGAATAAAGTGGTGCAGCGACCAATTTATTTTGTTAGTTCCCTCTTGCAGGGGGCTAGGTCAAGATACTCTGGTGTGCAGAAGTTGCTTTTCGGTCTTCTTATGGCCTCAAGGAAGCTGTGTCACTACTTCCAAGCACATGAGATCACCATCGTCACTCACTTTCCGTTGCAGCGTATTTTGAGAAATCCAGATGCAACCGGCAGGATAGTGGAGTGGTTGTTGGAACTGTCAAGCTTTGTACTCAAGTTTGAAAGCACATCAACTATTCAGAGCAGGGCCTTGGCGGAGTTCATTATGGAATGGACGCCAACGCAAGACGAAGGAATTCAAGAATCAGCTCTCCCCGGCAAAGAAACAACTAAGGAATGGATCATGTACTTTGACGGTGCCTTTTCGCTGCAAGGCGCCGGTGCCGGAGTGCTGCTTGTTGCACCCACCGGAGAGCACCTCAAGTATGTAATCCAAATGCACTTTCCCAGGGAGAAAGCAACGAACAACAATGCTGAGTATGAGGGGCTCCTTGCCGGTCTTAGGATCGCAGTGGACCTTGGAATCAGAAAGTTGATCATCCATGGCGACTCGCAGCTTGTTGTGAAATAAGTGAATAAAGACTACCAAAGCCTGTTGATGGAAGCGTATGTGGAGGAATTGAGGAAGTTGGAAGAGCACTTTGATGGATTGCAAATAGAGCACATTCCTCATGCGGAAAACAGCATTGCTGATAGTCTGTCAAAGTGTGCCACTCAAAAGCTACCTGTGGAACCGGGAACTTTTGTGCTCGATTTGAATCAACCATCAATCACTCCATCAATGCTGGCAAATATTTTCCGGCAAATATTTTCCGGCAGGGCTCCCAGAAGCTGCCGGTAAGAAAGTTTCCGGGAACAACGATATGACTGTTGGTGAGCAGCGGCTTCCCGCAGAACCTCAGGTTCTTGCCGCTGAAGCAAGCGCTCCCACGGCCGAAGAGATGCCTTTAGTCCTTGTTGTCGAGCCACAGGCTCCAACTTGGGCACAACAAATAGTTTATTTCCTTCAAACAGGAGAACTTCCTGATGACCAAGAAGAAGCTGAGAAAGTAGCCCGTCAGTCAAGTATGTATCAGTTTGTGGATAACATGCTATACAGAAAGAAACCAAACGGTGTGAAATTGAAGTGTATTTGCCGGGAAGATGGACTAAAGCTGTTGGCGGAGATACATGGAGGCATATGTAGCTCTCACATAGGATCAAGAGCACTTGCTGGCAAAGCTTTCCGGCAAGGCTTCTATTGGCCCACTGTCCTCCAAGATGCAACTGAGCTAGTAACCAAGTGTGAAGCATGCCAGTTCCATTCGAAGAACATACATCAGCCAGCTCAAGCTCTTCAAACAATCCCTCTCTCCTGGCCTTTTTCGGTCTGGGGGCTTGATATTTTGGGCCCCTTCCCCCGTGCTACCGGGGGCTTTGAGTTCTTGTACGTCGCCATCGACAAGTTCAGAAAGTGGCCTGAAGTGGAGCCAGTGAGGAAGGTGACAGCGCAATCAACCGTCAAGTTCTTCAAAGGATTAGTTTGCCGTTTCGGGGTTCCTAACAGAATCATCACCGACAACAGTACACAGTTCACGAGCCGCACCTTCATGTAGTACATCCAAGACCTTGGTAGCAAAATCTGTTTTGCATCTGTTGCTCACCCGAGAAGCAACGGTCAAGCGGAAAGGGCAAATGCTGAAGTGCTACGAGGCCTCAAGACAAGAACTTTTGACAGGCTACGCAAGTGTGGAAGACGCTGGATTGATGAGTTGCCGGCAGTTCTTTGGTCACTCAGAACGACACCAAATCGAGCTACCGGCCAAACACCCTTCTCCCTAGTCTATGGTGTAGAAGCGGTGCTCCCCACAGAACTCATATACGGGTCACCTCGAGTGCTTGCTTACAATGAGGTAGAAAAAGAGCAGCTGCGACAAGATGACGCAACGCTCCTTGAGGAAGATTGGCTTCGGGCAGCTATGCGAGTTGCACGCTACCAGCAAGCCTTGCGCCACTATCATAGCCACAAAGTGCATGCTCGAAGCCTTGAGGAAGGCAACCTTGTTCTTCGGCGCGTTCAGTCCGCCAAGAAATCAAACAAGTTGACGCCGAAGTGGGAAGGCCCTTATCAGGTAGCACGAGTCACCAGACCTGGCGCAGTCCGTCTGGATACTGAAGATGGCATCCCAGTGCAAAACTCATGGAATATTGATCATCTTCACAAGTTCTACCCATAAGGCGCGGTTGCCGGGCCTCCCGGCAACCCCTTTTGTACAAGCTTTGTCGGTAAGACTTGTAACCCTTTGTACAAAGCCAGGCGCAGATCCTGTGCATAAGTGAAATAAAGCTAAGTGTTTCGCAACTCTTTCTACATATTTCTTTGTATATAAATGCATATGACATTGTGATTACACTTTGATTTGTATGAAATGGCTGATGAACCGTCAAAGTTCCCAAACCACTCTTTTCTCTTCTTTCTTTTTCTCAAAGGACAGAAGGATCCCTCGCGTGCAAGTTTCCCAGGAGGAGTGACGATGGGGGTACCATTTAATGACGTTCAAGTGATCATTTCATGCGACAAGACACACAGTACAAGGAAAAGCTAAGTTGAAAAACTTTGAAACAATTTCCTTGTTACGTTTGCAATTTCCCTTGAATGATTTAGTCTTTGTATGGAAAACCTACACGCGAAGGAACCTTGTCATGACCATTCGCGCTCTGATTTTGCCTCGAGTCTGCTCGGCAAGGTCTGTAGCCGCACTGTGACCGACAAGTTACCTTGCTGGTGGTCATTTGCGCTCTGATTTTGCCTCGAGTCCGCTCGGCAAAGTCTGTAGCCGCACCATGACCGACAAGTTACTTTGCTGGTGGCGGCACTTCCAGTAGGCTGCTAAGGACCTGTTCCTCAAAGCGCTCGCGGCAAGTGTGCGCACCGGCAAGTTTTCGAACAGTGTAGGGAATACAATCATACAAAGACAAAGAGAAACAAGGGGGACATCACACATTCATCTGAGCATGACAAATATTAGATATTCATTAAAGAGTGCTCGATAACATTTTCTTAGCCCTTCCCCGCAGGGTTTACATCGAGTGCAATACAGGGGCAAAAGGAGCGCCTAGGCAAAACTTGACTCGCTCCCGGAAGACCAGGTGATGGTGCTGCCGGTGTTCAGCTGGAGTCAGAGCCATCATCCTCGATCTCGACATTTGGAGAACCATCGTCGCCGTCCTTGGTCTCGCTGGAGGAAGCGGTGTCGCTGCCACTCGAGCTCTCCGCGCAGCACTCCAGTCGAGCGCCTGAAGCCCCAAAGAACTTCACGAAGAGCGTGTCAGATCCGACCAACCTGAAGTGAAGGAGGTGTCCCTGCCCCAAGCAGCGAGCACGGACGAAGGACTTCCATCCACACGTGAAGTACATGATGCCGTTGGTGGAGGTCTTGACGGTCACCCAGACTGGGCCATTGCAGCAGCCGTCCACACGCAGCACAAGCCGCGCAGATGACTGTCTTCCATCGCCCTAGCGAAAGAACGGGGAACCGTAGCCAGCTCCGCGGCCGATCACGTAGTTCCACAACGAACTCATGCACCATGTCCTCCGTATGGCCTTCTGCTTGGGGTGGAGTGGCCGGAGATGAAGCGACGGGCGCTCCGCCACGGCCGCCCCGACCCCAGGCACCGCGTTTCCCGTGACCACGAACCGCGGCCCTTCCTCGGGTGCTGGAGCCGGCTTCCGTAGCTGTGGCCGAGACGTGGGCATGGCACCGAGGAGAATCTCTCGCAGCAACGACAGATGCATGAGCTCGACCTTTTCCCCTCATCATAATTGTGGCAGATGCGGGTGGGGGGGAGGTAGAAGAAGGAGACGACGGTGGCTGAGGAATTGGAATGGGAAGAGATGGATGAGCATCGCTCTCCGCGGCCCACTCTTTATAGGGAGGGTGAGAAGGCTGGCTCTTCATGGTTTCTGGGCGACCGCCCAACTTCACCAATCCCGTGCCCTGCATTCCTGGCCGGGCGCACGACTCCAGCGACCGTCTAGTTTCGCCAATCCCGCGCCCTGCATCCCTTGCCAGGCGCACCACTCCAACGACCACCCCTCTCCTCCAATCCATTGCCTCGCATGTGAATACGCGTGGTGGAATGGCGCAGAAAAAGAAGAAGCAAAGAAGATCACAGAAGACAAAAACCATCATGACTAAAATTACGGCGGCAGTTTTCCCGCCGTGTGTCTATGCATTGTTTGGGCCTAGTCCAACGACGCTTTGGACACGCGTATGGCCCAGGCCTGGGGGCTCCTGTCAGTGTATAAAATATGGGTATTTCATACCTTGACTTATGCACAGACAGTGGCAGCTTCCCTGCGGGCCAAAGCTTGCCGGGAATCACCAAGATCAAGATTCAAGACCCAGTTGCAGAAGCTACTGGGGAGAAGATCAAGACGAAGCATTAAGTTCAAACACCAAAGATAACATTTGCCGGCAAAGGTTGAGCCGGCATGGTGAAGGCCCGGCAAGCTCCATGCCGGCAATCTCTCGCTAGCTGTTAGCGCGCCACCTCATCGAGCAGCTAGTCGCTAATCGATGAGGTGTCGAGCCCGCAGGCAGTTAGGTGAGATTTGTCGGGCACGTGTCAGCATGCTGGAAGGAAATTTGCCTTTAATGATACCCGTCCAGAAGGAGTGTCAAGTTAATAGGAGGTAGCTGGGCGAGCGGTGCAGAAACCTTGCCGGGGCTACTCCTCTACATGACACCTAACGGAGCATTTATTGCTTTTGTCCTAAACTCGCAGAGTTAGGTATGATAGCACTGTTTGCTATCTAATCAACTTGTAATGACTGTTTTGCCACTGTGGTGACCCCTTGAGCTATAAAAGGAGGGCCAGGGCAACCATTACAGGGGATCGAACCTTGGCACAACTTGCACGCGTAGCTGCTCCTTCCGCACCTTGTCGGGGAAGCGCTCCTTGTACATACACATCCAATATACAAAGCAGGAGTAGGGTTTTACGCTTCACAGCGGCCCGAACCTAGGTAAAACTCCTTGAGTCTCTGCTGGTTCTGCTCTTTGTGCTCGTCCATCTCCCTAGTCGAACCGCAAAGGGGCTAGATGGCCCCATAGATGGTCGTACGCATGACATAGCCCCACCGTCAACTAACATCTTCGTCACCTTGAGGTTGCGGATTGTTGGTGAAACCAACAGCGGCAAGCACCCGACCGCAGTTGTGGAATCAGGGTGGTCCTCGGTGTCGAAAATGATAGGCGTGTGAGACCACTTGAGTGGTTTCTGGGCCCCCACTGCCGGTTCCGCCGCATTGATCTCACGGGCCCATTGTTTGAGCTGCCGGTGAGAGGAGTGCGAAGATGCACCTCCATCAATGCACATGGCGTCTACCGCTTGCTGAAACTCCTGTCCGTCAGACTCGTCCTCTTCGTCCTCATCATCATCCTCTTCTCCTTCCTTTTTCTCATGGCCTCTTGCCGGTTTCTCTTTCTTTCCTTTGCTGCGGCGACCTCCGCGGCCACCGCGCTTGTTCTTGCCAGATTCGCCAGCACCATCTTTGGCCTTCTCCTTGTCATGCTTTTCATACTCTTGTTTTTGCTTTTCGGCAAGTTGCTCCACTTGCCAGCACTCTTGGAGGTCGTGGCCCTTGGTGCGGTGAATCTTGCAGTATGGTCCATCGGTCTTGTCGCCAGCGGTAGCCTCGTGACCATAGGTACACACGGCAGCCTCCTTGCCGGCACCTTCAGTCTTGGCTTTCTTGCCAGGCATTCCTGATCCCTCAACAACCATCACTGCCTTGCCTTTGCGCTTGCGATTGCGCTTTCGGCTTTTCTTCTTTAGGGTTGATGCGTCGCCGTCCTCAGAATCGACTTCAGCACCAGTATCTTCCCCGGGAAGTCGCCTCCCCTCCTCAGCACGTGCACACTTATCCGCCAAGGCATACAGGTCGTTGATGGTCTTGACCTGCTCTATGTTCATCTCTGCTCGCATTCTGCGATTGCGCACATTCATGTGGAATGCGGCAATGATAGCTGCGGGATGAATGTTTGGAATGTTGTGGTGCACACGGCTGAATCTCTGAATGTATTTGCGGAGTGGCTCCCCATCCCTCTGCGGGATCACGTGCAAGTCACTGGGCTGACCGGGAAGCTTGTGGCCATCGGTATACGCACCAATAAATTCATTGCACAGATCAGACCACGAGGAAATGGAGCCCTCCGGCAGGTTCATCAACCAGGTTCTCACATTGGGCTTGAGCGCC
This sequence comes from Elymus sibiricus, assembly GCA_039707655.1. Lineage (NCBI taxonomy): Eukaryota > Viridiplantae > Streptophyta > Magnoliopsida > Poales > Poaceae > Elymus > Elymus sibiricus. The sequence continues at coordinate 112,242,079 of CM077664.1, read as the reverse complement.
AACGGAAAATAATTTGCAAGGACCTTCTCATCTCGCCCTCTGGCAACTTGAACGGCAATCATGTAGATGCCCAAGAACTCTGCTGGGTTGAGCTTGCCGTCATATTTTTCTGGTAGCTCTGGCTTGAAGGCCCGGGAAGACGGCCAGCGGACTTGTCGTGGATCACGGGTGAAGGCCGGGCACCCAACCTCATAAGGTAGGTATCCGCCAACTCCTGGCGCTGGCTCATCAATGACTGGGCCATTGCGCGCGTCAGATTGACGACGCGCTTCCCGACGTCATTCAATGGTGGTGCGGGCGTCCTCCATCCGCCTATCGCGAAACACTTGGCGGGTCTTGCCGCACCCGCGAGTTTGAAGATGCCATCGACACCTCATCGGGATCCTCAGATCGGCGGGTCTGCCGCTGCTATTGTGGCTGTTGTCGTGGAGGCGACTGCATCGTTGGCGCAGCATCTCCGGCACGGCCGCTACCTGGAACTACTGGGGCCGTCTAAGGATGCTGTGATGGTCCCGCCAGCTGCATCTTGCTGGACTCAGCGAATCCAATGAGACTCTGGATAGTGGCTCTCCACTCGTCCATCTTCTCAGGAGCCGGTAGGAAGTTTAGCAGCATCTGCGCCCGCTCCATGGCCTCTGCTACCGTGGCTGGCATGGCTGGGAGCGAAGAACGGGACGTCGCTCTACTCCTGGCAGAGCCAGCAGCAGCGCCATCATGAACTTGATGCCACGGCTCGTGCCCAGCAGCGGGCTGACGCGGTGGTGGAGGAGCCGGAGCATCTTGAGGATGATGCTCGGCATTGTTTTTGTTGTGTCGTCGTCCGGAGCTGCCGGTGCCGTGAGGGAGCGCGTCACGCCCATCTTGCGATGGTCGCGGTGTGTGTCCTGTCGTGACATTCTTGGACGTTGCCGCTCTGTCCCTAGATGTCACAGTGGCTGGGTCCTGGCTCGCACCAGTCCGGACGGTGTTGCTGTGGCGACTGCATTCGCCAGAGCGTCGCTGATGGTGGCCGCCTTCGCCATCTCTAGTGTGATGGCTCAGATCGCCATCGCGGCGAGGAAGCTGACTAGCTCCGTCGCCGCCGTCCGTGCCACATGATCCGCCTGTGCCGCCGGCACCGCCTGCGCCACCCGCGGACACTTGGAATGGCAGCTTGGACGTGGAAGGAGCTGCTGCGGCCGCGCCCTTCTTCTTGGTCGCCATCGAAGAGGATGATGATGAAGAAAAACTAGCGCGTAGATTGCCGATTCAGGTTCGCACACGCGATCCCCTACCTGGCGCACCAAAGATGTCGAGGTACGACCAAGACAATCTATGGGACCTGCAAAGATCCCTTTGTGGTTCGGCTGTGGGAATCAACGTGCACAAAGAGCAGAAGCAGCAGTACACACAAGTTTACCCAGGTTCGGGCCGCCGTGAGGCATAAAACTCTACTCCTGCTTTGGTTGTATTGGGTGTGTTTGAGCACAAGTGCAAGGAGCACAGCTTGCCGGCGAGGTGCGCGGGAAGTGCAGCTACACACGTAGGTTGTGCAATGTGTCGACCCTTCTACCAGTAGCCATGGGCCTCCTTTTATAGATTAAGGGGTCACCACAGTGGCAAAATGGTAAATGCATGTTGATTTGATAGCAACAGTGCTATCATACCTAACTCTACCAGACTAGGACAAACGCATTTAATGCGCCGTTAGGTGTCATGTGGAGAGGGCTGCAACTTGTGAACTGTGTTGGGATTTCCCCAAAGAGCAGAGGATGATGCAGTATAGTAGAGATAAGTATTTCCCTCAGTTAAGAACCAAGGTTATCAATCCAGTAGGAGAACCACACAGAACCTCGTTAGCAGCACCTACCCACACAAAAGCAAACATTTGCACCCAACGCAAATAAGAGGGTTGTCAATCCCCTTAGCGGTTACTTGCAAGGACTAATTTTGATAGTGTTAGATAAAAAGATAAATTGCAAAATAAAATAAAAGTAAATAAATTGCAGAAAGGTATTTTTGGATTTTAGTATATGATAAAGTAGACCCGGGGGCCATAGTTTTCACTAGAGGCTTCTCTCTCGAGCACAGAACATACGGTGGGTAAACAAATTACTGTTGGGCAATTCATAGAAAAGCGCATAGTTATGACGGATTCATGGCAATGAACATGTATACAGGCATCATGTCCGAGACAAGTAGACCGACTCCTGCCTACATCCACTACTATTACTCCACCCATCGACCGCTATCCAGCATGCATCTAGGGTATTAAGTATAAAACAGAGTAACGCCTTAAGCTAGATGATATGATGTAGACAAAGTAAACTCAAGCAATATGATTAAACCCCATCTTTTTATCCTTAATGGCAACAATACAAATATGTGTCTTGTCCCTTTCTGTCACTGGGATGTAGAACACTGCAAGATTGAACCCATCACAAAGCCCCTCTCCCATTGCAAGATAAATCAATCTAGTTGGCCAAACCAAACGGATAGATCGGAGAGAAATACAAAGCTATAACAATCATGCATAAAAGAGTTCAAAGAAGACTCAAATAATATTCATGAATAATCTGATCATAAACCCACAATTCATCGGATCCCCACAAACACACCGCAAAAGAAGATTACATCGGATAGAACTCCAAGAACATCGAGGAGAACATGGTATTGGAGATCAAAGAGAGAGAAGAAGCCATCTAGCTACTAGCCATGGACCCGTAGGTCTATGGTAAACTACTCGCACATCATCGGAAGGGCAGCAAGGTTGATGAAGAAGCCCTCCGTGATCGATTCCCCCTACGGCAGAGTACCGGAAAAGGCCTCTAGATGGGACCGCGGAAGAACAGAGGCTTGCGGCGGCGGTAGGGTTTTCTCGTCTGGCTCTCTGTTGGTTTCCGAATATTTGAGAATTAATAGAAGTGGAATTAGGTGAAAAAAAGCCACGTGGGGCCCATAAGGCATCAGGGCGAGCCCCCCCTAGGGTCACGCCCTATTATCTTGTGAAGCCCTCGTGAGGTTTCTGGCATCCTCCTGAAGCTTCCAGGGTCTCTTTTGTCTAGAAAAAAATCGTCAAAAAGTTTCGTGGCATTTGGAGTTTGTTTGGTACTAATTTCCTGAAAAACCAAAAACAAGTAGAAAATAGCAACTGGCACTTGGCACTAGGTTAATAGGTTAGTCCCAAAAATGATATATAATTGCATATAAAACATCCAAGATTCATACTATAATAGCATGGAACAATAAAAAATTATAGATACGTTGGAAACAGTCTCGCTCGACACCTCATCGATGTGTGACCAGCTGATCGATGAGGTGGAGCGGTGGCGAGGCAGGAAGAGCTTGCTGGCACGGAGCTTGCCGGGTCTTCATCTTGCCGGTGTGTGGCTTGTCGGCAAGTGTTGACTTCATCTTCTGTACTAACTTAGTACTTCTCGATGGACTCCATTGAGGTCTTCTTTATTGCTTTGCCAACCAAGTCATGTGTCTTGATGACAGCAATCCCCTGGCAAGGCCTGGCCATCGGGAAGGCTGCTACTGTCTGTGCATAAGTCAGGGTACAAAAATGCCCATGTTTTTATACACTGATAAGAGGGAATCAGACATATCTCACAAAACTTAGTAAGTGGTATTTCATGATGCTTGACATATAAATCAAAATGTACCATGGGAACATCGATCCTATGCATGAAATAAAAATTTTGCACAAAGGAATTTGTGAGGAGGTGGTATTGGTCACACTCATCTGCGAGGAAGTCGGTCAGCCCGGCATTCGTGGCAAATTGCGCAAACTCTTGGTGAAACCCGGCTTCGTCCATGAAGGCGTTGTGTGGCCATTCACACGGCCGGACCTCCGTCCTACGCGGAATGTTAAGGTCACGGTCTGGGGCATTCCCAATGCTCCCCTTGGGGCTCCGGCTCGAAGAACCTCTTTGGAAGAAGTTCATTTTCCTACAAACAAATTTCTGAAATTTTTGGGCCACAAAATAATGTCAACAAAACTTCACAAGATTGATAGCAACTACTCATACAAGTGCCTAGAGGCTATATCAAGCATTCAAACTACTTAGAACTCAAAGAATTCAACATGCAATCCAATTAGATTTTTTTCTGGAGGTAGGAGATGAAGTGGGCTGAAGAGATAAGTGAGTGGGTCCCTGTGGGACCCACAAGGCATCTTTGCGCGGCTGCGGGGGGGTCGCGCCCTGTTGCCTTGTGAGCAACAGGGGCACCCCCTTGGGGTTATTTTTAGTGCCAACAATTCTTAAATATTCCAGAAAAAATCATGTTAAAATTTTATTACATTCTGAGCACTTTTATTTTTGAGTCATTTTTTGATTGCACGGATAATTCAGAAAATAGGATAATCATGGCATTTTACTTTATTAAACTATGAATGATAGAGAGCAAACTATAAATACAGAAAATGGTGCTTACTAAATTCATCGACCACATGGCCCCCAAAAAGAATCCATTAATAAGGTTGATCAAGTCTTATTAACAAACTATTTTCGAGTAACATGAAATCAAAGAACTTTCGTATAGCACTAAGTTACCTCAATGGGGATATGCATCTCCCCAACAATAAGAGTTTCCTATTTCTTTTTGATGGTAGGAAGAGGAAATTTAAATCCTCCAATAGTGATTGTCAAAACTTTTTCAATATAGTTGGTACCATTCACCGAACTTTGTTTCTTCGGAAAATAAACCGTATGCTCATTACCATTGACATGAAAATTGACTTTGCTTTTGTTGCAATCAATAACAGCCCCTACAGTATTAAAAAAGGGTCTACCAAGGATAATCGACATGTTGTCTGCTACTTGTGAGCTGCGTTGGTAATTCCCTGAAGAGGAAGGGAGATGCAGTACAGTAGAGATAAGTATTTCCCTTAGTTATGAAACCAAGGTTATCAATCCAGTAGGAGAATCACGCAACACCTCGTTAGCAGCACCTGCACACAAAGCAAAAATCCTTGCACCCAACGCAAACAAGGGGTTGTCAATCCCTTGGTGGTTAATTGCAAGATTAAATTGTATGTGATAGATAGATAGATTGAACTAAAATATAAAATAAAATAAATAAAGTAAAAGTGCAGCAAAATATTTTTAGGGTTTTTAATATATGATTTAGATAGACTCGGGGGCCATAGTTTTCACTAGAGGCTTCTCTCAAGAAAATAGCATACGGTGGGTAAACAAATTACTGTTGGGCAATTGATAGAAAAGAAAATAATCATGACGATATCCAAGGCAATGATCATGCATATAGGCATCACGTCCGAGACAAGTAGACCGACTCCTGCCTGCATCTACTACTATTACTCCACACATCGACCGCTATCCAGCATGCATCTAGTGTATTAAGTCCATAAAGAACGGAGTAAAGCCTTAAGCAAGATGACATGATGTAGACAAAGTAAACTCACGCATGAATAAACCCCATCTTTTTACCCTTAATAGCAACGATACATACGTGTCATGTCCCTTTCAGTCACTGGGATTGAGCAATGCAAGATCGAACCCATTACAAAGCACCTCTCCCATTGCAAGATAAATCAATCTAGTTGGACAAACCAAATCAATAGATCGGAGAGAAATACAAAGCTATAACAATCATGCATAAAAGAGTTCAGAGAAAACTCAAATAATATTCATGGATAATCTGATCATAAACTCACAATTCAGCGGGTCCCAACAAACACACCGCAAAAAGTGATTACATCGGATAGAACTCCAAGAACATCGAGGAGAACATTGTATTGAAGATCTAAAAGAGAGAAGAAGCCATCTAGCTACTAACTATGGACCCGAAGGTCTGTGGTAAACTACTCACGCATCATCGGAAGGGCAGCAAGGTTGATGTAGAGCCCCTTCGTGATCGATTCCCCCTTCGGCAGAGTACCGGAAAAGTCCTCCAGATGGGATCTCTTGAGAACAGAAGCTTGCGTGGACTCCTCTGTTGGTTTCCCGATTTTAGAGAATTTATAGTGCTGGAATTAGGTCAAACGGAGCTGTGTGGGCCCCACAAGCCACCAGGGCGCGCCCCCCTGGGGCGCGCCCTGGTGCCTCGTGGGCTACTGCTTCATCTTCTGGCCCTCTACCAAAGCTTCCAGTACTTGTTATGTCCAGAAAAAAATCTCCAAAAAGTTTCATGGCATTTGGACTTCGTTTGGTACTGATATTCTGGAAAACCAAAAACAGGCAAAAAAACAGCAACTGGCACTGGGCACTAAGTTAATAGGTTAGTCCAAAAAATGATATATAATTGCTGTAAATGTATATAAAAACATCCAAGATTGATAATATAATAGCATGGAACAATCAAAAATTATAGATACGTTGGAGACGTATCATTGTCGTCCTCGGGCATATCAAGTATAACAAAGTCTGTTAAGATAGTGACATTTGCAACAACAACGGGCACATCCTCGCAAATTCCAATAGGTATAGCGGTTGATTTGTCAGCCATTTGCAAGGATATTTCAGTAGGTGTCAACTTATTGAAATCAAGTCTTCTATATAAAGAGAAAGGCATAACACTAAACCGGCTCCTAGATCACAACAAGCAGTTTTGACATAACTTCTTTTAATGGAGCATGGTATAGTGGGTATTCCCGGATCTCCTAACTTCTTAGGCACTCCACCCTTAAAAGAATAATTTGCAAGCATGGTGGAAATTTCAGCCTCAGGTATCTTCCTTTTATTTGTGACAATATCTTTCATGTATTTAGCATATGGAGGCATTTTCAAAATATCAGTCAAGCGAGTGCGCAAAAGGACAGGTCTAAGCATTTCAACAAAGTGCTCAAAGTCTTCCTCATCCTTATTTCTAGGTGGCTTAGTAGGAAAAGGCATGGGTTTTTTAACACATGGTTCTCTTTCTTTTCCATGTTTTCTAGCAATATAGTCACTTTTATCATATCTTTTATTCTTAGGAGGTGGGTTATCAAGATCAACAGCAGGTTCTATTTCTACATCATTATCTGGTTGAGCATTAACATGAACATCATTATCATTATCATTAAGTGGGTGTTCATTACCAGATGGTGTCTCAGCATCAGAAATAGAAACATCATTATCATTCTCAAGAGGTTTTTCTACCTCAGGTTTACTAGAAGCATGCAAAGTCCTATTATTTTTCTTCTTCTTCTTAGATGAACTAGGCACATCAATATTAATTCTTTGAGAATCTTTTTCAATTCTTTTAGGATGACATTCAGGATACAGAGGCTCTTGAGTCATTCTACCTCCTCTAGTAACAACTCTAACAACACGATCATTCATTTTATTATTCATCTCATTAAGCAAATCATTTTGGGACTTAGCAATTTGTTCTAACTGAGTATGAACCATAGAAGCATGTCTACTTAAGCCTCTAACATCATTAGCAGTTCTAAACATCAATTCACTCAAACAATCTATCATGAAAGCATTGCGTTTTAATTGATTGCTAACATACATATTGAAGTGTTCTTGTTTAATGATGTAATTATCAAACCCATAAAGGCATTGACTAGCAGATTTATTATAAGGAATATCACCCTCATCGAATCTAATAAGAGAATTTACCTCTACTACCTATGTCGAGATGTCGAGCCCATGTATTTCTTCAATAAGTGGTAAATTCTTAACATCTTCAGATTTAATACCTTTTTCCTTCATAGATTTCTTTGCCTCTTGCATATCTTCAGGACTGTGGAATAGAATACCTCTCTTCTTTGGAGTTGGTTCAGGAAGTGTCCAATCATTAGCATTCTTTAATATATTATTCAATAGTTCTTCAGCCTGTTCAACAGTTCGTTCCCTGAAAACACAACCAGCACAACTATCTAGGTAGTCCCTAGAAGCATCGGTTAGTCCATTATAAAAGATATCAAGTATTTCATTTTTTTGAAGAGGATGATCAGGTAAAGCATTAAGTAGTTGGAGAAGCCTCCCCCAAGCTTGAGGGAGATTCTCTTCTTCAATTTGTACAAAGTTAAATATTTCCTGTAAGGCAGCTTGTTTCTTATGAGCAGGAAAGTATTTTTCAGAGAAGTAATATATCATATCCTAGGGACTACGCACACAACCAGGAGGAGGAGTATTAAACCATTTCTTAGCATCACCCTTTAATGAGAAAGGAAACAACTTAAGAATGTAATAGTAATGAATTTTTATCTCATGAGCAAACAGGGTGGCTATATCATTTAATTTAGTAAGGTGTGCCACAACAGTTTCAGTTTCATAACCATGAAAAGGATCAGATTCAACCAAAGTAATTAACTCAGGAGCGACAGAGAATTCATAATCCTTGTCAGTAACAAAGATAGGAGAAGTAGCAAACTTAGGATCATATTTCAATCTCTCCATCATAGACTTTTCTTTAAGCTTAACCAGTAATTTCTTAACATCATCTCTATCATTACAAGCAAGAATTTCTCTATCTGTTTCTCCATCTATAACATAACCATCATGTATCTTAGGCATTTCAACTCTAGTAGGAGAGCTAGGCATAATAGGTGAATCATAATTTTCATCAGTTTCAGCATTCTCAATTTCTTTAGATTTAGCAATTTGTTCATCAAGAAATTCACATAGTGGCACAGTATTATCAAGCATAGTACTAGCATCATCACAAGTTTCATCTATAGCGGAAGTAGTATCATCAATTACTTGCGACATATCAGAATGAATAATAGGTGGCGGTGTTGCAAGCCTACTCAAAACAGAAGGTGAATCAAGTGCAGAACTAGATGGCAGTTCCTTACCTCCCCTCGTCTTAGAGGGTACCACTACTGGAATCAGGATCTTTGCCATCTGCCATGGTTGACGGCAAAGGCATGCATGGCGGACGGCAAAGGTCTTTGCCGTCAGCCAGCAGACGGCACCACATCCGGCTGAACAAGCTACGGTAAAGGGCACTTTGCCGTCTGCTGGCAGATGGCAAAGATGCAAAGGTCTTTGCCGTCTGCCAGCAGACGGCAAAGGGCATGGACGGCACACGTGGCAGCTTAGGTCCGTTAAGGGGTTAACGGCGTGCTTTGCCGTCTGCTAGCAGACGGCAAAGTGGCCAAATAGGCCAGCCCAGGTTCCCCCAGGTAGCTGCCACGTGGCTCGCTATGCCGTCTACTGGCAGACGGCAAAGATGCAAAGTTCTTTGCCGTCTGCTAGCAGACGGCAAAGCAACCACATAGGCCAGCCCAGTGCCTCCCAGGTTGCACAGGTAGCTGCCACGTGGCAGCTTTGCCATCTGTCGGCAGATGGCAAAGAACTTTGCCGTCTACCAGCGGACGGCAAAGTGCTTGTACTGCCCCTGTTTTTTCTGTTTTTTCTTAAATTCAATCAATTTCACAGATATATATATATATACATTTGAAAATACTTTCAACAAGCATACATATCCCTGCCATATGGATATGATCATCCAACACATATACATACCAACTCAAAAGTCCATATCCAACATATATATATAGCCAACATATATCCAACAACAAGCATACAATGGTTTCATCCATACATACATATATAGGTAGCAAGTTTCACATTGTTCATCCTACAAAATCAAAACAAAAAGGAAGGACAAGGAGAAGAGTAGACTCCATCAACGCAAGCTTCCGTGATGTAAAGTAAATCTGCAAATTGGGAAAGAAGAAAGTTAGAAGAAGAACAAGAAGAAGAAGAAGAAGAAGAAGACGAAGAAGAAGAAGTAGAAGTAGAAGAAGAAGAATTTTTCTTCTCTTTCTTTTCCTCCTCTTCTTTATCTTCTTCTTCTTCTAACGAAGGTAACTTAGGTAATTATGCCATTTTTAGCTAAGCTAGGTAAAAATGCTAAGTGTAGGTCATTATAGAGCTAAGCTAGGTAAATAGGTCATTTTGGAGGTTAGTAAGGTTATTATGTCATTTTCGAGGAAAATAAGCTAAGTCAATGTCATTTTGGAGGTAACCAAGATTATTATGCCATTTTTGACCTAAGTATGCTAAGTATGTCATAAATGAACTAAAGAAGCTAAGTATAGGTCACTTTTGAGCTAACCTAGGTAGTTATGCCATTTTTTAGCTAACTAAGCATATTTATTCATTTTGGAGGAAAAAATGGTAAGTGTAGGTCATTTTTGAGCTATCCTAGTTAAAATCGGTCATTTCGGAGCTAGGTAAGGTTATTTTGTCATTTTGGAGGAAAATAAACTAATGATATGACAGTTTGGAGCTAAACCAAGGTTATTATGCCATTTTTTTACCTAAGTAAGCTAATTATGTCATAAATGAACTAGCTAAGCTAAGTATAGATCATTATTGAGCTATCCTAGGTAGTTATGCCATTTTTAGCTAAGTAAGCATATTAAGTCATTTTGGAGGAAAAAAATGCTAAATATAGGTCATTTTATAGCTATCCTAGGTAAAATATGTCATTTTGGAGCTAAGTAAGGTTATTATGTCATTTTCCAGGAAAATAAGCTAAGTATAGGTCATTTTGGAGCTAAATAGGTCATTTCTTAAGCTAAGTATGCATTTGTTAAGCAAAACACTTGGGAAAACTTACCATCATCATGGAGGTGAAGGACCGGCGGGTTTGCGCCAGTGTGAGATGAAGAAGGACCAGTCGGGGTTGCGGCAGACGCAGAAGGATCGGTCGATGCTTGTCGGGAGGCATGCTGCACCAAAGATCATTTGCAATGTCTCGTCTGGCGCTTCTTGATCTCCGGGAGAGTTCTAGGACAACGTATCAGTCCATCCCCAATGGCTATCGAGCCATGGGGCCTCCCGCCACCAGATATCATCACGAGCTCTGGATCAAAAGGACTCTGGCTCGGGTTGAAGTCCTCCCCTTTCCTCGTCTTCCCCTCATCTCTGTACCTCACGAGCTTGTTGTGGGAGGAGATGTTGCTGAAGCTCTCTGGATGATCGAGGTCATCCTCAGAGAATGCCTTGGCCTTCTTGTACGGGGCAGTATGGGCCATGGCATAGAGGTCGAACAGCGGTGGCACCTCCTTCTTGTTGTGTCGCGCCTAAAAGAGAGGAACAAAATATTAGTTAAGGGCTCAAGCTAGCATGAAGAATGAAATTGCATGAATCATGAAGCAAACCACATACCCAGTGATCCCCGAACTCAAACAGGTTGGAGCTCCCTTGATGGTGTGGCACACCTTTCATTTGGGCACGCTTATCCTTGGCCTTGTTGTGGATGGCTAGCCATTGGGGAGAGCACCACTCATCCACCAACGCCTCCCAATAGTCCATCCTATCCGCACACCATCTCTGGGGCACCTAAGTTAGACAAGAGAAATTTCAGCGCTACGCCTACGAATCAAATCAAGGAAACTAAGTACAAGGCCTTAAGAATAGGTAATTACCTTCATGTACTTCTCCTTACTCAGAAACTTGGCGCGGCACTTCTTCTTGGCCCTCTTAATGTTAGTCGAGGCGTAGTAGTCTTGAACAGCCTGCACCCGAGTCTCGTGCCGTAAGTTCTGAAATAGGCGCTTGCACTCGGCTACGAGAACAATACCCGCGTCCGCCTCGTGTTCCTCAAGACACCTGTAGAAGGTCTGCAATCAAACAAGACAACACTGATTAGTACAATCACTAGGTGATGTTGATTTTTAATTCTGTAAAGGAGAAATTACCCAAAACCGCCGGATCTCAATGTCGGCCACCGTCTCGCACAAGACACCGTCGACCCTCTCCTCCGGCAGGGCCGGGGCAGCCACGTACAGCTCCCAGCTCAGTGCTAGCTGTCGAACCTCCACCTCACCGGGCAACGTGACCCACCCCGGGAAATGGTGCCGGCAAAGCACACCAAGGACCTGGTTGGGCCTGCGGACACCAGGGGCGTGTTTCCAACCCCTGTAGTATGACAAGGCCAACACATTAGATATTAATTTGAAGAAACATGAAGGCAAAAGGTTAAAAAAGAGTAAATGCACTTACTTCTCCCCATTAGGCACAATCAACCACCTCTGATCGCGGGTCGCGATCACGGGCGGGAGCTTTGTACCACCACGCTGGTAGACCTTCTTGCCCTCCTCAACCAGCTCGCCCTCGCTATAGCTATCATCAGAAAAGCTGTCCTCACCACCATCAGCATGGCCACTAGCCTCCGGAGTCACGTGGGACGAAGACTCTGGGACCGGAGTCTCCTGGGATGAAGACTCTGGGACCGGAGTCTCCTGGGACGAAGGCTCGGCGACCCGAGGCTCGTCGGCCCGAGGCTCGTGGACCGGAGTCCGAGACGGGTCCAAGTCAGACGGGTCCACCTGAGACGGAGCACTCCAGTGGTCGGGAGAATCAGCTGGGGGTGGCGGCGAGGAAGGCGCAACAGCCTTCCTACATCTCCTGCCGCCACGTCCACCTCTAGCACCCCTCTTCGTCTTCCCCCGACCTCTCCCGGCCGAAGAAGAAGCGCCCGCCGGTGTCTACATACTGTGTACCAGCGCTCTCCGGAGGTGCTTGGGTGGAATAATAGCACCCCTCCCAGCACGCGCCGAGGAAGGAGGCTCGGAGCGCTCTCGACCCGCGCCCACCATCTGTCAACACCTGCAATGACAAAGAGTAAACGAAATTAGTACAACATAAAAAAATTGAATACCTAATAACATGAACTAATTAATAATATATATGTACATAATAATAATTGAATACCTGACATTACTAATATTAATCTTCATCAAACCATATTCATCAGTTAATAGAGTTTGTCAGTTTTATTACGTCCATGCAACCTAGACGCTAGTAGGTAAAGATAGGTCCTAATCCCACCCGAGTATGTGTAGATTGGGTTCATTTTCCCATGCTCTGCTCCGGATCCGACGCAAAATTTCGGTAGCACCTCCCCGCTGTTCTCCTGATACACGTCTCGGCAATAAGCATAGAGGATGTGTACCCGGAGAACAACAGGGAGGCACTGACGAAATTCTGCATCGGATCCGGAGTAGAGCATATGGGAAAACGAACCCAATCTACACATACTCGGGCTGTCCATGGATAATGTTGGACAATTCGAAAGAATCACGGTTATAAATATGCTAATGCATGCATATTTATAGATGTAACCCTTTCGAACGGGAGACGCATAGTGGTCACGCATACTGATGATTGAAGACACCTATAGCTAGCAAGTTTCATCGGCATGAAGACCAGAACAGAGGAAATGAAGGGGGGAGGAGGAGATGTCATTTGTGCTCACCCACGAACGCAGGGGCGGAGCTCGTCGAACACAAACGGGGAGGTCGTCGAACACCAGACCCTCGCAGCGACGAAACAACTGCACATTTAAATCCACCTGATCAACATAAATATGATGTTTTTTATAACAAAATCGAAAAATATATGACCTAACTCATAATTCACAAATATATGACCCCGTCGGCCTCTGGAAGGCCGAAGAGCACCTTTTTCCGGATCGGGGTGTCGGGGGTGTCGTGTCGGGGTCGGGGTGTCGAGGGTGTCGTGTCGGGGTAGGGGTGCTATGTCGGGGGCGGGGGTGCCGTGTCGGGGTGTCGTGTCGGGGGTCGGGGTGTCGGTGGTGTCGTGTCGGGGTCAACCCTCGACTCCTTTTCCCCTCGATCCTCGACCCCTTGACCACTCGGCGACCCTCTTTTCCCTCGACGACCCTCGACCATCGGCGACCCTCTTTTTCTACTTTTCCTACTTCTTTTTTCATCTTCTACTTCTACTTCTTTTTTTTCATCTTCTTCTTCTTCTTCTTCTTCTTCTACTTATTGTTCTTTTTTTTCATCTTCTTCTTCTTCCTCTTCTTCTTTTACTTCTTTTTTTCATCTTTCTTGTTTATTCTTAAAAAATAGAAAAAAAACCTAAACTAAACTAAACTAAACTAAACTAAACTAAACTAACCTAAACTAAACTAAACTAAACAAACCTAAACTAAATCTAAAAAAACAGAAAAAAAAACAGAAAAACTCACCACGGGGAGGGGGCGCGGGTTGAGGAGGCCGAGGGGAAGGGCGGCCGGCGACGGTGCGGCTCCGGCGGCGGGGCGGGGCGGCGCGGCGCGGCTCCGGCGATGGGGCGGGGCAGGGCGGCCGTCGCGGCCTGCGTCCGCTGGGCGGGGTGGCCGGGCGGGGCGGGCGGGCGGCCGGCGACGGGGCGGGCTCCGGGGGGCGGGGCTGGCCGGTGGCGCCTCGGGCTCCGGGGGGTGGCGCGGGGCGGCGGCGGCTCGGGCACGGGGGCGGCGCGGGTGAGGTAAGGGGAGAGAGAGAGAGGGGTGAGGCGCGGGGCGGGCTCCGGGGGGCGGGGCTGGCCGGCGGCGCCTCGGGGTCCGGGGGGTAGCGCGGGGCGGCGGCGGCTCGGGCATGGGGGCGGCGTGGGTGAGGTGAGGGGAGAGAGAGAGGGGTAGGGCGCGGGGCGCTGACTGTTTTAGATAGGTCAAATATCTTTGCCATCTGCTAGCAGATGGCAAAGAGCCTAGCTAGTGGGGTGGGGCCGGGGGGGGGGGGAACGGACGTTAGTTGGCACTTTCTTTGCCGTCTGCTAGCTGACGGCATAGAAGCTTTGCCGTTTGCTAGCTGACGGCATAGAAGCTTTGGCGTCAGCTAGCAGACGGCAAAGAAAGTGGCCGTTAGGTGGTTCTCGTTAGTGGGCCACCCTTCCTCTTTGTCGTCTGCTAGCTGACGGCAAAGAGCTGGCTGACGGCAAACATGATCTTTGCCGTCAGCTCTTTGTTTGCCGTCAGTTTTCTGTAAGCTGATGGCAAAGACCTTCTTTGCCGTCAGCTAGCTGACGGCAAAGAGCTGGCTGATGGCAAAGATCCTGATTCCAGTACAAAGGATGATCAGGCAAAGCATTAAGTAGTTGGAGAAGCCTCCCCCAAGCTTGAGGGAGATTCTCCACTTCAATTTGTACAAAGTTAAATATTTCCTGTAAGGCAGCTTGTTTCTTATGAGCAGGAAAGTATTTTTCAGAGAAGTAATATATCATATCCTAGGGACTACGCACACAACCAGGAGGAGGAGTATTAAACCATTTCTTAGCATCACCCTTTAATGAGAAAGGAAACAACTTAAGAATGTAATAGTAATGAATTTTTATCTCATGAGCAAACAGGGTGGCTATATCATTTAATTTAGTAAGGTGTGCCACAACAGTTTCAGTTTCATAACCATGAAAAGGATCAGATTCAACCAAAGTAATTAACTCAGGAGCGACAGAGAATTCACAATCCTTGTCAGTAACAAAGATAGGAGAAGTAGCAAACTTAGGATCATATTTCAATCTCTCCATCATAGACTTTTCTTTAAGCTTAACCAGTAATTTCTTAACATCATCTCTAGCATTACAAGCAAGAATTTCTCTATCTGTTTCTCCATCTATAACATAACCATCATGTATCTTAGGCATTTCAACTCTAGTAGGAGAGCTAGGCATAATAGGTGAATCATAATTTTCATCAGTTTCAGCATTCTCAATTTCTTTAGCTTTAGCAATTTGTTCATCAAGAAATTCACCTAGTGGCACAGTATTATCAAGCATAGTACTAGCATCATCACAAGTTTCATCTATAGCGGAAGTAGTATCATCAATTACTTGCGACATATCAGAATGAATAACAGGTGGCGGTGTTGCAAGCCTACTCAAAACAGAAGGTGAATCAAGTGCAGAGCTAGATGGAAGTTCCTTACCTTCCCTCGTCTTAGAGGGTACGATCTTGGTCTTAGCGTCTTTTAGATTCTTCATAGTGATCAACAAATATAATTCCCAGGTGACTCAACAAATAGAGCTATGCTCCCAGGCAACAGCGCCAGAAAAAGGTCTTGATAACCCACAAGTATAGGGGATCGCGACAGTCTTTGAGGGTAGTATTTCACCCAAATTTATTGATTCATTACATGGGGAGCCAAAGAATATTGTGAGTATTAGCAGTTGAGGTGTCAATTCAACCACACCTGGAGAACTAAATATCTGCAGCAAAGTGTTTAGTAGCAAGTAGTAACAGTAGTAGTTTTGTAGTGATTGTAACAGTAGCAGCAACGGAAGTAACTTAGCAAAGATCAATATGCGAAAAGCGTAGGCATTTGATCAGTGATGGATAATTATGTTGGATGACATTCATCATGTAACACTCACAACCTAGAGAGATACACAATAGCTCCAATTCATCAATATAATGTAGGCATGTATTCCGTATATAGTCATACGTGCTTATAATAAGAACTTGCATGACATCTTTTGTCCTACCCTCCCGTGACAGCGGGTTCCATAAGGAAACTAAGGGATATTAAGGCCTCCTTTTAATAGAGAACCAGAACAAAGCATTAACATATGGTGAATACATGAACTCCTCGAATTACAGTCATTCCTGGAGAGTATCCCAAACAATTGTCACTATGGGGTCTACGGATCAGAACAATAACAAGTGCATATAACTAGCAGATAGGATCAAGAACTCAAATATATTCATGAAAACATAGAGGGTTCAGATATAAAATCATGGCAGTCGGGCCCTAGTGACAATCATTCAGCATAGCTAGGTCATAGCAACATCAATCTCAGAACATAGTGGATACTAGGGATCAAGCCCTAACAAATTGACTCGATTACATGATAAATCTCATCCAACCCATCACTGTCCAGCAAGCCTACAGAGAAATTACTCGCACCTGGTGGTGAGCATCATGAAATTGGTGATGAAGGATGGTTGATGATGACGATGGCGATGAATCCGCCTCTTCGAAGCCCCGAACGGACTCCAGATCAGCCCTCCCGATGAAGAACAGGAGGTGGCGGCGGCTCCGTATCGTAAAATGTGATGAAACTTCTTCTCTTATTTTTTTTCTCGGGGAAAGAGAATTTATAGCATTGGAATTAGGTCAGACGGCCACCTGTGGGCCCCCAAGGTAACAGGGCGCGCCCAGGGGGGTCGTGCCCTGTTGCCTTATGGGCAACAGGTGGCCCATCTCCAGTTGATTTTTATTCCAGTAATTTTTATAAATTCCTTAAAAAATCTCCAAAAAGTTTCGTCCAATTCCGAGAAATTTTATTTCTGCACAAAAACAACACCATGGTAGTTCTACTTAAAACAGCGTCAGTCCAGGTTAGTTCCATTCAAATCATGCAAGTTAGAGTCCAAAACAAGGGCAAAAGTGTTTGGAAAAGTAGATACGACGGAGACGTATCAGGTCGACACGACTAGTCGTAAACCGAGGTGGCACAAACGTACAGGGACAGACATCGGTAACCCAGCAATGCACGTGTCGGTCAGCATCGAGTGTAACCAAGTTGTAGCAAAGCCACAAGGACTATAGGAAACACCGCGTGACATTTCCCCGTCGGGACAGACACAGGAGCAAACAATGATACATGTCGGTCAATCCATGTGTTCCGGAGCAGTAGCAAGCTACCAGGGCTTAGTAGAAGCACTTGGAGGCATTTCCCTATAAGGAAGGCTACCAAAGGCAAACAACTAGGTGTCGAATCCCACACATATACCAATGCATTCCAGACATACACACAATATGCACGATATGTGTAGATACAACATGGCATCACAACATAACTCTACGACTCAAAGTATAGATAAGGCTTGGAAGAGCCATACATAGCATGATATTACAAACATGGGTCTAAAACCCAACATACAAAGTCATACAAGCAACAAAAGCATAAACATGTCTGAGAACAGACAACTACAAAAGGAAAAAGTGCTGAGAAGCCTGACTATCTACAAGACCCTCCATAGGAACCAGACCTCTATCTGGGATTCCCAAGCTACTCGTCGAAGCCCATGTGGAACTACTAGTGAGACCGAAGTCTCCTATGAAAACATAAATTAAGCAACCGTGAGTACAAAGGTACTCAACAAGACTTACATCAGAACTATCTACATATACATCAGTATCTAGAAGGGTGTTGTGGGGTTTAACTACAGCAAGCCACCTTTGACTCAATGGCTATCCTGTACTACGACTACCAGTAACTTCTTTGAGGTGAGAGAGCGCACACGAGTCCACTAGTCACCACAACAATACACCACTATGGATCCTCTCCCGTCTCCCTATGAGAAGGCCATCCATAGCACTCACACTTGTCTTGCACATTTTAGAGTATCCACTTAAAGTTGTCTATGAACCATATAAGTCTCCAAGTAGTCCATATCCGAGGACGCGGCTATTCGAATAGTTTGATAACCCATGCAAGGGTGTACTTCTTCACACACGCTCTCACCACTTACCACCATGTACACGTCATGTACCTCGGCAACCTTCAAGCAGAAGCCCGGCGAGGGTGTCGGCCACAACCTGACTAACCATGCAAGACTCTAGTCCAGGTTTATCACCTATTTGAGAACTGGTCCGCAACAGAAGTCCGGCCGAAGTTTCCATTACGGCCTCAAACGATGTGTACAGGGTTCCCAAGTCCACCTCGTCGGATGGTACTACGCTTGGTACACCCGGCCACGGTGCCTGCTGCATCAAAGCCTATCCCTCCGGTCAGCACTAAGTACGGCCCCCAACACAACCTATAAACACCAGAAACTAGTTGCAACTCCTGGACAGATATCAAGGCGATTAATAAGTCAAGAGAGCTTGGAGTACCCGGAGCCCAATGTGTGGTAGTAGCTGTTCTTGGATAACATACACAGAACTCAGTTCTTAAGGACGGTCTCAATGAGACAGCCCACCATGTACTCCTACATGGCCTCTCAACGCTACCATTTACCAAATCGTGTTCACACACTCAACTCTCAAGAGTAGGACATGATCACAACCATTCCAATTCATCCCAGATGAATCAGACCTGACACAACTCTAAGCAATAGCAAGCATGGCATGGAACAAGTCACAACATGGCTCAAGCAACTCCTAATCATGCTAGGAAGGTTTAGCTATTTACTATCACAATGACAGGTCATGGAAAGGAATGGGTTCAACTACCGCAACATGTAACAGTTGAAACATTGTTGTCCTCATGCAGTAAAAGAGAGCAGGAGCGAGAGAGTGGGATTGAATCAGGATGATCAAGGGGGTTTGCTTGCCTGGCACTTCTAAAGAGGAACTGCACGTCATCAGTGTCAACGGTCACTATGTCGGAACGTTGGCTACCGAGAAGGAACAAACACCGACAAACAAAGAAGGAACACAATCAATGCAATGGAACAACATGATGCATGATCATGACATGGCAATATGCTAGTGTTTGAGCTAATGCAAAATGCTACCATGTTAGTTGAAGTTCATTTGAATCAAAGATTCAAATTCAAACTCCACAAGAAGCATTTAAAATGCACTTTAATTGATTTGACCTGATCTGCAGGAATAAGTTGTTCAAACAAGCATGAATGGCACAGATGGATTCTTTGGATTTTTCTAATCATTTTTCATATATAAATTATTTCATTCTGAGCTACGGTTGATTTTCTATGAATTTTCTAAGTTTGCAGCAATTTCTGGAATTTTCAATTAATTTTTGAAATAGAAATAATCCAGAAAAGCTTTATTGCGTCAGCATTACGTCAGCAGGTCAAACCTGACTAGTGGGATCCACTGGTCAGTGACCCACCTCGTTAAACACTGGATTAGGGTTAATTAAATCCTAAATTTAACTTAATCAGGGGCGGGCCCCACATGTCAGTGTCTCATTTAGTTAAAAGAATAGTTAGCCCTAATTATTGACTAATCTAAAGATTAAACAGGGGCTGGGCCCACCTGTCATAGACCCGGGGGAGGTCAAACCCTGGTCAAGTGGGTCAAACCCACCGGCGTTTAGCCGCAGGTGAGGCCTGAGGCGGCGGAGGGGCTCGGAAACATCGCTCCGGCAACCAAATTAGTGGCGGAGGGCTTCTACATGATGAGGAGGCTCGTCCGCATTGAGTGGTGCACATAGTAGCAGCTCCGGTGGCCTAAATCGACGGCGGCAGTGACTTGCGCAGCGGTCGGAGTTCGGTGAAGATGGACGGGGCGCTACTGTGCATGCGAGGACGAGCGGGTAGGTGCTCTGGGCTCCTCGGAGCGTGCTGATCACAATGGCGTGCTCGTATGCGAGCTGTGCTAGCTCTGGCCGCGGCGGCGACATGGGCGGCCGCAACGAGCTCTTGGCTCCGGTGAAACTACAACCTAGATGATGCAAATGAGTGCGGGAGTAAGGGGAAACGGTGGCGGATCTCACGTTGAAGCTGTTGGCGCAAACGGGGAGGCAGGGGGGCGTTGACGACGTCGAATCGATCACCGGCATCCGATGGCCGTAGGTGAAGATGGTCACGGGCGTCGTCTTAAGGGCTCCTCGGCTCGAGTTCGTTGGTGGAGATGACTAGCGCGAGGAGGCGGAACCATTGGACACTCTGGCCGGGCGAAACGATGACGGTGGCTGTGTGGGTGGCGAGCGGCGGTGACGGCCGCGCTTGGGTGGGTGTACGCAAGAGAGACAGAGGAGGGGATGAGCACGGGGAGAGTGAGAGGCAGTCGAGGGGGTTGCGTGGCAACGTTAGAGGAGGCCAGGGGAAGCAGGCAACCAGGAGGTGGCCGGCGCATGCCGGCGTGCCGCGGGCACACGCCCTCATGCCTGTTGGCACGAGGAAGAAGATGCCCCTGTCCCTGGTGACGGTGTCCTGGATTAGGGGGTGCCAACCTAGCCGGCCCAACTCCTCGGTTGGGCCGATATACCCCCATACGTGACCAAGATGGACTCCGGAGGCCACACACGGGAGACGTGATCGAGGCTGTCTCTACCGAAGACTTGTAGTACACTTCAAGATTTGTCCAGCCGCCTTACTCCTAGATACAGACCTTGTAACCCTAGGTACCCTCCCTGGCGTGTATATAAGCCATAGGGTTTAGCCCGTAGTGGAGAACAACGCAACATTTCTCACCTAGCCCTAGAAGTTAGACTCATATTATGATCTCGAGGTAGATCAACTCTGTACTTGTTACCTCTGCATTAATATAAGCAGAAGCAGGACGTAGGGTTTTACCTCCATTAAGAGGGCCCGAACCTGGGTAAACATCGTCTCCCTCATCTTTGTTACCATCGAATCCAAGATCCACAGCTCGGGACCCCCTACCCCAAGGTCTGCCTATTTTTACACCGACACTGGTGCTTTCATTGAGAGTTCCGCTGCGCGATCACCAGAAGGATTGATGGATCATCTGCAGATCAACTGCGCCAATAGCTGTGGGGACGTTTACGCCCGGGGACAGCTTTTCGTCTTCGGCAGCATGGTATTTTGCGCCGACTCGACGGGTCACCTGACCTCTGTCGAGAACTATGCCCCAGGTCGGATCGTGACTTTCGGCGGCCTGGAGTACACTGCAGATTCCCATGGTGAACTCATCTTATCGGGATGGACTCCCGGCCGGATCGAGAGCTCGGCTGGTTCCGAAGGCTCGACTCTGGAGCCGGACTCTGTCACGGCGCCTCTTGAGATCCCTGACACCGCTACTCCGGCCAGTCTCTCCTCGATCGCCAGTCCGGAGATGGATCCGGCTCCCACCCCTGAAACTGCGCCGGTGCCAGGATTGATTCCGGCACGGGACCCGGAACCATGTTCAGACTCCTGCCGCTCCGAAGATGCGTCTGGTTACACGCCGGGTGTACTTCGAATCAGCCCTGCCTATGGCGCATCCATGAATCCCGAAGAGTTATCTCACCTCGATGAGATGCTTGACCGCATCCGGAGTATGTCCATCTCGGACGGCAAGACTTCGGTTTAAAATCAGATCGGCCTTAAAGCCAATGATAGGGAAATTTACATCCCACCCACCACCCACCTAGTCGCCACGATCGATGATTTAACCGACGTGTTGGACTACAGCGAACCCTCAGACATGGAGGAAGACGCTGATGGCCCCAGCGAGAACACCTTGCCCCCGGTAAACACGGGCAGGTGGGCCGCCACGTCCACCTACGATGTTTATATGGTGGACACACCAAAATCCCCTCCAAGACGTCGGCGAAGGCGCCGAAGGGGCAATAATGGGGAACCCAGTGGCAATGACGCGACAGCCAATAATGGCGACGCGGAGGACGGCGACGTCGACAACCAACAGGAGAACGTTCAAGCCTCCCCAATAAGGAACGGCACACCAGACCGACCTCTTGGAGACTCAGATCCCAATGACCTCTTCGAAGGGGCCGACGACAATTACATGCCGGAATCCGAGGAGGACGAGAGCCTCGGTACCGAGGATTACATCGTCCCCAAAGACCCCTTTGAACAAGAACGCTTCCGGCGATGCCTCGTTGCGACGGCCCGGAGCTTAAAGCGCAAGTAGCAGCAGCTGCAGGAAAATACCGATGAGCTAAATGAAAAGTGGGTTGAAGTGCTCTCTGCCAAGCAAGATATAGAGAACCGACGACATAATATGCTGAAATCATACCCACGCAGACGCCTTTTACCGGAGTTCGACAAAGAGCTCGCTGACGACCTCGATCGGCCCCCTAGAGGCCGGGACAGGCCAAGACGAGAAGACCACGGTGAACGGCCACCTCCACGCCATCATGGCAAAGACCCCGTGGACTACCTGGAACCTCGCGACGCTAGACGTCGTATTCAGGAAAACAGGGCTCCCCCTCGGTCCATCTACGGATCAAGGGGACGTGCGCCCGCTGGGCCCGACGGCTACGATGCCTGGATGGACAGGAACGGCCGTGCCCGAGATCAAGCCTACTCACAGTTTTCTCCCGAGATCCGACGAGATCCTGCTCGGTCCCGGGGTCCGGCTCACCCAATCTGCTTTACAAACAGGGTGATGGAACATCAATTCCCGGAAGGGTTTAAACCCATCAACATAGAATCATACGATGGCACCACGGACCCAGCAGTTTGGATCGAAGATTTCCTTCTGCATATACACATGGCCAAAGGAGATGATCTCCATGCCATTAAATAACTGCCACTCAAGCTCAAGGGGCCAGCGAGGCATTGGCTTAACAGCCTCCCGCCTCACTCTATCGGCAGCTGGGAAGCCCTAGAGGACGCTTTTCAAGGAAACTTCCAGGGCACATATGTCCGACCTCCGGACGCGGATGACCTTAGCCATGTCACCCAGCAGCCAGGCGAATCAGCCCGGAAATTCTGGAACAGGTTCCTCAACAAAAAGAACCAGATCATAGACAGTTCCGAAGCCGAGGCCATCGTCACATTTAAAAACAATATTCGTGATGAATGGTTGGCTTGACAACTCGGCCAGGATAAGCCGAGAACCATGGCTGCCCTGACCGCACTAATGACTTGCTTTTGTGCGGGAGAAGATAGCTGGCTCACCCGAAGTACTCATAACGGTGAGGCATGCACCTCGGAAACTCGCGACGCCAATGGAAAAGCAAAGCGCAACAAAAATAAGCGCAGATATAAGAATGGCGGAAGCGACACTGAAGACGCCGCGGTCAACGCAGGATTCACCGGACCTAAATCTGGCCAGAAAAGAAAACCCTTTAAAGGGAACAAAGACGGACCTAACCAGCTTGATAGACTCCTCAACCGCCCATGTGGGATCCACGGTACTCAGGAAAAACCAGCAAACCACACTAATAGGAATTGCTGGGTCTTTAAACAAGACGACAAGATAGTGGCAGAGGGTCAGAGTAAAACCCAACACCACAGCGATGACGAGGATGAACCTCGGCAGCCCAATAATGGAGGCCAAAAGAAATTTCCTAATGAAGTAACAGAGGTCAACATGATCTATGTCACCCACATCCCTAAAAGGGAGAGGAAACATGCACTTCGGGACGTATACGCACTGGAGCCAGTCGCCCCGAAGTATAACCCATGGTCGACCTACCCGATCACTTTCAACAAGCACGATCATCCGACCAGCATTTGGCATGGCGGATCGGCGGCGCTTGTCCTGGACCCTATTGTGGATGGTTATCACCTAACGCGCGTCCTGATGGACGGGGGAAGCAGCCTTAACCTCATCTACGAGGACATAGTTCGGAAGATGGGCATTGACTCATCTCGGATTAAGCCGAGCTCTACCACCTTTAAAGGTGTCATTCCGGAAGTCGAAGCCCGTTGTACGGGAACAGTCACCCTAGAGGTAGTCTTCGGTTCGCCCGATAACTTTTGAAGCGAAGAGTTAATCTTTGATATCGTACCCTTCCGGAGCGGATACCATGCGCTCTTAGGACGCATAGCCTTTGCACGCTTTAACGCAGTCCCACATTACGCCTATCTCAAGCTCAAAATGCCGGGACCCAACGGCGTCATCACAGTCAATGGCAACATGGAACGTTCACTCCGGACAGAGGAACAGACCGCGGCTTTCGCAGCCGAGGTTCAAGCGACCCAGGAGGCAGCCCGCAGCGATAAATGCGCCGCCCGCTCCTTGAAGCGCGCCCGTGCTGCACAAATCGACCTTGGCCAAGTGACCCCGCACCCGAAATAGGGATTCGGGCTCCTCGTGTGCCCTCTCTGGAGTGGGCACTACGTCCCCAGAGTGCATAACTTCGCACTCAAGATTCCCTGGGATGTCGAGGAACCAGAACGACTACCCAAACATCGGTGCGGATTAACCACGCGAAGACGAGGCTTAGAGCCCCTGCACAGGAAAGCATCTGTACAAGGAACTGCCAAACTTCTATGTGGTCTTAAAACCACAGAGTGGCTTCGGCCACACCTCCCTTTAAGGAACTCGGTCAATCAAACACCTAGAGTGTATAAAGGGCCGGAAGGGCATCGACCTTCGCAAATTCTTCGCCATCAATGGTGACGACCTGGTCAACAGTCCGGAAACGCAGACGTGCGGCAGGTAGCGGTCCGGATTCTTCAAAATCCGTTAGCAATTATCCGACCTGTTTTTTCCTTTTTCTTCTACATTGTACTCTTTTCATTACTTTCGTCACAGCCGGGCATGTACATGATTGATATTATGAAATAAAGAAACTGTGCCCTTTCAAGGTCTCTATTATCAGCACAAGCTCTGGGACGATGTAGCTCTCTAAAAGATGCAATTGTATAAAAAAAGTCCGATGTATTCGGCGTCTCGGATGTTGGCCTTATATGCATCAGTTTCGAACCTAGATTTCGGTCAATAGTTGGGTTGCCCGGCTCCTATGTGTACCCCTTACATTTCCGATGAATTCGGCTAAGGGTGTAACGGGAGAACCACTGCGATTGCGCTGCCAGGTCAATTGGCATGGCGCCTCAGTGGAGAAAGCCGAAAACTGACTATCTAGGTAGGCGTAAACTGGTCTGCCATCCGGAGACCGCGTCAAGCGATGTGACGATAGAGATCACCCGTGTCAAATGAAGGGCTTCCATTCCTAGCAGAAGTGCGCTCTGGCCTAGACCTCGGCCGAGCTGGCCGAACACTTCTTACACCGGGGGCTGGTCATCAGCCCCCACAGTCAAACTCCTATGACTGAATGAAAGATATCAAGCCACTATAGTCTGATTGCCTAGTTCCTATAAGACACCGACCGCCTTCGGGTACCGAGACGTCGGCCAAAGGTATAGTGTGCCTCAAGGAACACCCTTTGTATGACCTACATTGGGGCTGAAGCCGACGACTGGCCACTCTCATTTTAAACAGTCATATAGGAGGAATAATTAAAATTATAAAACAACACACATGGAATCTTAAAGCAATTCTCATTCAACAAAAGATAAAAAATTTCACATTGTACACTCCAGCATTCCGAGATATCATCTAAAAATACAGAGTGTCTTTGGGGCACATGGCCTCGGTGGTCCGAGCTCCCGCCTCCACCTCGGCGAAGAACTGCTCGGCGGTCTGCAGCTTGTCGACAGGAGGGCCAGCGGCACATGTCTCCGCATCAACCTTGTGGAAGTGCGTCTTCACGCAAGCATATGCCCTCCGCGCCCCTTCGAAGCACGCAGACCTCTTCCAGCGATCCACGCAGGACACGGCATCTCGGAGACGGGCCGTCAAGCTGAAGAGGCTCTTCGGCATAGCTTCGGCAGGCCATAGAGCGACACAGAGGTCCTGGAGCGCCGGTCTCGTCATGCGAAATAGTTCCACCAGCTGCTTCACTTGATGATTCAGCAGCTGCGCGGACGGCGATCCCGAAAACTGCCCCAGAAGGCTTTCTCCGCCTCATGGCCCACCAGCTGGCCGAAGAACGCCACCGCATCCGCCACTCTCTGCGGGAGATCCTCAAAGACCTCTGCGGAACGCCATAACTGGGTGAGCTCGACGCACCCTTTGCTGCCAAACGAACACTGCAGCAAAAAAATCTTACCCAAGGCGATTTGCTCCACTTGCTGGAGCACCTGGTGGTCCGCTCAGGCCGAGGTCTTGAGCTCGGAGTGGGCACGCTGAAGCTTCACAAGCTCCTCCTTCGTCCGCTGCCCCTCCTCCTGAAGTTTGTCGCATGCTTCAAACACGCCCTTCAGGGTCTCCTCGATCTCTAGCACCCGAGCTTGGTGCTTATCCCCGACTACCTTCTCGGCAGCCCAGGCCTTCTCGTCCACGGCGGCAGCAGCTTCCTGCTGTCGTATATCTTTCCGAGCCCTCTCGAGCTCGGCCTTGAGCGTCTCCAGCTCTGCTGTCAACACAGTTCGGCCATTAGTTGTTTTCTTTAAACATACATTATACCTCTTTATCCAGAATATACGGCATGTTTAAACTTGCTTACCTTGAGATTGCTCAAGTTTCCGGTTCATCTCCGCCATCTCTTCAGAGACAGAGTCCGGAACCGAGGTCACAACCTGGAACAAAGCAGATCCTTATTAGAGAGGGAATGGTTAAGATCACTACAAGGCTCCAGGACGACTGCTTCAAGCAGCGCCCTGGGGGCTACTTCACGGGCTCCTAATTACTCAATTGACCCCGATGCCAGTTTCTTAAAACCGACTTCGGGCTCGGGGACTACTCACTCACTAAGCCGTTTAGAAGGCTGTACTTTCATATCCTCGGACATAATTCATAAAACAAACAAATTGAATGCGCAGACGGCATACCTCGAAGCCTGCTACGAGGCTCTTGAAAACCTCATGTAGGCCGGCCCCTACGGACCGGTAGCCTTCCAGCGTCGTGCCTATCAAGGCACGATGCTCCTCCTTGATGGAAGAGCCCTTTAGGGCCTCCTCCACCTCCTCGGTCCACCCCGCGCCGGTCCATCATTGGGCAGTAGGCTGGGTTGAAGGGATGACCTCGGGCGTATCCACCCGAGCAGCCTCCGCCTGGTCTGGCGGAGCCGAGGTGAACGCCGGCTGGGCCGATGACCGGCCCAGCCCTTCTTCGATGACCTCGGGGTGCTCCGTCCCCGGGTCCTGTTGGGCCGAGGTGTTGACCTCAGCCATGATCGCCACCTCGTCGGCCCCCGTCAAGTTGACGTCGGGGACCAGGGTGGAGGTCGCCTCCCCTAATCCGTCATGTTTCGGGGGAGAAGCGGCGGCCTCTGGAGTCCCGCTGACGGACGGCAGCCCGCTCGAAGAACTGCTGGGGATTACCCTCGGTGGGCTGCATGTGAAAAGTTGTCTCTGTGAGATTTCCCTTGTTGAAAAAATGACTCAAGTGAGGAAGACAAGGACAAGGGCTTACCCTCGAGGTGCCGGTTTCTTCCTCCTCGTAGAGAGGGGGTCTTCCTGTGAGTCACCGGAGAGCTCGGCCCTCTCCGGTGACTTGTTGGCGGCCTCGGATGAGGCTCGCCTCGGCCTCTTTGGGGCCTTTGGTGGCATGTCCACGTCGGCGTCTTCTAACGCCGACCTCTTCCCGTTTGGAGGAGGAACCTCCTCCTCCTCACCCTCCTCGGCGCCACCGTCTTGAGCGGCGGAGGTGTGTGTCTCTTCAGACCGAGTGACCGAAGTCCCCCGGGTCCGAGCACTTGACCTCCCCGCCTGGGACTTCGTCCCTTTGGAGGCCACCACATGTGGTTCCTCGGTCAGAAGCGCTCAGAGCAGGGGAGTTGGGGGCTGCTCTGGTAGTGGGGCCGGGCATCGTACCCCTTGAACCCAGGCCAGCCACTTCTGCAAAATGTCAAAACATGACGATTCGAGTAAAAACTTTATTCTTCGGCGCAATGAGCAGAAAACAAAGATTGAAGGGCGAGACCACTCACCGGGGGGACCTCATAGCCATGTTCGAGGCCGGGGTCCTCCCCTGCCTTGGGGATCTTGTCCTTGGCCAGCTTCATGGGCCTTGACCACATGGCTGCCAAGGTTGAGCGGAAGAAGGTGTTGATGGTGTCCATGTCCTCGGGCTTTTGCGCCCACATCGGGGTAGCCCGAAGTTGGAGAGGGAGTATACGGCGGTTGAGCATGACATGGATGACGTCGGCCAGCTCAACCTTCCTCGTCGTGGACCACCACAGGATCCTATCGATCAGGGTCTCCACCTCTTCCGGCTTCCCCCAAGCGACACCCTTCTCCTTCCAGGACTTGAGCTTCTTGGGAGGCCCAGCCGAGAAGGCTGGGACTTCAGATTGACTAGGGGCGAGTGCCTCGGTGATGTAGAACCACTCCCTTTGCCACTCCTTCACCATTTCGATGAAGGTGCCCTTAAACCAGGTGGCCCCCTGGTTCTTGCTGATCATGGCCCCTCCGCACTCCGCGAGATCCGAGCCGCTTGACTTCGGCTTGATCCCGAAGAGCTTCAGCCATAAGCCGAAGTGCGGCTCACAGCGGAGGAAGGCCTCGCAAACTGTGATGAAGGCGGTGAGGTGGAGGACGGAGTTAGGGGCCAGGTGGTGGAAGTCTAACCCGTAATAGAACATTATCCCGCGCACGAAGGGGTGCAGCGGGAACCCCAGGCCTCGGATGAGGTGGGGGACGAAGACCACCCGCTCCCCGGTGTTGGGAGCAGGCACCAGCTGGTCGGCTGCTGGAGCGCGGGCGGCGATGGCGGGGGCCAGATACCCCGCGTCGCGCAGCTCGGCGATGGTCGCAGCTGTGACGATGGAGCCGCCCCAGTGCCCCTTGAGGGTGTCGGCCATGGCTGTATGAGGAGTTGGGCTCACGAAAGGGAAAGGCGCGCTGGTTGGATCTGGGCATTGGAGCTAGATGAAGCAACAATGGGGGAAGATTGGGAGCGTAGGCTATCACGCTGTTCTCCCCTTTGCTCTTATAGG
Organism: Elymus sibiricus; assembly: GCA_039707655.1. NCBI lineage: Eukaryota > Viridiplantae > Streptophyta > Magnoliopsida > Poales > Poaceae > Elymus > Elymus sibiricus. Next base: position 112,213,127 of record CM077664.1, on the reverse strand, counting down.
CCTATGAAAGGCCAAGAGTCCCCCCCCCCCGCTGCGCCAATAAGTTCGTGGTTGCTATCAAAAATGCCGTTGAAACATGTGGGGGGAAACAAAATCTTGATGATATCCCTAAGAAAGCGGGCACGATCTTTGCTTTGAGGGGACGTGCCAGCAAACAGGCTGCCTCGAAACGCGATTTGAGGGGGAGGCAGTAACTGCTCGCCCTGTCATGGGGCGAGCCTCGCCGATAAAGTTGTCAGGCAAGGATTGGATTGTTCATACCTGTACGACCAGCCTTCGAGGCTAAGATATCTACCCACCGCAGGCGGGGTACAAGCTCGGTTGGACCGCGGATGTTGATGCTCCATTAAGAGAATCCGAAATGCAAAGTGGAACTCGTCTATCAAGCCAAGGACTCCAGATCCGAAGTGATGTTTGTTGAAAGTCGTCCTCGGCATAGAAGACCAGTTCGGGGGCTACTGACGGTGTCCTGGATTAGGAGGTGCCAACCTAGCCAGTGCAACTCCTCGGTTGGGCCGATATACCCCCGTACGTGACCAAGATGGACTCCGGAGGCCACACAGGGGAGACGTGATCGAGGCTGTCTCTACCGAAGACTTGTAGTACACTTCAAGATTTGTCCAGCCGCCTTACTCCTAGATACCGACCTTGTAACCCTAGGTACCCTCCTTGGCGTGTATATAAGCCATAGGGTTTAGCCTGTAGTGGAGAACAACGCAACATTGCTCACCTAGCCCTAGAAGTTAGACTCATATTACGATCTCGAGGTAGATCAACTCTGTACTTGTTACCTCTCCATTAATATAAGTAGAAGCAGGACGTAGGGTTTTACCTCCATTAAGAGGGCTCGAACCTGGGTAAACATCGTCTCCCTCGTCTCTGTTACCATCGAATCCAAGATCCACAGCTCGGGACCCCCTACCCCGAGGTTTGCCAGTTTTTACACCGACACCTGGGCTGGGCTAGGAACAGTGCTGGGCCGCTACAGTGTAGACCAGGTAAGTGTTTTCTCCTTTTCTATTTTCTATTTTTCTGTTTTGATTTATTTATTTTGCCACTGATTTAAATTCAAAACAGTGACAAAATTCCTCTGAAATTTTTTATGTTACACAATGGAATTATCCAGATGCACATTTACTAATTTAGGGTATTTGAATTTATATTCTAGTCATACGAATATAAATTCAAATAGCATTAATGATTTAAATTCAAAGCCCAAATAATTCTTCAAAAATGTTCACTAATTTTGGTTTGGATCAAAACCCTAGCCAAAATTATCAAACATCAATGAAGGAATTTTTGGAATCATTGAATGACATTTCTAGGGTTCTTGGCCCTTTATTTAACTGAGGCTTTGAGAATCCCCTTAATTCAAATTTCTTGGATTTAAATATGATGCATGATGCTCTCTGATGCAACTATTTACAAGAAATATTCTAGGGCTGTGAAAATTTCACACTTTTGAAATAAACTGTTTCACATTCTAAATAATCGATTTCACAATCGTATATTACAATTTCATTTTCTGTAGTTATTATTTCACAATTCTGAAATATGTTACCGGCTTATTTCACAAATATCACATCTATTTCAATTGACTTTTGTAAAATGACATAGCTCACACTTTTGAAATAGACTATTTCACATTTCTTAAAAAATCAGTTTCAAAATCATACATTACAAATTCGCTCTCTGTAGTTATTTTTCACAATTCTGACATATGTTATTGGCCTGTTTCACAAAAATCACGTCAATTTCAACTGCACATTTGTGAAATTACATATTTTCACACACTTTGAAATAAACTGTAACACATTTTCAAATAATCAGTTTCACAACTTATCATTTCAGTTTCATATTTGGGTTAAAATATGTTTCTAGTGAAATAGGTTGTTTCCACGTTTTTCTATTGAAAAAGGTTCATTTCACATTTTTCAAGTGAAATGTGTTTCTTTCACATACGAAAAATGAAACATTGAAATTTAAATGTGTTTGAAATGTATCCAAGATCAGTCTAGTTCTAAAGGTCTTGGCGCTAGTAGTTCAAATATATAAATTATTTCAAATATGAACTTATGGTTTAAAAGATATGAATGTTTTCAATTGGGTAAGATGAAATAAAGTCCATGGATTTGTTTGCAGGGGAGAGAGAAGAGGCAGATGCATGCATGTCCTTGTCTGACAAAAAAAGTAGTACTCCGGGCTCGCTAGACTGACAATAGTACTCTGGTGGTGGACTAGCGGCTGAAATACTAATATTTCATAAACATTGGAAAAAAAATTATACAACACATGAGTCAATATACGGTACGAGGTGTCAATGGCTGATAGGTCACACAACTACCAGTCAGTAGCGGTAACACACAATTTTTCATTTTACCGGCCGTCGTCCGTCACCGATACGCTCCTCTCTAGAAGCCAGCCTCGCTTGACCCACTTTTTTCTATTGCAACGTATGGGCATATTTCCAATTAGAAAACGATGCATATCCAAACATGCCCTAAGAGCATCTACAGCCGCGACTACCAAATCCGGTGCGCTATAGGTCCGATGAAGCGCCCGGGCGCGCGTTCGCGGATAGTGACCGGTCAGATCTCAAATTCTCTCCCACACATCGGCGTACCTCATATCCAGCACCCTATATCCATACTACACATGCAACGTGAACTAGTCTATGTAGATCAAACAATGGACATAGCAATCGGCAACAAACGGACACAGAATTCCACTTTACATCATCCAAAGGATCACCACAGTTCATCGTCTGACAGGTTATAAACTTAAACAACTAAAAAATGATAATAGTAAATGGAGGAGGAGCATCTTCACCACTTCCTCACCGGACCTTTGCCCTTCCGGTCGCTGGCACGGCTGTAGGCGTCTGCGGCAGGTGGTGGATCATCTGAGTCGTTGAAGTCGGAGCCATGGCCATCATCGTCGTCCGAGAAGGAAACAGAAATGACGATCAGCCCCTTCATCCACCGGACGGCCCGGTCCTGCTGCCGCTTGAGCTTCGCTACCCGAGCCGCCTCCGCTGCTGATGACCCACAAGTATAGGGGATCGCAACAGTCTTCGAGTGTAGTATTTCACCCAAATTTATTGATTTGACACAAGGGGAGCCAAATAATATTTATAAGCCTTAGTAGTTGAGTTGTCAATTCAACCACACCTGAGAAGCAAATTCTCTGCTGCAAGGTATTAGTAGCACAGTAATATGATAGTTTGATAGTAGTAGTAACAGTAGCAAGTTTGTAGTAGTTGAAATAGTAGCAACAACAGTAGTAACTTAGCAAACACAGTATGAGAAAAGCGTAGGCATGGAGTAGTGATGAATATTATGGATGACATCAACCATGTAATAGTCACAACCTAGAGCGATACATAATAGCTCCAATTCATCAATTCAATGTAGGCATGTATTCCATATATAGTCATACGTGCTTGTAATAAGAACTTGCATGACATCTTTTGTCCTATCCTCCCGTGGCAGCGGGATCCTAACGAAAATCTAAGGGTAATTAAGGCCTCCTTTTAATAGAGAACCGGAACAAAGCATTAACACTTAGTGAATACATGAACTCCTCATACTACGGTCATCACCGGAGTGAATCCCAAGTATTCTCACCTTGGGGTCTGCGGATCATAACATGTAACAGGTGCATACAACTTGCAAAATAGGATCTAAAACCCACTTATATTCATGAAAACATAATAGGTTCAGATCTGAAATCTTGGCACTCGGGCCCTAGTGAGAAGCATTAAGCATAGCAAAGTCATAGCAACATCAATCTCAGAACATAGTGGATACTAGGGATCAAGCCGTAACAAATTGACTCGATTACATGATCAGCCTCATCCATCTCCATCTACCTCCAGTATGCCTATGATGAAATTACTCACTCCCGATGGTGAGCAATATGAGGTTGTTGATGAAGAACAGTTGTTGATGACGACGGCGACGAATTGCCCCCTCCATAGCCCCAAACGGACTCCAGATCAGGCCTCCCGATGAAGAACATGAGGTGGCGGTGGCTCTGTATCGTAAAACATGATGAAACTTTTTCTCTGATTTTTTTCTCGGGAAGACGATACTTATAGACTTGGAGGTAGGGCAAACGGAGGCTCCAGGAGCCCACAAGCACATGTGGCGTGCCAAGGGAGCCCGCCACCTGAGCTTGTGGCTCTGTGGTGGCCCCCCTCCAGTAGATCTTTTTGCCAGTATTTTTTATTAATTCCAAAATAATTCTCCGTAAATTTTTATCCAATTCTGAAACTTTCTAATTCTGCACAAAAAATAACACCAAGGTAGTTCTGCTAAAACAACCTCAGTCGGGTTAGTTCCATTCAAATCATGCAAATTAGAGTCCAAAACAAGAGCAAAAGTGTTTGGAATAGTAGATACGTTCGAGACGTATCAACTCCCCTAAGCTTAACTCATTGCTTGTCCTCAAGCAATTCAGTTGACAAACTGAAAGTGACAAAAAAAATTACAACCTCTTTTGTTTCTGTTGCCGTATATAAGCTTAACTAGCAATCAAGTTTTTAGCAAAGATCATGAACTAACCATGTGAATGATAACACTTAGAACTCACATTTACTCATGGCAATGGCATAATCAACTAGCGAGTAATAATAATATATCTCAAATGCCAACACTTTGTCAAAATAATCATGATATAATATGATAGTATGGTATCTCGCTAGCCCTTTCTGAGACCACAAAATATAAATGCAAAGCACCTCTGAAGTTCAAGCAGTGACTAAACATTGTAATTCAGGGTAAGAGAGATCCATTCATGGTCACACTCAATATTAACTATACTCAATGCATGTTGAACTAAGAATGACAATAGCGCTTTTTACATTGGTGCTTGAATGAGAAGGTGATGACACAACAATAAAACTAAATAACATGAAAGTAAATAGAATGGCCCTTCACAGAGGGAAGTAGAGATTTGCAGCGGTGCCAGAGCTCAAAGCTAAAACAAAGATGAACACATTTTGAGTGGTGTGCTTTTCCTGTCAACATCACGACAAAGGATTTCAATATCTTCCATGCTAAACACGTTAATGGTGGTTCCCAAAATGAAAAATTGGTTTTACTCCCCCCACAACCATACAAACACAAGCCATGGCTAGCCAAATCCATGGGTGCCCTCCAATCAATCAACTTTCCAGGGGGAGTTTTGTTTCTGTTTTCATCAAGTTATGCAGGACTGGGCATACCTATTACCAGCCTCCCTCAAGTTTGACGCGAGAATAAACTCTCGTCGCGAGTTAAACACACTTAGCATGGAAGATATTGACCGCCCCGTCGCTCCATGAGTGGTACGGGCACACAAAACAGATGTTTATTTGAAAGATTAGAGATGGCATGATATGTCTTCAACGTATCTATAATTTTTTATAGTTTCATGCTATTGTATTATCAATCTTCGATGCTTTATACGCAATTATATGCTATGTCATATCATTTTTTGGGACTAACCTATTAACTCAGTGCCCAGTGCCAGTTCCTGTTTTTTGCTTGTTTTTGGCTTTTCAGAAATTCAATATCAAATAAAGTCCAAACAAAAAAAATCTTTGGATTAATTTTTTCTGGACCAGAAGGGACCCTAGAAGCTTCGGGAGGAGACCAGAAGAGATACGAGAGATCCACAAGCTCGAGGGGCGCGTCCCCCGAGCTTGTGGGCCCCACGCAGCTCCGTTTGACCTAATACCAAGCCTATAAATTCACGTATATTCCCAAACCAATAGAGAGCCAGACGATATAACTTTCCCGCTGCCGCAAGCTTCTGTTCTTCCGCGATCCCATCTGGAGGCCTTTTCTGGTAATCTGCCGGAGGGGGAATCGATCATGGAGAGCTTCTACATCAACCTTGTTGCCCTTCCGATGATGTGTGAGTAGTTCACCACAGACCTACAGGTCCATAGCTAGTAGCTATATGGCATCTTCTCTCTCTTTGATCTTCAATACAATGTTCTCCTCGATCTTCTTGGAGTTCTATTCGATGTAATCTTCTTTTGCGGTGTGTTTGTTGGGATCCGATGAATTGTGGGTTTATGATCAGATTATTCATTGAAAGTAATAGAGTCTTTTCTGAACTTTATTATGCATGATTGTTATAGCTTTGTATTTCTCTCCGATCTATCTATTTGGTTTGGCCAATTAGATTGATTTATCTTCAACGAGAGAGGTGCTTTGTAGTAGGTTCAATCTTGCGGTGTCTCCACCCAGTGTCAGAAGGGGACGGGGTACGTACTGTATTGTTGCTACTAAGGATAAAACAATGGGGTTTATTCATATTGATTGAGTTTACTTTGTCTACATCAGGTCATCTTGCTTAAAGCGTTACTCTATTTGTCATGAACTTAATACCATAGATGCATGCTGGATAGCAGTCGATTGGTGGAGTAATAGTAGTAGATGCAGGCAGGAGTCGGTCTACTTGTCATGGACGTGATACCTATATATGTGATCATTGCCATGAATAACGTCATAACTATGCGCTTTTCTATCAATTGACCAGCAGTAATTTGTTTACCCACCGTATGCTATATGTTCGAGAGAGAAGCCTCTAGTGAAAACTATGGCCCCCGGGTCTACTTTAAACATATTTAAAAACCTAAAAATCCTTTGCTGCACTTTATTTACTTTTCTTTTGTTTTGCAATTTATAAGTTTGCCTATACTTGATTTAATCCTTGCAAGTAACGAGTTCAAGGGGATTGATAACCCTCTTGCCTGCGTTGGGTGCAAGTATTTGCTTTTGTGTGTGCAGGTGATGTTCACGAGGCTTTGTGTGATTCTCCTATTGGTTCGATAAAACATGGTTCTCACTGAGGGAAATACTTATCTCTACTGTACTGCTTCATGATACGTCCATTTTGCATCATGTTTTCCTACTATTATTTATTATGTTTTGGGTCATTATTTTACTTTATGATACAATTCTTATGCCTTTTCTCTCTTATTTTGCAAGTTTTACATGAAGAGGGAGATTGCCGGCAGCTGGAATTCTGGACCGGAAAGGGCTACAGCAGATATAGCTATTCTGCACATCTCCAAATAACCTGAAAATTAACGAAGAATTTTTTTGGAATATATAAAAAATATTGGCAAAAGAAATACCAGAGGGGGACCCACCAGGAAGCCACAAGCCTGGGGGGCGCGCCCTATCCCCCTGGGCGCGCCCCCGAGCTTGTGGGGCCCCTGGCAGGCCTCCGGGGCCCATCTTCTCCTATAAGATGCTATTTGTCCTAGAAAAAATCAGAAGAAGACTTTCAGGAGGAAGCGCCGCCATCTCGAGATGGAACCTGGGCAGGAGCAATTTTTCTCTCCGGCGGAGAGATTCTGCTGAGGATACTTCCCTCCGGGAGGGGGAAATCGATGCCATCGACATCACCAACGATCCTCTCATCGTGGGAGGACCAATCTTCATCAACATCTTCACCAGCACCATCTCATCTCAAACCCTTGTTCATCTCTTGTATTCAATCTTTGTCTCAAAACCTCAGATTGGTACCTGTGGGTTGCTAGTAGTGTTGATTACATCTCGTAGTCGATGCTAGTTGGTTTATTTGGTGGAAGATTATATGTTCAGATCCTTAATGATATTCAATACCCCCCTGATCTTGAACATGAATATGATTTGTGAGTAGTTACTTTTGTTCTTGAGGACATGGGAGAAGTCTTGTCATAAGTAATCATGTGAATTGGGTATTCGTTCGATATTTTGATGATATGTATGTTGTTGCTTCCTTTAGTGGTGTCGTGTGAACGTCGACTACATGACACTTCACCATCTTTGGGCCTAAGGAAAGTCATTGTGGAGTAGTAATTAGATGATGGGTTGCTAGAGTGACAGAAGCTTAAACCCTAGTTTATGCGCTATTCCGTAAGGGGCTGATTTGGATCCATATGTTTCATGCTATGGTTTGATTTATCTTAATTCTTCTTTCATAGTTGTGGATGCTTGCGAGAGGGGGTAATCATAAGTTGTCGGGGTACGACCATCTATGGGGCCATGCAGCCCCTTTGTGATTCGGCGGGGAGGATCGGCGTGCACAAAGAGCATGAACAATGGAACGCGAGGGATTTTACCCAGGTTCGGGCCGCTGAGAAGCGTAAAACCCTACTCCTGCTTTTGGTGTATTAGTGGTGTGGAAGCACAGTACAAAGAGCGCTCCTCCCGGCAAGGTGCGGAGAGAGCAGCTACACAAGAGGTGTCTGTATTTGTAAAGGAGTCCGAATCCTCTAAACTGTTGCCCTGGCCCTCCTTTTATAGCTCAAGGGGTTACCACAGTGGCAAAACAGTAATTACATAGCGATTAGATAGCAAACAGTGCTATCATACCTAACTCTGTCAGTTTAGGACAAGGGCATTTAATGCGCTGTTAGGTGTCATGCGGAGAGGTAGTCCCGGCAAGGTTTTTGCACCGCTTGCCTAGCTACCTTGTATTACCTTGACATGCCTCCTGGACGGGTCTCATTAGAGGCAAATCTTGTCACAGCAAGCTGACACGTGCCCGACAAGCCTCACGAACCAACCTGCGCGGTTGACACCTCACGCATCAGCAAACACCTGTGCGGCGAGGTGGAGCGCTGGAGGGCTGGCATAAGCTTGCCGGAATGGAGCTTGCCGGGTCTTCTCCTTGCCGGTTTATGCTTGCCGGCGAGGAATTGTCTTCACCCTTGGTGTTAGTTGAGTGTAGAGCCTTGAGCTTCTCCTTGGTAGCTTCTTTGGATGGTCTTGGAGTCTTGGTCTTGGCAGTTACCGGCAAGGCCTCGTCCGGCAAGGAGGCTGCTACTGTCTGTGCATAAGTCAGGGTATAAAATACCCATGTTTTATACACCGACAGGAGCCCCCGGGCCTGGGCCATATGCGCGTCCGAAGCATCGTTGGGCTAGGCCCAAGTAATGCACAGACACACGGTGGGAAACTGTCGTTATAATTTTGGTCATGATGGTCTTCATACTTTGAGATCTTCTTTGCTTCCTCACTAATCTGGACTTGGGTGTGTCCTCGGCCGTCTTCCGGCAACTCTTGTCGTCGGGTTAGTCACGGGCCGGCGCGCGCCACGCGTGGCGAGGAGTAACTGCCATACCGGTCTTTACTCCTCCTTTTTCTGCACCCTTCCATCGCGAGCGTCTGCATACATGCAAGGCAGCAGATTGGCAAAGAGGGATGGTCATTGGAGTAGTGCGTCTGGTAATGGGCGCAGAACGCGGGATTGGTGAACTTGGACGGTCGCCAGAGAGGTGTGCCCGCCTATGAATGCAAGGCGCGGGATTGGGGAGATTGGGCGGCCGCCCGAGGACGGTGAAGAACCAGCCCCCGCATCCTCCCTATAAAGAGGGGGCTGCGGGATGCGATGCTCATCCACTTCCTTCGTCCCATCTTTCCAGTGGCTGCTATCCTTGCCTCCTTCCTCTTCCTTCCTCCTGCTTCCGTGGCCACCATGGCGAGGGGGAAAGGCCGGGCTCGTGGGCCTGCCACCGCCACGCGGGCATCTCTTCGGGATCGTGCTGGCGCTTCTGCAGCGGCCGCGCAGGCCAGCCCCAGCGCTCGGGGTGGAACTACGGGTCGTGGAAGACGCGTCGCCCGGGGACGAGGTGGCCGTGGCGGCGCGCTCGCTACTCCACCTCCAGCCAACCAGCCCTTGGCAGAAGGCCACACAGAGGATACGGCGCGCGAGGGATTTCCTTGCCCTTTTTTAAGAAAAAGAAAGAAGAGAAAAGAGAGTTTTGGGAATCTTGACGGTTCATTAGCCATCTCATAACTAAAGTGTAAATCACAACATTACATGCATCAGCATATAAATGAATATGTATGAGGAGTTGCGAAACACTTAGCTTTATTATGCACAGGATCTGCGCCTGGCTTTGTACAAAGGGTTACATGTCTGGCCGACAAGGCTCGTACAAAAGGGGTTGCCGGGAGATGTCCCGGCAACCGCGCCTCACGGGTAGAACTTGCGAAGATGCTCAATATTCCATGAGTTTTGCACCGGGGTGCCATCTTCGGTCTCCAGCCAGACTGCGCCAGGCCTGGTGACTCGTACTACCCGGTAAGGGCCTTCCCACTTTGGCGTCAACTTGTTTGATCCCTTGGCGGACTGAACACGCCGGAGAACAAGGTCGCCTTCCTCAAGGCTTCGGGCGTGCACTTTGCGGCTATGATAGCGGCGCAAGGCTTGCTGGTAGCGTGCAGCTCGCACAGCCGCCCGAAGTGTATCTTCCTCAAGGAGCAATGCATCGGCTTGCCGCAGTTGCCCTTGCTCAGCTTCATCATAAGCGAGTACTCGAGGTGACCCGTATTTGAGTTCCGTGCGGAGCACCGCCTTTGCACCATAGATTAGGGAGAAGGGTGTCTGGCCGGTAGCTCGATTTGGTGTCGTCCTGAGTCACCAAAGAACCGCCAGCAACTCATCAACCCAGCGCTTTCCGCACTTGCGCAGCTTGTCGAAAGTTCTTGTCCTGAGACCACGCAGCACTTCAGCATTCATCCTTTCCGCTTGGCCGTTGCTTCTCGGGTGAGCGACAGACGCATAACAGATCTTGCTGCCAAGGTCTTGAATGTACTGCGTGAAGGTGTGGCTTGTGAATTGCATGCCGTTGTCGGTGATGATCCTGTTAGCAACCCCAAAACGGCAAGCTAATCCTTTGAAGAACTTGACGGCTGATTGCGCTGTCACCTTCCTCACTGACTCCACTTCTGGCCACTTCATGAACTTGTTGATGGCGACGTACAAGTACTCGAAGCCCCCGGCAGCGCGGGGGAAGGGGCCCAAGATATCGAGCCCCTAGACCGAAAAGGGCCAGGAGAGAGGGATCATTTGGAGAGCCTGAGCTGGTTGATGTAAATTCTTTGAATGGAACTGGCACGCTTCACACTTGGTTACTAGCTCAGTCGCATCCTGGAGGGCGGTGGGCCAATAGAAGCCTTGCTGGAATGCCTTGCCGGCAAGTGCTCTTGATCCTATGTGAGAACCACATATGCCTCCATGTATCTCTGCCAACAGCTCTAGTCCGTCTTCCCGGCAGATACACTTCAATTTCACACCGTTCGGTCGTTTTGTGTACAGGATGCTATCCACAAACTGATACATACTTGACTGGCGGGCTACTTTCTCAGCTTCCTCTTGCTCATCGGGGAGTTCTCCTATTTGAAGGAAACGGACTATCTGTTGTGCCCATGCCGGAGCCTGTGGCTCGACGACAAGGACTAAAGGCTCCTCTTCGGCCATGGGAGCGCTTGCTTTCGCGGCAAGAACCTGTGGTTCTGCGCTAAGCTGCTGCTCATCGCCAACCGCGTCATCGTTCCCAGCAGCATCCTTGCCGGTGGCTCCTGGGAGCTCTACCGGAAAGTACTTGCCGGTACTTAACTTTCTTCTTTTACTAGCCTGCGTTGATGGAGTAACCGTGGGTTGATTCAAATGGAGCACAAAGGTTCCCGGTTCCATGGGAAGCTTTTGCGCGGCACACATCGACAGGCTATCAGCAATACTGTTTTCCGCGCGGGGGACGTGCTCCGTTAGCAGTCCGTCAAAGTGTTCCTCCAATTTCCTCACTTCTTCCACATATGCTCTCATCAATGGGCTCTGGTAATCTTTGTTCACTTGCCTCACAACAAGCTGCGAGTCACCGCGGATGATCAATTTCTTGATTCCGAGGTCCACTGCGATCCGAAGACCGGCAAGGAACCCCTCGTACTCAGCAGTGTTGTTTGTAGCTTGCTCCCTGGGAAAGCGCATTTGGACCACGTACTTGAGGTGCTCCCCGGTGGGTGCGACAAGCAGCACTCCAGCACCGGCGCCTTGCAGCGAAAAGGCACCATCAAAGTACATAACCCATTCTTTTGTTGTTTCCTTGCCGGGGAGAGCCGTTTCTTGAATCTCTTCATCTTGTGTTGGCGTCCATTCAGCAATGAAGTCTGCCAAGGCTCTGCTCTGGATTGTTGAAGTGCTCTCAAACTTGAGTGCAAAGCTTGACAATTCCAACGCCCACTCCACTACCCTACCGGTTGCCTCTGGATTTCTCAAGATGCGTTGCAGCGGGAAGCGAGTGACAACGGTGACCTCGTGTGCTTGGAAGTAGTGACGCAGCTTCCTCAAGGCCATAAGGAGGCCGAAAAGCAACTTCTACACTCCAGAGTATCTCGATCTAGCCCCCTGCAGAAGGGAACTAACGAAATACACCGGTCGCTGCACCATTTTCTTCTTCGGCAGCACTTGCTGACCAACTTCATTTGCTTGCGCTGTACCTGTCTTGTCGGCGCCAGACCTTGCCGGTGAAGATTTCGGTTTGTCATCGGATGGGCTTGCCGTGGTTGCTTCTTCGTCATTTATTTCCCTCTGCGCCACTAATGCAGCACTGGCCACTTGATTCGTTGCCGCTATGTATAGTAGCAACAGCTCTTGTAGTCTAGGCGCAACTAGCGTTGGCATAGAGGAGAGGTATCTTTTCAAGTCTTGCAGCACGGCCTCCGCTTCTGGAGTCCATTTCATTGGACCTGCCTTTTTCAAAATTTTGAAGAACGGCAGGGCGCGCTCGGCAGATCTTGAAATGAACCTACTCAAAGCAGCAACACAACCGGCAAGACGCCGCACATCCTTGACGCTTTTCGGTGCTTGAATCTGCTCAATTGCCTTGATCTTGTCGGGATTTGCCTCAATTCCCCGCTGAGATACAAAGAATCCGAGAAGCTTGCCGGACGGGTCGCCAAACACACACTTCTCGGGGTTGAGCTTCAGATTAATCTTGCGCAGGTTTGCAAATGTCTCTTCCAAGTCTTGAATGAGGGTCGATTTGTCCTTGGTTTTGACCACTATACCATCCATGTAGGCTTCTACATTTCTATGCAGCTGGGGCTCAAAACCAATCTGGACTGCTCTCGCAAACGTGGAACCAGCACTCTTTAATCCGAAAGGCATGCACACGAAGCAGTACGTGCGACATGGAGTAATGAATGTGGTTTTCTCCTCGTCCTCCTTGGCCATGAATATCTGATGGTATCCAGAATATGCATCAAGGAAGGAGAGCAGATCGCAGCCAGAGGTGGAGTCCACAATTTGATCGATGCGCGGCAATGGGAAAGGATCTTTTGGACAAGCTTTGTTGATATCAGTGTAGTCTATACAAAGTCTCCACTTCCCATTTGCCTTGCGCACCACCACTGGATTCGCCAACCACGTGGGATGTAACACTCCTCTGACCAGGCCTGCTACTTCGAGTTTCTTGATTTCTTCGGCAATGAACTATTGCCGCTCCAAAGCTTGCTTCCGGACTTTCTGTTTGACAGGCCGAGCGTGGGGACAAACGGCAAGGTGGTGCTCAATTACCTCCCTGGGAACGCCGGGGATGTCAGACGGTCGCCATGCAAACACATCGACATTCGCCCACAGGAAGGTAACGAGCACGCTTTCCTATTTGTTGTCAAGGGTGGCGCTGATGGTGAAGGTACCGTCAGCGCCGTCCTCTTTCGCCAGCACCTTCTTGGTTGCCGGTGAAGTGGCCTTGGATTTCTTACTGGCAGAGCATTCCGGCAAGTCCTCAACGGGTGCGCAGCACTCCGAAGAGGTGCGCTTCCCGGAATCCTTGCTGGAGGTCTTGCCGGAGTTCTTCTTTTCCTTCTTCTTGGCAGGAGCTGGCACCTTGGCTGCCTCTGCTGCAACCGCATCCCTGTACATCTTGTCGACGCAAATGATTGCATCTTTCTTGTCGGAGCTGATGGAAATGACGCCCATCGGCCCCGGCATCTTCAATGAGTTATAAGCGTAGTGAGATGCCGCCATGAATTTTGCAAAGGCTGGGAGGCCAAGAATTCCATTATACGGCAGGGGGGTCTTGACGACGTCAAAGACAATCTTTTCCGTCCTGTAATTCAGTTCCCCGCCAAACGTCACCGGCAACGTGATCTTTCCCTTGGGCTGGCTTCTTCCCGGGTTCACTCCCTGAAACGTGCCCGTTTTCTCGAGTTCCTCATCGGGGATCTGCAGCCTCTTGATAACTTCTGGAGAGATCAGGTTCAGGCCGGCCCCACCGTCGACTAACATCTTTGTTACTTGGAGGTTGCGAATCGTTGGCGAGACCAACAACGGTGTAACACCCCTATGTAATGAGCTACAGTGAACCACTTTATTAATGCTAAGTCATCGGAGATTTGCAATGATAATCAATGTGGATTAATATCTCATTTCAAATTCTGCCACTGAATTCAAATTCAAATGCAAGTGAATTTTGAAGTTGCTCAAAAGTTGTTGGAAAAATGTTCATCATTTAGCATAAATTCCAAAACAATTTGTTGTTCAGGAAAACAACATCACTATGTTGCTAAAATGGACAGTAGCATTTAATCCAGTGCAATTCCAGCAATTATAATTCCATATTCATTTATGAAAAATGCAAATGAATTCCCCTGGGCTCCAAAATATTTGTGGCAGTGCCTAAAAATACAAAGTATTTATTGGTCTAGGTTCCACATTTTTCTAAATTGTTTGGTGGCCCACAAAAATCATTTGATGTCTCTGTTTATTAAAAAAATGGAAAAGACAAAAAATAAACGGGGCAAGCCGCTTACCTGTCGCGGCCCAGGACGGCCCAGCCCAGCCGAATCGGCCTCATCTACCTGCTCCCGCCTTCGTGGCGCCGTCGCCGCATTCGGCGCGTACGGCGCCGGCCGCAGCCAGCCACCGCGACGAGGCAGTTGGGGCGAGAGGATAAGGGCGCCCGAGCCCTCCCTCCTGGCCGCCTCGCCTCACTCTCCCCTCTCCTTCCCCTCGCTCGCGCTCGCCTCTTTCCCTCTCTGTCCCGACGACGTCGCCGCCGTACCCGACGTCGATGCACGGCCACCGACGCCGTCCCGTCCTCTCAAGCAGCCCACGAGCTCCGCCGTCATCTCGTTCTTCTTCCCCGACCACGCGAGCAAGCCCGAGGCCGCCTCATTGCGCAAATCGGGCCGGCGTCCGCCGTGGATCACCGGATCTCCGCCGCACCGTATGTCACCGTTCCTGCGCTACAAAACCACCAAGGGCCACCGTGAGCCGCTGCGGTGAGCTACACACCTCCTCCCCTCTCTTTTGCTCTTCCCCGCGCCCGGAGCGGCCGGCTCTGCCATGGCCGAGCCCAGCTCCGCCGGTGAGCTCGCCGCCGTCGCGCTAGTGCTTGCCATGACCTGCCGAACCCCGCACCGAGTTCGCAACATCGAGTAGATGCCGTAGGAGTAGCGCGCCGCCCGTTTTGGCCTCCGCATTACCTCGCACGAGTTCGCCGGATTTCGGGTCTCCGCCGTCCTTGTCACCGGTGACGACTCCGGCCTCCTCAGCTCCCGAGACCACCCGCGTTGGATGCGTCGCTCTTCGCGCGTTCGAACGAGCCCGGGAACGCCCGATTTGGTGCCCTCTAGCGAGATCCCGACCGGCTCCGGCGAAGGGCCGCCGCGGAACAGGTCGCCGGCGCGTTCCCGGCGACGCGCTGACGTGGCAGGGAGTGGGGCCCGCCCAGTGAGGCTGCCAGTGGGCCCCCTGACCACGTTTGACCGCGTTGACCACGGTCAACGTGGGTTACTATTCACCTTAAGCCACTGACGTGTGGGCCCGGATGGTTAATTAACTGCTAATGACTAATTAGTTAATTTGGTTAGTTAGATATAAGTCACTGACAGGCTGGGCCCACCAGTTAAATTAACTCTGTTAGTTTAAAATTAATCCTGTTTAACCCACTTAGGCTTACAGGTGGGTCCCACCTGCCTGTTTGACCAGTCAGCTGGTCAGCCGACCGCTGACGTCATGCCTGCGTCACCCTGACGTCATATTCCATTTCTAGAATATCTGTTAATTTAAATAATTTCAGAAAACTGTTTAAAACTTCGAAAAATCGTAGAAAATTAACCGTAGCTCGGATCGAAAAACTTTCTACATGAAAGTTGCTCAGAACGACAAGACGAATCTGAATACGCTCTCCGTTTATCTGTCACATGCCCACAACCATGCAAACATGGAACCTTCCCCTCCGGTTCAGTATACCGAAGTCAGTCTAAACACCGGGAAAATATCTCAGATATTTTCCCGTTTCGTCTGTGACATGTAGCACTGCATTAGGTCACCACTAACATTGCATGCTGCCATACCATGCATCTGTGTTGCATTATTTGCCTTTATTTATTGTTTCTTCCCCCTCTTCTTCTCCGATAGCCCCCGAGACCGACGCAGCTCAGGAGACAGACGACCCCTCTGACGACCCCTCCTTTGTCGCAGAGCTTCCAGGCAAGCAACCCCCCCTTGACGCATGCCTATATCTCCTATTCTCTCTCCCTCCTGCTTGCATTAGAATTTGCTACTGTTACTGTTTTATCCTATTCTGATGCATAGCCTGTCCTTCTAACTGTTATTGATACCTTCCTGTTATCCAAAATGCTTAGAATAGGTTGGATGGTAGTGAACCATCTGTGGCCCGTCTTCCTTGCTGTAGTTGCCCCGCTTTAGTACCAGTGCCCCGATCGATGTGATCGACGGGCTGAGACCAGCACATCACCACACACCCCTAAGTTGCTCGACTCTGCAGAGCTAACATCGAGTGCCGAGGGTGATACCTCTTATCTCACTCCCGATGATGCCTCTGCAGTACAGCTAGTCGGTTGTGGGTTACCGAGGGTGATTCCTCTTCCCCACCTCTGATGAAGCTTTGTCGGTAACACCGCCAGAGTGAATACCATCGAGGGTGATTCCTCCGGATTCACCTTGACGGATACATCAAGTGGTAATCCACGAGGGTGATTCCTCGGATTCCTGCTTGATGTTATGGACACACGATTACTTGCACATTATTACTGTTGATACTTGATAAAGACGGGTCGGCCCCAGGGGGTACCCGCGAGAGATGGGAAGTCGGGTTGACCGAGATGGTACCCGTGAGTTAATTACGAGGCGTGGCCAGGCAGGCGGACCGTGGGCCTGGCCCTTGCCACAAGTCCTCGAGACGGGGCGACGGGACCACAGAGGGTGGAGCAACCGATCGTTACCGCGCGCTCCTAATGCACTAAGGGTTAGGATATGTAATCTGAGTAGGCCTCTGGCCTTTTCGCGCTAACCCGCACGTGGGAATAATATGGGTACTCGGCGTTGTGGTATCAGCCGAAGTTCTTCAGATGTCAGCGATTGAGTGGCGCGCGCCGGGTTGGACTGGTAACGCCCGCGCTTTTATTAAGGGGGCTAGGTCTGCTCCCGGCCGCCCACGCAACGCGCAGGAGTGCAAAGGGTGATGGGCCCAAGACCCCTTCGCACTTAGGATGTAGACCGACGTGCTGACCTCTCTGTTGAGCCTAGGTGGGGCTACGACGTGTCGATAGTCCGAGGCCGGGCATCGACTGAGCAAGTGTGTCCGGCCAGAGTCATCGAGCGTGTTGGGTAAGTTGGTGCACCCCTGCAGGGAAGTATATCTATTCGAATAGCCGTGTCCACGGTAACAGGACGCTCGGAGAATATCCCGATCTTCTACAACTAGAAATGTGTTGAATATATTGGCTCCGGGATCGCTTTCTCGCAGGGAGTCGAGGAAGGATCTCTGGACGTGGCTACTTGTACTTGTTACTATTATTATATTTATGTACTAATCTGTACTCTTCTAATGCTCCAAGACCCTGAAGATGCTAGTCTTCGTTAGGCTAGGCTTTCCTTCTATTCTGGCATTTCTGCAATTCAGTCCACATATACAGCCTTCCATTGATAATATTGCATAAGTAGAATAGCTCTGATGTAAGTCTTGCTGAGTACTTTGGATGAGTACTCACGGTTGCTTTGCTTCCTTTTTCCCATACCCGGTTGATGAGACCAGATGACGGAGCCCAGGAGCCAGTTGTGCCAGCCGGCGATGACTACCACTACTACACCCCTGGCGGATACTACTACTACCCCTCTACAGAGTACTACTACGAGGAGCCCTCTGACGACCAGGAGTAGTTAGGAGGCACCCAGGCAGGAGGCCTGCGCCTTTCGATCTGTGTTTTTTTATTTTGCCCCGCCTTCTTAAAGGCCTATCTGGTAACTTTGTGTCTGTACTCAGATACCTGATGCTTCCGCTGATGCTTGTATGACATCGAGCTTTTGTATTCGAGCCCTCGAGGCCCCTGGCTTGTAATATAAAGCTTGTATTGTTTTATTTATGTTTAGAGTTGTGTTGTGATATCTTCAAGTGAGTCCTTAGGCTTGATCGTGCGCATTTGCGTGTATGATTAGTGCACGATTAAGTCAGGGGCGTCACAAACGGCAAGCACCCGACCGCGGTTATGCGATCTGGGTGGTCCTCAGCATCAAAGATGATAGGCGTGTGCGACCATTTGAGTGGTTTTTGAGAGCTCATCGCCGGTTCTGCCGCGTTAACTTCATGAGCCCACTGCTTAAGTTGGCAGTGGGATGAGTGCAACGATGCGCCTCCGTCAACGCACATGGCGTCAGTCGCCTTCTGGAATTCTTGCTCGCTGGTCTCATCGTCATCTTCTTCTTCTTCACTTCCACCATCTCCCTCTTTCTTTTCATGGCCCCTAGCAGGCTTCTCGTTTTGCTGCTTGGCCTTGCCGCGGCGGCCCCCTCGACCACCTCGACCTTTCTTGCCGGACCCACCAGCACCATCTTGACCCTTTTCTTTGCCGCGCTTCTCGTATTCAGCCTTCTGCTTCTCGACAAGGTGCTTGACCTGCCGGCACTCTTGGAGATCATGGCCCTTGGTGCGGTGAATCTTGCAGTACGGCCCATTGGATTTGCCGGCCTTCTCATTCGCCGCCGCCTCCCTACAAGCGGCACAAGCAGCTGCCTCCTTGCCAGGACTCTCTGTTTTGGCCTTCTTGGCGGGCTCAGAGTTGCTGGAACCTTCGACGGCCATCACAGTCTTGCCCTTGCGCTTTCTGTTGCGCTTTCGGCCCTTCTTCCCCGGGGTGGCAGCATCATCGTCCTCAGAATCCACTTCGGCGCCAGTGTCCTCCCCGGGAAGCCTTCTTCCTTCGTCGACGTGTGCACACTTGTCCGCCAGCGTGTAGAGTTCGTTGACGGTCTAGGGCAACTTGACGTTCATTTTCTCCCGCATCCTCCGATTGCGCACATTCGTGTGAAAGGCGGCAATCACGGCTGCGGGGTGTACGTCTGGAATGTTGCGGTGCACACGGCTAAATCTCTGGATGTACTTGCGCAAGGTTTCACCATCCCTTTGTGGGATCACTTGCAGATCGCTGGGCTGTCCAGGAGTCTTGTGGCCTCCGGTAAAGGCACCGACGAACTCGTTGCAGAGGTCTGACCACGAAGAGATGCAGTTCTCCGGCAAGTTCATCAGCCAAGACCTCACGTTGGGTTTCAGTGCCAACAGAAAGTAGTTGGCGAGGATTTTCTCATCTCTTCCCCCGGCAGCTTGTACGACAATCGTATAGATGCCCAGAAACTCTGTCGGGTTCAGCTTGCCGTCGTATTTTTCCGGCACTTCTGGCTTGAATGCCCGAACGGACGGCCACCGGACTTGCCGCAGCTCAAGAGTGAAGGCAGGACACCCGACCTCGTATGGTAGGTATCCGCCGACCCCCGGCGCAGGCTCATCAGCGACGAGGCCGTTACGTGCGTCGGATTGACGCCGTGCCTCGCGGCACCGTTCGATGGTGGTGCGGGCGTCTTCAGCTCGCCTGTCTTGCAGTACTTGTCACTGACCTTGCCGCGCTCGCGGATCCGAAGACGCGATCGACATCTCGTCGGGCCCAAAAGATTGCTGGGTTTGTCGCGGCTGTTGACATTGTTGCTGTTGGGGCTATTGCCGCAGCGGAGACTGCACCGTTAGTGTGGTCCCGTCAGCGCGGCCACCAGCTGGAGATGCCGGCGCCGGTTGCGGACGCCGTGAGGGTTCCGCTTGCTGTGATTTACTGGCTTCGGCAAATCCAATCAAGCTCTGGATGGCGGCTCTCCACTCGTCCATCTTTTCTGCTGCTGGAGGGAAGTTCAACAACATCTGAGCCCACGCCATTGCTTCTGCCGCTGTGGCCGGCATGGCCGGGAGTGAAGAGCGCGACGTCGCTCTACTCCTGGCAGAGCCAGTAGGAGTGCCATCGCGGCTCTGCTGCCGCAGCCCATGATCAGCAGTGGGTCGCCGTGGCAGAGGCGGTGGCTGAGGGTCTGGGGCTTGGTCCACGGGCGTCTTGCCGTGAGGTCGCCGCTGCCCGGAGTCATCGGCGCTGCTCGGGGTCGTACCGCGCCCATCGCGTGAGGGGCGCGGCGTTCGTCCTGAAGCAGCATCCCTGGACATCGCTGCAGCGGGGTCTCGGCTCGCGCCAGCCCGGGGGTTGTTGCCCCGGTGGCTGCGTTCGTCGTCGCGGCGAGGAGGAGGAGGAGGGAGGGGCCCGCCCGCTCCGCCTGCGCCGTCGCGGCTCCGTTTGCCAGAGGACCGGGGAGGTCGAACGGCTCCGTCGTGCCCGTCCTTCGTGCCGGTCGCGGTGGGCGCAATGACCGCGCCGCCCACGCTGGTCGTGCCGACCGCAGTGCCCGCGCCGCCCGCATTGGCTGCGTCGCCCGTGCCGCCTGCGGACGCGTGCGGGATGGCCGTCATCGTGATGCCCTTCTTCTTGGGCGCCATCGATGACGAGGAGGACGGTGATGAAGTTGATGATGAAGATGAAGAAGGCGCGCGGTCCGCCGATCAAGGTTCGCACAAACGCCTCTCCGCCCTTACCTGGCGCGCCAAAGATGTCGGGGTACGACCATCTATGGGGCCATGCAGCCCCTTTGTGGTTCGGCGGGGGGGATCGGCGTGCGCAAAGAGCATGAACGATGGAACGCGAGGGATTTTACCCAGGTTCGGGCCGCTGAGAAGCGTAAAACCCTACTCCTGCTTTTGGTGTATTAGTGGTGTGGAAGCACAGTACAAGGAGCGCTCCTCCCAGCAAGGTGCGGAGAGAGCAGCTACACAAGAGGTGCCTGTATTTGGAAAGGAGTCCGAATCCTCTAAAATGTTGCCCTGACCCTCCTTTTATAGCTTAAGGGGTTACCACAGTGGCAAAACAGTAATTACATAGCGATTAGATAGCAAACAGTGCTATCATACCTAACTCTGTCAGTTTAGGACAAGGGCATTTAATGCGTTGTTAGGTGTCATGCGGAGAGGTAGTCCCGGCAAGGTTTCTGCACCACTTGCCCAGCTACCTTGTATTACCTTGACACGCCTCCTGGACAGGTGTCATTAGAGGAAAATCTTGTCGCAGCAAGCTGACACGTGCCCGACAAGCCTCACCAACCAAGCTGCGCGGTCGACACCTCACGCATCAGCGAACACCTGTGCGGCGAGGTGGAGCGCTAGAGGGCTGGCATAAGCTTGCCGGCATGGAGCTTGCCGGGTCTTCTCCTTGCCGGTTTATGCTTGCCGGCGAGGAATTGTCTTCACCCTTGGTGTTAGTTGAGTGTCGAGCCTTGAGCTTCTCCTTGGTAGCTTCTTCGGCTGGTCTTGGAGTCTTGGTCTTGGCAGTTCCCGGCAAGGAGGCTGCTACTGTCTGTGCACAAGTCAGGGTATAAAATACCCATGTTTTATACCCCGACATAAGTGGGAGGCTTATTCAAGTAAGAATAGCACCCAAGCACCGGTCCACCCACATATCAAATTATCAAAGTAGCGAACGCGAATCAAACAAACATGATGAAAGTGACTAGATGAGAATTACCATGTGTCCTCAGGAACTCTTTGCTTTATATAAGAGATCGTTCCGGCTTGTCCTTTGCTATTAAAAGGACTGGGACACCTTGCTGCACCTTGTTACAATTGTCACTTGTTACTTGTTACAAATTACCTTGCTATCAAAACTATCTGTTACCGCTACTTTTAGTACTTGCAGACAATACCTTGCTGAAAACCACTTGTCATTTTCTTCTGCTCCTCATTGGGTTCGACACTCTTACTTATCGAAAGGACTATGATTGATTCCCTATACTTGTGGGTCATCAAGACTTTTTTTTGGCGCCGTTGCCGGGGAGTGAAGCGCCTTTGGTGAGTGGAATTTGGTAAGGAAACATTTATATTACATGCTGAAATTTACTGTCACTTGTCACTATGGAAAGTAATCCTTTGAGGGGTTTGTTCCGGGTATCTTCACCTTGACCGGGAGCATTGAGAGTTGCCCCTCAACCTACTGAACCTACTGAAAATATTTATTATGAAATCCCTTCGGGTATGATAGAGAAACTGCTGGCTAATCCTTATGCAGGAGATGGAAAGGTACATCCTGATATGCACTTGATATATATAGATGAAATTTGTGGATTGTTTAAGCTTGTAGGTTTATCCGAGGATGGAGTTAAGAGGAAGGTACTCCCTTTATCTTTGGAGGGAAAGGCATTGACATGGTATAGGCTATTGGATGATACTGGAACATGGGATTGGAACCGGTCGAAGCTGGAATTTCACCAGAAGTTTTATCCTATGCATTTGGTTCATCGTGATCGGAATTATATATATAGTTTTTGGCCTCGTGAAGGAGAAATTATCGCTCAAGCTTGGGGTAGGCTTAAGTATATGTTGCACACATGCCCCAATCGTGAGCTATCAAGAGAAATAATTATTCAAAACTTTTATGCTCGGCTTTCTCATAATGATCAATCCATGCTCGATACTTCTTCTACTGGTTCCATTATGTAGAGGACTATTGAATTCAAATGGGATCTTCTGGAAAGAATTAAACACAACTCTGAAGATTGGGAAATCAACAAAGGTAAAGATTCAGGTATAAATCTTAAGTTTGACTGTGTTAAATCTTTTATGGAAACTGATGCTTTTCATAAGTTTACTACTAAATATGGACTTGACTCTGAGATAGTAGCTACTTTTTGTGAATCTTTTGCTGCTCATGTTGATCTCCCTAAGGAGAAATGGTTTATGTTTCATCCACCTATTGAATTAAATGAAGAATATGTTAGTGTTAAAGAAGAAACAATTGTTTACAATGTTGATCCAGTTGTGCCTACTCCTTATTTTGAGAAACCTCCTTTCCCTGTTAGGATTAAGGAACATGCTAAAGCTTCAACTGTGGTTAATAAAAGTAATATTAGAGCACCTAGACCTTCTGAACAGACTAAAGTTGAACCTAATATTGCAATGGTTAGGGATCTTTTGGTTGATAACATTGATGGACATGTCATATATTTCTGTGATGAACCAACTAGAATTGCTAAGCCAGACACTAAAGATAAAAACAAACCTGTAATTGGCATGCCTGTTATTTCTGTTAAAATTGGAGGTCATTGCTCTCATGGTTTATGTGATATTGGTGCTAGTGTGAGTGCTATTCCGTTTACTCTTTATCAAGAAGTCATGAATGATATTGCACCTGTTGAGATTAAAGAAATTGATGTCACTATTAAGCTTGCAAATAGGGATACTATTGCACCACTTGGGATTGTTAGAGATGTTGAAGTGTTGTGTGGTAAGATCAAATACCCTACTGATTTTCTTGTTCTTGGATCACCACAAGATGATTATTGTCCTATTATATTTGGCAGACCTTTCTTGAATATAGTTAATGCAAAGATTGATTGCAATAAAGAAACTGTCAGGGTTACTTTTGGTGATGTGTCTCATGAGTTTAATTTCTCTAAGTTTCGTAGATAACCTCATGATAAAGAATTAGCTAATAAGGATGAAATTATTGGTCTTGTTTCTATTGTTGTGCCTCCTACTAATCCTTTAGAACAATACTTGCTACAACATGAAAATGATATGCATATGAATGAAAGAAATGAAATAGATGAGATGTTCTTTAAACAAGCACCTATTCTTAAACATAATTTGCATGTTGAAACTTTGGGAGACCCTCTTCCACCTAAGAGTGATCCTGTGTTTGAATTAAAGAAACTACCTGATACACTTAAATATGCTTATCTTGATGAAAAGAAAATATATCCTGTTATTATTAGTGCTAACCTTTCAGAGCATGAAGAAAAGAGATTACTTAAAACTCTGAGGAAGCACCATGCTGCTATTGGATATACTCTCGATGATCTTAAGGCAATTAGTCCCACCTTATGTCAGCACAAAATTCATATGGAGCTAGATGCTAAACCAGTTGTTGACCATCAAAGAAGATTAAATCCTAAAATGAAGGATGTGATAAGAACTGAAATATTAAAGCTTCTGGAGGTAGGTATAATTTATCCCATAGCTGATAGTAGATGGGTAAGTCATGTTCATTGTGTTCCTAAGAAAGGAGGTATTACTGTTGTCCCTAATGATAAAAATGAACTTATCCCACAAAGAATTGTAACCGGTTATAGGATGGTAATTGATTATTTACGAAATTAAATAAAGCTACTAGGAAAGATCATTACCCCTTGCCTTTTATTGATCAAATGTTAGAAAGATTATCTACACATACACACTTTTGCTTCCTAGATGGATATTCCGGTTTCTCTCAAATACCTGTATCACAAGAAGATTAAGAGAAAACCACAATTACTTGTCCTTTTGGAACTTATGCTTATCGTCGTATGCCTTTTTGTTTATGTAATGCACCTGCTACCTTTCAAAGATGTATGTCTGCTATATTCTCTGAATTTTGTGAAAAAATTGTTGAGGTTTTCATGGATGGTTTCTCCGTTTATGGAACTTCCTTTGATGATTGCTTAAGCAACCTTGATCGAGTTTTGCAGAGATGTGAAGAAACTAATCTTGTCTTGAATTGGGAGAAGTGTCACTTTATGGTAAATGAAGGTCTAGTCCTTGGGCATAAAATTTCTGAAAGAGGTATTGAAGTTGATAAAGCTAAAGTTGATGCAATTGAGAAAATGCCATGTCCTAAAGATATCAAAGGTATAAGAAGTTTCCTTGGTCATGCTGGTTTCTATAGAAGGTTTATAAAAATTTCTATAAAATTTCTAGGCCTACTACTAATCTTTTGCAAAAAGATGTGCCATTTGTTTTTGATGATGATTGCGTAGAAGCCTTTGAAATAGTTAAGAGAGCCTTAATATCTGCACCTATTGTTCAACCACCTGATTGGAACCTACCCTTTGAAATTATGTGTGATGCTGTTGGTGCTGTTCTAGGACAAAGAGATACGAGAGATCCACAAGCTCGAGGGGCGCGCCCCCTGAGCTTGTGGGCCCCACACAGCTCCTTTTGACATAATTCCAAGCCTATAAATTCACATATATTCCCAAACCAACAAAGAGCCAGACGATATAACTTTCCCGCCGCCGCAAGCTTCTGTTCTTCCGCGATCCCATCTGGAGGCCTTTTCTGGTAATCTGCCGGAGGAGGAATAGATCACGGAGGGCTTCTACATCAACCTTGTTGCC
This sequence comes from Elymus sibiricus, assembly GCA_039707655.1. Classification (NCBI taxonomy): domain Eukaryota; kingdom Viridiplantae; phylum Streptophyta; class Magnoliopsida; order Poales; family Poaceae; genus Elymus; species Elymus sibiricus. The sequence goes on along the minus strand of CM077664.1, from coordinate 112,187,822 downwards.
CTTCTGATGATGTGTGATTAGTTCACCACAGACCTACGGGTCCATAGCTAGTAGCTATATGGCTTCTTCTCTCTCTTTGATCTTCAATACAATGTTCTCCTCGATCTTCTTGGAGTTCTATTCGATGTAATCTTTTTTTGCGGTGTGTTTGTTGGGATCTGATGAATTGTGGGTTTATGATCAGATTATTCATTAAAAGTAATTGTGTATTTTTTGAACTTTATTATGCATGATTGTTATAGCTTTGTATTTCTCTCCGATCTATCTGTTTGGTTTGGCCAACTAGATTGATTTATCTTCAGCAGGAGAGGTGCTTTGTAGTAGGTTCAATCTTGCGGTGTCTCCACCCAGTGACAGAAGGGGACGGGGTACATACTATATTGTTGCTACTAAGGATAAAACGATGGGGTTTATTCATATTGATTGAGTTTACTTTGTCTACATCATGTCATCTTGCTTAAAGCGTTACTCTGTTTGTCATGAACTTAATACCATAGATGCATGCTGGATAGCAGTCGATTGGTGGAGTAATAGTAGTAGATGCAGGCAGGAGTCGGTCCACTTGTCACGGACGTGATGCCTATATATGTGATCATTGCCATGAATAACGTCATAACTATGCGCTTTTCTATCAATTGCCCAACAGTAATTTGTTTACCCACCATATGCTATGTGTTCGAGAGTGAAGCCTCTAGTGAAAACTATGGTCCCCCGGGTCTACTTTAAACATATTAAAAAACCTAAAAATCCTTTGCTGCACTTTATAAGTTTGCCTATACAAGATTTAATCCTTGCAAGTAACGAGTTGAAGGGGATTGACAACCCTCTTGCCCGCGTTGGGTGCAAGTATTTGCTTTTGTGTGTGCAGGTGCTGTTCACGAGGCTTTTCGAGTGGGTAACTGGAAGGTACGTTCACAAGTGCTACAGAAAGATAAAGCACACTGCACCAGTATGTATTTGAGGACTCGAGTATTTTCGAATCATTAGGATGTTCAGAATTGGAGTGATCAACATACATACCACCATGATGAATAAGAAGGGTGGTGGCATCTTGTGTGATCACGGTACATGGTTTGTCAGAGAACAGTCTGTCAGGTATGTTGGCAACAACATTGGTACCAAGGGCGGGGGACGAAGAGAACCATTTTCCTACTCGTTGAAACGAGGCAGACCAATAGGCAAAGTTCTCGTCCACCGGTGGTTACCGGAATGTCATCAACAATAGTAACAGGGTCTTACTGACAGAGTTGTACACTGAGGTGTTTACATAAGCAGGGAATTATTACTGGTTAGATTGTATAAATTATAAGAATGGTTAAACAGACCAATGGAAGGAAAATGTGATTATACACAAGTATTAGGAGTATATCTTTCCCGAGAACAAGTGGAGCATGATATACAAGACAGGACAGATGCATAACCCTTTAGATAAAGGGGCAAGGGGAAACATGAGGTTTATCCATACAATGGTGTTTGAATAATTGATCAAGAAACATTTAGCATGGCCTTTCCAATGTTCTTGTTGATGTTCAGAGCACCACGGTCTTGCTTCGGGGTAGCAATGATATGGTGTTTAAGTAAAGATTGGGTTTGAAGATCACAAGAAATACACAAGGAACAATTTCAAGAAAAGCAAGGAACTTAAGGCACAACCAAAATAGGACCAAGTCTGAGTTGAGGGAAGGTAAGGATGTTGTCGATGACAACACAAATTATCGAGGGGCAAGGATGGTATTTGTCATCATAAATTCAATCACATCTTGGAAGAAGTCAAAATGTTGACGATACATTTTGTTGAGAGGATTCATGAAGATGTAATCGATCAGCGACGACATCAAACACAAGGAATGATGAAGCGAAAGGTTATTGGAACCACAGATGAGATGCAAGCTCAGAATCAGAGTTGCCTTCAAGACAAACAATATGATGTTGAAAGTTCAACGTAAGCTTAGTGCGCTGCTGGATTTGCGTTCCAGGGATGAAGGACTAGGTAGCACGGTCAAGCTTTTAGCAAGACGATGATGATGTAGCCAATCGGCTGGGAATGACATGATTGAGTACAAACTCGTAAGTAACGAAGATTATTAAGAGTTATTGAATCGCAGTGCATACTCGATTCTCTCATCGGTGTTCTCGGGTGACAAGGAACTCAGAACCCATGAAATGACCAGAAATGAGCAGAAATATCACTTCATCAAGAATTCACAAGATATAGCGTGACAACATGATATTCTTGATATAAAGGGTGAAAGTTTTCAAATATTAGAATAGAATGAAGCTGGACAGGGTCATCAATGTGCAGAATGTAAATATCCCAGCCTTATTTGAGAAACAGATGAGAAACTGAAATGGATTGCCATACGGTTTTCAAAATGGGAACAACCAGGTCAGAGTTATATTTACAAGGGATCAAGTTAAAGATGTGGGATGTTTTTACAAAAGGAATGCTGAGAAGTTTCCATGATAAGATTTACATCGTATCCATGGGCATGAACACAAAGGTTCAAGGTCGACTCCCACTTCTCCAATGCACAACTTTTCATTCACTTGTTGTTCAAAAGTATTATTGTTGAAAATTTGCTTGGTGAAACACCAGAAGAGCATGACCCGTGAAAACTTCTGGGTTCACACACAGATTTCAAAATGCATAGGCACAACCCATCGGGGAATTTTAGAAACTAATACAATAAACTATGGAGGCAAAGTATATAAGCATCGAAGCAAGGTTATAGACAACAAAAGTAGAGGATACAACTCGCGAAAGGCATTTTGTATCAGGGGAAGAACTCAAAGTTTATTAATATGGAGGAAACTATCGGATAATAATCCAACAAAGGATCTGGCGAGCTGCAAAGGATCTGATGTGAGTATCGGTACTCAACCAGAAGAAGTAAGAATGCAAAGGCATCGGATTATAGAAACATTTGAATAATTCGAAACTTTAATACAAAGGAATTATGATTTCCTGGAAAAGGGGATCAGAAGCAGATGCTCTGATCAAAGATGAGTAAGTTGAATAGACTTAGAGGCATAATCGATCAAGGTTTGATTGGCAGAAAACCAGCTCATGTCTGAATGACGTATGAGCCAGAAGTATGAATTCATAGTGATCAACTAATGGTTGCGTGCATTCTCACACATGGGGAATCAATAGGATCAGGATGACAATCACAGAGGATTCCAATAATGATTGCCGAACACCTGGAGTTAACCACAAGTTCAAGTTGGCGACAAGGAATTTCAACAGTAGTAGGACATATAGTCTTCTCGAAAAGTCAGAGAGTATTTCGGGGTATCTTGTAAATAACAAGAGCAACTGGGAAAGAATGTATGAACGGCAAGTGTATGCAGTAATCCATAGAGATTTATCGGTGGTAGGGAATTGCAAAGGCGGTGGGCACAAGGGTCTCGGGAAAACATCGAAGAGTATCTTCGGAGTCTTCTGATGAATCAAGAGGGTAGCAGCAACAAATGGATCTCCGGAGTGAAGTCATCGCGTGAACCAAGAGTTAGAGTTAGCAAAATCTTTAACCCGAAGAGCAAAGAGATCAGAATCCTAGAGTAAATAGGCGGAATAAAAGATCATAATCCCACCCATAGGTGATGTGGGCCTGTAAGCCACACAACACAGTTAGTAGTTTAGAAAATAGTTTTTCAAGTCTAGACTCAACTTCGACCAAGGAGTTTGGAAGGGGTTCCTACAGGCAGTCGGCTCTGATACCAACTTGTGATGCCCCGTTTATAATCGTGCACTAACCATACACGCATCATGCATGATCACGAATGGTGACTCACGTCAATATCACAACACAACTCTACGACACAAATTTAAACATAAATCTTTATATTACAAGCCCGGGTCACGAGGACCCATAATACATCAGTCATGCAAACAAATATTATCTGAGTACAGACATAGTTAGACAAGTTTTGCCTTAAGAAGGCCGAGCAAAACAATGACACTTGATCAAAAGGCAAGGCCTCCTGCCTGGGGCCTCCGGACTACTCCTAGTCATCGGTCTCCACGTAGAACGCACCATCGGGGTAACCTGCATCGGCGGTACTACTAGCTGTTGCAGCAACCGGGTCAAATGAAAAGAGTAGCAAAGCAACGGTGAGTAATCATCCAAAGTACTCACAAGACTTACATCAGAGCTAAACTAGATATGCATCGGTATCAAAGGAATGGGGTAGTATCTGTGGACTAAACTGCAGAAATGCTAGAATAAAGGGGAGAAGCTCATCCTATCGAAAACTACATCTTTCAGCAGTAGAAGAGAAGAGCGTATAAGGTATCATCTTGTACATACATATAGCAATAACCAGCCCAAAGATCGTCTCCTCGTCACCCTATGAGAAAGCGATCTCTGGGGGTAGCTTTTATCAGGGTGTGTTTTATCAAGTATCCGGTTTTATTTGTAAGAGGTCGGGATACAACTCCAAGTCATCCTGTTACCATGGACACGGCTATTCAAATAGATTACTTCCCAACAGGGGTGCACCACATTACCCGATACGCTCAATTACCTCTGGCCGGACACACTTTTCTGGGTAATGCCCGGCCTCGGATAATCGACACGCCGTAGTCCTACCTAGGCTCTCCAGAGAGGTCAGCACGCCGGTCTACATCCTAAGTGCGAAGGGGTCATGGGCCAATCGTCCTAAACACTCCTGCGCATTGCGCGACTGGCCGGGGACCAATCCTGGCTACCTCTTTATACAAAGCAGGAGCTTACAGATCACCCCAACAATCAGCCCACCTCTCTGAACTGTGACATCTGGATTACTTTCGGAGGGAACGTACGATGCCGAGGGTCCCATATACCATTATCTCGTGTGGCGGTTAGTGCGTATATGCCAATGGCAGTCTCAGATCAAATACACCAAACTCGTTAAGCGTGTTATTGTTAAGTAACCGCGGACAACGAACAGGGTCCAGGCCCACCTCTCTCCTAGATGGTCTCTACCTGTCATGTCGTTCCGCCGCAGTGAATCACTCGCGGGTGCCTGATACGTCTCCAACGTATCTATAATTTTTGATTGTTCCATGCTATTATAGTATCAATCTTGGATGTTTTATATGCAATTATATATCATTTTTTGGGACTAACCTATTAACCTAGTGCCCAGTGCCAGTTGTTGTTTGCTACTTGTAGACTGCGTTGGTATTTCCCCGAAGAGGAGAGGATGATGCAGTATAGTAGAGATAAGTATTTCCCTCAGTTAAGAACCAAGGTTATCAATCCAGTAGGAGAACCAAGCAAAATTCCGTTAAGCGCACCTGCACACACAAAAGCAAACAATTGCACCCAACGCAAATAAGAGGGTTGTCAATCCTCTTAGCGGTTATTTGCAAGGATTAAATCTTATAGAGATAAATAGATAAACTAAAATACTAAATAAAATAAAAGTAAATAAATTCCAGCAAGGTATTTTTAGGGTTTTTATATATGATAAAGTAGACCCGGGGGCCATAGTTTTCACTAGAGCCTTCTCTCTCGAACACAAAGCATACGGTGGGTAAACAAATTACTGTTGGGTAATTGATAGAAAATCAAATAATTATGATGGATTCATGGCAATGATCATGTATATAGGCATCATGTCTGAGACAACTAGACCGACTCCTGCCTGCATCTACTGCTATTACTCCACCCATTGACCGCTATCCAGCATGCATCTAGGGTATTAAGTATGAAACAGAGTAACGCCTTAAGCAAGATGACATGATGTAGAGAATGTAAACTCAAGCAATATGATTAAACCCCATCTTTTTATCCTTAATGGCAACAATACAAATACGTGTCATGTCCCCTTCTGTCACTGGGATTGAGCACC